>JAKSZU010000006.1:158288511-159512007 GCA_026018925.1 Tupaia tana
TCAGAAGCAGCCAAATGAAAAGAAACATGAAGTCTTTGGGAGTGTCCCAAACACAAATCTGTCCTGTGCCCACAGAAACGGGGTCCACCACCCTCCCAGCACATCCCTGTGCTTACCACCAGAAAGCTGACCACAGCCTAGGCCCAGAGTTCTTACTGGTTTCATTATATAAGCATGACTGATTGAAACCATAAACTGTGTAGTTGAACTCCACTTCTAGCCCCCCTCTTCCCCTCCCTAGAGATTAGTCTGATATCACCCAGCTCCAAGTCCCAACCCTTCAATCACTGTTTGGTTTTTCTGGCCCGGTCAGCCTCCAAGCTAAGTCAAATCAGCATAAACTCAGGTGTGATCTGAGATCAAATCTCAGGGCCAGCTCTTTGGTCAGGCGGTGAAGGCAGCCGGATCCCACATGGCCAACGGCATGGTTTGAGTCCTGGATCTGGCGGCTTAAGAAATGTGCCAGACACCGGGCCAGCAGGTGGTGTAGCGGTGAAGGTGCTGGACTCCCACATGGCCAACTGAGGCTCGAGTCTCAGACCTGGCAGCTTGAATTTCACACCAGGCATGTGTGTGCACATGCCCCAAATCCCAGGAGGAGAATGGAGAAGGGACTGCAGCGTGACTATCCCCCCTGGGAGGTGATTTCTCACACGCCCCCCCCCCCCCCAAAAAAAAAAAGAGGCTAGAGAGAGAGAGGGAGATCAAATCTCAATTTAAACTTGGGAATGCTCTAAAGTCAATCTCAACATAAACTCACGTGTGTTTCGAGGGGCCACCAATGAAGACCCTCCTATCCCTTGGGGAACTCCAAGGATTTGGAATCTCCAGAGATTTAGTCTCCCCCTTGGAACTGAGGATGAAGGCTGGTCAAATTCTTTATTACACCATAAAGGATTGGGAGTGGGATTAGACTAAAAAGCTTATGATTTTGAAAGCTGAAGATGGCCTGTGTCCAGAAGACCGTGAGCGGACCATGTTTCTCACCAAGGTGGTCCAAGACATGCTCTCCTCCCAACTCGGCTCGCTTTCCCAGCCTTTACCAAAGGGACACCCACCCAGCCATTCAGTGGACATTAAAAAAGTAAGTTAAGGGGGGACCAGCAGGTGGCATGGTGGTTAAGGCGCTGGACACTCCCACATGGTCGACCATGGTTCAAGTCCCAGACCTGGTGGCTTGCTTTCTCACTTTCTCTCTCTCTCTCTCTCTCTCTCTCTCTCTCTCTTCCTCTGTCTCTCTCTGGTCAAATTAAAATAAATGATTGAATAAATAAAAAATAAATAATTTAAAATTTAAAAAAAGTGAGTTAAGACACCAGGTCCCCATCTACCCCATGATCTGTCACCCACAGTGCCCTGAGTATCTAACTACTGACAAGGCCCCTGACAGAGACCCTGCAGCTTTGGTGAGGCAACCAGAGATCTGTTACATCCATCCCCTCTACCACCCATGAGAACTCTCTGCACACGATGAAGAGGTCCGAGTGGGGGCAATCTAGCCAACCACTTCCTACCCGACATGCAAGAGGGGAAAAAATACCAAGACAACAGAGTTTAGGAATTTTTAATGCTTAAAGTGAAAAATCACAGGATGGATTTTTTATAAACTCATTGGTCCATCTTTGGCAGTGTAAGCCCTGGCCCCTCACCCAGGCCATGGGGACGGGGGGGTGGGGGGAGATGGGGGGGCCTGGGCTTTTCCCAGCAAGGCCTTCAGAGTAGAAGGGCTTCCCTTGTAGTGCAGTGACTCCCCAGCCCAGAGGCAAGAAAGTGAGAACAGGGAGTAAGCACCCCTGTGCCAGGCCTATGCAAGGCACTTTCAAGTGTTATCTCAGTTAATCCTCACACCAACCCTAGGAGTCAGAGGCATCCCCACTTTACAGATGAGAATCCTGAGGCTTAGAGAGGTTAATCAATGTATCCATCATACAGTTTATAAGTCTCAAAGCTGGGATGAAATCCAGGTCTGACGTTCCTGCTCTGCCACACCAAGTTCTCCCTCTAACCCAGCCTTAGTTTCCTGTAAGAAGTTCATTCTTAACATCACATCCCGTGCTGTCCTGGTTGTGAGGGAATAGGTCAGCTGAAAAAAAGTTATTCTGTAAGGCTGGGCAGGGACCCTGGCAAGATCTTTCCTCTGAGACAGCAGATATGGCTGAGAAGTCGCCGTCTGGGTTGCTCTCAGCTGCAGAGAGGTTCCCAAGGAAACGATGAGGTAGAGCAGTCCACTAGCCCACCTGCTGATTCTCTGTAGAGTCAGACGCCGCAAGATACAGGGGACGATGCACAAGGAAGATCAGAAAGCAGGACTCAGGGGACCAGCAGTTGGCATAATGGCTATGTCGCGGGACTCCCATGCAGTCAACCACGCTTCAAGTCCTGGACCCAGCAGCTTAAACTCACGCCGGACGCGTGTGCGTGTGTGCCCAAGATCCCAAGAGGAGAATGGAAAAGGGATTGCGGCGTGGCCATACCCCCAGGGGGTGATTTCTCGCTTTCTGTCTTTCTGTCTGTCTTTCTGGCAAGCACAAGTGCCCTGTAGCAAAAACCTCTCCAAAAAAAAGAAGAAAAACAAAAAGAAAGCCAGACTCAGGAGGGGGAGCAGTAGTGTCAATGCTACCTGGGCAGATCAGGAGAGAGTTTGACAGGTCAAAGGACATGATCCCTGCAGCTAGGAAGCCAGGCAGGACTTGTCGCTACAGTCGGGAGGTATGCGGTTGGTCACCTGCTCCAGAATGACTCGGGCACCTTGCATGTGCCCTATGCCAGGCCCCAGGGGCACTCATTTCATTAGCAGTGGCAACAGTCCCAACTCATTCAGTCTCTCCTTGGCCACTGCCTCCCAGCCCTTGTTAGCCTGAGGGTTACGGGGAGAGGGATGCAGGAGGCCCTCCACCTGGACCTCTGGCATCAGGCCTGCCAGTGCCCGTCGTGCTCGCTGCTCTGCTAGTCGCCCCACGCCCACCACCAGCCGCACCCCCAGCAGCTGCACCTGCCGGCAGAGGGCCCCATCACAGATTCCAAGAAGCTGTTCCCGTTGCTTGGCTGGCAGATCAGCCGGGGTGAGGTTGCGCCCACTGGCAGCCAGGAAGAGCAGAGGACACAGATTGTGGACAAAACAGTGACGAAAAAAGACTTCGGGCTGTCCACAGAGGTTCCGGAAAAACCCCCAGAATCGGGCACCGCTCACCTCGGAATGTGGGCAGTCTAATCCCAGCACTGGTCGCTTAGGGTGCTCTTGAGGAGGGGTCAGCACAGGCCCCCCAACGCCCAACCAGTCCCGGACCATGCTCACTTCTCCAAAGGGCACCTGTGGAAAAGGAATGAGACATGAAGGGCTTCAGACTGGAGGCCTAGCCTAGCCCTGGGCCAGTATGCTTTCCACCTTCCGTAAGTCCAGACAACTCCCGACCCCTACTTTACCCAAAGGCCTGAGACGAGGATTTCTGGCCCTGTGATTTGATCCTATTCATCTTTGTCCAGTTTTTCATTACGGACCATGGCCCAGAAGAATCTATCTGTTTGCTTCCACCTTCTCTAGTTTTGGGGACCAAGCACGCAGGGATATCTGACCCTACTCAGGGTGTGATGGTTAGTACTAGAGATAGACATTTGGCTTGAGAAAGCCAGAGTTGGGCTGGTCCTCTTGGGCAGCAGTTAAGGGCTATGCATAGAAAGTTGGATCTCACGGGACCAGCAGTTAGCATAATGACTATGTCGCTGGACTCCCATGTAGTCGACTGTGGTTTGAATCTCAAACCCGGTGGCTTAAACTCACGCCGGGCGCATGTGCATGCATGCCTAAGATACCGAGAGGAGAATGGAGGAGAAGGGATTGCGGCATGGCCATCTCCTCTGGGGGGTGATTTCTCACTTGTCTGTCTGGCAAGCGTACATGCCCTATAGCAAAGACCTCTCCAAAAAACAAAGTTGGATCTCACATGGCCAAGTGTTTCGCATCTTGGTCCCACAGCTTGAAAAACACACCAGGCACATATGTGTGCATGCCCCAAATCCTGATGGATGGACAAGTGGAAGAAAAAGGATTGTAGCATAACCATGCCCCACTGGTGTGAGAAATGCCCCTTCTTCTCTCTCTTTCTCTCGGTCAAACACATATGCCCTCTGGCAATTAAAAAAAAAAAAAAGGCAGCCAGGGTTAAGGGAGGCACAAGGACAGGGCTGACCACTGCTCGGTGGGTGCCCTCTCAGCTCCAAGCCTCAGGCTGCCATTTCCATCGATCATCATCGATCACCTTTCATCACCCAGTTGGGGTCAATAAAAGCGATTGAGCCTCCTGCCCTGAAGCCTCTTCCCATCCCCCACCTGCCAGGCACCCCCACTGAGGGGTAGTCACTCATCCTGAGCTCTGAAAGGAAGCCCGCTCTGTTCTGGACTTCTCAGCTGAGAAACAGAAGCCAGGTCACCAGAACGCCCTGCATCTCTTACACATGCTCACCCCTGCTGAGTCCCCCCCGGGGGGCCCCCCCGGCAGTCTCAGTTCCTCTTTTGACCCCACCCACACTCCAGGGACAGGGGAGATCCAGCAAGGAAAGGTAAGGGTGAGGCTGGCGGAAGGAAGGGCTCTCAGAGGCAATTAGTGGACAGCTCACAGGGGAAACGGAAGTATCATTAATGTACTTGGTTAACTATGGGCAGAGAGGCCGAGAGCGCGTCTGAGACCACAGGAGCCAGTGTGTGTACTGGAGGAGGCGGGGGCCCACACATATCCATAGCCATGTACCTGCTCCTCCTCCACTGCACACCCAGCCAACCTTCCACCTTGGGGCCTCCCACTCCACCCATCGGGGCAGCCAGGCCCTTTACCCCAGTTTGGGCCATGCCAAAAGGTCCTGGGTTCATGCCCAAGAAGAGCACTTCCTTGGGGCCCTGGCAGTAGCGAGTCACGTAGCTGCGATGTGGTTCCCACGCATACTCCACGGGATTATAGACGATGCCCACAGGCTCTGAAAACTGCAGTTGGCTCAGCTCAGCATTGAGCCGAAGCTCCTCTTCCAGGAAGCCCTCAGCCAAGCTTCGAAGGCACAGCTGGGGCTCCATCAGGGAATCTGCAGGCTCATGGAGGGGCCCTAGTAGGAAAACCTAAGGCACAGCCATGCCGCTGCCACCTGGAAAAGACAGAGTCCCCATCATCCCTCAGCCCAAGAGTAGGAAGGATCCTGGCTGGCCCCAGCCCCTCCTACCATTTCCTTGGCCCAGAATAGACCCTAGGAGACCATGTCAGTCACCCACCAACTGCCAAGCAGCCTGAGTTCATCTCAGTTCTTGGTAATGAAGGGTTCACCCCCTCCCCACTTCTGGTATCCTTCCTCTTCATACACCTGGTGAGAATGACCCGAAACCACCAACCATCCCCTACTTCAAACCTCCTTTCCATCAGCAACTGACCTGGGTCACAAGCTCCTAGGCCATGCTGACCACACAGGAGGTTTTCAATAAACATTTACTGGGAGCATCCTTTTGGCACTTTTAATAAAACAAGCCGAGCCAGGATGGGCTGAATCCTGGAAACTACTGGCTCCCAGTGGTAAAGTGCTGAAGAATGAGATGCAGGTGCACAGCCCAGAGACCTGGGAGAGCTAATTACAGCAGCTTCCAGGTGGTGAGCAACTGCTCTGTGCCTGGTACACCTCGTTGATCCTCACAACAACCCCACGAGGTGGGTATTATTGCTCCCGTGTTCTAAGTGAGGAGACTGAGGCTTAGCATGCCTGGGGTCATGCCGCTAGCAAGTAATGAAGCTAGGACTCAGCCCGAACAATGGGACTCAAGGCTATGCTCTCAACCACCCACACCATCTTGCCTTAGATGGTTTGATCAGCCACCCTACTAATTCTACAACCTCCCCAAGCTCAGCCCAGCTTCTTTCCCACACTCAAGAATCCTCAGTGGTGAGCAGCATGATTACCAGACTCAGGACAGACGCTTGCAAGCTAGGAAACCATAGCCAGGGCTTCAGGTTTCCTCATCCAAATACTATGACTAATAGCACTGCAGAATGTTGATCCAATGAGATGTTATATGTAGGGGAGGGGAGGAAGAGAGGGAAGGAAGGGGGAAGAATAGGGACGGGGAGAAGAGAGAGGACAAGAGAGAGCATGTGACAGCAAGTAAAAGGCAAAGACCATTCCTTCTCACTACTCCTGTCCAAAACCTGTGTTCCAAGCTGACTAGTGCTCTTTCAAAATGACTTTCCTACCCCAACTCCCAAAACTTTGTAAATGCAATTTTTTTCAAGATTTCACTTTTAAAATTTATTTATTTTTAATTAGACCAGAGAGGGAAAGTATGAAAGCAAGCCACCAGGTTCAGGATTTGAACCGCAGCTGGCCATGTGGGAGCCCAACTCCTTAACCACGCCACCTGCCAACCCCAAAATGCCGTTTCTACAAACCCCACCAAATACACTGCTTGGGTCATCAGGACTGTGACTCCCCCAACTCCCCACATATACAGATCTTACCCATCTTCCAAAATGCAGCCCAAATCATCCCTTTAACGCCTTCCCTCCTTAGAATGCTGTAGCATTTGCTGTAGCTACTCAATCCCATCCCACACATACGTAGACTGGGTGTTGAGGCCTGAGAAACTGTATTATATATTTTTATTTATTTTGTTTATAGTCCAGAGTTATTTTTATTTTAGGCCATGACTTCATAAGGAATAGGTTCCAGCAGTTCAGGCTTCTTTTCTGCTGGTTCTCAAAAAGTGGGTTCTCTGCATCAAACAGGCTAGCACTTCAGTTGAACCCAGATACCTTTTTCTTTGCCTTTCTTTTTATGATCATTTCCCCTCACACGTTCTGAATGCTCTCTCTGTTCTTAATATGCTCAATACCCACATTAGAGTGCTTAACATGCTTCATACCTACGTTAATTCTCTCGGCAAGAATCTTGCCTTTGTTTGTTTACGACAATGCCAACAGCATGCTGGGTAACACTGTAGACTCTTCAGTTTTGCCATGGTAACATCTGTGAGGCACCTCTTTTTGAATAGCACCCATTCCCTTGATGTCTACCTTTCTTGTAGATTCCCGTGTATGTTGCCAAAGGAACCATCCTATGCTTTCTAAAAGGCCTAGAGAACATGTATTGGTGCCTCTCCTCTTTCCCTTTGCTTGTATTATGTTGGTGACTTACTAGAAGACGGCAGGTCTGGCCAAAAGGGGAAATCTGTATTTGAAACAAACATTACGGGGACCAGTAGGTGGTGTGGTGGTTAAGGTGCTCGACACTCCCACATGGCCAACCAGGGTTCGAGTCCTGAATCTGGTGGCTTGCTTTCTCACTTCCTCTCTCTCTCACTCTCACCTTCTTTCTCTCTCTGGTCAAACTAAAAAATAAATGAATGAATAAATAAAATAAAATATTATTTAATAAAAAAACAAGCATCGCATCCCCAAGTGATTCTGATGGTCAAAGGTCGGAAGCCTCTCCATGTCACCAGTTAGTGGCTTCTTCATGAATTCATACCTTGCCTTTCCAACTTAGGCAGATCAGGGACTAGGACTGTTCGATTTCCCTTCATAACGCCAAGGTCCCTGCTCTTACACTCAGCAAACACCTGCTCAGCTCTGGCCATCCCTTCTTTTTCAGTCCTATACAAAACTACCTTCTGCCAGGGAGCCATTCCTGATGAACTCCTCCCCATTTCAGTACCCTGAGTTTATGCAAGGCCAAGCTGTCCACTCTGCATTTTTAAAGGCTTGCCAGGTTCTGGGTATGTATCCATCACATCTGTGCCTCCCATAGGGCAGGGACCTTTGTCTTCCTCCCTCTCAATTCCCTGCCCAGGTCAAGAGTGATCTCTTCCCTGAGATAAGAACTCACAGCTGACACAGCAGTTTGATCCACCAGCCTGTTCTCTGACTCTAGGAGAAGTTGGATGTAAAGTTTAGGAAGTCCTTCCCCAGAGTCATCTCAAAAGTCTTCAACTGCCCTGTCCGGTTGGCTACCCAGGACCAACTGGTCTCATTCAAAAGCTGAGAAGGGAGGACAGCAGGTGGTGCAGTGGTGAAAGGTGCTGGATTCCTACATGGTCGACCACGGTTCAAGTCCTGGACCTGGTGGCTTGCTTTCTTGCCTTCCCTTTCTGTCTCTCTCTAGTCAAACTAAAACTAATAATAACAAATGAAATTAAATCAATATTAAAAAAAAAAAAAAAAGCCAAGAAGGGAGCTATATAGAAGGCACGTGTTTCAGGGGACCTTATTTTGCGTCTCCCACATAGCATGAACATTACTGGACTGGGTGCTCCAGATCTAGGATCTCTCTCAAGTCTTAGGTTGGGTCTAACTTTTACCTTAGCAACCTGTGCTGGGGAAATTAAGAATGGGGTACACAAAAATGGCAAGGCCTGATTTTCACCATTTCAGAGTCTGATCTGATAGCAAGAGCCACGAGCTGGAAGTCAACTGACTTGAATTCTAGTCCTGGTTTCATCTCGAAGAAGGTTGTCTGGAGCTAAACATTTCATTCCCTTCTCTGTGAAAATCACAGTGAATGCAACCTACCACCAGCTGTTAACTCATTTATTTTTCTCAATACTTATGAGTCCAGCACTCTGTGAGTCCCTTGGTGATGAAGAAATACGAAATGAATAAAATATAGGCCAGCCTTTAAGTTTATAAACTATGAATCTTCAAAAAATTCATGGAAAGTAGAAAAAACCCACACTATGTATAAACGTCAATTTTTTTTTTTTTTTTTTTTTTTTTTTTTTTTTTTTTTTTTTTTTTTTTTTTTTTTTTTACCAAAACAATCTTGTACTTCAATATCGCTTTTCTGGAAACTTTTTGAAATTCACGTACCAAGAGGGCAGGTAACTGTAATACAACGTGATTTGAGCTTTACTATCCTGACAAAACACTACAGCAAGGGAGCCCAAAACAGAAATTCAAAGTTCTACCTAAAGTCGCCAAGAGCCAGAAGCTTAAGAAATGAAGACACTTTATAAAATGGGTGTCACATCCTATTAACTGCAAAGACAGCACGGGGTGACCCACAGAGGCCAGACTGATGGCAGGCTTCTCTGCCTTCAAATTCAGGGAAGTGAAGAAGGAATGCACGACACTCCCTGTCCCTTGTAGGCACTCCGGGAGTTCACGGTGTCAACGGCAAACCATTAAACCAAAGATGATAATAGCAGAAAATGGACTCAAAAAGATCACTTCATTCCTTCTCATGGTCCCAAAGAATAAGGCACCACACGAAACCTCCATCTGCCCCCCACGTGCTCCGCCGACCGGAAAGCCTTGATCCAGGCAGTTCCGTGGGTTCGGATCCCCTCTGCACCCAGCCTAGGCTCGGACGGAGCCAGAATACTTTCCGCCTAACCTCGGCTCCGCCCGCACAGCCCGGGAAGCCCCCAATAGCCCGCAGAGACCTGGGCTCGCGGCCTCCCACTTCCTCACCTGCTCCAGCTCCCCATCCGGTTTCCGGTTCCTCTTCCCACCCCGGCGCTAAGGACACTGGGAAGCGTAGTCCGCGTAGTCTAGGGAAGGAGACTGGCATAACCGCGGTCACTTCCGTCGGAAATGCTCAAGTGCCCGGAAGGGGCGCTAGATTAGTTCTAAGTGGTGCTGGGGCTTGTAGTTTATTTTTTCCGTCAGGGTTAGATCAAGAGGTCTTCAGAAGTGAGAAGCTGCGTTCTAGCTCTAACGGGTATCACTTTTTCAAAAGTCTGTCTATAGCACCTTTCCACCAAGGACTGAGATTCGGGAAGCTACAACCATCCCCTATGCCTCAATCACCTGCGGGTATTAGGGGTAATGTTAAAGACCATTTCTAGACCTTTTACTGCCCAGATATGAGACCTTTCCTTTGCAGTGCTCCAACGGTCATTACACAATATAGAGTTCTGGACCTGCGTAGTCATTTCTGGCATCTCCTAGTAACAAGCATCCCACATTACTGTCCAAGCTCCTTTTCACAGCGTCACCATTTTCACTTCTCCCCCTTTTCTGCCTTGCTATCTGCCTGGCCCTATAACCTCCTGTAATAGTCAAGGTTCCCCAAATAAACAGAACCATAGGGTATATATTTATCACTCTATGTGAGGAGATGTATTATGGGAATTGACTCACAGGATTATGGACGTCAACAAATCTCACAATCTGCTGATCTGCCTTCTGCAAACTGGAAAACCAGGAAAACCAATGGTGTAATTGAGTTTGAGTCTCATGAGAAGGAGTGGAGGGGCCAACTGATATGAGTCTCAGAGCCCAAAAGCCCAAGAACCATATGGCAGGAGAAGATGGCTGTCCCAAGTCATGAAGAGAGAGAGAAAATTTGGCTGCCTTCTGGTTTGGGGGTCTTTGGGGAACTAAAAGAGTAGGATAGAGTAGGATAATGTCTACCCACATTAGTAAGGTGATCTTCTTAACTCAGTCTGCCAGTTCAAATGCTAATCTCTTCTGAAACATCCTCACAGACATACCCAAAAATGTTTTACGAGCTATCTGGTATATGTCCACTCAAGTGGACATATAAAATTAGCCATCAAAGGTGGCATGGTGGTTGGGGAGCTGAACTCCCCCATAGTTGACCATGGTTCAAGTCTCAGACCTGGTGGCTTGCTTTCTCATCTCTCTCATCAAGTTGAAAAAATAATGATAAATAAAATGATATAAATAATTCTTTTATTAAAAAATTAACTATCCCACTTCTTCCAGATCTTACCCTCAAATACTCAAATACTCCAGGAAGCTGCCTTTCACCCATCCTAATCCCATGGCTATACTTACCAGTCCATTCTCCCCACCTTCTCATCCCAATATTAATGTAAAGCTCTCCTATTCCTAGTTTTACTCTCGTCCTCTTTCTGTGTCCTGACTATAATACTTTCCTTGGACTATAAACCCCCCAAAGCCAGTTATCTTCTAGATTGTTCCTGCTCCTACCTCCTGAGCACAGCTAGGACTCCGATGATCACAGAAGCAAAGTCTCCCTGTAAATGGTAGGAAAGAAAACCAGTGAACCACCCCCACTCTTGCAAGACTTGGGAAACTGGATTAATCATATACCTCATGAAGTCCACTATTTCCTGAACTTTAATTTGTACCAGATTCTCCCCCTCTCTGTGGCTTCACCTTTCTTCTTTTTTTTCCTTTGGAGAGGTTTTTGCTATAAAGTGCCTGTGCTCACCAGAAAGACAGAGAGAGACAGAGAGAAAGCAAGAAATTACCCCCCATGGAGGATGGCCATGCCGCAATCCCTTCTCCTTCATTCTCCTCTCAGGATCTTGGGCACGCATGCACATGCGCCTGACGTGAATTTAATCCACCGGGTCCGGGACTTAAACCACAGTCAGCTACATGGGAGTTCAGCGATTACACTAACTGCTGGTCCCTCTGTGGCTTTACCTTTCTCAGCCTATGTAAATGTATCTCTGTCTCTAGTCTCTTGTATACCTTTCTCTTCACATCTGTGTTTTTCTGTCTCCTTCTGTGAATATCACCCTTCCTCTGCTTCTTTCTCTGGAATGACTGAGATAACAGTATTTATGTTTCTTTTTTTTAAAAAAATTATTATTTTATTTTACTTATTATCATTATTATTTGTTTAATTTTGACCGGAGAGAGACAGAGAGAGAGTGAGGAAGGAAAAGTTGGAAAGCAAATCTCCAGGTCCAGGACTCAAACCGTGGTCGGCCATGTGGGAATCCAGCACCTCAACCACCATGCCAACTGCCAGCCCCAAGAGTATCTATGTTTCTAGAACAGGTTCCCTATCTCCCTGTATCTATGCACTTGTGTGTCTCTGAACAAGAACAAGGAGGAGAGCAAACCACACTGTGCTGTCATTCTCATTGCCTAAGAATTTTGGGATCAGTGCCAGCCCCATGGCCTAGTGGTTAAGAGAGCCAGATCCCACGTGACTTTGAATCCCAGCCCTGGTGACTTGAAAAACACACTGGTCATATGTGTGTTCATGCCCCAAATCCTGACGGAATGGAGGAGAAGGGGTTGCAGCACGACCGCACTCCACTGGGGGTGCTTTCTTCCTCTCTCTTTCTCTCTGTTTCTGTGTCTCTCTCTGGTGAGCCCACCTTCTGGCAATTTTTTTTTTTTTTTTATTCTAGGATTAGGAGCTGGATGATGGTGCAGTGGTGGCACATCTACACCCACATGGGAAGGGTCCTGGTTTGCATCCTAGGACCTCTCTGGGCATACTGAGTGTGTGCATGACTATGATCTAGGCCAATTGAAAATGAGGGTGGATGGTGGTGTTGAAATCCTGTTAGGTGTGTCTTTCTCTCTGTCTCTCTCCTCCTCTCTGTCTCTCTCTCATGGAAGAAATAAGACACATAAAGTTGAAAAAATTTTTTACATGAAGAGGGAGCCAGCCAGATTGAATGGTGGTTAAGGTAGCTGGATCCCACATAGCCAACTGTGCAGTTCAAGTCCCAGATCTGGTAACTTAAAGAACATACTAGGTATGCATGTGTGCATGCCCAACATTCCAAGAAGAGGATGGAGGAAAACGGATTGCAGCGTGGCCATCCTCCTTACGGGGGGGGGGGGGGGGGGGGAGATTCTCTCTCTCTCTCTCTCTCTCCCTCTCCCTCTCTTTCTCTCTGTTTCTGATGAGTACATACCCTCTATAGCAAAAATTGTTTTAAAAAGTGAGAAGAAAGAAAGTCTAGGATCTCCACTGTCTCTTGGATAACCCTCTGGCCTCCTCTCTGCCCCTGCTTGCCCACAACTTCCAGTTTAGTATCTTGGCAGCCTCTTCACAGCCCCAAGCCTGCTTCTGACAGGACAATAATGAATGAAATGAGTGACAAGCAAGTAGAGATTTCCCCAGGATCCCAACCCCTGATTTCAACTGCCTGGAAGAATTATGTTACTATTTCTGTCCCCGTAAGCCCATCTACCTCAGGGAGCTCAGAGAGAAAGCACAGATATAAGGAGGAACTGAGGCTTGGACAGCCTACAGTGAGTCCCTACAGTTGACCTCAGGGGACTAGGGGTCTTTTCTAACTCTAGTCCAAGCTGCTACTCCTCACCGGTGAGTCCCTCTCTGGGAAGATGGAGGTGAGGCATTCTCCTGAAGAGGGGGTGCTTAGAAACAAGAGTCCCTGAGGCTTTCAAAAGATAGAGCCCAGGGGACCAGCATTTAGCGTAATGGCTATGTCACTGGACTCCCACATAGTCGACCGCAGTTCGCGTCCCGGACCCGGTGGCTTAAAACTCACACCGGGCACGTGTGCGTGCGTGCCCAAGATCCCGAGAGGAGAATGGAGAAGGGATTGCGGCGTGACCATCCCTCCTGGGGGGTGATTTCTAGCTTTCTGTCTCTCTGTCTCTCTCTCTCTGTCTGTCTGGCGAACGCACGCGCCCGATAGCAAAAACCTCTAAAAAAAAAAAAAAAAGATAGAGCCCAGGAGATGGAACATGGGCTTGAGTGGGCCCACCCAACCAGCCTCGTTCATTTCTTCAGTTTCCTGGTCCTTGGGAATTCTTCTAGGGGCTGGCTGAGGGCGATTCATGAGTAGAGCCTGTGGAGCAGGCCTCTTACCCGTGGTCCAGTTAAGAGCCTGGAGAGCCAGGTCACCATCCTAGGACTGGGCCCTCTGCACTCACTAGCCTGCTGCTACTGCCTGAGCTCAGACGGGAAGGGGTTAACTTGCTCACTTGTTTTCCTTGGGCTACTGGGGCTGCGTTGGGCCATGAGCGCCATCTATCGGCCTGTAGAGGTCCTAGCTCTGACTTCCAGATCTTTCATGGCTTCCAAGGCTTCTCCGCATGTCCAGTATTGAAGGCCTATCTAGCTGCCAGGGCCCTAGCTGCTGAAAACAAAGATTGGGAATTGCAGAAGAAGATGGCCGTGTTTCCCCTTCCCTAGGTGCCAGGTGTCGTGTGGGTCAGCACCTGTTCACTGCTCTGGCCTGGGGAACCCCATGGGCATTCTGGGTGTTTAACTTTCAGCATGGCCACCTTCCCCCACTCTACTCCTCTGGGTTCTCTCAGTCAACCCAACAAACATTAAAAGAACATTGGAGGAGAAAGGCCACGCAGCAGAGGCCTTTGGTGTGTGTGCTTTCAAATCAGGGTGCCTGGGTTGAAATCCCAGCTCTGTCACCCACTGATAGTGACCTTGGCAAGCTACCTAATTTCTCTGTGCCTCAGTTATCTTGATTGCAAAAGTGATCATCATTGTAATCTATGTCATCTTTTAAAAAAAAAAAATGTATTCGCCAGGGTGCACATGTAGTTGCCCCAGAGAAACAGAGAGACCGGAAGAGAAGAGGGAGAAAGCACCCCCAGTGGGGTGCTAGCATGCCTCAGTCCCTTCTCCTCCATTTCTCCATCCTGTTGGGATTTTTGGACATGCACACACCGATGCCTGGCATGGTTTTCAAGCCTCTGAGGCTGGAATTTGAACCATGCTCGGCCACGTGGGATCTGGCCTCCTTAACTATTAGGTTACCAGGATAGCCTTATGTCTTCTTTTGTGATCATTGCGTGACATAGTTACTTAAGGTGTTTAAGGGAGTGCCCAGCACAGCACTTTTGCTCCAGAAAGGTGAGTTGTTGCTATGACCGTGGCCAGTGTCTCCGGAAGATGCTAGTGTGGGTACCCAAGATTCAGGTCACAGAGCCATATCAGAAACACAGGTATAGAGGACAAGACTGGAGATTTCAACGAAGGCAGTGACCTACAGGGGCTAGGTTGGGGGACTGAAAGTTCAGGACTGCAAGGAAAGGACCATTATATATCCGAGTACAGCAAGAAATGGAATGAGGGGATGAGAGAAAGAACTTAAGGTAAAGATATAGGAAGGAAAGGCATTATGGAAGGCATGTTAACAGACCCTTAAAAAGTGACTTTAGTGAAAGGAGAGGGGTCCCTGATGTAAACAAGGGCCACTATATCCCCAGGACAGGCTTCCTTTGAGCAGGCACAAAAATCTCAAGGTGTACTCAGACTCTTCAAGCCTCTGAAGGCCTATAGGTCCCAGTCCCCCACTCCTCAGAACCGGAGAAAGAGGGCAGCTGGGCTGTGCTACCCATTTTTCCTTTATAAAAACATGTTTTGGGTTCCTATTCGTGATAGAGTATGTGCATGCACGTGTGAGACAGAGATGAGCACCTCCTACAGGGTCTGTCACGCCACAGTCTCCTTCCTCTTGTCCTCCAGCCCGTCAGCACTTGGGCAATCACACACGTGTTTCAGGCCGACCAGGCCGAGGATTCCAACTGCCATCCGGAAGCTAGCCTCTCTTGAGCAGCACTTCACTGTGCTACAGAGCCGGCCCTGCCTGCTTATTTCACGACAGGCTCAGCCACCTCCCTGTCTGTGTCTTCTTTATCTGTGCCTTCATCTACCTTTCAGGGCAATGGGTACACAGAGTTCCTCTCCAAGGTGTGGGAATAAGGGGGCAGAGTGACACCCTCTGAGTTAACATAGACGTGCACGGCCAGAGGGTTCCCCGGCTCAGCCTCACCACCCCACCACCCCAACCTCAGCCCCAAGACAACACAGCCCTGCTGTATGGATTGATGCCTGGAGGCAGGCGGCAGTGGCAGAGTCCAAGTCTCCTCAACTCAGGTGTCCTCTGTTTCCTGGGGCCTGGACTCCTGGGTCCCCAGAAGAGAAGCAGGGACAGGCTGGATGGGCTGATTTGCATCGCTTACTTGGGAAGCAATTATCTATCGGAGGAGCTGTCAGCTCAGTGCAGCTTTCTCCCCGCTAATCGGATTTCACTGGAGCCTGGGGCTTGGGGGGGCTGAGTAATTTGGCTTGATGCAGTGGTGGGAGATGCCAGGGCCAGGAGGCTGGATAATCTGTCTGAGCGGTGTTAGAGTTGTCCAGAGCAATTATCCTGAGGGGCCCACACAATTGTCAGACAGACAGACAGATACAGGACTGGACTGATCCTCAAGTCCCACCGCAGGGAGAATGGAAGTCAGATTTTGGCAGAACGGGAGGCGCATCTCCCACAGGTTGAGCCAAATTAAACAACCAGGAAAAGGAGTCAAGATGAGTCACCCCCACAGTGGTGCAGCAGTAAAATGAACACTGCAAGGCAACCCTCGGGGAAGGTTTGAAGGTTCCAGGTTCATACCTGGAGACCTTCCTGAGTCTCGTGAACACCTCCCATGATCCAGGGCTGGCCAAGACTTGGTAGATTGTGGTGTTGAGACTCTGTTGGGATACTGTGTTTACCTCTCTCTCTCAGAAGAGATAAACATTTGTTTTTTGTTAATGTTAAAAAAAAAAACAAAGAAAGGAGGGGCCAGCAGGTGGCACGGTGGTTAAGGGCATTAGATTCCCACACGGCCGACTGTGGGTCGAGTCCTGTACCTGGCAGCTTGCTTTCTCTCTGTCATCTCACTGTGTCCCTCTCTGATCAAATTTTAAATAATAAGAAGAAGCAAATAGATAAAGTTAAATAATTCTTTAAGAAAATTTTAAAAAGGAAAGGAAAAAAACAGTCTGAGAAAGGAGCCAAGCAGGAAAATAGAAACGGGACCCAAGAATCCCAGCATCCGGCCTGCCCAACACCGAGGCCCTGGCCTGCCCTGCACTCCCCACAACAGAGCAGGAACTTGAGCCAGGGATGAGTCTTCTGAGCCTGGCTCCTCCCCCTGTGGTGCTCCACACTTTCCCTGCCCTCCACTCACTGACTCTGCCACTTGCCTTTTCTTGCCCCTGAGGCCCTGCTGAACCTGTCCCCCTTCCTGCCCACTCCATGTCTCCACACATTTTGCAACAGACAGCTGACCCCTCCCATCTCTACCCTCCACTCCACGCCTTTCAGAACAGTGATAAGGATGAAAAACCACAACGAGCCTTTACTGTGTGCTCCTTCTACACCACCCTGAGTGCTTCATGTGGACTCTCTCGTCTGGTCCTCTCCGTAACCCTCTGAGGACACTGCTGATGACTGAACTTTCTCAAGGGCAGGACCACGTCTGATCTTGGCATCGACTAGCAGAAGAGCCCTGGCACACAGATGGTCTGCAGGGATCGCCTGAGAATGAATCAGTGCCTGACTCAATGATGTGCTCCAGTCCCTACTCCCGGCTGGCCTCCAGGTAACTTCCTCACCCCTTGGCCTTCCAGCCGTCTCATGTCCTGCCCTCCCGTTACCATATCAGCTTGGCTGCCCTCACACCTCAGCACACTCTGAGCCCCGACGCACCCGGGCACTCCACGCAGTCCTCACGATAGCCCATGGTGTCCCTGCCTGGACTGTCCTTCCCACTGAATATGTTCCCAAGACCACCTCCTTGGAAGCACTCTCTGGTCCTCCCTTCACCTAGCCCTCCCTGGTACCCCTTGTCACCACCTGTTAAGTGTTTCCCTTATAGCTACAATGTCGGAAGGCCCTCTGGGCTACATTCTGCGAGGTCAACACTCCGTCCTCTCTCTTCTGAGCACGGGCCGCTGCCTCATACCTAACAGGTGCTCCATAAATTTCTATGGAAAACATGAACGTCTGCTCTGTTTTTGTCTTATCTCATCAGGGATGTGCTTACGGCAGGATGGAAGGAGCACTGAACTTGCAGGGAAACTCAGACTTAGGGGTCTGCACTTACCAGCAGTGTGACCTTAAGAAGAGCATTCTCTCTGAACCCGGCTGGTCGTCTGGGTCTTCACCTGGAGGAGCGGAGGGTGACACCTGCCTCACAGGACACATGACGTGCTCCCGTCTCTGTTCATGGCCTGTTGGGGCAGCTGAGGGGCTCTGTCTGTCTGTCCAGGTTTCTGCCTTACTGGTGAGCCTCTGCCTCTTTGACCCCCGTCAATTCAGGCACATAGCCCAGAAGTCCTACCATTCAGGCCCCTGACTGTCACTCAGGCACTGTCGAATTTCCTGATGTTCCCAATCCTGGGGGGCCTCATCTTTTCCCAGGGATCCCTGAGGACCAGTCCCACCTTAACCACCCCTCCCCCTGAACAAGTGAGGTTTTGAATTCTCCCTCTGAAAATATTAATAATGAAGAAACAGTCACCGGGCATAGAACTGGATGCAAATTGGCCCTAGAAAGAAAGAATGCCTGAGCTGTGGACCCAGAGAAATCCTGCGCTCGTTTGCATGTCATTTGCATTATATTTACATGTGATCAATTTCACGTTCAAATGCACAATCCTCCCTCTCCAGTTCTCTGGCAGGATCCCCTCAGCTTCTGCCCCAATCATTCCCACCAGCCCTGACCCTTTTCTCCCAGACCCTGCCACAACCCTCCTCTTCCTTCTCTTCCTTCCTGTCGGGGTCCCCAGTCTCTACACCCCCTCCCCTACCGGCAAGGACCCACTTGCCCAACACCCAGAAGAGGGTCCTAGGGTCTTACCCCTTAGTTCGGGAGGGGCATCCCTGCCAGCCCCCGCCCGCTCTGAGCCGGGCAGGCGCAGCAGACAGCAAGCGCGCCTCTCAGCAAATCCCAGCCCCATTCAGCCTGGTGATTAATGGCGCTGCCCTCCCCATGAACCTGCCTTTAATACTGAGGAAGTTATGAAACCGCTATACATCAGCAGCTCCGGCCCCACTGCCCCCGCCCGCCGTTCCTCTCCTCCACCCCCCAGCCTCCAGCTCCCTCTTCAAAATCTCATTTGGGCTCCTGCCTCCTGGGCCCACCCCTCCTCTGGCCTTTGCTGGGGGGAGGGGGTGTCTGCCCCTGCCGCTGTCCCTGGTGAGGACCCACATCTCATTTTCCCTTCCTCTCCCCCCCCTGCACCGCCCTTTCTCCCTCCCCACCCCCCCACGGCTGCATCTCCGGACCCATTTAGAATTGCTGACATTTTATCTGCATTACATACATCACTCCGTCCCCAGCAGCCATCTCTCACGGATTGGCGGGGGGCGGGGTGGTCCTGAGCTTGGGAAGGTGGTGGGGACACTGGGTGGAGATGAGGAGACACAGCACTTCCTCCTCACCCCTTTCCCCCTGGAGACCCTCTCCCAGTCACCTGAGAGGTTGTACAGGTGGGAGCCCAGGC
This sequence comes from Tupaia tana, assembly GCA_026018925.1. Taxonomy (NCBI): domain Eukaryota; kingdom Metazoa; phylum Chordata; class Mammalia; order Scandentia; family Tupaiidae; genus Tupaia; species Tupaia tana. The sequence continues at coordinate 158,307,484 of JAKSZU010000006.1, forward strand.
CAGGTGATGGCAAGGCTTGCACCCTAGCCTGCTCTGCTCCCTCACAGCACCCGATGAGGGAGTCGCGGCTCGTCCTCGGGAGATCGTGCAGGCGGTCGTTTAACCCCGTTAGCTGACCTGCTCTGATACTCCCCACACTGCCCTTGGGAAGTCCCTCTGAATGTCTAACCACTGTGCCTCATGCTGCAGACCTTATTGTCTTCTTGCTTCGTCCTTAAAAGACAAAGAAAAATACTGCCCCTCGGATGCATTAAGGCCTTTGTTACAATGCCTGAGAAATCATAAATACGGTCACTGCCCACACTCCTGAGCTTTATAAACGTGGTAGGAGTTAGAGGGTGGGGTCACCCTAGACAGGAAGAAACTGAGACCCCAAGTCAGGAGGGGGAAAGGCAAGAACCAGTCCAAGACCTGGAGAAGAGGGCCCAGGGGTCCCAGGAGCCCAGCAGGCAGTCTTCTCTCCAAAGAGACAGACAGGCAGAGAGGTGTGGACCAACAGACAGACAGCAGAGGAGAAGGAGAGGGCGACCCGGGAGGGAGACAGGCGAACAAAGAGACAAACAAACAAAGAGCTAGACAGACAAAGGGACCATCAGCTGGAGACAGGCAGACAGGCGAGAGGAAGCCGGCAGAGGCGCTACAGAGTGTCCCAGGCTCTTGGTCAGCCTCTGTCTCTCCGGGTCTCTACAGGAATGCGTCCCTCAGAGTCTCTGGGGCACCCCTTGCTCACTGGGGCTGCATCCACCCCTCTTCCTAGGAAGCTCTGCTTTCCTCTGGCCTCTCTACAAGCTGTCTTGCCCTTCCGTCTCCCCGCCTGTGACCCCATCCCAGGCACTCTGGTCTCAGGTCATCCTCCTGACCTGCCCTTCACTCTCAGGAAAATTCAGACACTTCCTGTGGGCTCCGGGAAGCTCCCTCGAGATCAGGCCAGTCCTCAGGGATGAACAAACAGTAGGGGCAGGGGTCCAGCTCGGGGCAACGCCTGGGCCTGGAGATGGAACGAGCAGTGGAGGACTGTGTTCTGTGTCTGGCCAGGCTTAGCTGATGAGGCAAGAGGACCCTGGCAGGGCAGGTGAAGGGTACAGGACCCTCGGCCCCTCTGGTTCAACCCCAGACAAAACAGACCTGGGCAGCGTTGCAGGGGGTGGGGCTGACCTACGTGTGTTTGCATCTCATTTGCATGTTCCTGACTCCCAGACCCTGCCCCTGCGGTTCCAGGCCCTCTCCAGCTGGGTCTGCTCCCCCCCTGCTCCCCACCCACAGAAGCTTGGACAGGGAGAGGCTATGGAGTATGTTCATGTGCTGGTGCCTTGAGCCGCTCTCAGGCACCTCCTGACAGCACAAGTCACATTCCTGCCCTGCCAAGCAGTGCCTCTCTCCTACCTGGCCCTAGGAGCTGCCTGGACACACCATCCTCCAGATTTGGCTTTCACTGTCATGACCTCTGTCCCCGTGGTTCTCCCAGCTCTCTCTTCCCCTTTTTATTTAGCTCGATATGTGTTAGCTTTCTTTAAGGCCAAGCACCAAGCCCTTCTCTTCCCTGAAGCCTTCCTGGGTCACATGGGCCCAGAGTGACTGTAAAACTTCAGCTCAGTACTGACGAGCATCTCAGGAAGCCGCAGATCTGTTTTACGTGTCTTCGGGAAATCAGAGCATCAGCATCCCTTTTATAGAAGAGGCGACCAAAGCCCAGGGTCAGTTCTGTAAGTTTCCCAAGGAAGGAGAGCCAGCACGTGGGGAGGAAATGAGGGCCCAGGACACTTCTCCACACCCCCAGCCCCTGCCCTCCCCTTGTCATTCATCAACAAGAACCAGCGCCCTGTTCTGGACCTCTCTTATATGGCTGGTGAGCCAACCATTAGGTTTTGTTGCTCAGCCTCTGCATTGGGGTTTGGGTCCAACTCCCTACAATCCAGCCACACAGAGCTAATGCCAGTTCTCATAATTTCCTCATCTTTTCTTGGCAACATGGTTTTGTCCATGGTGGTCCCTCTGACAGCAGAGCTGCCTTTCTCCCCACCTCCTTGTGAACCCAGCAAACTCCTATTCATCCCTCAAAACCCACCTCAGCTATCACCTCTTCTGTGAAGCCATCCCTGATGTTCTCCCCCTAACTTCCAGTATTATATTTAAGCCTCTAGGGCAGCACTTGTCACACCACTGCTGATAACAACTCAGTCTCCCCTCTAACCACAAGTCCTTCAAGGACAGGGACAACGGGTCCTGTTAAGCTCTTTCCCAAGAACACACACACACACACACACACACCAGGATGCATTGTTAATTGAACCAGGTTTTGTTGCCACTTTGCTTGTCCATTCCAGGTCCACAAAACAGATTTTTAAGGGACCAGCAGAAAGCATAATGGCTACATCACTGGACTCCCATGTAGTCGACCATGGTTCGAGTCCTGGTGGCTTAAATTCACACTGGGTGCATGTGCATGCATGCCCAAGATCCCGAGAGGAGAATGGAGGAGAGGGGATTGCAGCATGGCCATCCCCCCTGGGGGGTGATTTCTCACTTTCTGTCTCTCTGTCTCTCTCTGTCTTTCTGGTGAGCGCACATACCTTATAGCAAAAAACTCTCAAAAAAAAAAAAAAAAAAAAAAAAAAAACAGACTCTTGAGCCTGTCAGGGAGGTCAGGAAGAAAGACCAAGAAGTCCCGGAAATATCTCAGAGAAGACACCTCAGAGGATTATCCAGGGGTCCAGGATGTACCCATACATTTCTTAGTTTCCTAAATAATCCCTTTCATCTAACTTAATGCTTAGTGAATGAAGGAAGAGAGAGAGGAAGGCGGGGAAACCGAGGACACAGGAGGTAGAGCTGAAGGGGAGAACCGAAAGGGGGCAAGGCAAAACCAGGAAGAAAAGAGGTGGGCTGAGGGCCAGAAGGCAGAAGAGCCAGACGCAGGCCATGAGGGAACAAGAGGAGGCAGAGACCAGACTTCTGACGCTCAAGCACGCTCGGCAGAGATCCTTGCCCTGACCTTAGTGTCTCTCTGGCCTCCATATTCCTGTGTGGAAAATGGACACAGGTCCCCATCTGCAGGAGCCCGTGAGGCCAGCAGGAGGAAGCATTGCTGTGCTGTGTGCCCTGAGGCCCTCTCATGCGCCAGCTCCCCACTCGAGTTCCATTCCCACCTTCCCCTCAGGTAGACACAGGCGGGGAGGTCACCACTGGCCTCCATGAGGTGGAGTCTGGCTCTAAAAGTGCTCTTTCCACAGCCCCCGAGCCCTCTCAGCACTGAAGACATTCAGGAAAGAGAAGCAGACCACATTCAGGGCCCACCAGGAGTCAAGGTGCTGAGGACTGAGGGCACCAGCCCCTCCACACCTCAAGGAGCAACATGAAGTTACGTATCATCTCTGCTGCAGGAACGGTCTTTCCTGCATCTACTCAGTCTTCAAACCTACTCAGTCTAAGACTAATGACCTGACAGGGGCTGTGAAGATACTTGTAAGGGACTGCAGAAACTGCTCTGTAATTCCTCCTCCTCTCAGCCCGGGGCCACCAGCCAAGGGAGGGAATAGCTTGGATTTTCCTTTCCACACCTTTCTTTTTTTCTCTCTTTCTTTCTTTTTTTCTTTCTTTCTTTTTTCTTTTTTTTTTTTTTTTTAAGAATTATTTTACTTAACTTCATTTATTTACTTATTTTAATCTGTCTAGAGAAGACAGAGAGTGAGAAAGAGGGAGAGAGAAAGTGAGAAAGCAAGCCACCAGGGCCAGGACTAGAACCGCAGTCGGCCATGTGGGAGTCCAGCACCTTAACCACCACGCCACCTGCCAGCCCCTATTTCTTAAAAAATAACTTTTTTTTTTGAAGAATTATTTTATTGAACTTTGTTTATTTATTTTATTTATTTAAACTTGACCAGAGAGGGACAGAGAAAGAGAGCGAGAGAAGGTAAGAAAACAAGCTGCCGGGTCCAGGACTGGAACCCCGGTCAGCCTAGTGGGAGTCCAGTGCCCCCAACTACTATGCCACCTGCCTGCCCCTATTTTATTATTATTATTTAATTTACGAGAGGGCACATGAGCTCACCAGAAAAAGAGAGAGGGAACGTGAGAAAACAAGCTACCACGTCCAGGACTTGAACTGCAGCCAGCCATGTGGGAGTCCAGCATCCCAACCACCACGCCACCGGGTGGCCCCTCCACACCTTTAAAAGACACCACATAAATCCCAGAAACCAAAGAAACCAGCAATATCCACGAATCTCTGAGACTCGGAGCTGCAGAGTGGCACATATATCCAACCCCACCAGCCACCTCCAGGGAAGTATAGGTGGGGACCGTGTCACAGAAGACTCCCTCTAAGCCCGCAGAATCAGAGCCCGCTCCAGATGAACATCGGCTTCCCTGTGGTCAACTTCCCTCAGATACCCAGGCCCAGTGACCAGTCCTTGCCCCTGTCAGGAAGTTCCTCCTGTCGTCTAGCTTGCATCTTTCCTGTTGCAGGCTGTCCTGTCTGAGCCTAAGGTCGATGGCACTTTGCTTCAAGTCTTGGGTGTGGGATGTGGTAATGAAAAAGCTCACTCAGCCGGGTCCCTCCCAGCCCCAGGGTAAAACAGAGGGCGGACAACGGTAAGTACTTCCTGACTGAGAAACAGGAGATCCTTCTGGAATAGGACGATGAAGTGCAAAGTCTGCGCCCCCTCTGGCGGCCTCCCAGCCTGGCAGAAACCCTTCGGTGGCAGCTGCAGGAGGATGACCAGCACTTCCAGAAAAGCTCAGCGGCGCGGGTTGCTGGGAATCCTTGCAGCTCAGGCGGAAAGGAGAAAAGTCTGGTCCCGGAGCCCCCTTGTGGCCACACAGTGGCAGAGCAGGTAACTCTGCCTCCCACCACGCTGGCGGTCAGAGCTGGCCCCAGGGCGCTGATGCCGGAAGGCCTCCCCGTGGCCCCTCTTCTGCCAGAGGCCAGATCCATAGCCCCAGCCCCACAGGCCCCTGGTCAGAAGGCAGCAGGGCCAGGAAGGAACACTGGAAGAGGCGACAGCTTAACCCCATTCAGTTCCTGAGCTGCCATTCTCCAGTTATGTGACCCTGAGCACCCCTCCAACCCCAACGTGCTCATTGATTAAAAGCGACCAAACTCCACCTAACCCACAACGACCTTATAGGAGCTTGATAAGAACCAAATGCAGTAATAGAGTTCTGTATATGCACGGAGGGCGCGTGGGTGCATGTGCCTGGGTGCTCAGGGTCCCAGGGAAGAAAGTGTCCACTCCCCCCACACACACACACACACTGCTTTCTCACTTTCCCTTTCTCTCTCTCTGGCCACTGAATATGCCCTATGGTATTGAGAAGGGTGTGGGAAGGAAAGAAAGAAGAAGAGAGAGAGAAAAGAAGAAAAAAATATGTGGGGAGGAGGCTGGCAGGTAGTGTAGTGGTTAAGGTGCTGGCCTCCAACATGGCCGACTGTGATTCGAACCCAGGATCCAGTGGCTTGAAAAATCTTGCTAGGAGGAGCCAGCAGGTGGTGTGGTGGTTAGGGTGCTGGACACTCCCACTTGGCCGACCATGGTTCAAGTCCTGGACCTGATGGCTTGCTTTCTCACTTTCTCTCTCTCCCTCTCTCTCTTTCTCTATCTCTCCCTGGTTAAACTAAAATAAATTAATGAATAAATAAAATTTAAGAAAAAAAAGAAAAAGAAAATTCATGCTAGGCATGTGTGTGTGCATGCCCAAAAATCTCAAGAGAATAGAGGAAAAGGGATTGCAGCACGACCATTCTCCCTGGAGGGTGATTTTTCTTTTCTTTTTAATTTATATTTTTAAAATTTGACCAGAGAGAGAAAGTGAGAAGGCAAACTGCCAGGTCCAGGACTCAAACCATGGTTAGCCATGTGCGAGTCCAGAGGGTTCAGGCCTGGGAGGAGGGATTCTGGACTTCAGTGGTGGGTGAGGCTGGGACAGACAGATCCTGCCCCTCCTGCACCACCCAGGGTCTCCCAGAGGGGGGGCTAGGTGCCCTTAGAAGGAAGCGCAGAAAAGTCCCCAACCCCTCCCCAGTGCCTACTTTCTTTCTTTTTTTTTGGAGAGGTTTTTTGCTATAGGGCGCGTGCGCTCACCAGACAGACAGAGAGAGAGAGACAGAAAGCAAGAAATCACCCCCCAGGGGGGATGGCCACACCACAATCCCTTTTCCTCCATTCTTCTCTTGGGATCTTGAGCACACATGCACACGCGCCTGGCGTGAGTTTAAGCCACCGGGTCCGGGACGCGAACAGTGGTCAACTATGTGGGAGTCCGGCGACATAGCCATTACGCTAACTGCTGGTCCCTCCAGTGCCTACTTTCAAGGGTGGGCCTGCTGAGTAAGGGCCAGTTTAGCAAAACAGTGGGCAGCAGAGCTGGCATGGGGCCCAAGCACAGATGGCATGATGTCATGGAAGCCTAGGGTGTCAGTGTGTCTTCCTCATGGTGTCACAAACTCATCACACCCACCCACGTCAGGGTAGGCACAGAGACCAAAGGAAACTTTTGGAGCCATGAGGCAAGGGCCAAGGCAAAACCACACTGGAACCCCTGGGCACACAAACACCCCACGCACAGCCACACACACACCTGGCTCCACGGATGTACCCAGCACAAACGCAGATCTGCCACACACACACTGGCTTCCCCAGCTCCCCATCAGGCTCGTCCTGAGCGGGTGTCGTGGACAGTAATGGTGAAGGTCCCAGGGCAAGGACAAGGCCAGGGCGGGAAGGTGCCCTGCCCATCTTTCTGCATCAGTTGTGCCCTGAGGAGCCTGAGCCCTCTGACCCATCTGCCAGCATGCACAAAGAGGTCAGAGGATGGGTATGAGGTCACCCTAGCAGAGACATGGGGGGCTGTGAACAGGAGGGACTAGGGAGAGAGTTATGAGCTGGAGAGATCTACTGTCTTCTCCCCAGACCCACACCTTTTCGGGACTGCGCTCTTTGGCTACTCCGAAGTTCTTCCAAGAGTTTAACCTCAATCCTTCCTGCTGGGATCAGAGAGGAGCTTTCCCTGGGGCTGCACTAACTTTTTTACCTGTTATAAGCCAGACAATTCTGAAACCCTGAAGAGGGAAGAGAGGCAAAATCTGCTACTGGATGAGAGGGAGGGAGCGGGAGGCAAGCAGAAGGGAGTCAGGTGGGACAAGTGACAGCCAGAGGTGCTGGCTAGGACCTTTTCTTCCCCACCTGTGGGGTGCAGGGAGCTTGGGATCTCCTGGGAAGTGGGACTTGGGTCAGTTGACAGGGAGGATGTCCCAGGAAAGGGTGCACTTTCTCTGAAATATTTTAGATTATTAGAAACTAAAGATGGGGCTGGCAGGTGGCATGGTGGTTAAGATGCTGACTCCCACATGGCCGACCATGGTTTGAGCCTCGGACCTGACGGCTTGCTTTCCCATTTTCCCTCCTTCTCTCTCTCTGGAGAATTAAAATGATAATAATGATAGCAGTAAGTAAATCATTCTTTCTTTAGGAATTATTTATTTTGGACCAGCAGATGGCGTAATGGCTACATTGCTGGACTCCCATGTAGTCCACTGTGGTTCGAGTCCCAGATCCGGTTCACACCAGGCACGTGTGTATGCGTGCCCAAGATCCCAAGAGGAGAATGGAGGAGAAGGGATTGCAGCGTGGCCACCCCCCGGGGGTGATTTCTCGCTTTCTGTCTCTGCCTTTTGGTAAGCATACACACGCTATAGCAAAAACCTCTCAAAAAAAAAAAAAAAAGAATTATTATTTATTTAATTGTATTTATTCATTTATATTTATATGTGTGTGTGTGTGTATGTATATATATATATGTGTGTGTGTGTGTGTGTGTGTGTATATATATTTGGAGAGGTTTTAGCTATAGGGCGCATGCGCTCGCCAGAAAGACAGAGAGAGACAGAGAGACAGAAAGTGAGAAATCTCCCCCCAGGGGAGATGGCCACGCCTCAATCCCTTCTCCTCCATTCTCCTCTCAGGATTTTGGGCACACACGCACACACGCCCGGCGTGAATTTAAGCCACTGGGTCCGAGACGCGAACCGCGGTCAACTACATGGGAGTCCAGTGACACAGCCATTACGCTAACTGCTGGTCCCATCATTTATGTATTTTAATTTGACCAGAGAGAGACACAGAGAGAGGAAGAAAATGAGAAAGCAAGCCACCAGATCTGGGACTCAAACCACGGTCGGCCACCTGGGAGTGTCCAGTGTCCCAACCACCACAGTATCTGCTGCTGGCCCTCATAAATAATTCTTTTTTAAAAAAATAAATGGTGTGGTGGTTAAGGAGGCTGAACTCCCACATAGCCGACCGCAGTTCAAGTCCCAGACCTGGCGGCTTGCTTTCTCTCTCTCTCTCTCTCACTCTATCCCTCTCTGGTCAAATTAAAATAAATAAATAAAGTTAAATAAAATAATTCTTAAAAAAAAAAAAAAAAAAAAAAAAAAAAAAAAAAAAAAAAAACCTAAAGATGACATGGAGAGAGAGGAAGGGAAGTAAGTTGGCAGAAGATGAGAAAAAGAAGTGTCTTGTTTATCAAAAGAAGAGAAATTAGGCTAGCCAGGTGGTGTGGTTAAGGCAGCTAGATCCCACGTGGCCAACTCCGCTGCTCAAGTCCCAGACCCTTGGCTTGAAGATCATGCCTGGAACATGTGCATGTGTGCCCCAAATCCTGAGAGGAAAATGGAGGAGAAGGTGTGGCCATACCCCCGGGGGGGGGGGGGGTGCTTCCTCATCTTCTCTCTCTGGTGAGCGCACGCCCCTGCTGCAAATTTAAAAATAAAAAAAATAAAAAAATTAGCAAACAAAGAAACAAAAAAAAACAAACAACAACCACAGAGAGAAGAGAAAGCAACACAGAGAAGAACAGAGAAAAACGCCTGTAGAAGCTTGGACTGAAGATATCTGGGAGGCCCGGGTTCAGTTCCCAACCCAACCTCGACAGCCACAGGGGCACATGCCTGTGGTAGCAGCTAGCCGGCAAGCTGGGTATGGCAAAGATCTCCCCCTGGCGACACCCCAGGAAAATCAGTCTCTCTCTTGGCCCGGCTGCAGTGGTACAAGTGACAGAGTTCTGCTGAGTGATGCCGGAGCCACGTGGAAGGCCTTGCTTTCCTTCCCAGATCACGCTGAACACACTGGGCATGGTGGGGCATCCTGTGGCCCTGGTGGCTAGCTGGAGCCTAGGCCAGGAATCATGTCATGGTGAGATCCTGTCAGAGTACATGTCTCCTCTCTCCCTCACATTTAAAAATCAATCTCAGGGGGGACCAGCAGATGGGGTAGTGGCTATGTTGCTGGACTTTCATGTAGCCGACTACAGTTTGTGTCCTGAACCCAGTGGCTTAAACTCACACTGGGGTGGTTAAGGGTGCTGGACTCCCACATGGCCGACCACAGTTTGGGTCCTGGACCTGGTAGCTTGCTTTCTCACTTTCCGTCTCTCGCTCTGACCCTCTCTGGTCAAATTAAAATAAATAAATTAAATTATATAATTCTTAAGAAAAAAGAAATCAATCTTGGCGCTAGCAGGTAGCATTGTGGTTAAGGCACTGGAATTCTCACATGGCCAACTGTGGTTTGAGTCCTAGATCTGGTAGCTTGCTTTCTAACTCTCCCTCTTTTTCTAGTAAAACTCATGTGGGGGGGGGGGGGGGAAAGGTAATCAATAAACAACTAAATAAAATAATTTCTTAAAGAGAAATTTTAAAATAAAATAAAATAAAATAAAATAAAAATCAATCTCTTGGGGCCAGCGGGTCATGTGGTTGTTGAGACACTGGGCTCCCATGGGCCGAGCACAGTTCAAGTTTCGGACCTGGTGACTTTTCTCTCTATCTCTCTCTTTCTCTGTGTCTCTCTCTGGTGAGCATGTGTCCTATAGCAAATAAAAATAAAAAATTAGGGACCAGCAGTTAGCGTAATGGCTGTGTCACTGGACTCCCATGTAGTCGACCACGGTTTGAGTCCCAGACCTGGTGGCTTAAACTCATGGTGGGCGCATGTGCATGCGTGCCCAAGATCCCAAGAGGAGAATGGAGGAGAAGCGATTGTAGCGTGGCCATCCCCCTGGGGGGTGATTTCTCTCTTTCTGTCTCTGTCTTTCTGGCGAGCCCACATGCCCTATAGTAAAAACCTCTCCCAAAAAAATTAATTAATTAATTAGGTAATAAATTAAATAACTTTTAAAAAAATCCATCTCTCTTAAATTAATTAATTACAAGGAAAAAACTAAAGGATGGGGCTGGCAGGTGGCTTGGTGGTTAAGGGTGCTGGACTCCCACATGGCTACCATGGTTTGAGTCCGGACCTGGCAGCTTGCTTTCTCACTTTCTCTCTCTCTTGCTTTCACTCTTATCTCTTTCTGGTCAAATTTAAATAAATAAATAAATAAATAAATAAATAAAGTTAAATAAAATAATTCTTAAACAAACAAACAAACAAAAACAAAACACATCCCTGGGGTCAGCAGGCAGTGTGATGGTTAATGGTTTGAACTCCCCCATGGCTGACCGCAGTTCAAGTCCTAGACCTACTGGCTTGAAGATCACACAGGGCACGTGCATGTGCATGCCCAAAATCCCAACAGAAAAATTGAGGAGAAGGGACTGTGACATGGCCTGGGGGTGGGGGTGAATTCTCACTTTCTCTCTCACTGTCTCTGTCTCTCCGGTGAGCACATACATGCTATGGGGTGGGGAGATTAAAAAAAAGAAAGAAAGAAAGAAAGAAAGTAAACAATAGCAATAAAAAAACATGCTGCCTACCAAAAATTCCAACAGAAGAATCGAGAAGGGATTGTGGTATAGCCATCTCTCATTGGAGGTGCTGTCTCATTTTCCCTTTCTCTGTCTCTCTCCACATGCCCTACTGCAAAAGCAAAACAAAGCCTTAAAAAAATAAAATGAGGCCATCAGATGGCATAAAGGTTACATTACTGGACTCCCACATAGTCGAACATGGTTCACGTTCCAGACTCAGCAACTTAAAACTCATGCCGGTCGGGACCAGCAGTTGGCGTAATGGCTATGTCGCTGGACTCTCATGAGTGGTTTGAGTCCCAGCGGTGGTTCGAATCTCAGAACGGGTGGCTTAAACTCATGCCAGGCCTGTGTGCGTGCGTGCCCAAGATCCCGAGAGGAGAATGGAGGAGAAGGGATTGTGGCGTGGCCATCCTCCCTGGGGGGTGATTTCTCACTTTCTGTCTCTCTGTCTCTTTGGCGAGCACATGTGCCCTATAGCAAAAATCTCTCTTAAAAAGATAAAATAAAATAAAGGAAGAAAAGAAAAACCTGGAGACCTAAAGCAGTGGGTGGCTACTAATAGAAATAGCTTGGGATTGCTCCACTCTCTTTTCTGGGCCTTGGTTTCCTTCCCGAGTTGGGCTATAATGGTTGAAATGCATCAGCTCAGTGCCTGGCACTACAGAAAGTAAACACAGTGGCTTCCTCGAAACCCCAGGCTGGCAAGTGAACCAGTCCTTCAGGAGGGGTCCTCTAGCCTTCTAGCTCCACTCCCCATCAGCTGGTTTGGGTCATCACCACCATCACCCACCACAATCAGCAGGGCTTAGGTAACAGGGCTAGGTCCTGACCCCTGAGCTCCTAGATCAGAGGCCCAGGAATGAGGATCTGAAGGTCCTGGGTGGGTGCTAAGTCATCTCCTAAGAACCGCTGACTTAGCCTTGTGCTGTCATTGTCCAGGGGAAGGAAATGAGGCCAGGAGAGGCGCAGTGACCTGCAGATTGGACTCCACACGTGCAGGCCAAGTGGGTGCCTCACTTCTCTACGCCTCCTCAGGCCCTGACTCTGGGAAAGAGCTCTCCGGCCTCGCCTTCCCGTTCTGATTCTTCTGCACCCTCCCTTCACTCTCTGGCTCTTATACACATCCCTCTTCTCAGTCGCCAAGAGCCGGCATGGGCCCAAGCATCTGATGTCCGCCCAGCACCTAACTCATGGGAAGTGCGTCCTAGGCAACTGTGGAAGGAATGACTCCATCAGTCAGGCCCTCCTGGCCCCCTCCCAGGGGCAGGAACTTCCCTTCAGTCCCTGGGACAAGGCCAGGAGGAGAGGTACTTGCTCCAGTTTTCTCCAGTCTGAGTCCTGCAGGGAGCCGGGCCCTAGGATACTTTGGTATATTCCGCAGTCATCTGAGGTGTGGTGTGCTAGGTGAGCAGCTGATCTACCCACCCTCCAGATAAAAGCACGAACCCAGCAGCCCCTCAAGAGGCAGGCAGCATCAGCGGCATGAAAAGACCGACGGTGACAGAGGCTCCGCTGCAACCCCCAGCCGAAGACCTGGAGCACAACCAACGGGAATGCAGGGCTGGGCTTCTCGGGACCCCATCCAAGCTGGCTCCTGCAGAAGGCCCATCTCCCCAGCCTAGATGAGACCATTGCAGACAGGCAGGCTCTCTGTCAGCCTTGGAGGGTGTTTGCCCTCAAAGTCTTCCCCTGCAGAAAGCCAGGAGGCTGCAGATGATGGGAATACCAGTTTAGCTGGAAGAAGAGAGAGTGGAGTTGGCCATGCAAATTGGTCAACACCCATTCAAGGTCACACCTGTGACTGAGTCCTGGCAGTCTGGGACTAGATGGTTTAGAGCCAGCCAGAGAAGAACAGAGATGGGAGTAGGCTCAGTGATAGAGACAAGAGGCAGAGATGGCAGGGGAGGAGGGCAAACAAACACAGGATGGGGCCAATAAAAGGAGGGTAGCCTGCTTCCAGGTGCCTCTGTTTTCCCTTGAAGATATTGCCCATAACGAGGAGAGGACTCAACCTCTAATGGGAGCCCCAGCCCTCCCGCTGCCCAGAGGCTGGGCCTCCCGTCGGCTTCCTGAGCCCCTGAGGCTCTTTAAGGAGCACAGAGCACCTATCTGGGAGTCAGAAATCTGGGTTCTAGCTTTGTATCTGCTATCAACGTGCTTTGTGACCAAAAAGGGACCCAACCCCACCGTTTAAATAGATAAAACTTAAATAATTATTTTTTTAAAAAATATTTTATTTGACTTTTATTCATTTATTTATTTTAATCTGACCAGAGAGGGGCAGAGTGAAAGAGAGACAGAGGGAAAGTAACAAAGCAAGCCACCAGGTCCAGAACTCGAACTGCAGTCGACCATATGGGAGTCCAGCGCCCTTAACCACCATGCCACCTGTCGGCCCCAATAAAATAATTATTTAGAAAGAAAGGAAAGTTAGGCAGCAACTTAGGCTCTGCCCCAGATCTGCTGAATCAGACTCTGCATCTTCACAAGATGCCCAGGCGATGCGAAGCACAAGTTTGAGAACACCGCACCAGCTGATGGCCAAGGGCCTGGGGTTACCATGGAGCCACACAGAACCTGTACTCCTCTGCTTTCCAATCAGAGTTTCTGTCCCCTCATCTGTACGGTGGAGATAAGGAACCCACCTCACGGGGATATCCTAAGGATTGGAGCCAGCAGCAAATGAGAAGTGCCCGGCACAGAGGCTCCTGGAAGTGACTCGTAAGCAGTCAGACGTGGCTGTCAGGCTGTGGGCGCACCACCGCGTGGGGCACATGCTTAGTAAGCGGGGCTCCGCCGGGACAGCCCAGTGTACCCTTAGCTGTGGGATCTTGGGCAAGGCATTCGGCCTTTATGCACCTCCGCTTTTCCCGTGGAATGAGTGGCCAGAGTGCCTCCCTTGCACCGCTGCTGTGGGGCTGAGTAATTCCATGCTTTTCTGCATGTGGCAACAACTACTCTGCAAGTGTTGGCCCTAATATAACACTGTAGTCTTACTATTGCTATTATTTCCGGAGTCCCCATCTCCAGACACCTGGATTCTAGAGAAGGCAAATATCCTTCATCCAGCTGCTCACCTGAGCCACCCGAGGCCAGAACAGGGAGGGGGGCCCGAGAAGGGACGGATGGCAGGACTACTTCTAGGAGACAGCCCCAGTGTTGGGGAACCAAGCAGGCGCTTGCCCTGCAGCCGAATTTCTGAATGGAATGGCCCGCACCAGTAATGCAGTGGAGTCGGATAGCGCTGCCACAGCTCACTGTATAAGCCTGAACAAGCAGCTTGCCCTCTCTGGCCCCAGTGGCCCCATCTGAAGACGAGGGGATTGGCTTGTGAGACAATCTCTGTGTCCCTCCAGGCCATAAGATGCTGATTTGGTGGCTCATTCCAAGGCACAAAATTGCCCTATACATGTCACGGCATAGGTTAATGACAAGGTAGGACACAGAGGCACAGGGGCAGAAGCACCCAGGAATTAACCTGGCCCCACACAACCACGGGGCTCTCTAGGTCCCTGTCCCCAGCAGGGCCAGGTGAGCGGGCACACCCTCCTTGTGCATCACAGCCCAGGCATCTGCTGCCCCCTGCTGGCTAGACAAGAGATGGCCGCCTGGCCTGCAGAGCTTGGAGGGGGGCTAGCCTGGTGGGAGGTGGGATGTCCAGCATTCACCCTGGCTTTAGAGTCCCCTACCCCACCACTTCCTTTCTAGAATCCGAGTGAAGGTTGTGAAAAGCAATGAGTAGAAGGAAGGCTGTCACTGACCCCAATCCCTCTGCAGGGAAATGAAACAGGAATAAACAGACACACGGATACTTACTACATTAACAGCCAATTAGACAGTACTTACAATCTAACATTATTCCTCACGTTAACACAGGAGGAGATGAGGCAGAGAAGCCACAAAGTTACACAGCCAATGTGCCTGAGTGGGGGTTACACTGCCAGTCAGAGAGGAAGTGACCAAGCAGAGGTAGAGAGACAGAACACAGCTAGGAAAATGCCATAGAAGTTTCTAGAAGAGAGGAGAGAGAACGAAGTGATAGAGAGCAGCAGAATAGCTGGGAGACAGAGGGGAGGGAGGCGGGCTCCCCTTTGACCCCAGGGCCCCAAAGATGCTATCAGGACAGACCTGGCCGGAAAAAAATCCTTCCTGGATCTCTCCACATTCCAGCCTCTGCCCGGCTGGTTTTACAGCCTCACGGTGCAGCCCGGACACTGTTTATGGCAGCCCCATTCTCCAGCCCTTGTCTCCAGGCCCCAAAGGCATCTGGTCAGACTGAAGGAGGCTTGTAGGGGCCTGGGTCCCCCCCCTCCAGCTTCCCAGCCCCTCCTTTGAACCCTGCTGGGGGCCGGAAGGAGGGGGCTGGGTGCCGCCACTGGGCCCCTTCCTCACTCCTTACTGCCTGTCTGGGAGGAAGGAGGCAGAGACCCCAGGCCTGGGCACCTCACCCACCGCTGAATCTGCCCTGCCACTTCCTTGCTGTGTGACCTTGGACACATGATTTAATCTTCCCCAGCCTTAGTTTACCCTTCTGTAAATGAAAATAGACATTTCTTGTGGTTATTTTGAGAATGTCATGTATTATCTGCAGTATAAAGTGCCTGCCCCAAATTGTATTAATAGCTGACATTATCAGCTATTCTGAGTTTGTAAATAAAGCAAAAAACTGCAGCTTCCTAACCCATTTAATGGTCCTAGAAAAGTTTCAGTGATCCCACTCTAAAGGCAGTCCCTATTGCTACAGGCTTGCTCCGTCTGGTTTCAACAGGGCAGCCTCACCCAGGCCTCTCACCAGCTACCCCTTCTTTCTGGGTTTGCGTGTGTGTTGCCCTCTGCTGGCAGTGGGCAGAACTGCACACTCGTCTTCCCTGGGCTGCCAAGAAACCTGAGGCTTGGAAAGAAGTCTCCAGTGGCCTGAGGAAATCACTGTGGAATCCATTTTGGAATAGGGGTCAGGGACTAGAATGCTTGTGTTCTGAAGAAAAGGTTGGGCGTGTGAAAGTGGATGGAAGAGGAGAGGTGGAAGTTTTATCAAAGGGATGCAGGGCAGGATTAGCTTGGAAAGAGAGCGACAGATGTCCAGAAAGATGTCTATCTTTCCGGAGATGTCCGAGCCTGAGAGAGACTCCCAGACAGAGGAATGTCTGTGATGGCTCCAGAGAGGGAGCCATGAACAGGGGGGCCCTCCAGCGATGGGGAGGATGCTCCCAACACACACACAGAGGCCGGGACAAGGTTACCGGAGTCTGCAGGCAAGATAAGGACCTGGCAGACAGGAGCTAGTTGCCTGGAGCATCTTCTAGATAACGCCCAGAACCTGCCTGCAGATGATGACACCCAGGGAGAATCTGGAGGAGGAGCAGGGAACCTGGGCCCCCCAGTGCCCACCCCCGCTCCCCAGTGGAAGTTAGCCACGAGGAAGCCCTTGTATCACGGCTGCATCAGGACGTGGTGACTTCCCAGCTTAGGTGGTGCCACTCCGAGCGGCACTGGGTGCTTTCATAAGGCAAGTCGATCTCGAGGGACATTGGACATGCGATCTTTCCTCAGAGTAACTGGCAACAAGTCCTTGAGCGACTTCAAGGCTGTGGGGCTGCAGCCTCCTCTTTCTGCACCCCCAGACCCTCCACTAGGTCTGCCCTCCCTCTCCACTCCCTTTCCCAACAGCTGCCCTCCCCACACCACCACCAACCCGGCCCGCCAAGAATTCCAAACAAGAGCTGGGTTCCAGGCCCGTGTTTATCTCACAACAGGCTCTGTCATGTCAGAAGCTGCCCCTGCATCTGACCCCCTGCCCTGCCCCCAGAGCTCTGCTGGGAGGATACACTGAACAGGGATGTCCAGAGGACAGGTCCCAGGGCTGGGGCCTGGCGGGTGTGGAGCTTCCATCTTCACAGAAGCCTAAGCCTAACCAGGTGGGGCCTGCACAGGAGGACTTCTCCTCTGGCAGACTTCCGGAAGTCCTCAAGACCCAGGGGCCACTTTCAGCCCCTCCTCTTCCTAGATACCCCGTGTTCAGGAGTCAGCGCTCTCACCCCTCCCCTCAGTGCCCCTCACCTTCCAGACCAACCAGTTCCTGCATGCAGAATCCAGGTCTCAGATCCAGCCCTGCAAAGAGGGCGCCCAGACGTGGAACAAACAAACAGTGTGGGAGGAACGGGAGACCCCAAAATGAAACTGGCCTCATGCAGGTCATGAATGAAGCAGGACCCACTGCAAATAGAGTGACATTGACCATAAACGAAACCCAAAATGGGCTGAGTAGAGTGAACCAGGTGGTTAGAGGCCTTCCCCTGATCACCTACCCCTCCTCAAGCAAGCAAGGGCACCTGGGGCACTTGGCCCAGGGAAAAGGAGGCCTGAGGAAAGAGGCACGAGAGGGACGGAGCATGCTGCCTTCTGAAGGGGCACTGCAAGGGGCTGCGTTGGAAGGCTCTCCAGACAGCAGGGTGGATGAAGGTGAGGCTTGCAGGATGACTTCCTGGTGTCAAGGGCAAGTGTAAATCTGCCACCACCAGCACCAGTTCTTTTTATCTTCACATCACCCCACCTGCAGGCCAGGGATCAGAGTCCCAGAAAACAGCCCAAGGGGAAAGATTCAGAAGCGCAACTCCAATCCTCAGGAGGAGAAGGTCCCGAGTGGGCAGGAGAGTGTGGTAATGAGAGCACAGCAGGGCACGAGCCTCAAAATCCCCGCCCTGGAACTTTCCAAATCAGAGGGCAAACAGCCCCTGTCCACCTTCGGCTTTCCGGCTTTCTTCTCCCGGGTCTGTCCCCTGTGTCCTTCCTCCCTTCTCTGTCCTCTGACCCCTCGATTTTTCTTTGTCTCTGGTGGCATCTGCATGTCCTAAAGCACCTGGTTCCTGGAGAAAATGTTGAGGCAATCCCAGCATTGCTCTCAGATAGCAAATGACCAGGCAAATGTGGCTGCTTGGACATCTGGCACGTTGAGGACTGCCTCTGTCTCCCCCCGACTCCCACCCAGTCCTACCCTGTTCCTCCCCTGGTACACACACACACACACACACACACACACAACACGCGTGTGTGTGCACGTTCTCCTTCCATTCTTTTCACCATTGCGTGCATGTCCTTGTGTCCTTCTTCGTCTGAACTCTGCACGTCGGGGGGAAGGACAAAATAAGTGATCCCCTTGTGAAGGGTTCCAGGTAGACCCCATTCTGTTCCTAAGCTCCAAGTATGAATGTGGGGTGAGGGGAGAGATGGGGCCCATAAATCTTCCCAAATCTTCCTGGGACTAGGAGAAGGTCCAGGCGTGGCTAGACCTTACAGCCATAACCTGCTCCACACTGCCCCCCCACCGTGTAATTACTATTCATAGTGCACAGCTGGGTGATTAATGACCTGATTAATAATTACTCAGGCTAATAAAATAATTAATTAATTTGGCAAGCCATTATTTATCTGTTCATCCTCAGCCTGAAACTCTGCAAGTAGGAGTTAGGGAATCTCCCCTCCAGGCTCTTTCAGAAATGTGATCATTAATGTGGAGAGGAAAGATGGGGGATGGGACTCCATCCTGAGACCCTCCCCACAGCCAAGGAAGGGGCCTGGGGGCTCCCCGAGAAAGCAGGCTGGAGGGCTGTGAAGAACTAACCAGGCAGCCTTAAGCCCACGAAGGGAGCTGACCAGAGAAGCTGGGGGCACTTGGGGGGGCAGCATAACAGGAAGCTGGGAGGGGTGCATCTGATCACCCAGGTTTGGGGATTCTTAGATGTGTTCTCTCCAGCCAATGATTGATGACACCATTTTCAACAAATGATCTTTATCTCACCTCTTGTCTCCCAAATTTATGATTTCGCCCCCGAGCACCAGGCTAGACAAGCGAGGACCCAGTGAATCCTGGGGAGGGGGTGGACTGACTTGGGGTGAGGTCCAAGAATTAGTGAGGAGCCTTCAGGACTCTGTGGGGAGAAGCCTCCCCTACCATCTGTTTCTGGGCTCCTGAGGAGTAAAGCTCTACACTGGACAGAGGGCTGGGAGCAACTAGCCAGGCCAGAGAGGACACGTGAGCTCCTGAAAAGTGAGGAAGGAGTCAAAAGCCCACCCCCAAAGTGAGGGAGTGAGATGACTGGCTCCCCAGTCAGGGCTTTAGGCAGGAAGGGGCATCTCTGCCACATCCTAGGCCCAGGGGCAGAGGGAAGACTCGGATTCTGGACTCTTCATGTCTGGGGCTGAGGTGGTGCTTTGCTAAGCAGTCCTGTATTGGACTCCCCGCACGTGCCAGGGCAGATAAGAACCAAACCTTGTCCTGGAGAAATCTGAGTTCCAGTGTGGGGATGGGGGAGAGGGAACAGACTTGTAAATACAGTACTAATAGATAATGGCTGGGGCCAGCAGATGCATAGAGGTTGCATTGCTGGACTCTCACATGGTTGACAATGGTTCGAGTCCTGGACTCGGTGGCTTGACAATTACGCCGGGTGTGCATGCATGCCCAAAATCCCAGGAGGAGAATGGAGGAGAAGGGATTGTGGCATGGCCACTCTCCTGGGGGGTGATTTCTCACTTTCCCTCTCATGTCTCTCTGGTGAGTGCATGCATCCTGAGACAAAGTAGATAAGGCCTATAAAAAAAAAAAAAAAAAAAAAAAAAAAGATAATGCCCCAAAATAAATACCATGAAAAAAAAAATGTGGGGGTGGGGCTGGCCCTCAGTGCAGCAGTTAGACAATGTGCATACGAACCCAGATCCCACATGGCTGAGTGCAGTTCTGGGTGCATGTGCGTGTGTGTCCCAAACCCTGACGAGATGGAGAAATAGAGGAGAGGGGATTGTAGTAAGGCCATGCCCCATGGAGAAAGAGGTTCTCTCTCTCATAAGTGCATATGCCCTCTGGCAATAGCAGTAGCAACAACAAGGAAGAATGTTAAAATCCATGGGAGGGTCAGCGGGTGGCACAGTGGATAGGGCAGCTGGATTCCACCTGGCTAACTGCAGTTGGAATCCTCAAGCTGGCAACCTGAAAAACACGCCAGTGCGTGTACATGCTTGCCCAAAATCTGGAAAGAAGGGAGAAGTAGAGGAGAAGGAATTGTGGTATGGCCATCTCCCACGGGGGGACGGGGGGGCAAAGAGTGCTTTTTCATTTTCCCTCTCTCTCTCTCTGTCTCTCTCTCTCTCTCTGACACATGTACTCTCTGGCGAATTAAAAAAAAAAAAAAAAAAGTACATGGGAGCACAGAAACATCCCTCCTGGGGTGTCAGAAAAAACAAATTCCACTGAGGGGATATTAGAACGTGGCCTTGAGGAATGACTAGGAATTTCCCCAGTGAAGGCCAGAAGTCACATGCAAAGGCGTGGAAGAGCAGGACGTGGTTGGAGAGGGAGGCAGGTAGTACCTGCCCAGGTGGGAGGCTTAGGCCTATGTAGGCCATAAAGGGTAGACTGGCCTGAGCAAGAGTCTAGACCTTGTGGGCAGTAGAGAGCTACTGGAGGTTCGAGTACTGAGAATGACCTACAGCGATTTGCGTGCTAGAAAGATAATTATAGTGAGCAGGCAGTGCAGCACGGCAGGAAGACACTACTCAGGAGAAGCTGGGTCCCCCATGGCCACCGCTGTTTGAAAGCCTGGCCCATGGGCCTGAAATACTCAGGGCAGGAGGGCAAGTGCCCAGATCCAACAGGGTGGAGGACAGGAGATAAGGAATTGCAGCATGACCAGACCCTATGGAGGGTCTCTCTCTCTCTCATGTGTTCGGGCATGTGCTTTGTTATGAATTTAAAAATTTTTAAGTAGGAAGATAGTTATGGTAAGTGGAGAGAAGAGATTGTAGGCAGGGGGTCCAGTTAGAAGGTTGGAACACGCTCAGGCTGAGATCCTGCAGGAGGGGCAGCTTGAGACCAGGCAGTGTCCGGGGCTCTGGGGGCAGGTAGGTTGTATTTCAAGCCTCCTTTAGTCTGAATATAAAGAGACCCTCTTCGTTCTCTCGCTATCCAACAAGGGTACGGAGCTGGGCGAGAAACCTGGTATTTTGATCCACCCACCGTCCTGACAAGTGGGGAAGAGCTGGCTGTCCACGAGCTGAGGAGTGCGGGCAACTAGAACCAAGCTCTGGGTGGAGGTCGGACATCTGGGTTCCGCTGGCCTTCCGCAGGAGGGGAGTGGCCAGGATAACGTGGATAAGCAGAACCCCGCCCATTTGGTGGCCACGGGGGACCGGGGCGCCGCCGCGCCCACGGTGGCCAGCAGAGGGTGCACAGGAGGCGGGCCGCAGCGGGAGTGGGATACAGTGCCGTGGCGGCGCGGGCCTGGGCGCCCTCTGGCGGGGACTACTGGGGCAGCCGCGACTTGGGCTTTCCACCGTGCGGTCCGCAGTCTGGCTTTCTAGGCTGGACCCAGAATCCCCCAGAAAACTGAGATAACTGAGATCCCGTCCTGGAGGAATCATGGGTCTGAGACATCTTGTCGCATTCTTGGTTTTCCGCTCTAGCATTTCTACGGTCGGCTCTCCTGCTGTTGCTTGTTCGTCTCCTGGGACATGCACCTAGCCCCACTATGAGCTTAACATGTGTGAATGTGGGTGTGCCTAGCCCTGTGCACGCCTGGGTGTGCCTAGCTCCGACTCCTACAGCTTACGTTTACCTGAAACAAAATGTGTTTCCTTCCACCACTTTCACCACCCTGAGAAGTGATTATGAGAGACTACACCCCCATTTCACAGATGAGTTCATGGACCACGCGATTAGTAAACGCAGGATTTAAACGCAGGTTCCCATCCCAAAGCTGTATTTGGTGTCCTTGCTACGTGCTGATCAAAGTGTGGGCCCTGCTCACCCAGGCCGCCCAGGGAAACCACCCTGAGGAACGACAGGACTAGAGGGGTAGGGTGCCCAGCTGGAGAGAGTAGGGGAGCTTCCCGATGGATCTTTCTTAGGCTTACGCGGGAAGAGGTTTCATGAGCGGCCCTAACAGCCGAAGTTAGGGGTAGGAAGGACAGGTTGCCGCCGAAGCCCACGTGGGGGTCTTTGAGGAGGTCTGTGCCTCCAGGGTGGGGGCCGAGGCTCGCTCTCATCCAGGTAGGTTCCCCTCTTCCGGCTGCAAAGGGGCTGCAAGCCCGGGGGCGGGGGCGTGGGGGCGGGCGGTGGGACCTGCAAGGTATCAGCGCAGATGGAGGTGGCGGTCAGAGCGAGAGCACCTAGTTGGAAGCCGCCCATCCCTCCAGGCCCCCAGCGGTGACCCCACCGGACCCCACAGCTCTCGGCCGGTTTCCACCGTAAGGGCGGCGGCGGCGTTTCCGGTAACTCGCCTCCAGCCCCTGGAAGGATATCATCACCCCTTACCCTATACCAACTCTGCCTTCTGAGAATCCCGAAGCCTCCTTAAACGGAGGCCTTTCAGTCTGACTCGGATCTCCCTGCGCTGCATTCTCTCCCACTCCCCTTCCCGCATCAGTCCCGGCGTTTCACAGCACGTGCGCCACGCCTGACTCCCACCACCACCGGGAAGTCCTTCCTGCTGTCTGACCACTAATCCTCGGGCTGCAGCTTCAGCTAGCCCTAACAAGTGCTGTCCCCACAGGAGTGAGGGGGTGCCCTAACGTTTTCCTTCTCCCAACAAAACAGTCCAAACCTCCAGCCCCTTTCCCACACTCACATCCCATATCGTCCTCACTAGGCTTTCCTTTATGGATCTGTACCTTCCGTTTCTCTCCTTTCGTTGTCAGGGTAACCTAGGGCTGCTTTCTGATTGGCTATTCTTCTTCCTTTTTAAAAAAAGATTGTTTTCTTTCTTTTTTAAAGGATTATTCATTAATTAAATTAATTTATTATTATTCACTTTGACAGAGAGAGAGAGAGAGAGAGAGAGAGAGAGAGAGAGAGAGAGAGAGAAAGAGAGAAACAAGCTGCCAGGTCCGGGACTCAAACTGTGGTCAGCCATGTGGGAGTACAGTTCCATTACCACCATGTCACCTGCTGGCCCCGGTTACTCTCTTCTAATTTCTCTTGTCATTTCAGGACCTCGTCAGCTATATCAATAGCCAAGTCCCACTCAGCTGGGCCAATAGATGGCCTCAGTTTCCCCAGAGGTCCAACTTTTTTTTTTTTTTTTTTTTTTTTTTTTTGGAGTGGGGGATGGTGGTGGTCCTGCTCCACTGCATCCAGGTCATCCCGTCCTCCCTGCTTCTAAACAGGACACCATCACATTCTTCCATTCATCTCAAAAACATTGAGCGCCTGCTGCTTGCAGCCCGGGGACCAGCAGTTGGCGTAAAGCCACGGCTCCCAGCCCCGGCTGTTCCCTGGGCTTAGGGGAAGGAGCGGGAGCTCCGCGGATGCCTATCTCCAGTCGGGAGCGTGGAGTAGAGAGCTGAAGGTCGTCCGTGACTGAGGGAAGCCACAGGACGCGGCGAGGGTGGTCGGACGCCCGCGGGTGCGGGTGCTCAGGGGTCGCGGGAGGGGAAACAGCGCCAGGCGCGCCTGCCTCCCGGCGCCCAAGCCTGGCGCAGGATTTCCCATTCCTAGCGCAAGGAAGACCTCTTGTGGCCATTGTAGGAAGAGCTGGGAAGAAAAAAGGGCCAGTGCCGAGAGGTGACAATTCCCAGCCCAGCCTTTCCAGTTCTTGGGCAGAGGACTTATTCCCTGGGGGCTTTGGTGGCTAGCTGGGTACCACAACCCTTTATCCCACTCCCACACCCTCAAAACCCAACTGGGACTTCGGAATAGAGTCCTACTGCTAAACCTCAGGGAAGACTATTACAGACACAGAAGCAAGAGTGACTGTGGTTAGACTTCTGGAAGGACTTCTCATCAACAGCCATGGAGGAATAAGACGATGGGGCCTCCGACCCACCCCATCCCCGGCAGAGCGACAGGGATTCTCTGAGACAGGCGACCATGGGAGTATCATACCCTACCCCGCAGCGCCTTCCCGCTCACAGAGAAGCCAGCTCTGGCCAACAAGGGGGATCAGGTATGCTGGGCGCCAGGGCCTTTCTTTCTGTCCCTACCTTACGCAGGGTGAGGGCTGAGGGTGAAGGAGCCCAGGGTCATTGGGGACAGAGATGGGACCCCAAGCGTGTCCCGATGTCACGATCCTGAGATGCGACCGGCACGCCTGGTCATAGCTCATTTGCGGAGAGGCAAAGCACTAATGCCAGGCCCCTTCCCCCACCCTTTGACTGCGCTCGGGACCGAGCCAGGGACGGGCAGCGCTAATTTGCATTCATTTGCATACCCAGCTGCGCACAGCTGCATTCGGCTTTGGGCCATAAATTCGTGGCGGGCGGCTGGGGGCGAGCGGGCCCCCAGCAGAGCCGGCGCTCTCTCAGCGCGCCTCCGCCAGGCTGTTCACGCCCCGGGCGCTGGCGCGTTCTCACGCCTCCCTGAGCAGCCGCGGGCGCAGTCCGGCCCGACCCGCCTCCCCCGGCTCGCGCCACCTTCTGGGCACCTTGTGCCTCGCACCCCAAACGTAGATCCTGGTTCCTGCGTTTCCTTGGACTGAGCCTGGTCAGTGAGTGTCTCCTGAATGTACTCACCTTACCCTGACGCCTGGAGCCACCGGCTCTGCCAGGGTGTTCCTTCCCGGGCAGTGCATAATCTCCTAGGTGTTAGTCCTTCCTCCCAGAAGGCCTTCTATTGTATAAAACAGTGGTGACCACTGTCAACTGTTTCAAACTCTGTGGACTCCCCAGGCTTGCAGAATAAAAGATTACATTGGGGACCAGCAGTTGGCGTAATGGCTATGTCGCTGAACTCCCATGTAGTCGACCGCGGTTCGCGTCCCGGACCTGGTGGCTTAAACTCACGCCGGGCGCGTGTGCGTGCGTGCTCAAGATCCCGAGAGGAGAATGGAGGAGAAGGGATTGCGGCGTGACCATCCCCCCTGGGGGATGATTTCTGGCTTTCTGTCTCTCTGTCTCTCTCTGTCTGTCTGGCGAGCGCATGTGCCCTATAGCAAAAACCTCTCCAAAAAAAAAAAAAAAAAAAAAGATTACATTGTTCGGAACCAGGAGTTAGTGTAATGGCTATGTTGCTGGACTGCCATGTAGTCGACGGCAGTTCGAGTCCCACGACCGGTCGCTTAAACTCACGCGGGGTGCGTGTGCGTGCGTGCCCAAGATCCTGAGAGGAGAATGGAGGAGAAGGGATCGCGGATTGGCCATCTCCCCCTGGGGGTGATTTCTCGCTTTCTGTTTCTGTCTCTGTCTTTCTGTCAAGCGCAAGCTCCCTATAGCAAAAACCTCTCCAAAAAAAAAATTATGTTGTTCACTCTTGCTAACGAAAGCCCCTCATATTCTGCCAACATTCCGCTCCTCCTCACCTTTTTTGAGAGAAAGATTTTTGCTATTAGAGTGAGTGCACTCGCCAGAGATACAGAGAGAGCGACAGAAAGCAAGAAATCACCCCCCCTTGGAGGGGTCAGAGGGGACATGACAGCACCACAATCCCTTCTCCTCCATTCTCCTCTGGGGATTTTAGGCATGAACACATGTGTCCGGTTCGAGTTTCAAGCCACCAGTCCAGGACTTGAACAGTGGTTGATCATGACGGAGTCCAGCGCCTTGACCATTACACCACCTGCTGTCCCCTAGCAGCATTCCCTCCCCCCCTTTTCTAGCCTTACCTCGAGCATGGTGGCCTGACCCAGGGACATGCCATTGTTTCAGTTACACAAACTGCTGTAGAGTCCTTAAATTCCTTGAGTTCCATCCTTCCCCTGGCCCTTCCCTAAGCCATGCTTCACCTAGACTGGTCTTCTGCCCTTTGACCTTCTTGACAATCACATCCTTTGAAAATCAGCTCTCAGGGCCAGCAGGTGAGGTGGATGTTGGGGTGCTGGCCTCCCACATGGCTGACCATGCTTCAAGTTCTGGGCCTTGCAGCTTGAACATCAAGCCAGGGCATGCTAAAAATCCTGAGAGGAGGGACCAGCAGTTGGCATAATGGCTATGTCACTGGGCTTCCAAGTAGTCGACGGTGGTTCAAGTCCCAGACTCAGTGGCTTAAACTCACACCAGGCGTATGTGCGTGTGTGCCCAAGATCCCAAGAGGAGAATGGAGGAGAAGGGATCATGGAGTGGCCAACCCCTGCAGGGGGCGATTTCTCGCTTTCTGTCTCTCTGTCTTTCTGGCAAGCGCACAAGCCCTATAGCAAAAACCTCTCAAAAAAAAAAAAAAAATCCTGAGAGGAAAATGGAGAAGAAGGGATTGTGGCATGGCCATCCCCCTGGGGTTGCGGTTTCTCACTTTCCCTCTCTCTGTGTCTTTCCAGCAAGCATACTAGCCCTATGCCAAAAGTCAAAACAAAAAAAAGAAAAAGAGAAAATCAGCACTCAGATGTTCTTTCCTCTGAGCAGATCTCCCTAATTCTTTTCACCTCTGGAAATCGGTAATGACATCTAATTGCTTTTTTTTTTTTAGAATTATTCTATTTAACTTTATTTATTTATTTATTTATTTTAATTTGACCAGAGAGGGACAGAGTGAGAAAGAGAGAGAGAGAGAAAGTGAGAAAGCAAGCCGCCAGGTCCAGAATTGGAACTGCAGTCATCCAGGTGGGAGTTCAGAGCCCATAACCACCACGCCACCTGCTGGCCCTGTAATGATACCTAAATACTACTGGCACTTACTGCATAAACACCAAATGTCAGCTCCCTCAGTTAGGACAGGGACCATGTCTGTTATTTGCTGTGTCCCAGTTCTAGGTACAGAATCCAGAGCTCAGAAGATACAAGAAATGGGGCCAGCAGGTGGCATGGTGGTTAAGGGCACTGAACTCCCACATGGCTTACCATGGTTCGAGTCCCGGACCTTTCTCACTCCCTGTCTCCCCCTCAACTCTGTATCTCTCTGGTCAAATTAAAAAATAAATTAATAAATAGGGACCAGCAGTTAGCGTAATGGCTATGTCGCTGGACTCCCACGTAGTCGACTGCGGTTCGCGTCCTGGACCCAGTGGCTTAAACTCACGCTGGGCGCGTGTGCGTGCGTGCCCAAGATCCCGAGAGGAGAATGGAGGAGAAGGGATTGTGGCATGGCCATCCCCCTGGGGGGTGATTTCTCGCTTTCTATCTCTCTGTCTCTCTCTGTCTGTCTGGCGAGCGCACCCGCCCTATAGCAAAAACCTCTCCAAAAAAAAAGAAAAAGAAAAAGAATAAACAAACAAAAAAAGAACTCACGCCACGCGCGTGTGCGTGCATGCCCAAGATCCCAAGAGAATGGAGGAGAAGGGATTGCGGCGTGGCCATCCCCCCTAGGGGGTGATTTCTTGCTTTCTGTCTCTCTGTCTCTCTCTGTCTGGCAAGCACATGTGCCCTATAGCAAAAAAAAAAAAAAAAAAAAAAAAAAACTCTAAAAAACAAAAAACCTCACACCGGGCATGTGTGCGTGCATGCCCAAGATCCCAAGAGGAGAATGGAAGAGAAGGGATTGCAGTGTGGCCATCACCCCAAAGGGTGATTTCTTGCTTTCTGTCTCTCTCTCTGTCTGTCTGGCAAGTGCATGCACCCTATAGCAAAAACCTCTCAAAAAAAAAAAAAAAAAAAAAAAAAAAAAAAAAAAAAACCAGAATAAATAAATAAAGTTAAATAAGATAACTTTTTTTAAAAAAGAAGATACAAGAAATACTAAATGAGCGAACAAATGAGTGAAGCCTGTTCTTTCAGGCACCAAAATGTGACAAATGTATTCAGACACTTTGAGTCCTCACATATCTCTCCAAGCACCCCCAGAATGTAAGGGGGTGAGGAATCAGGGGGATTAGGAGTAGAGAGCTGATGTAGAGAAGGAGCTCTGGAGCCAGTGTAGAGGCCATGTCCAAAGTATGGTGCGACATAAAAAGTTCTCTCCTCTCTCCAACGCTGTTTCCTCAACAGTATGCTGGGAATAATACTGACTACTTACCAGGGACTTTGTAATGACTGAATGAAATCATACAGGAGACACCTCGTTTCAAAAGATGCCGGATTTCTCGAGATTGCAGGCCGACGACATGAGACTCCATCCAGCTCTCTTAGCCTTGGAGAGGAGCACCCCTCTGTTAACAACCCAGATCAAGAGGCTTAAGGAATTCCACAGCATCACCATGCGAGAGTGCGGGATGGCAAGATGGCAAGTGGCGGTGGTGGAGGGTTGGTCATACCTGCTTGTTCCTGAGTACAGTCCTTGATGCTGTTTCCACAGTGGCTACCAGGGGGCAGCACAAACTCCCAAATCACCTCAGGCTGTCTGGCTAGAGGCTGTGCTGCTTCTGGTTCTTCTCTGAGGACCGAGTCCTGGTCTGCACGTCCCTCCCCTATCCCCACCATGCCCTCCCAAGCAGGTCTTGTCCCTCCTTTCCTGCCCCTCTACCCCCCCACCCAGTGCCTGTGTTCTGAGGCTTTGTGCTCCCCTGGCCAACTTACACACGGAGTGCCCAGGCTTCCTGATTGCCCAGCCTTCCCTCCATCATGGCCAGTCACGTCCTAAATGGGCATCCCAGGGCTGGGAGGGGCACAGCCAAAGGCTCTTGGAACAGGACACAGTGGGGCGTCCAGGGAAAGTCAGACTTCGTTGGAGGCCTGGCTCTGCCATGAACCAACTAGGTCACCTTGGGCAAGTCACAACCTTCTCGTGTGCCCAGTGTCCTCTCAGAGCTGTGAGGTATAAACGCATTCATGGCGTGGAAATCTCCACTTTGCTCTATGCTTGTTCAGTTAGATCTCGTTCCCTCGGACCTCACCCAGTCCTCACCCTACCTCTGCTCAGTCAGAGCCTCCCTCATACCAGCCCTAGTTCTGACCTGATCTCTACTTCTTGAACTGGTGATGAGACTTTATCATCTCTAACCCTGACTCCACCCTAGATACCTGTGCTGAGTTATACCACGCCAAGAGATGTAATCTGGATCCAGCATCACATCGTACGGGGCACACCCAACATCGAGGGAGCTGAGAGAGGGCTCCTGCTTCCACGCATGAAGTCCCACAGGCATCTTTTCTAGATGAGACAACTGACAGTTCTTTCTTTAGTTGCCAGAGGACATTCGTAGTCACCAGAGACACAGGGAGAGGCAGAAAGTATCCCCTCCGATGGGATGTGGTCATGTTGCAATCTCTTGGTCTTCATTTCCCCATCCTGTTAGGATTTGGGGCTCTTATGTACACACGCCTGGCACATTTTTCAAGCTGCAAGGCCATTTTGAACCACAGTCATGTGGGATCCAGCTCCCTCAATCACTAGGCTACAGGACTGGCCCTCCATTACTATATAGAAAGCTTGTGTGTGTGTGTGTGTGTGTGTGTGTGAGAGAGAGAGAGAGAGAGAGATACAAGAGCCTGTGCACCACTGGAAGCCCCAGCCCTCTCATTGCTCATCCAACAGATAGGAGGCCTTGGTAAAGTTGCCTCTGTGAGAATTTCACCATCTTTCTTTCTTTTTTTAAGTTTTTTTTTTTTTCCCCCATAGGGCACCTGTGCTTGCTGGAGACAGAAAGTGAGAAAACCCCTCCTGGGGGGTAGGGGTGCAAGTGGCCATGCCACAGTCCTTTCTCCATTTTCTTCTCATGAGTTTGGGCATGCATACACACTGTCTGGCTTTTTTTTTTTTTTAATTATTTTATTTTGGGACCAGCAGGTGGTGTGGTGGTTAAGATGCTGGACACTCCCACATGGCTGATCAAGGTTTGAGTCCCAGACCTGGTGGCTTGCTTTCTCACTTCCTCTCTCTCTTTCTGTGTGTCTCTCTCTGTCAAATTAAAACTCTCAAACCACAAAGTTGGCCATGAGAGATCCAGTGCCTTGCCCACCAGGCCACCTGCTGGCCCGATCACCACCTTTCTTTCACAGTAGTGGTGTCAGGAGATGCCTGGGCACACAGGTGGCTCTCCTACACGCAGTGCCGTCCTCACTCCCAGCATACCCCACTGCATCTTTCTCACCTTTCTTTTCCTCTCCATTGTTGCATCTACTCTTTCTACTTCCCTTTCCTCTTTTTTATTGGGCTTGGTTTCTTCCCATCCTTCTCACCCTCAAGAAATCCCATCCTCTTCTCTGTCCCAAATCTCTCCCTTAGAACAATCACCACCAGCAGCTCTCCAGCAGCAACCCTGCTCTGCCTCTCCCCCCCAGGCCTGATGTACCACGGGAGCCTGTGTGATTTAAGAACACTTTGGGAGATCTCAAACTCAGAAACCAACACCTTCTGGTGCTTCAGGGAATGTAATGTGCAACCTCACTGCTGGGATCAGCCTAACTGATAAGGGTATTGAGACCCAGACAGTCCCATGAAGAGAACAGAAAGTCGGGAGCGAGCCCTGCAGAGCTGGGGCCAGAGGTGACCAGACAGTCTGGGCAGCGAAGGTCTTGCTAACCATTGCTCGTGTTCTTGGTGATTTTCACCCTTGTTGGTGATGGTGGAGACATGTCCCACCTCCCTCAGAGTCATACCAAGCCACTTTTTTTTAGAGAGAGATATTTTTGCTATAGGGCATGTGTGCTTGCCAGAGAGACAGAGAGAGACAGAAAGAGAGAAATTACTCCCAAGGGAGAAGGGCCACACCACAATCCCTTCTCCTCCATTCTCTTCTAGGGATTTTGGGCATGCACACACATGTGCCCGGTGTGAGTTTTAAGCCTCCAGGTCTGGGACTTGTACCATGGTCAACCTTGTGGGATTCCAGTGATGTAATCATTACACCATCTGCTGGCCCCACAAGTCATTAATTTTTAAATTATCCTTACATCCTTGTTCTGTCCATCGTTCAGAAAATCTATAATGACCATCCCAGCACCAACTTTGTCTTAGGCTGTGAGCTCTGAAAGGAGATGACATGTAACTCCATCAGTAAAGCTCTCTGCACACGGCCTCCAGACATTTAATGACGATTTTGGGTGGTTGCTTTCACTGATGAGATGGTATGGGCACTGGAGTTAAAATGGTGGCTGTGCAGACCGTATGGCCATGACTGAGTTAATGATGGTGACAGTGAGGGTGCTGACCTGTGGTGACAAAGACAGCACTGGTGAAAATGGAGCAAGTGGGAACCATGATGCTGACCATTCATTTATTCCACACGTGGCTAATAATCACCTGTCATGTGCTATACAGTGAGCCAAATGCTAAGAAGCTCCAGGAAGAACTAGAAATACTGTACACTGGAACTCGCAGTTTATTAGTAATTATTTTATTAATGATGATGATGATTATTTTCCAGTTTGGCACAGGGCACATGCACTCATGAGAGCAAGAGAAAGTGAGAAAGCAAGTCGCCAAGACAGGGACTTCAACTGCAGTCAGTGATGGGGGAGTCGAGCACCCCAACCACCAAACCACCTGCTGGCCCTCGCAGCTTATTTTATAATGTAGATGAGGTGCAGAGGTTGTGAAGGCACCACAGAGGGAGTGAGTAATTCTTGAAGGAATCCATAAAGGCGTCAGCAAGGAAGGAACCACTGAAAACATGCAGCGTAAGTGTGTGTGTGGGGGGGGGGGCGCTCCTTGTAATCTGAGGGGCCACGCTATTGGGGCCTGGTGCCCCGCGCTGTGAAATGCTGGGATAGATGTGAGAAGAGGAGTGGGAGAGAGCACAGTAAAGGGAGATCTGGGTCACACTGAAAGGTCTCCATCTGAGGAGTCTTCAGGATTCTCAGAAGGCAGAGATGGCAAACAGATACGGAGGGGACAGAAAAACAATTGAGGGCCAGAAATAAGGTTTGGAGGTCGTGAGCCCAATAATGAGCACATGTAAGCTATCTCAGGAGGAAACAGATGAGAATGAGGGCTGAAGACAGAACACTAAACCACCACCATTTCAAAGGTACAAGACAGAGGAAGTGGTCGCAGTAGAGGAGAGCCTCTAGACTACAGATCCTGATAGAATCCATTTACGGTAATACTCATTTTAAATAATCCTCAATAAAATCCTACCCAGCAAACAGAATTCAATAGCACGTGATAGGATCAAGCACCATAATCAAGCAGGATTTATCCAGGGATACAAGGATAGTTAGCATTGGAAAGTAAAAAACGTGATGTGCCACATTATCAGAATGAAGGATAAACGCTATATGATCATTTCATTAGATATGGAAAAAAATATTTTTAAAAGAATTATTTAATTTTACTTATATATTCATTTATTTTTTATTTTGACCAGAGACAGACAGAGAGAGAAAAAGAGAGAGGGAAAGTGAGAAAGCAAGCCACCAGGTCCAGGACTCGAACCATGGTTGCCCATGTGGGAGTGTCCAGCACCCTAACCACCATGCCACCTGCTGGTTCCCATTATGGAAAAAACATTTGACAAAATTCAACATCCTTTTATGATAAGAACTCAATGAATAAGAGTTCTGGTCTTGCGGCCTGGTGGTTATGGTAATCAGATCCTACATGGCCAAATGTACAGTTCAAGACCTGGTTCTAGTAGCTTGAAAAACACATGAATGTATGTGTGTGCCCCAAATCATGGCAGGATAGAAAAATGGAGAAAGGACTGTAGTGTGACAACATCCCATTGTGGAGTGCTTTCTTCCTCTCTCTCTGGCAAGCATATGTGTCCTCTGCCAATAAAAAAATATATAAAAATAGGGGACTGGGACCAGCAAATGGCATAACAGTTACATCGCTGGACTCCCACGTAGTCAGCCATAGTTTGAGTCCTGGATCTAGCAGCTAAAATCTCACACAGGGTGTGTGTATATGCATGCCCCAAATCCCAAGAAGACAATGGAGAAGGGATTACAGCATGGCCATCCCCGCTGGGGGTGGTGGTGGTGGTAATTTCTCGCTTTCTGTCTCTCTCTGTTCCTCCAGAGAGCACATGCACCCTATAGCAAAAAAGTTCTCTTGAAAAAAAGGGGTGGGGGCAGTAGGTGGCGTGGTGATTAAGGAGCTGGACTCCCACATGGCCAACCACCATTCGAGTCCCAGACCTAGTAGCTTGCTTTCTCACTTTCCCTCTCTGTCTCTCTCTGGTGAGCCGAAACATAGCAAATTAAAAAATAATTATAATAATTATCTTTTAAAAAACCCAAAAACAAAAATAGGGGCAGCAGGTGGCATGGTAATTAAGGCAGCAGGATCGCACATGGCTGACTGTGTGGTTCAAGTCTTGGACTCAGAGGCTTGAAAAATATGCAAGGTACAAGTGCATACCTAAGTGTCCAACTCTCCCAAAGAGGAGAATGGATGAGATGGGATTGAGGCATTGCTATTCCTCCTGGAAGGTGCTTTCTCACTTTCTCCTCTCTCTCTGTGTCTCTCTCCAGTGAAACATGTACCCTATAGCAAGTTTTTTTTTTTTTTTTTTTTGAGAGGTTTTTGTTATAGGGTGTGTGGCCTCGCCAGACAGAGAGAGAGAGAGGCAGAGGGTGAGAAATCATCCCCCTGGGGGGATGGCCCCGCCGCAATCCCTTCTCCTCCATTCTCCTCTCAGGATCTTGGGCACGCATGCACATGTGCCCAGTGTGAGTTTAAGCCACTGGGTTTGGGACTCAAACCACAATCGACTACATGGGAGTCCAGCAACATAGCCATTATGCCAACTGCTGGTCCCCCTATATCATGTTTTAAAAAGGAAAAACAAATTAGGTATAGAAGGAATGTACTGACACACAATGAAGTCCACAGACGTATAACAAAACGATCACTAACATACACAATGGTGAAAAATGGAAAGTTTTTCCTCTAAAATCAGGAATAAGGCAAAGATACTCATTCTTGCCACTCCTATTTAGCGTAGTACAAGAAGTCCTTGTCAGAGTAATTAGGCAAGAGAAAGAAATAAAACACATCCAACAGTAAAGAAGTAGTGAAATTGTTGCTTTTTGCCAAGGACATGATCTTGTACATAAAAAATGGTTAGATTAACAAATAGAACAAAATTATAGGGTATAAAATCAACATGCAAAAATCAGTAGCATTCCTGGGGACCAGCAGTTAGTGTAGTGGCTATGTCGCTGGACTCCCACGTAGTCGACCGCGGTTCCCGTCCCGGACCCGATGGCTTAACACTCACGCCAGGTGCGTGTGTGTGCGTGCCCAAGATCCCGAGAGGAGAATGGAGGAGAAGGGATTGCGGCGTGGCCATCCCTCCTGGGGGGTGATTTCTCGCTTTCTGTCTCTCTGTCTCTCTCTGTCTGGCGAGCGCACGTACCCTATAGCAAAAACCTCTCCCCCCCAAAAAAAAAATCATTAAAAATCAGTAGCATTCCTATATGCTAGCAAAAAAGTATCTAAAATAAAATCAAGGAAACAATCCCATTTACAGTAAATAAGAAAACGAACAAATAAATACTTAGGAATAAATTTTTTTTAAAGAATTTTTAATTTTATTTATTCATTTACTTATTTTATTTTGACCAGAGAGAGACACACAGAGAGAGAGAAAGTGAGAAATCAAGCCACCAGGTTCAGGACTTGAACCACGGTCAGCCATGTGGGAATGTCCAGCGCCTTAACCACCACACCACCTGCTGGTCCCCACTTAGGAATAAATTTAACCAAGGATGTGAAAGATCTGTATGCTGAAAACTATAAAACACTCATGAAACAAGTTGAAGAAGACACAAGTAAATGGAAGATAATCCATGTTCATAAATTGGAAAAAATAAATATCCATACTACACAAAGTAATCTACAGATTCAATGCAAACCCTATCAAAATTCCACTGTCATATTTCACAGAAATAGAGAAAGAAATCCTAAAATTCATAAGGGACTACAAAACAAATAGCCAAAGCAATCTTGAGCAAAAAGAACAAGGCTGGAGACATCATACTACCTGATTTCAAACTATATTACAAAGCAACAGTAACTAAAACAGTATGGTACTGCCATAAAAATAGACATACAAATGAGACCAGCAGATGGTGCAGCAATTATGTCACTGGACTCTCATACGGCTGACTGTGGTTTGGTCCTCAACGCAGTGGCTTAAAACTCTCACCAGGCCCAAGATCACAGGAGGAGAATGGAGTAGGGATTGTGATGTGGCCAACCCCCCTGAGGGGGTGATTTCTCACTTTCCCTCTCTGTGGGTCTGTCTCTCTCTCTCTGGCAAGTGCACATGCCTTAAGGCAAACCTTAAAAAAATATGGGGAACCAGCAGTTAGCGTAATGGCTATGTCGCTGGACTCCCACGTAGTCGACCGCGGTTCGCGTCCTGGACCCGGTGGCTTAAAACTCACGCCGGGCGCGTGTGCGTGCGTGCCCAAGATCCCGAGAGGAGAATGGAGGAGAAGGGATTGCGGCGTGACCATCCCCCCTGGGGGGTGATTTCTCGCTTTCTGTCTCTATGTCTCTCTCTGTTTGTCTGGCGAGCGCACGCGCCCTATAGCGAAAAACCTCTCAAAAAAAAAAAAAAAAGAAAAGAAAAAAAAAAATATGGGGGACCAGCAGTTAGCGTAATGGCCATGTCCCTGAACTCCCATGTAGTCGACCATGGTTCGAGTCCCAGACCCAGTGGCCTAAACTCACGCCGTGCATGTGTGCGTGCGTACCCAAGATCCCGAGAGGAGAATGGAGGAGAAGGGATTGCGGCGTAGCCATCCCCCTGGGGGATGATTTTTCACTTTCTGTCTCTCCGTCTCTCTCTTTCTTTCTGGCAAGTGCATGTGCCCTATAGCAAAAACCTCTTCAAAAAGGAAAAAAAAAAAAAAAAAAAAAACATAGAGAACCAATGGAACAGAATAGAGTTCAGAAATGAACACACTCATTTATGGTCAATTGATTTTAGACAAAGGTGCCAAAAACACATAAAGAGAAAAGAACAGGCTCTTCAATAAAGTATGTTGAAAAAAGTGGATATTCACATGCAAAAGAAGGAAACCAGACCCTTAGCTACTATCATAAACAAAAATCAATTCAAAATGGGTTAAAGACTTAGATATATGGGCCAGCCTGTGGTGTGGAGGTTGAGGTGCTAGATTGCACATGACCAACTGCATGGTTCGAGTCCCAGATCTGGTAGATTGAAAATCACACCAGTCACATGTACATATATGCCCAAAATCCTGAGAGGAGAATGGAGAAGGGATTGCAGCATGGCCATTCTCCCAGAAGGGTGATTTATCACTTGCCCTTTCTTTCTCTGGTGAGCACATATGCCCTATAGCAAACTAAAAAATTAAAGATTAAAAACATCTACAGTGTTATAGAACTATTTTTGATGTCAAGTGGAAAAATATAGAAAATGATACCCAAAGTAAAAAGAGAAATTTGCTTCATATGGTCAAAATCTGGTCCAGCACACAAACAGAAATAAATTTTCCTATGCAAAAATGTGTCATGACTTTTCTGACAACCCAATATGCCATGTTCTTTGGAGAGGTTTTTTTTTTTTTTTTTTTTTTTTTTTTTTTTATAGGGCATGTGCGCTCGCCAGACAGACAGAGACAAAGAGACAGAAAGCGAGAAATCACCCCCCAGGGGGGATGGCCACGCCGCAATCCCTTCTCCTCCATTCTCCTCTCGGGATCTTGGGCACGCACGCACACACGCCCGGCGTGAGTTTTAAGCCACCGGGTCTGGGACACGAACTGCGGTTACACTAACTGCTGGTTCCCCCAATATGCCATGTTCTATATTAATATGACAGGATTATAGTTTTCCCATTTTCAACTTTGTCATAATTAACATTTTTAAAAAGTTATTTTATTCTATTTTATTTATTCATTCATTTTTAATTTGACCAGAGAGAGAGAGACACAGAGAGAGAGAGAGGGAAAGTGAGAAAGCAAGCCGCCAGGTCTGGGACTAGAATCGTGGTCGGCCATATGGGAATGTTCAACACCTTAACCACCACTCCACCTGCTGGTCCCCCATAATTAACTTTTTAAAAGAGATTTTTGCTGTAAGTCATGTTCACTCACCAGAGATAGAAAAAGAGAAATCACCCCCCAGGGGGATGGCCACACTGCAATCCCTTCTCCATTCTCCTCCCGGGATCCTGGGCACACACAAACATGTGCTGATGTGAATTTAAAGCCACCGGGTCTGGGACTCAAACCAAGGTCAACTACACAGGAGTCCAGTGACATAACCATTACACCACCTGCTGGTCCCAGTTATAATTAAAAGGTTGAAATATTTTGTGAAAAGTGAAATCATTATCCAATGTCTGAGTGAAGTTCCCTCAGGAACCTAATACCCAGAAAGGGGAATGAGTTTTACTAATCTCACAGCCCTTGAATGACAAGGCATCCAGACTTGAATTCTTACCTAATGAATTGCCCAGTGCATGGGCTGTTCTAGGTTGGTATCTCCTGGCTAACTTTAGAGTGAAGTTAGCTTTGACCCTTTATTGCTTCCTAACTTCTCTCAATGCATGCTTTTTAAAAATTATTTTTATTTAGCTTTATTTATTTATTTATTTAAATTTGAGGGACAGAGCAAGAGAGAGCTAGAGAGAAAGTGAGAAAGCAAGCCACCAAGTCCAGGACTCTAACCACAGTTGGCCACGACAGAATCCAGTGCCCTTAACCACCATGCCACCTGCCGGCCCTCAATGCACTTTATCCCAGAGGGACAGATGCTTCAATCTCCAGAAGAGAAAGATATAAATGACCCCCTCCTCCATAGCTCCAAAAGAGAAGAGGAAAAACAACCTACAGTTTCCATTCCCTCTCAATCCTTGTCTCAATCCCACTTGTTAGCTCTCTACCCTTGGAAATATGAAAATAACACAGCAAAGGGAAAAAAAGGGGAGAAGGAACTGAGAAGATGATGAAGGGGGAAAACTGTGAGAAAAGTAAAGAAATAAAAGGTTAGAAAGAATTTAGTGAAAAGAGAAGAACTGGGGATCAGCAGGTGGCATGTTGGTTAAAGTGCTGGACACTCCCACATGGCCAGCCACAGTTCAAATCCTGGACCTGGTGGCTTGCTTCTCACTTTCCCTCTCCCTGGTCAAATTAAAAATAAATGAATGAATACTTAAAACAATATAATGATATGGGTTAAATGATTCTTAAAAAAAAAAAAAAAAAAAAAAAAAAAAAAAAAAAAAAAAAGACCTGGAGAGGGAAACAGGCTTGTCCTGATCTGGATGCATGTGTGACTGCACTGTAGTCTCAGCCGCAGGGAGCCCAGGATCCCAGGACATGACTGAATGGTAAGGCCAGAACTAGACAAAGGAATATATGACAGAGAACAAAGGGGCAGTCAGGCCCAGGCCTCTAGACACCAGGCTCTTCTGGTTCCTGCCAGGAAGAGCTGAAACTTGAAGCAGCAGGGAATTGCATGTGCTCAGATGTGGGGAGGAAACAGGCTGCTTTGGGAGGTCTTCCATGGTATTAGAAATAGTGTGGGGCAGGGACTAGCAGATGGCATAATGGTTACATTGCTGGACTCCCACGTGGCTGACTGTGGTTCGAGTCCTGGACCCAGTGGCTTGAGACTCACACCGGGCACATACATGTGCACGTGAGCGCATGCACGCCCAAAATCCCGAGAACGGAGGAGAAGGGCTTGTGGTGAAGAGATTGTGGCGTGGCCACCCCCCCCCCCCCCCGCCCCTGGGGTGGGTGATCTCTCGCTTTTCATCTGTCTCTCAGGCAAGCAAACAGGACCTAAAGCAAAAATCTCTGAAACAAACACAAAAAGAAATACTGAAATACTGTGGGGCCAGCCAGTGGAGGTTAAAGCAGCTGGATCCCACATAGCTGACGGCATGGTTCAAGGCCTGGGCCCAGAGGCTTGAAAAACATAACCAGGTGTGTGTGCTTACATGCCCCAAATCCCAAGACAATAGAGAAGGGATTGTGGTGTGGCCATCTCCCCAGGGGATGGTTTGTCACTTACCTTTTCTCTTTCTGTCTCCTCTCTCCAGTGAACAAGCACTAGCACCATATGCCAAACTAGGGAGGAAAAAGGCAGGAAGGAATGATACCTTTCCATTCCCTCTGCAAAGGCAAGGGCTCCAG
This sequence comes from Tupaia tana, assembly GCA_026018925.1. NCBI lineage: Eukaryota > Metazoa > Chordata > Mammalia > Scandentia > Tupaiidae > Tupaia > Tupaia tana. The sequence continues at coordinate 158,346,095 of JAKSZU010000006.1, forward strand.
TTTACCTCTCCTCCTCCCGGCAAATCTCACCTGGCCCCACCCCACCAGTGCTGCAGATGTGGAAGCAGGATTTCGAAGCTGCAGCAGCTGTGGCCAGTACCTTGGCTCCGCATCAGCTTCTTTCTCCAGAAGACAGCAACAGGAAGAGGGAAGGAAAGGAAAAAGCAGTAATAACCCACACCTTTCCATCTTAGCAGCCCCTCAATTTATCAGTAATCTCAATCGTCAGTATCTTTCTCTCCCTCCCTGGCTCATAACCAAATGATCAGACAAGGTTTTCCGAGAGGCACCAAACTGCTGAGCCAGCCCAATGCTTCTCCCGGTCTGGTGGTGAGGGGCATCACATTAGAGACAGGAAGAGATGCACCTGTTTCCAGAGGCGGCATGGGGTAGGAAGAGCTCATAAAGAGTCCCACACAGTTGCAAGAAATAATAATTTGATGAGGTAGAAATTAAATGTCCAAATTGAGGTTGCTCGTCAAATTTAAAGGGGATGGAGAAAACACAGGGTGGGAAGACAGGAATGAAGATAAAAAAGACAAAGAAATACACACAATATAGCAGACAAAGGGGAGAAACCATAAAAAAAAAAAAAAAAAAAAAAACAGCCACACGAATAAAGACAGAAGCTGAGAGAAGAGGGAGCTGGCACCTGGAAAGCAAGATGTTACAGCTGCAGAGGGGGTGGGGAAAGCAGGAGAGCAATATGGAGGAAAAAAGGCCAAGGAGCTGGAGTAAGATCCAGATCCTTCTTTCAAGTCTTCAGCTTCCAGCAGGTGAGTTCATGGGGTTCTGTCACACTCCGTCCCGACTCTCCCCATCTTTGCCTTAAGAGAGCTTTGCAGTGCCTGTGTGGCACGCCAGTGAGGACTAGCTGGCCCCTAGCTTTCACCTTGTTTCCCTCACCTTCCCCAACGTGCGCGCGCAAGCACACACACACACACACACACACTCACACACACACAGAGTCTTCTCAAGGTGTGGGTAGGTAGCACCTTGGTGTGTCGACAGGCTACAATATGCTCCCCTCTGCACACATTTATACGCTCAGCAGCCCTCAATACTGAGGGTCTGATCCTCAGGTCACACTTCCTTCCAAAGGGCAAAGGCTGCCTGGGGGCTGCTGACTCTTAACAGGGCAATTTAAAGCTGTGTGTGCAGTGATCCAACCAAGCAGAGACTTCCACATGGTGATCTTCATTTCCCCAGGCTGCCAGTGCAGCAATTTCACTAGCTCTGCAGCTCTTTCGTGAAGACAAAAGGAGAGGCAAAATTGCCCAGTTCTGGACTTTTCCAGCAAAGAGCTTCTCAGAGAAAAGTGATGATGAGCACATCTGAATGCGTGCAATGCAGGCATCCCTTCCTCATTGGAGGGAGACAAAAACCAAGACACAGTTGTTTAGGAGGGATAATGTGGTTGTGCTTCTCTGATGGGCCTGAGGCAGAGACAAAGTGGCATGATGGTGAGAGAACTAGACAAATCGAGAGGGAAGGGGCAAGCCAGGCATCAGAGGTAGGAAATAAATAATGTCCAGAAGGGTCTGGCTCTGAAGTGGGCCAAATGGCCCTCCTGTCCCATGTTTATGGGGTCATGGACCATTAAGTCAGCCAACCTACAGATGTCTTCATAAGACTTTACGAGATTAGACTGGGGAGACCCTATAACTCAGCAGCAAGAAAGAAAACAGGAAAATTGCAGATAAGAGATGGTAGAAACAAGGACTCCGCTTCTGAGCAGTCACACCAAACGAGAGATATCTGAGTTGAGATCCCTCCATCCTTGTTTTTCACTCATTTTTGTCCATCTCCATTCAGAACTGCATCAGGCTCCTATTACCTAGTAATTCTTTTAAAAGAAGTATTTAATTTTATTTATTTATTATTATTATTCTTCAGTTTGACCAGCGAGAGAGAGAGAGAGAGAGAGAGAGAGGAGAGTGAGAAAGCAAGCCACCAGGTCCAGGACTTGAACCATGGTCAGCCATGTGGGAGTCCAGCATTTAAACCACCATGCCACTTGCCAGTCCCCCCAATAACTTCTTATTCTCACTTTCCCCTCCTAATCCAACTTCAGGTTGGCCCCACCACATTCCTGACCCAGAAGCTTTTGGTCCTCTGGACAATTTCTTTGATATTTGTGAAGTAAATCAGAAAGATAAAATACAAAGTTACATCTACCAAGTCACATATATTAGGACTTTCGACCCTTCTTTTGATTGCTTGCTTGATGCAGTGTTCCATAAATCCTAATAATCATGGGCTGACTCTTCCAGGTGGCCCCTGGGTCCCTGAAGGCTGCTGTGTATCCTCTGAACTACCAGAAGCAGAGAAGAGCATGGAAACAAGGAGGGCACAGAAACCCAACTAGTTAAAGAAACGGAATAGGAAACAGGATACCCGTTCTTTTATCCCCGCAGGCTTGCGCCACCCTGTGGCTATTTATTGAAATCCAGAGACCAACAATCCTTAGAAAAAAAGACTCTGTTCTCTAATTCTCACTGCTTTTAAAAAACTGAGATGTGTGACTACTGGCTGATACCCCAGGGCCCAAATTAAAGGCATGTAAGACCCAGATCTTCAAACCACCACTCAGGATCCGTATTTGAAAAGCAACCATTTATTAGAACCAATACAAGAGTATGAAAAGAGGGAAAAGAGGAGGGTGAAAGGGGGAGAGAATGAGGTCTGCATCGGATGTCAGTTGTGGAAACACATGAATGCCTATTTTTAAACACTTACATTTAAAAGGCGAACATATATATAGATCACTTATCCTTAAAAAAAAATCATAAGCAGACGTTTGGCTGAAATAAAACCAAAAAATAACACATCCAAAACTCCCCCACAAACCAAAAAGTCCATAGATAATTCAATTCCCATTTCCATTCAGAAATCTGGCTACAAAGTGTGATTTGTTTTGCTACTCAGGATAATACAGAGTGCTGAAAAAAAACCAGCACCTTGAATCTCTTGGGTCCCATCCTATGGGAAGTGGCCAGAGGCCAGCAAGCCATGGACAGGTCAGCTCCTGGCTGCTTGGCAGGGTGTCAGACTGTGCTCTCTCCATCCTCCAGGACTCCGCAGAAACGTCTGGTGTCACTGGAGCTGGGTAACAGTGGGAGCAGAGTCCACAAAACACAGAAACAGAATGTGACTGCAAGAGGCCAGGACCTTGTGCTTTTTCATGGGTTACAAATCTAGGGCCAAGGAGAGGGAAAGAAGAAAGAGTCCTATTGGGAAGAGGAGCTGGCTGAATCCCTACACTAAGATGGAAAGACTAAGGCTCTTGAGCCACACTTGGGCAATGAGAAAGTGTCCCAAGTTTTCTCAAACCAGAGGGAAAAAAAGGTCAAGGTCAGGTTCAGACTGTGGATGCTAAGAATGAGAGACAGATGCCAATTACTGTAAATTAGATGAAGCCTTAAGGATCAATGCCAAATTTTGAGTGTTACATGTATTTCTAGGAAAAAAAAAATTCAACGTAGCTTTTTTGGTAGGGGATGAAGGGGCGGTTATGTTTATTGAACCGGATGGTTCTTAAAGTGGTGGAGGTCTCAGTACAGATGTTATAAGGGGGTGCAGTGATCAAGTCGTTCTGGGATTAGTTTGGGGAGTGATAAGCAACAATACAAATCTGAACCACTGAGGACTGCTTTGCTCCTGAGACAGTCTGAATCTGCTCTGAACCCACGGGGACTGGGACCTTAATTCTCAAACTGGAGAGGGAAACAAGCAGTAGCATCCTGCCTCATGATTCCCTGACCCAATGCTCTTGGGTCTGAAATAGCCTATCTTTGTGAATGCAAGATATAGAAAGTACTAAGTGCCTTCCCCCATAACATCCTAAGGAAGTCTGGACTATGACGACTCCGACATTCATGAAAACACTGTCAACATCTGAACTAGCAGCTTTGATGAGGGGTGGGGGGCAGAGAACTGGCCGAGGTCACTAAGTAGTTCCAATCTTGGAGACAGCTCAGTGAGAATTAAAGCCTGTGTCAGGTTTTAACGTCGGCTCAAGGCATCCTCTACAGAGGACCCTAAACTGTTTGATCAACTTTGATGTACAATGCCTCACAACACCCCTGTGAGGTAGGTCAGTATTATTACCCCCATTTGACAGATGGGGAACTGAGGCATTGAACGGAGTGACTTGCCCAAGGTCAGCCATTATGAACCAGTTGAAGAGGTTGGCACACATAGTCAGCATCCACTCAATCTTGTTCCACTTCCTAGAGCATTTTACTTCTCAGAGTGCACTTAGGAGTGAAAGGAAGTCAGTAGGTATACCTCACTCTCTAAACTAGACAACTTTAGTCAATCCACAAGTATACACTGAGGGCCTACCATTTATCTAGTATGTGAGAAACTAACTGCTTCTGAAAGTTAAAGAGTTTATGGACACTTTGAAGGTAAAATCACATTTTACACATTAAAGACATGACTTATCATGTAAAGAAAAATTAAACTTTATCCTAAGAGGTGAGTGACTGAGTCACGCTTTTCCCAAAGTTCCGTATTGAGTAACCCAAATTTCTAAACTCTAGAAAGAAGCAAGACTACACTCAAGCAGGAACAATAAGAACCATTTCCCCAGCAATGGTTTTGGTAGTGCTTTGGAAGGTCTGGTAGCACAGGAATCCTGCCAAACACCCTCTTGCTGCTTTGTGTCCCTCTCCACAATGTCCAGAGGCCAGCATCTTTCCAACCTTTCTGCCTTGGCTCAACTTCAAGATGTTGCATCATCTTTACAAACAGCTCAAGATTAAGAATATGAATGGTGACCCCTTTCGCTTTTCAGGGAGAAGGGATGAAGTGTTCTCCATAACAGGTCATACAGACTCTTGTTATATTCTTTCCTCCTGCCAGAGGCATAATTCTAACAAAAGAAAGGCAAATGAAAAAAGTCGGTAAGCTGTTGTCAAACACCCCTCTCACAGCCGTGGACTTGCTCTGGATTCTGGAAGAAATCGTGATATCCCTTATTCCAAGCCGAGGCTGGGGGTGGGCACTGAATTCACACTTTAAATTAAAGTCAAATCCTCAAGCTAATGAAAAGTGGACAACATTGACTTGAGCCTTAAGAACACTGTGATTAAACTCTACCTTTTCAGGTGTTCTCAAAGAATTTCCAGGCAGAAATCCCCCACTCTCTTCCAAACCCCTCTCCCTGAAGCTAGTACAGCGGGACCCTACATACAACAGAAGCGTAAAGGGTGACTTATCAGCACACACTATATAATGTTCACAAAGGGTATTCGAATTCCAGGAACCATTCCAAGACCTACATATAAACTTTTTTTCACTGATTGCTGATCACAGTGGACAAGTCCAGGTAACCAGAAAGTTCAAGACTGATTTTCCAGTAATGACAGTTCAAGGTCACTCTGTTTTTGGAATTCTTTTTAAAAATTCCTTGTAAGTATGATGAACTAGTCACTTGGGCTTGGATCGACTGCTGGGGTCACACCTGCCAATGCCAGGGACATCACAAAAAATAGAGAATGACAAGATAAAAAGTTCACTGCATTCAATTTCACCTAATTTCTTGATAATAGTTTCCTATTAGATTTTCCGATTAATACTGATGGCTCTTACCTAGGCTGTGATAATTAGGTTTTGATCTATTGTGACATTAATGATCACAATCAGTTGACTTTGAAATTGTCTTAATTAATGGCTCCTTCCTTGTCAGCTCTTCCCTCCAGTACAGAATCCATCCCCTCCCCAACTACCTTGTTTTAACTCCTTCTCTTACTGACCTCAGAGACAGATAGCATTGGAGGATCACTTTCTTCTCATAAAACAAGACTCTAAACTATTTTAAAACATGTCTCTGACAGAGGAGCAATACGAGATCATGTTAGGTGAAATGAAGATCAGGATGAAAAGGCAAGTGAACAATACGTAGGGAAAATTCCATCTCAGAAAACAACCAAAGTCAAGCATGATGTTAAAAGTGGCAACAAGCTGGAGTAACTCTAAAAAGACAAGATGAGGTAGATTAAACTTCAAGAAATTCAGAGCAAGCAAAAAGAAACTAGAATTGTTTTTAATGAAGCTATCCAAAGAATTTTGTGCTAACTTTCCAGAACAGTTACTCTAATTCCTGGGAGTTCTGACTTCCAAAGCCAGTCACCTCAATGATCCAGGCAGAGGTGCACCTCTTTTTCTTGTGGTCACATGGGTCAGAACTGAGCACTTTCTTGAGATCACACTGTTTCTTAAGCAGTCCAGGCTTCAACACAGATTTCCCTAGACTGAGTAAATCTAAGACTCTAGGGTATGTGTATTTCTGGGAAAGGTTTCCACATAACTGACTTAAGTCCCTACACTGAAGTCACACTCTTGCAGTACTGATTAAAACTATACTGTCCAAACTGATTCTCAGGTATTAACAGAGAAAGCCCCAAGCCCTTTATTTCTTGTCATTGAAAAGTATGTCCCTGTTTTAGACTTAAAGCCAGAGTCACGATCATTTCTCCAAGGACAATGAGAAACTGAAAAAGTTGTGAATAACTCTGATAAAATGTTCATGAAGAATAAATGTTGCTCCAGAACCTGCAATAATGTAGCACAAATCTAGCTCTGCAACATAATTAACACTTTTCAGAAGCAAGGATTAACTATACCACTAAATATTTCGGCCAAGAGTCTAAACCATGGATCAAAATCAGGGGTTTTCAGTCTCCACTCACCTGTTTGCTCTCAGTAATAATAGCATTTCTAACCAATTTCCAGCAATATTTATTTTCTAGAATAAAACAAGCATTTCTTGTGTTCCACTGCTAGTTAGCTCAGTTCACCCAAGGTGATCGATCTTTTCCACACATTAAAAAAAAAAAAGTCACTCTCCTTTTTTAGGGCCATGAATTACACCGTCAACCAGTTGTCTCTGCTCCAAAATCGGAAGTTTGTACCCGCTGCAGTACTGATAGTACATTGAATCATTTACTAATGATCAGTTCATCTCATACCAGCATGAAAGCTGAGGGCAGGGATGGCTTCTTTTTGAAATTTTTTATGCCTGGGCACAAAACAAAAACAAAAACAGGCTGAATGAAACCAGTGTTGACATATACTCACATGGCTGGAATCTGGATAGCTCAATGCAAACTAGGTGGGTGGGAGTCCCAGTTCAGAGTATATGCTTTTGGGTGTAAAACTGATAATATTTTTATTTTTGAAACGTAATTTTTATAATTAGTGGGTGAAGCTAGCATGAAACTACCATACACCGGGCTCCAGACCTTTCCTCTCTGTCTTGCCACAGGTATGCTTGGTGGTCTAATTAACAAAAGTACAGATACTGTCATTTCTACTGTAAAAGCCTAAGCCAAAAAGGACAGGGACCTAGGCACAAAATGAGCTTTTCCTCTAACCTGATTTGTAAGAAGCAGTTTTCTTATTTTAAATCTAGTGGAGTTCTCATGTCAGGGCAAAGCAGTATTTTAGGCCCCCGAATTTGAACACTGAGGATTCACAACTGCTCCCTAACCCAAACACAGATCCTTCTAACCCCTTACTGTACATGAGCTGGGCTATTTCACGGATCCAACAAAATTTCAAAATGAAAATCCTAAAAACCTACCCCAGTGCCCTATAATTTGGCCTGGACATAAAGAAAGTGAACTGCAGGGTAGCTACCGAAGAGAAATAGACTTAATAACTGCCCATGCTATGGGAACAGAACTGACCCTTCATCAACAACAAAAAGTAGCACATGGATATGGCTGAGGGACAGCCAAGGACCACCTGTACACTTGAGTGTTAGGAGCAACACGAGTTTAAGGACTCCCTAGAACAGACCAAAAAAAAGGATTGCTATTCAAAGGAGAAAAGAAAAACATAGTTCTCTTTAGGTTTAACATGGGCATGTCCATCCAGGCTGACTTTCCATAAGAGCTGATCTTGATGTGAGGACTCTATGCCCAGTCTAGGGATAAGAGGAGTTGCTAAGCTGTCTTTGGTAAGACTCTATCAGACGACAGCTCTGCTGAACTCTATTTTAAAAAAAAGAAAAAAAGAAAAAAAGAGACCGTTTAGTGCTGAATACTAAAAGAAATTCAGCATTTGTAAGATATTTTGATAGAGGACTATAAATACAAGAAAAATAGGCTTTGAGCACCTGAGACCTAGGTGCTCAAGAGTGCTCACTCCAGGGAAGAACGCACCATGAAACAAGTTCTGTTTGAAGCTGCAGTTCTCCAAGGTAGGGGACAGTAACTCAGCACTAATGGCTGTTGGAGGCAGAGGCAGGCACCTGGATTCCCTTATGCTGAGGGCTGAAATCAAGATTGGCCTCTGGCTTTCTACATTCCTCTAGAACCAGCTATGGGTAGACAGGAAGAGAACAAAGGTTATTTTGGTGGTTCTCAGTACAAGACCATGATTCAATAAACCAAGGGTAGAAAGATAGTGAGGACCAGTAGGTGACACTGGGATGATTTTGGTATTCCAGATTTAGATGATTCAATATCAAATATTGTTGTGTTCTTCATCCAAGCTAGATTTTTCGACATAAAACTATGGTCAGTACAGTTTACATGCACATTTACTCCCACTAACAGGCACACACTCGCAACTTGGATAGGCCATTATTTTCTCCAGCTATAGATCCAGAGACGCAGATCACTTCCTCAGGAGTTCTGGCCTATATTTGTCCTATTCTTGTCTAAGCTAACTGACATCCTTAGTTACTTGTAAGACAAATCTGTTTCCTGATCATCCTTTCTTCCTTTCAGATGCCTATCAGATTAAATACAAACAATTGCCAATTATTTAGCACTTGATCGAGGCCTTTAATCCCTTCAGATAGCAAAGGAATATGGAGATAAAACTCCCACCTACTTGAGGTATGGGTTATGAGCTCTCACCTAATCACATTACCATTCAGAAGGATTTTCCTAGGTGACTTAAACCAAAAGCTTCATTGTTCCAGTCTGTCATGTCACTACAGCAACAGCTGTCTTCTCGACTGTGCAGTATAATTTCTGACATAATTTATACAGGCACACAGAATTCAATCAGCAGCTGACCAAGGAAGCAATGTTAACAAATGCTATGAATGGATATATGATTTGCATATTATTTGGCTCATCTGTGGACCAGAGCAATCCATCCACTCCCCTCATTACTCTGAATAATCTAGAATTGGTTGAATGCTCCTGGCCAGACAGCTGTATGTTCTAAAAAAGCAAAAGCAACAACAAAAACAGCCTCAATGGCTGGTGAACTCTAGAATTAAGGCTATTTCAAGCATTTATTCTTATTTTCTCAGCTTTGGGGCTGAGACAAGGATACTCAAAACCCTGCTATTTCCTTACTTTTTAGCCCTGATTCTCTAGCCCCCCTCAACTACAAGAAGGAAAGGATAAAGAGAAGTAGGGTATTTCTTGAGGGTCAAAGGTAGAAGATATGCTCAGAAGAATCTCTCAATATCATAGCAAAGCAAGAGGAAACCAAAAGGAAATATTTTGCTGAATAGTGGAAGAGGCTGTGTTGACATGCTAATGCAAGGCCTGTCACTTTCTGAGGTGATAGTCTTCCATGGAAATGCATTTTTAAAAATGAAGTACAACTAAAAGGTTAAGGGTGAAAAAAATGGAAGAGCATTAATACTTTAGGGACTCTTGTGGCAAATGCAAGAGTCAAAAAAGCAGAAAACTAATGACTAGAACTGCTATGAATATTTAAAATCGATACTGTGACCAATGGCTCCCCTCCAAGAATTCCCCACTGAATATAATGGCATGGAAGGGAAAACTTGGGTCCATAGAGAAGGGAGGGTCAGGTTTGAAGCCTCTTTGGTAACAGGAATGCTTTGGGAGGCCACAAGAGTTGGCAAGGTTGGAGGGTGCCTAGCACCTTGGCACAAGCAAGCACCAGGCAATCACTCACATCCACATAAATATATAGTCTAAATATGAGGGATGGAAGGAAATAATACACACATACTATATGTGCCGATAAAGACAATTGTATCCTGCCCCTACCCCATCATCCTCATATACTATAACTAAAAGCTCAACAGTTAATAATCTTGTCATTTTATGACAAACTGACACCACCTTGCAGAAGCAGAATCAGGGATTAGTAAAAACAAGGCCAAAAATCCTGGGGCTAAAAGGAGTGCCTTGACAAATTTCAATGTAAAATTTCAAGTCCAAAGGACGGAGTTATTCTGGCAGGAAGGGTGAGGATAAACAACAGAGGGTAGACCAGAAGACCACACTGCGAACCCTGTGTGCTTCTGCATAGAGCTGAACAAAGTCAGGAAAGCCCCAACAGGCAGGCAGTTGCTATTCGCTTCTTAAAAGATGAGCAACATCCTTTCTATTCCAACATGTCAAAACAGAGGCCAGCTGGTCATCAACATGTTCTAAGAACCAAAGCAAGGAACCAAAATTCATCATTATTGTAACAAAATCCCCCAATCTAAAAAGTGACAATCCTGAAAAGATCAAGACTCTAAGGGGATTAAAAAGTTAAAACTCATCTTGAGGTCACAGGGGAACAGAAGGAAGAGATCAGAGCAAAGGAAAAAGTTGTGGGATTTACACACAGTATGTAAATGCCTGATCGTCACAGAGAGACACTTATCATGAATCAGACCATCAGTTATGTTACAAGAGAACCAATACCAACATTTCTCCTGTGGAGCACAGTGATAAGCACATTTTTTTATGGATGTGTTTAGGATAGAAGGGGGTGGGTAGAAAGGAGAGGAGGCAGGGAGGTGAATGTATTATGTACAAAGAGAAATGACAGAGACCACCCCCTCCTTTAGCTCTTTGCTGTTTCTTTCTCTTTGTTTTCCGCATCCTCAGGATATGCATGCCACGTCAGTCTCTCTTCATAAAATGCTATCACAATTTGTGGACATTTCACATTAGCTTCTTTTGCAAGAACCAAGTCTGCTTCATCTGTATCTTTCCTGCAAAGAAAGATTATGAGACTTAGAAGGAAAGGAAATAAAATCTGTCCAAACATAGGTTATGTTATTAATTTAGCTGACTTTAATTCATCACCTTGATTTCATGGTAAAAAGGACCCTAATTGGGGCCAGTAGGTAGTGTAGTGGTTGAGGCACTAGAATTCTATGTGGCCAACTGCAGTTCGAGTCCTAGGCTTGGCAGCTTGCTTTCTCATTCAACCCCCAACCCCACCCCTCGCTTGTGAGCACACATACACTATAGCAAATTAAAAAACAAAACAAAACAAACAAGAAATGGAAAATTAGGGGCCCAGCAGGTGGAATGGTGGTTGAAGCATTGGAGTTCCCACATGGTTAACCATAATTCGAGTCCTGAACCTGGTGGCTTGCATTCTCACTCTCCCTCCCTCTCTCTCTCTGTCTTTCTCTGGTGAACTCATGTGAAAAAAATAATTTTTTTCCCTTAAAAAAAGAATTATTTATTTTGTTTATTCATTCAACCATTTTCATTTGCCCAGAGAAAGACAGACACACAGAGAGAAGGAAAGTGAGAAAGCAAGCCACCAGGTCCAAGACTCAAACCGTGGTCAGCCATGTGGGAGTGTCCAGTGCCTTAACCACCACGCCACCTGCTGACCCTAAAATAATTCTTAAAAAAAAAAAGGGGGGGGGGGGACCAGCAGTTAGCGTAATGGCTATGTCGCTGGACTCCCACATAGTCGACCGCGGTTCGCATCCCGGACCCAGTGGCTTAAAATTCACGCCGGGCGCATGTGCATGTGTGCCCAAGATCCCGAGAGGAGAATGGAGAAGGGATTGCGGTGTGACCATCCCCCCTGGGGGGTGATTTCTCGTTTTCTGTCTCTCTGTCTGTCTGGCGAGCGCACGCGCCCTATAGCGAAAACCTCTAAAAAAAAAGGAAAATTATTTGTTGACAATGACATGTATAATTAAGCCAATATACAACATATCCTGGATGGGAAATCACATTTTGTATGCTGTGATGATGTTCAGTGAATTAATATAAAATAAATAAATTTTTAAAATTTATTTAATTTTTCTTATTGATTATTACTCTTCGATTTGAGAGACAGAGAGAAAGAGGGAGAAAGCAAGCCACCAGATCCAGGACTGGAATCATGGTTGACCATGTGGGAGTCTAGCACCTTAGGCACCATGCCTCCTGCCGGCCCAAAATAAATAAATTTTAAAAAGATGGGACCAGCAGTTAGTGTAATGGCTATGTCGCTGGACTCCCACGTAGTCGACCGCGGTTCGAGTCCCGGACCCGGCGGCTTAAACTCACACCGGGCGCGTGTGCGTGCGTGCCCAGGATCCCGAGAGGAGAATGGAGGAGAAGGGATTGCGGCGTGGCCATCCCCCCTGGGGGGTGATTTCCTGCTTTCTATCTCTCTGTCTCTCTCTGTCTGTCTGGCGAGCGCACGCGCCCTATAGCAAAAACCTCTCCAAAAAAAAAAAAAAAAAAAAAAAAAAAAAAAAAAAAAAAAAAAAAAGAAAAAGAAAGAATAAATTTTAAAAAGATAAAATAGGGGCTGGCAGGTGGTATGGTAGTTGAAGCGCTGGACTCTGTGGCCAACCATGGTTCAAGTCCTGGACCTGGTGGCTTGCTTTTTCACTTTCTTGCTCTATCTTTCTAGTCAAATTAAAAAATAATATCAATAAATAAAATGAAATAAATAAATGTTGTTTAAAAATAAATAAATATATAAACAATTCTTTTTTTAAAAGACCCTCATTGTTCAATATTTTCAAGGAGAAATTTAAGTATATTAATTAATTCTGAGGGAATATCATTTAAGTACTATATCAGACTATTAGACAGAAACAGATGTCTGAAGCTAGAATTTAGACACAAAACATGTAGGCTTAGTCAAAAGGGCTGAAAAATAAAAATTATATTAATTCTGGCTCTATTTTTCTTCTTTTTTTTTTTTTTTTTTGAGAGGTTTTTGCTATAGGGCGCGTGCGCTCGCCAGACAGACAGAGAGAGACAGAGAGATAGAAAGCAGGAAATCACCCCCCAGGGGGGATGGCCACGCCGCAATCCCTTCTCCTCCATTCTCCTCCCGGGATCTTGGGCACGCACGCACACGCGCCCGGCGTGAGTTTAAGCCGCCGGGTCCGGGACTCGAACCGCGGTCGACTACGTGGGAGTCCAGCGACATAGCCATTACGCTAACTGCTGGTCCCTATTTTTCTTCTTTTTTAAAAAAATTGCCAGAGGAAGATACAGAGAGGGGAAAAGCAACCCCCAGTGGGGCATGGTAACATAATTTCTTCTCCTGCACTACTTTCTGTCAGGATTTTGGGTACGCACACATGTGCTGAGTGTTTATCAATCTGCTAGCATCTGAACCACATAGTTGGCCACGTGAGATATGACTCCTTAACCACTAGGCCATGAAGCTAGGCCCTGCTTCCATAATTTTTATTTGTGTGTAAGAGCATGTGAGTGAACATAATCAAACCTACCTTCTTCTCTATTGATTATGCAAAAAATAGATCAATCGAGCTTCTGGATCATCTAAATGAAGGCATCCTAATCCACCTCACTTTGTGACCTTTTAAATATTTATTACCCCTTAGGTCAAAATTATGAATCAGTAGGGCCAGCAAGTGGTGTGGAGATTAAGGCTCTGGATCCCATAAGGCCCACTTTGTGGATCAAGTCACAGAACCGGTGGCCTGAAAATCATGTTGGGCACATGTGAGTGTGTGCCTAAAATCCCAAGAGAAGGCTGGAAGAGAAAGGACTGCAGTGTGGTCATCCCCATTGGGGGATACTTTTCACTTTCTCAGTCTGTCTGTCTCTCTCTGGCAAATGCATGTGCCCTATAGCAAAAAGAAAAACAAAACAAAAAACACACTATGGATTGGAACAATGAGAAAACAAAAATTTAGCTGCAAATTTCAATTATCCAAGCCACATAGCTTCTACTACCAAGTACAACACCACCACCACCAAAAAGAAAAAGAAAAAAAAGAATCTAGCACCATGCTTTCATTTGTTTTTGTGTAGAGGTTTTTTCTTAGGGTGTGTGTACTCACCAGAAACAGAGACACAGACAGTGAGAGGGAAAATAAGAAATTACCCCCCCAGGGGGGATGGCCACACTACAATCCCTTCTCCTCCTGGGATCTGGGATCTTGGGCACATATGCACACATACCTGGTGTGAATTTTAAACCACTATGCTATCTGCAGCCTTAGCAGCATGGTTTTCTTTTCTTTCTTTCTTTTTTTTTTTTTTACTTTTAATTTAATTTAATTTATTTATTACTATTATTTTTTAAAATTTGACCAGAGACAAAGAAAGAGAGAGAGAAAAGTGACAAAGCAAGCCACCAGGTCTGGGACTTAAACCATAGCCAGCCACAGAGGAGTCCAATGCCTTTAACCACCATGCCACCTGTTGCCCCAGCAGCATGGTTTCTTAACCACGATTCCAAATCCTCCCTAAAAAGTGATTAAAATAATAAAAATTCTCCTGGGATTTGAACAAAGATAACTCTGTTCATATTAGGTTGTTGGGAAAGTCATGACATAGTTTTCTATGCAAAAATGAATAGAAAGTTAAAATGTTTAATCTATAGAGGTAAGTATTACGGGTAAGAGGCAAGGGGAAAAACACAGCTTAAGAGCAAATACTCAAATTTGGACTATATTGGACAAACGTAGTTACTATGTGAAGGTAAGTCATAAGCAACGCATGGCTGAGTAGGAAAAAGCAGTCCATATAGCTCCTTATTTCTGATAGAGTATAGCGGCTGTTCAAACACAGTCACACATCATTTAACAACAGGGACACGTTCGGGGACATGTTCTAAGAAATGCGTTGTTAGGCGATGTCACGAAGTGATTTCGTAGTTGTGAGAACGTCACAGAATGTATTTACACAAACCCATATGGTATAGCCTACTCCTCAGGGGACACAATGAACAAAACAACATGAGATTGTTTCCAAGTGCAGGAAAAATGATGCAATCAAGAGACAAAGTAAACAGAAATATGAAGCTACTGCCTGCGTAACATGACATACTGTTTTACACTAAATGTGCTTAATACATAGAAAGAATATACTCTCAAATAATGATAAAAAGAATAGTATGGTCAATGCATAAAACAGTAACAGTGGTTTAGTATCACTTTCAGGTGATAGGTACTGTGCATAATCATGTGTGTTATACTTTTATACAACTAGCAGCACAGGTTTGTTTATACCGACCTCACTGCAAAAATGTGAGTAATATGTTGTATTAAATTATGATGACGACATCACTAGGCAACAGGAATTTCTCAGCTTCATCATAATCTTATGGGACCACTATCATATATGTGGTCCACTGTTGACTAAAATGTCATTATGCAACCCATGACTATACAGGTTTCTGGGTAATTTACTAGCAGTACTCTGATTAGATAAAATATTGAAACTTTTCATTACATAACCTTTAGGGTCATTAGCTTCCTTAGTGGTACTGCAGCAGGAACCCTCTGTGTATCACACACTTGGAAACAGAGAGGTAGTGAAGGCCTCACCATAAACCATCTTGTCTTTAAAAAACCAAACTGAGGGGAAGTGCTTCACTTTCCTCTAAGAGCCATTCTCTCTACCAGATGAAATAATTTGAGCTTTGGCCAGTATTAGCCTTAATGGGTTTTGTTAAGATTATTCTTCTCTTTTAGACATTACTCAGTGGTCCTGGCCCTCAGTGACAGTAGAAGGTTTCACTCAATTCCTATCCCATAACACATGGTAAATGATTCAGAACTATATAAGCAAATGTTTAGGTCATGTTTATAAGTTTCCCTACCTCAATTTTATCTTTTCTTGACGGTGTGGGCTACTACTATAATTTGGCTTAATACTACAGCTTAAGAATGTTTTGGGATCAACAGATGGCATAATGGTTATATTGCCGGACTCCCACATAGATGACTGCGGTTCAAGTCCTGGACCCTGTGGCTTGTAACTCACACCAGGCACGTGTGTGTGTGTGTGTGTGTGTGTGTGTGTGCCCAAAATCCCAAAAGGAGAATGGAGAGGGACGGCGGTATGGCCACCCCACCAGGGGGTGATTCCTCACTTTCTGTCTTTTACTTTCTGGAGAGCACACACACCCAATAGCAAAAATCTCTAATAAAAAAAAAAAGAATATCTTAAATCTAGGGGCCAGCAGGTGGTGTGGTGGTTAAGGTGCTGGATTCCCACCTGGTCAACTGTGGTTCAAGTCCCGGACCTAGCAGTTTGAAACTCACACCAGTGTGTTTGTGTGATGCCCAAAATCCCAGGAGAAGGGAGTGTGGTGTGACCATCTCTCTGTGGGGGTGATTTTTCACTTTCCCTCTCTGTCTCTTTCCAGTGAGTGCACGTGCCCTGTGGCAAAAACCTTTATTTAAAAAAAAAAAAAAAAAAAAAGAACATTTTAAATCTATTTGGAACCATAATTCCTATTTAATACTGATAGTTGGCTTTAGTTAAGAATCCCTGACATTCGGGAACCAGCAGTTAGCGTAATGGCTATGTCGCTGGACTCCCACGTAGTCGACCGCGGTTCACGTCCCAGACCCGGTGGCTTAAAACTCACGCCGGGCGCGTATGCGTGCATGCCCAAGATCCTGAGAGGAGAATGGAGGAGAAGGGATTGCAGCGTGACCATCCCCACTGGGGGGTGATTTCTTGCTTTCTGTCTCTATGTCTCTCTCTGTCTGTCTGGCGAGCGCACGCGCCCTATAGTGAAAAACCTCTCCAAAAAAAAAAAAGAATCCCTGACATTCAAAATTCTTAGTTTAAGAACATTGTCTTGCCACCGTATCTTCCATACAAATTCAGGTTACTGGCAAAGAAACACAATCGTAAAGTAAGTAACGCCCAATCTATCTTACCATTTCATTAGGAACATTAAATCACCACAGGAGTCTGTCGCCCCAATGATCTTTTCTGGTTCCAGTCCTCTCTCAAAGCCCCGAGCAATATCATTGCTCTGCTATAAATAGAAAATGAACAAAGATTACTGATTGGAGAAAGAGTAAAAAAAAATCTGTTTCTCAGCTCAAAGCACCACACCTAAGTTAGTATCATTTGATACCAATTTGTTACCTACTCAGAAAAATTCTTAAAATTTAAAAATATGAAATAGGTCAGGTCAGGTAATAACAGTGATGCCAAAAGAGATTTTTGCAAGAAAATGCAGTTGTCCTATTTATAGCATTACTTCAAATGATGAGAAGTAACACCTAAAATTCCTTAATATCCAAAATAAAAATTCTCCTGCTCCCACTCATCCTAAATCTCCTTAATATTCTAAGTTGATTACCCATAAACTGTAGCTTCTGAGATGATACACAAGTCCTTGTCTACCCTAAGTCTTTTCATCCCCCCAGCCCCCAATTTTGCAAGACAGCACATGTGCTTGCTAGAGGAGAGAGAGACAGAGAAAAAGCAAGAAAAGACCCTCCATGGGGAATGGTCATACCACAATCCCTTGTCTTCCATCTCTTCCACTTCATAGGATTTGGGTACACAGGCACACACACCTGACATATCTCTCAAGCCACCAGGTCCAGGACTTAAATCATGTGGTAGGCCATATGGAATCTAGCTGCCCATACCTAGGCACAGAGCCAGCCCTGAGCAGTAACCTTTAATACTTTTCATAGTCACCTAGGATTATGTACTTGCTTATGCTTTCAAAATATGAAAGAACAGAGGATGAGAATGATGCAGGGCCAATACTATAAGACATTAAACTTCAGACATCATAAAGACCAATACCAATACCCACACACTTGGTTGGAGAAAAGGTCTTACCCTGTGTCTATCTCCTCCAGAGATAGTCTTGTCATTATAAGACAAAAGTGAACCATAACTTAAAACGAACAGACTGATAAAACTCATGAAAGGAATGTTGGTCTAAATGCAATCATGCAATAGAGGCATGGAACACAGGGTCTGATCCATGTTTAATGGCACTGGTGAGAGCAAAAAAATTAAAATGGGGACAGAGGTGGAGTGGAGGTTATGGGGGTCAGATCCCACATGGAGGACTTTGCAATCTGAGTCCTGTACCTGGGGGCCCGAAAAGTTATACCAGGTACATGTGTGCCCAAAATCCCATGAGGAGAACGTAGAAGACACAGTGGCGTGGCCATCCCTCCTAGAGGGTGATTTCCTACTTTCCCTCTCTCTGGTGAGCACATGCACCCATTAGCAAAAACATAAACAAAAACAAAAGCAAAACGTTATACAAACCAGGTAATTTAAACATCTTTATAATGGAGGTAATATAAGCTTATCTAGTGGCAACTCACAAAAAAATTTAGAAAGACTGTCCAAATGAACTAAATCTCTGGTATGTCATTTTCATAACAAAATCTCTTTGATCTAATAGTCATCTTGCTATCTTCTGAGATACAAGGCATTCAGGGTCCAGGTGGTTCCCCAAAATACCAGCACCCATAATAGGAAAGAAATTCCATGCATGGATCAAGGGGAGATACTGACTTTAAAAAACATAGCCTCTTTTGGGGGTGCTTAAGGGGAAGAGGTTCCCAGATGTGCACACAGCTGCTCACAGCTGGAATGCTGGCGCATGGACTGAGTCATAAATCATAGCTGGCGGCTGGAAACAGTTTGCCACATAGGGAGAAAGGGGGGGGCGGTGGTGGAAGAAAAATGTTCTTGCTGCTGAAAACGAGCCGAGGCGAGGAAAATGCTAAAATCACCACACAGGCAGTAATCTTAAATCAGGCATAATGCCGACTAACAAATTTCTTCTGCAGTGGTCTAAAGAAAGAAACGCAATCCCCTCCTGTACCTTTAAGACATACAATCACCTATCTTCCCAGCTGCCTACCTGACAGCCGCCAGTACTGCTGAGAATGCTATCAGGAGCCCCAGATGAACATTACGACATAAGGGATGTGTGGGGGTTGTTTTCAAGGTCGGCGGCTTCAGAACTTGGCCTACAAAGGAAATTCTCTGCACTGGCCAGTGGCTCTACACCAAACTGCTTGGATTATTCCTTTGTAAAAGTACAGAAATCCTAGGTTGAATACATACTACCTGCCACAAATGGCTACTGAGAAATCTTATTCTATGTTGTTTTTGCTTTTCACTTAGCTAGAAATGAAACAAATGACAAAAACCATAATGTGAAAGACTAATTAAAAAAAGAAAAAGAATCATGTCCTGGCTCCTATGGAAAGGAAAAAGCATTCTCAAATCCTTTATCAGTTCAGTTCATCATAATATACAGACCTCATCAGAAAAGAGCAGTTTTAAAAATAAGATAATAAAAAATAGAATCGAGAATACAAATAAGGAGATAGCCATGCACTAAGGGTTCACTTTCACTTGTAGCTTCCAACCTTTCACTCTTGCTTCAATTCTTTTTGGAAAGTTGGCTTCCTATTTTCTATCCTTTTATCCTATGGAGGCCAAGAATCACTTGTGTAAGCCTTTATAAAACAAAGCTGCCTATCCCTCAAAAAAAAAAAAAAAAAAAAAAAAAAAAAAAAAAAAAAAAAAAAAAAAAAGACTAAAACAGATCTCGATTTAGTAATACTGATCCCTCAAAAAACAAAAAAAAAAAACAAAAAACACAGCTGCCTGGGTCCAACCCAATGAAATTCTAATTTAACTGGTCTGTGGTACCTCTTGGGCACCGGGGATTTGTTTAAAGCATCTCTGCCTCCAAGTGATTCTAATGTTCTAATGTGCCAGGGTTGAGAACAAATGCTCTAGAGAAATAGGTATCCAAGCAGAATGAAGATAAATAGGGATGTTTGTGGCAGTGATGCTAGAAGATTCAGAAGTGGGCTTATGCTTTTATTTTATTAAACTTTAAGCGTATGATATATCCTTCACCACAAAAGTCTTCATAACCTTGAAATAAATGAAAGGAGTGAAAGCTGGGGGAGGTGATGTGTATATGTGCACACACACAGATGAAAACAGAGGCAATAACAGTGCTCATGTAGTTACTTGAGAAAGATCAGAATGTTGCAACTAAATCAACCCAAAATTTCTTAAACACACTTTCCAAACTGAACGGTAAAAAGATTCAAAAGAAAGATGAAAATTTTTAGTTCAGAGTATCTAGAAATAGTAAGATCAAGAGAAAATATAACTGTCACTGACATGAACACTTTAAAAAGATTAACTGTATTACAGGAATTTCATCCTAATTAAAACACACACACACACACACACACACACACGAAGGGTTGAAAATAAGTGCTATCACTGGAACAAAAGAAAAATCAAAGGGAAATGGTAAACATTTGAAAGCTCCCATCCATCCTTTAAAAATTCACCAAAGACCCTCCCTCTCCTAAGATAACTGTTTATGGAGAAGGCAGAGAGCAGTTTAATGTTTTACGAAGATTTAATTTTGCCACCTTAATATAATTCAGTGGCCATGAGTTGTATTTTTCACTCGACCAGGAGGGGGCACTGTAATCAACATACCTTCCTGGAAACTCTTTTGTTTAACAGTTTACCTTGTAGATTCATCTTCAGAACAGAAATAACCAAAATAAGGCATTTTATTGGAGGGGGTAGAAGAAGAGTTTCAAAGGCTAGAGGTGGAGAAAAGGGAAAGGAAGCTTACCTCTCTCTTTTTTTTGGATTTGATATCATCAGCACTGTTTGAGAAATTGGATTTCCTCTTGTTACTTTCTGACTTCTCCCTGGGTTTGTTATTTTCACCCTCTTTCATCTTCTTATACTTTTTCATAAACTCAGAAATTAGCTCAGGGCAATCCAAATTTTTCTCAGGTTCCCAAGTATTGTGCTCCCTGGGCAAGAAGAATAAAGGGGGGAAAAGGAAAGAATGAAGGAAAAAGATCCGATGCCTTATTACTTTTTAATTCTGCCACAGGGAGTGTGTGTTCACCTTAAGAGAAAGAGACAGGGAAATCAAAAAATCACCCCCTATAGGGCATGGTCAAGCCACAATCCTTTCTCTTCTACTTCTCCCTCCTGTCAGGATTTAGAGCATGCAAGAGCACAAGTCTGGCATGTCTTTCAAGCTACTGGGTTTGGGACTCAAACCACTAGTTGACTATGTGGGATCCAGACACCTTAACCACCATGCCACAAGCTGGCCCCTGCTGCTTTCCCCCCAGCCTCCCAATTTTTACTATAAAGCACATTGGCTGGCCAGAGAGAGAGAAGGTGAGAACTCATCCCCAGGGGAGAATGGCCACACCACAATTCATTTTCCTCCATCCTCCTCTCAGGACTTTGGGCACACAAACACATGCACCTGATGTGATTTTTAAACTGCTGGGTCCAAGGCTCAAACCATGCAGTTAGTCACACGTAAGATCCAGCTGCCTTAACCTCCACACCACCTGCTGGCTGCCCAATACCTTATATTTTTTAAAAGAATTATTTATTTTACTTTGTCATTATTAATTTTTTTTTTTTTAATTTGACCAGAGAGAGACAGAGAGAGAGAAAAAGGGAAGGTGAGAAAGCAAGTAGTCAGGTCCAGCACAAGAACCACAATTGGCTGTGTGGGAATTGAGCACCTTAACCGTCATGCCAACTGCCAGCCCCTCAATATCTTATTTTTCTTTTTTAAGGATGGCCAGACCACAATCCCTTCTCCTTCTTTCTCCCCGCGGGATCTTGGGCACCCACACACATGTGCCTAGTGTGTTTTAAGCCTCCAGGTCTGGGACTTGAACTTGGTTGACTACATAGGAGTCTAGCAACATAATCATTACACCATTTGCTGGTCCCTCAATGCCTTATTTTAAAGAAGACATGTAAGCAAAAAAGGACAGAAACCCTTAAGCTTAAAGAAAACAACACATTTGACCCTAAGATTTCTACCTAAGAGAGATGAAAAGACTTTTTTACACAGTTGTTTAAGCAGAATTTTAATTGCTGAAAATAAAAAACATTGGGATCAGCAGTTGGCCTAATGGCTATGTTGCTGGACTCCCGTGTAGTCAACCATGGCTCGAGTCCCGGACCCGGTGACTTAAACTCACGATGGGTGCGTGTGCATGCGTGCCCAAGATCCTAAAAGGAGAATGGAGGAGAAGGCATTGCAACGTGGCCATCTCCTCTGGTGGTGGGGGTGGGGAGGACGTCTCACTTTCTGTCTCTGTCTTTCTGGAGAGCGCACGCGCCCTATGGCAAAAAAAACCTCTCTAAAAAGAAAATAGAAAACATTAAAACACTCATCAGCTAGTAAATGGTTAAGTACAATGTGGTATATCCAGACAATGGAAAACTATTCAACAACCAAAAGAAACAAAATGCTAATATATGCTACAATTTGGAAGAATCTCAAAAACACTATACAAAATGAAAGAAACCAGACATAAAGAGACTACAAACTGTCTGATTCCATTTATATTAAAATGTCTAGGAAAGACAAATTTAGAGAAGTACAAAGCAGATCAGTGGTTGCCTGAGGCTAAAGGTAGTAACAGACTCCAAGAAATTTTGGGGGATTATAGAAATGTTCTAAAACTTAAGTGTTGTGTTGGCTGCGTAACTATAAATGTTCTAAAAAACAAAAAAATGAATTGTACAATTTCAGTGGGGAAATTTTACAGTGTAAATTATACTTCAATAAAGCTGTCTAAACTCAAGTTTGGACCATCTTTTGGCACAGAGGTAATACACTGCTCAAGAGAAACCAGGTCCCACACGATGACTGAACACAGTTCAAATCCTCAGCCTGGTTAGCCTGACATAACCTGGGTGGCCATGATACCTAAAATCTGATGGGCCAGAGGGCTGGGGGAAGACAGTAATGTAACCACACCTTGTAGAGGGTGCTCATCCCTCTTTTTTGATGTGTGCACAACATGTGCTCTACCATCAACTAAGAAAAAGGAAAAAAAAATTAAAACTGAAAATTGAATTCTGCCTTATAAGTAGTAAAATAATGTGATTTCATCTATATAATTATCTGTGTAACTCCTGAGAGAAGACAACCTAATAAATCATGTACCTCTAGTTTATGCTGTCTTAAATATGTTATTTATACTTTGAGAAAATGCCGGCAAATATTGGAGGACTAGAAAAAGTTAATTGGAAAAAAAGGTTTTTTTTTTCCTAAGAGATTTTTACTATAGGTCGTATGCACTCACTGGAGAGACAGAGATAGAAAGTGAGAAATCACCCCCTGGTGATTTCTCTTCTGCATTCTCCTCTCGGGATTTTGGGCACACACACACGCACACACCCACGCACAAACGCCTGGAGTGAGTTTCAAGCCACCTGGTCAGGGACTGGAACTGCAGTCACCCATGAGGGAGTCCGGCAATGAAAGCATTAAGCCATCTGCTGGTCCCGAAATATGATTTTTAAGTCATTACAATAAAGGTAAACTAGATGGAGAAAACTCATTAGTTAGATGTGAAGTGCATTAATTCAAGTGCTCCAGACTCAAGTCCACTGTCACTAGATAGTCAAACTACCTTTCTATGATAATAGACAGAAAAAACCTGAATAAATGCATTTAGCTAAATTAGAGTCCTATAATAAGGAAAATAGTTGGCATTCTCAAAAGTTGTTCTCTGTATTCCTGGCATGGGTTTTAGGAAACCAAAACTACCAACTACATTATAAGCTTATGGAATCAAAGAAAGAAATGTACTGATGTGACCAAACATCAGTGGCAGGCAGCCTTCTGGTTATACAGTAAAGACTAGTTTATATTAACATACATATGTGAATATTATCACAGAAGCAGCTTCTACAGTCTCTCAATTGACTTGGAAAAAAGTTCTTGAATCTATGTACTACACATTTAGATATTTATTTTTACTAACGATAGAGAGCGTATGCTTGTGCACACACACCTGGAGCGTATTCGCCACAGCCCAGGGCTTGGGCACACGGCAATCCCTTTCTTTATCCTGTAGTCCATCAGGATCCTCGGCTTGCGTGCACATGCCTGGCAAGTTTTAAGGCCAAGTGAGTTGAGGATTTGAACCATGGCTTTCAACTCCACAGTTTGGTATACTACAGACTGAGTCACAGAGGTTGTGCCTGCTTTTGTTTTTTAAATAGGGTATCCTTAGATAGAAAATTTTTTTTTTTTTTTTACATAAATTAACCCATTTATTGTAGGCTAGTGATATTCCAAATGTCTATGGAGCTTCTACTGGTCTTTCAATTCCTTCAGTCTTCTGATGGCAGACTTCACTGTGACAGCCGAAGTGGTGGTGTAGGGCCAGGCACCACCAGCTACTGTTTTCATGCAGGAACCACAGTGCCAGATCCCCACAGCCCGTCTCTTCATCTTAGTTTTGCCACAGAAGGAGCAGGTGTACTTGGCGTGCTGGCTGATTTCAATTTTCTTCACCATTTTCCGGAGGGAGGCCCCATAGCGGGTCCCGTATTTACCGACGATACCGACTTTCTTGGTGCGTTTAGCCATACCGCCGCCAACTAGGTCTGAGCCCAGAGAGCTAGAAATGTTTTGATCACACACCACAATAACCTGACTCAAATAGGAAGCAGACTGACAGAAAAATCTGAGCGATTTACTCTAGACCTAAACAACTTTCTTCAAAAGGAGCTTACGAATGAGTTAAAATTTATTTCTAAATAACTTAAGCTAATATTAGGAAAGCTTCTCCTTTATATCTTTTCTCTCAGCAGAAAAAAATTCTCTACAATTTCCCCCAAAACCCACAGACCACAGAGTTTACTATTCCAAAGGAAACTAAGGCACTAAAATCAAGAGCCATGCCAACACTGTAACATAAACCAAGAGACTTGGGGCTGGGGGAAAGTATCTGCTAGTATCAAAGAATGTCAGTCCTGGGACCAGCAGTTAGCATAATGGCTATGTCGCTGGACTCCCACGTAGTGGACCGCAGTTCGAGTCCCGGAACTGGCGGCTTAAACTCACGCCATGTGCGTGCGTGCCCAAGATCCCGAGAGGAGAATGGGGAAGGGACTGCGGTGTGGCCTTCCCCCCTGGGGGATGACTTCTCGCTTTCTGTCTCTCTGTCTCTCTCTGTCTTTCTGGCGAGCGCACGCGCCCTATAGCCAAAACCTCTCCAAAAAAAAAAAAGAATGCCAGTCCTATAACAAGATTCTCTCTTCTTATCATGTTGGTACTGCTGTTTCTACTTCAACCAATTTTCACTCTAAGGACGGCATGGTAAAATTTAAAAAGAGCCTGGATTTTAGGGCCAAAGACATCTGGTAACTAGATCCTTGATCTAGCAGCTACAAGTTATGTATATCTTCAGCAAATAACTTCGTAAATTTCCTAACTATAAATTTGTAAATAAAAGTCCCACTAAAGGCTTTTATGAGAATTAAAGAAAACACAAGAGATAGAATCTGACCACTGCCTAGCAAACAGTTAACTACTAAGTTACAGACAATGTAGAGGTGGGGGTGTAGAGTCTTCTAGTATTTCAGGAAATCTCTGGCATTCCTAAGTTAGGGCAAAGCTTCGAACATCCCCTTTTCAAATCTATGGTAAAGTATCACTAGCTCAAACTATCTCAGAGAGATACTTTCAAGCACCTTTCAAACACTCAAGTATAGAGGCCAGCAGGTGGCGTGGGCACTGGACTCCCACATGGCCTATCGCGGTTTGAGTCCCGGACCTGGTAGCTTGCTTTCGCACTTTCTATCTCTCACTCTTTCCCTCTCTGGTCAAATTAAAATTTAAAAAATAAATAAAAAATAAAAAGTTAAATAAAATCTTTTTTTTTTTTTTTTTTGAGAGGTTTTTTGCTCTAAGGGCGCGTGCGCTCGCCAGACAGACAGAGAGAGACATAGAGACAGAAAGCGAGAAATCACCCCCCAGGGGGATGGTCACGCCGCAATCCCTTCTCCTCCATTCTCCTCTCGGGATCTTGGGCACGCACGCACACGCGCCCAGCGTGAGTTGTAAGCCACCGGGTCCGAGACACGAACCGCGGTCGACTACGTGGGAGTCCAGTGACATAGCCATTACGCTAACTGCTGGTTCCCAATAAAATCATTCTTTAAAAAAACTTCAAGTATATCCAGTGGTGATCCAAAGAACCCAATAAACACCATCAAAATCTTCAGGTGTTATTTTAATTCCTATCTTATAGTGCTCTAGGTTTCTCAAACGTAATGGTTCTCATCTCTAGCAGAAGTTGTGACACCACTCTTTAGAAATACGGAGGGGCTACTCTTGGTGGTGTAGGCAGTAGTATGCTGAACCGCAATGCTGGAAGTCATGTGGTCAACCACCGTTTGGATCCCCAGTTGACCTGAAAACATGCCAGGTGTGTGCTCACCAAAGATCCTGATGAGTGGGAGGGCTGTGGGAAGGAAATCACACTGTGATGAAACCCTGTCAAGGATGCCTGTTTGTCTTGTTTTTGTGTTTCTAAAAGAAATACCAGGGACCAGCAGTTAGCATAATGGCTATGTCGCTGGACTCCCATGTAGTCGACCACGGTTTGCGTCCCGGTGGCTTAAAACTCACGCCAGGCACGTGTGCGCACGTGCCCAAGATCCTGAGAGGAGAAGGGATTGCGGCGTGGCCATCCCCCCTGGGGGATGATTTCTCGCTTTCTGTCTCTCTGTCTCTCTGTCTCTCTCTCTCTGTCTGGCAAGCGCATGCGCCCTATAGCAAAAAAAAAAAAAAAAAAAAAAAAAACTCTAAAAAAATATAAATAAATAAATAAAAGAAATACCAGAGACTGGGTGATTTATAAAGCAATTATAGTATATTCAGCTCCTGTTTTGAGGGTCTAAGTTCTAGGCGCTGACTTCTGGTGAGGTTACAACATGGTGGAGGGCAGGGATCTTGAGCAGAACAGCTGTCCGTAAGTTTTCTTCTGCTCTGGTTTCCTTTCTCCTCTTATCTACACACCAGAACCCTGTAGTGCAACAGTTAAGCATTGTATACAGGGAGACAGAGCCCACATGGCTGGTTACGGTTTGACTCCTGGCCCTAGTGGCTTGAAAGACATGCTGGGTGCATGTATATGAATGCCCAAAATCTTGACAGAATGGATAAATGGAGAAAATAGATTGTGGCCTGTGGCATGAGCTCACCCCATTGAAGAGCTCCTTCTCTCTCCCTCATATATATCCCCTGACAGTTAAAAAAGTACTGGGGACAGCTGGTGGTGTGGTGGTCGAGGCAGCTGGATTACCATGTGGCTGACAGAGGCTTGAGTCCCAGACCCAATGACTTGAAAATCACACCAGGCACATGTGCATGTATGTCCATGATCCCAAGATATGGAGACGGGATTGTGGCATGGCCATCCCCCCTGGGGGAGGATTTCCCACTTTCCCCCTCTCTATATCTCTGTCTCTCTCCTCTCTGGCAAATGCATGCACCTTATGGCAAAAAAATTAAAAAAGAAAAAAAAAAAAGTACCCTATCTTTTCAGTTTTTAGCTACAGGGCACATGCACTTGCCAGAGAGAAGGAAAGTTAGAAATCACCCCTCAAGGGGATGGCCAGGGCAGAGTCCCTTGTCCTCTTAGGATTTGGGGTATGTATACTCTCATGCAGTGTTTTTTTCAAGCTGTCAGGTCCAGGACTCAAACCATACAATCAGTCATGTGGGATCCAGAGCCTTAACCAAGTACTCAACTTGCAAAAACAAATTGCACATACCAGAACTCAATCACAGGCACACTACCCTAAGACTCCACCCAGCAACACCATGAAGAGATAAAGTTTCTCACTTAATACCTTTACAATACAGCCAAGCTGCAAAACATTAGGGGCATTAAATCTATAGCACTATCAGGGCCGGCAGGCGGCATGGTGGTTAAGGGTGCTGGACTCCCACATGGCCGACCGGTTTGAGTCTAGGACCTGGTGACTTTCTTTCTCACTTTCTCTATTTCTGTCCCTCCCTCTCTGGTCAAATTATAATAAATAAATAAATTTTTTAAAAGTTCTTATCTATTAAAAAAAAAAAAAAAAGAAAGAAACCATAGCACCATCTTTCTCTGTCTCTTGCATGTGCACACATGTACGCTTTCAAGAATTAAACAGAAGTCAGGCATATTGTGACTGTTGTGCCACCCACATTTAACATTCCAGGTGCTGGAGATGCCAAGCACCTTGCAATGTGTGAATTGTCCCAAAAGATCATTGTGTTTCAGATGAGAAATGTTGATTCATTTAATGGGAATGTTCCAAAGGCTCCTGACTCAAACCTTTATCCAATGTGTTGACAAACATAGAATCTTTCAGTATATTTAGGCCCCATATCTTAAAGTTATGAGGTCCAGTAAGATAACTACTAGCTACATGTGGCTGCTGAATGTATGAAATGTGGCTAGTCTAAACTGAAATTGCTATAAAATGTAAACTATACCCCACACTTAGTCTTAGCATGAGAAAAATATGTAAAACATTACTAACTTTCATGTTAATACTAAACTATTACTTTCAATATATCAGACTACATAAGGTATATTACATTAATTTCGCTTTTCTTTAATGTGCAAATAGAAAATTTTAAATTTTATCATTATTCAGTATTTCTACTGGATAGCACTACAAGAAGCCTAAATCAGGTTTCTTTCAGTTCACTGGGATTCTAAGAAATCCACTGTTTGGGGACCAGCAAACTGCATAATGGTTACATCGCTAGACTCCTATGTAGTCGACTGCAGTTCAAGTCCTGCATGTGCCCTGTGTACTCAAGGCGGTCTCCCACTGCAAACCAGGGAATTTTCCCATGTGGGTCAGCTTCCCAGAGCATTGCATTTAGCCACTGTGCCACTGCGATACAGTGCCCTATTTATTTCAAAGAAAAGAATAATTTACTTTAGCAATACTAGTCAATTGGGTCAGCCCCAATGGCCCCAGCGGTTGAAAGACGGATCGTAGGGCCAGCAGGTATTGTAGTGGTTATGGTGCTGGCCTCTCATATGGTCTATCCAGTGGCTTGAAAATCATGCCAATCGGGACCAGCAGGTGGCACGGTGGTTGGGCTGCTAGACTACCACATGGCTGATGGTGGTTTGAATCCAGACCTGACGGCTTGCTTTGTCACTTTCCCTCCCTTTCTCTCTCTCACTCTGTCCCTCTCTGGTCAAATTAAAAATAAATAAATAAATAAACTTAAATAAAGTAATTAAAAAAAAAAAAATCATGCTAAGCATGTGTGCGCCCAAAATCCCAGGAGGAGAACGGAGGAGAATGGATTGTGGTGTGGCCATCCCTCCTGGGGTGATTTCTTTTTTATTTTTTGGAGAGGTTTTTGCTATAGGGCGCATGTGCTCGCCACACAGAGAGAGAGAGACAGAGAGACAGAAAGCAAGAAATCACCCCCCAGGGGGGATGTTCACACTGCAATCCCTTCTCCTTCATTCTCCTCTCGGGATCTTGGGCATGCACGCACACGTGCCTGTGTGAGTTTAAGCCACCGGGTCCGGGACTTGAACCGCAGTTGACTACACGGGTCCAGCGACATAGCCATTATGCTAACTGCTGGTCCCCTCTCCTGGGGTCATTTCTCACTTTACCTCACTATCTGTCTCGATTTCTCTCCAGCAAGCTCACTTACCCTGTGGCAAAAAATAAACATTAAAAAAAAAAAAAAAAGATAGGGACCAGCAGATGGCATAATGATTATGTCACTAGACTCTCACATAGTCGACTGTGGTTTGAGTCCTGCACTGGATGTTTTAAACCTCACATTGGGTGTGTGTACATGCGTGCCCAAAATTCTGAAAGGAGAACAGAGGAGAAGGGACTACGGTGCAGCCATCTCCCCCTTGGGGGTGATTTCTTGCTTTCTGTCTCTCTGGTGAGGACACACCACAGCAAAAATATCTCTTAAACAAAAAAAAAAAAACAGACAGACATTGGACTCCCAAGTAGTCGACCACGGTTTCAGTCCCAGACCCAGTGGCTTAAACTCATGCCAGGCGTGTGTGCATGCATGCCCAAGACCCGGAGAGGAGAATGGAAAAGGGATTGTGGCGTGGCCATCCTCCCAGGGGGTGATTTCTTGCTTTCTATCTCTCTGGCAAGCACACGCGCCCTATAGCAAAAACCTCTCCAAAAAAAAAGAGAGAGCATGTGTCCCGCATGGTTGACCATGGTTCAAATTCTGGACCCAGTGGGTTGAAAAACATTCCAGGTGTTGTGTGTGTACGTGCCTCAAATCCCAACAGGATAGAGAAAAGGAG
This sequence comes from Tupaia tana, assembly GCA_026018925.1. NCBI lineage: Eukaryota > Metazoa > Chordata > Mammalia > Scandentia > Tupaiidae > Tupaia > Tupaia tana. The sequence continues at coordinate 158,376,198 of JAKSZU010000006.1, forward strand.
AAGAAACTGTTACTGTGGTGCTCTCTCCTACCTCTCCCGCTCTGGCAAGCATATACACCCTCTGGTAATGAAATAAATAAAAGAGAGTCTAGCCAACACTTCAGTATCATTTTTTTTTTTCAATTTGCATGCACTCGCCTAGGAGACAAAGGGAGAGGGAGAAACACTCCTAGTAGGGAATGGTCACACCATAATCCCTTTGCCTTCATTTCCTGTCAGAGTTTGAAGAACACATGTATGTATACACACATCTGGTACATTTTTTCAGCTGCAGCATCTGGGAATTCAACCAAAGTTAGCCATGTGGGATCCAGCTCCCTCAATGAACAGTCCACAGGTTGACCTACTTTAGTGTCATCCTTTTTTTTTTTTTAAATAATTATTTTATTCAACTTTATTTATTTATTTATTTTTAATTCAGCCAGGGAGGGACAGAGTATGAGAGCACATGTGTGCACACATATGAGAGAGAGAGAGAGAGAGAGAGAGAAAGCCACCAGGTCTGGGACTTGAACCACAGTCCACAATGTAGGAGCCCAGCGTCCTTAACCACCACACCACCTACCAGCCCCCTACTTTAGTGTCATCCTTAAAGCTCATTAACTTAAAGGGATAGCTAGACTAATAGGTTATTTAAATCTATTAATTATAGAAACTAGGTTGTTTGGGGGCTGGCAGACGGAGTGGTGGTTAAGGGCATTTGACTCCCACATGGCCAACTACAGTTTGAATCCTGAACCTGGCTGTTTGCTTTCTCACTTTCTCTCTCTCTCACTCTGTCCCTCTCTGATCAAATTAAAATAAATAAATAAGTTAAATAAAATAACTACTTAAAAAAAGAAGAAAGAAAAGAAACTAGGTGATTTGCATCTGAGTGTTTACTCTAAACATTTTTCATCTCAGCTTTATGTTTAAAAAAAATTTTGAGAGATATTTTTGCTATAGGGTATGTGTGCTCACCAGAGAAACAGAGAGAAACATAGGTCTCTTGGGACCTTGGGCGGGCACACTCGCACACGTGCCCAGCGTAAGTTTTAAGCTGCCAGGCCCAGGACTCAAATTGTGGTGGACTACATGGGAGTGCAGTGACAAAAATCTGCTGGTGCCTACTTGAAATTTTTAAAAATAAAATGTTGGGCAGGCTCCACAGCCTAGTGGTTGGAGCAGCCAGGTCCCATATGGTTGACATTGCAGTTCAATTTCCAGAACCAGGAAGCTTAAGAAACATGCCGGGAACGTGCATACGCGCCCAAAATCCAGAAAGGAGGGAGAAATGGAGAAGGGACTGCAGCATAACCATCCCCCATGGAGGTGTTTTTTTTTCCTCTCTCTCCCTCTTTGACTCTCTCAGGCGAGTATATGTGCCTTCTAACACGAAACATAAAACAAAATGTCAGAAAATAAATGCAGCCTCAGATTTCAGTCCCTAAGAGGAATGCGAGTCTGGCACGTGGCATAGTGGCATAGTGGACTCCCACATGGCCAATCGTGGTTTGAGTTCCGGACCTAGAGCCTTGCTTTCTCACTTTCCCTCTCTCTCTCTGGTCAAATTAAAAAATAACAATGATAATTAAGTTAAATAAAATAATTAAAAAGAAAAGATGAGTGCTTTATCCTAGGACACTTCTGAGATTTAGTTTTGAAAAATAATGGCCTATGTATGGGATCAATAACATTTTTCCTTAGATGTATTCATTTTAGCTTAGTTGTATCAATAGAATAGTAACAACATCAGTTTATATTTAGAGTAAGCTGATGTGTGAGGCTCTGTACAGCAACAGAGCCTCAACACCCACCCAACTACCCTGTAAATATTATTTATCACTATTTAATTGAAGAAAAAATGTAAGGAAATTAGCCAAGGTCATCTATCTTATAGTCATCTATCATCTATCAAAAGTCATAGATCAAGGGAACCAGCAGTTAGCGTAATGGCTATGTCGCTGGACTCCCACGTAGTCGACCGCGGTTCGCGTCCCGGACCCGGTGGCTTACAACTCACGCCGGGCACGTGTGCGTGCATGCCCAAGATCCCGAGAGGAGAATGGAGGAGAAGGGATTGCGGCGTAACCAACCCCCCTGAGGGGTGATTTCTCGCTTTCTGTCTCTATGTCTCTCTGTCTGTCTGGCGAGCGCACACGCCCTATAGCGAAAAACCTCTCCAAAAAAAACAAGTCATAGATCAAGAATCTGAACCCAGGCAGTCTGGCTCCTAACCAATTCATTACATTGCCCTGAAAGCAGTATCATTAGAACATCAGTTCAGCTCCACAGAGGGGGAGGCTGTTTAGTTTATTGCTATGTTTTCTGACTCCTAGGAAAGGGCTGCAGGTAGAAGAAAGAAAAGGGCCAAAATCATGGTGGTTCAAAGGGGAAATAAACCAAAGTTATCCACCTCCGCCAGAATTTTAAAGCCTGAAAAAAGGCACTTACTCAGAAAAGCCTTTCCACTTCAGCAGATATTCCACTTGCCCCTTAACCACACGCCTGTCTAGCACCTTTTCCACGACATACTCCTCCTCATCCTCTGAAGAAGAACTGTCAGCTGTCCGCTTGGTTTTCTTTCCCATGTCGCACACTGTTCCACCTGAAGGACTAAGGCCACCGGATTCCTGCAAAGGGGAAGATGAAATGGTTAGAATACACATGAAGAGTTAAAAAGTCTCTTCTTGACAGGATAGAGTGGGTCTAACACATGTACATGTACATGTTGCCATGTACCCGTCTGTCGGTATGGAATTATTCTGCAAATGAGTCCTAAGAATGTAACTGAAAAATGGGTCAGTCCAGGAGCCAGCAGGTAACATAGTGGTTAAGGCACTTGACTCCCATGTGGCCAACTGCAGTTTGTGTCCCAGACTCAGCAGCTTAAACTCATGTGAAGCCTGTGTGTGGGCAGGCGTGCCCGCCCAGAACACCAGGAGAGTAAAGGGGACAGGTGTGGCTATCTCCCTGGGGGGTGATTTCTTGCTTTCCCTCTCACTGTCTCTGGTGAACAAACATGCCTTATAGCAAAAACCTAAAAATAAATAAATAAAATTTTTAAAAGGGTCAATCCTCACTTCCCCAATAACTTTAACTAAAGAGAACAAAATTATTAGATGGCACACTAACTTCTTTATTTTCAGATTCCAAAGACAAGTACTGTGGTATTGGCTACTTTTTTTTTTTTTTTTTTTTTTTTTTTTTTTGAGGAGTTTTTGCTATAGGGTGCATGAACTTGCCAGAAAGAGAGAAATCACCCCTCCAGGGGGGATGGCCAAGCTGCAATCCCTCCTCCTCCATTCTCCTCCTGTGATCCTGGGCACGCATGCACACATGCCGGGCATGAGTTTAAGCCACCAGGTCTGGCACTTGAACTGCAGTCAACTACATGGGAGTCCAGTGACATAGCCATTATGCCAACTGCTGGTCCCAATATTGGCTCCTTTTGTAACTGTTTACAAGTCAAAAACTCAAAAGAGAAATGTGGAAAATATTCAGTTAAATGAACTAAGAATTAAAACTTTCCCCTCAAAGATGAATAAGGTTTCTTCAAAAGAAAAACCATGAAAATACAGCTTTTCTCTTCTTTGAACATCTTGACTAGTCTCTGAGCAGCACAAAAAAGGTCTGCTGAAGCATCTTTCACCACATTTGCAGTGACGTGGTACATTCCCCTTAAACAAATTGAGCCTGTACCTTCGGAGCATCCATCAGCTCTCAAAAGCAAGGCTGACATCTCAAACACAGTAAGTCTCCCTTTTAGCAAGCTCTTCGGGGAGATGGGAGGGAGGCTAGAGAAAAAAAAAATTAGTACTAAATTCATAAGTAGTCACTGGCTCTCCCAGCAATTCCCAAGGCTCTACTAACCCAAACAGTTAAGGAGATAACCTCTCCTCTTAACTGAGTTGACTCTGGGCCAAAGGAAAAGGAGGAAAAAGAAGTCTGGTCCCAGACTCTGCATCAACATAAAGCCTCCTCAAAACACAGAGGAACCATTCATAGGCCCAAGGAGAGGCAAAGCAAAGAAACACAAATGGAAATTGAGTTAAACTCAGAAATATGCACACTAGGGGATACTCAACCAAGAATCTAGCTTTTTAAATTCCCACACTGTTGTTACCATGATCATTTTTTTAAAATCCTCTTTAACATGTTTAATGGTGCCTACTGCCTGGATTCTAGAGTAGTAGGAAATGTTTTCTTAGCTGAACTCCATTTTAATTTTGCTGTAGTCTTTAAAGATGTTTTTCAGCACTCTCTAAAATATTTCTATCCTGATCAGAAAACCACTCCCAGGAATAGGGAGGGCCACTACTAATCTCAGAATTATGTTCAAGCCAAGTAGCATGAAAAGTTGCATTTATCAATTAGTTAGCAATATCTCAGAAATTACAAGAAAACATAGTTGGAAACCATATCTACAGAACTTGCTAACAATACCTCTCTCTGCCCACCTAAAAAACTGCCTGTGCCACTCCTGCACTATAATAAAACTAAGTTTTCATTAAAGGACTTTATTTGGAAGAGGGGGTAGTAGGAGAATGTAGGTAGGTTTTAAAAATATTTTTCCATGAATTTAGAAGAGTCCTAAGCTTGAAAAAATATATCTGAATTGGCTTATTTAAAATAAAAACAGGCTCCGACTTCACCAGAGACGGGAAATGTCATATTCCTAGGAGAGTACCCCACCCCCACCCCCACTCACCTTGGAATTTCCGGGAGCTGAGCAGTTTAGGTCAGAGCGCCGGGGTTAAAACCGGCCCCATGTTAGAGGCATGCAGTTAAGCATTGTGGCTATGGCCTCCCCTGCCTCACCAGGAAAACAAGGATTTACATATGTGTTCTTCAGTTTGAGAGGGGGAAAAGGGAAATCTCCCTTTATGCCTTCATGCAGAAGAGGAGCCCCAGAGGTAGAAGATGAATGGGGGTTCCCTCCTTTACCTACCGGATCGCCCCAGTTCTTTCTTTCCCTCTGGGCTAACAGGAGGGGCCTCCCCTCCCAGGTCTGGGGCTTGGCGGGCTGGCAGCTCCCCCGCCCCCACCCAGCTGCCTGGGCGCCACTGCGCAGCTGTCCCAGTTCGTTGCCATGGCAACTGGCAGCAGTACTAGACGAAGGGGGAGAAGCAAATGGAAAAGTTAAAAGGCTTAACTTTCGTTTTTGGAGAAGATGGGGTGGAGAAGTTGGAAGGTACCTCCCTTAACCTCAATGCTAAGGCTCTATCCAGAGCTCAAGGGAATTGGTTCTTAGGTTTTAAATCCAAAATTCATGTTTATTCCTCAAAGAGCACTGTGAATTAATCAATAGCATTTTAAGATCCTTTAACAAGATTACATCTCAGGCTGGAAGGGGGTGGGGAAAGGCTAGGTCCTACTACATACAACAGGATCAGTACAAACCACCCATGTCCTAATCCAGCCCACCAGAAGACGAGGGATTCTCTACCATCTGTCACTGAGCAGTTAGTTAAAACTGCTTGGCGGGGGAGAGAGAGTGGGGTAAAGGAGAGGGGAAATATTTTAAAGATACTATGCAACTTTTCTTCTTTGGGAGAATTCCTAGATACAGAAATAAAACCCAGAGACTTGAAGCACTACTAAAAACCCTTTCAACTGAAATTAAAGGTGAAAAAAATTTTAATCCCTAAATAGTTTAAGGAAAAAATAAAGGAAGAGCCCTTTGGCACAGACATTACTGTTAAAACCACTCTCATGGGAACCAGCAGTTAGCGTAATGGCTATGTCGCTGGACTCCCACGTAGTCGACCGCGGTTCGCGTCTCGGACCCGGTGGCTTACAACTCACGCCGGGCGCGTGTGCGTGCGTGCCCAAGATCCCGAGAGGAGAATGGAGGAGAAGGGATTGCGGCGTGACCATCCCCCCGGGGGGTGATTTCTCGCTTTCTGTCTCTATGTCTCTCTCTGTCTGTCTGGCGAGCGCACGCGCCCTATAGCGAAAAACCTCTCAAAAAAAAAAAAAAAAAAAAAAAAAAAAAAACCACTCTCATTAGTTGTTCTTGTAATGTTATGTTATGAAATGAACATTTCTTAATCATTAACCTCCTGATACATCATTAATAAACAACTCTATCAATAATCCATAATTCTTGAGAAAAAGAGGACTAGGACAAAGAGAAGATTTTTAAGAGATTTAAAGTTTCAAAATCCTTCCTTTCTCTTGGCTCTAAGGGTTCTAAAACCCTACTCTGCTTTATAGTCATGGGAACTTGGAGCCAGAGCTTGCCACAGGAGAGTAAGGAAAAGTGACAATCAAAACTGAAGAACCCATGGGGCTGGCAGGTGGCATGGTGGTTAAGGGTGCTGGACTCCCACGTGGCTGACCGCGGTTTGAGTCCTGGACCTGGCAGCTTGCTTTTTCACTAACCACCCCCCCCAACTCTGTCCTTCTCTGGTCAAATTGAAAAATAAATAAAGTTAAATTTTTAAAAAATTTTTTAAAAAGTGAAGAACCTAAAAAAACAAGCCAAACCAAACCAAACAAAAATCAAAGAACCCGACTGAAAGAAAAAAAAAAAGAAACAGAGAATGGTGACTATTTTGGCTGTCAAACAGAAAACAACACATACAACACATGAGAGCAATGTAGAAATGCTTAGCTACAGGGTATGTCCTCAAATATGAATAGACCCCATTAGGATACCTCTGAGTATAATCTGCTCTTTTCAGTTTCTTACTTTAACTTTATATAATTAAGTGGTATGAGACCAAGGTCCAAAAAATTAAAAAAGGGTCATGATTCTGTGATTAACTTGCCACATGTGATATTGAGTAAATAAATTTTAGCTCTATCCCTGACATCACTAAAACGGGCCAAATAAATTCCCTCTGCCTACGTAATAAGTAGGTAGTGAGTGAGTTTCTGTTGAAACTAAAGAGCTATTAAGTTCCCTAAAGAGAACTTCTGCAAAAATATCTTAGGGCCGAATCTAACAGCAGAAGAAAATATGCAACCTTCCAAATTCGTAAGCCGGTAAAGCACATCACATGCCCTAACCCCTTGCAGTTCAACATGTTAGTAGACACAAAAAAGGGAAGATAAGTATCATTAACTAAGTGGTTGAAAACAGACCCTTAGAGGACAGGGTAAGAAAAGGTAAAATACTTACTCTTACTCCTAAAACTTGGAAAAGTATTGGAAATGGCAGAATGAAAAACTAAGTGACTGTGAAAGAATAAAGAGCAGGAAAGACTGACAGCAACACTAACATTTTGATGAAATCTTTCAGAAAAAGAAAAACGAATTCAAGGAGGAAGGGACAAAAGTAGACAGGTGCCCACTTCTCCCCCTAAAATATGAAATAAAGATTCAGATCAGTTCCCTCCTTCCCACGCTTAAAAACTGCCTAAAGAGCACATGGGCTGAGGTCCCTTTCTCTTTGGGAAATGGGTTTTGTAACAGCTGACAAATCGAATTGGGCCTAATGCCAGAAGTCAGGGTCCAGCCATAATATTCTTTAAAGAATGGCATGCAATAGTCTCGTAAATCCCCTGGACAGTCACAGATCAGAAGCTGGCAAGGATGACGACATAGTTCTGATGGAATGTGTCTTATCTTAACCTTGAAGTTACAGATCTGCTCAGGAGCAGCAGTAAGAAATGAGAAATGCACAGAGACATCGGAGCAGACATAATTCTCTTTTAGACAGTGCGACCCACTGTATTAGGGTCAAATGAAACACAAAGCCAGACGGACAATTTAAAGGCTAGAGCCTGGACCAAATAAAGCATCAAGAGTGGTGGTTCACACTGAGCTTGGGAGGAGGGAGAGTTTCCATATGAGAAATGAGACAAGGCTGGCAGGATGATGGAGTGATTAAGGTAGAATCCCGAGACCATGACAGAGGAAGAGAGGATCAGCCTCTGTGCACAACCTTATCCTTGTGGAAATCTCCATGGGAAGGGGTGAGCGGCTTCTCAAGTTTCTAAAGAGTCTTTCAGGCGTAACAGCACTCAGCCTTCTCTTGAATACAGATAGAAACTCTCTGGTAAAGGTATCAACAATTTTAGATAGATTGCAACAACTAAAACCCTCAAGGAAAGATAGGAGAAAGAGGCACGCCACAGCAACCTTTCCTACCGACAATGCAAGGCAAATACACCTTACAGGTCTCTGAATGCAGAAAACACCTAAACCTGGAATCTAATGAGATGTCAGTTTTGGAAAAAACATCAAAGAACTTTGTGATCAGGCACAGTCAGAACCCACATTCCAAACCTGAAAGGGGACTCTTAACAGATGGTTCTTCCAAAAAGGGGAGGATAAGTGTTTGAGGAGGTAAAGCAGAGCGGCAGGAAAAATTCTATACATTTTGGGTGCCAAGAAAAAAGTTTCGTTTTTTAATTTGCCACAGGGCACATGCGCTCACCAGAAGGAGAAACAAAGTAAGAAAGCATTTACTATACTATGGGGCACGGCCACTGCACAATCCCTTCTCCATCTTTCCCCTCCCCTTGGGATTCTAGGCAAATAGAAGTGCCTGGTGTGGTTGGTGTGTTTTTCAAGCCACTAAGTTGAAGACCTGCTGTTGGTCATGTGGGATTCACCTTAACTAGCATGCCACAAGCTGAACTCCCCCAATAAGTTTTTAAAAAACACAGTGGAGGGACCAGCACAGTGGTTAATATGGACTACCACATGGCCAACGACGGTTTGAGTCCCAGACCCGGTGGCTTGAAACTCATGCTGGGCACAAGTGCGTGCATGTCCAAAATCCCAAGAGGAGAATGGAGAAGGGACTGTAGTGTGGTCATCCTCCTGAAGGATGTCTTTCTGTCTGTCTTTCTCTGTCACTCTGTCCACATGTACCTTATAACAATCATTTCTCTTTAGAAAAATAGCTGCCTATGTGCCCAAAATCCTGAAGGGAGGGATAGATAGATAAGCATGGCCATACCACATGGGGAGTACTCTCTCTTTCCCTGTCTTTGGCCAGTGCATACACCCTCTGGCAAATTTTTTAGAAATAATAATAATTAAAAAAAAAACACCCAGCAATTACCGAAAGGGCATTTCAAGAAAGCTGGGGTAATCCAGAACAGTAATTAGCTCCTGGCATTAACCAGTCAATCCCAAACCACAAAACCACTCACATGGGGTCCCTAGTATCTGCTCCATCCCTTTCAGGCTCTGCTCTAGTCCTTTCAGTTACTACTTTTCAATGCCAGCTAACCTGGTGGCTTTTCTTAAGATCTTGGTGTAGCACATTTTACTTTCATCACCACTTATAAACAAAACCATTATATAACTGTAGATCTTTCTCTTTCTTAAAATAAAAGTTTATGTATTTCTTCCCGGCCCCAGCCAGTTGTACACACATGTGCATACATCCAGTATTTACAAAACAGGACAGGACATTAACACAGGACCTTTGCATGTGGTTCTAGCATCACAGAACACTACGTACTGGCCGGCCCTTTCTAAGCTTTCTTTAGTTTAAAACAATGAAAACCAATTCGTAAGCTGCCTCACTGAACTACCCACTGAATTATGTGGCAGTGATAATCAGAGCCAATGTCAAGATGCATAATCAATGAGCTCTCTCTTCATTTTTTAGAGTTTCAATATAAATTCTATAAGCCCACTAAGTAAGCAAAATCCTCTAGTTAAAAAAAGGGGGAGGTACTCAAGAACAGGAGAGGGCATATATATGCATATAGGAGTATCACACGGATTAATTAAACATGCCACTGATGAGTGGCTACTGTGGGTCCAGGCTTAGGAAGTTCCTATTTCTCTCCTAAGGCCCTTGAAGAAAAAGACAGTGCTTAGGTGAAGATTAAACTGTCAGATATGGCACTGTTTTCAAGGCGTCCTCTATACAGTCCTATTGCAGCAAATAAAACAGATGAAAACAAACCAAATTTACAGAACCATTTTAATCTGCTCTATGTTCTTTACTCTTTATCCATCTTCAAGTACCAATGGTCTTAGGTACAAACAGCATAAAACTACAATACCCTCTATAAAGATGTTTTCTTACACTGGATTTATGATTTCCGAAGTATTAGCCATGGCACTGCAGCAGAAACACAGCATATAGATGCACATTACTGCTGTCCTGGCTGTCTCAGGTTTTGTTAAATGGGCTGATAACTATCACTCCACCTCCACCAAAGGCCCATGAGCACCAAATTCAAGAGGAGTTAAAAGCTTTTTAAATGTCTATTTAAGAGACTGGATTAGGAAAGAGTTGAGGAGGAAGATTAACTGTGGTCGTTAACACCCCTATCATTAACAAGCCACATATAGACAACACAAACTTTATTAATAGAGAGTAGTGTGGAGAGAGGAAATGCTCTCCCTTTGGCTAGCATAGCTCTAGTTCATGATCCTTTAAAGTATCAGGCCAAGGCACTGTTTCAACCAGCCAAAGAACCACCCTGTTTGTTGATTATCCAAGCTTCCTGATACAGTGAGCAAGGGAGGAAAGGACCTTGTGTTCTTTAAGATTAAAACATATACATTATACATGGAGTTAAAGGCTGCATTTCATAAATCCCATTTGACTGTTTATGTCCCCCAAATTCTGACCACCATTATACCATAAATAAACATGGGGGCTGGCAGGTGGTATGGTTGTTAAGGCACTGGACTCCCCCGCATGGTCGACTGTGGTTAGAGTCCCAGATCTGGCAGACTGTTTTCTCGATTTCTCTCTCTCTGACCAAATTAAAAATAATCATAATTAAATAAAATTAAGCGAATAATCCACTAGAAAAATAAATGTGGACTATAGGACTCGATTCTCAGAGCTGCTTAAAATTACCAGTGTGGTAACTAAACTAATAAATAATACTAGTAATACACAGTTCTTGGTATCTCATAATAATTTTACATGGGATTTTTCTTTTTTATTAAAATCTACTAAATTCTCTCAGGTGTCAGTTTTCCTTTTTGATAAAGAATTATTTGTTTTATTTTATTTATTATTATTCTTCAATTTGACCAGAGAGAGGGAGAGTGAGATAGCAAGCTGCCAAGTCTGGAAATCAAACTGTGGTCAGTCATGTGTGAGTCCAGCCTTTACTACCACTCCACCTGCCGGTCCCTTAGGTGTCAGTTTTCCTTAAATTTAGTTAGGGTACACATAAACCCACCACTGGGCAAGAGGCTAGATATCATTTGTTCCAAGATTTATGAGAAAGTAGAATTTAGCATAACTGTGAAAAAATGTCTTCCAGATGATACTTTCCAACAACTCTATCCTTGGAATGTACTGATTTCATTTAAAGGCATCGTACTCTCCAATGGGTGTTAATCTCACATCCAACACTTTCTTAATTAAATGCGATGAAGCATGAACTTGTAGACCCTGTCACCTTCCAAAAAGAACATGGAAATTTAATAATAAATAATAAATTTAATAAATCTTAAGAAAAAATAGGTAATAGCTAGGGCTGGCAGATGTGTGGTGAATAAAGGTGCTAGACTCCCTCATGGCTGACTGTAGTTCGAATCCTGGACCTGGTGGCTTGCTTTCTCACCTTCCCTTTCTCTCTCTCTCTCTCTCTCTCTCTCTCTCTCTCTCTCTCTCTCTCTCTGGCTCTGTCTGGTCAAATTAAAAATGAATAAATAGGGACCAGCAGTTAGCGTAATGGCTATGTCGCTGGACTCCCACGTAGTCGACCATGGTTCGCGTCCCGGACCCGGTGGCTTAAAACTCACGCTGGGCACGTGTGCGTGCGTGCCCAAGATCCCGAGAGGAGAATGGAGGAGAAGGGACTGCAGCGTGACCATCCACCCTGGGGGGGTGATTTCTCGCTTTCTATCTCTCTGTCTGTCTCTGTCTGTCTGGCAAGCGCACGCGTCCTATAGCAAAAACCTCTCCAAATAAATAAATAAATAAATAAATAATTCTTTAAAAAGAAAAATAGATAATAGCAACATTTGAATAGATTATCACGAATCCTAGATTTATACATACCACTTTGGCAAATCATGCTTGCAAAATTTTTAAAGGAATTGAAATGCTTAACCCCCTAAATAAAATTATGATCATAAGCATTATTTCAAGCATTAGCCATAAAATCAAGACACGTCCTGGGACCAGCAGTTAGCGTAATGGCTATGTCGCTGGACTCCCACGTAGTCGACCGCGGTTTGAGTCCCGGACCCGGTGGCTTAAACTCACGCCAGGCGTGTGTGCGTGCGCGCCCAAGATCCCGAGAGGAGAATGGAGGAGAAGGGATTGCGGTGTAGCCATCCCCCCTGGGGGGTGATTTCTTGCTTTCTGTCTCTCTGTCTCTCTCTGTCTTTCTGGCGAGCGCATGCTCCCTATAGCAAAAACCTCTTCAAAAAAAAAAGACACGTTCTTACTCTGGCACCATCTAGCTTCTAAATTTTGGACATCAGCAGTTTAAAGGTTACAGAGTCCCCTTGGTCATTGCAACAAATCTATTTTAAGTAAGAATCTACACTAAGACAATTTAGGGTCTCTCATAATCTGTTTGGGAAAGATATCCATAAGACATAAAAATTAATTTGCATAACCATAAACGAAAACCTGTAAAATATCTTTAACTGTTGAGAAGATAAAATTTAAACCAATATACTAAAGTCTGATTAATACATGCTGACAAAAAGGAATTTTTATATAACTGGAATAAGAAATATCTCAGACTATAAAACTTCGGGGAGTAAAAGAGAGCATTCCTTCAACATATGGCGTAATTTTGTGCTTTGCCATCATGTTGGTGTATTTGTAACATGAATTATATTGAAGTTAGAGTCTAAAATTTAGATAAATAAAATCAAGTCAGTATTGAACTTTTCCAATTCCATGCAAGGGTATCCTTGGCAACTCCTGGGCCATCTATTATGATCCTGACCAGTTTCTTTCTGTAGCAATTTAAAAGGTGTAAAAAAAATACATAATGGGTGATGACATGAGAAACAAACCCACGCCAGAAGTTATTGAACCTTGCAGGTCTTTGCAAGTGTCTCTATTGACATTTAAGTGTGAGTTACAATGCCACAATATCATAAAAGTGTGCTCTACACTTCAGATATATTGATAGTTAAAAGCAAGAAAAGGCCACCATCAGATAAATGGCTAAAGGGATGGCCAATCTCAGACCACCCAGCTCTTAAAAACTCAGTGTTTTGATGTTTTATTTAAGCCAAGTGAGCTTTTTCTGTCCAGTTTCCAAACACATTCCCAACTCAAATCCATGCCAAAGGGATGATTAATATAGTAATTCTGATCCTTGTTGTAAAAGCATCTGGTTATTGAGTATTTGAGGCCTAATAAGGGTCAAGTATTGTATGGAAACAGTCTAGTTCAATCTTCCTTTAAAGACTAAGGATTTTAAGTCTCTCCTTAGTTAAGTTGGTGCTGGTTAGAACTCTCTCCAAAGTTGTTAGAAAAAGCTACTAAAAGGGCAACTTGTTAACAGTGGAAAGATCAGGACCAGAGGTAAGTAGACATAGGTTATATCCCAACTACAACAGTATAAGGTCATCTGGATAGCTCACTTATCCTCAAAGGTGTTAGTTATTTGCTCTACTTATCTCATGTTCATTAGAGGAAAAAGAACACTGGAAAAAATATAAAACAGGGCCAGCATGCAGCCTTGTGGTTCACAGAAGCCAGATCCCATAGATCCCATATGTCTAACCATGGTTTGAGTCCCCACCCCGGTGGCTTGAATGACATGTCAGGTGTGTGTGCGTGGATGCCCCAAATTTGGACTGGAAGCAGAAATGGAGAAGGGACTGCAGTGTGACCAGGCTCCACTGTAGGTCAGTTTCCCTTTCTCTCTGCAAGTACACCTGCCCTCTGGGAATTAAAAAATAATAATAATAAAAAAAATAAAGCAAATAGAACTTGTATGTTTACCAGTAGATGAAGTTAAAAATAACTAACATAGGGCAGCCCATGGCCTGGTGGTTAAGGGAGCTGTATCCCACATCGCAGACCTCCTGGTTCAAGATCCAGAGCTAGTGGCTTGAAACAGCAGCTTGAAAAACACATAGCCAGACACATGTGCATGCCCAAAATCCTAAAAGGAGGGAGAAATGAAGGGATTACAGCAAGACCATTCCCCACAGCAGGTGCTTTATCCCTCTCTTTCTCCCTGGACAGCACAAACACCCTCTAGCAAATTTAAAGCAAAGCTGTCCTAAGCATTTTCTATTTTCTGAGTTTATATAGAATTTATATTAGTTCTTCCTTAAGGTTTGGTAAAAGTCACTAGCAAAGCCATTTGAGCCTAGAGTCTTCTTTGCGGACTTTTATTTTTGCTTTTATTCATGGTAGAGTATGAGCACGTGTGTGCACACATGTGTGTGTGAGAGAGACGAGCATCACCCCCCACAAGATCTATTCGATTCCTCCAGTCCATTTTCTCTATGGCACTCATCATATGCCCCAAATGTCTCAAGCTGAGACTTGAACTGGGGTCACCATGGGATCTGGTTTCTCTCAAATTTTGCTATAGGGTGTGTGTACTCGACAGACTGAGTGAAAGAAAGCACTCCCCAGGGATCCACACTACAATCCCTTCTACACTATTCTCCTCTCAGGAATTTTGAGCATGCACACACACATGCCCACGTTTTTTTCAAGCCACCAGGTCTGGGACTCAAACCAGTCAGTAAGCTACTGGCTGGCCCAGGATCTGGTTTCTCTTAACCAGTGCATTACCACTGCACCAAGGAGCCAGTCCCAAGAATTTTTTTTTTTTTTTTTTTTTTGGAGAGGTTTTTGCTATAGGGAGCGTGCGCTCGCCAGACAGACAGAGAGAGACAGAGAGACAGAAAGCAGGAAATCACCCCCCAGGGGGGATGGCCATGCTGCAATCCCTTCTCCTCCATTCTCCTCCTGGGATCTTGGGCATGCACGCACACGCGCCCGGCGTGAGTTTAAGCCACCGGGTCCGGGATGCAAACCGCGGTCGACTACGTGGGAGTCCAGCGACATAGCCATTACGCTAACTGCTGGTCCCAGTCCCAAGAATTTTTAAGTTAGTTCTAGGGCACGTGCACTGAGGGGTGGGTGGGAGGATCATCCTCTAGGGGATGGCCACTATCCCTTTTCCTCCATTTACCTCTTTGGATTCTGGGAACACGTGCACACAGCATGATTTTCAAACTGCAATCCAGGACTCGAACTGCATAGTCGGTAATGTGGGATCCAGCCACCTTAACCTTTGTGCCACCTGCTGGCCCTCCAGGAAAGGTTAACAAAACATTACACTTTCTTGGAAGATACAAGGCTAGTGAGGGTCTGTATTTTTTTTTTAAGAGTTTTGTCTTTGTTTTTGCTTTTTGTTTGTTTTTGTCATAGGGTGTGACTGCTCAATGGAGACAGATAAAAAGAAAGAAATAATTTGGGGGGGGGAGATGGCCGCGTCACAATTCCTTTTCCTTTACTCTCCCTTGGGATTTTGGGCACACACATATGCCCAACATGATTTTCAAGCTACTGGGTCTTTTAAAAAGAATTATATATTCAATTTTATTTATTATTATTACTTTTTAATCTGACCAAAGAGATACAGAGAAAGTAAACCAGGTCTGGGAATCAAACATTAGTTGTCCTCGTGGGAGTACAGTACCTTAATCACCACACCACCTACCGGCCCCAGAAGTCTAGCACCTTAACCACCATGCCACTTGCTGACACCAGTCTATATTTCTTAAGTGAGCTTTCACAGGCTTTTTTTTTTTTTTTTTTTTTTTTTTTTTTTTAATTTTGCTGCAGGGCACATGTATGGCTGCACTTGCAGAAGACATAGAAAAAGATGAGAATGAAGCAGCATCCCTTCCATGGGGAAAAATCATGTCACAATCCCACCTCTGCCATTTTTCCCTCCTTCCAGGATTTTGGGCACACATGTACGCATCCCCATGTTTTTCGAGATAATTAAGGTATTAGCATGGTTTTTCCCATAGTTTTCCCGTATTAACTCTTCATGTGAGAGGGCACCAGCATACACATGCACTGGGGACCATGGTTGGGTTTTTTTTTTTTTTCCTTCTTTTGACAGGACCTCACCCCACCCTACCCTTTCCTGTCCTATTCTTCCAGTTAGCTAGGGCTACAGGTGTGCACCACTTATGTGCCCGCCTTATTCCAGATTGGGCCTGAACCAAACCCAGGCCTTCCATGCAGCCTCAGCCATGGAACAATGGCACCACTTGTGCCACTGCAAATGGGCCTCTTCATGTCTTTAAGATCAGTAGGGACACTTTCTCTTATTCCTCATATTGGGAATTCATGGCCTTTTTCCTGATTTATCAATTTTATTGATCTTCTCAACCAACTTTCATTTTCACCGATTCTTCTCCAGTATGTTTTATATTTCATTAATTATTGCCGTTATCCTTACTGTTTTCTTTTCCTTGCTTAATTTGATTTTTTTTTAATTCTCAAGGTGTAAACCTAAACCAATGACTTGAGATCTTTTTTTTTTTCTTTTTGAGAGGTTTTTGCTATAGGGCGCGTGTGCTTGCCAGACAGAGACATAGAGACAGAAAGCGAGAAATCACCCCCCAGAGGGGATGGCCACGCCGCAATCCCTTCTCCTCCATTCTCCTCTCGGGATCTTGGGCATGCACGCACACACACCCAGCGTGTTTTAAGCCACCGGGTCCGGGACGCGAACTGCAGTCGACTACGTGGGAGTCCAGCGACATAGCCATTACGCTAACTGCTGAGATCTTTTTGCTACAGGGTGTGCACTCACCGAAGAGACAGAGACAGAAAGCTAGAAATCACCCCCCATGGTGAAATGGCCACACCACAATCCCTTCTCCGTTCTCTTCTCAGGATCTTGGGCACACAGGCATGTGCACCCGACGTGACTTTAAGACACCAAGTACAGGACTTGAACTGCACTATGTGGGAGTCCAGTGACATAACCATCACACCATCTGCTGGTCCCTTAGATCTGCTTTTGTACATGGAGTTTAATGCCATAAATTTCCATCTGAGTACTGCTTTAACTGCAATCCTACATAGGTTTGATATGTCATGTTCTCATTTTGATTCAGTTCAAAATATTTTCTAACCCATGAGTTACTTAGAATTGTGTTGTGTAGGGGCCAGCAGGTGGAGTGGTGGTTAGGGGCGCTGGACTCCCCATGGCCAACTGTGGTTCAAGTCCCAGACCTGGCAGCTTGTTTTTGCTCTGTCCCTCACTGGTCAAATTAAATAAAGTTAAATTTTTTTTTTTCCCCTTACAGAGGTTTTTGCTATAGGGCATGTGCACCCTATACAGAGTAACAGGGAGAAAGAAAGCAAGAAATCATTCCCCGGGGGGATAGCCATGCCACAATACCCTCTCCTCATCTCTCAGGATCTTGGACATGCACCTGGTGTGACCTTTAAGCCACCGGGTCTGGGACTTGAACCGCGGTTGACTACATGTGAGTCCAGTGACATAACTATTATGCCATCTGCTGGTCTCAATAAAATAATCATTTAAAAAAGAAAGAATTGTGTTGTGGGGGCTGGCAGGTACCACTGTGGTTAAGGCACTGAACTCCCATACAGCCAACTGTGGTTCTGGTCCCAGACCTGGTGGCCTGCTTCCTTACTTTCTCTTTCTCTTTTCCTAGTCAAATTAAAAAAGTAATAGGGAACCAGCAGTTAGCATAATGGCTATGTCGCTGGACTCCCACGTAGTTGACAGCGGTTCACGTCCCGGACCAGGTGGCTTAAAACTCACGCCGGGTGCATGTGCGTGCGCGCCCAAGATCCCGAGAGAAGAATGGAGAAGGGATTGTGGCGTGACCATCCCCTCTGGGGGGTAATTTCTTGCTTTCTGTCTCTCTGTCTGTCTGGCAAGCACACGTGCCCTATAGCGAAAACCTCTCAAAAAGAAAAAAAAAAGGAATAAAGTTAAATAAATAATTCTTAAAAAAAAAAAAAGAATGTGTTGTGTAGCTTCTAAGTATCTGAGAGTTTTCCAGGTGGCTTTGTTATTATCATTTTTTTCATTGCCAGGTGTGTGCACTGACCAAAGAGAGAAAGTAGCAACGGGACATGGTCATGCCACAATCTCTGTGACTCCTTGTCTCAATCCTGTTGAGATTTAAAGAACATAAATACAATGCCTCTAGTGTTTTCTAAGCTGCCTGGGCAGGGATTCAAACTGCGGTTGGCTATGTGGGATCTGGTTTCTTATGCACAGCACTTAACTGCTGTGCTGTCCTGTTACTGATTTCTAATTTAATTGCACTGTGCCCAGAAAACATAGTTTATATGATGCAGTCCTTTTGAAACTTGTTTTATCACCTAGAAGATGATCTGTCTGGGAAGATGATCCCATGTGTGTTCTGCTGCTGTTATGAGGACTGGTCCAGAAATGTCAAGTGCAAAGGGACTTAACAAAAGTTTCATTGAAAATGAAATTAAATTACAAGTTCATTTGGTGCAACAAAAATTCAAATCCACTGTTTTTCATTCCCCACATATCAGATTCTTTTTTTTTTTTTTTTTTTTTTGAGGGGGAGTAGTTCTTTTTGCTATAGGGCGTGTGTGCTCGCCAGACAGAGAGAGACAGAGAGACAGAAAGCGAGAAATCACCTCCCAGGGAAGATGGCCATGCCGCAATCCCTTCTCCTCCATTCTCCTTTCAGGATCTTGAGCACGCACGCACATGTGCTCAGCGTGAGTTTAAGCCACTGGGTCTGGGACTTGAACCGCAGTTGACTACATGGGAGTCCAGCGACATAGCCATTATGCCACCTGCTGTTCCTGTATGAGGTTTTTTGAAGTGATGGTTAAGTCTTCTGTTTTCTGATTTCTAGTTTGCTTGTTTTATCAATTACTAAGAGGTACTGAAATGTCCAAATACAATTTTTTTAAAGAGAGATTTGTGCTACAGGGCATGTGCACTTGTCAGAGAGACAGAAAGCAAGAAATCATACTGCAATCCCCTCTCCATTTTCTTTTCATGATTTTTGGCATGCACAGACACGCGCCTGGCATGAGTTTTAAGCCGCCAGGTCCAAGACTTGAACCGTGGTCGACTACATGGCAGTTCAGTGATGTAACCATTATACCATCTGCTGGTCTCCCAGATACAATTTTAGATGCCCATTACTTCTTCTATTTTTCTCTTTTTGCTTCATTTATTTTGAAGCTTTATTATGAGCTATATAAACATACAGAATTGTTATATCCTGTTTTTTCCCCTTATGATAGAGAATGGAGAGATGATGGAGGGGGGGATTACCCTCAAAAGGGTCTTTTCATTCCACAATCCCCTTTCCCCACTCCTCCATCATCTGAGGAATTTAGGAATCTGCACCCTGTGTGTTTTCATGCTGACTGGGAAATCCAAATCTGCAGTCACCATATGGCTTCTAGCCTTGCAGGGCACTTGTTTTACCACTGCACCACAGCGGCTGAGACTGTTACGACCCCTTGATGAATCGGTTCCTCTAATATGTAACCTGGTGTTAGTTATTTCCCTTACCTATCTCATAGGTATGTTATGAAAAAGAACAAGAAAACCCTTCAGAAAACATACAGGAAACAGAAGGTAAAATCATAATAGAGGAAGTTAAAAATAACTTTAAAAGAATTTTCTGAGCTATCTGCTTTATCTATGCTTGTCTCCAACTACTCATATAAATGAGGTCTGCCTATGTTTTATCTGACCCTAGACATAATTAATTGTTGTGAAATACTGAACAAATTAGCAGTACATTACCCTCCACGACTCCCTGTGAGGTGAGTCTTACTGATTTAGGGATGAGAAACAAGGCACAGGGAGTTCAAGGACTTGCCTCAGAAACCAAGCTTAAGATATCCCAGCCTGTGAGTTGACCTCTTTTTAGCACAGGGCATTTTATTCCAACATAATTAAGTCTGCTGTCTCACATATAAACTTGTTTTAGTCTAAGAAATGTAGATTACAATCAAAGAAATACTTGAATTTAATTTGGTTCTTCCTTGCCATGAAGGAAATAAATGAGTGTGTTATAAAACATAATCTTTAAACAGTCCTTTCAAGTATGCCACCATTTCAATTTCATGATTTCTAGCAATCAGATATAATGGAACATGCTTTCAATAAGGCCAAAGATTAATATTGTGTATGGATATTTTACTCTGTCCATGGCCTAGTTTAAGGTAGAAAAATCTGCCAGTATTTAATTTTGATGAACTACTCTTACTGGGAAGGAAATCCAGACTACACAGTTTACAGTCTGAGAGTGAAAATTGTCCAACTATTTCATTAAACCTTTTGTAGAAAATCTTTTCTTCAAAAAGGTTTAAATACATAGTAACAATTATAGGTTTGTTATCCTGGGTCAATATCCTAAGGAACTGACAATCAACCAACAATTCAGTCTTCAAGTCCTAAGGCAAGACCATCATAGGATTCAGTGGCCCACAATGTTAAGCTATTGATTTGCATTCAAAATTATTGACTTAAGAATGCAAGTCCAGGCCAGCCAGTGGCAAGATGATTAAGGCAGCTAGATTCCACATGGCCAGCTGTGTGGTTTGAGTCCTGGACCCAGTGGCTTGAAAAACATAAGCACGTGTGTACGCATGCCCAAAAATTCCAAAAGAGAAGGGATTGTGATGTGACCACCTCCCAGGGAGTGCATTCTCACTTTCACTCCCCACCCCACATATACACTCTATAGCAAAAACTAAAAATAAAACAACAACCAAAGAAAGACCAACTACTAGGCCTGTGGTGTGGCAGCTGGATCCCACAGGGCATACTGCACAGTCTGAGTCCTAGATACATTGGCTTGAAAAACATGTCAAGCATGAGTGTGTGCCCCAAAATCCTGAAAGGAGAAATGGCGAAGAGATCATAGTATGGCCACCCTCAAGAATCATGGTTTCTCACTTTCTCTCTCCCTGGCAAGCACATGCGCCCTAACCGCCCCCAACCCCGCCAAAAAAAAAAGGAACTCCAAGATGACTTAGGAGTCAGGAGTCACTTAATGAAAATATTAGGTCCAGGGGACCAGCAGTTAGCGTAATGGCTATGTCGCTGGACTCCCATGTAGTCGACCGCGGTTCGCGTCCTGGACCTGGTGGCTTAAAACACGACGGGCACGTGTGCGTGCGTACCCAAGATCCCGAGAGGAGAATGGAGGAGAAGGGATTGCAGCGTGGCCATCCCCCCTGGGGGGTGATTTCTCGCTTTCTGTCTCTCTGTCTCTGTCTGGCTGGCAAGCGCACGCGCCCTATAGCAAAAAACCTCTCAAAAAAAAAAACAAAACAAACAAAAAAAAACCACAAAGTATTAGGTCCAGAAGGCTATGGCTATTAGAAATTGGGAAGAAACTTACCCAATTTCTTCCACAGAAGATGAAGAAACTAAGAACCAATGAGGATAAATGGCACACCCAGGGTTATATCACTTATTACCGGAGGAAACAGAATACAAGGTTTCCGAGTTCCTTGTCATTTGTCTTTGTTTCATTTTTTAAAAATAACCTATTTTAGAGTCAGCAGGTAGCATGGAGGTTAAGATGATTGGATCCCATATGGCTGATTACACAGTTCTAGTCCTGGACCCAGTCCTGAAAAATCACACTGGGTGCGTGGTTAAATAACCAAAA
The DNA here is from genome assembly GCA_026018925.1 of Tupaia tana. Classification (NCBI taxonomy): domain Eukaryota; kingdom Metazoa; phylum Chordata; class Mammalia; order Scandentia; family Tupaiidae; genus Tupaia; species Tupaia tana. The sequence goes on from JAKSZU010000006.1 coordinate 158,397,744, forward strand.
CCCTAAGAGGTGAATGGAAAAGAAGGGACTGTGATGTGGCTATCCTTCTAGGAAGTGATTTCTCTCTTTGTCTCTCCAGCAAGTACATAGCTTCTCTACCATACTTAAACCAAAAAACATGGGACCAGCAGCTAGCGTAATGGCTATGTTGCTGAACTCCCATGTAGTCGACCGCAGTTCAAGTCCCGGATCTCGTGGCTTAAACTCAGGCCAGGAGTGTGTGTGTGTGCACGCATGTGTGCCTGCCCAGGATTCTGAGAGGAGAATGAAGTAGAAGGGACTGTGGCATGGCCATCCCCTTTGGGGGGTGATCTCTTGCTTTCTATCTCTCTCTGTCTTTCTGGTGAGCGCACGCACCCTATAGCAAAAACCTCTCAAAAACAAAAAACAAAACAAAACAAAAAAACAGTAAGCAACATAGTGTTGAAGCACTAGACTCTCACACAGCTGACTATGATTCAAGCCCCAGACTCAGCAGCTTAAAAATCATGCCAGGCATGTGTGCATGTATGCCCAAAATCCCAATAGGACAATGGAGGAGTAAGGATTATAGCATGGTCATCCCCCCAGGGGAGAAGAGGAATTTCTCACTTTCTCTTTCTCCCCAACAAGTACACACAGCTTATGGCAAAAAACTAAAAAACTAAAAAATTAAAAAAAAAAAAAAAAAAAAAAAAGCAAAGCCTTTTTTCCCCTTTAAATCCAAAGCCAATTTGGATAGGGGTCAGAGAACCGAAATGCGATGGTCCAAATGGTACTCCTCCCCCCCAAAAGAGATTCACTACCTAATCCCACTAACCTGTGAATGCCCGTATTACCTTATATGCAAAAGATGTGACTAAAAGGTATGACAGGAGCCAGGAGATGGCACAGTGGTAATAAAACTGGACTCATAGAAAAGGTCTTAGGTTTGTGTTGTAAGACATCCTTGAGCACCCTTGCTACATTCATGATTCTATCTGGCTGAGACTGATGGTGAATCACAGCATAGATACTGTTTGGAGTTTCTGTCTCTCTCAGAAGAAATAAACAAAAAGAAATGAGAGAAGAAATTGATCTAGGGTCATTTGGGTGGGCGTTAAATGTACTCACATGTATCCTTATCAAGAGAAAGACAGGAATCCAAGAAAAATACATAGAGAAACAGAACAAAGAGAGAGAAAGAAGACTATAAGCCAAGGAATGCTGACTACCAATAGAAGCTGCCAGAGGCAAGGAAAAGACTCTCCTGTAGAGCCTCCAGAGGTGGCTCAACACCTTGATTGCAGACTTCTGGCCTCCAGAACTGCGAGAAGAATAAATTCCCGTTGTTTTACATCACAAGTCCAGGGTTATTTGTTACAGCAGCCGCAGGAAGCTGAAATATGGGGGAAATAAATTTTTACATAAACTGGACATACATAAAACTATTTACTGATCCCAAAAGAATTATGCTTATGTAACCCAAAGAATGTCTAAAACCTCTTAATCCCTCATTTCAAAAGGTAAACTGCGGCAACCACAGGATATAATTGCCCAAATATAATTTGGCAGACCTGAGAAGACAAACTCAGAAAGGTGTAATATTTACATAGCTGCTAACAAGAACAGTGTAGGTTTTTCCACAAACATGCTAGCTGGTGGAGCTCCTGGACAGACTAAACATAGCCAGCAGTTGTCTCTGTGGGTGTTCTGCCAGCAAAAGTGTAAAGTTGTCATCAGAAATGAATATGTGGCTTCAAATGGCTTACAGAAATTCAGCATAACTGCATTTTGGACCCTACACAAGCCAGCTATTCTCAAGATAACCTGAAGTCCTTCCTATTAGTACAAAGAGCAATGTATGTTTTCTCTTACAAGTAAGAAAGAAAAATCCAAGTTTATGTCAAAGGAAAAAAGGTAAGTCCAAGTTCATGAATAACAAAGGGTAAAAAGCTGTCCTAAGTCAAATGGTATCTTCCACTGGAAGTGACTACTTTTCAAATCAGTATCTATAGCACAACTTTAGGTTTAATTTTATGTTGAAGTGAATCAATATAAAATGGACCAAGTAAGGGATCAGCAGATGGCATGTACATTGCTGGACTGCAACAAGGTCGACCACGGTTTGAGTCCCAGATCCCGTGGGGCTTGAAACTCATGACAGGTGCACACACATATGTGTACACGCCCAAAATCCCAGGAAGAGAATGGAGAAGGAATCGCATGGTCATCCTCCCTGATGGGTGATTTCTCACTTTCCCTCTCACTGCCTATCTCTCTCTCTCTCTCTCTCTCTCCAGGAAGCACACCCACCCTAAGGGCAAAATCTCTACCAAAAAAAAAAAAAAAAAGGACAAGTCAAAGAACAGAATATAAGCCAAAAAATGCTTTACTAGGAACAGTAAATTAAATATATTATCCCAGTAAGATGTGGGAATCATGCTATGCATTTACATAAAATACCTCAACAGAAGCAATAAAAAAAAGGGCCCAGCTGTGATGGCTTAGCAGTAGCACAATTCTGCAGAGCTGGAAGCTATATGGAAGTTCAGAATTCAGTTCCTTGGCTGACCTGTACACGAGGTGATGCCCGCTCCCAGCTGGCTAGAGAAGGCTGGTGGGAGGATTGCAGAGTGACACTTTATTCAGGTTGCCTGTCTCTCTTTTCTCATAAAAGCCATAAAGATACTCAGAAATAAAAAACCACCTCAAGGACTCAGCAGGTGGTATAGTGGTTGGGATGCTAGACTCTCACATGGCTGACCATGGTCTGAGTCCCCAGTCTGGTGGCCGGTTTTCTCACTTCTCTCTCTGGTGAGAGCATGTGCCCTGTAGCAAATTAAGGAATAATAACAATGAATAAAATTAAATAATTCTTTTTTCTAAAGGATTATTTTAATAAACTTTGTTTTATATACGTATTTATTTATTTATTTTAATTTGACCAGAGAACAGAGAGAGAGACAGAGAGGAAAAGTGAGAAAGCAAGCCGCCAGGTCCAGGACTCAAACCGTGCTTGGCCATGTGGGAGTTAAGCACCCCTAACCACCAAGCCACCTACCAACCCCCAAAATTAAATAATTCTTAAAAAAAAAAAAAAAAAAGAAAGAAAGAAAGGAAAAAACCTTACTAATCTTCAGATTGTCCCATGGATACCCAATCTACCTGTATTTTCTAGTGTACTAAGGGCTCTGAGAATCCCCAGAATTTTCCTAGAGATTTAAAATCCAATCATTGACTAGCAGGTAGTGTGATCATTAAAATAGCGGACTCCCACATGGCTGACTGTGGTTTGAGTCCCAAACCTTGAGGCATAAAAATCACAGCGGGCATGTGTGCAGCGGGCACATGTGGGTGTATCACCAAAATTCCAGGAGAATGGAGAAGGGACTGTGGTATGGCCATAACCCCGGGGAGTGATTTCTCACTTTCCTTCTCTCTCTCTCTCTCCAGAGAATATATGTGCCCTATGGCAAGAACCTTTAATAAAAAAATAAAAAAGAGAGAGAGAAAGAAAACCCAGTCACTTCAGGTGTATGCTTTTTCTTTTCCCAACTATCATCCTACCCATCCTACTCAAATAGCTTTCCTCGTATTTTTCACAGTCCAGTGATATGGCGAACAATCTTTTTAGATTTGGTTGTGAATAGTATGCCTCTAAAATTATCTTTTTAAAATTTTGCCATGGAACCAGCAGTTGGCGTAATGACTATGTCACTGGACTCCCATGTAGTTGACCGCGGACCTGGTGGCTTAAACTCACACCTGGCGTGTGTGCGTGCATGCCCAAGATCCCCAGAGGAGAATGGAGGAGAAGGGATTGCGGCGTGGCCATCCCCTCTGGAGGGGGTCATTTCTCGCTTTTTGTCTGTCTGTCTCTTTCTGCCTTTCTGGCCAGCGCATGCGCCCTATAGCAAAAACCTCTCAAAAAAAAAAAAAAAAAAAAAAAACTTTGCCAAAGGGTATGGGCACTTGTGGAGAGTGATACAGAAAGAGTGATGGAAAGTGTGGGACCAGCAGCTTGCTTTCTCACTCTCTCTCTCGTTCTCACTCTTTCCCTCTCTGGTCAAATTAAAATAAATAAACAAATAAATAAAAAGTGAAATAAAACAAGTCTTTAAAAAAAAAGTGTGATGGAAAATGAGAAAGCAACCGCATAGGGAATTGTCATGCCACAATCCCTCCTCCTCCATTTCTCCCTCTTTTCAAGATTTCTGATACGCACACACACAAGTCCAGTGAGTTTCTCAAGCTGTCAGTCTGAGATTCAAACCACATTGCTGGGGCTGGCAGGTGGTATAGTGGTTAAGGACACTGGACTCCCAAGTGGTTGATCACAGTTCAAGTCCTGGACCTGGCAGCTTGCTTTCTCACTTTTCTCTTCCTGGTAAAAAAAAAATTTAAATACGCGAATAAGTCAAATAAAATAATTCTTAAAAAAAAAAAAAAACTGCACTATTGACCATGTGGGATCTAGCTGTCTTAATCACACCACAAGCTGGACCTAACTCTAAGTTCTAAGCCAAAGAGCTCTAACTTTTGTTAACAGAGGCTCAACACCGCGTTATCAAGGGTGGTACAAGTTAACCAAAAGAGGTTTTTCAAAGGCAAAATAATAAATCTAATGATAAAATTTTCAGTGATAGTCCCAAAATTTCAACAAAAAATTACCCACTGTGCCAGCATGGGGTGTACTGGTTAAGGAACTGGACTCCCATATGGCTGACTATGGTTTGAGTCCCAGACCTGGAGGCCTGAAACTCATAACAGGGGCGTATGTATGCATGTGAGCCAAAATCTTGAGAGGAAAATGGAGAAGGGATTGCTGTACAGCCATCCTTTCTGGGGAGTGATTTCTCACATTTTCTCTCTGTTCTCCAGCGAGTGCATGTGTCCTATAGCAAAAATCTCTCTTACAAAAAAAAAAAAAAAAAAAAAAAAAAAAATTACCCACTAAAATTTCCCTACCAAAGTAAAATGCTCATCATACACAATCAACTACCATATTTTAAGAGACTTCACAGGGGTGGTCAGGTGGTGTGGTGGTTAAGAGTATTAGATTCCCACATGGCTGATTGAGTGCCCAGACCTGGCAGCTTGCTTTCTCACTTTCCCCTTCTCTCTCTCTGTTTCTGTCTGGCCAAATTAAAAATTAATAATAACGGGATACCAGGTGGCATGGTGTTTAAGGGCACTGGACTCCCACATGGTTGAATGCGGTTTGAGTCCTGGACCTGGTGGCTTGCTTTCTCAGTTTTCCTCTTTTTCACTCTGTCCCTCTGTGGTCAAGTTAAAATAAATAAACAAAGTTAAATAAAAATAATTCTTAAAAATAAATAAATAAAAACAAATGGAATTAAATAATTTTTTTTAATAGTTCGAGTCCCAGACTCAGTGGCTTAAACTCACGCTGGGTGAGTGTGTGTGTGCATGCCCAAGATCCCAAAAGGAGAATGCAGAAGGGATTGCGGTGTGGCCTTCCCCCCAGGGGCTGATTTCTCACTTTCTGTCTCTGTCTCTCTCTATCTTTCTGGTGAGCACACATACCCTATAGCAAAAACCTCTCCAAAAAAAGGGAAAAGATTTCACAATAAAAAAAAATAACTTTAACTTGCACATCACAGTAAACCAGGAAGTCTCTGCTCATGCCCTAGAATCTTCTAAAGTAAAATACATCAGTAAAAATATCCAATAAAGAGACCTATATCTCCATGGCACAGCTATAACGAATCACTCAAGAGAAGGTGGATCATATATGGTGACCGACCATGGTTTGGATCTACAGCCGGGTCAGCAGGAAATACACAGGGTAGCCGCACGAGTGCCCAAGATTCAATGACATGAACACTACAGAAATGGGATAGTGGTGTGACCAGGACCTGGAAGATGCTCTTGTCCCTATCTCACATGTACATGCTCTACCATGAATAAAAGAAAATATTGGGAAAAAATGAGTTCCTGATTAATCTGTTGAGAAATTCAAGTAGCCCAGGTTAGAGATGAGAGAAATCTACTAAAAGAGCCATCTAAAGTGACACCATTTATTTGGTTACCTATTTTTCAAATCAGTGTTGTCTCCCCCCGCCAGCCCCTGCCACCCAAACTGGGTCTTTAAGAAACTGTGAAGCCAAACAGTTTAGTGGAAACTAATCTACTTTTTAAAGAAAACTGAACAGTTCACTATAGATGAGAAAATGTATCAGAGTGGTTTGAGCATTTGTTTCTTTAGTGAAACTTGTTTCACTGTGTATACAGGACAACATAAAATATATTTCTTACTGAGGGTCAAGATCAAAAAAAGTTTGAGACAGTGATCCAAAACAAACCTAGGGAGTGAAGCATGTAAGAAACACCAAAGGCAAATCAAAAACATATTGGCTATAATATCAGGAAGCCAAAATATAAGATGTGTTCAATTTTACATTTAAGGGGCAAATGATACAGATCTTGGGACAGCACAGTAATCTGCTGCTGAAGAAAAGCCAGACACCACATGGCGATAAGGAATTCCTGCCCAGTTAGACTGAAACATGCCAGGCACACACCTAAGTGCCCAAGATCTGAAGTGCTGGAAGACTAGACTGGAGGAAGGGAATGGTGGTGTAACCAGACCCTGTGAAAGGTGCTTTTTCTCTCACGTGTGCCCATGATCTCTACCGTGAATAAAGAAAAAATAATTTGAATGATTTTAAAAAATGGGGGCCAGCAGATGGTGTTAATGTTGACATCACTGGACTCCCACGTAGTTGACTGTGGTTCAAGTCCAGGACCTGGTGGCTTAAACTCACACTGGACACGTATGCGTGCATGCCCAAAATCCTGATAGGAGAATGGAGAAGGGATTGTCCCCTGGCCATCTCCCCTGGGGGCGATTTCTCACCTTCTGTTTTTCTCCTTTTCTCTCCAGTAAGCGTATGTGCCCTACAGCAAAAATCTCAAAAAAAAAAAAAAAAAAAAAAAGGTGCGAGAAATGGTAAAAGACTTAAATGAAGCTTTTGTTTTATCTAAAGGAACAATGATCTAAATAATTAGGACTTAATGATCCATTTACCAAAGGCCACTCCTAAAACACTTTATCCATCTTGTCCCATGCCTCTGTCAATTGGTAAAATAGATTTTGAAAAAGATAATCAACTTTAGCATCTGTCACTGTTTGTCACTGATTTTCCAGAAAGGGAGATTTTTGACCCCTGCCCCAGAACATTTTAAAAATGATTATCACAACTGTGGGCACAGAAGAGGTAAGATGCTACTGTTATCTAGTGGGTAGAGGCCAGGGTTGCTGCAAACATCCTACAATGTACAGAAATGCAGGACAGCTTCCTTCTCTAACAAAGAATCATCTGGTTCAAAATATCAATAACACTGAGCTTAAGAAACTCTGCTATAAGGGCGGGTGGCATGGTGGTTAAGGGTGCCGGACTCCCAAATGACCAACTGCGGTTTGAGTCCAGGACCTGGCAGCTTACTATCTTACTTACCCTCTCTCTCACTCTCTATCCCCCCCCCCATCAAAATAAAATCAATAAAATTTTTTAAGATAATTCTTCTTTTTTTTTTTTGGAGAAGTTTTTTTGCTATAGGGCATGTGTGCTAGCCAGGAAGACAGAGACAGAGAGAAGTGAGAAATCACCCCCTGGGGGGATGGCCACATAGTAATCCCTTCTCCTCCATTCTCCTCCTAGGATCTTGGGCACACACAAACACGCACCCAGTGTGAGTTTCAGCCACCCATTCCGGGACTTGAACTGTGGCTGACTACATGCAAGTCCAGCAACGTAGCCACTATACCATCTGCTGGTCCCAGTGAAATAATTCCTAAAAAAAAAAAATGCTACAGATTGATTGTATTCCTTTCAAACCGAAATCAATCTGGAACAGACACACAGATACCCTTAACCTATACTACTTTAGCTCTTTGAAGCTCAGCAACTGTATTAAATGTATTCCTATTAGGTATAGCCAGGTATAAAATAGTTTATCCTCTTATAAGTGCCAAAGAACATGGAAATCTCTCCTCTGTTCATTACCGGCTTGACTAAAATCATTTGTCTTTGTTTTACAAAGTCCAAAAGGTTTTTGCACTAAATGTACTGAATATGTAGTTGATTTTATTGCAGTATTTAAATATATTTTCCAACCCTAAATAAATGAGTAAACAATAAAGAGTAAACTCTGCTTCAGTCTGTATGCAATGAAAATCGATCTACTGGGGGCCAACAAGTGGCGTAGTGGTGAAGGTGCTGGACACTCCCACATGGCTGACCATGGTCGAGTCCCAGACCTGGTGGCTTGCTTTCTCACTTTCTCTCTCTCTCTTTGGTCAAATTAAAATAAATGAATGAGTAAATAAAATTAAATAATTATTAAAAGAATATCTTCCCAAAGATCCTGAAATAAACAGAGTGGACATTAGCTTCAGGACACAAAATACTTAAGGAAATCTAATAAAAAAACACCAACTAATCCAGGTGACTGATGGTCTCCTGCCCCCAACACCCTAAAATATTGTCTTCGTCTTTATTAAAGTCAGACATCCATCCTCAAAGGAACCGTAAAAACAGGGGCTAAGGATATTTTTAATGATGTAAAGAGATGCATGTGGGAAGGGAAGTTCCCCAGAGAAAGAAACAAGGATAAAGTATTGGGGATATGGATAATGGAAAAAAGAAAAGGGGTAGTAAGAAGTATGTAATTAAGAAAAACAACTCACATCAATTTTTATTTAACTTTAATCACAAAATATTATCCTTGCACAGATTTAAGCATAAGATATCCAATCACTTCATCCCATTGCGTCCCTAGAAGTAACACACTTTGGTGTGCAGCTTTCCAAAACCATTTATATGGACCTACAACCTATCTGTCGATTTAAAAAATATGAGTTATTATGATGTAGGTTTTTCTCAGATGCCTTTTCATAACAGTACAGAGATTTATCCTATTTATTTTAACAGTCTTCATACGCAACAAAGCAAGTTTTCAAAAGATCTTAACCAAAACTTAACGAGGTGGATGTTAGAATGTATGGAAGTAGAGGGAAAATGCCAAATTCGAGGCATAAAGAAGCAAACTTACGAGGAGCTGTATGGACTGAAAGTCTAAAAGCATCCTTAAGAGAAATCATTGTAGATAAAACCTCCATCCACGGCATTAGATCCCCTTTCCCAATACCAAATCTAAGACCTTCCTCTTTTGGAGAGCCGATTGGACGGCCTGTCCAGGAGCTATCCTTAGGCTGTCCGCCTGCTGGCTCGTTTTGGTCCATCCATTGAACGGCTCGACTCCTGCATTTCCCCATTGGAGTCAAATCGGTGCCTCCTGGAGAAGCCCAACCTACCGCGCGCTTCGTGTTCATTGGTTCAGTGAGATGCTGCTCAAGAGGGGAAAGCCCGCCTCCCACATTCCGATGGCCCAAGGGCCGATCAGTCTGCAGCTCAAGGCCGACCCAATTGGCCTATACATTCGCCAGTCAAACAGTTCGGCAGCACAACTCCAAGGAACCTACAGGGATAAAACATCCCGCCCCTGTTCTCCTATTGGTTGGCCCGACCCACCGCTGCCCCTTCGACGTCCCCCTCCCCGCGGTTCATTCATTTTACACAATAACGGACCCAATTGGAGTCGGTTCAAGATCTCGTATGGGTAGACAGGACTGTCTGCCACTTACCCGGGACTGACAGTGATCACTCTCGGCAACGTCTGCCCTGTTTCACTGTGGTGAGGCCGCACCACAAGCCACTGCTGCCGCCGCCTTCTGCGCAACGCCAACCGCCCGCCAAAACGGATCCGTCCCTGCGCCTGCGCAACCAATCCTGGGACCAAACCCTTTCTCCGCCCATTACGCCTGCGCAAAACAGAACCCTACTCCCGCCTCTACGCATGCGCTGAAGGTTCATCGCCTTCTCCCGCCCGCCATTTCACGTGTTCCAAGCGGCAGGCGGAACCTCTTAATACGCCTGCGTAAACTCGCCATTTTACTACACAGGCGGTCAACCCACAGACTTAGCAAGAAAAAGAAATTGCCACGGGCGGACAACTCCAGTACGTAGCATTAGTCATGCTTACCTATGCAAATTGAATGCAATATTTGGATCTGGAGGATTAAAGTTAAACTTAAGCACCCTAGATACATTCAAATATGAATAATTGGCCAGTTAGCCAATCAGATTGGTTTAGAATAATATTACGCGAGAACCAATGGACTCTAAGGGGTGGAGACTGCGTAGACCGCCCAAACCCATGACGTTATACAGCAGTGCGGCAGCACAGGCCAATAGTAGAAAGACGAGATTACAAATATCCAATCAAAGCGCGTAAGGGGCGGAGTCTTCCAATGCCGAAAGAGAGGAGGCGGGATAAAAGACCGAGGCCGAAGGTAGGCTGGCAGATACGTTCGTTAGATTACTCCTTTCTGCCTGTAGACGCCGCCGGGGAAGCATCGTTGAACTCTCTCTTCTCACTGCCGTCATGTCTAAGTCCGAGGTGAGTTAGACGCACTTTCTTGCTTAATTCTCTGCTTGTCCCCTTCCTGAGTTTACGGTGCGGCCTAATTTTGTTGTTTGCATCAGACCATTCGGCAGTTTCTTCGGTTGCTGCCAAGGCCTACCCCTCCCAAAGTTCAGGTCGCCATTTTGTCCTCGTCGTCGCCATGAGGCCGCGTTTCCCCAACTGTTAGTTGAAAGGGTCGGGTTCGTTAAGCATGGGAAAACCGGTAGACATGTATAAAACCTGTTTTTGATTTTTTTATTTTGGCGGGCGACCTATTCACAGAGCAACTGGTCTTTATTGACGGTACACCCCTCCGCCCAAGGCCTTTTGTTGCGCTTGCGTCGAAAGAGTGGGGACGCATGCGCTGGCGGTTTCCGAGCCTTCCCAACCCCCAACATACCATCTCTTGATAAGCACGTGGCTTGTTGGGTCCTGAACGAACAATGAGAGCTACGTATACTGCCGTCTAGTTTTGCTTCTCGTAAACGGAAACTGTTATGTAATATAAACCCGTCTTAACGCTTTTCCCTCCCTCTAGTCTCCCAAAGAGCCGGAACAGCTGCGGAAACTCTTTATCGGAGGGTTGAGCTTTGAAACAACTGATGAGAGCCTGAGGAGCCATTTTGAGCAATGGGGAACGCTCACAGACTGCGTGGTAAGATTTGGAAGGGACAAAAGGCCATAGGACGAATGAATTTCCTTGGCTAATCTTGCTTTGTTCTTATATGAAAGTTTATGAAGGTTAATATAATGGTATTGAGAAACAACTTGGTAAAGAAACTTTGTTACCTGTTTAGGAACTACATCTTTAATTAAATAAAGGATAGGGAAAAGCCGGAAGGCTTCCTGTAGACAGTTGCAATATAGTTTTTAGTGCCTTGCTCAAAGTGAAAATAACTGTAGTTTGGAAATCAGGCTGTGTATTAAATGAATTAACCTTGTTCTCAGGTAATGCGAGATCCAAACACCAAGCGCTCCAGGGGCTTTGGGTTTGTCACGTATGCCACTGTGGAGGAGGTAGATGCAGCCATGAATGCAAGGCCACACAAGGTGGATGGAAGAGTTGTGGAACCAAAGAGGGCTGTCTCAAGAGAAGTGAGTGGTGGTCCTTCCCCCAGATACCTAAAACATGGAGTTTTGCTGCTGGTAGACTTGAGATCTAGGAATGTTATAAACTCAGTTTTGATTTGGGGTAGAGGTGACTAAAGTGATTTTTCTCCCGTTAGGATTCTCAAAGACCGGGTGCCCACTTAACTGTGAAAAAGATATTTGTCGGTGGCATTAAAGAAGACACTGAAGAACATCACCTAAGAGATTATTTTGAACAGTATGGTAAAATCGAAGTGATTGAAATCATGACTGACCGAGGCAGTGGCAAGAAAAGGGGCTTTGCTTTTGTGACCTTTGATGATCATGACTCTGTGGATAAGATTGTCAGTAAGTTTTACATGATTGCCATTTACTGGTAGTTCTGAAGCCCATGTGGTATGCTAAATTCTAACTTTTTTTTTTTATCTTCAAAACTTTATAGTTCAGAAATACCATACTGTGAATGGCCACAACTGTGAAGTAAGGAAAGCCCTGTCCAAACAAGAAATGGCTAGTGCTTCCTCCAGCCCTAGAGGTGTGTTTATTGCTTCTGTTTAGACATCAAAAGTAACTTCCTTTGAGTGACAATGTAGCCTTAACTTGACTCAATCTTTTAAGGTCGAAGTGGTTCTGGAAACTTCGGTGGTGGTCGAGGAGGTGGTTTTGGTGGTAATGACAACTTTGGTCGTGGAGGAAACTTCAGTGGACGTGGTATGTGTGGTTACCAAGGGCTTACTAAATTGATAGTCGATGATTATTGTATTTACTACTGTAGATTATATGTCTTGTAGCCTGTATTAGTTTGTAACTTCTGATCTGTTTTTACATTTTATCTAAATGTAGCTCTGGGTTTCCACTGAACAAAAGTCCTTTAGTGTGCAAGTCATTTTTGCAGGGAGTGTTTCCAAGGTGTTATTTATGCGCCGTTCTTGTGCCTCAAACCTAGTTAAAAAATTCACTGTTTTCCAGGTGGCTTTGGTGGCAGCCGTGGTGGTGGCGGATACGGTGGAAGTGGGGATGGCTATAATGGATTTGGTAATGATGGTAAGTTTTTGGTTTTTTGTTTTTCTATTTAAGAAGTATGTACTTAAATTAAAATTCTGGTGACTTGTATCTTAGATTAGGCTGGTAGAGACTAAAACTCTAGTGCATGACAAGTTCAACCCGGCCCATAACACGCATGCTTTGAGCAGGTCTTTAGCCATTACTCTTGCAGAATTTTATTGTCATATACTTTTGTCTTATTGAGAAGAATTGTATTCTTGTAGGTGGTTATGGAGGAGGCGGCCCTGGTTACTCTGGAGGAAGCAGAGGCTATGGAAGTGGTGGACAGGGTTATGGAAACCAGGGCAGTGGCTATGGCGGGAGTGGCAGCTATGACAGCTATAACAACGGAGGAGGCGGAGGCGGCTTTGGCGGTGGTAGTGGTAGGTATCCAGTGATCCAAGTGCTTGGTGTGATAGCTAGTTTAGCCTTTTTAGAGTTTATGTCCTCTTGGGATTTGAAGCTCCTAAAGCATTGTGTGATGTACTGCATGGTTTGTTAACAATAAATGGGCTTGCTATGCTGCTACCTCCTAGCTTTAAGCTAGGGCCGCCTCACTCCCAAATTAATAAGTGGATATGTAGATAGCGGTGTCTTCAATTTGAGTTAGATGAGCACTGTGGCAGGTTTTAGTATCTGAACTTCTTTGGGACCATAGGCACTTAGTTGATAGATGCAAGAAGCTTGTATTTGCAGTGGCCCTGGCCTTCAAGGCTTTGGAGCACTTGTAAGTGCCACTACAACAAAAGATTAGTATTGTGTCTTGATGTGTTGGGTTAGCTACTGGACTATGCAACTGACTGGCTTACCCAAAGAATACAAGATTTGGAACCGCCAGAGTTTGGGAGGAAGGCAGGCAAATAATATCTTTCTGAACAGTGAACAAAATTCAGAACTACCATGTAACAAAGGCCTTCTTTCCATTCCTAGGTAGCAATTTTGGAGGTGGTGGAAGCTACAATGATTTTGGCAATTACAACAATCAGTCTTCAAATTTTGGGCCCATGAAGGGTGGCAACTTTGGAGGCAGAAGCTCTGGCCCTTATGGAGGTGGAGGCCAATACTTTGCCAAACCACGAAATCAAGGTATGGTAGGGAGTTTTAAAGTGCTGCCTGAGCAACAGAAAGCTGATGTGTCAGCAAATCTTGTGATGATTTGCAATCAGACTGAGATATGACCTTTATCTCTTGTCATTAAGCATAATCTTAAGTGCTCTGACTTTATTTGAACATCTCATACAAAAGCATTGCTGTTAATACAAGCACCAAAGCTCATAAGAAATGTTATTTTCAGGTGGCTATGGCGGTTCCAGCAGCAGCAGTAGCTATGGCAGTGGCAGAAGGTTTTAATTAACTGCCAGGTAAGTAAGCATTTTTTTGTGTGTATATTTAATTTTTATAATTGTTGATGAACCCTGTAACCCTAATGTAGCTGAGCAGTACAACATAGTTAACATTTATAATTGCAGTAAAATTGTGGATATTAATATTCAGATCAGCAAAATTTGTGGGAAACAACTTGCTGTTGGATTGTAGCCTTGAGTTTTAATATGTTTAGATTAACAACTTTATTCCATATTGTTCAACAGGAAACAAAGCTTAGCAGGAGAGGAGAGCCAGAGAAGTGACAGGGAAGCTACAGGTTACAACAGATTTGTGAACTCAGCCAAGCACAGTGGTGGCAGGGCCTAGCTGCTACAAAGAAGACATGTTTTAGACAATACTCATGTGTATGGGCAAAAAATACGAGGACTGTATTTGTGACTAATTGTATAACAGGTTATTTTAGTTTCTGTTCTGTGGAAAGTGTAAAGCATTCCAACAAAGGGTTTTAATGTAGATTTTTTTTTTGCACCCATGCTGTTGATTGCTAAATGTAATAGTCTGATCATGACGCTGAATAAATGTGTCTTTTTTTTAAATGTGCTGTGTAAAGTTAGTCTACTCTGAAGCCATCTTGGTAAACTTCCCAACAGTGTGAAGTTAGAATCCCTTCAGGGTGGTGCCAGGTTCCATTTCAAAATTAAATAATCATTATTACCTGCTTGGGTGGAGAAGACAACTGTCTTCAGAAACATTGGTGTAGTTGAACTGACAGTTATTGTGGCCTGAGGTTCACCCAAGCAAAGTCACAATTTGGTTATTACAAAATGATTGTTGGCACATCCTATGCAATATATCTAAATTGAATAATGGTACCAGATAAAATAGATGGGAATGAAGCTTGTGTATCTTCCATTATCATGTGTAATCAATAAACGATTTAATTCTCTTGAATGGAATGACAACTGTATGGATTTGGAACTGGCAGAGATTTGGACTTTCCCTACCCACTACCCCCTGACAATGTTGAATGATTCTGTCACAATTCAAGTTCAAAGCTCTGCCAGAGAATAGAAACCAGTTAACTGGTTAATATTACCCCCATGAGTCCACAAATTGTGTTCAGAAGATATTTTTAAATGACTAGTACCAATAAGAATTTATTAGCATAAAATAGGCTTACATTAAAGGAAAACTGCAGTTTTACTGGGTTCTGGTTGGGTGGGTCTTCAGAGGCATATATAATCAACCCAATTTTTGGAGATTAAAGTTGTAGAAATAGGAGAAGCTACATTATATGCAATTCTGTCTTAACTGCAGTTTTCCTTTAAATATGGCACAACCATCCTGAAGTGTTAATTGTATAGAAAATGATTTCTAAGTCTTTAACAGTAAATATCCAAGAATTGTTGCATGTACACAGCTTTTGAGCCTTCCCTTTGGTACCCTCTTTAATTTCAATTTCATTGTACCTATGGTAGCATAGAGATTTGTTCATCAATAGGACTGTATATTCCATCCCATGGGTGTGTTATGTGGAGATCTGGGAGGAGGGTGGGTGGTTTGGGTGGGAGGGTGGGTGGTGGGTGGGAAAGCATGGATGCTAGTTCCATGATATTGGCTGAGTTTGCAATAGCAGGTGGAACCTTAACTATTGAGGGAGTTTGCAGATACCTCAGGATTCGTGACAATGCCTTTAAAGATCCAGGAGAGATGTTCAGCTACTAGGAACTGCTAGCAAGCATAGCGCGAATGGCTCCGAGCTCAGACACTCTACAGCTGAGAGTAGACACTTGTGGTATGTGGAGTACAGATAAGCCAGGGGCAGGCCACGTCACGCTCCATGAAAGCTAGGAGGGAGTGAAGTTTCAGTGACCATCGCAAAGGAAGGAGGCAGACAAGAGTAAGGCACACCTGACTCTTAGGACTAGCAGTCAGAACCAGGAGAAAAGGTTTTATTGCTATGCTGGTAGGTAAGAACAGATTTTACTTACATCCATAATAGTTAACCTGATAATCCAGTTTACTGTTAACTTTTTTCTTAATATATTGAGCCAAAACTAGTCCAGTTAAGCTAAACTTGGTTTTTCTGGAGATTAATTATTTTATATTGATACCCTGTTGATGACTTCCAATTTAAGGAAGTGAACACATTAGTATTAATTGCAATTATCATTTACCCTTTAATTTTATCTATTGACCTTCCTTTGACCCATTTTCTTAAAACAATGGCTCAAAGTAATGAATTAGAATCTTCCCCAAAATGGTGGGTGGGTTGGGTGGGCTGTTACTGGGAGGTGGGGGGGGGGGGGTTAGTTGAGATGGGACTTGGTCTCAGAAATGAACTGGTTCTGAAGGTTATTTGCTTTTCTAGGGAGGAATCTGCTACAGCAGACTTATCAGCCCTTTTTTAAAACATCTATCCAAGCTCATGGCTAAAAGGTAAGTTTTTATGAAGTGATAAAAGTGCTCTATGTGTTCCCAAAGTAAACAAAGCTATACTTTAAATCAAAGCCAGAAAGATGAGATTTCATGATCTGTTCCAATTGCTTCGAGTAGTCAACAATATGTAGTCAGCACAAACAGTAGAGCAACTAGGTTTTCCTGTAGTCTGAATGGATGTTAACTGTAAAGTTTTTTATTAACCTTTTTCTCCCTTTTGCAGGAACATCCTTGTGAGGACAACCTTTGTCTGAGCCATGTCTGAACCACTGTACTTCATTCTCACTGCCATGCAGTTGTCATTAGCTGCTCTGCAGCTCTATCATTCAATTTTGTGAATAGGTCTTTTAATAAACTGCATTAACTTCCGTTTGTTTTGTCTTCATTCATGAGAAATGGCATCGATGAGAAACCAGTTGTCTGATTAGGGACTATAGGAGTATGAACCCTCTTAATTCTAAATTTATTACCACTGCTTTCTCAATCCCTAAACATTAAATCAAAAGGACATAAGACAAATGGAGGTAATGTTGCTCTTAATCAACAAAAACATATAATGTTGTAAATTGTGAACAAACCACAAGTTCAGGTTAGGTTTTGTTAGAAACCATTCTAACATCAATATTTTGATATGTCAGAATGATATCCCATCCTGGTTCTGACAAAAGTAGAAACTGGCATTCTCACTACAGGGCGATAAAACTAGGCCGTTTACTATGGCTCCACTTGGGTTGGGGCATGTCTTTCTAGTTCTGGCAAGGGATGGTGACATCTACCATTGCAGTCTGGGCCTCTGCTGGGAGGTGTGCTTCCATCTGTTTAATAGTAAAACCTTGTCTTTTATAAGTGTTGACCATCTCAAAGTAAAGTAGAAATCTCAAGCTAGATGTGAGAATGCCAAAGGGAACTCTAGAGACCTGGAAGTTTAAAGGGCAATTGAGAAGCAATGATCATCTAATCATCTAATGTTTTAATTACATACTATCAGTTCAGTCTAGCCTCAAGCTTTGAGCCTAGCAAAGGTGAAGTAAAGTGAACACTAGAGAAAGTTTCCTCTGACACCAGTGTTACTCAAATACACATTAGGGGGATTAGTACTAGTAGGTTCTCCCATGAGCCTTGTCTGAAACATCAAGGTCTTGGGTTTGCTAGAGGTTTGTTTCAAACAATACTGATTCCTTGGAGGAGCAAAACAGTTTACACCACCATAGTTAGCTAAAAGCATTCCTGCTGTGCATGTGCTGTACTGCATACTTTACATGATAGTGTAAATTCTCTAAATCTGAGTGGAAAGTCTAAGCTACAACTGCTGGGTCATAATTCAGGTAACTAAAAAAAATATTTTTTTAGAATTTTTATAATTTGACCAGAGGGATGGTAAGAGGAAAAAGGCAAGCTGCCAGGTCTGGGACTTGAACCATGGTCGGACATTTTTTGGCCAAAGAAGGATAGTGCGAAACCATTAGGTCCAGGTCTCTTAACTGCAGTTGGCTTGCAAGAGTCCAGCACTTTAACCATATCATCTGCTGAGCCCCCCCAGAGCATCTTAATTTTAAAATTTGCTATAGAGCACAAGCTCACCAGAGAGTGAGGACATGCCACCAGGCCCGAGACTCAAGCTAAGGTGGATTATGTGGGAGTCCAACACCACCACGCCACCTGCTGGCCCCAAGGTCACTCATCTCTAAAAAGGCATTTTGCTTTAGGTTAGCACACCAACTGCATGAGACTCCATCCTCCCGCAATGTGACCATGAAGTGATCAGCTATTAACTATGTCAAATACCTAGAGCTTACTTGGTTAATATTTGTTGAATAAATAACCTAAATTTGTCTCTGAATAGTGATCTTTTATGAGCTTCGATGGAATGGAAAAAGTCTTGTTTCTTAGGTGAACTGAAAAAAAATTTTTCGACAGGGCCCTGGGTCCTGCCATTTAAAAATGAAAATGTGGGAACCTTACCTATTTTAATTTTGAGAGAACGTAAAGTTGAAAAGTACTATTTTCAAAAATGATGAGGACCAGCAGGTGGTGTAATGGTTACATTACTGGACTCCCACATGGCCAACTGCAGTTTTGAGTCCCAGGTCCATCGGCTTTAAACTCATGCTGGGCATGTGTGTGTGTGTGCCCAAAATCCCAAGAGGGGAATGGAGAAGGGATTGTGGTGTGGCCATCCCCTGGGCAGGTGGGGTGGGGGAAGAATTTCTCTATATCTCTCCAGTGAGTGCCCGTGCCCTATAGCAAAAATCTCTCCAAAAAAAAAAAAAAAAGTATTAGGAGTAGGGAGCTTCTTTTCCCTAAACTTAAGCTAGAGATCATATTTTTCAGAGTCTTTAGACATGAAGATTTTGTTCTTTGATGACTTTTGTCTACTTGTAGATCTCGACATCCATGATGTCTATATCAGAACACAGAAGTAAGTTTTCGCTGTCAGAATGGAGCTAGTAAAATGGAATAGAAATGTAGAAGTAAAATACTTTGAAGGGCCAAGCTGGGTAGATCAGGAACCACACAGTTCCAAGCAAGGGGGATCATGTGTTAGAGAAGTTTGCACTTAGATGTGGCTAAGGAGTCAGAAACTTAGTCAATTCGGGAACCAGCAGTTAGCATAATGGCTATGTCGCTGGACTCCCACGTAGTCGACCGTGGTTCGCGTCCCGGACTGGGTGGCTTAAAACTCACGCTGGGCGCCTGTGCATGCGTGCCCAAGAATGGAGGAGAAGGGATTGTGGCGTGGCCATCCCCCCTGGGGGGTGATTTCTCGCTTTCTGTCTGTCTGTCTGGCGAGCGCACATGCCCTATTGCGAAAATCTCTCCAAAAAAAAAAAGGAAAGAAACAGTCAATTGTATTCTGTCAAAAAAAAGAAAAGTAATAAGCAGATCTTAAAGGATCTTGAAAAGGAGGGTCCCCCAAACCAGAATTGGGTAGTATTTGTATAATATAACCAGAGAAAGTTTCATGTGAGTGCATATTTTACTCCACTGTGTAGCACATTTTACCAAGGTTTTGGTGTGAAACTCTCTGCAACTTTGGTGGTCTAATCAAATACATTCCAGTCTGCTGAGAGAGCTGTGGCTCAGCAGGACTCAGGCTAAGAAGTAAATAGGAGACGAAGAACAGAAAAAAAGGCCTGCAAGTATTGCAGCCTTTTTGTGCTCCAAAGATTGAGCGAGACCTAAACCTCAGGAACCTCACAAGGAGGATCTAGCCAGCTTTGGCTGCTCTTCCAAATTCCTAATAGGGAGCCACGGGTTTTCTCAGATCATCCATGGTCCCTGGCTCTGAAAAAGGGAATGAAGGTGGTAGATCTCCATACCTGCTCAAGCCTTAATTTTGTATGTTCTCTCATACAGAGCTCTGATGGAAAAGTCAGGAGAAGAGCTTGACTGGATCCCCTCTCTACCCCCAACAAGCATTGATCTCTTGAGGAGTGTTCACCTTCCTCACCCTTCTTCAAGAAGGAAGACAAAATAGAAGGCTATTACTATAGCACTTTATAGACCAGAGCTTAGACGAGAGGTAGAAGTTGGAGACCTGGAAGCTGAGTCATGGGAGAGGGATTCTAGTCCTCCTCTTACATGCTCACCTCAAGGCAAGTCTCACTGAACACACCTTGGAGCATCCAAAAGCAGGTGTTCCCATGTCTTCTGGTCTAGAGAATTCAGCCCCGTCTGGATAGCAGAGTTGAGGATTTCCTTCATTTCCTTCTCATAAAAGTACTCCCCATCACCAGTCCCACCCCTCTGGACCAGTTTAGTCTGTAGCTTCCATCTTGGTTCCCCGGGGCACCAGGAAGATGGCCCCATCAGCAGCCTGTTGCAGTGCATATTCGTCAGGGGAGTAGCTGTTTCCTGATTCATCCCGTAGGTGCTGGAAAATGTCACAGTACAGCTCTGTCAGCTGTTGGCGCATGACCTCCAGGGTCCGGTCTGCCTCCCCCCGGGCCCGAAGAAGCCGTTCTCGTTCACTGCCTAGCCGCTCCAGCTCCCGCTCCAGCTGCACTATAGTCTCCAGCTTTCTCTTCCGACAGTTCTGGGCAGCCACCTTGTTCTTGCCCCGCCGTCGGATGTCCCGGACTAATGCCAGCTGACTCTCCGTCAGTGGGTACCGTGCCAATAGCTCATTGAAGTCATCTACTGGCAAATTGACAATCTTGTCCGTAGGGAAGGGAATTTTCATGGCTAGGGCTCGACGCTCATCCCGACTCCCTGCTTCCCCTCGTGCAGTGGACTTAGCCCGCACAGGGCCTGAGGAGGGCTCTAAGGCCAACGGGGTCTCAGCAGGTGGCAAGGTGTAATTGGAGTGGGCCAAGGAATTGGGCATAAGTGAGTAGGGGTACTCCACCGGGTACATCTCTACATACTCGTTACGCCGCCGGCTGGCCTCTGTCCCCTCCAGCTCAAGAGATTCAGCATCACTATAGTTGAGGGATAATCCCGAGTCAGATTCTGGATCTTCTTGAGGTTTGGGTGGTCCTGCCGACAGCCCAATGTCCAGGAGGGCCAAAGGGTCTGGGAGGGGTTCATTGAGCAAGCCTGAGAGGGTCAGTGACTTGGAGACTGGTATGGCCATGTTGCCATAGGAGTATGGGGGGTCTGGGACATGGGATGTAGATGTTGGGACCTCATAAGGTGGTGGAGGAAGGGAGAAGCCAGTATCGGGGTGGACCGAGCAGGGACAGTAAGCTGGAGGTGGTGGGGGGCCAGGGTATGGGGCCAGGGCTTGAGGCTCAAATGATGGTTCACTTGGAGCATTTAGACCCTGTAAGGAAAGACAGAAAGAGGTTTATGGAAAGGCTGAGGAAGGAAAAGACAGCATTCTGACAAGACCAAGCGGGGTCCTTCTGAAAGATCCAGTGAGATTCTAACAGCGAACAAAAGAGTGCTCAAGATCACTGGAATCTTTTGCAAAGTTGTAATGTAGCTATTCCAAGAAAGAAGCTTCAGTAAGAGTGGAAGTCACTAAGGTCAGACTTCAGAAAAGACTACCTAACGTTGAAACAATGATGAACTCTTCTCCTTAGAAGTTGTTACTGGGTTGGGAACCAGCAGTTAGCGTAATGGCTATGTCGCTGGGCTCCCAAGTAGTCGACCGCGGTTCGCGTCTCGGACCCGGTGGCTTACAACTCACGCCGGGCGCGTGTGCGTGCGCGTGCGTGCCCAAGATCCCGAGAGGAGAATGGAGGAGAAGGGATTGCGGCGTGACCATCCCCCCTGGGGGGTGATTTCTCGCTTTCTGTCTCTATGTCTCTCTCTGTCTGTCTGGCGAGCGCACGCGCCCTATAGTGAAAAACCTCTCAAAAAAAAAAAAAAAAAAAAAGAGAAGTTGTTACTGGGTTGGAACCAGCAGTTGGTGTAATGGCTATGTCGCTGAACTCCTATGTAGTTGACCGCGGTTTGAGTCCCGGACCTGGTGGCTTAAACTCACGCTGGGTGCGTGTGCGTGCGTGCCCAAGATCCCGAGAGGAGAATGGAAGAGAAGGGACTGCGGCGTGGCCATCCCCCCGGGCGGTGATTTCTCGCTTTCTGTCTCTCTGTCTCTCTGTCTTTCTGGCAAGCGCATCGCCCTATAGTAAAAACCTCTCAAAAAAAAAAAAAAGTTCTTACTAGGTTGAAATGTCTCACGTTCCTTGTTCCTTTATTGCCTTCAGGAACACAGGCCTTGTTGTCCAAGATGACCCCTGAGAACCCTTTCTTGCTGTAGTTATCTAGGGTCAGAAGGTCAAGTTTAGATTACAGCCATGCCCTGGGTGCCCAGCAGAGGGAGCTGCTGTGTGGGAGGAGGGTCTAGGGCAGATCCTGAGGGCACCAGGCGTGGTGCTGGAGAGACCAGCGCAAAGCTGGGGCTGGGAGCTTAGAAGTACCTTGGGGAGCCGGCACAAGCTCTGCCCTCTCTTCAGTCCCTCTGTCTCTGCCCAGGTGCAGTGAGGAAGAGAGAACATACTGGAGACAAGGCCCCCAACCCACATCGGGGAGCCACCCTGCTTCAGCCCAGCTAGGAACAAAGCCCTCATTGTTAGGGCAACAGACACCCCTTTGTGCAACCAGCAGGAGGAGAGGACCCCAGCCTAGCCTGATTCCCCTTCCAGAGGCCCCTGAACCACTGCTCTGCTACCTGGGGGGAAGGGGCCCAGTTGCTAAGGGCAGGGGGAGGAAAGAGATGGGCCGGACTAAAGGAGAGGAAAGTCAACAGAGAAGGTAAGAAAGGAGGGCAGAGCAGGAGGGAGGGAAGAAAGAGATGGGAGAGGAGTGATGCTGAGAGAGCCTGCTCCCCCCATCATCCTTCCCTCTCTACCACTTCTATTCCCTGCTCATCCAACACTCCTCCTGTTTCTCAAAGCCTTCTATTCAGATTTCCCATGTACTGACACCCCCCCCACACACACACACACAATCCTGTTCCAGTGCCTGGAACGTTTCCAGCCCTGTGCTTACTCGCTCCCTGCCCCAGTCCAGGCCAGACTCCCTGCTTTTCCATTCTTCCTGCCTTGCCCTCCTACTCCCTGCTTACCTGAAGCTCAGTGATAGACATGATCTCTTGCCAAGTCAGTTCCATGTCACCCAGCTCCGGAGCGGGCAGCTGTGTCACCCTGTTCCTGCTCTGCTGAGGAGGACACGAGGGCATCCTACTGGGCCAGAGTCTGGTCCGGGTTCCCCTAAAGTCCAAAGGGCCCCAGTAACCTGTGTCAGAGGAAGAAGTGTTAGAATCACTGCTGCCGGGGTCAGCAATCTTTTTCTGCCCTCGGCTTCCCTGGAGCGGAGGTTGCACTCACCAACCAACCCCTTAAGCTGGAAAGTCCTCTGCGCCTTGATACCTCCTCTCCTAGGGCTGCAGTCAGTTCCTCTGGGAGCACGGTAGGACTTCACTTCTTTTCAGACAAGATGTCGTCTCTTTCCCCTATTTCTTACTCTCTAAAACTGTATTTCTGACCACAAACAGATTCAGAGCTGGATGTTTTGGGGCTCATTTCATTTTGTTTTCTATTTCTGAGGCAACATTAGGGGTCACCTCTGCTTTCCTCCTCTGTCTTCAGTTTTTAGGTCTCAACCTTTTCTTCCCAAGATGAAAGTGAGTGCTTAGGGACCCCCAAGGAGTGTGTTGTAGGAAGAGCCGAACAGACAGCCCTGCCCTTCTCTGAGATAGGATGCAGGCCTGGCAGCTGATAGCAGCGCTGCCTTCTCCTCCTCTCCTGGCCCAGGGCTGCTCTGCCTGTGCCAGATAAGAGGTTTATCAGCTGCAGGCAGCAGAGGCTAAAGAGTAATGGGCCCTGTGTCCTACAGGGTCATCTTGGCCATACCCCACACAATCAGGGGTCTTTCTTCTTCCAAGGTAATACAAGACTCATTAAGAACTAGTCAAGAACTGTGCTATGCTGGGGTTTTACAAGCGTCAGTTTATGAGATCGATTTTCACAAAGATCCTGTAAGGTCCATTCATAAACTGAGACCTAAGTAGACTGAGGTCTGGAACCTGATTCTTACTTATAATGCCTTCCAGGCACCTTCCCATCCCACTCCCCTATCTTCACACTCCGAGCCTCTATCGCACTCTACCTCAATCAACTCGTTCTGTGGAGTCTCAGTCTCTTTTCTCTTCTGGGGAATAACCTTTTTTTTTTCCTTTTTGAGAGGTTTTTCCTGTAGGGTGCTTGCGCTTACCGGAAAGACAGAGAGAAACAGAGAGACAGAAAGCGAGAAATCACCCCCCCATGGGGGATGGCCATGCCGCAATCCCTTCTCCTCCATTCTCCTCTCCGGATCTTGGGCACGCACGCACATGCGACCAGTGTAAGTTTAAGCCACTGGGTCCAGGACTCGAACTGCGGTCGACTACGTGGGAGTCCAGCGACATAGCCATTACGCTAACTGCTGGTCCCCCTGGGCAATAACTCTTCAAGAGCCTTGGATACACACTTCCTTCAAGCCCCTTGTCTTTTAATCTGGCTTTAGCTGCAGCTCTGTGGCAGAACAGCAGTGGGATGTTGGGCAAGCCATCTCACTTCTCTGGGCCTCTGTTTCCTCATTTGTAAAACCAAGGAGTTAGACAAGTTGAACTCAGAGGTCCCTTTCTACTTGGACAGCCTAGAGTTCTCAGCATTTCCTCATCCCTGTCTGTATTCTCTCTGTCAGTCTCTCTCCTCATCCTACCTCCCAATTCCCTGACACCCATTTCTCATTACACCTGTTCTCCCTGCCTTCAGCAAAAGATTCCAAGTAGATATAGCAGGGGCCTTCTGATCTCTTAAGGCCAGACACTGTACACACTCACTCTACCATCTAAGTAAAGGAAGCAGGCTAGAGGTGAAGGACTCTGATACAAGGACAGAAAGCAGGACTGGATGACCTCAAATTGCATAACCTTAGACCCCTCCACTACTGGATGGCCCATGACAGATATTTTTTGTTGTTGTTGTTCTTTTTTTTTGGAGAGGTTTTTGCTATAGGGCGCGTGCGCTCGCCAGACAAAGAGAGACAGAGAGACAAAAAGCGAGAAATCACCCCCAAGGGGGGACGGCCACGCCACAATCCCTTCTCCTCCTGGGATCTTGGGCATGCACGCACACACGCCCGGTGCGAATTTTAAGCCACCGGGTCCGGGATGCGAACCGCGGTCAACTACGTGGGAGTCCAGCGACATAGCCATTACGCTTACTGCTGGTCCCATGACAGATATTTAATATGGAATCGACTCTCATTTACCACAAAAATTGGTGGGAACTATAAATTGTCCTTTTGAAAGAGCATCTCCCCTAATTCCTGCCTCTATGCCCTTGCTATATGCCATCCCCAGAGCTGGGATCTGGTATAGGCACAGGCCAGTGGGCAGATAGGGTGGGGTGTTTATGTCTGTCCAGGATGCTATTTCAACACCGGAACCCCACCCTCCCCCACCCAGGTTCTAGCGGAAATTGCCCAAAGGCGAAGTGAATGGAGAAGGGGCTGGGGGGTAGAGGATGATGACTCTTGCCTCATAGTTCTTCACCCACCCCACCCCCACTTTGTCTCCCTTATCTTCCTGATTGTGACTCTAAGGTGCAGGTACAAAGCCCCTGCCCTAGGAGGCAGGAGACCAGGTTCTCTGACTTTCAAAACACAGGACCTTGAGCAACTCTCTTCACACCCATCTCTTCCATTAAATGGAAATGGAACCAGAAACTTATCACCGTGAGTAGCAGTAGATTGCATGTAGCTCAGGAAGTCACAAATTTTATTGTCACATTCCCCTGGGGTACATGTAAAAACAGATCACTGAAAGTTGCCTCAGAACTACTGATTTGAGCTCATAGGTACAAGTACCCAGTAATTGGCATTTTAACAAGCACTACAGTGATTCTTATGGAACAGGCCATTCACACCTTGAGAGATGCTCAACTGGGGGGCCAAAGAGGTATCACAGAGGCATGGTGGTTACAGGAACGGGACTCCCATATGGCCAACCGTGGTTGTAGTCCCGGCCCTGGTGGCTTTCTCTCTCTCTCTCTCTCTCTCTCTCTCTCTCTCCCCTCAAATCAGAAACAAATAATAATGATGATAATAAATAAAATAGTTTTTTTTTTTTTTTTTTTTAAAGAAAAAAAGAAATACTACACTGGTTCAGCTGTGTGGATTAACAGAAAAGAACACAAAGCCAAAAAGTAGAGTGGCAAATGCTCTCTGGGCTTCTAGTGTCAAACACTCGACCCAGGCAAGGCTGGGCTCCAAGTAGCCCTGGGGGGGGAGGGTCTCTGAGTCTGGCTATCAGTTCCTTCTTTTGAAAATCTGAAGCTCAGGGGCCAGCAGGTGGTGGTTAAGACTCTGGATTCCCACATGGTTGACCATAGTTCAAGTCCTGAACCTGGTGGCTTTCTCATTTTCCCTCTCTCTCTGGTCAAATTTTAAAATAATAATAATAAATACAATTAATCATTCTTTTTTTAAAATCTGAAGCTCACTCTCTCTCTGGGATAGAAAAATAAGAACGAAGAAGAGGAAGGCAAGAAGTTGGGGAGAGGGGTTGAGAATGTCTGGATCAGTTCCAACCAGCTCAGGTGCGGTAGCAAGTTTGTAGCAGGCTACGAGGGAGCAGGATGTTTTTCTGCACACAGGAATGAATGACGGTCAATACGCCAGGGTAGGTCCTTCTGGGTCTTAGGAGTCTAAGTTTTAGATGCCAGGGGAACTGGCAACCAGTAGGATAGATCAGGGAGAGTAGTGTCATCAGAACTGGGTCAAATAAGACACCATGAAGAGTGTAGAAATGGAAAATACTGAGGGCGTCCCTGTGTCCCTTTACTTTTACTATAAGCAATTTCCACTTTCCAGTGTAGCCTGCATTTTAATGCCACACAACCACCTTACTTCCACTGGGTTAGCTGTTCTTTCTCTTTTTCCACATTGTGGATCAGATAGAACCAGAGCCATCTCCAAGGACTACAATCCATCCTCCTTACTCTCATCCATCAAGACCCGTCCTACACAGAAGGATTTTATTACGATCCCCATGCACTCGCAGAATGATGTATTGGGTTATTGGAAAAATCATGTTGCATTTTTTCCTATCTTTTTCTATGCAAAATGCGCCTTGGCTTTTCTGACAACCCAATAGAATGTTATGCTTCGGGATAAGCCTCCTCTGCTGCCCCGGAGTTCTTCATTTCTTTGACAAGGAGCAATAATAGACAGGAGGCTTACCTCAGGGCCCCTACTCTGAGGAGGCTTCACCTCTCCAGGTAACGAAAGGATGGAGAAGGATCAGAACAACTGTGGTGTGGTTTGGCAGGTGAGTAGTCTATTTAGAAAGATTAGGGAGAGCCCCTGAAGAAGGAGGGGTACACAAAAGTGAAAGAAACAAACAAAATGAAGAAAAAAGGAAAGATATCTTTGATCAGTGCGCCTGGTGACCTGGAAACATACATGACTCAAATGCGTATGAGGGAACAAGGCAAAAGGGGACAAGTTACTGCTATCTTGTCACTTCTTCCCTATACTCCAAACTCCAGTCTTTTTTAGACCAATGTCTAGAGAATTCCAGCCCCAGCAGATCTGATAAACCCCCTCCTCTCTGCTTTTGCTTCCCAGCCCCCTGCCTCAAAAGTGGCCCAAAGTCCCAGTCTGAAAGAACCATGTTGGGGTTGGGATGCTTTCTTCTCCCTTCCAGTTCCAATAGCTCTCTACTGACCCTGGGCCCAAAAAAGAGAAGGGATAATGGGAGGCACCCAGCCCTCCCTGCCTAACTATCCCATCTTCCCATGACGACACTTCTCAGAAGTCCAGATAGCCAGTGTTTCCAACTCCCCAGTTTCCCCCAACCTTCCCAGGTGGCTGGACAGGGCAACAGAACTGAATGGGTAGCGGCAAGAGTGGCACCATATACCTAGGAGTCTATTGCTCTTGCAGGGCAGCACACTGGTTGAAGGGTTTATCCTGGCCACTCTCAAGCTCCTTAGGAGACCACTGATTGGTCCCATCCACAACCTTCCACCCCAAAGATCCCAGGGCACTCAAGAAGCCATCTAGGTCTTTTCTCAGAGAAGTTCCCAAAGATGTCACATTCCTAAAGCAGGAGCAGTCTGGGAAGCTCTCCTAGGAACATACTTGAATTGGTTCATTTTTCCTCTACCTACCCAGCCCCTCAGATCCACTGGAAGCCCTCCCTCCATCCCACCTTTCAGGCACCTGTGGCAGAGTCCAAGCAGAGCGAGGAGACAGATGAGGCTCCTGGTGTTGTCACTGGAGAGGCTGGGCCTGAGCTGACACCTCCTGAGTGAGGATCCCTGTTACCTCTGAGAACCTGTAAAGGTTGTGCCCCGCCCCTGGGCCATTGCTGAGCCTTGAGCTTGGAGGCTCGGGCTGGGCTGAGCTCAGAGAGCCCTGAAGCAGGCGCACCAGCCTTCTCTCTGAAGCCCTCAGCCTGAGTTCTCAGTCCTTCCTCCAACCCTCCCCTTTCCCCGTGGCCCTCCTCTCCTCCTGCCCCTTCTGGCCAGCAGAGGAAACTTGAGCCTGGTGTGGTTTCTGCCCATACCCCGCCCCCACCTCGCTCCCAGCCAGCAGGGGCACACATGGCTCCAAGCCTCTCCCAGCCCTCCTTCCAGCCCAGGATCCAGCCAGGTCTTCGATTCTTCATGCACATGATGAATTCCAACCTGATGGTTCTCTCAGAAGTGACCTCTAAACTTGATATAGGTTGTTGCCTCCTTCCTCCACTCCCTTGTCTCGCTTAAGGACAGAGACACTGAGTCATGGTGGGCAGTTGAAGGTAAGGACCAAGTGTCTTTAGCTTCCCAGCTGTTTAGACAGGTGGGCATTTAGGGTATGACCTTTATTTAAGGGAGGCCTGAGTTCTGGCAACAGGGTAGGGGAACTGTTTTGGGGAGGAGGGGCAGCCGGCTGCTTTGATGTGTCCTTTCACCTGTAGTCTTCTCCCCTCCTCCCCTCAGCCTCAGATATCCTAGGACAAAGGCCTCTTTCTTGGCCAGGGTTCGTGTGTGTGTGTGTGTGTGTGTGTGTGTGTGTGTGTGTATGTATGTGTGTGTGTGCGCTGCACACGGGCTCATGTGAGAGGAGTTGGTAGGGGGCCACCCAGCAGGGAGATGCCTTGCCTCCCTTAGAGAGGATTCTCAGTGCCTTGCATCCTCCTTTCTACCAGGCAGGTCACTCCTGCCACACAGACAGGACAGGATGCATGGTATCCGGGCTGTCAGGTCCATCTCCAAGCACCCACAGCAGCTATATATCAGCCAATAGGTACCCCTTCTCACCTCCAAGCCATATGACCTACCCCTGGGCCAATCAGATCTGTCTTCAGAGACTAGGAGAAAATTCCTTCCTTCTAGGCCTCCCCCTTCTAGTTTGTATTGGTTTTCAGCTCTTACGGAAAGTCTTTGTGTTGAACTTTGATTCTTAGTGTTACAGCTTACATTTTTTCTCTATTTTTTTTCTTTTTATAGCATTCCAGTCAAATTGGAAATATTTAAAGAATGGGAAAGCAGATAGAAGCCCCCCAAGACAAGGCTGGGATTCGGCCAGCAAGCTGTGATGAGATTATGTTCATTCACTTAAAATGATGGAAAATGGCCTGTCCCAATGGATCAAGGACAGAGGCCACAAGCTCTTCAAGTGTACCTCGCAGCCTTGTCATGAACCTTGGCCACCCCAGGTCTCCTTTACAATTTCCCACAACCAAGCAAGCAAAGAGGCAATGCTAGGACCACCTGAGCCACCTGTGCAGCCTGCACATGCTGGGCTTGATCAATGCCCAGACCAAATCCTTGTTTAATGCTTTGAATTCCATCCCTATTCTGGGAGGTCATGACTGAACATGAATGATCTATGAAGGATGGGGGACATCTATTGCATGTTACATGTAGATTCAGAATCTCTTGACAACCTGGACGTGACTCTGGGTCAGGTACATGGGCATTCAGATCTAGCTCTCTCACTTGTATACTTATTTGGGCCTCTCAGAGAGAATGAAGGATGGCAATAGTCACAGTTGTGGCTGATTAAATGGTGATATCAGGTTACAAAGACTCGACACAAACATATATTGAATGAGAACTGCCAGTTTAGGACACTGTGGCATTGCAGATACAGCTAGGGACCAAACCTCATCTTTCATTCATTCATTTCATAGTAGATATGTTTTACATATTACTATGTTTTACACTCCAGGAACACAAAGATGAGTGAAAAATAGTTCATGGGGGGTTGGCAGGTGGTGTGGTTAAGGGCACATGGCCAATCACAGTTCAGGTCCCAGACCTGGTGGCTTGCTTTCTCACTTTCCCTCTCTCTCTTGCTGTCTCTCTCTGATTGAGCTTGAAAATAATAAGAAGAATTAAAGTTAAATAATGAAAGAAAATAGTTCATGTCCTCACTTACATCACAATCTAGTGAGTCTACATTAATAATTGTCTCTATAAAGTGGAACAGAAGAGAAAATGAATTCTGTCTGATGAAATTCTGGGAAGGCTTCATGAAGGTGGTAGTAAATAAGGTCATAAATAAACGAGGATATGGAGAATGACCAGGAATTCCCCAGCAGGGAAGGGAAAGTATTTCTTTTTTTTTTAGAGGTTTTTGTTACAGGGCACGTGCACTCACCAGAAAGACAGAGAAACAGAGAGACAGAAAAACAGAAAGTGAGAAATCACCCCCCCAGGGGGGATGGCCACGCCACAATTCCCTCTCTTCCATTCTCCCCTTGGGATCCTGGGCACACACACACATGTGCCCGGCGTGAGTTTAAGCTACCAGGTCTGGGACTTGAACCGCAGTCTACTACATGGGAGTCCAGTGACATAGCCATTACACCACCTGCTGGCCCCAGAGACCCTGCTCTTAAATACAAGGCCCAGCAGGAGGCAAAGATCAAGTTCGAAGAGAGGTACAAGACAGACAAGAACAAGTGGTTCTTTCAGAAGCTGCAGTTTTAGATATTTTATGTTTCAGTCATTAAAAAGATGAAATAAAATTACTAATAAATAAATTTATTTATTTATTAGTCCTCGAAGTGCTCTGTGGTGTTGGAATCTTCTTGCTTGTCGGCCTGTGCGTGCATGAATGGACATGGCCTCAAACGATTATACCCAATAAGCAACCCAAAGCTATGGGGCCTATCCCACCCAGCCTGGACAGGGCTACTCCCAGCAGAGCAGTCAGCCCTACGGACAGCAGAGTTACAGTGGTTACAGCCAGTCAGCAGATACTTCAGGTTATGGCCAGAGCAGCTATAGTTCTTCTTATGGACAGACCCAGAACAGCTACAGCACTCAGTTAGCTCCCCAGGGATATGGCTCAGCTGGTGGCTATGGCAGCAGCCTTAGTTCCCAGTCATCTTATGGGCAGCAGTCCTCTACCCCGGCTATGGCCAACAGCCAGCTCCCAGCAGCACCTTGGGAGGTTACGGTAGCAGTTCTCAGAGCAGCAATTATGGGCCGCCCCAGAGTGGGAGCTATGACCAACAGTCTGGTTATGGTGGACAACAGCAAAGCTCCTATAATTCCCCTCAGGGCTACGGACAGCAGAACCAGTACAATAGTAGCAGTGGAGGTGGCAGAGGGGGTGGCGGAGGTAACTATGGCCAGGAGAATTCCTCCATGAGTGGTGGCGGTGGTGGTTATGGCAATTAGGACCAGAGTGGTGGTGGCAGTGGTGGCTACAGGGGAGGCCAGCAGGACTGTGGTGGCCGTGGCCAGGGCGGTGGTTACACTGTAGCAGTGGTGGCTATGAACCCAGAGGTCGTGGAGGCTATGAACCCAGAGGTTGTGGAGGTGGCTGTGGAGGCAGAGGGAGCATGAGCAGAAGTGACTGTGGTGGCTTCAATAAATTTGGTAGCCCTCGGGACCAAGAATCATGTCACAACACGACTCTGAGCAGGATAATTCCGACAGCACCACCATCTTCGTGCAAGGCCTGGACGAGAATGTTACAATTGAGTCTGTGGCTGATTACTTCAAGCAGATTGGTATTATTAAAACACATAAGAAAACAGGACAGCCCATGATTAATTTCTACACGGACTGGAACACTGGCAAGCTGAAGGGAGAGGCAATGGTTTCATTTGATGACCCACCTTCTGCTAAAGCAGCTATTGACTGGTTTGATGGTAAAGAATTTTCTGGGAACCCTGTCAAGGTCTCATTTGCTACTCGCTGAGCAGATTTCAATCGGGGTGGTGGCAATGGTCGTGGAGGCCGAGGCCGAGGAGGCTATGGAGGTTGTGGCAGTGGTGGCAGTGGCCAGGGAGGATTCCCCAGTGGAGGTAGTGGCAGTGGAGGACAGCAATGAGCTGGGGACTGGAAGTGTCCTCATCCTACGTGTGACAGTATGAACTTCTCTTGGAGGAATGAATGCAACCAGTGTAAGGCTCCTAAGCCAGATGGCCCCGGAGGGGGACCAGGAGGCTCTCATACGGGAGGTAACTATGGAGATGACTGTCATGGTGGCAGAGGAGCGTATGATCAAGGCGGCTACCAGGGTCGCAGTGGGGACCGTGGGGGCTTCCGAGGGGGCTGAGGTGGCTTTGGCCCCAGCAAGATGGACTCCAGGGGTGGTCACAGGTAGGATTATCAGGAGAGGCCATATTAGCCTGGCTCCTGAGGTTCTGGAACAGCTTTTCTTCCTGTACTCAGTGTTTCCCCTGTTATTTTGTAAACTTCAACTCCTGACCACCCGCAAGGGTTTTCTGTGTTGGACTACGTAATTGCAATCGTGCTTCTGGATCCCATTAAAACCATCATTTTAGTTAAAATTAATTAATTTATTATTATTATATTAGAATTATTTCATTTACATTAATTAATTTATTTTAATTTGACCAGAGAGAGAGAGAGAGAGAGAGAGAGGGAAAATGAGAAAGCAAGCCACCAGGTCTGGTACTCGAACCACAGTTGGCTATGTGGGAGTCCAGAGCCTTAGCCATCATGCCTCCTGCCAGCCCCCTATTAATTATTATTATTAAAAATTTTAAATTAATTTTATTTACTATTATTACTTTTTTTTTTTTTTTTTTTGGAGAGGTTCCCGTTACAGGGTGCATGCACTCACCAGAAAGACAGAAAGCGAGAAATCACCCCCCAGGGGGGATGGCCACTCCACAATTCCTTCTCTTCCATTCTCCTCTCAGGATCTTGGGCACACACGTACATGCGCCCAGTATGAGTTTAAGTCACTAGGTCTGGGACGCAAACCGTGGTCAACTACATGGGAGTCCAGTGACATAGCCATTACACCAACTGCTGGTCCCTGTTTTTTCTTTTTTAATTTGACCAGAAAGATACAGAGAGGAAAGAAAAGTGAGAAAGCAAGCCCCCGGGTCTGGGACTCGAACCATGGTAGTCCATGTGGAATGGCCTTAACCATTCTTAGCACCTTAACCATCATGCCACCTGCTAGCCCCATTGCATTGTTATTTTAACTTGCTATAGAGCATGTGCTCTCACCAGAAAGAGACACAAAGTTGAGGGTAGTGAGAAAGCAAGCCACCAGGTCTGGGACTCAAACAATGGTCAACCATGTGGGAGTACAGCCTCTCAACCACCGTGTCACCTGCTGGCCCCAGAAAGAGGCTTTTCATGGGGTTCCCCGGCTGTGTCCTACCTCCCAAACATGCTTTACCGTCCTCAGGGGACACATTGTTCTTTGAGCCCCCTCCTCTCAGATTCCTCAAGTCCAGAGCCAGCACCCTCTACCTTCATGCACCTTAGCTTCATTCACAGTTTGCAGAGCATTAGGAGTCCTGGTGCCAGCCTGAATGAGTTGGGTAGTGTTTGTGGTGTGGAAAGGCAAGGATGCCTAAGATTTTCCTGTCGTCAATATCTTCCCACTTCAACAAAGGTAGCAGAGACAGAATACAGAGAAAAGCATGGCTACTTATCTTTACTATTTTATCTTTCTTCACCTGGGGTGCTCATCCACCCACCCTCTAAAAGGTTAGCTTGCCACCTCGACCCTCACCCCCACAATGCATATGCACTGTACCACCAACATCAGGTCAAGCCACAGCCATGTTGCCAAACACCCCACTGGGTTATGCAACCAGCTTCCTGAGCAGGGTGGGGTGGGTAGAGGTGGAACCAGGGGAGGGCCACAGGTCCCAGAGGGAGCTGGCTGTCTTGTCTGCTTGCCTGCTGGTCTGACCGCAGTGGCCCCAGAGGGCGGGGGCAGGGTTAGTCCTTTATCAGTGCCCTGCAGGGTTGCACCCGCCACCCCCTGGCTTCCTCTCTCAACAGACGGAAGAGGAGGCAGCCACAGGGGGCAAGGGGAGGGCTGGGAGGGCTGTGCGTTATCCTGGGCAGCAGGGACCAGCCAGGCCGTTACCCCGGATGGTTGGGGGAGGTGGTAGAAGGTTTCTGGGAATAGTGAGGCACCTCAAAATAAGGAAAGGTGGTATAAATTGAGGCCCAGATGGTAGAGCCAAGCCTCTTAATCTAATTTTTCTTTGTTTTCCAGTTTGGAGAAGCACATAAAAAAAAGTCTTTGAGGAGGTTACACTCAGATAAGAATTCTTTTTTTTGCGGGGGAGAGGTTTTTGCAATAGGGTGCGTGCACTTGCCAGAAAGACAGAGAGAGACAGAGAGACAGAAAGCGAGAAATCACCCCTCCAGGGGGGACGGCCACACTGCAATCCCTTCTCCTCCATTCTCCTCTTGGGATCTTGGGCACAAGTGCCCAACATGAGTTTAAGCCACCGGGTTCCGAACTCGAACAGCGATTGACTACATGGGAGTCCAGCGACATAGCCATTACGCCAACTGCTGTTCCCCCTTTTTTTTAATTCCAGATAAAAATTTTTTTTTATTTCATTTTATTTATTTTTTTCTTTCATTTATTTATTTTTACATTTTTCCACAAACATTTACTTTATATAGCAAAAAATTTTAGCTCATACTCCATAATTCTTGAGTTTACAAACAACTTTCAAAATTTCAAAATACTGAATTTTAAAGATAATGTTCAAAATATGTCTTATAATTTTATAACTCTAAAACAACAGAAGCAGTATAGTTTCAAATATATATATATTTTTTTCTCTTTAAATTTATTTATTTATTACATTAATTCACTATACATCACTACAGCATACAAATGAATTTTCCATCCAAAATACACTGTGTATTGGCTCAATCAAGCACATCAACATACATGTTTTCAGCAAATAATTTTCCAATTCTTATGTCTTGTATACTTTGTTTTTTGTTTTGCCATCCTTGATTCCTTATCCCTCACTCTCTGCCATGTCCCACCCTCCTCCCACATTGTCTCTGGTATCCATGGTTGCTTTCTATGCCTTCCCCACCCCCATTTAATTGATTTGCTAATGAACTTAATTAGTCTAAATATATCCAGTAGCTAGCACAGCTGATATATACCTATACATGAACCCAAGTCTGACTTTAGGCATAAACCCCAGTGAGTAGAATGAACATATTATAAAGTAGTACCCAGCTGGGGCTATATAGCTTACTACAGTCATCAAATATGCATTATTTAAAAAATTGATACGAACAGTTTTACCGTTTTTTTTTCTCCTGCAACTTTTTTTTTTTAATTACTTAACATTCATTCCCTGAGCATCATCACAACGTACTAAATGTGGTTTCCCATCTAGAATAAACTGCATAGTGGCTTAATCAAGCATGTTATCATCAATAATATTCCATTTCTACTTTCATACATATGTATACGTATATATATGTTTTTTACCCCATGTTTGACCCTCTGCCCTTTCCCACTCTCTTATTACACTATCTCTGCTATATACAGTTGTCTTCCATTCCTTTTTCCCCAACATTTTGTTGACCACACAATATCATAAGTAATCCAACTACTTTCAGCAGGTAATTTCAAGAAGAGTAGTTTTGAACTGGTAATGATATTTCCTTGAAACTTAAAGCCTAGAAACAGGTTAGTATTCTGTTCAAATAGTAGGTACATGCACCTATCAACAGCTCAAGACAGGACAAAAAATCCTTTAAAACCGGAAAACAAAGCTTAGGAGAAAAGCAGCAATAATTCAGTCAAGTCACAGAATGTTGTTTTATCGGTTCAGTCTCATGTACTTAATCTTTCTTCTGTTAAGGTTCGATCTTCCAGATTGAATTCGGGGATATAATATTCATCTCCAAACATTGTTCCTACAATTAAGTTGCCCATTTTCTTAGTTTTTGAACTCTTATTTCTGTGTGTCTGCATTTAATTTTACTGACATAGCACTCCCTTAAGAACTTCTTGGAGATCTGGTCTGGTGCTGGTAAATTCTTCCAGGTTTTGTTTATCTGGGAAAGTCCGTGTCTTTTCTTCCCAAATGAACGATAACCTTGCTGGGTACAGAATTCTCGGTTGAAATTGCTTTTCCCTTAATATTTTGAATATATTTTCCCATTCTCTCCTCGCTTGCATTGTCTCCAATGAGAGGTCTGCCGTTAGTCTGATGGGATACCCTTTGTAGGTAACTTGCCTTTTTTCTCTTGCCAGTCTTAGTATCTTGTCTTTGTCTGTGGTTTTGGTCAATCTGGCTATAATGTGTCTTGGAGAAGATCTTCTTAGGTTGATTCTATTTGGGGTCCTCTGTATTTCTTGGGACTGAATCTTTGAGTGCCTCTCCAGGTTTGGAAAGTTTTCTTGCAGGATTTCATGGAATAGATTATCAATGCCCTTATGAGTCTCTTCACCCTCTGGGATGCCTATTATCCGGATGTTTGGACGTTTAATTGTATCTAGTACTTCTCGCATATTATTCTCAAATTTTGGGGCCATTTTCTCAGTCTTTATGGTGGATTTTTCTAGGCCAGCCATTTTCTCTTCTACATTAGAGATTCTATTTTCTGTATGATCTAGTCTGCTTTTAATACTTTCAAGGGAGATTTTGACTTCTTGTATTATAGCCTTCATCTCTAACAGTTCCATCTGATTCTTTTGTGAAGTGTGAAACTCCTCTTTTAGATCTTGCATGAATTTCCTCACCTCCTGGAACTCTTCAACTCCTTTCTCCTTCCTCTTCAGCAGTTCCTTGTCTCTCTTCTCTTCCATCTCTGTTAGCTTTGCCATTATGAATGTTCTGAATTCTTTATCAGACATTTCCATGATTTCCATTGAACTGTGTGTGGATGAAGAGGAGCTATCCGTTTCCCTTGGAGGAGAGGCATTTTCCTGCTTCTCCATATTTCTTGTGGTCCTGCAGCGATTTCTAGTCATCTGGTGGATGGTCGGTTTCTTCCCAAACTT
The DNA here is from genome assembly GCA_026018925.1 of Tupaia tana. Lineage (NCBI taxonomy): Eukaryota > Metazoa > Chordata > Mammalia > Scandentia > Tupaiidae > Tupaia > Tupaia tana. The sequence continues at coordinate 158,434,803 of JAKSZU010000006.1, forward strand.
GGAAGTTCAATCACGTGGGTTTTGTATGCTGGAGGCTCAGTTAGGAGTGGGACATCTTCCTTTCTCCCAGAATGGCTAGATCGCAGGAGCCATGGAGCAGACTGTCTCTTGAAGAAGGGCTGTTCTCCAGATAATAATTTTTAGGTTGAGAGGAGACCAACCCAGTACCACTCTCAAGTCAAAAGAGCTTGGGGCTTCCAAGACAGCTGGGTAAGTGTTAGGTTCCCAGACCCTGGCATCTAAGAGTTATGCCCGGCTACCAGACCCCAGCACTAACGAGGCTAATAGATATGTCCAGAATAGCCCAGAAAAAATAGCCCCCGGAGGCTTAATTCTAAATCTAGAAAGAGAAGTTGAGTTCATGGTATATAGTAGAATAAAGACCAAATCTTGGGACCAGCAGTTAGCATAATGGCTATGTCGCTGAACTCCCATGTAGCCGACTGCGGTTCGAGTCTCAGACCTGGTGTCTTAAACTCACACTGGGCGCGTGTGCGTGTGTGCCTAAGATCCAGAGAGGAGAATGGAGGAGAAGGGATTGCGGCATGGCTATCCCCCCTGGGGGGTGATTTCTCACTTTCTGTCTCTCTGTCTCTCTGTCTTTCTGGCAAGTGCATGCGACCTATAGCAAAAACCTCTCCAAAAAAAAAAAAAAGACCAAATCTTGAATCTTAGGACCTAAGCTTAGATCCTTGTATTTATTGAGTATGTGGCCTTGGACAACACAACTTTTCTTTTTTTAAAATAATTATTTAATTTAATTTATTATTATTATTTATTTATTTATATTTTTTATTATTATTTTTTAGTTATTATTATTTATTTTTAAAATTTACTATAGGGCACGTGTTCTCACCAGAGAGAGAAAGAGAGAGGGAGAAAGTGAGAAAGCAAGTTGCCAAGTTTAGGACTTGAACCGTAGTTGGCCACGTGGGAGTCCAGTACTTTAACCACCATGCCATATGCCATGTCCCCCTCCAACCTACTCCCTGCAACACAACTTTTCTTGAGTTTTATTTCCTAAGCTGAAAATTGGAGATAATGATGATAAAATCTACTTAGTGAAGTTGCTGGAGAGGTAAAAATAGGATCAATAAAAGAGTGAGTCTGGGACCAGCGGATGACATAATGGGTATGTTGCTGGACTTCCACATAGTCAACCATGGTTTGAGTACCGGACCTGATGGCTTGCTTTCTCACTTTCCTTCTCTCTATATATGTCTGTTTCCCTCTGGTCAAATTAAAATAAATGAATTAATAAATAAAATTAAATAAATTTTTTCTTATAAAAAAACAAACTCATGTTGGCATGTGTGCATGCATGCCCAAGATCCCAAGAGGAGAATGGAGGAGAAGACACTGCAGTGTGGCCATCCTCCCAGGTGGTGATTTCTAGCTTTCTGTCTCTCTGTCTCTCTGGCAAGTGCATGAGCCCTATAGTAAAAATCTCTCTAGAAAAAAAATTTTTTAAGCGAGTCTGTTACTATTAGGAAATGAAAGCTTAGATTTTTGGAGGCTAGACTCTGCTTGAAAGATGCTTAGGACACAGGCTGACCCAATAGCATAGCCATAACCCATGTGACTCACTGTGGTTCGAATCCCAGCCTGTGACTTGAAAGGCATACTAAGCATGTATGTATACATTCCTAAAAAGGAGGGATGGAGGAATAAAGGATTAGGGCATGACCACACCCCCTTGGGGGAGCGCTTTCTTTCTCTCTTCCTCCTCCCTCCACTCTATCTGGCAAGTACATGTACTCTCTGGCAAAAAAAAAAAAAAAAAAAAAAAAAAAAAAAAAAAAAAGAAAGAAAGAAAGAAAGAAAGAAAGAAAAAAGAGAGAGAAAGAGATAAAGAAAATGAAAAATGCTTAGGACCGAACCTAGGCCAGTAGACAGCCTGACTCTGGGAGGGAGCCAGGACTAGCATGGGACAGAAGCAGTGGCTAGACTTCCAGGAACTAGCCTTCAGGCCATGGCTCTTCCTTCCCAACTCTATTGGGCAGGGCTTGTTTCAGCTACGCAATGGGCACAATACCAGTCTTACAGGCTTCCGTCACCTTCCAGGAACCCCAGAACCCCCACCCCACCCCATACTGTTGCAATCTCCTGCAGTGGGTGGGGCTGCCTAGGAAGTCCCATTCTTGGCTCCTTAGAGGATGGAAGGCCAGGTGCCTGGCTGTTCATTTATCCCTTTCCACAGGTCTCCAGTTTTGTTTCAGCTTCCCATCTTTGCTTCTGCTGCTCCCCTCCACCTGGAATGTCCTCCTTGGCCCTTTCTACCAATCTGAGGCAGTATGAAGCAAAAGAGGGATCTGGGTTTGAGTCTCAGCTTAACACTTAGCAACGTGGACTTGGGCAAATTATTTACTCTCCTTGGCCCCAGTTTCCCTTTAGTAAACTAGGAGAGCAGGGCTCTCGTCACAGGTTATGGGTGGGATCAGTGCTTATTTTAAAAGTACATGGGAGGCAGCAGGTGGCATAGTGGTTAAGGTGCTGGACCCCCACATGGTCAATCATGGTTTAAATTCCGGATCTGGTGGTTTGGAAATCATGCTGGGTGTATGTACACATGTGGGTATGTGACCAAGATCCTGAGATGAGAATGGAGGAGAAAGGATTGTGGTGTGGCCATCTCACCTGGGGGCATGATTTCGCATTTTCCCTATTACTATCTATGTTTCTGTCTCTCTCTGGTGAGAACATGCACCCTAAGACAAAAAAAAAAAATCCCCCAAAAAAGTATATTGGGGGGGACCAGCAGTTGTCATAGTGGTTAAGGCACTGAGCTCCCACATGGTTCGAGGTCTGGGCCCAGTGGCTTGAAACTCATGCTGGGCAAGAGGGTGTGCATGCCCTAGATCCTGAGAGAATAGAGAAGGAATTGTGGCGTGGCCCTCCCCAAGGAGGGTGATTTCTTGCTTTCTGTCCCTCTGTGAAAAAAAAAAGGGGGGGGGGGACCAGCAGGTGGTGTGGTGGTTAAGGCACTGGACATTTCCATATGGCTGATCACGGTTCAAGTCTTGGACATGGTGGCTTGCTTTCTCAATTTCCCTCTCTCTCTATCCATCTATGTGTATATGTGTCTTTTTCTGGTCAAATTAAAATAAATGAATGAGTAAATAAAATTAAATTTTAAAAAAAGTTAAAAAAAAAAAGTACATTGTGCCTGCAGGCGGTGTAGTGAAGGAGGCTGGATCCTATATGGTTGACTACACGGTTAGAGTCCCAGACTTGGCGGCTAGGAAAAGCATCCTGGGTACATGTGTGTGCTTGCCCAAAATTCCAAGAGGAGACTGGAGGAGAAGGGATTATGGTGTGGCTATTCCCATGAGGAGTAATTTTTTCACTCCCCAGCCCCACCCCTGGAGTGCACATGCCCTATACCTATAGCAAGCTAGGAGGAAAAAAAAGCACATTCACGTTTGTTTCCTTCTGCTCATCAAGGACCTGTTCCTTTCAAGTTCTAGCTCCACAAAACTTTTCTGGCTACTTCAGCCTGTATGCATATTCCTCTTCTCTAACTCCTTTGCAATGATTATATATACCATAGAATGAGGTTTTCTTTTTTTTCTTTTTTTCTTCTTTATTTCTTTTTTTAGGTTTTTGCTGAAGGATGTATGTGCTCATCAGAGAGAGACAGAGAGAGTGAGAGTGAGAAATCACCCTCCGCAGGGCATGGTCACACTGCAACCCCTTCTCTTCTTGGGATTTTGGGCATGCATGCACACATGCACAGTGTGTTTTTCAAGCTGCCAGGTCTGGGACTTGAATTCTAGAGTTAGCTGTGTGTGATCCAGCACCTTAACCACCTCGTCACCTGCCAGCCCTTTTTGTTTGTTTTAATTGCCAGAGAGCTCATGCCAGGCTATTGGACCAGCCCAAAAATGAGGTTATGAAACCTCATTTAAATATTTTATTTTCTAATTGAACTATATGATTTTGTACTTCATTATATTATCGTATAATAGTGATGGTATAAACTGTATTGTACAAAACTTGTCTCAGGCCACCATAGTATAATGGTTAAAAATGTGAGTTTAGAGGGGCCAGCAGGTGGCGTGGCCGGACTCCCACATGGCCGACTATGGTTTGAGTCCCAAACCTGTCAGGCTGCTTTTCACTCCCTGTGCCCTGTCTCGCTCTGTTCCTCTCTGGTAAAATTTTTTTTAAAAAAAGTAAATAAAGGGACCAGCAGTTAGCGTAATGGCTATGTCGCTGGACTCCCACGTAGTCGACCGCGGTTCGAGTCCTGGACCCGGTGGCTTAAACTCACGCCGGGCGCGTGTGCGTGCGTGCCCAAGATCCCGAGAGGAGAATGGAGGAGAAGGAATTGCGGTGTGGCCATCCCCCCCTGGGGGGTGATTTCCTGCTTTCTATCTCTCTGTCTCTCTCTGTCTGTCTGGCAAGCGCACGCGCCCTATAGCAAAAACCTCTCAAAAAAAAAAAAAAAAAGTAAATAAATAAATAAAGTTAAATAAAATAATTATTTAAATATATATATGTGAGTTTAGGGGCCACCAGGTAGTGTGGTGGTTAAGGCATTGGACTCCCACATGGCTGAAAGTGGTTTGAGTCCCAGACCTGGTGACTTGCTTTCTCACTTTCCTTCTCTTTCTCTGTCTCTCTGGTGAGCACACGTGCCCTAAAGTAAACTTAAATAATAACAATAATAATAATAACAATAATAATAATGAGGCTGACAGGTGGCGTGTGGTTGAGATGCTGGACTCCCACATGGCCGACCATGCTTCAAATCCTGAACCTGGCAGTTTGTTTTCTCACTTTCCCTTTCTCTCTGTCTCTCTGGTCAAAATTGAATAATAATCATAATAAATAAAATTTTAAAAATAATAAAGAATATGAGTTTATGGGCCAGCAGGTGGCAAAATGGCTAAGGCACTGGACTCCCACATAGCTAACATACCTAAATAAAGAAATGACTATACTTGGGGCAGCTCCATAGCCTAGTGGTTAAAGTAGCCAGATCCTACATAGTCAACAGTGATTCACATCCAGACACAGGGAGCCAGTGTCACATCCAGACACATACATTCCAGGGCTATGTGTGTGTGTGCGTGCACGTACACGCCAGAAATCCTGTCAAGATGGAGAAATGAAGAAGAGATTGCAGCATGGCCATCCCCCGGTGGGTTGCTGTGTTCCTCTTTCTCTTTCTTTCTCTGTTGAGCACACATGCTTACTGGCAATAAATAAATAAATAAAAAGAAAAAAGAAAGAAAGAAAGAAAGAAAGAAAGAAAGAAAGAAAGAAAGAAAGAAAGAAAGGAAGAAAGAGAGAGAGAGAGAGAAGAAATGACTATACTCAAACTTTGGTTCTGATATTTACTTTAAGATGTCAGGCAATTTATCATCTATTGATTTACTTATTTTTAATTTTATTTCTAATTTTGCCAGACAGTGTGTGTGCTTGAGCTCACCAGAGACAGAAAGAAGGAAAGTGAGAAAGTATCCTCTTTAATGGTCATGTCACAAGTCCTTCTCCATTTTTCCCTCCTCTCAGGATTTTGGGCACACATGCACATGTGCCTAGCATGTTTTTCAAGCCACTGGGTCCAGGACTCGAATCATGAAGTCAGCTATGTGAGAGCCAGTTGCCTTAACCACTATGGCATGGGCTGGCACTCAGGCAAATTCTTTAACCTCTGAGTCTCCTCTCTGTAATTAAAAAACTAACAGTAATGGGACTGGCAAGTGACATGGTGGTTAAGGGTGCTGGGCTCCCACATGGCCAACCACAGTTTAAGTCCCAGACCTGGCGACTTGCTTTCTCACTTTCCCTCTCTCTCTCTTTCTTGCTCTGTCCCTCTCTGGTCAAATGAAAATAAATCAATAAATTAAATTAAATTAAATTAAATAATTCTTTAAACAAATAATAAAACTTTTCTTCTTTATTCATGCCATACAGGACATGTGCGTGTGAGAGGAATCTTTCTTTCTGTGCTTTTCAGTTTCATCAGAGCTGTGTGGTGGGGAGAAAGCTCCCATACCTCAGAGACAAAGCTAGATCGTTGTCAGGTCAACAACTGTAGCTGCTCGCATTTCTGTTTGGGATGATCCCTATTTCTCACTCTGCAGCAGCTGGAGCATAAGCAATCTATGACTATTGTAGCAAGGGCAGAACAAACCCTGGGCTGGGAGTTAGAGCCTTGAGCTAAGCGAGGCGACGTGCATGGTCTGAGACAACTGAGTCTCAATTCCACTCAGCAATGTAAAAACAAGACAGGGCTGCCCCACGACACATTGGTTAAGTGCAGTGTGTTGAGAGCCTGATCCCACATGATGGAAATCCTGGTCCTTGTAGCTTTAAAAACATGCTAGGAGGACCAGCAGTTAGCGTAACGGCTATGCCGCTGGACTCCCATGTAGTCGACCACGGTTCGAGTCCCGGACCCGGTGGCTTAAACTCACGCCGGGCGCGTGTGCGTGCGTGCCCAAGATCCCGAGAGGAGAATGGAGGAGAAGGGATTGCGGCATGGCCATCTCCCCTGGGGGGGTGATTTCTCGCTTTCTATCTCTCTGTCTCTCTCTGTCTGTCTGGCGAGCGCACGCGCCCTATAGCAAAAACCTCTCCAAAAAAAAAAACAAAACATGCTAGGTGTGAGGCTGGCAGGTGACATGGTAGTTGAGGCACTGGATTCCCACCTGACTGACTGCAGTTTGGGTCCTGGACCTGGTGGCTTGTTTTTTTCTCTTCTTCTCTGGTGAGCACCTATAGCAAATTTAAAAATAACAATAATAAATAAAATTAAATAAATCTTTTTTTTGGTGGGGGAAGTTTTTGTTTGTTTGTTTTGTTTTGTTTTGTTTTGCTATAGGGTGTATGCACTTGCCAGAAATCAGGGAGCCTGAGAGACAGAAAGCAAGAAATCACCCCCCGGGGGGATGGCCACGCTGCAACCCTTTCTCCTTCATTGTCCTCTCAGGATCTTGGGCACACACGCACAGGCGCCTGGCATGAATTTAAGCCACTGGGTCCGGGACTCGAACCGCGGTCGACTACATGGGAGTTCAGCGACATAGCCATTACACCAACTGCTGGTCCCGATTATTCTAAACAAATAAATAACAAAAGAAAACATGCTGGGTGCATGAATGTGCCTGCCCCAAATCCTCATGAGATGAAGAAATGGAGGACAAGGGATTACGATGTGACCACACCCCATGGGGATACTTTCTCTGTTTCTCTCTCTCTCCTTCTCTTTCTCTGGTGAGCACATGTGCCCTCTAGCAATTAAAGAAGAAAAAAAATTAAGCTATGAGAAAAAAACAAGGGACCAGCAGATGGAGTAAATGACGTCGCTAGACTGCCACATAGTCAACCGTCATTCGAACCCTGGACACGGCAGTTTAAAGCTCACGCCAGTAGCATGGGCGTGCATGCCCAGAATCCTGAGAAGAGAACGCAGGAGAAGGGACTGTAGTGTGGCCATCCACCCCGGGAGGATGATTTCTCTTTTTCTGTCTCTGTCTCTCTGTCAAGTACACACACCCTATACCACAACTCTCTCAAACAAAACCGAACAGTGAAAAACTCTCATTGGCTTTCTGAGCATGCACAGTAAGGCTTCTACCACATCTGGGGTGATGTTAGAACAACAAAAGATGAAAATATTGTTGACTTTTTTCTCTAAGAAGATCTAAACCTTTGCTTGAATCCCCAGAAATTCAATTTTAGTCAATTTATTGATTTTTGGAGGATTCACGTTGACTCTTAAAAGAATGTAAGATATTGGGATCAGCAGTTGGCATAATGGCTATGTCACTAGACTCCCACGTAGTCAACCGCAGTTCGAGTTCTGGACCCGGTGGCTTAAACTCACACTGGGTGCCTGTGCATGCGTCCCCAAGATCTCGAGAGAAGAATGGAGGAGAAGGGATTGCGGCATGGCCATCCCCCTTGGGGGGTGATTTCTTGCTTTCTGTCTCTGTCTCTCTCTTTCTGGTGAGCTCATGCGCCCTATAGCAAAAACTTCTCCCCCCCCCAAAAAAAAGAATGTAAGATATAAGACACATGATTGATTTACATATTTCAACTAAAACTTACAGTAATCTAGACAATTCTATTGGCTTATCAAGATAGTTGGCTACTTTGGAAATAAAATCTGATAATTAGTGAACAAGTGGGATTATTTGGATAATTTTAAGCACAGATAGAACTGCATGCATCTCTATAAAGCTGCAAGATGTTCATTAAAATAGCACAACAGAGAATCTTTTTCCCTCAAAAAAAAAGACTTTTTTGGGGGGTGGGGATTCTTTGTAGACTATCTACTACTCCCTCCTTGTATGGGGATAAACTCAATTGATTGGGTTACAGGCTCTAGCCAAGTTAATATAATTGATTCTGTTTATATTCCCTTCAGTCATTTTATTATAATTGATTGGGTTAGAGTTTGATTGTGTTAGGGTTCCAGACATGCTACTTTAAGTGATTAGCTTGCAAGAGCTTTAGATTTGTTGAAAGAATTATGACTTTTTTTTTTTTTTTAAGAATTAATTTGGGGGGGGGAAGGTTTTCGCTATAGGGTGTGTGCGCTCGCCAGACAGAGAGAGACAGAGAGGCAGAAAGTGAGAAATCACCCCCCGGGGGGATGGCCACGCTGCAATCCTTTCTCCTCCATTCTCCTCTTGGGGTCTTGGGCACGCACGCACACGCGCCCGGTGTGAGTTTTAAGCCACCGAGTCCGGGACGCGAACCGCGGTTGACTACATGGGAGTCCAGCGACATAGCCATTATGCTAACTGCTGGTCCCAAGAATTATTATTATTATTTTTTTGAGAGGTTTTTGCTATAGGGCACACGCACTCGCCATAAAGACAGAGACAGAGAGACAGAAAGCGAGAAATCACCCCCCAGGAGGGATGGCCACACCGTAATCCCTTCTTCTCCATTCTCCTCTCAGAATCTTGAGCACACACACACGCGCCCAGTGTGAGTTTAAGCCACTGGGCCTGGGACTCAAACTGCGGTCAACTACATGGGAGTCCAGTGACACAGCCATTATGCCAACTGCTCGTCCCAAGAATTACTATTTTTGAATGTGTTATAGGGCATATGAGCTCATTAGAGAGAGACAGAGACAGAGAGAGAGAGAAACAGACAGACAGATTTAGGCACATGCCCAGTGTGAGTTTCAAGCTGCCCGGCCCAGGACTCAAACCAAGGTTGGCCATGTGGGAGTTCAGCACCTTAATCATTATGCTATCTGCTGACCCTGAATTATGGTTTCTTGAAACTGCACAAGATTATTTGCTGCTTTTACCAAAGGCTGATCTTATCCTTTACACTTTGACGACTCCTAGTTTTACTTATGGTACACAGTCTTTTGGAGACATTTTCTTACCCTGTGTGTGTGTCTGTGTGTGTTCACAGCAACTTGAGAAACTGCAATGATTTTCCTAGTTGGTCTTTCTGCCTGCACATTTGTTTGTTTGCTTGCCATTTTCATTTATTTATTTATGCATGCATGTATGCATGCCAGAGGGCATATGCAATTGCCACAGAAAGAGAGAGGGGAGAAATTACCTCCCAATAGCTGGTGGTTATACCACAATCTCTTTTCCTTCATTTCTTTCTTCTTTTTTCTTGTTTTTTAAAAAATAATTATTATTTAATTTTATTTATTTGTTCATTTTATTTTTATTTTTAATTCAATCAGAGAGAGACACAGAGAGAGATAGCGAGAAAGAGAGAAAGCAAGCCACTAGGTCCGGGACTTGAACTGTGGTCGGCTATTGGCCTTGTGGGAGTGTCCAGCGCCTTAGCCAACACACTACCCGCTGGTCACTTTTCCTTCATTTCTTCATCCTGTCAGGACTTGGGGAACCTGTGTACATGCCCTGGATATTTTTTTTTTTTGAGTATTTATTTAAGTTTATTTGCAGTGATTATTATTTTTTTAACTTGTTGAGAGAGAGGGAGAAAGAAAGGGAAAGTGAGAAAGCAAACCGCTAGGTCCAGGACTCAAACTGTGGTTCCATGTGGGAGTACCCAGCTCCTTAACCACCACACCACCTGCTGGCCCCACCCCTGGTACATTCTTCAAGCCATCAGGGACAGCATTGTAACTTTGGTCAGCTAAGTGGGATCTGGTTCCCTTAACCACTGGCTATGTGCCTGGCCCCTGCCTCCCATTTTCTAATCCTTTCTGCACAAACAGTTGCCAAATTAATCATTTTAACATCACTTTTATTCAAACTACAGAACAGGGGAAAATATTTCCAATTCATGTATCAGAAAAGGGGCTAGCTAGTATCCAGAATATTTAAAGAACTTACTGGGACCAGCAGTTGGCGTAATGGCTATGTTGCTGGACTCCCATGTAGTCGACTGCGGTTCAAGTCTCGGACGCGGTGGCTTAAACTCACACCGAGGCACATGTGCGTGCGTGCCCAAGTTCCCAAAAGGACAATGGAGGAGAAGGGATTGCAGTATGGCCATGCCCCCTGGGCGGTGATTTCTCACTTTCTGTCTCTCAGTCTCCGTCTTCCCGGCAATCACACGTGTCCTATAGCCAAAAAATACAATAAATAAAGAGCTTACTATTCAACTATAAAAAGATATAGAGTCCAACTTAAAGATGGGTTAAAGAGGGGGCTGGCAGGTAGCATGGTGGTTAAGGGTGTTGGACTCCCACATGGCCAGCCATGGTTTGAGTCCCGGACCTGGTAACTTGCTTTCTCACTTTTCCTCCCTCTCTCTTGCTCTCTGTCTCTGGTCAAATTAAAAGAAAGAAAGAAAGGAAGGAAGAAAGAAAGTTAAATAAAATAATTATTTTTTGGGAACCAGCAGTTAGCGTAATGGCTATGTCGCTGGACTCCCACGTAGTCGACCGCGGTTCGCGTCTCGGACCTGGTGGCTTACAACTCACGCCGGGCGCGTGTGCGTGCGTGCCCAAGATCCCGAGAGGAGAATGGAGGAGAAGGGATTGCGGCGTGACCATCCCCCCTGGGGGGTGATTTCTCGCTTTCTGTCTCTATGTCTCTCTCTGTCTGTCTGGCGAGCGCACGCGCCCTATAGCAAAAAACCTCTCAAAAAAAAAAAAAAAAAAAAAAAAAAAATTTTTTTAAAAAGATGGGTTGAGACCAGCAGTTAGCGTAATGGCTGTCACTAGACTCCCATGTAGTCAACCAAGGTTCGAGTCCTGGGCCTGGTGGCTTAAACTCATGCTGGGCGCGTGTACGTGTGTGCCCAAGATCCCAAGAGGAGAATGGAGGAGAACTGATTACGGTGTGGCCATCTCCCCCTGGAGAGTGATTTCTTCCTTTCTGTCTCTCTGTCTCACTGTTTCTGGTGAGCGCACGCGCTCTATAGCAAAAACCTCTCCAAAAAATATAAATACATAAATAAATAAATAAATAAATAAATATGGGTTAAAAGGTCAGCTAATGGCGGTTAAGGTGCTGGACTCTCACATTGACGATTGTGGTTCAAGTCCCAGTCCTGGAGGCTTGCTTCCTCACTTTCTCTCTCTTTCTATCTGTGTCTCTGGTGAGCCCACATGCCTTATAGCAAATTAAAATATTAATAATAACAATAAGTACAATTTAAAAAATATATTTGGGTTAAAGTGGAGCCAGTCAGTGGCATGATGGTTAAAGTGTCCAGATCCCATATGGCCAACCACATGGTTCAAGTCCTGGGACCCACTGACTTGAAAAACATGCCGGGGACATGTATGTGTGTGCCCAAAATCCCAGGAGGAAAAAAGTGGAGGAGAAGGGACTGTGGCATGACCACCACCCAAGGCGTGTGTGTGTGTGCATTCTTTCTTTTTTTCTCTCTCTCTTCTGCAAGTGCACATGTCTTCTGGCATTAAAAAAATAACAATAAAAAGTAAAAGTGGATAGGTTTTGTGGCTTCATGGTTAAGGCAACTGAATCCCACATAGCCAACCATGCAGTTCAAGTCTTGGAAACAAGTTCAAGTGACTTGAGAAACAAGTCAGGCATGTGTGTGTGCCCATGCATGTCCAAAATTCCAAAGGAGGGAGAGTGAAAAAGAAGAGATTATGCTGTGACCATTGCTCTGGAGTGTTTTCTCTTCTCCTTTATCTCTATTTCTTTCTGGATGTGCCTTCTAGTAGAGAAGAAAAAAAAGTTGTAAAGGACTTGTATAGACATATTTCTGAAAAAGATATGCAAATAGACAACAAGCACTTGAAAATACGTTCAAATCATTAGTCATTAGGGAAATGCAAATCAAAACCACAATGAGACATCACTTTATACCTACTAGGATAGTTAAAAAAAATACAAAAACAGAGACCAGCAGTTGGTGTAAAGGCTATGTCACTGGACTCCCATGTAGTCGACCACGGTTCGAGTCCTGGACCTGGTGGCTTAAACTCATGGCAGGTCCATGTGCGTGCGTGTCCAAGATCCCAAGAGGAGAATAGGAAGGAATTGCATCGTGGTCAGCCCCTCTGGGGGGGTGACTTCTCGCTTTCTGTCTCTCTCTGTCTTTCTGGGGAATGCATGTGCCCTATAGCAAAAACCTCTCTAAAACAAAACAAAACAAAACAAAACAAAGCAAAAACAGAGCCCAGAAGGTGGCAAGGAGGTTAAAATGGCTGGGTCATGGCCAAGTGAGTGGTTTGAGTGCAGGACCCAGTGGCTTGAAAAATCACACTGGGCATGTGTGCCTGCATGCCCAAAATCCTGACTGAGGAATGGAGAAGTGATTATAACGTAGCCACCACCCTTGAGGGGTGATTCCTCCCTTTCCCTCTATTTCTCTCTTGGTCTCTCTCCAGTGAACATACATGCCCTATAGCCAAAAACAAAAACCCAGAAAATAGCAAGAGATGGTGAGGTTATAAAAAAATCAGAATCTTTTTTTTCAGAATTACTTATTGTATTTTTAATTATTAGTATACTTAAAAAATTTTATTTGAGAGGTTTTTGCTTTTTTTTTTTTTTTTTTTTTTTTTTTTGGAGACGTTTTTGCTATAGGGTGCATGCGCTCTCCAGAAAGATAGAGAGAGACAGAGAGACAGAAAGTGAGAAATCACCCCCCAGGGGGGATGGCCATGCCACAATCCCTTCTCCTCCATTCTCCTCTCGGGATCTTGGGCACGCATGCACATGCGCCTGGTGTGAGTTTTAAGCCACCAGGCCCGGGACTTGAACCATGGTTGACTATATGGGAGTCCAGCAACATAGCCATTACGCCAACTGCTGACTCCAAGTATTATTTTTTTTAAAGAGAAACTTTTTTTAAAAAAGAATTATCCATTCAATTTTATTAATTCATTTATTTCAATTTGACCAGAGAGAGACAGAAAAAGAGAAGAGAGAAAGTGGGAAACCAAGTCACCAGATCTGGGACTTGAACTGTGGTTAGCCATGTTGGAGTGTCCAGCACCTTAACCACCACGCCACCTGCTAATCCCCAGTAATTTTTTTTAAAAAATAATTATTTATTTATTTTTCACATGGGTTTTTGCCAGAGAGAGAGAGAGAAAGCAAGCTGCTAGGTCCAGGCCTTGAACCACAGTCGGCCATGTAGGAATTCCAGCACTTTAACCACCATGCCACCTGCTGGTCCCCAGTATTTTTTTAACATAGTATAGTCACTGGTGCTCGCAGGTGGTGTGGTGGTTAAGGGCGCTGGACTCCCACATGGTCCACCATGGTTTGAAATCCAGACCTTGTGGGCTTGCTCTCTCTCTCGCTCGCTCGTTCTGTCCCACCCCAGGGGATGATAAAATAAATAAATAAAGCTAATTAAAATTATTCTTTAAAAAATAAAAACGAAACAACATAGTATAGTCATCTGAGAGAGACAGAGAAAAAGAAAGAAGTGAGAAATCAAGCCACCAGGTTTGGGACTCAAACCACAATCAGCCTCGAGAGAGTCCAGTGCCTTAACCACCACATCACCTGCTGGCCCCTGAGAAATCAGAATCTTCATGCATTACTTTTGGGAATGTAAAATTGTGCAGCCACTGTGGAAAGTAGTTTAGCTCAGTCCAGCCATGGCATGGTGGTTAAAGTGGCTAGATGCCACATGACTGACTTTGCAGTTTAAGGCCCAGACCCAGTGGCTTGAAAAACATGCCAGCACATGTCCATGTGAGCCCAAATTCCTGAGAGGAGGAGCTGTCCTTTGGCCATTCCTCTCCCAAGGGAGGTGCTTTCTCACTTTCTCCACTCTTTCTGTCTCTCTCCACCGAGTGCACGTGCCCTAAAGCAAATTTGAAAGAAAGAAAGAAAAGGAAGAAAAAAGAGAGAGAGAAGAGAGGGACCAGCAGATGGTGTAATGGTTACGTTGCTGTAATTGACCACAGTTCAAGTCCCAGACCTGGTGGCCTAAAACTCACTCTGGGCAAGTGTGCGTGCATTCCCAAGATCTCAGGAGGAGAACAGACCAGATGAGAAGGGATTGTGGCATGGCTACCCTACCCCCAGGGATGAGGGGGGAATATTTCACTTTCTGTCTCTCTGTCTCCCTCAGTCTCTTTGGTGAGTGCACATACCCTATAGCAAAATCTCTCTCTAAAAAAGAAAAGAAAAAGAAGCCTGGCGGTTCCTCAAGAAGTTAAATACAGGGCCAGTAGGTGGCATGGTGGTTAGGGTGCCGGACTCTCTCTAGAGAGAAAGCAAGAGAGAGAGGGAAAGTGAGAAAACAAGCCGCCAGGTCCAGGACTTGAACTGCGGTTGACCATGTGGGAGTCCGGCACTCTAACCACCATGCCACCTGCAGACCCAAATAAAATAATTTAAAAAAAAGAGAATTATTTATTTTATCTTATTATTATTTTTTCCAGTTTGGTATAGGACACACGTGACAGAGAGAGAGAGAGAGAGAGAGAGAGAGTAAGCAAGCAAGCCGCCAGGTCTGGGACTCAAGCTATGCTATTGGCCATGTGGGATCCAGCTGCCCTAACCATCAAGTTACCAGCTGGCCCATTTCACATTTTTCTCTGACTCTATTCTGAAACTATGAGAAAAACTTCTTGGTAAGTTTGGACTCCCTTCTTGGGAGAGCTCCTAAAGACATAATTGTCAAAAATGGGAAAAACAAACAAAAACCCCAAACACCTTTTGGGATAGTTAAGGCAGTATGCCCCCTGACCTAAAAGGGTCGGGGACCAGGGAACTGATGGGGAGAGGAAAGCCAAACTTCATCAAAACTCTTCTCTATTGTGAAATTCCTGTATTCAGTAAACTTCTCTTTTCTTCATTTTGCAACGATTGTCCCTACTGGAAAACCGCAGAGTCCACTCCCTTTACCCTCCCTATTTTGATTCCTTTATCTCTTTGACCCTCCTACCCTCTCCTTTGGTCACCAAAACCCTATCATCATTTCATGTTGAACCAAAGAAAATCTGCTTTTAGGGCCCAGACAGTGGCTGGTGGTCAAGATAGCTGGATCCCACATGGCAGACTGCGCATTTCCAGTGACTTGTAGAACGCTTTAGGCAGGAGACCAGCAGATGGCATAATGGTTACATCGCTGGACCTCCAACGTGGTTGACGGTGGTTGGAGTCCCAGACCCAGAGCTTAAACCTCCTGCTAGGTGCATTTGTAGATGTGCCCAAGATCTTGAGGAGAGACTGAAGGAGAGGGAATTGCAGAGGGGTTATGGGGCTGATTTTTCTTTTCCTTTTTTTTTTTTTTTTTTTTTTTTTTTAGGTTTGTGCTGGCCAGAAAGAGAGAGAGAGAGAGAGAGAGAGAGAGAGAGAGAGAGAGAGGAAGCGAGAAATGAGAAATCACACCCCCCCACCCATCCCCCAGGGGTAATGGCCACTTCACAATCCCTTCTCCATTCTCCTCTTGGGATCTTGGGCATACACGCACACACGCCCAGCGTGAGTTTAAGACACCGGGTCTGGGACTCGAACCGTGATGGACTACATGGGAGTCCAGGAACACAGCCATTACGCCAATTGCTGGTCTCATGATTTCTCGCTTTACGTCTTTGTCTCTCTGGCGAGCGCACACATCCTATAGCAAAACTTTCTCTCTCAAAAAAAAAAACAAAACAAGATAAAACACTCCAGGCATGTACGGGTACCCAATATCCGGAGAAGAGAAGGAACTGTAGAGTAGCCATCACCCCTGGGTGTGTGTGTGTGTGGGGGGGGGGTACTTTCTCATTTTTTTCCCCTCTGTTTTATCCGTCCTATAGCAAATTAAGAATAAAAGCAAAAATAATTTTATTTTAGGAGATTTTTGTCCTTCTTGTTCTGCCCTGGGCCCAGTAAAACCCAGGACTCCACCTTCGGGAGACTGTTACTATAGCGATCAGCTCCAGGAGGCCTTTATCTGCTTAATGAGTTGGACATCTCTTTCTCTCTGCTATCCTGTGCAGTTTTGCGGACTGTCTGCGAGCATGTTGTGACCTGAGCGAGTCCAAGAGAGCTGTGTGCGCCACTGCAACAATAATATACATCACGGACCTAGTAGGGCAGCTGGAAATATGGGACTCAGGTAGCTTCGCCCAGAGGATCCGAGGTTAAAGATTAAGACGATATAGCTCCCCCTAAAGGGAGTGCGGATTAAAGCTGCTAAATCACGTCCGCGATATCACGTGCCTGCTTCCCTACCAATAGAAAATTAACAATCGCTTCCTCTGTTCCCCATGGAAACACCTCCGCCCCCACAGACCTTCCCGCCCCTCAGTCAAGCGTGAGGTTTTGGCGTTTCATTGAGTGTTCACGATGACAATCAAACCTGAGCCTTTTGGCTGGACACTTTGCTTCCGCTAAATAAGGGAGTACAGTGATTGGTCAATAGAGAAAGGACTGGTTTAGTCTTACCCAATGACCCTTATTTTGGGCCGGGTCTAATTAAGAGGGAGGGCCAATCAGAGGCGGCGTTGCTTTTGCGGCTCCACGTCGACACCAGCTGCCGGGCAAGATGGAGGCGCTGATTTTGGTAGGAGCTGGAGGGGCAGCGGAGGTGCTGTGGTGTCCTGAGGGGCCGGGAGTCAGGGTTAAGCCCGACTGGGACCGGGAAGATAGGGGAGTTTGGGGCAGTCTTAGGGACCAGAGGTTCTGCTATTCCCTGGAATGAATGTGTGGCCTAGGGCAGGAGCCAAAGCCTCGGTTTAGAGTAAGAAGTCTTGCGGAGGAGAGAGCAGAGACTTGGTTAAAAGTTGAACGGAGCTCATGCTGTCTTTACGATACGTAGGGTTATAAACACACTGGTTCCTCTTGATTCTTAGCATTGTGGATAATGTCCTGACTTGAATTTCCCCCCAACCCCCACACTCGCCCCAAATTTTAAGAATAGATTACAGGTGTTTTGTCATCACAGGCTCCTCCCGGTGGTGTTTGACACTGCATTGGTTATTCCCTGTCTCGTTCCTTCACATTACTCTTGATTTCAGTTTCCTTTTAATCCTCATTGGATTGGTTTGCCATGATAAAGAATTAACATTCTATTAAAGTTCTCGAATACCTAGTAGGGTTAGTATGGGCTGTGGAATATTTTTCTAGACTCCTTACTCTGTTCTTTTCCATCTCCCCTTAGTCGTTAGAGATTTTTTTTTTTTTTTTTTTTTTTTTTTTTTTTTTTTGCTACAGGGCCGGTGTGCTTGCCAGAGGCGCAGAAAGAGACGGAGACAGAAAGCGAGAAATCACCCGCTAGGGGTGATGGCCACGCTGCAATCCCTTCTCCTCTCTGGATATTGGGCACCCATGCACACGCACCCAGCGTGAGTTTCTTGCTGAGGGTCTGTCTGGGACTAGAACTTCAGTGGACCATGTGGGAGTCTAGCAGTGTAACTATTATGCCGTCTCCTGGTCCCAAAGGGATTCTTACTGTAGGATCTAGGGTGCTAATTTCTTCCTGCCTGATTATGTTAGAACTGTAGTGCCCCAAGGGGTTGTATTAGCCCTCTTGTCCACCTAATCTTGTTTGTTTAAGCAAATAAAATACTTTTACCCTTTCTTTAGGACTAGACCAGAGCATTTCTCTCAGAAACACCCTGTTGGGGCCAGCATGTGGCATGGTGGTTAAGGGTGCTGGACTTCTATATGGCCGACCACAGTTCACATCCTGGGCCTGGTGGCTTGCTTTCTCTTTCTAGCACTCTTGCTCTGTCTCTCTCTGGTCAAATTAAAATAAAGTTAAATAAAATAATTAACACACACACACAACACCCTGTTTAGCAATTTAGAGATGTTAATATTTGTGTGGCTGTAGGATTTTAGCTCCCAGCCTCCTTCCTTAATTGGGTTGAACCACTAGGCATCTTCCCAAAGATGATTTGTAGCTTATTTCTTCAGATCTTTTACACATATATATTCAGATCCTTGTCAGGTAAAAGAGAATAACAGGTTTTAATTCCCCTCTTTCAAAGTAGCAAAGATAGAGATAATTTCTTCTCGTGCTATGGATAGGTCAAGTCTAGGTAAAAAACCTTAAAATTGGAGTGATTTTTAATATTTTTGTACCAGGAGAGTGATGAGTATTTCTAACTAGGTAACAGATTAAATAACTTCTAGGCATGAGCCAGCCCATGGTGTGGTGGTTAGGCTCTGGATCCCTTATGGTCAATTGCTCAGTTTGTGTCCTGGACCCAGAGGCTTGAAAAACAAGGCAGATGCCCAAAATCCAGAAAGGAGAGTGGAGAAGAGATTGTGGGGAGGAGGGATAATTTCTGACTTTCCCTGCACCTCCCAACTGCCATAAGTGCTGGCACCCTATGGCAAAAAAGAGAAAAGAATAGATTCTAGGGAATTGGTTTATTTGGAGGTTTGCTTTGTTTCGTTTTTAATCTGCTATAGGGCCTGTGTGCCTGTCAAAGAGAGGCAGAGAGAAGTAAAAGGTGGAAAGCCCATGATGAGAAAATCTACAGTAGCATTAAAGTGGGACTTGGTCTGGGAAGATAAAGAAATCAAAATCTAATCTAGTTTTAACATTGTACTTGCTTGAACAAACCCTTCCCCTATACCTTAGTTTGCTCTACTCTTATTAAATGATAATTATTAGAAGGTTATAATAATAAAATCTTGGGGCTGGTACGTGGCGTGGTGGTTAGGGGTGCTGGACTCCCACATGGCTGACCATGGTTTGAGTTCCAGACCTGGCGTCTTGCTTTCTTTCTCTCTCTCTTTCCTTCTCTGGTCAAATTAAAATACATAAATGAAGTGAAATGAATTGAAATAAAATAAATTTTAAAAATCTTTTAAAAAATCACTTTTTTTTTTTTTTTTTTTGCTATAGGGCGTGTGCGCTCGTCAGACAGAGAGAGACAGAGAGACAGAAAGCGAGAAATCACCCCCCAGGGGGGATGGCCACGCCGCAGTCCCTTCTCCTCCATTCTCCTCTCGGGATCTTGGGCACGCACGCACACGTGCCCGGCGTGAGTTTAAGCCACCGGGTCCGGGACATGAACCGCGGTCGACTACGTGGGAGTCCAGTGACATAGCTATTACGCTAACTGCTGGTCCCTAAAAAAATCACATTTAAAAAATAATAATATAACCTTGTATATATTCTTTGTGACAAAGAATCTTTTTTTTTTTTTTTTTTTTTTTTTTGCTACAGGGTATGTGCGCTTGCTAGAGAGACAGAAAGATAGAAAGTGAGAAATCACCCCTCGGGATGATGTCCCAATCCCTTCTTCTCCATTCTCCTCTCAGGATCTTGGGCACTGACACATGCACCTAGCGTGAGATTTTTTTTTTTTTAAGAATTACTTTATTGGGAACCAGCAGTTAGCGTAATGGCTATGTCGCTGGACTCCCACATAGTCGACCGCGGTTCGCATCCCGGAGCCGGTGGCTTAAAACTCACGCCGGGCGCATGTGCGTGCGTGCCCAAGATCCTGAGAGGAGAATGGAGGAGAAGGGATTGCGGTGTGGCCATCTCCCCTGGGGAGTGATTTCTCGCTTTCTGTCTCTATGTCTCTCTCTGTCTGGTGAGCGCACGCGCCCTATAGCAAAAACCTCTCCAAAAAAAAATTATTTAACTTTTAATTAATTAATTTTAATTTCACCAGAGAGGGACAGAGAGAGAGAGAGAAAGTGAGAAAACTGGGCGGCAGGTGACGTGGAGGTTAAAGGTGCTGGACTCCCATATAACCAACTGCAGTTTGAGTCCCAGACCTGGCGGCTCACTTTCTCATTTTCCCTCTTTCTCTCTCTCTTTCTCTGTCCTTCTCTGGTCAAATTAAAATGAATAAATAAATAAAGTTAAATAATTATTTAAAAAAAGAGAGAGAGAGAAAGCAAGCCACCAGGTCCGGGACTCGAACCATGGTTGGCCATGTGGGAGTCCAGTGCCCTTAACCACCAAGCTGCCTGCCGGCCTCCCCTGGCATGAGATTTTTAAGTCACTGTGTCTGGGACTTGAACCGCAGTTGACTATGTGGGAGTCCAGCAACGTAACCATTATGCCACCTGCTGGTCCCTCAATATGGTTTTTAAAGCAAAGTTCAATGTGCTTATTTTTTTTTTTTTTATTTAAGAATTATTTATGTTATTTTATTTGTTATTAATTTTTTTTGAGAAGTTTTTGCTGTAGGGCACGTGTGCTCACCGGAAAGACAGAGACAGAAAGTGACAAGTTGTAGAGTGCAACCAAATGAATGACCACCAAAGCCAGATTAAGGTTAAAGGGAGTCTTTATTAACTGGCCAGCGACTACAGCCTGAGGCTTGGGGGGCCGAGAGTCAGAACTACAGTGCCAACCAAAGTTTGGGGTAGCCTTTTATAGGGGTTGGTTGCCAGGTGTACAGGGTTCCTATGTGAAAGCAGTTACAGAAGCTGAATCAAGCAGGTTAATTATTTCTGAGAGGAGTGGGGTTTCCATGGCTCCGGGCAGGGGTCTGCTGATTGATAGTTACATTACTAAGGAACAGCTAAACAAAAGGGTTTTGGGTTAGCAAAGACAGTAACAAGTACAGGTTGGTGTCCTGGATGTGGTTTTCTGCATGGCTAGCGCAGGCTATTTTCTTATGGGAAGAACAAGCAGGTTTACAGAAGCAGAGAGCCATGTAAGGGTAAGGGAACAAAATGGACGAACAGTTGCTCATGTGCAAGATCTAACATGCAGCCTTCCACACCATCCCGTCAGGATTTGGGGCACACATGCACCATACCTGGCATGTTTTTCAAGCCACTGGGGCCTGGATTCAAGCCCTACAGTTGGCCATGTGGGATCCATCCCCCTTACTCATTAGGCTGAGGCTGGCCCAAGCCATTTATCATATGTAAGGAATCAACTTCTCTGTATCCACAATGGCAGTAGTTTTGTTTGTTTTAAGAGAGGTTTTTGCTATAGGGTGCATAGACAGAGAGAGACAAAGAGAGAGAAATCACCCCAAGGGGGGATGACCATGCCACAGTCCCTTCTCCAACACTCTCCTCTCGGGACTTCGGGCACACATGCATACATGCCCAGTGTGAGTTAAACCGCGAGGTCCAGGACTTGAACTGCGGTCGACTACATGGGAGTTCAATGACGTAACCATTATGACATCTGCTTGCCCCAATGGCAGTAATTTTGTACCATTCTGGAGTGAAATGAGGAAATAGTCATTTAAACAATGTTCAGTAGTCAGAGATTCAGATGAGGAAGTTGGTTGAGAATCAAATGATATTTCCTAAATCTCTTTTTTTTCTCACTACCCTCACATACTGGCTCATAAAATTCAACTCCATCTGATTCAGAATCACCTTTCCTCACTGCCTTTTTTTTTCTTCTTTCATCTCATCCCTTCCTCTTTCTACTCAGCAGCATCTCTTGATTTTTAGGTCTCTGTCTTCATTATTAGAAGTATAAGGAATCCAAGGGTTTATTGAACCCATATAGTGTCCAACAAGCCACTCCCTGGGGCAGACTACTTCTGAAGTTCCTTTAGGCTTGGTCCTTTTACATTTCTGCTTTCTAGTGTGGCTGGACTTCCTGGAAATCTGATCAAAGCGTTCTCTTCTGACCTCAATTCTACAAGGCACACAACAAGTGGGGTGTTGAGAAAGAGGGAAGGATAAACTAGAGGGGGTCAAGAACGGTTAATCAACATATGCTCTGATTATGGAAATTTCTTTTTTTACTAATTATTTAATTTTATCTATTATTATTTTGTAGTTTGCTGTACGGCACGTGTGCTCACAAGAGAAAGAGAGAGAGTGAAAGTGAGAAAGCAAGCTGCAAGGTCCTGGACTTGAACTGTGGTTGGCCGTGTGGGAGTTAAGTACCCTAACCATCATACCACCTACTGGCCCGTGATTATGGAAATTTGTAAATAGCAGTGAATTTCCTTCATTTAGGTACTGTGCAGTGAGTCACATTTCTTTCTTGAATTAAGTAACCCAGCTTTATTTTCTTTTCTTTTTTTTGGAGAGGTTTTTCGTATAGGGCACGTGTGCTTGCCAGAAAACCAGAGAGAGACAGACAGCAAGAAATCACCACCCAGGGGGGATGGCCACGCCACAATCCCTTCTCCTTTATTCTCTTTCCTGGATCCTGGGCATGCATGCACATGCACCTGGTGTGAGTTTAAGGCACGGGGACTGGGACTCGAACCACGGTTGACTATATGGGAGTCCAGTGACATAGCTATTACGCCAACTGCTGGTCCCTCCAGCCTTGTTTTCAGGTAGATTTGTCTAGACATTCTCAGGTTTCCTTGTAGTCTCAGGAAAGAGACCTATTCATCTCCTTCAGTTCTCAGTGGTTAATAATATGTTTTCATCCTGCATCTTTGAACTCCGCTTCCTTTCTCCTGCTGTTTCTGCTGTTCTTCCTTTTTTAGTTGCATTGGAAAGAGATCTCTGCAGGTCACATTTTCTATTAATAACCTATGGAATCTTAAAGATAATGACATCCTCTTCTTCCTTTCCCCTTTTACTTTTTTCTCAAAGCAATTTTGGTCCTTAAATCTTTGTTCATAGATTTTGTTTTTCCTAATCATTCCTGGATTCACCTTTCCAATGGTTCACAGACTAGCTATCTAATTCTGTCCTTTCTCTCCTATTAGTATTTTATCCTAAAACAATGACTAAATCCTGAATTCTAAGTGTCATTCAAAAATCAGGCCATCCAAAGTGCATAAGGTTATGCATAGTGTGGAGGAGGAGACTATGCAGAATACATCAGTGACTCTTAAAGGTTGATCCTGCTCTATGGCCTTGGCTTCCTGAATCATCTTAATGGGGCTTTTGTTAAATTCCTCTGGCACTAACAGTAGAGGTACTTGGCCTAAATGCCCCCTCCCCCTGCTCTGGGCAAAGGTATCAATTACATTAAGCCCCCAAAGCACTCCCATCTCGTTCCTGGCAGTCCCCTGTGCCCCTCTCCCAGCTGTGTCCTTGCCGGTGCTGGGCCCCTCCATTTAGTTAGGAGAAGCAATCTCCTCATTCCTGTGCTGTGGAGATATATTTCTCAACTAGGGCGCGAGCAGTGCCAGCACTGCCCCCGGTGAGGTCCCTGGCAGCCATAAAAATTTTTATTGTGATTATGTTGGTGTCGGGGTGTCCATCTGGGTTATTGCACACCTAGTTTAATTGATTGAAGTTTAATTTATTGACACTTCAAATTAAATGATCAGAATAAACTGTGCTGTTACTCTGACCGGCTTGTTTTAATGGTTGATTGCTGGAAGCAGACCTCGGCTTGAACTAAAACCCCCAAAGAGCAATTGACGCTGCTTCTAACTCTCCCCATGTCTTGCCCTCCAAGAAGACCTCGTTATAGATTTCCGACGTATTTATATATATTTTTTCCCTCTCCTTCACTGTGGTGGGAAAGAGTTGGTCCCTAGCAAGGTATAAATTATATCAAAGGTCTAGGGGAACTGTCACATGGTCAAAAGAGGAGGAGCGGGCCTCCATGTGAAGAAAACCAGACCCTTGAGAAGCCAGGTCTTCTCTGGGAGGCAGGGGGTGAATGCAATTAAGCAGATATTTGAGGAAGCCTCTTGGCCGGTTTAGAGCTTTTTTCATCTATGGAGTTGCTACTGTTTCTTATTTTACTCCATTGACATGATTTGGTTAGAGTCATAGAAAGGGAAACTGGAGGAAACAGATAAAAGATGGAACAGGTGGGACCAGCAGTTAATGTAATGGCTATGTCGCTGGGCTTCCATGTAGTCAACCATGGTTCAAGTCCTGGACCCGGTGGCTTAAACTTATGCCAGGCATATGTGTGTGCATGCCCAAGATTCCAAGAGGAGAGTGGAGGAGAAGGGATTGTGGCGTAGCCATCCTCCCTGGGGGGTGATTTCTCGCTTTCTGTCTCTGTCTCTTTCTGGTGAGTGCACACGCCCTATAACAAAAACCTCCCCCCCCAAAAAAAAAAGATGGAACAAGCATAAAGCATCAGTGCCTACCGACTGACTTATATTGGAGTAATTAGGAAAAGGGATAGCAGACTGCCTGTGGGGAGTGGGGAACAAGGGTTGGGAGGTTGAGTCCATGTCATTACCAGAAGTTTGTGTGGAAGCTGCCTCCCCTGTTGCTGGGCAGAACAGGTTTTCTCTCTCATCGAATTACTAGAAGGATCATGCCTGTCCTTAGATTCCTCTGGTCTGTCACCTCTTCTGTTATTTGTCCACCTCACTCTTCAAGAAGTCCCTCCTGTTGGGTAAACCTAAGTCACAGATGCTGCAGATGAAGCCTCTAGTTCCTTCTTTGACTTTTTTTCTCACTATCAGGGCAGGTATCTCCATCCACAACCAGTTGGCCTGGCTAGTCCTGTCAACCAGTTTTCTCCAAATTCTTTCCATTGTGTGGTTTTTAGAGGGAGACCGAAACCAGAGGAGAAGAGAACAATTCGCCTCAGGAATTGATTTGTGGGCATACATAGACTGAAAGATGAACACAAGGGTTGTCAATTCATCTTTCAGAGACTAGCTTTTATTTTTACTGTCATATTTGGGGGATTGGCTGTTGGGATAAATCATGATAACAAATCATGACCAAGGATGCATCACAAATGGATCTAGTAGGCCAGCAGGTGGCATGTTGGTTAAGGTTCTGGACTCCCACATGTTTGACAGCTGTTCGAGTCCTGGACCTGGTAGCTTACTTTCTCTCTGTGTCTGGTGAGTGCACATGTCCTGTAGCAAAATTAAAAAATAATAATAATAAATAAAATTAAAAATTCTTTTTTGTCTAGAGAGAGGGCTTTTTTTTTTTTTCAAAGAATTATTTTATTCACCTTTATTCATTATTATTTTTTTATCTGACCAGAGAAAGATAAAGAGAGGTAAAGTGAGACAGCAAGCCACTACCAGGTCTGGGACTCGAACCATAGTCGGCCATGTGGGTGTCCAGCACCCTTAACCACCACACCACCTGTTGGTCATGAGAGAGATTTTTGCTATAGGACTTGTGTGCTCTCCAGAGACACAGAAAGAGACAGAGAAAGTGAGAAACCATCCCGCCCAGGAGGATGGCCATGCCACAATCCCTTTCCTCCATTTTCCTCAGGATTTTGGGCATGCACATGAGCACCTGGCAAAAGTTTCAAGCCTCCGGGTCCAGGACTTGAACTGCAGTTGATGTCCTGGGAGTCCAAAGCCTTAATCCATATACCACCTGATGGTCCCAAGTAAATTTTTTTTTTTTTTTTTTTTTTTACTTATTTATTTTAATTTGACCAGAGAGAGAAGGAAACTGAGAAAGCAAGTCACTAGGTCCAGGACTTGAACCACGGTCGATCGACCATGTCCAGTACCCTTAATGATCACGCCACCTGCCAGCCCCCCAAGTAAATAATTCTTTTTTGAGATGTTTTTGCTATAGGGTGCGTGCACTCACCCAAAAGAGGGACAGAAAGCAAGAAATCATCCCTTGGGGGGATGGCCATGCCGCAATCCCTTCTCCATTCTCCTCTTGGGATCTTGGGCATGCACGCACATGTGCCTGGTGTGAGTTTAAGCCACCAGGTCCAGGACTCGAACTGCAGTCAACTACATGGGAGTCCAGCGACATAACCATTATGCCATCTGCTGCTTCCCCCCAAGTAAATAATTCTTAAATAAAAGGGAAAAAAGGATCTAGCCCCAGTTGTTGTTTTTTTTTTTTTTTTCTGAATGGTAGTTAAATAAGGGCTTCTGGATTATCAAACTGGGAAGGCAGTAAATTCTAATCCACACACAGGCCTCAGGTCTAAAGTCTGATTTCTGCTTGTTGAGCTCATCTTTTTTCTTAGTACTACTGCTTCATCCCCCTTTTCTGAGTTTTTTCACTTTATGATAGTTGAGAATTAGGGATGCTGTAATCCTTGGGCAAAAAATTCTTCTGGCAGATGGGCTTTCTGAATTTTAAGAAAAGGACTGAAACTTTGCTTTCCTGAAGAGCTCCAGGGCCTGTCTATCTTTGTCTTTCCCATTTCACAGTCACCAAACTCAGCCATTAAAAGCTGGAGGGTGTGGTGCTGACCTTTACTCCCCTTGCTGGCTGTTTTAGTTTTTTCAGTCATATTTATTAATTTATGAAGGCAACACAAACATTTATTGAACTCATTACTGGGTGCTAGGCAAAGAAGAGGCGGCAATTTACAGAAGCACCACTTATTTCCCGTTTTTTTTTTTTTTCCTCCCTTCTCCACAGAAATCTCATTTAATTCCTTTTTATTTATTCTTTTAGAGAGATTTTTCCTATAGGGTGTGTGTGCTTACTGGAGAGACAGAGAGACAGAAAATGAGAAATCACCACCCCCACCCCCACCCCAGGGGGGATGGCCTTGCCTCAATCCTTTCCCCTCTCAGGATTTTGGGCGCACACACATGCACATGTGTCCACAGTGAGGGTTTTTTTTTTTTTTTTTTTTAAAGAATTATAAATTTATTGAGACCAGCAGTTGGCATAATGGCTATGTTGCTGGACTCCCATGTAGTCGACTACAGTTCAAGTCCCACACCTGGTGGGACTGCTGTTCGAGTCCCGGGCCCGGTGGCTTAAACTCATGCCTGGTGCGTGTGCGCCCAGGACCCTGAGAGGAGAATGGAAGAAAAGGGACTGTGGCGTGGCCATCTGCCCTGTGGGGTGATTTCTCACTTTCTATCTCTCTGTCTTTCTGGCAAGTGCATACACCCTATAGCAAAAACCTCTCCAAAAAGAAAGAAAAAAGAATTACTTTATTTAACTTTATTTGTTTACTTAAAAAAAAAATTTGGCCAGAGGGACAGAGCATGAGAGTGAGACAGAGAGAGGGAGAGAGGGGGGAGAGAAATTGAGAAAGCAAGTCACCAGGTCTAGGACTTGAACCGTTGTCGGCCATTTGGGAATCCAGCACCTTTAACCACCACACCACCTATTGGCCCTTGGGCAGACTTTTAAAAAAATGTTTTATTTATTTATTTATTTTTTTCCTGAGGACACGTTCCACATTTTATTTAAATTTTAAGACTAACTTTAATCTCAAAATCACATATCCATACACCGATTTCCTTTTTGTTGACTTCACTTCAACTTAAATGCATGGTTTGTTAAACAAAACTGTAAAATATTTGCCATGTCTGTTACATGTAACACACGGGAACAGCTTTTAACAGAAATTCATCAATACACCCCCCAACATTTTTTTATTATAAATACAGGTATCAAAACAATCCTGAACATATTTTTGATACTACTAGTAGTCAGCACCCACACCACTTCAAAAATTAACACAATTTGTGACAATGTTCATTGTACCTGCTACCTTAACAATTTCAACTGCAGCTCTTTCACTAAGTGAGATGGATAAAGCATGCCATTTCTGTTTTTCCTTCTTGAGATTTTTTACTTTTCAGAAACATACATGCTTATACCACTGCCATCTGACACTTCTTGCCATGCTTTTATCTTGAAAACTCAAATTCTATTTCGAGTACTCCAGGCTTACGTTTAAATGACAGTGCCTTAATAAGAGAAAAAAAAATTGTGCTGCATTTTCCCTCTTGTTACCTGAAAACATAACGGGTGTACATATATTAAATGTATTCTTACAAATGTCCAGTCATGTTTACCAGCTGGAATTCTTTTACTTAATGTGTGGGTATTACATTGTGATATTTAATCAAGACATTTATATGAGTAGAAGGTTGCTGATTTAAGACAAATTTGAGAGCCTCTAAAATTAATTGTTGTATGTTTGTCCTTCTGGTGGCTGTGTAAGCTTCATATTTTCTTTGGACATCATTAGACATCGTAGCTCTTGAAGGACGACATTAATGCTGTAAGAGTTTTGCCATTGTGCTAACACTGGTATGCTCCGTGCATCCACCATCCCACTGGAATTATTTATTCCATTCATATTAATTTTTGTTACAAATCTAACTGATGGAGGAACTTCTGGGTATTTAGGTCCACATTTTACTTTCAGGCTATATATTCTGTTTTCATAATTTGTCCTTGGTGGCCCAATAATCATGCCTGTCCACCTTGTAAGTGTCATATCTTCATCATCTTCAAGGCCCCAGCTAACCATACCATCGCCTACTCCTTTTTGTCCTTCTTCAAGTTCTTCCAACAAGCGAAAATTACGAGGAACTTTAACTCCTGTGGAGACCGCCATCTTCTCCTGCAGCCCCTGTTTTATATTTATTAATGACAGAGAGCATGTGCATGTATAAGGCAGAATCTCATCATGCCACAATCCGTTTTCCACAGTCTGGCAGTTGTCAGGATCTTTGGCATCACACACATGCCTGGCATGTTCTCAGGCCAACCTGGGTTCTCAACCTGCAGTTGACCATGTGGCTTCCAGCACTGTAGTTTAGATTGCTACTTACTGCAGCACCAGGCTGGGTCCAGTTTCCTCTCTTAACCAATAGTTGGTCTCATGTCAGCTGGGTAATGTTCAACTTGTGGCTCCTGTTCTTTCCTGAGCTGTGATTTTTTTTTTTTTTTTTAATTTGCCAAAGGGCTCATGTACTTAACAGAGACACAGAGGGAGAAAGCACCTCCCAGTGGGGCATGGTCACATCACAATCCTTTCTCCATTTCTTGATCCTGTAGGGATTTGGGTCATGTTTTCAAGCCACTGGGTTCAGGATTTGAACCACATGGTCTGCCATGTGGGATCTAGCTCTCTTAACCACTTGACCATGGGCCGACCCTGATCTGTGCTTTTTTTGTTTGTTTTTTTTTATTTAATTTGCTATCAGACATGTGGGGTTGCTAGAGACAGACAGAGGGAAAGTGAGCAAGCATCCCCCAAGGGGATGGCTGCATTCTCTTCTCTGTTTTCCTCTCAGGATTTTGAGCCATGTACACAAACACTCCTGGCATGTTTCTCAAGCTCTTGGATCTAGGACTTGAACCACACAGTTAGCCATGTGGGATCCAGCTGCCTTAACTACCATACTACCTACTGGCCCAAGAGTTTCTTTTAATTCACCAGAGGGCACATGCACTGGGGTGGGGATGAGGAGAGGGGGAAAGGGAGAAAGCATCCCTCCTCCACCATGGGGTGTGGTTACACCACAATCCATTCTCCTCCATTTCTCCCTCCCTTTGGGATTTTCAGCATGCATGCACACATGCCTGGTGTGTTTTTCATGCTGTCAGATCTGAGGTTTGGCCATGTAGGATCCAGCCACCTTGACCACCTAGCTACAGACTAATCCCAAATAGTTTTTATCCAGAGCTGCCCTTTAAATATTTTTGCCGAGTATAATCCTGAGGAAGCTGCAGGTTATCCAGAAGGCCCACAGGGGGCAGCACTAGGAATGACTCTTCCTCTAGTTCTGTTTGCTGGGGGAGGGGACTGTGGGCGGTGTCCATGTTTTTCACCAGACTTCAAAAGCCCCTGATTGAGATCAAAGCCTCATTTACAGCAGCCTCTCTTATTAGGTGGTGTTTCAGCTGTCTTTAGGAGAGCATTCTAGTTTTCTTGATAATGAAAACATATATTGAATCTATTCAAACCACCCAGCCTCCCACAAACCAATCTGACTAGACATCATTTCCAGGCACCATTAGCATTTGAGGTGAAGTTCTGTTATACACTCAGGCTGTGGCTCTCTGAAAGTCAGTGCATCACAGAACTTTGTCTCGAAAGCTTTCTAGCGACTACCGATTTGGGAAGTGGAAGGGAAGAATAGACATTTTTAAAAGAAGTGTTTTATTCAACTTAATTATTTTTAATTTGACCAGAGAAGGACAGAGAGAGAGAGAAAGTGAGAAAGCAAGCCATCAGGTCCAAGACTCGAACTGCAGTTGGCCATGTGGGAGTCCAGCACCCTTAACCGCCACGCCACCTGCCGGCCTCAGAATAGACCTTTTAAATCCTTTGGATATGGCCCTAAGCTTGTAAGGTCTTTCTCAACAATCTTTATTCAGTGTGTAAAAGTCAAGCCTAGTTCATTGTCTGGGAAGCCCGTTTCTCCATAGCTGGGAGTTATTTATAAACTTGCCCTTTGCAAAAACTTAAAATGAAATTACATTATCAGTAATGGCTTCTGGGGCCTTTAAACTGGCTGGTTTTATGGCAGGAGGGGATCGCCTGGCTCTCCCCACTCCTAAGAGGTAAAGGACCTGAAGTGGAAGCAGCTGCAGTCAGAAGGTGGTAGGAGAAGTAAAGAAGCTTTTGGCTCCAGCTCAAGCTCAGTAGAGAATTAAAGCAGGATTTAAGTTCTTGCCTAAACCCTCAGTTTTGTTTAGCGTGGTTTTTCCTTTGGAAGTTTGAAATGACCAGCCTTTTCTGTCGTGTCTTTCCATTTTCAGAGCTCTAATAAGTCAAGTCTGGTTTCTCTCCTTGCCTTTTTTAGCCTGTCTTTTATCCTTCCCAAGAAGATCCGATGTTTCTATTTTTGAGGTTTCTTTGATAATGTCTTCTAGGAAGTGAGTGAAAGGAGCCAGGAGCAGAACCCAGGGATCTGTTTCTCTTTTTGCCAGCTTGGCTGTTTCAGGCACTTACCCTGTTGGCCACAGAGGACATTGTGTGACTCTCCTAGTTGGCTGGTGGCCATTAGGGCTTTTCTTTTGTCTGGGTTCTCATTCCTTCTAGAGAATGCCAGACTTTGGCTGCAAGAATCAGTTACTTGTGCCAGATTAATGCCCAACTTGGGCAGTTTTCTAAATTTAATGAAAATGTGGGTAAAGAAACAAAGCCAAAGATTTCCAGGGAAAAAGTTACAGGAAGAAACACTTGTAAAGTTTTTCCCTTTGGAATTATTTTTTTCCATTAAGAAAACGCGTTCCCATTGTTGTCTCCCTTTTGGTGAACTGAGGACCCGTGTTGCTATAGAACTTAGCCTGATTTATAGGAAGCCCTGTCTAGAAGGAAGTAGAGCTGCTTCTGTTAGCTTTTCAAGTAGACTCTAGAGGACTTCTCTCTGCTAGACAACAGAGTTCCTTAATTTGAGAGAAGAATTCTTCATTTCTTGTTTATAGAGCATAGTGTATACGGAGTGGACATCTCTAAGGAGTGTTTATCAGAGGAGAGATATGGTTGGTAGTAACATTGCTAAAATGGTCACACCAGAAAAATCTACTTACATGTGGAAGTACGATGATTAAAAAAAAAAAAAACACTTCTAGATGCTTACTTCATCAATACATTTTTGCTTTTTCCCCAAACTTTATTCTCTTAGTTATTCAACAAATATCGAGAGTTTAGGATGTGTCAGGCATTGCTGTGGACACTTGGGGTAAATTAGTGAATTAAACATAAAAGAATTCAACTGGGGAAAGCTTACATTCCTCATCGCCTTGTCATCAGGAGTCTGTTTTTTCTTTATTCCCATTCTAAAATCTCACCTTCCCCTCTCAAGCCAGGGTTGGTTCTTCACACAGAAACATAAACTTGGAGCCTCACGGGAGAGTTTACTTCTGTAGAGGCTGCAGTTTCTGGATCTTGGGCAATGATTCTTTCCTCCTCGCACATGCTTGGAGAATGTGTTTGGTCCCTATGAGGACCTGGCATTTCCTCAGGAAGGCCAGGAAAGAGGTAGTAAAGCAAAAGTCTTGTCAGAGTACAGGGCTGTCCATGTAATGTTGATCAGGGAGTTGAGAAATGTGAGGCTCTACTATTTTTTTTCTTTTTAGATTTTTTGCCATAGGGTAAATGCGCTTGCCAGAGAGAGGAAAAATGAGAATTCACCTCCCTCACCCCCAGGATGGCAACCTCAAAATCCTTTCCCCATTCTCCTCTCAGGATTTTGATCATGCACAGACATGCCCAGTGTGATTTTCTTTCTTTCTTTTTTATTTAAAGAATTATTTTACTGAACTTTATTTTATTTATTTATTTATTTAAATTTGACCTTGGAAGGATAGAGAGTGAGAGGGAAAGTGAGAAAGCAAGCCACCAGCTCCAGGACTCGAACCGTGGTCAACCATGTGAGAATCCAGCACTCTTAACCACCACGCCACCTGCTGGCCTCCCAAGCATGATTTTCAAGCTGCCTGGTCTGGGACTTGAACTGCAGTTAGCCATGTGAGAGTTCAGCATCTTAACCATCCATACCACCTGCTGGCCCCAACTTTTTTTTTTTCCTGAAAGTTTTCTGTAGGGCACATATGCTTACCAGAGAGAAAGTGAGAAAACACCATCCTAGGAGGGAGGGGTTGTGCTGCAATCCCTTCTCCTCCATTTTCTTCTCAGGATTTTGTACACACGCATGCACATGCATCCAGTGTTTTTTAAGCTGCCAGGTCCCAGATTCAAACCATGCAGTCGGCCATGTGGGATCCAGCTGCCTTAACCACCACACCACCAGCTAGCTCTGCAAACGTGTTCTTCCATACACACACACACACACACACACACACACACAGAGTCTCTCTCTTCTGTTCCCCTTTTTCCTCTTGTAGTTAATTGGTTGCCTGGAATTTGCAGGGGTACAGGAGAGAGAATACCAGGCCATTGCAGCTTTTGCAAAGTGAAGGGAGTCATTTGAGTGTAACCATTAGGGCTGAGGCTGTGATTCCTTTAGGAGAATCAATATCCTGTTTGATTTCTTGGTGGGGGCCAGCAGGTAGCATGATGCTTAAAGCACTGAACTTCCACATGGCTGGTCGCAGTTTCAGTCCCAGACCTGGTGGCTTACTTCTCACTTTCTCTCTCTGTCTCTGGTGAGTGCATGTGCCCTATAGTAAATTAAAAATTAATAATAATAAATACAATCAAATAATTCTTTAAAAATAAAGTCCCTCTTGCTCACTATCACCAGGCCCCAGAATATTTCTTGGGTAGATCTTCTCATTGCTTCTTAACTCCTCCAAAATTCAGGATGGTTTTTGTCCTAGCAAGTCAAGTGGTAGTGGTTAGGGTGTGGTGGAGAGATGGAGATCATAGGAGAGTTTCGAGAAGATGGTTGCGTCACTGGGCTGCATTCAGAACTGTTGTGCTTATGTGTGTGGGTCTCTGTGTGTGCAAACATTCATTTTCCTCTGCTTGGTGTGTGGGTGGTTAAGGGAAGGCTTGCTTTATGCCTCTGCATTGCTACTGCATTGGAATTGCAGAGACTTCCAGGTATCCTTGGGCATTCAGGCCTATTTCAAATAGGCCTCGTGCAGTGCCTATTAATTAGTCTGGTCACTTTCCATATCCACCTGTGCATGGGAGGGTAATTTGGAAAATAACTGTAGCATAATACTTGGAAATAACAGCATGACCTAACTTGAGTAAACCTCTTGTGAGTCAGTTTCTCTGACTCACTGTTTCTCTGGTGCTGCTTTGTAGTACTGTGTTGAAATTCTTCCTCCCTTAATTCAGTTCACTCACCGCTTGGTTGTTCTCAATGGGAAGTGTAAAACTCTAACCGTGTTGGGGTAGGAGACATAGACACTTCTGTATCCCCTTGCAGCCCAGTTGGGAGGAAGGGAAGGTATTTAGTTTGCTAGTGGTGGTGGGAGCCTGCAGGACTGAAGGTGTGTTTGTATCTCTTTAGGAACCCTCCCTGTATACTGTCAAAGCCATCCTGATTCTAGACAATGATGGAGATCGACTGTTTGCCAAGGTGAGATTTCCTTTCAAATTAGGAGTAGAACGGAGGGGGGGGGGGGCGCCGCAGGTGGTGTGGTGGTTAAGGGCTGGACACTCCCACGTGGCTGACTGCGGTTCAAGTCCTGGACCTAGTGGCTTACTTTCTCACTTTCTCTCCCTCTCTGTCTCTCTATGGTCAAATTAAAATAAATGAATAAATACATAAAAAGTTAAATTAATAATTCTTAAAAGAAAGGAATAGAACAGGGAGTAATTCTGAGATTAGGATGTCAGGACTGACCATGTTAATTGACAGTCCTCCATAGTATAATTCTGAGAATTCTTTCATCTTACCTTGGCTATTCCGGATAAAACCTCAATTTTCTTTTGTTCGTTAGTTGCACTGCTTCCCTCCTTGTTGTCATGAAACTTTGCTCTCCTTCGTTATCAGCATCAGAGCAGGGAAAAGCTTTGGAACCTTGGTTCCTGAACAAAGCAGTCTCCAGATGTTGGAAGCAGCCTGCCTATGCCCATCACTCCTATTTCCTTCCCTGCTGCTTGGTTTCTCTACCTAGATTTTTCCAGAGAATTCTCTTGTAGCCCCAGAGTTCTAGTCCCAGGTCTGTAGACATTACTAAGCCTGTTACTCCTGACTTCTCCAGTGTGAAGTTTCTAACTTTGGATCTATTGAGAGAGACGCAAGGACACCCCTCTGTTCTCCCTCCATATTCTCCCCCTCCTGTAGAAATTTCTTTTCTCCCTGGTGTATTAACTCCGGGCGAGCATAGCATAAATCAATCAGCAGGTAGAGATTAGTTTAGAATTCACCAGCTGTTCCTCCCTGTAATTGGATGTAACTATGCAGGACACCTTTTGAAACAGTTATCCAGTTACTAAATGCCAGACCTGTCATAGGTCTTCAGCTGACTGCGACGGATTAGCCCCTAAAGAGCAGAGCGATTTAGCAGCCTGCATCTCCGCCCCTTGCCAGGGAGAGCTAGGGAGTGGGCTCAGCGATGTGCTAGATTGCCTCCTGCTTCTTTCAGCTTGAAGAAAAGAAAACTAAGGTACAAGAGACCATAGGACAACGTTCACCTTTCTTTGGGAGAAGTTTTTGCAGCCTTTCCCCTTCCTCAGCTTCGAAGAGAGGGTCTGAAGGAAGTGCTTCCAGAATGTTTTGTGTTCTCTGGCACAGCTCCCTGCCATTGGGTAGCTCTAGGAAACACTTGACGGTTCTGAGAGCTCTCTTAGAGGAACAGAGCCTCATCATAGGACTGGCAGGCCTCTGGTCTCAGGCAGGCTTAGAGGTGAGGTGGGATTGCTTCCAGCAGGGTTCTTTCTTTCTTTTTATCTTGACTACTCATTGCCCATTCCCTTTCTGTGTAGTTCTTCCTTGTCCATGTCAGTATTTCTCCCTCACCCCACGCTTTCACGGAGAGAAATCCAAGAGCCCAGGGCAAAACAGAGTTACTAATCACTCTGGGCTCCTGGCCCTAATGACCCAACCCTGTCTTCTTTTCCTCTGCACAGTACTATGACGACACCTACCCCAGTGTCAAGGAGCAAAAGGCCTTTGAAAAGAACATTTTCAACAAAACTCATCGGACTGACAGTAGGTCATTTCATTCCACTATCCCCTGTGTTGGAGGGACCCATGGTGGGAAGGGGGTGGCAGCAGGACTGCAGAGAAAGGATAAAATGACTCTGCCTCCTTTTTTTCTCTTTTTACCCTCCTCCCCTCATATAATAAACTCTTCAGAAATGTAATGGGGAGGTGAGTGTACCTCACGCGGGAATACCGCGCTGGAAGGTTGGCTGTTAGCTACCTGTCTAGTCCCTGGATTTATGAGCCTCACTTGACAAATTTAACTGCAGCTCTGCTTATTGTACCGCATCCATTAGGGCAGGTAAATGGAAGTCTGTAAAGGTGACCGCTCTGCATTTTCACCTCCGAAGGATCGACTAGTATCCTGCCTCATATACAAGGAGGGAAATAAGTGTAGTGGCAAGAGGGGTTGGTTAGAGGAGAAGATACATTTAGACTCCCCCAAGTTTATACTTCCCTTCTTCTGCTACCACCCAAAAAGAGCAGAGCAACTTCAGTCTTTAGAGGTCATTACAGCCCACCTTACCTCAGCCCCAAATAGCTGGATACCAGGAGTTCATGGTTACTTCTCCTACCTGCTTTCTTATCCCAGGCTGTCTGTTTCTGTGTTTTTTTCCACAGGTGAGATTGCCCTCTTGGAAGGTCTGACAGTGGTATACAAAAGCAGTATAGATCTCTATTTCTATGTGATTGGCAGCTCCTATGAAAATGAGGTGAGACTCCCCACCCCTCTTGGTATCTCTGGTTCCACTTCCTAAACCACAGGCAGAACGCAGCCACTAGTTTGGGGTCCTAGGAGAGCCCGTGTCCCTCTGGCTTCTGACTGGGCTAACGAAATTGCCGGAGATCCCCACCAGCCTCACAAACATGGCCTAGCAAACAAATCAGCCTGGAAAGGAAGTTTCTCAGATCTATCTTCTATCTCCAGGTAGGAAACACCACATATGTTTTAGTATCCTTCCCTAGATAGTGGAGTTTATTTGTTGTTATTTTTTTAATTTGATAGAAAATGAGAGAGTAAGCCACCAGGTCTGAGATTTGAACCTTGCTCAGCCATATGGAAGTCCAGCACCTTAACCACCACGCCACCTGCAGGCCCCTGTTTTGTTTTTAGAGCGATTTTTGCTATAGGGTGTATGCGTTTGCCAGAGAGACAGAAAGCGAGAAATCACCCCACAGGGGGTATGGCCATGCCATAATCCCTTCTCCTTCATTCTCCTCTTTGGGCAGGCACACACGCACATGTGCCCATCATGAGTTTTTTTGGTCTTTTTTTTTTTTTTTTTTTTTTTTTTTAAATTCATTATTTATTTATTTAATTTTATCTGTTACTGTTATTTGTTTATTTTTTAAATGTGACCAGAGAGACACAGGAAAGAGAGAGAAAGGGAAAGTGAGAAAGCAAGCTGTCAGGTCCAAGACTTGAACCACAGTCAGCTATGTGGGAGTTCAGCACCTTAAAACACCACATCATCTGACAGCCCCTCAGCATGAGTTTTAAGCCACCAGGTCTGGGACTTGAACCATGGTTGACTACATGGAAACCCAGTGACATAACCACTTACGCTATCTGCTGGCCCCTAGATAGTGATTTTTAATAAGGTGGCTTTCTGAGGTATGGTCAGGGATGTGTGTATAGGGTGGGGGGTCGTTGCTTCTGCAATGAAGGGCCGATACTTGACTGAGTTTGGACCAGTTAGCCAACACCTTAGGTCATGTTGAAGCCATACCTTCTGTATGGGTCGCTTGAGAAGACTGAGGGTATGGTCCTAACCTGCTTCCTACATGCAGGAAAAGCTATTTACCTCTGGTAGCAATTTCTAGGAAAGTAGATAAGTAAAAATAAATCCCTGGATAATTTGAGGTAAAACTAAAAGTTTGAGAGAACAACTCTTTTTTTTTTTTTTAAGAATTATTTAATTTTATTCATTATCTTTTTTTTTTTTTTTTAATTTGATTAGAGAGAGAGGGAAAGCGCGACAGTAAGCCACCAGGTCTGATACTCAAACCGTGGTCAGCCATATGGGAGTCCAGCACTCCAGCCACCATACCACCTACCAGCCAGAGAATAACTCTTTTTACTATAGGGCTAACGTGCTTGCCGGAGACAGATAGAGATGGGGTGGGGTTGGGAGAGTGAGAAAGCGTCCCCAACGGGGGAAGTCATGCCACAGTCCCTTCTCCTCCATTTCCTCCATTCTCTCAGGATTTTGAGCACACGTGCACAAACAAGTGCCTGGCGTCTTTTTCAAGCTGTCAGGTCCAAGAACCACTTGAACCATGCAGTCAGCCTTGTTGGATCCAGTCTCCTTAACCTTCTTGCCATCTGCTGAGAGAACAGTTCTTATTGAGCTCTTATTATCTATATACTTACTTTTTAAATTAAGAAGTTATATATTATTAATAATATATTAATATATATTAATTATTAAAGTGGCAGTTTCAGGGGCTGGCAGGTAGAGTGGTGGTTAAAGGCGCTGGATTCCCACATGGCCGACCACAGTTCTAGACCTGGTGTCTTGCTTTCTCACTTTTCCTTTCTCTCTGACTGTCTCTCTGTGGTCAAATTTTAAAAATAATAGGGAACCAGCAGTTAGCGTAATGGCTATGTCGCTGGACTCCCACGTGGTCGACCGCAGTTCGCATCTCGGACCCGGTGGCTTACAACTCACGCCGGGCGCGTGTGCTTGCGTGCCCAAGATCCCGAGAGGAGAATGGAGGAGAAGGAATTGCGGCGTGACCATCCCCCCTGGGGGGTGATTTCTCGCTTTCTGTCTCTATGTCTCTCTCTGTCTGTCTGGCGAGCGCACGCGCCCTATAGCGAAAAAAAAACCTCTCCAAAAATAATAATAACAAATGGAAATAAATAAATAAATATTTTTAAAAAGTGGCAGTTTCATATGGTTCAACCTAATACCGTTCTTAGGGTCACTCTGTAGAAAATGGCTCAACTTAACACCCAGAAAGGAGGGAGAGGTAGAGCAGAAGTGATTGTAAAGTGACCTTCCCCATGGGGGTTGCTTTCTCACTTTCTTTGTCTCTCTCTGTCCCTCTCTGTCAAGCCCATGTTCCCTCTGGCAATTTTTTTTTTTTTTTTTTTTTGAAGAGGTTTTTGCTATAGGGCGCATCCGCTCACCAGACAGACAGAGACAGAGAGACAGAAAGTGAGAAGTCATTCCCCAGGGGGGATGGCCATGCCATAATCCCTTCTCCTCCATTCTCCTCTCAAGATCTTTGGCATGCACGCACACACGCCTGGTGTGAGTTTTAAGCCACTGGGTCCAGGACGCAAACCGCGGTCGACTACGTGGGAGTCCAGCGACATAGCCATTACGCTAACTGCTGGTTCCCTTTTTTTTTTTTTTTTTGGAGGCTTTCTCACTTTCTTTATCTCTCTCTCTCTCTCTCTCTCTCTCTCTCTCTCTCTCTCTGATGGGCACATGTGCCCTATAGCAAATTTTTAAAATAATAATAAATAGGGAGCCGGCGGGTGGTATGGTGGTTAAGGGCTGGACATTCCCACATGGCTGACCATGGTTTGAGATCCGGACCTGGTGGCTTGCTTTCTCACTTTCCCTTTCTCTCCCTCTGTGTCTCTCTCTGGTCAAATTGAAATAAGTGAATGAATAAATAAAAATTAAAAATAATAATAATAAATAAATAATTTTTTTTTTTTAAAAAAAAGAAGAAGATGGCCCAGCTAGGATTCAAGCCTACTTCTGTCCGACTTGAGAGTCTGTGTCTTTTCTTCTAACTGCTACTTGACCCCAGTTACTGCCTATTAATGGCTTCTCTATGACATTAAGTGACACATACACAGTTGGTAATGACATGTAGAGGACTGTGACAGGAAATTTCTATGTAAATTTTTTTTAAAGAATTATTTATTTATTTTTATTTATTCATTCATTTTCATTTGATCAGAGAGAGACAGAGAAAGTGAGAAAGCAAGCCACCAGGTCTGGGACTTGAACTGTGTGTGGTGGGCCATGTGGGGATGTCCAACATCTTAACCACACACCACCTGCTTGCCCCTCTGTGTTAACTTCTTTTTTTCCTAAGAATTATTTATGTATTCATTCAGTCATTTTTATTTGACTAGAGAAAGACAGACACACAGAGAGAAGGAATGTGAGAAAGCAAACCACCAGGTCCGAGACTCGAACCGCGTTCGGCCATGTGGGAGTGTCCAGCACCTTAACCACCACACCACCTGCTGACCCTATGTTAACTAAATGAGACCTCAAATTGTAGGATCATGGGGCAGAATTTATTTCTGTGATGAACCACACTTTCTCTTCCACCTTACGTTTTTGGTCCTTTGTGAAAGCCCGTGTCTTTTGATGCTTAATGAATTAGAGGGTTTTGTTTTTAGGTAGCAGCTTTTAGGGCTATGAACCTTATCCTTCTGCCTCCTTTGTCTCCTAACAGTTGATGCTTATGGCCGTCCTAAACTGCCTCTTCGACTCATTGAGCCAGATGCTGAGGTGAGCAGGCCACTCTTGATGCCATTTTGGGAAACAAAGTAACTGTTCTTCAGACCCAGGGATTTGTAGAGGATTGGCAGAGGCTCCAGAGCATTGGTTTACTACAAGAATTGGTCTAGGTGAGCCGGTGGTGTAGTGGTTAAGGTAGCTGGATCCATGCCTGGTACGTGTGCATGAGTGCTCACAATTCCAAAGAGAAGGGATTGCAGTGTGGCCACCTGCCTGGGATGTCTTTTTCCCTCTCTGGCAAGCACACATGCCCTATAACAAACTTTAAAAGTTAATTATTTTAATTTAAAAAATTAAAGAAGTTAGGCTTATCATTTCAGAGTAATTTTACATTGATGAGGAGGTCTAGATGAACATAGTCTTCCTATAGCGTAATTCTCCTACTAAGTAAGGAGATTGAGAGGAAGCAGAATCTTCATCTCCCTGCC
This sequence comes from Tupaia tana, assembly GCA_026018925.1. Taxonomy (NCBI): domain Eukaryota; kingdom Metazoa; phylum Chordata; class Mammalia; order Scandentia; family Tupaiidae; genus Tupaia; species Tupaia tana. Next base: position 158,475,176 of record JAKSZU010000006.1, read on the forward strand.
TATTCTTATTTCTTTTGCAATACAGTTCGTGTGCTCCAGGGAGTCGGAGGTATGGAGAGAGAGAACACTCCCAGTGGGGTGTGGTCGTGCTGCAATCCCTTCTCCATTTTGCCATCCTCTGGGATTTAGGACACACATGCACATGCCTGGCACATTTTTCAAGCTGCCAAGCTAGGATTCAAACTGGTCAGTGGTGTAGGATCCAGCTCCCTTAACCATCAGCCTATGAGTCTGGCCCACATGGGCTTCATTCTTTACTTTAGAAGTAAGGTAAGGGAAAAGCATAAGGAAATATTCCAGATGAAACATTAGTATCCTGGGAAAGGAGGCAACACCCGTTTTTTTACTTCTAGCCCTTGTTTTTCCCTTTGATACAACAGGAAGATTGTGCCATTTATCCTCTCCTCCCTTTCTACTGCCTCACTAGCCCTCTGTTCATGTGGATGGGCAATAGAAGAGTTATAAGATAGTTTTCCTGAAAATATCCAGGGCCCTGAACTTCATCCCCCCAGCAGCTCCCAAGTGAACCCCGTACAGACAGTCATCCGGAGCAGAACAGCAGGAGCTCTCAGCCCCACAAAATCAGCAGGGTGAATGGCTCAGATTTCCTCAGGAAGGGGATGATTTATTTCTCAGCCAGGTGAATGAATAGACTTCATTTTGGGTAATCTAGTGAAAGAGTCAAGCTGACGGATGTGACAGGCCACATGCACCAAACACCGGATCTAAGGCTGGTGGACATGCAGACCCTGACTGTTCCCAGCCCCCTTGTCAGGCTTCTTTTCAGGGCCTGAGCAGAACTGGAAGGGCGGAGGGAGCAGAGAGGGGCTTAGGCGGTTTGTCAGAGCTTTAGTGCAAATGGGGTTTTTATTCAGCCCTTTCCCACTCCTGCCTCCTCCATGCTGACTTTTAGTTCTGTTTATTCCACTTGCTGATGACAGTGTTTATGAGCAATGTCATGAGCAACATCACGGCGGGTAAGAAAGAAATGCTGGCTCTGGATAATTAACCCCCGAATAGTAAGAAATGGACTACATTTTTCAGATCTCTTTTCTGACATTCCAGATCCCTTCCCAGTGAACAAGAGTAAGAAGGAGTTTGGTATAGATGAGCTCAAAAGTTCTTCACCTTATTTCCTTGTGTTGTTGGTGAAGACATGTGTCCATCTGGTTTAGGATCCCCAGTACGTACTGTGCCTTAGGATTCATTTCACACATAGGCTGTTTTTCTCTTTTCTTGGGGACTCAGGAAAAATGTAGAAAAGCGAGCACTACTGGAGAACATGGAGGGGCTCTTCTTGGCTGTGGATGAAATCGTAGATGGAGGGTGAGTGAGTTTTCCCACCTGTCCGCATCTAGGGTAAGAGGGTGGGTAACTGTCCCTGTCCTAAGTCAAGTGTGCTGAGTGGCCAGAGGTCCTGCCCCCCCTGTAGTTTGATCCTTTAGGGCAGACTAAACAATGAGTTTTCTGTTTTGTTTTAGGGTGATCCTAGAGAGCGATCCCCAGCAAGTGGTACACCGGGTGGCATTAAGGGTAAGCATGAACGTGTTTCCCTACGTCCCCCTTTGGTTTACAAACAACCTGCAGAGCCAGAGCCGCTGAATGTGGCTGAGGGTGACAGCTCACAAAAGACGTACAGCTTTCTCTTTTCTTTTCAAATACATATGTATAACCTTTTCCTTCCCTTCTCCTCTCATTGTCTCAAAGAAAGAAGCAGAAGGAACTTATTGTGCCCTAAGTTGGTGCCTAACTTCTCATACAGTCCTTGCACAAAGTGGGCATCTAATACAGACTTATTCAATGAACGTTGAAATAAAAAATAAAATAAAATAAAACTTTAATTTTCATGGTTCTGAAACTATGAAAGAACTTACAGAAGCTTATTCCAACTCTTTGGAGAGGGATCCATTCAGTCAAGGCAGAGAAGTGCCTTTCTTGTCTTTTAAGGTCTAGTATAACTGAGGGTAATTTCTCTCCATCAGGAAGTACTTATTTGGCTGAACCTCAGTCCTCTTTGGTGGCAGTGATATCAGAAAAGGGGCCTGTGAGTTAACCCTGGAAGGCTCCAGGTCTGCTGGTGGGTGCAGAGAAAGCTCACCAGCAAACGATGGGGGTACAGAGATGCTCAAGTGAAGCAATTCTCCCCACTCACAGAATGTCCCAGCTCTGACCTCCGTAGAGTGAAGGCTGACAGTGCCGGGTAATGGGAAATCTCCCTTAACTGCCGTGGGCTCCATTTGCATAGTTTAATCTTCTCCTCTAACATATGTCTCTATGTGGCAAGAGAGAGGGTCCCCCCACCGACTCCCCCGTTCCCTTTCCCAGGCTGCTGTTGCAGCAGTTTATTTCTTCAAATTAACATGCTGTCGTTACCCATCAGGCCTTGCGGGATCCATTAAACTACCCCTGGCTCCCCCTCATCCTTTCCCTAGTGATATTGATATTCAGGGAAGGTCTTCTCTGACTCGGGAATCAGGTCCCCCACCCCCAAGTTGAGGATCAGATAACCTGCTGATTACTCAGAATGGAATAAATCTTTTAAGAAGTCCTGCCTTAAAATGGAGGATGGATGAAATGACCCTTTTGTGTTCACAGTCCCTTTGGCCAAGTAAAATTGTGACTGTAACTAGTCCCTAGAAGGGACCAGGAATTTTAGAGCATCTGCCCTTTGCTTCAGTGTAAAGAGACACCTCTTGCTTCTCCACACCCAGACTGTAATCAGGTTCTACCTTGTTCTCACACCAACTGCTTGTCTCTCCTGCCGTAGGGTGAAGATGTCCCCCTTACAGAGCAAACAGTGTCTCAGGTATGACTGTCTCCCTTCTCCTTGTCCAGATGGACTGGGTTACTAAAGAATCTGTAAAGCATTGCACCCCAACCCGTGGAGTCTAAGGGAGGGAGACTAGAGACAAAAGATATATCTTCCTTGGCCTCCTCTTATTCCAGAGGACTGGAACTCAAAGCTAAATGCTTCCTCACAATCAGCTCCTCTCTCAGTTTCCTGTGAGCAGTGGCTGTCAGCCTTGCGCTGTATCCTTCAAACCCTCCCTGCCTGACGCCTCATTCAGTGATTTATTCCCCAGCAGAGGCTTGCCTTAAGCAGATGGTCTGTGTGCACACATGCTCTCTCTCTTTCTCTTATTATTCAAATGAGGGCTAAGCTGGAGATGCATATTCCAGAGTATACAGGTTTTGCAGAGCCATCCTGCTACACTGACTGCAGGTAGATTGTCTACCTAATGCAGGGAGGGTGGGGGAAGGGGGATTTTTTAACCCACTTGGAATTCTTTTTTTTTTTTTTTAAGAATTATTCCATCCAATTTTATTTATCCACTTACTTATTTTAATTTGACCAGAGTCATAGCGTGAGAGAGAGAGAACATGAGAAAGCAAGCCGCCAGGTCTGGGACTCGAACCATGGTCGGCCACGTGGGAGTCCATCACCCCCAACCACTACGCCACCCGCTGGTCCCCTCACTTGGAATTCTTACTAAGATGTCCATCTGGATGTGGTGCTATATGTCCATATTATTATTTTTTAATTTGACCAGAGAGAGAAAGAGGGAACAGAGACAGAGAGGGAATGTGAGAAAGCAAGCCTCCAGATCCAGGTCTTGAACCATGGTTCACCATGAGGGAGACCAGCGCCTTAATCACTGTGCCACATGCCAGCCCCATCCCTAGTTATTTTCTTTCCTCCCAGGTATACTTCTGTCTTCATCCCCGCAGTGAATTTGAATTTTTTTTGGAAGTTCCCAAACTGATGATCCTCTAGGAGCTTAGAGAGCTTCTTCCCATCTCTCTCCCCTTGGGAATTTTTTATTCCCTATTCCTGCGGATAGGGAAGTGAGGAGGAGATCCCTGACCCCCATCCCCACCCTGCCGATTCAGCAAGAATCCCTCAATGCTGCCCTTGTCTCTGCAGGTGCTGCAGTCAGCCAAAGAACAGATCAAGTGGTCACTCCTCCGGTGAAGACCTCACTGTTCCTGGCTCCTCACCCCATCAAAACTCTGCATGTCTCTCATGACTTCTCACCTGGTCCCGTAACTGATGCTCTCAGGGTCATCTCGGGGATCACAAGGGATCTTTAAATCTCCATCTGTCTATGGTTGTCCCCCCCAAACCACCTCCACACTTCTGATTGCTTTGTAGGGCAGGGGAAGAAGCACCCTCTTCCTTTCCGTACTGAAATTTTGCTCCCATGCTCTCCTACCCCCATATTTTCTCTTTACCTTCTGTGCCCTTTGCTGTAGCCACACTTCACATCAAAGCCGGGGAAAGAATATGCTGAGTGTTTCCTGCCTTTGCCTCTATCCGGTTTTCATCCCAACTGCCCATATGTCCAGCAAGGGGAAGGAGAGAGAATTCTTTTCTATAGAATGAGTGGGGGTAGGGGTTGTAGGGACGGATCCAGTCTCAGCCTCAGTCCCACTTAACTGGCCTCAGCATTTACTCCCATTCCTTCTTACTGCCCTGTCCTTCCCTCCACCCTGGAAGATTGGGAACGGCTCATAGGGAGGGGACAGAATAGAAGAAACAGTGATTTGAATTTTATTGACTGGGCTTATAAAATTAATTCTCTACCCTGATCCTAGCATATAGCTTCAAAACTGCTGTGGCCTGTGACTGTCCACTATGGGAGTGTCCATCTTGGTCTGCTACCTTAACTCTCCTTTACTGCCTATGGGATCTTTGCCTGGTTGTCCTCTCTGTACCCTGGAGTAAAGCCAGTCACTGGCATTAAAACTCCATTCTCAGTCCCAAGAAGAAGAGTTCGTGCTCAGAACTGGGAACAGAGTGGAGTTTGGGTCTTGGGCATCTTGTCTCTCCCACATACATTTACTCCTCTGCCTTGGGTCTGTAGCTGCGGCTTCCCAGTCCTTGCTCCGCCTCAGCCTTCCATCCAAGCTGTAGGTCTGGCCTCCTTCCCTCCCTAGGGTGCAGAGAGAGGTGCCTTCTTCATGAAACCTTTGGGGGATTTGGATTTCCCCAGGAAGATGGAGGATGGAACAATCCACTCTAGGGTCTAATCTTTGACCCAAAACTTCCTTCCCATAAAAATGTCTTTAAAATCCTTCCTGAGATTTAAATATTCTGCCCTACCCACCAACTGCCAATTCTCCAGCACTGAAGTGGGGCGGATAACTGGGCATATTTGAAGGGGCATCTTTGTGTAAGACATATGCATGGAGTCAGGAGAGAGCTATCTTTGTGTACCTGCTCTGTGCAAAGAAGAATAAAACAGGATTTCTTTTTCCAAACTGCCTTTGTGTGATGTTTCTGTCCTCTTCCTCTCTTTTTTGGCAGCTACTTCTATTCCTCCAGACCCCCCTTTACTCCCCATCTTATAATATTTCTTTCCTCCTACCTCAGAGACTCCCCAGCAATCCCCCCCACCATCCCTAATTTACGGGGCTGTTTGCCTCCTTGGCATCTCTCCGTCCCCTCGCCTGGAAATTGGCGCCAGGGGTGGGGTGGGGATGGTATTTTCTCAGTGGGAGTCCCAGGGAACTGAGAATGCTCCCCACCACCCCCAAAGCCAGCTGCCTGCTCCCGCCTCAGCCATTAGTAACCCGGAGACGCGCACCTGCGTGGGGGCTCTCCTCCAGCCTCTGCTCCCTTCCTGCACCTCCCACTCCTGCTCTGAAACGGCGCTGAGCGGGTTATTTATCGGAGCCAGCGCTGCTCCAGAAGGTCAGGACGGTGGTGTAAATAACCTCTTCTCGCCATTTCCCCGTCCCTCCAGAGCCTGTTCCCCTCCCCCTCCTCCACCTTTATTCGCACAAATGAATGTGGCTGGGCTGGCGCAGAGCCTGGCCCTGCATCTTAATGGGGCGGTGAGCTCACAAGATGGATTTAGCTGGGGGTTTTATGGTTGCCGCGGAGACAGGAGAATGCTTTGGTTTTCTTTCCCCCTTCCTCTGCAGTATTTTAAGGAGGGGGAGCATGGGGAGCCCCCCTCCCCAATGCAGTTTGAAGGGTCTCCTTCTCAGTCACCTCTATTTCTCATAAAATGGGCCTGCAATTCCAGAACTAAGCAAGAGACTGTATTAGTAACTCAGATAGGGAAGGATGAGGGGGAAAAGGTGGTAGGAATGAAGAATCTCCAGCAGCAGGACCTGAAACCCAGGGTTGTCCAGTCTTGCCTGCTGTCCTGTGAAAACCTGCCAGTGTAGCTCAGCAACTCTGCGTGGTTGTGCCACCGCTGTCTGCAGTCCTGCGGTGAAAGTTGGGGTGCAGGGGGGTGGATGAAATCTGGATAGCGCTCTTGTCTTTGCTTGTCTGCACTGGAGAAAGCAGTGCCCAGCCTCACCATCCTAATCTTCCTACTTATCACCCCGCTTTGACGCTGAGGTAGGCAGTTTTCAGACTTGGAATTCTCCGAGCTTGTTTCCCAGCCTGGCTTGGTCTGAACTTCTGCCTTCTGTTTTCTACTACACATGGAATTGTGGTGCCCTGGGCTACCCAGTGCTCTGGCCAGCCGGCAGTTTTCTTTGGGACTGTGAGCAAACCCATCCCTGTACTGACCCAAGCAGACTGGGGAGCAGGATCTGATTATCTCCCTCCCTCCTCAGCCTCTTTCTGATTGTGGGCCTCTCAGTGTTTCTGTTTGTGAGCTGTTTCTTCCCCCAGGGGACCAGGGAGGCCCCTCCTCCCCTCTCCCTCCTGCCTCCCCTCTGGCTGGGAAAGTGACTACAGCCTGAACAGTGCCAGACACCTGCCTGCCAGATGTGGCGATTCTCCATTCTTTCCCCAGCCCCCACCCCAAAAATCTATCCTTTCCCCACCCCACTGAGCTCAGGCAGAGGGAGCCCCCCACAGGGTGATTTACTGCAGCAGCCTCTTCCTCAAGTGCTCCCCTCCAGCTCCCCTCCTTCCCCCTGGTGCCCATACCCCCTGGTTCCCACCATGTCCTGCAGCTGCCTTCCTGGTACAGCCTCCTACTCCCACTCTGGAGTGCTGGGCTGTGTAAGCCCCAGCTCCCAGACTGCAGAGTGGATGGGTGGGCAGGGGTGATTGGCCTCTGTTTCACCCATGGGAGAGTACATCAGCAACAGGGCCCAGTACATGGCAGCCAGAGCTGATGTCATTCTCACTGGGGGAAGAGGGGAGGTGACGGGAGGAAGAGATGAAGGGGGGAGGGAACCAGCACTCCAAGACTGTCTGCAGAGGAGAAAGGTCTCTAAGAACTTCCTGCATGGGGAAGAGTCCAGAATGTGGCTGTCTGGTGGACAGCACATCATTTTTCTGGCTGGGTCTGCAGATCTTGTCTCTGGATCTGTGTCTTATGATTCAGTAGATGCTCATCGTCCCCTCCCCTTTAGACTGACCCCAAACATGCACTTGTAGGGAAACTGATGCCTTACCCTTCTCACTTTGGTGTTTGCCTTTCAGTCTCTTTCCTCTCATTTCACCTCTCTCTCTAGTCACCTCCTGTCGCCAATCCCCTATACCATTATCATCATAACCCACTTTTCCTGGACTTCCACCAAAGCAGGGACTCATTCAGAACCTCTCCTCTCCTTCCCATTCCTCCTTGCAACCTGCCTCCCAGAGGTTCCCACTTGGGCCAGGAGAGCGATCCAGAAGGTGAGACTGAGATAGGGAGGATGGCTGGGCTGAAGAGAGGCAGAGGCAAGAAAGATGGAGAGCCCAAGGAAGTAGAGGAGGGCAGGAGAAGGGGACAAGAAGAAGGAAGGAGAAACACAAGGAGAGAAAAAGTGAGAGACAAAGAGGCGGAGGCTAAGAATGAGCAAAAAGCCAGAATGAAAAACTGGAAGAGTGAGAGAAACCCACACAAAGACGCAAGTCTGGGAGCAGAGAAAGAATGGAGAGATGGAGACCAAGTCACAAGAGAGGCCGCTGGAGAGGGGCCAGGCAAGGGGCAGGCTGGCTCTCCTGGGCTCCCTCCTGCTGATGAGCCATAAATCGTGTGTGTGTGTGTGTGTGTGTGTGTGTGTGGTGTGTGTGTGTGGTGTATGTACACATGGCAAACGTGTGTAGGGTCTGCCGGGATAGGGCCGATTTTCACAATGTTATTCTCCCATTTCTTTCAGCAGCCTCTTTCCTTGCAACCGTCCCAGCCTCCAGGGGCCATCCTGATGGCATTTCCACATCTCAGGAATCCTGGCTTTCTCACTTGGAATGCAGACCCGCTGGAATGTCCAGGATCTGCAGAGGCCCCATCCCCTCACTGCCCACCCCCATGCCTGCCCACCAGCTGCTCCCGTCCATCTTTTCCTCCCACTCTTGTTTCTCCCCCTCCTCCACACTGACCCCTCCTCCAGCCTATGACCCCCAGCCCGCCTGGGGCCTGGGTTGGAGGGAGACAAAGACAGGATTTATCACCAGTACAGAGAAGCAGCCAGAGACCAGGGCTGAGGGCAGTGGCTGACCTCCCAGTGATGGAGGGAGCAGTGAGCCTGGTGTGGACGCGGGAGGCTGGAAGCCCAGTTCCAGTGGCTCCTGTTCACAACCCCCAACTTTCCCCCTCTAGCCTTGCTCTCTCTCTTGTTCCTAAAGATTTAGAAAACAGAGGAAAACCCTAAGGTGATTTCAGGTTTCTAAAGGAAAACCTGGGGACAGGGAAGAGATGAGATGAATGTCTTTGTCTTACGGATACTGAAGAGGATTTGGAAACCAGAGGCACTGGGGCACCAGCTGTTTCTGGGACTAGGAAGGGTTCAGGTCCAATAATGATGCAGAGTGTCCCTGTAACACAGAGAACGTCTCAAGGCAGGACCTGAGTGCCAGTAGGGAGGGAAGTAAGGGTGATTAGGGACCCCGAAAGATGGGAGACAATCTCATGTGAAAGTGGAGAAACAGATTTTGCCAAGAGCTCAAGCTCTAGCCTCTCTGGGAAGGCCTTCCTCCTGAGATCCCAACTCTCCCAAAAGGTGCATGGAGCAGTGGACCTGCCTTTACAGTAAATAGACTATTGGCCCGAAATTGTCTCTACTCAGCAGACAGGGTGTGTGCTCCAGGAGAAGGAACAGTGTGATCCAGGAGTTTCCGAGAAGCCAGGCCATATATCTCTGGGCCGACAGCTCCCGCAGCTTCCTAGCTGCCCTTGGAGACCCCCCACGGCCCTCCACTCTGAGGCTCCCAGCCCTGCACCCAACATCCTCGTGCTTCCTCCCTGCACCCTACTGTCTAGGGAGGGGGCCACTGGTTACCTCCAGTGAGAAGATGGCAGAAGGAAGAGAAACTGAGGCAACTGGGATCTTCCTGCCTGCCAGTCTCCTACCACAGCTCCCCAACCCATTCCACTGGGATCTGTGAGGGAAAGTTTCCTGAGGTTTCTGCTTAAACTCCTTTGCAAGCTGAAACCATTCTCTTCATTTCTGATGGAAAGCCGAAAGTTGGACATTTTAGGGGATTGGGAAGAGACTGGGAGAGGACAAAAGCATTAGGGGGAGGGAGAGGTGCTCTGGGTAGGGAAGTAGCAGGGAATGGAGAAGAGAGTGTCCTTTTTTCCTCACTCCCCTCCCCCGCGTTGAGGAGGCAGATTTACAGCCGGGTTGGGGGGAGGGGCAGCCTAAGGAAGACAGATCTGCAGTTTTGCCCTCTGAGTGTCTGGGTACTTAGCTTTAACTCCCCCATTAGCATCAATCCCCATCTTGCTGCCCATCCGTCTTCTGACATCAGCTCCTTTCCCCCTCTGTAGTCCAGGCTTTCTGACCCTAAGTGGCTCTTAAAGGGCTAGTCAGGACCCTGTCTCCCTCCCTCCTTCCATGGGGCTGCAAATTGGCATGTGTGCGCATGTGCAAGGCCGCGTCGGCCTTGCTAAGGCCACAGTGGACCGAGGCGAGGGCGCGGGCGTGAGACTTGTCCGGCTCCCACTTTTCTCCTTAGGCCTCCCTTCCATCACGGACCCCCATCTTTGTGCGCTACCTATCCTCCCAGAGCAAGTCCTCTAAGGGCTGGGGATCACAGACAGGCTCCTGTGGGATCCACAGATTCTTCCTCCCTCATTTCCTCGAGGCCCAGAGCAAGGGCTGTCAAGTACTACCCACCGACTGTTTTTAATTCTCAGCCAGCAGTTGGGGGTAGCCAGGTTGGGGACTGGGACTCCTAGGAGTTGCTCTAAACCCCACATTCCTGGCCTCCTTTCCCAGGGATCCAGGATCCAGGCTGAGGTCTGTGGGAAGGTGAGGTTTCAGATCTTCCTCTCCCTGTGAGCAGGGGTCAGGCCCCAGAAGCCTGAATTTCCTGGCTCCTCTCCCTATTCCTCAGCAACTGAGTCTGGGGGGCAGAGGGGCATCTCGGCAACTGAGCTTTGAGGTGTATCTTCTGCAGAGAGTCGGAGCCGCACTCCAGGGCTGCCAGGATGCCAGGCTGTTTGGAAAGTTCCTCCCCTCTGCCGTCAGGCCTTTCTGCTGCAGAGCTCTGCAGGGCTCTCCTGGAGCAGGAGCGTCAACCCCACCGCCTTCCTGATATGGGAAACCCATTGCCCACCGCCCCCAGGGCTCCCTTCTCTCGCTCAAGATGAGAGGGAATTGGGGGAGTGGGAGCTTTGGGAAAGTGGCCATGTTAAAAATAGGAGTCTCCAGCCACACCCCATCCCAACGGCCCTTTATTTATTACCTTCCAAACCTCACTCTCAAAGATGCATAAATATTCCTAATTCCTAAAGGCCAACCCTGAACCCATAAATTTCACTGGGGAGTGGGCGAGGGGGCGGAGTGAGGACTGTGGAGTGGAGAGCCCACTGCGGCACCCGCACCGGCACGGCCGGGGGCGGCGCCCGCCTTGTCCCCGCGCAGAGCCAATGGCAGAGCCCGTGGGCCTCGTTCGCAGCCTTTCTCTCGGCGGCCTTGCCTCTGCCCAGTCCTGCCCCGCCGCGCCGCCGGCCGCCAGGCCTCAACCCGCACCGGCCTCGGCGCGGCGCTCGGGCTGCGGCTCTAGGCTGTCCTCCCGCTCTCGGGCCTTCCCCGCGCTCGCCCTGTCTGTACCGCGCCGCGCTCTGTGGCTTCGCTCTCAGGCCTCGGCCTGGTCAGAGCCATTGTCTGAGAGGGAGATCTCGCCTCTAGCTCAGCGTGGGCAGCAGGGCTTGGATAGTCCCGCTCAGTGTCCCCATTTGCCCCCCGGGTGCGCCCTTCTCTTCTGCGGCTTCACCTTAGGCCACTGCCCTCTTTTCTTCTCGACCCTCGTTCTGTCCCTCAGCTTCCCTTCTTCTGCCCCCCGTGTAGCCCCGTTTCTCCTGCGCCCTTCAGCTCCCTCTCCCCCTTCAGTGTGCTCTCCCTACCGCACCCCACCCCCTCAGACTCCTCGGCTCCCCTTCGGACCCCATCTTAGCTTCAGTTCCCAGCACCACACCCTGTTTCCCTCCCGGTGGATGAACGGGAAGGGAGGAGGGTCTTGAGGTACAGGTAGAGGGAGCGCGGATTCCTGCGGGCGAGGGAGAGGGAACGCGGGAAGGAGGGCGGAGGGGAGGGGCATCCATACTCCCCAGCTGCGAGCCCCCCCTCCCCTCAGCCACCGAGCCATAAATCAGGGCCAAGGCGGTTTGGCCAATGGTGGCGTGCCTCGTAAATCGGCCTGTCAAGATTAGCCAATGAGAGACGACGTTAAATCAAGCCCTGTCATCGCTCGGCCAATGAAAGGCCCTGGGCTGACCATAAATCTGCCTGTAAGAGACAGCGAAAGAGAGAGAGCGTGCGGGCGAGCGAAAGCGTCCGGGGCGGGGGGAAAGGGGAGGGGGCGAGGGGCGAGCGGGGCTGGGGGGCGAGCTTGGGAGAGAGAAGGCGATAACAGAGGTACACGAGATGAAGACAGCCTACAAGGGAGAGGGACAAATGGAGAGAGACAAAGAGGTGCCGTGAGAGATATCGTCGGAAAGTCAGCGATAGCTCTCGGGCTCGGGCAAGAGACTGACAGAGATAAAGAGACAAGGAGAGACAGACACTGACTCACTCATGAGAGTACAGGGCCCCCAAACGCACACTCTTCCCGCAGAAACGCGTAAGCAACGCACCGCGAGGGACCCAGTGCGCGACACACCCGTAGGGGAGAGAGGCCTGCAGAATCTCCTGCTCTTCCTTGGCTTCTTTCCCCTCATCCAGCCCTCACTGAAACTAGGAGGGGAGGTGTGAGCCATGGAGAAAGGAGGGAGTTACTTTCCAACCAAGACCTGACTAGGGTCTCAGACTCCAGAGTTCCCTCCTGTGTTGCCTGATTAAATTTTTTTCCCCAGAGGATGATACTTGGGAAGTCCTTTCTGAGGTCTAACCTCAATCCTTATTGCTGCACCATTCTACTTGGCTTTTGAATTGCCTTCAAGGAATATGAAAAGTGAACCCTTTTACAACCCTTCCTAGAGTTGTCAGCTTTCACACTCTTAGAAGGTCTGAGTAGGAAGGACTTTAGGGATCATCTGGTCACTTGATCCTTGCTTTAAAAAGGCAGCTGTCCTGTAGTGGATAGACACGTGGGCTGTTACTGTAGTTAGACTGTGATCTCAAACCATGGTCACAACACGTTCTAACCCTTTGACCTTTGAATAATTACTTAGCCTATTTGCACTTTAACTAAGAAAGATTATAGTAGACCGGGACTAGCAGTTGGCATAATGGCTACGTCACTGGACTCCCATGTAGTGGACCGCGGTTCGAGTCCCAGACCCAGTGGCTTAAACTCACACCAGGCGCGTGTGCATGTGTTCCCAAGATCCCAAGAGGAGAATGGAGAAGGGATTGCAGTGTGGCCATTCCCCTTGGGGAGTGATTTCTTGCTTTCTGTCTCTCTGTCTCTGCCTTTCTGGTGAGTGTACGCGCCCTATAGCAAAAACCTCTAAAAAAAAAAAAAAAAAAAGGATTATAGTAGCCGGGACTGGAAGGTGGTGTGGCAATTAAGGGTGCTGGACTTCCGCATGGCTGACTGAGGTTCGAGTCCTGGACCTGGCAGCTTGCTTTCTCACTTTCCCTCTCTCTCTCTGTCCCTCTCTGGTCAAATTAAGAAAGAAAGAAAGAAAAAAGAAAGAAAGGAAGGAAGAAAGAAAGGAACGATTATAGTAGGGGCCAGCAGGTGGCATGGTATTTAAAGTGCTGGACTCCTACATGGTCAACCACAGTCCGAGTCCCAGACCTGGAGGCTTGAAAATTACTCTGAGTGTATGTGTGCACATGCCCCAAATCCCAGGAGAATGTAGAAGGGATTGCAGCATGGCCATCTCCCCCGGGGGGTGATTTCTCACGTTCCTTCTCTGTCTCACTCTGACACATGCATGTGCCCTATCGTCAAAACCTAAAAAAAAAAAAAGAGAGAGAGAGATAATAAATAGCTCATGATAATTTTGTGAAGATTACTTGACATAATATTTTTATAGGATTTAGAACTGCACTGAGCATGTGGTAAGAGTGCACCCTGCACCCCCTCCCCTTTGTACCTTGATAAAACCTGAGACCCTTGGGCCAGCAGGTGGCGTGGTGGTTAAAGGCGCTGGATTCCCACATGGCTGACCTTGGTTCAGGTCCCACACCTGGCAGCTTGCTTTCTCGCTTTCCCTTTATCTCTGTCTCTGTCTGTTCAAATTTAAAAAATAGTAATAACAAATGGAAATTAATAAGTAAATAAATCTTTCAAAACAAAACAAAACAAAAGCAAAAAATACCTGAGACCCAGAGTGGTCGGGAGATCTGCCCAAGTTCACAGAGCTCATTATCAGAGAGCCTTGACCCGAAACCTCCTCTCTGCACACGAGCTGATGGTCGTGCAGTTCATCTTCCTGGATCCCTGCCTCAGTAGTCTCAACTAAACTTGGGTTAGGCTGCTGTGACTTCTGTGGCAGGAGGTCACCCAGAGTACTTATTCCAAAGTAGGAAGCAGGGTTCCTGGGCCAGGGAGCAAGTTGCATGTGAGGGTTATCTCCCCACCACCGGGCTGTGGCTCCCCAGCCCTTGTTTGAATCTCTTCAGACTTTTCACTTGTTCTCACAAATCGTGGACTTGGGCTTAGGGAGGGGACAGCATGCAGTGTGCGTGTCAGCGTGACTCACATTCCATCCCCAGTGCCACCACATTGTCTACCCTGCTCCCCCACCACTCTGTCCCCAAGTAAATAATATCCCATGAATGAGAAATGTTTCATCCTTCTTATCTTCCTAAGCTTTTAGGAAACAGGAGGGCACGGATCCATGAGTCTCCACCCCCTGTCACGGGGGTCTCTGGACTCCCAGTCCTGCAGGCAACTTCTGTCAGCTGGGCGGCCAGAAAGGAAACACAGAGAACCAGCGTCACCTGGTGGCTGCAGGTGCTTGAAGGTTGTGCATTAGCATGCACTCGGTGACAGGATGTTGGTCACTGGAGGAAGGACTGACTGTAAGTTCTCACCTTGTCTGGGCCCCTGAGCTCGCTTAACCAAAGTCCCTGTTCTTCTGGTTTCACAAGCCAGGATGACAAGAGCAGGGGAAGTAGGGGCCTGGGGCCCCGGTGAATTGCCCATGAGCAGGACCTGGCTAGGGTCACTGGAACCCTTGTCTCATCTGCCTTTGCCTCAGCTAAGCTCCAGTGCATCCCGTTTGTGGCGTGTAAGGGCAGGGGGCTGTGGCTATCACAGCTGGATCACAAAACTCTATCAACCCAGCTGGAGGGATGAGGGGTCCAAGCTGCAGTACTTAGCAGAGGCTATTTCTGGGATTTTGAACAAGAAGGCTGGCTAATCCTCTTAAATCATCTCATGTAAAAAAAAAAAAAAAAAAAAAAGTTTTTGCTATCGGGCACATGCTACACTCACCAGAGAGAGACAGAGACTGAGGGGGAAAGTGAGAAATCACCCACCTGGGATATGGCCACTCCGCAGTCCGTTCTCCTCCATTCTCCTCTCAGGATTTTGGGCTTGCACACATGCTCAGTGTGATTTTGAAGTCACTGGGTCTGGGGAGTGAACTGCAGTCAACAACATGGGAGTCCAGCCGCTGTAACCACATACCATGTGTCCCCATTTTTTTTTTTTTTAAATAAAAACATTTATTTATTTATTTATTTTAATTTGACCAGAGGGAGAGAGAGAGAGAGAGAGAAACCCACCAGGTCCAGGAATTGAACCGTCAGCTAAGTGGGAGTCTCCAGTGCTCCTAACCACCATACCACCAGCTTGTCACCACCACCACCACCCCCCGCCTTTTTTTAAAGTTTTTTTTTTTTTTTTTTTTTTTTTTTTTGCCATAGGGCACGTGCACTCACCAGAGAGAGACAGAGAAGGGGAAAGTAAGAAATCACCCCTTGAGGAGATGGCCACATTGCAATCCCTTCTCCGTTCTCCTCCTGGGATTTCAGGTACATTCGCATATGCCCAGCATGATTTTTAAGCCACCAGGTCTGGGATGCAAACCACGGTTGGCCGTGTGGGAGTCCGGAACCTTATCCACCATGCCACCTGCTGGCCCCACCATCTCACACGTATAACCTGAAAGCTTTCTGCTGAAAACTATGTCCCAGGTCAGCTGATTCCTGCACCTGCTCTGACCTAAGTCCCTCCAAACTCTCAGTTATTGGGTTCCAGATCCAGACCAACCTTAGCCTTTGTCCTTCTTCCTCAGAGACCATGCCTGAACATTGAAAGCATAGAATTCCTTTATTCACAATAATGTTCCTTGGGCAGTCTAGGGCTGAAACATTGATCCAAGGGTTAGAGGGGCTTGGTTTGAGGAATGGGGAGAGGTCTGTAAAAATGCTCACAGTTTTGGTTTTTTTTTTAATAATTGTTTTATTTAGCTTTTTTTCTTTTTTCTCTTTCTCTCTTTCTCTCTTTCTTTCTTTTTCTTTATTTTAATTTGACCAGAGAAGTACAGAGAGATAGAAGGTGAGAAAGCAAGCTGCCAGGTCCGGGACTCAAACCATGGTCAGCCATGTGAGAGTCCAGTGCCCTTAACCATCACGCCACCAGCTGGCCCTGCCCACAGGTCTTACTTTCACCTATTCTCACATCATCTGGCCACTTAGATTCTGGAGAAGACAATCCCAGACACTGGTGGCTGAGGACACAGTTTTGTTTGTTTTTTTCAGAAAAAAATTTTGTTATAGGGTGTGTGCGCTTGCCAGAGAGACAGAAAGGTAGAAATCACCCTCCAGGGGGATGGTGATGCTGCAATCCCTTCTCCATTCTCCTCTCAGGATTCTGCACATGCACACACATGCGCCCAGTGTGAGTTTTATTTTATTTTTTAAGAATTATTTATTTAACTTTGGGGCAGGCAGGTGGTGTGGTGGTTAAGGGCACTGGACTCCCACATGGCTGACCATGGTTCAAGTCCTGGACCTGGCAGCTTTCTTTCTTTCTTTCTCTCTCTCTCTTACTCTGTCCTTCTCTGGCCAAATTGAAATAAAAATGAAATAAATAAATAAATGAAGTTAAAATTAAAAATAATTGTTTTTAAAAAGAATTATTTATTTAATTTTATTTATTAGTATTCTTTATTTTGACCAGAGAGAAACAGAGTGATAAAGCAAGCTGCCACGTCCAGGACTCAAACTGTAGTCAGCCATGTGAGAGTCCAGCATCTTAACCACCACACCACCTTGCCAGCCCCACCCAACGTGAGTTTTATTTATTTTTTTATCTTATTATTATTATTTTTTTAGAATTTTTATTTCAGAGCGTGCAGTATGTGGAGAGCAGCGAAATTGCACCGTAACAATTTTCGTCTTTTTTAAAAAGAACTACTTATTTTATTTATTCATTCACTTTATTTTAATTTGACCAGAGAAATAGAGAGAGGGAAAGTGAGAAAGCAAGCCACCAGGTCCAGGACTTGAACCATGGTTGGCCATGTGGGAGTGTCCAGTGCCTTAACCACTACGCCACCTGCTGGTCCCCACCAACATGAGTTTTAAACCACTGAGTCCGAGACTCGAACCACTGCTGACTATCTGGGAGTCCAGCGATATAACCATTATGCCATCTGCTAGTCCCACTGAGGACACAGTTCTAACGAAGCCTACGGAAACTCTGGGGCCCTTGTTTTAAGAGGGAGCTGTATGCTTGACGGAACTGGCGGTTCATGGCTGCGTAGAGCACAGGGTTGATGCAACCATTGAGCCAGGTGAGGTTGGCAGCAAGCATGTGGATGACCCGGGGAGCCTGGACCTTGGCATCCAGGATGTTGAGCAACAAGAAGGGGATGTAGCTCAGGGCAAAGCAGAGGAACACAGCGAAACACATCCGGGTTACCTTCCCAAACTCTGACGGAGAGTCCTGAGCTCTTTGGGCTCTTTTAGTTGGCTGGGTTTTGGGAGATGCTTCTGGGTGACTTTTCTCTGCCATCTGCTTCGCTGCCTTACTATTACTCTGGTCCCCCACTTCTGATGAGTCCCCTTCCAGCGTCTGGGTGGTGGCAGCACTGACGGGCTCCGATGAAATCCCCTCACTGGGCCCTCCTGACGCTTGCCTGCTGTCCAGCTCCTGGAAACGACCAGGCATGGCCTCATCTGTCCCGGCCACATGGGTGGAGTGGACACTTGCCTGTTGCAGCTTGTACCTGT
This sequence comes from Tupaia tana, assembly GCA_026018925.1. Lineage (NCBI taxonomy): Eukaryota > Metazoa > Chordata > Mammalia > Scandentia > Tupaiidae > Tupaia > Tupaia tana. The sequence goes on from JAKSZU010000006.1 coordinate 158,492,657, forward strand.
CTAGTGCCTTTGCTGCCCGCTTCACCTGGTGGTGGATGAGGCAATAAAAGATGCCAACGCTGCTGAGCCCAAGCACGAAGTAGATGCCCATGAGGATGGTGGTGTAAGGCCGGCCTCGTATGCGGTCAAAGCTGCAGGTACAGACTACGGGTACCAGGATGTAGACAGGCCAGAGCGGGGCAAAGCTGGCCACACCCACAAGCCAGGTACCCAGAAGTGCCAGCATCATCCCCTTGGCACTGAAAACTTGGGGAAAGAGCTTAGGGTGGGCAATAAGGAGGTACCGTCCCAGTGCAATAAGGCAGAGGGTAAGGATGGAGACAGAGTTGGATGTGAAAAGGAGGAGCCCAAAAACCCTGCAGAAGGTGGCACCAGTGCGCCAGTGCAGGTGGAGGTAGGTGTCCACAGAGAAGGGCTGGAGCACGGTGCAGTAGAGCAGGTCGGCCAGCGTGAGGTTGGCGATGAGCAGGTTGAAGCGGGTACGCAGTTTGGGCTGGATGGCCAAGGCCAGCAGGGTGAGCACATTGCCCACGGTGCCTGTGACTGCCACCACCACCCCCCAGATAACGGCGACATAACGATAGCCCAACACAGACTGATCGTAGCAGGAGAAGTCGGCCTCAGAGGTGTTCCACATGACGAAGCCTGATGAGGCAGGGATGGGAGAGGAAGACGGAGTCAGAACCTGGCCCTTGAGGGCCATTCTCTTGAACATCTCTGGGCCCTGTGACACCTGAACTGCTCTTGGGACTCATCCTAATTCATTATCCTCCCGAACCATTCCCAGGCCTCTTCATCTTAAGATCCCCAACTTTCTCCTTAGGCTTTCTGAGTCCTTTCTCATTCTCAAAGATTATCCCAGATTCTTACCTAAGTATCTCTTAGTCTCTGTCTCAGTGAACCCAGGGGCCTCCAACCTTTCTAATTCTTCCTATCTCTAAAGTCCACCCAGGAGTTGCCTCTCTGTATTCAGGGTGCTGCGAAGTTCCCCCTGCTCCTCTGTTCCACACACAAACGGGCCTCATATTTTTCTGTTCATTACCACCTGGGAGATGAGAAAACCAAGACAGCAAAAGTACAGCCACCACTAAAGTATTAACCTGGGCCTCCTAGCCTTCAATCCCCTCTCCAGCGGAAGAAGTCCAACTTACCCTAAGAGCCGTCCTCTCTGGTGGGCAGTCAGGCTTCAAGCAGGATGTAACTTGCCTCATGTATCCTGTTATAGCCGAATAAAAGAACAAGAAACTCCCCACTTACCCAACCTCCACCACTTCCTTCCCTACCTCCAGTCCTACTATTTTTGCTTTGGTTGGTAGAATAAGCTTCTCTATTAAGGTTCCCCTGCTACTTTGCCCCAGAGTAGTTTTTTTTTTTTTTTTTTTTTTTTAAATAATTATTTATTCATTTATGTTTATTTTACCAGAGAATGGACAGAGTGAGAGCGAGAGAGAGGGAGAGGGAAAGGGAGAAAGCAAGCTGCAGGTCCAGGACTCGAACCCCAGTCATATGGGAGTCCAGCGCCCTTAATCACCATGCCACCTGCTGGCCACCCCAGAGTAGTCTTATACTTTCCTTTCTTCTTCCTAAGATCCAAGGTCTGCTTGCTTTCTCTGTTAGCATGGCAGGGCACCAGTCAGATCATTGCCAAGAATTGTTTGGACATGGAGACAGAGCATGAAAACTTCTGGGCCATCTCTCAAGGACTGAAAGATCAGACCAGGTTCTAGGAACAACTCTAGGCAGCCAGGAGCCTTGGATTTGTTTGGGAACAGCACTGCCTTCTCTCCAGGACTCGGAGATGGTGCAAGTCAGAAGGTTCCCTGTGCCACCCTAGCACATCTGAGAAACGGAGTTGGATTAAGAAAGGTGGAAAACGAGGCACCCAGCATTCTGGTTTCATTCCCCACAGTCCCAGGCTCCTGTTCAAGCATTCACTCATCGATTCAGCCATTCACGTAACGTGTCTGTATTGAGTGCCTGCTCTGCACCAGACTCTGAACTACACTCTGGGGATACAAGGTCTGATAGGTGACCTTGTCACAGTCCGTAGTAGGGGAGACATGTAAACATACAAAAGTTTAGTTGGTTTCCTAAACCAGAGGTCTGCAAGCTTTGGTCTATGGGCCAAATCTGACCTGTTTCCATATGGCCCACAATCCAAGACTGTTTTTTCCATTTTAAAATGGTTACTTTTTTCTTTCTTTCTTTCTTTCTTCCTTTTTTTTTTTTTTGGAGAGGTTTTTGCTATAGGGCACGTGCTCTTACCAGAAAGACAGAGAGATAGAAAGCAAGAAATCACCCCCCAGGGGGGATGGCCATGCTGCAATCCCTTCTCCTCCATTCTCCTCTCCGCACAAACACATGCCCAGCATGAGTTTAAGCCACAGGGTCCGGAACTCCAAACGTAGTCGACTACATGGGAGTCCAGCAACATAGCCGTTACACTAACTGCTGGTCTCCTTTTTATCTTTTTTTTTTTTTTTTAATACTTATTTATTTATTTTTGAAGAGGTTTTTGCCATAGGGCTCATGCGCTCGTCAGACGGACAGAGAGAGAGAGAGACAGAAAGCGAGAAATCACCCCCCAGGGGGATGGCCACGCCGCAATCCCTTCTCCTCCATTCTCCTCTTGGGATCTTGAGCACGCACGCACATGCGCCCAGCATGAGTTTTAAGCCACCGGGTCCAGGACTCGAACTGCGGTCGACTACATGGGAGTCCAGCGACATAGCAATTATGTTAACTGCTGGTCCCCCTTTTTTTTTTTTTTTCTTTTTTTGGAGAGGTTTTTGCTATAGGGCGCGTGCACTCGCCAGACAGACAGAGAGAGACAGAGAGATAGAAAGCAGGAAATCACCCCCCAGAGGGGATGGCCACGCCGCAATCCCTTCTCCTCCATTCTCTTCTCGGGATCTTGGGCACGCACGCACACGCGCCTGGCGTGAGTTTAAGCCGCCGGTTCCGGGACTCGAACCGCGGTCGACTACGTGGGAGTCCAGCGACATAGCCATTACGCTAACTGCTGGTCCCAACTGCTGGTCCCCTTTTTATCTTTTTATTTTTTTTTTAATATTTATTTATTTACAATTTGACCAGAGAGGGATAGAGAGAGAGAGAACCTGAGAAAGCAAGCTGCCAAGTTTGGGACTCAAACTGCTGTTGGGCATGTGGGAGTCCAGTGCCCTTAACTGCCACCTGCTGGACCCACTTTTTTTTTTTAAGAGAGATTTTTTTGGTTATAGGGCACATGTGCTCACCAGAGAGACAGAAAGTAAAAATTCACTCCCCAGGGGGATGGCCATGATTCCTTCTCCTTCATTCTCCTCCTGGGATTTTGGGCATGCACACACACGTGCCTGGCATAATTTTTAAGCCTATGGGTCCAGGATTCAAGCCACGGTTAGCCATGTGGGAGTACAGTGCCTTAACCACCAAGCCACCTGCTGGTCTTCTCCACTTCTTAAAAACTTATTTATTTACTTTTATTTATTATTATTTTAAAATCTGTTATAGGGCTTGTGTCCTCACCAAAGAAAAAAAGAGAGAGAGAGAAAGGGAGGGAAAGTGAGAAAGCAAGCCATCAGGTCTGGGACTCGAACCATAGTCGGCTATGTGGGAGTCCACCACCTTAACCACCACGCCACCTGCTGCTCCCAGACCCCCTGCTTTTCTTTTATTTATTTTTCTTTTTTTGGAGAGGTTTTTGCTATAGGGCACCTGCTTTTCTTTTAAGAGAGATTTTTGCTATAGGGCATGTACACTCATTGGAGAGACAGAGACAGAGAGAGAGAAAAGGAGAAACCACCGCCTAGGGAAGTGACCACGCTGCAATCCCCTCTCCTCCATTCTTTTGGGATTTGGGGCACGAATGCATATGTACCTGGCATGAGTTTCAAGCTTCTGGGTCCGTGTCTTGAATGTGGTCTGGCCGCATGAGTTTCGTTTCAAACCAGCAGAATTTCTAAAATTATTCATGGGGGCCAGAAAGTGGCATGGTGGTTAGGGAGCTCAACTCCCACATGACACACTGGGGCTTGGCCTGGACCCAGCAGCGAAATCAGCAAGTCTGAGGTACCTGTGAGGCACGCTGATATCCCAGCCTCCCTAACCAGTTTCCTCTAGCCCCGCTCTCCCCACATGACCCAGCCCCTGCTTTTCACCACCTACTCTTCTGTAGAGTCACTCCTGCCCTTCATCACAGTCTCTGTCTTTTATTAGAGGGTGCAAGTGAGTACCCGAGAGAGACAGAGAGAGAGAGCCCCCAGTGGGCCTGGTCATGCAGCAGTACTTCTCCCTCCATTCTCTATTTCCTTAGGGTCCTGGGCACGCCTGTGCTAGGCAGGACGCTGACAGGCCTGACATGGCGGGAACTAGATCCCCCAACCCAGCCCCATGAGATCACATTGTGCCTAATTGCTGTGCCGGACCAGCCCACTCTGCCTTTTTTTTTTTTTTTTTTTTTTTTTCTTTTAAAGTTAGATTGACCTGAAAAAACAAAAACAAAACACCCCCAAAGAACTCATTTGGGAGTTTTATTTCTGAACCCACAGTGAGTCCCTATCCCTAACTTCACAGTTGACAAACGCAGAAGGGCCCTATTCCCCTTTCCTTCCTCTTTAACAGTCAGCATTCCATTTCCCTTCTTTCTTCTGCAAGACTGGGAAGTGGGTAGACAGGGGAAGTGAGCAAAGAAGATGCAATTCAGGAGGGTCCCACGTAGTTCTAGTTTTGGTGTAGCCTTTTTTTTTTTTTTTTTTTTTTTTTTAACTTCCTGCCACCTGGGAGGGCTGGTGGTGGGGAGGGGGGGTCACAGGATTACTGGCTGCAGTTGAACTGAATTTGGGGCTAACAAGGAGACACCTGCTCCCATGCACCACGCGCCAGGCGGCTGAGTAGAGCGCTCCCCTGCCCCACAGAACACTGCCAGGTGAGAGTATTCTAGTACATCTGTGAACCGCAGTCCCAGTTCCTTAGTCTCGGGTTTGTGAAGCATCAATGAACCTTTAAAGGAATCAAACCCGCTCTCTTTGTAGATAGGGACTCGGAGGTACAGGGAGGGCAAGGACTGACCCAAGGTCATTATTTATGTGGGGCTGAGCCGAGCCTAGATCTAGTCTCGGGTTCCACTTTTCCCCCGCGCCTTGCGTCTCCGTGGTACGGGTTTCCTGCTAGAGGCACAAAAGCCTGGATTCTTTCCTTTGTCTGAGACTTGGGTCTAGACCACTCTTTCTAGAATCGCGAGAAACATCACTGAATCGACTCAGAGGGAAATGCCTTTTCCGTGTTGTTGGCGCCGCCTGGTGGCGATTCGAATTCTCAGCAGTCGGAGCCGCAGTCCGGACCTGGACGCCCAAGGATCCCTCCCACACACACGCGCGCCCGCCAAGCTCGCACGAGGCGGACCGGAGTGAGGAGCCTTTGCTCACCTTACACTAGCCTCTCGCAACCCGTTTCCCCGGGTCCCTCCTCTGTCTGTGCCCCCACCCCCAACACAGCTACGTCTCCCGAGCACATCGCCAGAACAGAAGGCAGAGTCCGAGTCTGGGGCGGAGGGCAGAACGAATCCAGACTTTATTGTCAGGGAGAGGGCCACCGGGAGGACATGGGTGGGGGCCGGGGTTGCTACATTGTCAAGCAGAAAGAGTTGAAGGGGAGGGGAAGGCCAGTGGGGGCCAGTCCTCCTCCCGGGTCGGCGGCTGGAAGGGCTGACGATACGGAAACCACAGAGGGGGTGTCACGCCCCCGCCCGAGTTGTGCAGTGGAGGTGTCTGGTGGGAGGGGACAGCCATGAGGTCTAGGAGCTGGGATGGGGGAGGCTACAGACTCGGCGAATCCTGCGGAAAGGGGAGGGGCGGGGGCGAGGCTTCTATTGCTTTTTGCTCACAGTTTTGCGGAAGGCGAGGCGGGGGTGGGCTCGGACTGGACACCCCATGCCCCCCTCGGTACCCCTTGGGCGATGGGTGCTGGTGAAAAGAATGGAACCCGGACTGGGGAGGAAGAAGGCGAGGGAAGGGTCTATGGAGGCATCTCCTTGGTCCCACCCAAGTGCCAGAGATGCCCCCAGTGCTGCCCCCTGCGACGGGCCCTTCTAGACCAGGGGCTGGGGCGTGGTGCGGGGCGGGCACAGTGAGGTTGCAGGCGGTAAAACCAAAGTGCTTATGAGGGACCCAGGATCCCGCCTGCTCCCCTCCCCCTGTGGAGGACGGGGGTGTTCACGGAAGCGCTTCAGTTTGGGGTAGGGGGCCGGAGTCCTAGAGTCCGCTTATTGCCAAGAAAATCCATTTCTGCCCCCCGGACCCCGACCATGGCTTGTGAACCCCGTTTTGTGCTAGGTTTGGGGGGAGGGCTGGATGGACATGGCTTTTGGGAGGGGGGGTGTCTCCAAGGGGGCTCGGGGGTGAGACGGCCCCCCCTTTTCTAGGGGAGAGGGAAGGGCAGGGGGCGGGGTTCCCTGAGATCTGGGGTGTTCCCCCCCTTCTGAAGCCCCCCTCCCCCGCAACCCCTCCCCTTTCCTGGAACCCCGTACCTCGGGGTGGGGGGAAGGAGAGATCATTCAGGGAGTGCCGGGATGAGGGACGGGCTGGGCGCCCCGAGGCCTGGGTCCCGGCTGGAAGTGGGGGGTTGAATGGGAGGAGTTCAGGGTTGAGGTCAGTAGGGGGAGAAGAGGATGGGTCCGTGCGCAGTTCGGATGGGTCCGGGGGCCGGGTGGAGCAAGGGGTGGGTGATCGGCGGTCCCTGGAGAAGGGGTGCGGCCGGAGCCGGGCGCAGGGACAGCGGGGAGCCTGCTGCCGCTGCCATCACCGCAGCCACCGCCAGGGGGCTGGGGAGCAGGCCGCCCGCCAGGGACTTGGGCAGCTCCTTGGAGAAAGTCAGCGTGCCCTGAAGCGGGAAGAAGCGAGACGGAAGTCGGCCGCGGTCCCGCACACCCCAGCTCTCCGCGGGCCACCCCAGCTCTCCGCGGGCCACCCCAGCTCTCCGCGGGCATGGCCCGCGTCCCCAAGTCCCAGCCCCGGCCCCCCACCGCCCCGCCGAGTTCCCAGTGTCCAGGCCTCACCGCCAGCTCCCCGGCGCCCCTAGGTTTCTTGTGACGGCTCAGGAGTGGGTTGGGCTTCCCTGCCACGCCGTCTCGGTGCCGCCGGCTGGAGATGTGCTGCGGGGCGAGTGCGGAGGCGGCTGTGACCCCCGGAAAGAGGCAACGGCGAGGGGCCAGGCCATGGCGCGGGTACTCGCCCAAACATGTACCCCGCCCCTCTTCCCTCTTCGCGCCCACCCTGAAGAAGGGCCCGCACCCAAGCGCCTGATCTCCTTCCCCTCCTTGGTGGGTGGGGAGCCCAGAATTCCTGGGAAGGGCCTTCGACCCACCTGTTTCAGCTGTACCTCCGAGTTGACCTTGACGTTGCAGATCTCACAGTGGAAGGTTCGGTCCTGGGCGGGAGCCTCTGGTTCCCCAGGGGTGGGAGGCCCAAGCCTAGGGTAAGCTTTGATGGGCCCCAGCCCACTTCGGGCCTCCAGAATTGTCTTGTGCTTAGTACCTGGAGCCCACAGCGGACAGGAGGTAAGGGTCGAGGAAGAATTCTCCAGGCCTACCGTGCCTCAGATACCTACATTCCCAGTTACGATAATGGGGACAGGGGCGAGGCAAGTGTGGAGCCCCTTGGACCCTCCCTCCCAAACACCAGCTGGGTCGGGGAGAGCCACAGGTAAAAGAAGGCAAAGGGAGCTGATAAGTAAGGGGCTGAGGAAGGAGATAGGCCAGAAGGTCTGGGGGTGCTCAGCGACGCTGGAAGTCAGTGTGAGAGGTGGGGCAGGTGGGCTGAGCACTGGCAGCCCGGTGGGGGCGGGAGCACACACCTTTGTTATGCGCCTCAAGCTGGGACAGCGAGTTCACAGCCACCTTGCACAGAGCGCAGTACAGCAGGCGCTTGGCTTTCTCCTCTTCTTCCTTGCTACCCCCAGGCACGGAAGCTGGGGCTGGAGTCCCCCCTTCACCCTTGGTTGCACCCCGACCAGTCTCCGGAATGCTGGGAGGGGATGGGGAGCCAGGCTGTTTCTCTGGGGATCCCGGGGCTGGACCTAGTCCATTCTCCATGGAAACTGTTGTTGGGGCAGAAACATGGGGGTCATCCCAGATGGCTCTTGGAGAAGACTTTTCATGTGGAGAGACCCACCCCCATTTCCTGGAGGGCAAGGGCCCAGGAGTCCCCGCCCTGTGACAACATGCATGCTCTCATGCCCTGGGCCAGGGCCAGATGTGGTCCAGCTGCTGCAGTCTGGGTGTGAAAGTCCAATGCCTGTCCCATTCCCCATGAGCTGGAATGGCCGTGGGGTCCAGCCCTACCAGGCTACATTCAGGGTGAAACTGGCAGCCAGCCCAGCTAAGGGGAGAGGCATGGAACAGGGACTCACCCCTGGGAGGGCCTGCCAGCCAGCCTGGGCTTCCTGCCAGGGCAGCCCCTTCCCCAAGTCCTGCCCAGCCCAGGAAGGCACACCAAAGAATTCTAGGAAGGGGCAGAGGCAGGGTGAGGAGAGGCTGGAAGAGACCCATGCAGACCTGGAAAAAGGGAAACAGACACAGCGGAACCGGAGAGGGAAGAAACAGGGATGCAGGCTGCTCTATAATTCATGGCTCGATTAAAGATGCACAGGCCCCAGGCCTCAGCACTGGGCTCCGGCCTCCGTACAGGGGAAACTCTAGCGCTCCCATTTGCGCTCCAGCAGACGATCCAGTTTCCGGGTCATGGGGAGGCTGGCAGAGGGGCTGGGACTTTTGTAGGAGGGGAAGTCCTGACCCCTGCAGGAGTCATTTGCCTGTCCACCCTACGACCTTCTCCTTATTTCTCTTCCTAATTTCTGACACCCTCTACCTCCAGTCCCACCCAGAGAGCACACTCACATCCCAGTCTGGACAGGAGGCATGGCTTATGAAAGCAGCGTGGTACAGTCATCAAGCCTGGTATCCTCAGTCACAATCAGCCCTGAGGGCGGGACCAGCAGCTAGTGTAATGGTTACATCGCTGGACTCCCACACGGTCCATCGCAGTTTGAGTCCCAGACCCGGGGGCTTAAAACTCACACCTGGCATGTGTGCATGTGTGCCCAAAATCCAGAGGGAAGAATGAGGACAAGGGATTGTGGTGTGGCCGTCCCCCTCGGGGCTGATTTCTCGCTTTCTGTCTCTGTCTCTCTGGTAAGCGCACATGCCCTATAGCAAAAATCTCTCTTAAAAAAAAAAGAAAAAGAAAAAGAAAAAAAAATGAGGTGTTATGTGTGTAAAGGCCCTACAACACTGTTATTCAAGAAATGTCAGCTATCACTATCATTATCATCATCCTCCCCATTTTACAGGGATGTTAACAAACTAACCCAAGACGATCAGATTAAAAGCAGCCACGGCACAATGAGAACTCAACTCTAGGTTGGCCCCTGGCCTAGTGGTTAAGGAAGCTAGATCCCACATGGCCGACTGCATGGTTAGGATTCTGGCCCTGGCGGCTCTAAAAGCACCCGGGGTACATGTGTGTGCATGCTCCAAATCCCAACAGGATGGAGAAAGAGGAGAAGGGATTGTGGCATGACCACACCCCACTGGGGGGATGCTTTCTCCCTCTGTCTCTCCATCTCTCTCTTTAGGAAATTCATGAACTCTCTGGCAATTTAAAAAACAAACAAACAAAAAAAACTCAGTTTGGGGCCAGCAGGTGGTGCGGTGGTTAAGGAGCTGGACTACCACATGGCTGACCATGGTTTGAGTCCCGGGTCTGACAGCTTTCTTTCTTTCTCTGTCTCTCTCTTTTTCCCCTCTCTTTGTTGAGTACATGTGCCCTATAGTAAATTAAAATAATACTAATAAACAAAATTAAATAAATCATTTAAGAAAAAGAACAACTCAGCTCCCTGTTGGCCTGCTCTGTCTGGGCATCCCTGAGGGCAGTTCCATTGTGTGTATTGAGGGTGGAGGCCTCATTCCCAAGCTGGTGGTGTTTCTCATTCTTCTTAGGGTGGGGCAGGAAGGACAGGCAAGGATAAGGAGGAAATGGGGATTTTGGGTCTCTGTGGAATTGGCCATGGCTGACATCTGATGTGGCAATCCCAGCGTGGGGGTGGCTCATATCTTCCTGTCTTGATGTTCCCTCTTCCCAGTTTCTTGGCTGGAAGTATGGTTGAGGATGGCCACCAGCCATGAGAGAAAAAGAATCTTGGTTGTTTTTTGTAAACCTGGAAAGGACCTCAAAGAGCTTCAAGTCTCACTTTCCTATTCTCCAGCAAAGAAAGCTCTGGCCCTGAGAGGTAAAAGGTCTACCCAAGATTATCCAGGGAGTTGCCTGGGTTTCTTGGACTCTCAGTCTTCTATGTGGGGTACCTCAGGAGGGCAGACACTCGGATATCCTGATTCCCTCCCCTGTCTCCCTCCCTAGGAGGAAGAAGCCACTCTCTGGATTCCATGATTCCCTTTTTCTTGGGGAGGGTTGCCAGGTGGCCTCACCCTGGCTCCCCTCTGAGTCACTGGGTGGTGAGGACAGACAGAGGGGACTGTGTAGAGAGGAGCTGTGGCGGGGTGGGGGTGACAGGGTGGAAATTTTACATCACCGTGCTTGACTCTCGGACTCACCTTGGGTGGGAGTGGGGGTGGGGATGGAAGAAGAGAGAAATGAAGCAGAGGACAGTTTGGGGAATGAAAAGGATGTGGGGAGATTCAGACACACCTGGACGGGGGGTGACACCATCCCCATTTTGGGGGCTGCTGCCTGGAGGTGCCGAGTCCCCAGGCTCCCGGACGCCAGGCTCCCTGCCTCGGGTCTTGGCGGCCTCGATGCCTTTGACTCGTCGGGCGTGGCGATTGCCCTTGTAGTGTGCCTCAGCCTGGCTCTTTAGACAAGGAGGAAGAAAATGCCATGTGAGATCACCCTTTATCTGACCCATGTCCCCACAGAGCTCGTCGGGTCCTGGGGTGGTCTCAGCGGGTGGCAGGGACTCTCTCCCTACGTCAGTGAGATGCCGAGCCCCATGTCAATAAGTCCTGGTTATCCCTGGGGCTCAGACTAGCTTCTCAAACTCAAGTCTCTGGGAATCTGGATCCCCACCCAACCCAGACTCCACTCCACTGCCACACCCAGGCCTGCCTGCTGACTCAAGCTCTCCACCTAGCTCTGGGGCGGAGGGAGGGAGACCCCAAACCTGTGGTAAAATGCTAGACCAGGAGGGTCCTAGCGATCCAGCCAGTTGCAGACTGGCTGGCCTTGTAGACTCCAGTACTTAAGTGCCTGAGTCCCCTGGCCCAGGACCCACCCTTTGCTGCTTTCAGCCTTGCTTGGAGTCCCAGGATCTCTAATGTCTGGGCTCTATCATGTCTAGTCCCCGGGTCTCATTTTCCCTGAAGCCTCTGCGGACACCCTGGAGGACCCTGGCCTTAAGCCCAGCTCTGGAGACAGAGACAGCAGCAGAGACAGCTGTCAAAACAGAGTCACTTGATGGGGGAGGGGAAGGGAGGGCTAAAAGAGGGGAGGGCTGCCTGCTATTGGCTCCTGCCTCTCCAGCCCTCCACCCTCCACCAGTGAGTGGAGCCGGGGTTGGCAGAAAGGTGCCTGGGGTCCAAGTGAAAGGAGAAGCCTAATGCTGGGTTAATCCTGGCTCCACCTCCCACCCCCAGCTTCACTGCCATGTGCACCCCCAGCTAAGAATGGTCAGTCCTGCAGGCACAAGGTCACCTAGACAAGGGTGGAAATAGAAGATGCGGATAGGCAAGGAAAGAAGATTGACAGCCCAAGAGCAGAGCAGCGGTGTGCAGAGCCCAGCAGCATGGGTGCGTGTGCACGCGTGCGTGAGTGTGATACTGGGTAGAGAAACAGAACATGCTTTTTACTTTCCCGTAGTCAGCAGAATGAGGCTCTGCTGTTTTTCTCCAAAATCTCTCAGAGTCTGCACCCCACAGAGTCCCCTCTGGACACAGATGTCCCAACAGAGCCTCAGAGGAAGAAAATCTGGGAGGCTGGACACCTGGCTTCTGGGTTTTAGGTGGTTTCTCCCCATGGGAAGGCCCTCATGGGATGGGAATGGAACCAGGCCTTGTGTGTGATTTGGAGAAAGGCGGGTAAAAATAGAGTGGAGAGAGGAAGGAGGTTAGAAGGAAGTGAGCGAGCCAGGGGAAGAGTTTAGCAGAGACCAAAGAGGACACAGGCTCTGCGGGGGAGCCAGAGGACCTAACTCAGCCCTAAGCCAAGGACCACTGGGCAGAGACCACACTCCCATCCAGACGCTGATGGCACCCGTGTTCCAAGAAGCTCTGCATGAGGGAGGCCCAAGGTCCCAAGGAAGGGAGGTGTCAGCCTAGAGGACTCCCTCGACTTCATGTCAAAATACAAGCAACTGGAGCCAGGATGGGGACCCAGCAGGAAAATGGGATGCTCTGTGAAGCACCCCCAAATGGAAGGTTCCTGGTTCGAATTTGAAAACCTGGAGTCCTCTGGGCACGTGCTTGCCATGATCAGAGCTGGCTGAAGGATGGGGTAGAATTGTGGCATTGAATCCCAATTGGGTGAGTGCTCTCTTTCTCTCTCGCTCATGGAATCAATAAACTTAAAAAAATAATTAATAATCCTAGGGAAGCCCAGCATTAAGGTGGCCCTACCCTTAAAACAAAATTGTAGTGGGCCAGTCCATGCCCCGGTGGTTAAGGTGCCTGGATCCCACGTGGCTGACCAGGCAGCTGAAGTCTCTGACCTGGCAGCCTGGAAAACATGGCAAGTGCATATGTGCAACCCCAAATCCTGAAGAAAGGGGAAAACAGGAGAAAGGATTGCAGTGTGACTTTACCCCATGGGGGTACTTCCTCACATTTCGCTCTCTGTCTCTCTCTGGTAAAAGGGGGGAGGGCAGCCCATAGCACGGCGGTTAAGGTAGCTGGATCCCACATGGCCAGCTGCACGGTGCGAGTCCCAGACCTGTGCTTGAGATGGGCACGTGTGTGTGTGTGCCCCAAAGCCTGAACAAAGGGAGCGATAAAGAGGTTGTGGTGTGACTGTTCCCATGGGGGGTGGTTTCTCGCTTTCTCTCTTTCTCTCTCATGTGAGCACGTATGTCCTCTGGCAAAATTAAAAAAATAAAATTGCAACTTCTCGACCCTCTTAAATGTCTTCCACCAGCCCCTGCCTTCCTACAGTATCCCCATTCCCTCCCTGCTCTTCCCCAATATCTCCTTAATCCCTGCCCCTCACCCAGAACTCCCAGCCTCCACCCTCCCACAAAGTCCCTTGGCTGCCACCACCCCGTCCACGGGTGGGCGGTGGCTGGGCCTCTTACCTGAGAATTGAAGCGGATCTGACAGACATTACAGGAAATGACGGGCCGCTTGGTCTTGAGCAAAGGTCCCCCGAAAGTGTGAGAGAGCACAGCCTTCTGCACGGGGTCCATCTGTGGAGGCAGGCTGAGGTGAGCTGGGAGCCCAGCACGAGCGCATCCCTCAACCCCCACCCCGAGCAGTTGGGTCAAACCCAGGTTGCCAGGGCCTTCTCCCACCCCTCAGCACATCTCAGGGCACTGAGGCTCAGCCCTGATCTCCCAGCCCGATCTTGGTAGCCCTGGAAGGGATCCGAGTGATCGGCTGGCCCAGTGTGCCCATTCTACAGAAATCAGGAGTGGTTTGCCCGAGGTCATACTGAGAGCTAAGAGCAGAGCTGGAGCCTGAACCTGGACTCCATCAGGGTCCCTCAGACTATGAAGGGCCAGCTCTCCTACGTCAAGGCTGAGCGGTGGGAGGCCCAACGGCATGAAGCCCAGTGCACTGGAGATCCGAGGCCTCCCACTGAAGCCTTGGAACCCTTTGGCCTCCGCTATGCAGTAAGGCTGCCTGCTAGCCCAGACCCTCTCCCAGGAGACAGACGTTCCCAGCTCCCGATCTGGGCCCCAGGTCTCCCTAACACGTTCCCTTGCTAGCCTGACTGAAGGCAGCAGCATCTGAAGTACAAGAACTCAGGAGAGAATAGGTGGCTCTTGTGAATAATGGGGAATAAGTGCGTGTGCGTGTGTGCATGTGTGTGTGTGGGGCTTACACGGCTGGGCTGGCCTAAGGCAGCCCAGGGTTCTTCTGAACTCTCGTCCCTGATCAACAGGACTTCTGGGGCAGGGCTGGGGCTGGGAGGGATTAGGAACCACCCCGGGTCAGCAGATGTCTTTGCAGTCTCCGCCAAGAGTTCACATGAGAGGACGGGAGTTTCTCTGAGGCCTTCTGCTATCAGGGGTGAGGCCAGCTAGAGGCACAGAAACGGCCTCTCTGAGCAGTCCTCCTCCCTGCGGGCCCCTGGGCGGCCAGGGAGAGGCAGGGTTGGAATGCAGCTGGGGCTGAGGCTTGGGTGATGGCTGGGACCTCTAGAAGAACCAAATTAGGGTGCAAACTCATCCTCCAGGTAGAGGGAATCGAGTAAAAGTAGTCGCTAGGGACCTGAGGGGCCTTGGCTCCTCAAGGAGCTAAGTTCTCAGCTGAGCCGTCCCAGGATCCCAGGGTTCTCAGTGAGGCGCTGGGAGGCTGGAAGGCCCAGGCACGCTGACCCTTCGCCTCTCCCCAGAGAGGGAGGCTGGTCGGGTCAATGTCAGGAGAGGGGCTTCGGCAACCCTGTGAAATGGGAGGTGGCCTCCCTCACTCGGCCTCATTTCAGTAGTGCCAGAGCCGTGACCGGGGCCAGGGAACAGGTCTGACTGACAAGTGTCATCTCTCGGCCTCCCCTTGGCGGGAAGCAGCCCCTGTGGTGGCTCCCGTTCCACCTCCAGCAGCATCTGAGAAGCCCCAGTTGCATCTGAGGAGCAGAGGGAAGGGAAGAAGGGGTGTGTCTGCGTGTGTTCGGCAGGCTGTGATCAATCTGCAGGGGCGGAGTGTGAAGGAGTGTCATGGACTGTGTGTACATTGCTGTGTATCAACATTTCTGCGTCGAGGGCTCAGGCGACACCACGAACGGTCAGGTTGTGTAATCTTCAGCTGTGTGTTTATCTGTGTGGTTGTGTGATGTGTTTGGCAGAAAGAAAGACAGACCAAGTCAGAGACAGGCTTTAATCAGAAAGGGGAAACGGACCGCTGCTCTCAGCTCCCAGGCTCCAGGCACAGCCCACAAAGACCCCCACCTCTGCCCCAGGTGCTCCTAGTCCCAGGAAACGGGGAATGGGAATTCAGCCCGCACAGAAACCCAACCTGGGCCAGGAAACCTGACACAGGAACACAGCAGGGCCAGAGGAGTGGGATGGCGAGGGAGAGCAGCCTCCTGGCCTGGACCGTGCCGCACGCCCCATCCCAGCCTGCTCCCCAGATGGGTGGAGAACCCAGGACCCCGATGATGGTGTGGATGGACCACCAACAACCATCCCCTGAGAATGGTGCCTGCCCAGCATGGTCTTTCCTCCAGGGTGAGGACCTTCATTCTCACACCCACCCCGGGGTTTGGGTCCACAAACGCCAACCAGGGGTGGGGAAGCGGGCAGCAAGGAGTGAGGCAGGTCCTGCCACCCTCTCCTCCAGGACCTGAGGGGACAGCCGCCAGGCTGAAGGTGAAGGCTCCTGGGCCCAATCCGTGGGCAGGTGGAATGTGAGCCACTGAAGGGCTGCTCCAGGCCAAGGTCAGGAGGCCCCGGTGACCTAGATGAGGGCTCCCTGGGGAGGGGTGGAGCAGCATCTCCCAGGGCCCATCTCACTCCAGAGCCCCTTCCCTGGGGTGCTGGCCGAGACACTGCCTGGAAAGGTCCATAGACAGTCCCCTCCCAGCTGCCCTCCAGTAGCAGACGCCAAGGGGAGTCCTCCCTGAAGCTGGGGCAAAATGAATCAGGAAGGGCAAGGGGGAGGGAAGGGGGAAACCAGATCGGGACCACAAGGGGGGGCTATTATATTTCCTTCCATTGCCCTTTATCTGATAGAACCGCTGTCCCTTGTGTGACCACCCCACTTCCCCATCCCCCAAAATAGAGGCGAAAAGGGGAAGGGGGTGGAATCCCAGGGATGGAAAGAGCCAAGGACTGGGGAGGTTGAGATAGGAAAGAGGGCGCTAGGGGGTGTCTAAGGCGCAGGTGGAAGCTGCTGGGGGCGGGGGAGAGCGGTTTGGGGCCCAGGCTGGAGAAGCGGGATCTGAGCAGCCTGAGCATTTGAGGGGACTTTCGGACCTGACCAGAAGGCTAAAGATTGGGGGACTGGAAGGATCTGGGACGCACAGGCGGGGGGATCCAGCATGGTGGCGGTAGTCTAGGGGCGCCAGCGGGGATCAGCTAGTTAGGGCCGCGCCAGTGTGGGGGATGGGCCGGGGAACCGAGGGCCGAGCGAAGGGAGAGGTCGCCCAGGAGCCCCGCAGGGGCGGGCGGGGATGGGTGGGGGGGCGCTGCGGCAGCCGCGGGAGCCAGGGACAGAGGCGGGGCCGGGTGGCTTACCCTGCGGGACCCTGGGGGCCGCGGCTCCATGGCCCCGGGTGGCCGACCCGGGCGTGGGGGGGGCCGAGCCTGGCCGGGCCGGGCAGGCCGGGGACGCGGCGCTCGTTGCCCGGGCGGCTCGGGGCTGTGCGGCCCGGCCAGCCCGGAGAAGGGGAGGCGGTGCCCGCCGGGTTCGGGGCCCGCCCCCGAGGCGGGGCCGAGGGCGGGCCGAGGACCGGGGCGGGGACAGGGAGCTTGAGAGGCATGAAGGGGGCTCGGGCGAAAAGAGGAGAAGAGGGGATACCGGTGTTGAGACACGCCTGCCAGAGACTGTTCTGGAGGGGGGGGCCACTCCGCCCGGCGGCAGGAGCATCGACTTGATGACCTCGGCTGCCTCCACTGAGACTCCTTCTGGGTCCAATGTGCCTGCCAGTGCTCCCGAGGACCCCGTTTGTCTAGCTTGCACATTTCTCCTTCCTTCGCCCCTTCCGCCGCACCTTCTCCGCTCTGCTGACCGCGCCTGTCTCCTGAGTCCCCCCAGACGACCCTCCCCAGTTCCCTCTGCACACCGCCCCTGTGCCGCTACCTTTTACTAGTCACTTCCCTCACTAAGGACGGGAAACCGAGCTCAGGCACCCGGATATCTGGCCCTGCTCTTCAATACTTCTTCGAACAGTGGAGATGGGGGCGCCCGGGACAGAAGCGACCTCAGAAGTGGGACATCATCCCTAACCTCTTCCCACCTCCTCCCCTTGGCCGCCACCTTTCGGAGAACCAGGGTCTCCAAGAGCCTACGCTCCGCGCATTTGCTGCCCTCTGGCGGTCGAGTGGGAGCAGCACTGGGGACGAGCGGCGGGAGGGCAAAGCTGCCCACTCCCCGGACACCCCACCCTGACCGAACAGGTCCTGGGATTCCCACTCTCTGGGCTATGGGCCTTATCCCCTCCCATCCCACCTGGGCTGAGAGGTGAGTGAAGCAGGGCAGGCTGGCTTTGAGAGACAGGAGGGACGCCCAAGGGCAGAGGGAAGCGGTGGAGTGAGAGAGGGAGAATGAGAGGACAGTGATGCTGGTGAAAGGGCTAAGGGGTAGGAGCTGCCCAAGCAGGAGAGACAGCTGGAGGGACTGTGCCATGAATAGTAATGCCACCGCCACCAACCACCTAATGTTGATTGAGTCCTTGGAATGTGCCAGCTTCTGTACTGAGCTCTTTGCATGGATTATCTAATTTAATCATCACAACCACTGTCTAAAATAAGTAGTATTATCATCTTCATTTTATAGGTAAGGGGACTGAGGTTTAAAGAGGTTAAATAATTTGTCCAAGGTCATAAGCTAGTAAGTGGCTGAACTGGGATTTGAATTTAAACCTGAGCAGCCTGACTCCAAAGCCATGTACTTAACTGCTGCACAGTACTTCCAAAGGCCTGTCTGCAGCTTTTCTGCAGTCCTCATTCCCCTGCAGAATTTGACACTATCGATGCAGCCCGCCACACTCTGTCCCTTGGCTTCTCTAAAACTCTACAGGAAGGAATTTCCCTCCCCACCTCCTTCAATGGCGCCTCCATTTCCTTTGCTCGAGCCTCCTCCTGTTCCCACTACTTAATTCTGCTTATCCCCCAAGGCTGAGGTCGTGGCCACCCTACTTTTCTCTCTCTGCTCCTCCCTTACATAAAAATAATAATGATAACATGGGCCAGCCCCAGTGGTTAAGCACTGTGCAGAGAAAGCTGGATCCCTCATGGCCCACCGGGGTTTGAATCTCAGCCCTAGGGATGTAAAAACCTGCTGTCTAGGGCCAGCAAGAGGCATGGGGGTTGAGGTGCTAGACTCCCACATGACCGACTGCAGTTCAAGTTTGGGTCATAGTGACTTGCTTTCTCACTTTCTCTCTCTCTCTGGTGAGCACATGTGCCTGGTAGCAAATTTTAAAAATAATAGTAATAATAAACAGGCTGGCCATGTGCACGAGCACCCAGGACTGACAGGATAGAGGACTGAACAGACCCTGTTGGGAGTTCTTTTTCTCGCTCTCTGTCTTGTGCATTTACTCTAGTAAAACAAATGACAAAAATAACAACAAAAACCCGGGGGCAAAAAAACGCAGCAGTAGTAATAGCAGTAACGTAATAGTCATGTGCTGTCATGCTAGGCATGATGATTACGTAACACTACGCACAGCCTTGTGAGTTGATACTCTACCATCCCATTTTATAGTTGGTAAAATTGAGGTTTAGAATGGCTAAATAATTTGCCTAATGTCACATAGCCAGTACCTTGGAGCAGTCCTGCCAAAATTGGTGTTGTTCAATGCCCTGCTGCACTCTCCAAGATTATCCGTGCTCACGGCTTTAAATACCTCTTCTAGAGGCAGTAGAGCCATGACCCCTGCAGGAGTCCGAAACCCTAGATTATCCACGTGAATCAACTAAGTAGCTTCGTGACCTTGGACAAGTCCCTTAACCTCTCTGGGTCTGTGTTTTCTCAGCTATCAAAGGGGGCCAGTGAAAGGTGGCTGAGACCTGAGGGTAAGTGTAAGTCAGGTGTTTAGAGAGGAGAAAGCATCCCCTGTACCTTATGTGTCAGTCACGCCCTATCAACTGCGCTTTTCCACATGCTCTTTTCTAGCCTTTGTTCATGTTCTTTGCTCCAGTCTGGAATGTTCTCTGGGTCACTTTTTAAATCCTACTAACAATTCTTCAAAGCCCAAATCATACGTCACCTGCTCCAAGTTAAACCCTTTTTCCTCTGCTCGTTTCCTTTCTTCCTGCTTAACTCTAGTTGGTCCTTAAGCATCACCACATCCGGCAAGTCCTTCTTGACATCCCCTTGGGCTCCAGACAAGCTAACTGCCTCTGACAGCACTTCTCTCGCTTACCGTCTTACATTTCCTACTAAACCACGAGCTCCCCGAGAACAGGGAGTCCTGTGTCCTTGGTATCAGGCACAAAGTCTGACACACAGTAGGTACTCAACATTTTGTTGTTGTTGTTTAATTGAATCTTTGTTAATGTTTCTGTCACAATATTTATGACTTCCCTCCATTTTGCTGGATACATGTCTGTCTCTCTCCCTGAGTATAAAGTCCTTCAAGACAGGACAATTTTATATTTATCTTCATGCCTCCATTGTACCTAGGCCAGTGCCATGCTTACAGCTAATCTCCTTTTCTTTTTAAAAATCTATTTATTATTGGGACTAGCTGTTGGTGTAATGGCTACATTGCTGAACTCCCACGTAGTTGACCGAGGTTCGAGTCCCGGATATGGTGGCTTAAACTCATGCCGAGCTCATGTGTGTGCATGCCCAAGATCCCGAGAGGAGAATGGAGAAGGGACTGAGGCGTGGTCCCCCCGGGGGGTGATTTCTCGTTTTCTGTCTCTCTGTCTCTCTCTGTCTTTCTGGCAAGCACATGTGTCCTATAGAAGAAAACCTCTCAAAAAATCTATTTATTATTATTATTTAAATATTTTTTTAGAGAGATTTTTGCTATAGGGCAAGTGTACTTGCTGGAGAGACAGAAAGTGAGAAATCACTCCCCCCACCAGGGGGATGGCCACGTCACAATCCCTTTTTCTCCATTCTCCTCTCAGAATCTTGGGCATGCATGCACAAGCGCCTGGCATGAATTTCAAGCCTCTGGGCCCAGGACTTGAACCATGGTCAGCCATGTGGGAGTCCAGTGATGTGACCACTATGCCATCTGCTGGTCCCTATTTATTATTATTTTTATTTTGACCAGAAAGAGACAGAGAGAGAGGGAAAGGGAAAGTGAGAAAGCAAGCTTCTAGGTCTGGGACTCGAACCATGGTCAGATGAGTGGGAGTCCAGCGCCCCAACCACCACGCTACCTGCAGGCCCCAACAGCCAATTTTCTTATCTGTAAAATAAGGATGATAACAATAGCTACTCCATAGGATTGCTATAAAGGGCAAGATGTGAAAAGCAGTTTGTAAACTTGAAACTACAAGGACAATGTTGGTTTGGAGTTTGGGAGGAGTTGGGGGGCACAGCTGTGGTATAAAGAGAACTCTATTTGGAATCAGATGCTATGGATTCAAATCATACCATAGGCACATAACCGTGCCAACTTATATAAACTACTAAGCCCTTCTGAGACTTACTGTCTGTCTTCCCATCGGTCAGACAGGTATAATGATGCCTACCTTGCTGTGTTGTGACGATTAAATGAGCTCATACACAGAAACATCTGCAGGCCTGGTGCAGTGGGTGCTCTGTATGGTTCGTGGCTGAACAGGGTTTGATGGGAGATTATTTGAGTTGGATGAGGCTGGCTTCCCTCAAAGCTTTAGTTGCAGACCTCAGATTCCAAGTGTCTGTTGGTCAACTTTGGCTCAATGTCCTCAAGTGAGTTCAGCACCCTCATCCCAGACTTGCTTCCTCCCCGACCCTCCCCCATTGCCTCTGTCAGTGGTGACTTCTTCTTTCCAGTCCCAGAGGCCTGAACCCTGGAGTCATTCTTAACTCATACCTCTCTTCCCCGCCCCCGCCCCCAGCACCAGTTGGTCGCCATGGCCTGTCAATATTTCCTTGGAAACACCTCACCCACCCTCCCTTCCTCTACTCACATGGCCAGTGCCACCAGCTGGCCTGGCCCTCGAGGCTTCCCTGCAGGCCCACATTGCTGGGAGAGCCTCCTAAATCAGCCTCCTCCAGTCTCAGCTCCCTCTCATCAGCTACCCCATTCACTTCCTCAAACACTGCTCTTACCAAGTTACTGTCCTGCACCAGAATGGCAGAGGTTCCCTATTTCGTACTGTATAAAATCTAGTCACCCAAGCCCTAGCCCACAGATCTACTCTCCCTGTGGGCTCCAGAGAGCTAGGACTCACAAACAGGCACACTCATCTTCCTGCTTCTCCCCTCTTTCTGGATTCAGCACCTGCACCCCCTCACCTCCCTGCACTCACTACCACCAACCCAAGTCTCAGCGCTTCTCTAGATAGAGCAATTCGCTGGGGGACTAAATGAGAAAATGCATATAGAACACTTAGCACAGCGTCTGGCTCAGAGCAAGGTCTCGGCACGGAGCAGCTGTATTATTGTCAGTAGTATACCAGATAGCCGACAATACTCATAATCGACTCAAAGTAAGGAAATGGGGCCATAGAAGAGACAGGACAGGAGAAGGCAGAGGTGGGTCTGAGGAAGGCGGAGTCTGGTCGTTACTCACGGTGCTGTAGTTGCTGAAGAGGCCCAGGGTTGGAGCCGGCTCCAGTGGGAAGGGCAGGATCTGCTTGAGGTCCAGCGGGGGCTGCATGATGGGGGGCTGCCGTAGCAGAGGGAGGGGCCCCGCCCGGCTCAGGCTGCCTGAAGGGCAGAGAAAACATTCTGTGGGGCAGGAAGACTGAAGCTTGGGAACCCCACCCAAGTCCGTCAGTCTAGTTCCCTAGCCAGGGCCCCCTCTCTCAGAAGTGTGAGCCCCCTCCCCGTGCACGCACACGTGTGTGCACACGTACACTTCCCCTGCTGGCTCCGGAGCACTGGAGCATGGTGCCTTGTGGGCCTGGGGGAGGGTGCAGACACAGCCTTCCCTCTAGAGGTGGTTTTCACTTCTCCCTTCTCCGACCTCCTTCCTCGGAGACCTTCAGACACGGTAAAGACCCAGGAAGAACCTAGACCTTTCAAAGGCTATTTTCACCAAAACTCAGAGCCCCAATCCCAGGCCACTCCCTCACTTTTCCTTTTCCCCAGGAGACCCTAAAGCTTCGTATTACCCCAGGAAGAACCAAGTGAAGGGGGTGCTTATTCCACTGCCCAGAGGGGAATACTGAGGCCTAGATCTGCAGGGGACTGCTGAATCTTTCAGGATCCCTGGAGTTAGGATCTCATCCCAGTTATAATTCTTAATGAGCTGTGGACATCTCTGGGGTTCGGGAGTGGGTGGGTGACATTTGCCTGGGGAGGTGGACCACCTGGGCCTTTCTCAGGGCCCCCTTTCCGACCTTTCTGTCTTCCCCATGCCTCTCTGTCTCACTGGGGTGCTCAGCTCCAGCCCTGCAGGAGGAACGTTCCTCTGGTGGGGAATGCCTGGGTCTGCCCCAACAGGAAACGAAAGCCCAGCCCAGCCAATCAACTACCCCCTCAAACCTGCTTCTCCTCTCCCCCCCACAGTCATGGGAGGAACACCAGGCTCCAAAGAGGCAGCCCGGAGGCCCTCGACCCTTCTAGGCTTCCACTGGCCTAGCTTCCTTCGCGACCCTGCTGTCCACCAGTTGTGGGGAGCTCTGGCTCCCTGCCACTATCCAGCAATCCCCTGCCAACAACAGGGGCTCCCAGGAACGGCGCAAACCCAGAAGCTGCATGTCTGGTTCCGTCCTCCTTGACCTTACCAGGGCAGAGGGTCCCTGGGATCCTTTCCTGTTCCCTTCAATAGAAACTGCCCCTTTTCATACCTTCAGTTTCTGGTGCCCGCTGCCCCCAGGCAGTGGCCTGGCCCTGGCCCCCCAGGGGCCTGGGCCTGACAGCGTCCCCTTCCCTTGGTTCTGCCCTCTGCCCCCTCCTTTGCCAGCCCCCTCCCCCAGCCCAGTCAGTAGAATCAGCCAATCAGAGTCCTAGAAAAGTGGGGCAGAGGGGAGGGCGGGGGAGCAGGGATTAGGGGAATCTGAGGCGAGAGGGAGGGGGTGGGGAGGGCTCAGGCACAGCTGGGGGCAGGGAGCTGGTCCAGAAAGGTCTGGAGGGGTCTGTCTTTTCCACCCAGTGCCAGGATGGGGTGGCCAGGGTGCTTGAGGCACAGAGGGGTCAGGGCTGCTGGGAGCTTGAGCTCCAGAATTTGAAGGGCTAAGGGGAAAGGTAGGATGCTTGGCTTTGGTCCTTGAGTGGCCGGGGGTCTGAATGCCCGTGTCCATGTCCTCCTTTGCCACCTTCAGAGTTGGGATGGGGTGGGAGAAGAGAGACTGATGGACAAAGAAGGTGAGAATGGGAGCATGGTGGAAGCAGAAATAAGCGACAGGAAAGGTACAGAGACACAGAGAGAAAGAAGGATAGACAACAATCGAGAGATGGAAGAGAGTGAAATGACATAAAAACAGACACTGAGAACTAGACGCGGAGCTAGAGCCTAAGTAGAAAGACAGAGGCTGGGGAGAACGAGAAAGATGAAAGGAGAGAGGGACAGGCCGACGGGGCAGCTTGACCATCTCCCCTTCCTGGTCTGTCCCCTCTGTGCCCCCCCTCGCTGCCTGGCACACGAGGCCAGGGCAGCCTTAATGAGCCCCGGGTGGCACCAGGAATGGTGAGAGAAACCTGAGTGCTCCCAGAGTCCCCAGCACCAGCACCCCCCACAGCTGGTTTGGCGCTGGCACTGGCCCTGCCCCTGCCCAGAGCACCAGAGACCGTGGCTGGCTCCTCGACCCTTTCCCTGGCTCCAGACCCTCTAGGCTCCCACCCTTCAAACCCGTCTTAGAGGACAGAGCTGAGTTCCTGAAAAAGAAGCAGAAAACAATTTCTTGAGGAGTCACTATATGCCAGGTAATGAACTCCCAGCGTTGGCACATTTAATCTCTGAGCTTTTAATCTCTGATTCTACGAAGTAGCTGATACTACTTTTTCCGTTCCATACGAGGAAACTGAGACTTAGTGAAGTTTAAAAACTTGGCTGATGTCACGTAGCCTGTTAGAATCGGGGCTGGATTTGAATCAAGGTCTGCCGCACTCTATAGCAAATTCTTTCTCTGCTACATCACTCCCCAAGGGCTCCAATTTAACTCTGAAGCAGAGCTCTGAGCACAAGCTTCCATCTTGCTCAGGAGGAAGGGGAAAAGCAAGTCCATGCACTTTCTGGGGTCAGAGTCCTCATTTTTGCTCGAATGGAAAGGTGGCAGAAAACAGGTAGCCACCACTCTGTTCTCTATGGCTGGCAACTCATCTTTTCCACTGATGCGAGCCCTGGAGGTGGGAGGCTGGGGAAGGAGAGGAGGAAGTGGGAGGCAGGGGTGAAATGAGGGTAGAGCGAGGGGAGGAAGCACTGGCAACTGGAGAGTCATTGTCCCCTTCCCATGTTCCTGAGTTCACTCCACCCTGAGGCCTGAGGTGGGGACAGGGGCAGATGGCAGTTTATGGGCGGGCAGAAACAGGCTCTTGGTTTCATGTCACCCGAATCTCAGGCCCCTCTCCCTCTTTCTGAGGGAGTTGCCACGTCTGGAGGGCTTACTGTGGCGAGGCAGTTCACATACACAGCCTCCCAGCAAAGGTGGCCCTGCTCTCTGGCTGGGTGACTAGCTAGTTTCTCGGACTCTCTGTCTCATTTCTCACTTGCCAAGCGAGGACACCAGTACCTGCCTCACAGAGTTGTTAAGAGGATTGAAAGAATCCATGTACAGTGCTGGCGGGCCACAATGAGAACTCAATAAACGTTTGCTGAATAAAGGAATTCCCCGTCTTATAGGTGCTGCCAATTGGCTCAGAGAGGGTGAGTTAGTTGAGCAAGGTCACACAGCTAGTGAAGGATTTGAACCTGTCTGTCTGGCTTAGAGAGACAGCGCTCTCAGGCACTACACTTCCCTGGGTAGGTTGGGAAAGGGAGGGGGAAAGGCAGGAATTACATGTAGGAAGGTCTGAGGAAGAAGGAGCTGAGGTAGGAAACCTGGGGTGTTTGACATCTGTCTTCAGGTGAGGGCTTCAGGCAGGTTTGGAGAAGGATAGAGAACAAACGAGCGCGTGCGTGTGTGTGGGGGGGCACACGGGCGCACATGCACGCACGCATGCCACCCACGTCAGGCAGGGCAGGGAGGAGCTGGAGCCTGGCAGGGGCAGGCCACTCCAGAGGGAAGCTCATTAGAGTAATTACCTCCAGCAGATAGAGCCCCACCCAGCTCCATGGGGACTTGCTAAATGCTTTATTAAAGACAGTTGCCAACACGCTGTGGGGGGTGAACCCGCAGACCCTTGGATGGATGTCTGTCTATCCACATGCACATCCTACTTATACTTAGCCTTTGGCATTTTGATCCTGCTCAGGTTTCCCGCCAGCCCTAACCAAGACCAAGCCACATCTGGCTCTCTCCACTCCACTGAAACCTGGTCTTTTCCTTTTTCCTCTTCTCTTTCCCTAGAAATTCTGGCTAGGTCCAGAGCCCCAGCCCCTTGGCTACCTTGCATGGGACCTGGGGCCTAGAGCCCGGTGGTAAAGAACAGGAGTGTCTGCTGTGAGCTGGCTCAGGGAGTGGCTGGCCTGGGTAGGAGCAGGAGCCAGGAAAGGTGTTAGGGTAGGGCTGTGGGTTAGTGTTGGTCTGAAGACTGGGCCAGAATGAGATTAAGATCAGAGAGTGGTATTGGGGTTAGGGTTGCAAGTACTCAGGGCCCAAGGTGGTGAAAAACACAGGTTAGTGCTAGTTTAAAATGAGAATTTGACTCGGGAGCCAAGGGAGAAATCGGGAGCTCATCTTCTAATCCACCTCTTTTCCCCTTCAGACCTTTGCCATCTCCTCCCTTAGAAATGACTAAAATCAGGTGGGGGTTTGGGGGTCCTCAAAACTCTGGGTATTTTCTTCTTGACCGAGCCCCATGTATCTATCTGTCTCAGCTGCCTCGATTCCCCCATCCTGGCAGGAGTCAGGCTGAAGACTGGAAAGGCTTTGAAGTCAAAGATGAAAGAGACAAGGGGATGATTATGAACAACTATCCAAAACATCATCCTTAATAACCCCAGGGTGGATGCGGGTAGGGGCGGGGCCTCTGGGAGAGGTGGCCCAGAACGAAGAGCAGGGAGACCCCTGGTAAATCTATCCCGCCGACTGGAAAAGCCTCCAGTGGCTCCGTCCCCTTAACCTGCAGGGACTCCAAAAGGACGGTACTGAAAGGCTCCACCGGGAACCTGAGCGCACAGCCCCCACCTTAACCGGGGGCCCAGATTCTAGGCCTTGAGCAGGCAGCTGGGCCTCGCAGACCAGGCAGGGGCATCTTAGGTCTCCTCCAGGGTCACTGTGCACATGGCCTCAGTGGACCTCAGCATTCAGACCCGAAAACCTTAGTATGGGCCTTGAGCGTGGGCCTGGGCCCTGGCTGGCAGTTGCCTCCCTCTCTCCCTCTCATAGAAGGCTATGAAATGTGGGCCCCACCAGCTTTCCCTCCCCTCTGAGCCTGGCACAGGACGGGGATAATTACAGGGTCCATCCTCTGGGGAGATGTGGTAGGGGTCCAGCTGGTGGCTGGGGCACCAGTTTCAGAGAACTTGGCCTCAGGCATCCTCCCCGTGACGGGGTCTTGGTTGGGCTCAAGCAGGTCCCTCCCTGATGTCCTCTGCAGGTCCTGCTGACCAGGGAAAGTGGTGCTCACAGGTGCCTGAGCTGAGCGAGCGTGACGCTGCCTCTGGGGCCTGTGCCCAGGGTGGAGCCAGGGTGCATGGATTGCACAGGTTAGAGGAATGTGGAGCCTGTGCTCTGGGGGGCCCGAGTCCAACAGGGCTGGTGGGAGTCACTCTAGGGTGGGGGAAGCGCTCACAGAAGGGAGGGGGGATATCGTCTCCTGCTAGAGATGCTCTTGGGAAGGAGGCAGGCAGCCGTCATTCATGCCTTCGTTCACTCATTCATTTCATAGAGGGAAGGAGCGCCAGGAGGGGGTGAGACGTAAAGTGGTGAGGGAGACTGAGGGCACGCGGGAAAGGAGAAAGGATGGAGGGCAGAAGGGTTGGGGGAAGCCCACTAGTGGGAAGTCAATGGGGTAGGAGGGCAAATGATGGGAGGAAGAAGCCGTGCTGCTGGGAAGACAAATAGCAGAGGGCCTGGGGGAGGGATGAGGGCAGGAACCACTCAAGCCCTCGGGCACTTGTATGGAACCAGGAGACCCCAGTGTGGGGCAGGGAGACCACAGGTGTCTGGGTCTGGTGGGGGTTCCCACCATAAACAGGCCCAGGAACCGGCCTAGCCAGGGCAGAGGGCAGAGGTCAGAGTAGGCCTGTGGACTCTTGTGCAGGCAGGGCGGAGGGTAGGGAGCTGATGCAGAGCCCAGAGCTCGGCTAGGCCCTCTCCTCCCCCACCCTGGGGCTCCCTTCCCGATGTAGGTCATGAGGATGGGGTGGCTGTGGCCGACGGGCTGTCAGAACCCAGCGGGACTTCCCCTCCCCCACCTCACTCTCCCATCGCCCCTCCCTCTCCTGGTGCCCCCGGCCCAAGGCAGGGGTGGAGGGGAAGAAGGAAGACGGGAAGGAAGGGCCCAGACAGCCAGAGCAGGGAGAGAGGGGCAGGTCCCGGCGTGTTGGGGCAGGATGGCTGCGGAGACAGGCTCTGAGCCGCAGGAGCCCTGGGATGGACAGTTTCCCACCCCCTCTTCTCCCCAGCCCCATATCTCTAGTCCTCAGGTTCCTACCTCCCACCACACTCACCTCGAAGCTACACCCACCATCTTCCCCCCCCCGCCCCCCACTTCCTCCTTCCCCTCTTATCCTGGGCCCAGAAGGATGCCGGAGTGTCTAAGCGAAGGGTCAGACCCTTTCCCCCAACTCCAGCAGCCCAGGACCGGCCCCCTCCCCCAGCCTCTCGTAGACTGTCATATAATATTCATGAGCCTCATGAATACGCAATGTTCTCATTATGGGGCCGGGGTCTCACTCCGCTCTGACTCCCCCTTTGCCGCTCCCTAGATTACCAGGAGAGCGGCAGCTAGGGGAGAGGGAAGAGGGGACCCCAGATGTGGAGCCAGATGAAGGGGGAGGGGGAACCGGTCGCTGACGGGCGGCCGCAGTCACCGCGGTGCGGGGAGGTTGGGGGGTGACCCACTGAGAGGCACCCAGGAGCCTGGAGCCTGGAGTCGCAGAGCCCACTCACCGAGGATCATGCTGGGGACCCAGGCGCCCGGGGTTCCGCGTCGCTCTGTCCCGGGGGCCGTTCTGGCCGGGCTGGGGGTACGGGGGGAGGAGCCGGGGGAGGAGCAGGGCCGGCCGAGGCGGAGCGGGGGCGGGGCCCGCAGCAGGTGAAGACGGGAGGGGGGGCCTGGGCGCCGAGGGCTCCGCGAGGGGGCGTCCGGGCCTCTCCCGCGTCCTCCCGCCTCTGCGCGCCGCTCCTGCTCTCGGGGCTTACGGTGTCGCTGCAGCCAGGGCTGGGGGGCCGAGACGTCTGCCAGACCGTGTGAAGAGA
This sequence comes from Tupaia tana, assembly GCA_026018925.1. NCBI lineage: Eukaryota > Metazoa > Chordata > Mammalia > Scandentia > Tupaiidae > Tupaia > Tupaia tana. The sequence continues at coordinate 158,521,121 of JAKSZU010000006.1, forward strand.
CGGAAGAAGCAGGAAACTAAGATGCCTGGGGTCCCAGCCAGGGCTGAGGGCGGGACGTCTGGGTCTAGGCTGATGTAGGGCGGGGTATGTCGAAGTACTCTGGGACGGATGGAACTGGGTTGGTGGGACCCCTGAATCCCCTCCAGAATGACGTGCTAGGGCGGGGCCGAAGTAGGTGCGGCAAGAATGTTTGGGTCCTGGTTTGTTTTTCTGGCTTTGGAACAGTATGCTGGGGGCTGGGCCCTGGAGGCGAAATGGAGGGTCGCAGATAGATCCCAGGTTGATCTCTGGCTGGGGTGTGCATGCCTGGGTCCTCAGGGAAGGTCTGAGTGAAGCTACTGGAAATGAGTGGACACGAGGAAGGGGAAACAGAAGCAGGTAACCAGGATCGCTAGGACAGCAGGACGATGACAGAAGATCCAGAACTGAGGCACGATCTGTGGAGATGACCTGGATTGGGGTGTGTGTATGTGTGAGCGTCCACCCAGGGCCGAAATCCAGGGCATTCCCTGCTAATGTGGGCTTCTATTGAAGAGGACCGGTGGAGGGTGTTTGGTGGAGGTAGAGGGGCCGGTGGGGAGGGCAGAGTGTGCAAACTGGGGGAATGCTGGGGGCGCCTGCAGGACACAAGGAGCTAAGGGCCCACCGGGGAACGGGGCTGCGGGTGAGCACGGCTGGAGTCTGGGAGTCTGAGAAGTGCCTAGGGAAGATGGAGCTCCTACAGCCGGGACCTGTCTGTACCTGCCTTAAGAGGGAGGATGGCAGGCGGATTTCCCAGAATGCCGAGCAGTCCGCTTCAGGCCAGCCCCAGCCTGAGGGAAAGGGGGTGTGGCTGGGAACTAGAACTCTTGGGATTTAGGAGGGTGGAGGCAGAGAGGAGGGGGTCTGTGGAAGGGACTGGATTCTTGGAACTCTTCAGGAAGGGGAAGGCGACTGGCATCCTGGGTTCTGGAGGGAATTGGGGACTAAATGGCCAGTTAAGGTGCAAGAAGTTGGAGTTCCAGTTTCTGGGCCCCAGCAATCTCTTGCCCTCACCCCGTTGATCTGGTGTAGAGAAAAGATCTAGGGCCATCTCTGTGGCCTGGTGGTTAGGGCGGCTGGCTCTCTCATGGCTAACTGTGGTTTGAGTCTGGCCCCAAAGGCTTGAGAAACACGCCAGACATGTGTGTGTACAAAGTCCTGATAGACTGGGAAAATTAAGAGGGATCGAGGCATTCCCTCCTCTGTCTCTGACTGTGGTGAGCCCACGTACCAAATACATACATTTTTTAGGTTTTTACCATAGGGTGTGTGCGCTCACTGGAGAGAGACAGAGGGAAAGTGAGATATCACACTCTCAGGGGAAAGGAGGGATGGCCACACTGCAACCCCTTCTCCTCTGTTCTCTTCTCAGGATTTTGGGCATGCACACACATGCGCCTGGCGTGATTTTCAAGCTGCCGGGCCTGGGACTTCAACTGTGGTTGGCCATATGTGAGTCCAGCGCCTTAACCACCACACCATCTGCTGGCCCCCATCTGGGAAATTTAAAAAAAATCTGTTTCTGCACCTGCCAAGATGCTCCAGTTCAAGGGCAAGAGAATGCTGGGGATGCTGGTGCCTTGGTCTTGTTCTGATTCAGAGCCTCAGACATCTCAGGGCAGTGGGGCTTTGCTGCCCAAGTCTGGCCTTGGGGGAGGATTTGAGGTCACTGAGTCCATCGGACGAGGTCCTCCTAGGCTAGTCTCAGAGCCTTGTGGTTAACGGAACTGGCATGGCCCGAGTCTCAGCTTTGGTAGCTTGAAAAACATGCTATGTGTGTGTGCCCCAAATCCCAACAGGATGGAGAAATGGAGAAGGGATTATGGCGTGATCATACCCCAACTGGGGCTGCTTTCTCCCTCTCCCTCTCTCAGGCACATACACTCACTCTCTGGCAAGAAAAAAAAATCTTCTCACTCTGGATCCCACCCACCACCGCGCCGTTCAACTCCAATATCACAAAGCTTGCTTCTCCTTAGACCCACTCCTCCTTTCCTCTTCTCACTCTTTCTTCTCGTGGGTGAACTGAACAGGGTCAGCATCAGGCATGGCTGATCAGTGATGGAGACCCCTTTGCCCTCAGCCCTTGTCCACTTTCTTACAGTGCCCCCAGGGACTCTGGGTTACAGAGATCTCAGAAAAAGGGTTGCTTAGCTTACCAAGGGGAGGCAGCTGGCTAGAGGGCGGGGTGACCTTGCAGGCAGCTTTGGGGGGAGGTGGACAGTGTGCAGGGTGAATTCATTATTGATGAGCCCTGCACCCCGGGCTACTAATGAGCCCAGGCTGGCTGCTCTAATTGATGTCAAGAAACTTGAGACCCCCAGATCAGCTTCCCGCCTGCCAGCTGCCTCTCAGAGCCCCCTCCCCCCTCTCTGCATCCCCCCCCCCCCCCCCACTTCCTAGGGCTTCCTTCCTTCTCTCCATCTCTATCAACCGAGACAAGAATGGGGCTCAGGCCTTCTCACCTCCCCCTACCCCTGCTCCTCCGGATCATTCTAGTTCTCAAGGCATACTTGCTCTGGAGGGCTGAGAGATCTGGGAGAGGAAACAGAACAGAATCTGAGAATTATCGCTCAGGGACAGAGAGGCTTGTGCTAGATTACATCTGCGCATTTCTGGGCCCAAGGAATTCCTTCCTTGCATTGTGCAGCCATGGAGAGACCATGTCACCCTTGTGAAAGTACAGACACACAGTGACACACCATAGCTCCAGCCGCATACTCACAGCCTACTTCCCCTCCTCATTTCCTCCTGACAACAGTGAAAGAAATGCCAGATCTGACCCCTAGAGTTTGCTCTCACCCCCTTCTCTCTCTCAAGAGCAGGGACTGTTCTTGATGTAGCAAAAGTATGAGATTTCCTTCCTTGAGAACTTCGGGTACCTTATACCATGGCAGCCGTCCTTGCCAATACTGGGTGCTTCTTTACCTCATGTTTCTTCCTCCCCATTATTCCCTCTTCATTTGTGGGTTCAGGGAAGACATTCCTGAGGTATAGAATTCTAAGAAGTCCCAGATTGGAGTGTGGTCCAGGCTTAGACTTCCAGGAGAGGGCTATTTTCAAGGTGAAACAGGCTGCTATGCAGTTAATACAAATAGCTTGGTGTGATGGGGAGAGGGTGAGGTAGACCTCATACCCTCCCTTCCCAAAATTCCTATAAATTTGTGGGTATGCTGCCCTCTGGTGGCTAAATTCTGGCCTAGTCAGACATGGACATCTTTGCCTGCAATAACCCCATTTCTCTCCTTTTTGCTGCACATTAGGACAGGCCTGGAGGGAAAAAAAGACCCTGAGGGGCTGTCTTACTTTATAGGGTCTCTTCAAAGAGCTGGACTATATGGCAGGTTGGTTAAGAAAGAAGGTTTTCATAGATAAGCCTGCATTTGACGCTACTCTGCCACTCACTCTGTGACCTTGGGCAAATAACATAAGCCCCCTGGGCCTCAGTTTCTCCTAGTATAAATAGGGTTAAGAGTACCTACTCCATGGAACACAAATAAAATGAGATAATGTATATAAACTATTTAGCACCCCCTTGCCCATCAGCATACAGTAGCGATGAAAAAACAAAACAAAACAAAACAAAAAAAACAACCTAACTGGCAGTGTTTTTCTTCCAATTTAGTTCCACGGCTTTTTCCTCAACTCGTTCTGATTTGGGGAAGTCCAGGTGAGTCTTCTGGACCATCTTCCCTAACCTTTGACTTCGATCTCCTCTGCATTCTCTAGTCCTCGAACCCAAAGAGAAGTGGTTCCTTCCCTTCTCACTTAGGGGTGTTGGGGACCAGATCTCTAGGGTTTGGGTGAGGGGCTGAGGAATCAAGCCTTCCTTTCTTCCCTTTCATCAACTCTTTTACCTAAAATAAGGGACCCTAGAAACTAGTTTCACAGTTCCTTGGAGTCATATTCCTGGCTCCCAATGGTAAGAAGCTGTGAGAGACACAGGCATCTCCTTCCTGCCAATTCGGCTGATTCTAGATGGGTTTGAAAAGTGCGGGGCAGGAGGACAGATTCCAGCTCTGGTCAGTGAGGGCACTGGGTTGGGTTTATTGCACTTGCAACAGAGTTTAAATAAGTCCTGGGTGTCTGGGGCCGAGGTGATGGGAGGGCTGGGTGGGGAGAGGAGGGGCAGCGTCAGTGCAGCTGGCGGGCAGAACCCAAATCCTGTAGGCCCAGGACAGTGGGCTCCTCTTTCTCTGGGGGACTTGGAGGGCCTGTATCTGGCCAGCCTGAGGTTCCAGATCTGTTGCCATCATGGCCCCTTCAGGATCCTGGGCAATTCCTGACTTCTCCCAAGCCGAGGGTGAACTGGGCCTGTAGATCCGGGTCTGGAACAGGCCCAAATGTAGTCCTGGATCTGGCCGGATTGGGTTATCAATGTCAGAGTCTGAGTTCCAGATCAACCCCAGGCCTCAGAACCCCATCTGAGTTCTACTTCCCCTTGGAGCTGGGTTCTGGGCCAGCACTGATCCTTGTTTGAGATCTGTCCTGAGCTGGTCCTGGGGCACCATCCACAGTTAGTGTTCCTTGTTGGCCCACCAGGGTGGGGGATGTCCAGAGCTGCCAGGTCTCACTCCCCAGGTTTCAGGTTCTTTGCTGGGGGCTTCTGGCAGGGCTGAGGACAGAGCTTTGCAGGCTGGAACTGGACAGGAAGTCCTTGTGGTGTCTGAACCAAAGAAATGCCAGTAGATTCCTTAGTTCCCAGTTGTTTTCAGGAAACTCTCTCCAAAATGCAAAAGCTGCATTTTGGGGCCTCTGTCCTTGGATCTGAGTTCCCCCATCCATGAAGAGGGCATGTGTAAACGAGGGTCCTTCACAGTGCATGGGGGGGAGGGATCCCCAGCTTCTCACCCCCCGGCTCTGGCCCTTCAAGTATGTCTCTGGGCTGGGGAGAGGAGCATCTCCCTGGCCCTCAGCACCTTCAAAAAGCACTCAGTCCCCTCTCTGTCATAGACAGATGGTGGGGGACTGGGTCTTCAGGATTGGGAGTCTGGGATCAAGAAGACTCAGGCATCAGATGTGGCTGGAGGCTTGAGCTGAGCTTTCTCCATGGCCGTGCCATATGGGAGGGAGCGTTTGAAGAATCCGAGCTGGTGAGAGGGAAAGGAAAGAGAGTTTAGGTATTCTAGTTTCTGTTTCTCCCTGGCCCTTGTTCCAAAACGGAATGAAGAGGACTCTGGTGCCTCCAACATTCCCGTTTTACAAAAGTAACCTCTGAATTCAAGCTAAGACTTCAAGTGGTCCAATGAGCTTAGGAGGGCTAAAATTAGGAGTGGTTTGATATGGGTGGTTGAGTACCTTTCACCAGTGCCATAAAAATGACTCCTCTTAAACCAAGAATGGCAAGGTTTGAACTTAAGAGCCAAGTCTGATTGCCTAGTAGCGGTTGTCTCTCTTTCTCTCTCTCTTTTAATTGCTAGAGGGCACAAGTGGTCATCAGACACAGGGAGAGTGAGAAAGCACACCCCCATGGGGCATGATCGCACTGCAATCCATTCTCCTCCATTTCTCAGCCTGTTGAGATTTGGGGCACACATGCATATGTGCCTGGAATGTTTTTCAAGCTGCTGGAGCCAGGACTCAAATTGCAGTTGAGCATGTGAGGCCCAGCTTACCTTAACCAGCAGGCTATGGAGCCAGCCTGTGGCTGCCTCTTGAGGCCATGAATCACTTCTAGGAGATGATCAATTAGTCATGGCTGCCATGGGTTTTTTTTGAGAAAGTGATAGCACAAATGCATACATTTACCATCTATAGATTGCTCTGCTTTTGTAAATATAGGGAAACTTATCATCTTGAGTCCAGAGACTCTTTCTAATCCAGAGGCTGTAGAATGAAAGGCGGGCTCCTGTAGGAGGGGTCAGAATGGGATGCATGTAGCCAGGGCAGAAGTGGGAGAGCATAGCTGGAGAACTGATTTGGAGGAGGATACTTGGGCCTGTGCTGAGTCAAAGGCAGAGCCTTACGAGACAGTGGCCAAGTCATAGGCAGGACGTGGCTGACCTTGTAGAGGATGTAGATGAGCAGACCCAAGAGCAGGAGGCCAAAGAGGATGGCTAGGATAATGATCCACAGGGGGACACCTTGACTGCCTTCCGCCTTGGTCCACTGTACGGCTGTGGCCACCTGAGGAGCAAATGGGGTATGGTCACTGAGAACCCAGAAATTCCTCTTCCCCTATGCTTGGTCCCTATTTGTCACTGGATCTAGACCCATCCCCTGCCTCTTATTAGAGCTAACACCATTCTGAGCTTGAGTTTACATTGCCATGGGGCCAGCACATGGAGTGGTGATTAAGGCGCTGGACACTCTCACGTGGCTGACCACGGTTCAAGTTCTAGACCTGATGGCTTACTTTCTCACTCTCTACCTCCTCACCCATGTCTCTCTCTGGTCAAATTAAAGTAAATGACTGAATAAATAAAAATAAATAAATAATTCTTTTAAAAAATTTACATTCCCAAAAAGTACAGTATTGTCTCTTACTTTTTGGTCTTCACATCTGCTATTCCCTCTTCAGAACATTCCTTTCTTGAATGATTAGAATGATTAGCCTGGTTAGTTCCTGTCTTAGCTTGAACATCACCTTTTTTTTCCCCCCAGGTTTTTACCACAGAGCATGTACACTCACCAGAGAGAGTGGGAAAGTGAGAAATTATCCCCTGGGGGAAAATGATGATGTTGCAATCCCTTCTCCATTCCCCTCTTGGGATTTTGGGCATGCATGCACATGTGCTCAGTGTTTTTCAAGCTGCCGGGCTCGGGACTTGAACCACAGAGTCAACCATGTGGGATCCAGCACCTTAATCACCACACCACCTGCTGGCCCAGACATCACTTCTTTTAGGAAACCTTCCTTGCCCCAGCAGGACTGGGTTCAGGTGTTCCTATAATGTGTTTCTGTAAACATTCTGACACTTGTCATTGTGCTGTCTCTGTCTGTTAGACTGTGACTTCCAGGAACAGTTACTGTGTCATCTTGCACGTTACTATATGTCTGACACCTGCATAGTGCCCGGCGCATAGTTCCTAAATAATAAGGCCAGCCCCCACCTAGGCCCCAGTCCTAGTTCCAGCACTGAGCCCTGTCTTCCTTGGCCAGGACCTCTGGCCCTGGGCTCACCTGAAGTTTCTTTTGGGGCAGCTGCCGAGGCAGGATTCGGTAGGGCATCTTCAAGGCTTCATATACAGCTTCACACTGTAAGCTAAATGGCTGGTGCTCTCGCTGTGGGCAGGGAAAAGGTGGTCAGGACAACCCCGCTTGGGATCTAGAGGACATAAGGCTCTTCACAGTCCGGCTCAGACTGACCTTTCCTATTTTCGACTCATTCTCTCCTGAGTCTTTCTCTTGGTGTTTCTTATATGATGTAACAAAAGTGTAACTGAATAGTCTTAACTAGATAATGCATAATTAGATGACTACATGTATAATACATTTTTATTTTTGAATAGGAATGTGGGTTAGCACCCAAGACAATGCTGGCCCATAATGTGTGCTCAAGAAATGACTGTTCTTTACTATTCATACATTTGCTTGCCTCTCCACTATGAGTTTGTCTTCTATCTCACTGTTTTCCTATCATTCTTTGCATGCTGGTTATCCTCAGCCCTCCTCCTCTGAATGGGTCTGAAAAGGGAAGCTATTGCTCCCAGTGTGGCCACTAGGTGGCGCCAAGGATACACAGCTTGGTCGGGTGAAGGGCAAGGGAGGGGAATGCCTGAGTCTCCTTCACCAAAGCAGAGGAAGGTAAGCCAGTGGGGAGAAAGAGAGGGTCAATTCAGGAAAGCCAAAAAGTCAGGGGTCAGGGCTGAGATAAGGCCTCCTCACCTGCAGGATGGTCTTGGCCCAGACTCGGAAATGCAGCTGTAGACTTCGGCTCTCTTGTCTGTGCAGTGGCCCAAGCTCACAGCGCAGCCTAAAACACTTAGCTTCTGGGCATTTCTGGGAAAAAGGAAGAGGCTTGAACCCACGGTTCTACCTTTCCAGTGGCTCTGAGAACCCAAAAAAGTATTCAACTCTTGGGTCTAGACCTCTTTTCCAGTACAACTTACCAGGATCTGAGGTCCCGAGGAGGCAGGGCTCCGGCCTGAGGCTTCCCGTCTTTGCAGGTGGTGCAAGGAACTGTCAGGATCCAGCTGTAAGAGGAGGGAGACTGTTTGCTTCCTCTTCCATGTTATTAAGATTCTTGGTCAGCCTGCACCTCAGTTCCAGAGCAGCTTCAACCTATGTTTTCATCTCTTTATTGATCCAGTCACTTGGCCTCCTCCTATGCGCAAGGCACTGAGCTCAGCATTGGAATAAATAAAACTCGGTTTTGGAGGCATACGTGAAGATGCGTAAATCAGGGATTGGGTCCTTCTTCCTGCCTTAGGGCCTTTGCAGTGTCTGTTTCTTTCTTTTCTTTTCTTTTTTTTTTTTTTTTTGAGAGGTTTACGCTGTAGGGTGTGTGCGCTCGAGGCCAGCCAGCCAGAGAGAGACAGAGAGACAGAGAGACAGAAAGCGAGAAATCACCCCCCAGGGGGGATGGCCACGCCGCAATCCCTTCTCCTCCATTCTCCTCTCGGGATCTTGGGCACGCATGCACACGTGCCTGGCGTGAGTTTAAGCCACTGGGTCCGGGACGCGAACCGCGGTCGACGTGGGAGTCCAGCGGCATAGCCATTACAATAACTGCTGGTCCCGCAGTGTCTGTTTCGAATGTTCTTCCCCGAGTCTTCATAGATAGTTTCATTCTTGTCTTTCAGATCTCAGTTCAAACTCTTACTCTCCAAGGTTTCCTCTGATGACTCAACTCATAGTCTCCAGACTCCTCACATTAATACTGTACTTCTATCACTTTTTAAAAAATTGCCAGATGGCATGTGTACTCGCTAGAGAGATGAGAGAGAGAGGAGGAGAAATCACCCCCTAGTGGGGTATGGTCACACTGTAATCCCTTCTCCTACGTTTCTCCATCCTGTTGGGATTGGGACGTTGGGCATGCATGCACACATGCCAGAGGAGATGGAATTCAAACCACAACTATGAGGGATCTGGCTCATCTAACTAATTGGCTACAGGGCTGGCCTTATCATTTTTAAATATCTGTTAATTTTTCTTTTTTTTTTGGAGAGGTTTTTGCTATAGGGTGTGTGCGCTCGTCAGACAGACAGAGAGAGAGAGAGACGGAGAGACAGAAAGCGAGAAATCACCTCCCCAGGGGGATGGTCATGCCACAATCCCTTCTCCTCCATTCTCCTCTCAGGATCTTGGGCACACACGCACATGCGCCCGGCATGAGTTTTAAGCCACCAGGTCTGGGACGTGAACCATGGTCGACTACATGGGAGTCTAGCGACATAGCCATTACGCTAACTGCTGGTCCCAATTTTTCTCTTTTTAGTCTTTATTGTCTATCACCCTCTATTAGAATGTAAGCTCTGTGAGCATCAATTTTGTTTGGTGTGATATTTCCTGAATTTGGCAGTGTTCAGTGCAGACACTCATTTAATTCCATGTTGTTAATGAGTAAATGAAGTATAAAAACTATAAAAAAACAGACATCAGAAGGTCCTATAGCAAAGTGGTTAAGTGGTGTGCACTGGGAGCCAGATCACACATAAAATCTTTTTCCTCCCAGAGATCTGCAGTGTCCATGGGCCTTCCGCCCTCCTTCCAGGCCCACAGTGACTTTGCCTGCCCCCTCAGCCTTGGTCCTCTGAACTGCTCCCACACCCATGCCAACGTCCAGGCCCCTCACCTTCAAGCCCTGTGGGTTGGGGGGATGACTGGTGGTGCAGTTGCTTAGGCCCATAACCCTGGTCACATAGAGGAACTGCTGATCCCCCAGAGCTTGGGGGCAGCTAAGTTCCAGCACTCCTCGGCTAATGGAGCTGGGTCCCAGGTTGATGAGCTGAGGAGGAAAGAACACAATTACAGGAGAACAAAAGGAATGCTTTGGCCCCATTGAGACCCTGGGTCATTGTGTCCCAGTGTACCCTGCTGTGAGGCTCCTAGCTCAGGCGTGGTGGAGGGAACCAACAGGCAGGGATGAAGTCTTCTCCAGCCAACAGTCTTGGGGCAGGCTCCATCCTTCCTTCCCAAACCACTCAGTGTCTCTCTCCTCTGGCCTTTGCACACCATTGGCCCCTCTTCCTCTCTTCTCAGCCCCTCATCTGCTCCCAGCCATCTGTCACTCACACTAGCTCATCCTTTCTCATCATTGTTCTGGCCCCACCCTTGCACTCCCCTTGCCTGGCCAGCCTGAGAGCCCAACCCACTTCATGTCCTATCCTTCCTCACCTCATAGACGTGGTGGACAGCAGGGCCCACGTCCGCCTCGTCCTGAGGCTGTTCTCGGGGATGCCAGTCGCTCACTGGGAATAGCACCGTCTCGGGCTTGGAGACACTAAGGAGGAACGTAGTTTGGAGGAGAGCGTTAGGGACCCCATGTGCATCCTTCCCTAGAAGTCTGTCCCCCTACCAGAACGGCCCCATGTTGCCTGAGCACTGACCCGTTAAGGGAGACCTGGGCCTGAGCCTCCACAGAGAGCCGGAAGGAAACCACGTCGCTTTGTGAATTGTTCAGATTCTTGCTGTGGGATGGAAGCAAGGCCGAGGAGGTGCTGGAGCCCAGCCAGTAGGAACGCAGCCTGGTGCCAGGCCCTGCCCGCTGCCCCCGCCCATCCTCCTCCTGCCCCAACTCAGCCCCATCCCGGCCCACCACTCCTTACCTGAGGATCTGGAAGTCAAACTGGATGGTTTTCCTAGTGTCCCTCAGATGAGGGACTGTGAACCGAAGGCCACCCCAGAGCTGCCGGGCAGGGAGGGAGAACAGGGATCTGTTAGACTGAGTGTTTGCTCCACCTCAATTCCACCCCTCTTTCCTGTTGTACAACTCTGCTCTGGACTGGCTGCCCCCAACCCCGCTCCAGTCCCTGCCTTCCATCCCAAACTTACACTGGCTCCTGCCTTCATGGGGTTGCCCAGGTCACACACCAGCAGGCGGCTCTGGTTCACAGCGAAGTAGTCACAGCTCAGGCTGGAGAAGTTCTGGAGGTGGGTGGGTACTCAGGTTTTGTTGTGCCCTCCAGAAGGCCCCCACATCCCAGCTGAGCGCCCCCCTCTTACCCCGGGGTGTCTGACGAGTCCTGAGTACTCAGCCTCTGGAGGGGCCGTGACACGAAGCTCAGCCTCATAGGCACCGCCCTCACCCACATTCTGGGCATGGAAAGTTAGGTTCAGGGAGTTCTTGTCACCCAGGTACACATGGTTCTGCTCCCTGGAGGGAGCACACAGGGTAAGAGACACTGGGGAATTAATTCTCAGACCAGGACAATGGGCCATAATGACAATGATAATACAGTAATAATAAACACGGCATTTACTGAGTTCCAACTCTATGGCAGGCACTAGGCTAGACGCTTTATGTAGGTATTTTATTTGATCTTCCAAAAATCCAGAGAAATAAGTATTATTCCTACCAAACAGACAAAGAAGCTGAGGGGCAGGGAAGTTTAGTAATTTCCCAAGGCCACACAGCTAGTATGTCCCCACTCTGCTTTTTCAGGTGCCAGGTATATCTAGAACTCCCTGGCTGAATGTCAGCCCCCCACTTACCCAAACACTTCCAGCTGTAGGTCAGGCACACAGATGTTGTCTTCTCCACAGTCCAGCAAGATCTGAGCCTGGGGAGCAGGGCAGCCAGGAGAGGAGAATTTAGATCCATGCCAGGTTGTAGGCCTGCTTCCCAGGTCCCTGCCCTCAGGTGCCCAGGCCTCTGTCTTCTTAATCCCTTCTTCCCACCCTGCCCTTACCTTGTCCTCTATCCGGCTCTTACTCTGGTAGTGTAGGACTGGGCGGAGGCCATGGCTGTCCACAGGGGCTCCGGGGTCCAGGGAGAAGTTAAGGGCGATGTGAATAGGGGAGAGTTTGTCTCGGAATTCTGACTCATTCTGGGGCCAAGGAAGAGAGTTCACAGTCAGGGGACTCTGGGAATTTGGTGGTCCTGCTTCTGGGCCTCTCACATCTCTGTTCATCGTCCCCCAAGGCCCAATTCTGATCATCTTCATTGCATCAGAGGCCCTGGTGGCCTGGGTCCCAGCTTCTCTTCTTTTAGCTCCCCCAGAGTCCTAAACCCATCCCTGAAATCTCCCAATGTCATTCTCTTTAGGAAGGGCCCTCAGTTCTATGTGGCCACCCTCACCGCAGTCCGCACCTCCCTCAGGCCATACCCTGAGGTAGATCTTCATCTCTCTGCAGAACTCCCGAGCCCCATTCTGGATGAGCAGAGTCTGAGTCCAGGTCGCCTGTCTGGAGGCCAGGAACAGTGCCCTCCGGATCCCACCTTTCTGCTTCTGCCAGTCCAGCTGGAGCTCCACTGTGAAGCCTGCAGGAGGACATGTGTGAGGAAAAGCTGCACCTCCCTCCTAGTCCATTCAGAGAGAAGGGAGGTGCCCAGGTCCTCAGCCTCTCCACCCCATCCCAGGGCCCGAGAGAGCCAGGCAGTCTCCCTCACCGATGAAATCAGGGACGTGTTTTCCAGAAGCATTGAGGCAGAAGCTAAGGTTGATGCTGGAGAAAGACCAAGAAGAAAGCGAGTGAATTTAACTGGAACAGGCATCCTATCCTCTATCTACCTCCCAGACAAACCCAGTCCAGGATACCCCTCATTGTCCCCTTCCGAAAGCAGACTTGGCCCCTGCCCCCTTCCAGGCACAGGCTGAAGTGTGTGTGCCAGGCTCAGCTCTGCCATCTCCATGGCCCCAGCTCACCAGGCCACGGGGCTCCCCTCCAAGCTGCAGCTGCGCTCCTCTGGGTTGAACATGGCAGGGAAGATGGTGAGGGAGGCACTGGCAGACACGATGGGGCGACCCCTGCCAAGGGTGGATGTGGGATAAAGAGAATTAAGACTCTTGTAACCTGGGCACGAGAACCTGATGCCTGAGCCCCAGGATGCCAGGGTACTCCGCATCAACTTTATTAGCCTCCGCTCTATTGAGAAATTCCCAGGTTCCCACTCCCCCTAGGCTGCCCACGCCCTTGGAGTTCATACCTGTACACCACAGCCTTGTCCACACCAAAAGACCCCACAATCAGATCTGCAAGTAGTCAGGAAACAACTCTTACAACAAGCCCCAAAGCAGGATCCTTCCTTCCTGAGCGTGTCTAGTTTCATTGCTCGGGGAGGTTGTTGTGAGGGGACATTGCTATCTGGTGGCATTAGCCTGGAACTGCATGTAGGAGTTTAGGAAAGGTGTGAAGAGTGGGTAGGGGCCAGTGGCCACGGAATTCTAAGGTGAAAGAGGCCTCAGGCACAATTTACCAGGGTATCCGTTGCCGTCCAGGTCTCGGCCTCCTCGAAGGGCAGAACCAAAGAAGTCTGGGCCACGGCTAGCTGTCCACAGGGGCTGCAGGACCTGGGAAGGCTTAGGGCCTAGGCCCCCTGGGCCCCCAGGATATATAAACACAAGTCCCTGCTGTGTCTCCCCACCAAAGGGAGCCCCAATGGCCACATCTGCAAGACACAGAACACACGCCAGTCAGCAGGCCAGTAATCCAGTGGTCTAAATCAATACCACCAGATCCCAGGACCCAGGGTCCTATTTTTTCCCCCACCTGCCAATCCCTTTATTTTAATCTCTTCAAACCCCAAAACCTAGGTATTGGGATTAAAGTCTAAATTCCTCCCAGAAGTCACAGGGGTCTTGGGTACCTGTGCTGATAGTTACCCTCCCCTCAAATCCCTTCTGCCTCAGGCCTCTGCCCATCCTCAGTTCCATGAGCCCATGGCACTTACCATTGTAGCCATCTTGGTCCAGGTCCCCCAGGGGGCTCAAGGAGCTGCCAAATCGCCCAAACTCGTCCTGGCCAGTGAGGGTGAGGGTGGGGGTGGGCTCTATGCCGGCTGCGTGCTGCAGGTAGGTGTAGACCCTGCCCACCTCCTGAGGCCGCCCATCAGCTGTTCGCTCCATGAGCAGGGGGGCCCCCACCAGTAAGTCATCCAGCCTGGGGGAAAGGGCAAACCCAGGCATCCTGACACCCTGATCCACCCCAATCCTAGTGCCGAAGTCCCAGGTGTTCTTGATCCCAGGTGCCTTCCCACCCAAATCAGAACACTGAGGTCTCTGATCTTTAGCGCTCAGCTTTCTCCTTATTTCTGAGCAGGAGCAAGAGGAATCTGGAGAAAAACTCTCCTCGCATTTTTCTATCCCATCTGAACTCCTTCCAGAACTGGGAAAGGTACCGTGGTGTACCCCCGTCCCTACCACTCACCCGTCCCCATTGATGTCTGTGGCAGCCACTGCATAGCCAAAGTAGGAGGCCATCTGGGGAGGACAAAGAGGCAGCACTGGGTCAGAACTAGAGAGGGTCAATAACCAGGACCAACTAAGGCTATGAGTCAGTCTTCAGAGACTGCAGGGAGGCTGGGAAATTGTGCAGATATTATTGCGTCAGGGCTGGGGTGTGGCCAGCCGAAGGCCAAGCTGGGTGAGGGTGGGGGGCATCCTGACCTGTTCCCCTGAGAAGTTGTAGAGGGATCGGATGTCTGAGCCATTAAGGATGGTGACCTGTGGGGTGAAGAGATAGGTCCATTGGTCCTGGGTTCCCTGCCCATGCCACGATGGAGCACACATGGGTACAGAACACCCAGGGGCAGGCATTCCTTCGAGACATTAGTCCCTGACTTCCGCCTGAGCTCTGCCCTCACACTCCCATCTCTATGCCGGTGGCTCCACCCCATGACAGCTTCATGATCCTCTCCTCCCACTTATCAGCTACGACAGATTCCGTATCTATCTGCGGTCCATCTCTCCCCACCAGGATGTAAGATCAACGAGGGCTGGATTTTGGTTTTGGTTTTCTCCTCAGAGCAGAAAGCAGTGCTCGGTGCGTAGTAGGCACTCAGTAATTATGCACACTGGGGCCTCAAACCCAGCATGTTCAAAACCCATATCATCCCTCATCCTTTAGTGCCCCCAAACGCTCATTTCTCCTGTGTTCCCTCTTAGCAGTTAGCCCTGCTGGGCCTCCTAGTCTCTTGAATCCTTGCTCTCTTCCCCATTTTCACTTCTTATTTTTTTAATGTTTAAAAAACTTTACTTATTGGCGCCGGCAGGTGGTGCAGTGGTTAAGGGTGCTGGACTCCCACATGGCCGACCGCAGTTTGAGTCCCGGACCTGGTGGCTTGCTTTCTCACTTTCTCTCTCTCTGTTCTTCTCTGGTCAATTAAAGTAAATAAATAAATAAGGTTAAATAAAATAATTCTTTTAAAAATAACTTATTTATTTTAATTTGACCAGAGAGAGAGAGAAAGCGAAAGTGAAAGCAAGCCACCAAGTCTGAGATTTGAACCATGGTTGGTCATGTGGGAACCCAGCGCTCTTAACCACTATGCTAACTGCAGGCTGCCCTCACTCTCACTTCTGTGACTCTGATGTAAGCCCTCTCCCAGGACTGATGGACAGCTTCCTTTCCAGTCTCCTTGTCTCAGCCTCCTCCTTTCCTCAATGCACCTTCCCCTCCCACCATAGCTAGACTGACTGGTTTCCCAAGAGTGAATCCAGGGTGGTCACCCTGGCTTGGACCTCCACAGTGATTTCCTGCAGCCACTGCCCAATGTTTCAACTCTTGGCTGGTCCTCCCAGGCTCTGCAGCATCTGGCCCTAACCTATCTGCTTTTGCTCAAACTTTCCTTGTTTTCCTCATCCTCAGTTAATCCATGAGGATGGTAAACTGACCTCATTTCTTCCCCTTTTCTTCTATCCTTATGTTCTCATTGGGATGTCCTCTCACTTCATTGCCACTGATCCTTCATGGACCCTTCTCTGATCCATGCCTCCCTAGAAAGGAGGTTATTCCTTCCCCTAGACTGCCACACTGCCTTATCCACTTTCCCGAGAAAGAATCCTGACTTGGAATAAGGTAGACCCATTTTTTTTCTTTTTTTTGAGATATTTTTGCTAGGGCACATGCACTTGCTGGAAAGACAGAGAGACAGGGAGACAGAAGTGAGAAATCACTCCCCAGAGGCGATGGTCATGCTGCAATCCCTTCTCCTCCATTCTCCTCTCAGAATTTTGGGCACGCATGCACACACGCCTGGTGTGAGTTTTAAGCTGCTGGATCTGGGACTCGAACCACGATTGATTATGTGGGAGTCTAGCAATGTAACCATTATGCCATCTGCTCGTTCCAAGGTAGACCCTATTTTAAATTTCAATCCAGGGCGAGGCAGTGGTGCAGTGATAATGCAACTGGACCCATATGTGAAAGGTCCTAGGTTAAGCTAAGGTCCCAGGACCTCTCTGAGCATGTCAGATGTGTGCACCACGCCTGCCTACGATCTGAGACTGGGAGTGGATCATGATGTGGGGGACCTGTTGGAAGTGTCTTACTTCCTTCTCTCATGGAAGTAATAAACTAAAACAAACAAAAAATCCCTTTAAATCTCTATTCAATCACTTTTTAAATTTTTTTTAATTTGCTATAGGGCACATGCACTCACTAGAGAGATAGAGACAGAGAGAGAGAGAGAGAGAGAGAGAGTGAGAGATAAAGTAGGAAACCCCCCCCCCCCCCCAGGGAGGATGTCCATGCCACAATCCCTTTTTCTCCATTTGTCCTCTCAGGATTTTGGACATGTGTGCACAAGTTCCCAGGGTGTTTTCCAAGTCACTGTGTCTGGGAATCGAACCTCACTGTCAGCCATCTGAGATCCATCAGTCTAAACCACTAGCCCACAAGCTGACCCACTAACTGGGTGACTTAAGGAGTTGTTCTTGGGAACCAGCAGTTAGCGTAATGGCTATGTCGCTGGACTCCCACGTAGTCGACCGCGGTTCGTGTCCCGGACCCAGTGGCTTAAAACTCATGCTGGGCACGTGTGGGTGCGTGCCCAAGATCCCGAGAGGAGAATGGAGGAGAAGGGATTGTGTCGTGACCATCCCCCCTGGGGGGTGATTTCTTGCTTTCTGTCTCTATGTCTCTCTCTGTTTGTCTGGTGAGCGCACGCGCCCTATAGAGAAAAAAAAAAAAAAAAAGGAGTTGTTCTCTGAGCACTTCAATTTTCTCTTGTGTAAATGTGAATGGTAACATCTACCCCGCAGACTTGTGAAGAATGGAAATCATGATTGGACAGTGCCTGACACATTGGGGGCGCTCATGAGTGGTGGCTTTACCTTAGATTATAATTGTATGTGTGTTTTATCTGACGTACTTGATTAAAAGCACCTTATGAGATGGAGTATGATGTCTTATTCATCTGATTTCTTACCGTGCTTTAGTTAGTGTTATTAATTGAATGAGCTCCTATGGCACTCATCTGTTTCCTTTGAAAGCACTTGTCAGGGTCTAATAATAACAGTCACCAGTTGTACATTTCACTAAGTACTTTCACATGCATTATCTCACTTCATCCCTGGAAGAGCCTCATGAGGTCAGAACTATTATTACCCCATTATACAGAGAGGAATGAAGCTCAGAGTGTAGCAGAAGCAGGGTATGAATAAAGAACAGAATGACTCATTCAGAGTAAAGGCCATAACTCGAACCCAGGTCTGACTGGGAGTGTACATTCCGATTAGCCAGGGGAGGAGAGGGAGGGTCAGGC
Organism: Tupaia tana; assembly: GCA_026018925.1. Taxonomy (NCBI): domain Eukaryota; kingdom Metazoa; phylum Chordata; class Mammalia; order Scandentia; family Tupaiidae; genus Tupaia; species Tupaia tana. The sequence goes on from JAKSZU010000006.1 coordinate 158,538,733, forward strand.
TGCATCTTACGTAGCCATAGGTGAGGTTCCCTTTGGGCACACCAGCAACGAAGTCTGTGGAGAGAAGACAAAGTTGTGTGCTAAGGGGGCTGAGCCTGGGCCCCCGGTCCCGGGCCCCCATCCACCTCCTCTTTGCCCCAGCCTGAAAAAACACTCACCTTCTGTGTTATCACCACTGAATTCACCCACAGCCACAGAATATCCTGGGAGACAGGATGAGTAGATGTTAGTGTTCCTCCTGTGGCGACACCCCTGCCCTAGCCCAGTTCCCAATCTTTTCCTCCACTCTACTTGGCCTTCAAGTCAGCCTGCTCATGGCAAGTACGGCAAAGCAGCTGAGGACACCCAGGAGAAGAAGGAAGGCCAAGGGGAGTGGGAGACAGCATCTGAGATGCCCCCTACATTCGCTCCCTACTGGCTTGCTCACCCAGGTAGCTGTCATCGTAGATGGAACTGGCCTGGCGAGTCTGCAGCTGCCCCTGCACCAGGTTGATCAGGTACTCAGGGTAATAGGATTCTGCAATCTGCTCCTGAGTGGCAGACAGGATCTGGCCTGGGGAAGGGGACGAGGAGGGGATGGGTGGAAGGGGAGGTGGCAGAGGGAGCTCTGGGGGGCTGACTGGGCAGGATTTCAGAAGACGGGCTCAATGAAGGACACATATGGGGCGTGGAAGGCCAGGACATATAAGTCTCCAGAAAGGAAGAGAAGGGTTGGGAGTAGGACAAGGAGGCAGAAGAAGGGAGGATTGGTGGTTCCAGGTTGAGAGTACGGATGGGAGGCTGAGTGCCCGGGAAATAAAGGATGGTAGAGGAAGGACTTACCTTGCCAGAAATAGCTCCCTGGTCCACCTAGGACCACACGGCCAGTCTGTGAGTAGAAGGAAGTGAGTCCAGTCTCTGGTCCTGATCCCCTTGTGTCCACCCCCCAGGCCTTTCTCCCCAGAGCACTCTCTCACCTTGGTGAACTCAGCACTGAAGCCCCCTTGGCAGTAACCCTGTCCTGCTGCCCAGCTGAAGTCTGTGAGGGGAGAAGATGGTGAGAAGGGGCCCTGCAGAGGGGTCGCACAGGAAAGAAGCGAGAGCATGGGCAAGGAGGTGGGAGAGGGAACCAGAGGAAGGCCTCCTTGGTCCAGGCAGCGAGCATAATGGCTAACGGCAGGCACATGGGGGCTGTGGCGAGTCAGCCCTGAGCATGTGAGATGCTCACAGGAGAAGGCAAACATGGGCACACGCCCCTTTCGCCCCTACCTGAGCGGCAAGGTGCGTATTCCAGAATTCGGGTGAAGTTGCCAGTGGAGAGGTAGCAGGTCCCCACGGGGTCGCTCAGTGGCTCTTTCTCTGTGCGCCAGCTGTACAGTGGAGCGCATGCCTGGGAGGAGGGGGCTTCCGCTTCAGTTCAGTAAGGCCCCTCCTCCTTCCCATCAGGCCTGCCCTCCCCCAACACTACCCACTCCCTAGGCACCACACCACTGGGCCTGCTAACCCCTCACCAAGATGGAGGAGCCATGGGCTCGAACTGTTGCCCCAAACCACTGCAAGGACTTGTACTCCACAGGCTCCTCTGCTTCAGGACTGGACAATGAGGACTCCAGGATCCGAGAGCCTGGGGGAGGGAGACCAGGGTGGCATGCTGGGCCACGGGCAGTTGAGCTCTAGAGGGTCCCCATCCTCAGCCTGGGAATTCCCAGCCTGTCCAAACCCTGAACCCCCATAACTCATGGGAGAGAGGAACGCAGAAGGATCTTGAGTCTGCTCTGTGTAGCCCAACTCACCCCTCCCTTATGCACACACAGACCTTGGGGTTTCTCAAGGTGCCTCCCTGGTTTCCCCTGCTTCCTCACCTGGCTGGGATAGGGAGGCTTCTCTTGGTAGGAAAAGAGCCTGTTTCCCAAGAGGATAACCCTCTGCGTGCAGGTGTTTTTTTGTTTTAAGTTTCTTCTATGAGTTAGAGAGAGAGAGACAGCACCTCCAATAGCGTCTCTATGCTGCAATTCAAACCCAGCTTCAGCTAGCCCCAGGTCATGGGCATGCACACACTCGTTACGTTGAGGGGCAGTCTCTGGATGTGAACCCAGAACCCTCCCATGTGGCCAGCATTGCAGAGCATTGTGCTACAGCTTTGGCACCATCCAGCTTTCTTATTCCTGATTCTCATCTGTATTGTAGGTGTTTTAAAATCAGTCTGAGGACCAGCAGAGGGTGTAATGGTTACATCGCTGGACTCCCATGTAGTCGACCACGGTTTGAGTCCTGGGACTTAAAATTCCAGCAACTTAAAACTCACGCCAGGCGTGTGTGCGTGCGTGCCCAAGATCCTGAGAGGAGAATGTCAGAGAAGGAATGGTGACGTGGCCATCCTCCTGGGGGGTGTCTCTGGTGAGCACACACTCACTGTAGCAAAAATGTCTCTAAAAACATCAGTCTGTGATTCTTCTTTTTTTAAAAAAGAATTATTTAAGTTTATTGTTATTCTTATCATTATTATTATTATTTTTAATTTGACTAGAGAGAGACAGAGAGAGAGAGGGAGGGAAAGTGAGAAAACAAGCCACCAGGTCTGGGACTCAAACTGTAGTCAGCCCATATGGGAGTCCAGCACCTTAACCACCATGCCATCTGCTGGCCCTAACCTGGGATTCTCATCCCACCCCGCTCACTGACCTTTTCTGTGCTCCTCTTTTTGTCCCCTCACCCCAATCTTCATCTCTAGAGACAGACTGCCCCAGTTCATATCCTTGCTTTACTGTTTGCTGTGTGACCTTGGACAAATGACTTAATCTGTCTCCTTGCTTATGAAATGGGCGTCATACAACACGCTGTTGTTGGAAGGATTAAGCGAGCTAACATATGTAAAGCGCTCACAACGTCAGCTGGCACAGGGCAAGTGCTCTTTAAGTTTTAGCTCTTAGTCTCCCTCCCTCGTCCATCCTTGTCTGAGTCTAGTCCTCCAACCCTTGAGCTCCTCCAGGGCAGCGGCTCAGTCATCTTTCAAGCCTTGCAGCACCAGCACAGTGCCTGGCATGCACCATCGCTCTGCCAGTGCTCAGTTTAAGGAACTGCACAGTCCGTGCAACTCTCCTTGTCTTTGTCTGTGTTATGGCCCAGGCCTCCCTGAGTTGTGGGTGATTCAGGGGAAATGAGAGCCACATGTTTCTGAATCATGCCCGCCCTCCTTGGGCTGAGCTGGGTTGGGCTGGGCTGGGAATAGGGAACGAGTGCCATGGGGAGCCACTTGACGGAGCTGGAGCTAGAGCTGGCTCTGGGAGGGCACAGGGCCAGGGTATTGGGCAGGCTCCACCCCGCTGCAGGCCCCGCCCCCAAGCTGCTGGCCAAGCCTCCAGTCCCTCCGGGGTCATCAGCCTACCTTTGCTGTCAAATTCAATGGGGGTGCACTGTGTGGGGCTGGCACCCCAGGGACAGAGGTAGACAGCGCCACCCTGCAGCACTCCTGGCTGGCTGGTGTTGGCCTTGGGAGCTCCCACCAGCACACTGACCCTGTGGAGGGAAAAGAGAGACAAATCAGGTGTCTCCTGGTTCTTCAGTCCCTGGAGGCAGAGAAGACCCAGGCCTCTGGGCCAGGGTTGGCTGGGGGTGGGGTAGATGCCCCCTGGGTTGTATTTATATCTTAGAAGATGCCACAGATGCCAGAGGCACAGGCTGGAGTCAGGCGGTCCCCATGTGCCGCTGTCACTAATACAACCCCTCTTCTCCTCCCACCTCCCTCTCTGCTCTCCTCTTACCTTCCCCTGTTCAAGAGAGGAAGAACCAGAGTCAATTCCTGGAAGGGGTAGGGGGGCTGGAGAGCCTGCACCCCAGCTTCTCCATCTCCCCTGTGTACCTGCCAAGACTGGATGTGCAGCCTCTGGGACCCCAGGGTCTGCTCTAGCCTTAGGGTCCTCTCACCCAGTCTGTCAACTCTGGTACCAAACCAGATCCCTTCCCTGGGCCAAGACCCAGGCATCCAGCTGCCCGGCTGCTCAGCCTTGGGACGTGGAAGAGGAAAATCTGAGTCTTGGAAATCAGGGAGTAGAAGTGGTAGAGGAGCTGGACGGTGAAACTAGATTGTTCCTGGGGTCTGGGCCTGCCCTGGCCCTGTGGCCCTGAGGTGGATCCCTCCTCACCTGGGTCTGGGGTCTGTCTCAGCCCTTGGACCCCTCCCCACAGTGCCCTACCTAGGAGACCCAACCACATCCTGCTATACTGGGGTCCTAGTTCTAGACACAGTGCCTCAGGTCCCCAAGACAAGAAGTTTGTTTCTGATGGGTTCCTCTGTGACGGGGTGGCCATGGCCAAGGTCCTGGGCGATCCTCCTCCCTTCAGCTCTGCCTCCCGCCCTTGGGTCCCTGGTCTGTCCCAAGGCCTCCGCACAGTGCCTCAGCTCTCTTGGCTTTCTCCTCCAGGCTCTCCTGGAGGCAGCCTGGGCTACTCAAGGGGGCCCCTGGGCCGCCAGCTTTGGTCTTTGTTTTCTTCCTGGGTCCACATCTGGCACGGCTTCTTGATCTCTCTGTGCCTCGGCCACAGTGACTGCTTGCTATCTTGGTTTCGTTTTTGGGTCCCTTTTTTCTCTTTTAATCTCCAATCTTAGGTCTTTCTACCGGTTTCTGTCTCCTTTCAGTTTTCACTGGTCCCAATCTCCATCCCTTTCCTGATACTTGGATACCTTCTGCAGCCTTTCTCACCAGGAAAGAGGGATCAGTCAGGAAAGCTAGGGGTGTCTTCTAAGAGGACCAGGTATATTAAGTGAGGGAAGGGTGAGGTCTAGGAGGAACAGGGGATGGGGACACCAGAGACAACAGGTCCAAGGAGACGGAAGTGGAGAGTGAGGAGGAGGCTATGAGGGCTAGGAGATGATAACTGAGACAGAAGGCAGGGTCCAAAGGAATAGGAGGTGGGGAGGCAGGAGAGGGAGAATTCCTGAAGTCATGGGGGGTGGGAAGGGGTGGTGCCAGTCTCTGTTACCCTGGGGACAGGAAATGTTTACTGCCTGTGACTTCCTGTCTGTTTCCAACCTCGCACTTCTCCGTTTGTCTCCCACCCGCTGGGCCCCACCCCTCTCAGTCAGGCATTACAGCTGAGGACAGGGGCTGGCCACTGCAAAGGCACAGTGACCTGGTCAGCTGCCAAATCCAGTAGGTGGGAGGCTGCACTGCCAAGGCTGGGTGAGGAGAGAGGGGTGTACCCCTCCCTCAGCAAGGGCAGCCCCCAGGGAACTGGGCTCAGCAGCCCAGTTCTAGAGAGCAGAAAGGGCCAGCAACCTGGGCCAGCGCAACATAGCCACGGTACAGGAAGCGGTGAAAGGAGTGATGTGCTGCGAGCCAGGACTCGTGGTTCAGCATGAGCTCAGTGGGACGGGGGCAGGATCCTTTTCCTCTTTCTCCAGAAGAGGTTATCTCAAAGTCTTCTGGTCAAGAGACTGAGACCAAGATCAGTCTGACCAGATAGGAGACCAAGAGACCCTATTCTCACTCCCAATTTCTCCAGCACCCCATCTTCTTAGGAAGGAGCTGAGCCTGGGACTCTTGAGTGGCCTGAGGAAGATGCTTAGAGTCTAACGGGTTAGGAGGAGAAAGTGAGGCCTACAAAGCTTGGAAAGCCCACGAGCCTACGGGCTAGGGGCATATTCATTCCGGCTCTGTGAGGGTTCAGTATGCCTGGCGTGTGGTCAAGGGACATACTCAGACCTGCTCCCCACTCTCTGTGGTATATACCTGATGATTAAGTGGCCCTTTCATCCCAGGAACCCCAAGTCAATCCAATAAATATTGTCCCCCCTCCCAGTGCCACGTGCTTGGTGCTGGGAATGGCAATATAAACTAGCTGGTCCTTATTCTCCTTCTCCAAGTTCCTGTTTCCTAAACTCACAGCAGTTGGGCCTGCTTAGGGGTCTGAGAAGGTAACAATGGAAGGTCCTTGGGCTACTTTCAATATTTCAGAAAGCCTAACGGAAATTGTGCATTTACCTGATAAGGCGGCCCAGGCTAATTAAAACCTCAAGTGTATATGCTTTTGGCTGGAACTACATCAACTCACATGGGGAACCTGGTTATCGCATGCTGTTCAGAAGCTCTGATTGGCAGCTATAGATGTGTGGGTTAATAAAACATGAGAAAAGGAATTAATTATTTCTAACTAAATGCAGTTTGGCAGATACACCCTTCCAAAATTGAGTTCAAGGGAAGAAATAATTGCCATCATTTATTTTGAAGCCTCAGAATCCTGAAATTCTAGAATTGGTCCTTGGAGACTCAGGCAAGCACGGCTAGAATGCACCATGGAGGGCATCCATCGGTTTTAGGACCTTGTAGGTGCCTCAGGGTTGCCATATAGAGTAAAGGGGGGCTAGCTTGACCCTGGCATTCTTTGAGAATAAGTTTAAAAACTGTGGACCCAGTTCAAATGTCCTCATTTTACGGATGGGAAAATTAAGTCAGTCCCAGAGAAGTCAAATGACATGTCCAATGTTATTCAGAATCCATCCCAGCATAAGCACTAGAAGCCAAGAATCCTGATCCATAGGCCAGTGTTCTGGTCTACCCCATTGCCAATATATCCCTTCCTCTCTTCTCCATTATCTCCCCAGTTAAGCTGCTGATTAACTAAGTCCCTGTTCAATACTCAGTTACTGTTTGACTCCATTGGCCTGACAAGGTTGGGGGTGGACAGCAACATGTGGACTAGGGCCCAGCTCCTGCAGATCCCACAGCAGCACTGCTAGGCTGGAGGAGATATCTGGTTCTAGGAACCCCAGTGCCTTCACAAAAGCTATGCCTGGTTGACTGGGGAGGGAGAGCTGCTTCCACTGTGGCAGTCCCAGAAAGGAATAAGGAGCTGAGCTAAGACTGGTCCATCTTTAAAGCTTTCAAGGGAACCAGCAGTTAGCGTAATGGCTATGTCACTGGACTCCCACGTAGTCGACCACGGTTCGCGTCCCGGACCCGGTGGCTTAAAACTCACGCCGGGTGTGTGTGCGTGCGTGCCCAAGATCCCGAGAGGAGAATGGAGGAGAAGGGATTGCGGCGTGACCATCCCCTCTGGGGGGGAGGGGTGATTTCTCGCTTTCTATCTATCTCTCTCTGTCTGTCTGGCAAGCGCACATGCCCTATAGCAAAAACCTCTCCAAAAAAAAAAAAAAAAAAAAAAAAAAAAAAGCTTTCAAGTGAACCAAGTCTCTATCTCTCTTCAAGTTTTGGAGTCTCCATCCATAACAGGATAGGTTGCCTTTGAATGGCCCCTAAACTAACTTCGAGCTCTAAATTACTATGACCTCTGAAGCCTCAGTTTTTACATATCTAAAAAGGGGCAATAATGCTTCTGCTTCACACAAGAATTTTGGTTATAATTCAATGAAAAAAATCAGTAAGAAAGTGCTAAATGAATGTGAGGTACTGCTTTCACTACAAAAGCAAGTACTGAAGCAAGTAAGGAATGGGGAGAAACTTAAAGAACTAAGCGGTGGCCAGGGAGGAGAGGACCAGAAAATAAGTACCCCACAAGAATTATGCCTGCCATGTACTGAGCACCTCTGTGGACCAGGTGCCTTTTATATACAGCCAGTGTGTTGCTACAATGGCGACAAGTTCTGAGAAAGACGCTTGAACATCAAAGAGTGTTCCCACACAAACTTAGCTGGTATAGCTGACTACATGCCTGGGATACGTGGCATAATCTTACGGTACCACCGTCATACATGCAGCCTGTTGTTGACAAAAAATTATCATTAGGTGCATGACCGTCTTGTCTCACGTAGCCCTCAAAATAGCACTGTAAGTCTGGTACCTGATTTCCATGGGAAGGTCAGGCTCTAAGAGCTCAAATACCTTGCCCCAGGTCACAGAGAGAACTAGTAAGTGGTGGGAACTCATACCCGGTTAGCGCGGCCTGACTTTGCCCTTTCCTGCCATGCAGCCTCTGGGGCTCACCCTGCTCTTTGATGCTGTCTGGGTGCTCACCATGAGAAGTGATGCAGGAGAGACCAAGAACACTGAGGCCCGCCCCTCTGGCCTGAGGTGAGGGGCTGTGTTCGTTGTCTGGGGGGAAGGTGGGGTGGAAGGCCCGGCTGTGGTGCCGGGAAGGTCATTGGAAGGTGGACTCTTCCGAGTTGACTCTAAGAGGGTATTGTAAAGAGAAAATGAAGGGGGGGGGGGGAGTGCAAACTGGACACCTGGGTTCTCTTGGGAGAGGAGATGAGCAGAGGGGGAGTGTGAAGGGAGGAGAAAGTTGGGTTTTGTTTTAGAAGAGGGCTTTAGGGACTGTCAGATCAGGCCAATGGCCAGACAGACACCTAGGGGACCAGGAGTGTGAAAGTCCAGATGTTTTCAAGGAGTGTTTTAAAAGGGAAATGACACTCTTGTGTAGGGGGGTGTGGGAATAAGGGGAAGGCTAACCTCCAGACAACTGGGTACCTTGATCTCTTCCCTCCCTCTCTTCCCTTCTCCATTATGGTTGTGGTAAGAAGTGTGAGGGGACCTGGGGGAGGCCAGACCTGGCAGAGGCTCTTGGCCAGGGTGATGCAATGGGATTTGGGCAAGAAGCCAGGGGGATGGGGTGGGGGTTGGGTGGGGGCCTTGACTAGCCCAGAACCAACAGCTGGGCCTAACCATCTTTCTTTCTCCATCCCCAGGTCCTTCAGACAAAGAAATTTGCCCCCCCCCAACTTAATTATCTAGATTAAAAAATCTATTTTCTCCAAAAATTAAAGAAAATAAGTAGAGACCAGTCAACGGTATCCCATGTAAAAACAGGTCACCTCTGACAGCGGTCCCATCAAACCCTGGGATACTAGGGGCAGGTAGTGAGCAGTGGAAGCCCTGAGCTCAGAAGCTAGGAGAAAGACTATTACTCCCGCCATTGTGGAGGATCGGGAATCTGGCATCTGGGGGTCCCTTGTCCCTGGCACAGCTGGACGCCCTCACCTTCCTCTCTTACTTCCCAACCTCCTCCACGCTCAGACACCCTCTTCTAATGTTGCCTCCTCTCTAACTCCGGTTTCCCCAAGCCTGTGAGCACCCCCTTTTCCAGGCATTCAGGATGCCGGTCTGCCTGTCACCCTGCTGGGTTTGGATTAAGGATCCTCCTTTGAACCTTTCAGAGGTCTTCGTTCTGACGCTCTTGGGCCCAGTGAGGCAGCGTCTCCCCAGCTTCCGACCCCAGCCTCACAAGTCCTGGTCTCAGCCCAGCGCCAGTCGACAAGCTACAGGAAATCAGCTTTTCTCTTCCTCCCGAGGGCTGGAGGAAGAGGGAAACCGCCCACCCCCCTTCCAGCGCGCGCACACACCCCTCCCGACACATCCCAGCAGCCGCCCTTGGCTGAACCCGCCCCCAGCCCCAGCGCCCCCAGTGCCAGGGTCCCGGGACTCTCCCCAGGTTCTCGGCTCCCCTGGCTTGAGCAGAGGTGGGGGGTGGAGAGCGGAGTAGGAGACCAAGCAGAGAGCGAGGGAGCCGCAGTCCCCCTCTCGGATCGTTCCCCAGTCTGCGTTGAGGGGGGAGGGGAAGATGAGACCGGTCCCCCATTTAACCTTCTGACCCCCGCAGTCTCTGACTCCCCTCTTACTACACAAAGCTCATTCTACTTCGACCCGTTCTCTGCACAATGGCCCCCGCGGGTCCCGAGGTCCTTCAGTGCCCCCAAAGCCCTTCCTGGCCTCCGCGCCCTCTCGGCCCCATGCGCCCCAGGTCCCGCAGCCCGCAGGTCTCGGCCGGAGACCCTCTGCTCCGGGTTCACGCGCTCTCCGCTCCCTTGGCCCCGAAACCCCTGCCCGGACGGCTTCAGCTTCCAGCTTCGTGTCCTCTCTCCACCCAGCACATGTCTCCCCACTGATCTCGCTCCAACTCAGGCTCCCCTCTCTACTCCAGCGCGGGCCCCAGACTCCAGCGTGGGCCCCCAACTGCAGTCCTCGTCCTTCCAAACTCCGCCCTCCAACTCCAGCCCTGGTCCCCTCCAGACCCCAGCCTCGCCCCTGGCCTCCAGGCGTCTCCCCACCCCCACCCCGCCACCAACCCTCCTCACTCACCCGTCTGTTCCCGGCCGGTAAAACTCCACTGAGAAGCCGAAGAAGGAGCCCGGGGTCCCCGAGAGCACTGCTGGGGCCTCCGCGTCTAAGTTGAAGCCCCCGACCCTGGGTGGCGGCGGCAGCAGCAGCAGCAGCAGCGGCAGCAGCGGCGGCAGCGGGGGTCGGCGCGGGGGGCCCCGGCGCAGCTGCACGACGTGGAGAGGGGACACTGGCGTCCTGCTCCCCATAGCGCCCGCTCTTCCCTGTCCTGGGGCCACCGACCCGGAGCCGCTTCCTAAACCTCCCAGAGGCGAATGACTCAACGCGGGGAGGAGTTTGCCAAACTCCCGGCTGAGCCCTCCCCCCGCCGGCCGAGGGGGCTGGCGGGGGGGCATTCCTGGGTCCTAGGAACGCTGGGCCCGCGGCCCCCCACCCCGAAGGGGCATAGGGGGGCTGCACCTCTCCACCCCCTTTCCCCCAGCCCCAGCTGGAGGCCGCTTGTCTGGACTGGGTCAGACTGGGCGGGTTTGGGCTCTTCCCCCTCCCCTCTGCTTCCCCCTCCTCCCTCCCCCCTCCTTTCCAGATGTACAACGTAAACGCTCGGAAAAGGAGTCGGAAAAAGAGAGCGGAGAATTTCCTAATGAGGAAAGGAATCACCTCTGGAGGCCGAGAGAGCCTGTATACGTGTGTGGGGTCTGCCCTGGCTTCTTCAGGGAGGAGACTTTGGGGTCTAAAGAGACAGGAGGCTCCTCTGGCGTCTGGCCAGCTGGGATTCCCCCTTGCCTTCCGGGGCCACCGGGTCCCTGGGTTCCAGCCAGCTGGATTTGGGACTCTGGAGTCGAGGTCCAGAGGGCTCCCATTCAGCCTGATAGAGACCTACACAGGCTCCTGGAGGTCTGCTGCCTCCCCTTCCCGCTCCAAGCTGCTAGAACTTGAAAACTTAGGAGCTTGGGGTCTCTCCCCAGAAGCGTTCTGTCCCAGTTCGCCTTCTTCACTGTCCGGTGGGCGAACCTCTGTTGAACCCCTTCCTCGGATCTGGGAGTGGCTCAGTACCTGCTTGATGAAACTGGGGCCTGATTCCTACAGACCGGGACACTCCTGAGGGCTTGGGGTGGTGGGCTGGTGGAGTGGTGGTCGTGAGGTGTAAAGGGCCCAGCATTCAGCTTCTACTCATTCTAAGCTCTGGCGGCTGCAACTCAGGACCCCATTCCCCCCGGATCCCTTGTGGAAGGAGAGGAAGGGACTTTAGCAAGAAAAGGCAGTGACCCCCTGCCCACCCCTTCCCCCACTCTGGCTCTGTGTGATGAGATCACCTTTCAGGATTCTAGTCTTTATCTTAGTCTGGGGGAGGGTCGCTTAAGGACTAGATTGCTAACCTCTTCTGCTTTCCAGTCCCCTTCTTGCCTTTTCCCCCAGGACTCCTCCCTGTCCAGAATAATACCTGCCCAAATCAAAACCCTGTCCCCTTTCTTCCCCAGTCCTCTCTCTGCCCCACTCCTCAGACTAAAAGTGCCCAGAGCTGTGTTTCCTCTCTGTCATGACTCTCTCCCTCACACTACTCCTCTACTTCCTGTCCCAAGGCTTCCAGTTGTTTTTAAAAAGCCCCTCTCCAGCTGCAGCCCAAGGGAGAGGCCAGCTGGTCGGACTGTGGAGTGAAACTGGCCCCATCCCACTCTCACGTCTCTGTCTCATGTCGGATGATCCTGACCCTTTCTTAGGCGAGGAACCCAAGGAACTTCTGGGCCGGGATCTTAAGCACAGCATAGCCACAGAGGTAAACTCTAGGTGAAAACTACTCCTGCCATGGGGCTAGGATCCCCCTTTGGGAAAAGGACTGAGGCTTGACTGCCGTGTAACCCAGCAAAGCACATGTGTGTGAACCAAGCTCTCTCCTTTCTCAGCCCAGGCAAATCTTTAGATTTTCCCAGGATTTGAGTTTGGGGTGGAGGTGGGGAGCGAGGTGTGTGACTCAGTTCCTCCCAGAAGCCTTGGTGGGGGACAGGGACATAGCGTCCTGCCCCAGTCCTCCTCCCCACTCCACCCCCCAGTCTTGGCCAACTCAAACAGGCCCCCTCCCTGCCCATTCCCTGCTTCTGTTTACACCGGGAGCCCCTTAGTCATTCTCTGGCTGGCTTTTCTACTATCCCCAATATCCCTCCTCTCTCAGCTCGCTCTGCCCTTATAAGTCCTCTCCCAGTGGCCCCGACACCTCCTGCCTTCCTTCTCACCATGCCTGCCTTTGGCTGGCCCTCTTCCTCTGCTCTGGGTTGGACCTCAATTTGGGGTTCCTCCTAATTGGAACTGCTTCAGTACAGCCCACCAGGCATAGAAAGGCCACTCGTAGGGAAATCCTAGAGGCCATTAGTCTAATCTTGAGGAGAGGAAGTGGGTGTAGACAGGCAAAATGACTTGTCCAAGGTCACATGGTCAGCCAGTTAGTGGTGAGTCTATAACCTGTGTTTTGACTCCCAAACCAGTGCTCTCTCCTTTAAGCCTACTACCCTTATAAATGTTCTATCTCCTCTAGCTTTTTCTGTTTCGTGTATCTCTTAGCTTGTCTCTGGCCCAGTCCACGTATCTCTGTTTTCACTCTCAGATCTGACCTTTCTGGTATCCTCTGTCCCTTCATCACTCAATAGGAATGATTTGCAATGATGACTGACTATTATTAATTATGGTAGGCTTCACGGAGGGGCAGAAGGGTGAAGGGCAAGGCCAGAACACTCACCAGGCTCCTGCTGTCACCAAGGTCGAAGTTTTAGAACCAGAACAGTCGGTGTTCACAGAAGAGTTCATACAGGTGCAAATGCTAAAGTAATGCAGAGTTTTTTGTTTTGTTTTGCATTTTATTTATTTATTTATTTTTACAATTAAAGTATGAATTTATTTTGGTACAGAAACTTTTTGAAATTCATACATAGTTTTCCCATACCACGTATTTCCATGAATTTTATTTCTTCTGAAACTTTTAAAAAATGAATTAATTTACATTCATTCCCTAAGCATCATCACAGCACACAAAATGTGATTTCCCATCTAGGATATACTGCATAGTAGAATGCAGAGTTTTAATAGCCCAGGATAGGAATGAGAGTATTTTTTTAAAGAATTATTTTAATTTTATTTATTATTATTTTTTAATTTGACCAGAGAGAGAGAAAGTGAGAAAGCAAGCTGCCACGTTCGGGACTTGAACCGCAGTCAACCACATGAAGTCCAGTGTCTTAACCACCTCACCACCTGCTGTCCCCTGAGGAATGACAGTATTTTTAAAAAAATTACTTATTTACTTAATTCCATTTGTTGATATTATTTTTAATTTGACCAGAGAGAGACACACAGAAAGAGAGAAGGGGAGAGTGAGAAAGCAAGTCATCAGATCTGAGACTTGAACTGCTATTGGCCATGTGGGAGTCCAGTGCCCCAACTCCCATGCCACCTGCTGGCCCGAGGAATGACAGCATTAACAGTTTATTGGGACCAGCAGTTAGCGTAATGGCTATGTCGCTGGACTCCCACATAGTTGACCACGGTTCAAGTCGCGGACCTGGTGGCTTAAACTCATGGCGGGTGCATGTGCGTATGTGCCCAAGATCCTGAGAGGAGAATGGAGGAGAAGGGATTGCGGCGTGGCCATCCCATCTGGGGGGTAATTTCTCGCTTTCTGTCTCTCTGTCTCTCTCTGTCTGTCTGGCAAGCGCACGTGCCCTATAGCAAAAACCTCTCAAAAAAAAAAAGTTTATTTTGTATATACTATTTGCCTGGTTCTGGCTTGACCTTTAACCTACTTTCATCCTGTTTAATCTTCCCAACTATCCAGCATGGAAGGTATCATGATCTTCATTTTACTATCAGGAAACTGGGGCCTGGAGGAGTGAAGTAACTAAGCCAAGGTCAACAGGAAAAAAGGGGCAGAGGTAGAATCCAAACTGAATCCCAGTGAATTCCAAAGCCCTTTCTTTTCTCACTGCACTCTGAACTGGGCTGAGTTTCTTCAGGGAGGAAGATTCTAGAGTAGGGATCTTTTTTTTTTTTTTTTTTTTTTTTTAGAGGTTTTTGCTATAGGGCACGTGCGCTTGCCAGACAGAGAGACAGAAAGCAAGAAATCACCCCCCCGGGGGGATGGCCATACCACAATCCCTTCTCCTCCATTCTCCTCTTGGGATCTTGGGCACACACGTACATGCACCCGGCATGAGTTTAAGCCACCGGGTCCAGGATGCGAACCGCGGTCGACTACATGGGAGTCCAGCGACATAGCCATTACGCTAACTGCTGGTCCCTAGAGTAGGGATCTTAGATTTGATGTCATTGCAGATATGGTGTGGGGAATACTGATGCACAGTTTATTTTTTAATTTTAATTTTATTTTATTATTTAAATTTTTTTTTTTTTTAGAATTACTTTATTTATGGGACCAGCAGTTAGCGTAATGGCTATGTCGCTGGACTCCCACGTAGTCAACCGCGGTTCGAGTCCCAGACCCGGTGGCTTAAACTCACGCCAGGCACGTGTGCGTGCGTGCCCAAGATCCCGAGAGGAGAATGGAGGAGAAGGGATTGCGGTGTGGCCATCCCCTCTGGGGGGTGATTTCTCGCTTTCTATCTCTCTGTCTCTCTCTGTCTTGCAAGCGCACGCTCCCTGTAGCAAAAATCTCTCCAGAAATAAAAAAGAATTACTTTATTTGCTTGTTTTAATTTTACCAGAGAGGAGCAGAGTTGGGGGGAGGCGAGTGAGAAAGTAAGCTGCCAGGTCTGGGACTCAAACCACATTGGCCACGTGGGAGTCTAGCACCCTTAACCACCACACCACCTACCAGCCTGCAGTTTATTACTCTTCCAAAAGTGGATGGAAGTTTTTGTGTATGTATGTGATTTCTCTGGCAAGAGACTTACAGCTTTTTTTTCCACATTATTATTATTATTATTTTAGAGAGGTTTTTGCTATAGGGCATATGTGCTTGCCAGAGAGATAGACAGAAAGTGAGAAATCAACACCGAGGGAGGATGGCCACACCACAATCCCTTCTCCTTCATTCACCTCTTGGGATTTTGGGCTTGCACACAGATGTGCGCAGTTTGAGTTTCAAGTTGCCGGGTACAGGACTTGAACAGTGGTTGACTACATGGGAGTCCAGTGACTTAACCACCATGCCACCTGCTGGTCTCTTTTTTTCAGATTTTTTTTTTAAGAATTATTTCATTTTACTTTATTTATTTGAAAGAGAGAAAAGGCCAGAAAGCAAGCCACCAGGTCTGCCAGGTCCCAGACTGGAACCAGAGGTCAGTCATATGGGAGTCCAGCGTCCTTAACCACCACGCCACCTGCCGGCCCCTTTTTTTCAGATTCTTAAATGCCTGGAAATGGTGAGTGTAGTGAGGCTGGATGTTCTGATTTCTAGAAATAGGCTCAGACCTTGTTGGACCTGTAAAAAGCCTGGTTGGGTAGAAGTGGTCTCCATAAAATAAAACTTTCCAAGTGGTGAGTGGAAGCAAACTAAATGGCTTATAGGTGTGCTCAGACAGACTCTGGTCTCCTCAACCCTTGAAACCTGGGAAGATCTGGGACTGCCAGAAACCCGAGGCTGGCCTTTGGCTAGAGCAGACTCTCTCGCTTACTCTGGGGGGATTGTACAACTATAATTTTCTCACTGTGCTATGATGCGAGAAAAGATCTGGGCAGAACGTGACGAACAAAGGGGCCAGAGGAGCTTGCTGGTGTGTGGCTCCCAGATTTGGCCACAGGACTCCATTCCTCCTGCCTTGAGGTGACGTGATGAATAGGAGTGGGATCTCACAGAGGGGACGAATGGTATTTTTGAAGATTGTGGGGCTGCAGGAGGACTCACAGTAGAGTAGGAACCTGGTAATACCAGGAGTCAGGAGTTGGGGCGTTGTGTGTAGGAGAGGGAAAGACAGTACAGGGGCAGACTAAACCCTGGCCTCTGGCGCTGCCCTGACTCAGGTCTCTGCCTGGGAGAACGATGGCTCCATCATCTGTGACTCACCGCCCCACCCCCACCCCTGTCTGACCCGGGATAAACCCCACCCCCTGTCCCAAACCTAAAATAAACCCAGACTCCCCCCCTTTTCCACCCCGCTTTACTCAGAGCACAGGAAGAGTGGGTGAAGGTGACAGAAGAGTCCTGGGAGATAAGATGCTTGGGTTCTCTTGGTGCTTCGGGACTCTGAACCTCGTGGTTGAGATTTCGACCAGCTATTTCTGTAAGGAGCACACTGGCAGTTTCTCAGGGGTGGGCCAGGTGGGTGAGGGGCAGAGGGGCAGGGACAAAAAGCAAGGGCAGTGACAGGAGACGGGGCAAGGCTAAATAACACTTGAGTAGAAACTCCAAGGCTCAGGGGTTCAGAAGTAGATGAATGGGAAGGAATCTCCCCCACTCCAGCTAGTGTCTTTTCCAAACTTTCATCAGGCTTTTTTTTTTTAAAAAAAAAAAAAACTTTTTGGCATTTTTGGAGGAACCAGAATTGTACAGCAAAATGTAATAAGCCCAGATAGGAAGTTAAAAGGAAAGCAAGTTCCTCTGGGGTGTCCTAAACATTTACCTCATTTCATTTGCTCACTCCTCCCCTCCCCCCATCACTTTCCTTCCTTTTCCTCCCCTTCGCTGCCAGGTACCTACCTCTGGAGAGAAAAGGGGTGCCTGAAGCTTTTCAGCTCAAGAGCCTGGAAGCCTCTGGTTTCCAGGAGACCCATGGGGTGGGAGCTGCTGGCGGGAGTGTCAGCTTCCTGGGATGGCCTTCCCAGATGTAAGCACATCTGGAGCCCATCAGGGAGGGACCTGGAGCATCAGGACTCCCAACGCACATCAGATTGGGGCTGTGAAAGGCTGAGGATGAGCCAGGCCTTCCCTCCCACCCCCACAAGTCTGCCTGCCATTTCTAGCCTTCTCTTGGGAGGGATTACCGAACCCAGACAGGAAGTTAGGGTATGGGCAGGGGCCAAGGAGGAGGGCAAGAGGGCCAGGGGTTGCACCCAAACCCAGACATCCTGCTTCACTAGCTTCAGCTCTTTCTGTCTCTGTAGAGATGACAACATCTCTAATCAGGCAGGAGTCAGGGTATGAGTGTGCGTCTGAGTGCATGCGGTGGTGTGTAGAGCCCAGTGATTTTTTTTTTTTTCCTTTAAGGGCATGTGTGTGCACTTACCAGACATAGAAAGAGAAGGTGATAAATCACCCCCTGGGGGCATGGCCATGCCATAGTCCCTTCTCCCCTATCCGCCTCTCAGGATTTCAGGCACGCGCACACACATGCCTAGAGTGATTGTCAAGCCACTGCGTCGGGGACTCGAATCACGCAGTTGGCCATGTGGGACCCACTGCCTTAACTTCCATGTTACCTGCTGGCTCCAGCATAGTTGTCCTTAACACAATGGGTGAAATTGGAGATGGGGCCCAGAATGTCCCTCTCCTTGCTTCTCATGAGCAGGCTAAGTAAGTCTTTATGAGATTTCTGGACCTCTGGCACTTCTCACCTCTTTATCTCCAATCATACACACACACGTACGTGCACACACACACATGCACCTGCTTCGGTTGCAAATTCCTCCCTGTCCATCATCACCTCACAATGAGCACATTTGTTTTCCAGGGATCATATACAGGGCTAAGAATAGGTTCGTCTCCTGTGGGGTGACCTAACCTGTTGGGGGTGCTGAACTAGGGAGTAAATAGGGTTTCCAGTGATCCCTGCAAGGGTTCCAGGTGTTTCTAGCAGCCAGCCTGTAAAATTGAGAGTCTCCAGGGAGGATGTTCATGAGTCCCATCCAGCGAGATGAAACACTTTTGGGAAGTGAGCTATGGCTTGAGGTGGAATCAAGCCTTGGAATAGTCTTTATTTTAATTTTACCAGAAGGCAATGTGCTTGCTAGACAGAGAGAGAGAGAGAGAGAGAGAGAGAGAGAGAGAGAGACAGAGAGAGACAGAGAGAGAGAGAGACTCTACAGGAATGGAGGAATGGTCATGCCACAATCCCATCTCCTCCTTTTCTCTTTCCTTTATTTTTGGAGAGGTTTTTGTTATAGGGCGCATGCACTCGCCAGAAAGACAGAGAGACAGAAGGTGAAAAATCATCCCCCAGGGGGGATGGCCACGCCACAATCCCTTCTCTTCCATTCTCCTTCCGGGATCTAGGGTATGTACCTACACACACCCAGTGTGAGTTTAAGCCACTGGGTTCGGGACTTGAACTGTGGTCGATTACATGGGTGTCCAGAGACATAGCCTTTACGCCATCTACTGGTCCCTTCTCTTTCCTTTTAAAAATTTTAAAAAAATTTATTCATTTTATTTATTACTAGTTGTATTATTATTATTATCTTGTAGAAGTTTTTGCTTTAGGGCTATGTGCTCGCTAGAGAGAAAGAGAGAGAGTGAGAAAGTGAGAAATCCCCCCCCCCCCCCCCCCCAAGGGGGAAGGCCATGCTGCAATCCCTTCTCCTCCAGGATCCTGGGTGCATACACACACATACAGATGCCCAGTGTGAATTTTTAAGCCACCGGGTCCAGGACTTGAACCACAGCTGGTCATGTAAAAGTCCAGCGACATTACTGCTATGCCATCTACTATTTTTTAAAGTTTGCTATAGGCATGTGCACTCACCAGAGAGAGACAAAGATAAAGAGAGAGAGAGAGAAAGAGAAAGTGAGAAAGCAAGTCACCAGGTCCAGGAATCAAATTGCTATCGGCCGGCCGTGTGGTGCCTTAACCACCATGCCACCTGCTGGTCCCTATTTCTCCCTCCTGCTGGTCCCTATTTCTCGCTCCTTTCACAATTTTGGCCATACACGTACATGTGACCAGTGTGTTTCTCAAGGTGCCATGTCCGGGACTCAAGCCATGTGGTCAGCCATAGAGGATCCAGATGCCTTAACCACCATGCCAAAGGCTGTTTTTTTAATTATTTTTTTAAGATTTTGCCTTAGGGTACTTGTGCTCACCAGAGAGATACAGAGATAGTGAGAGGGAAAGTGAGAAATCACTCCACAGGGGGTATGGCCATGCTGCAATCCCTTCTCCTTTGAGGATCTTAGCCATCCACTCACAAATGTTTGGCGTAATTTTCAAGCCACTGGTTCCGGGACTTGAACTGCAGTAGGCCATGTGGGAGTCCAGTGATGTAACCACTATACCACCTGCTGGCCTCTAAGGCCTGATAGATTCTTTTTTATTTTTTAAAAATATATTTTAAAAGAATTAATTAATTAATTAATTAATTATTCACTTGAGTTCAGTAGAGAAAGACAGAGAGAGGGAGAGTGAGAAAGCAAGCTGCCAAGTCTGGGACTCGAACCGTGGTTGGCCATGTGGTAAGTCCAGTGCTTCAACCACTATACCACCTTCTGGCCTCATTAACTTTTTGGAGAAATTTTTTGCTATAGGGTACATGCACTTGCCAGAGACAGAGAAAGACAGAATGTGAGAAATCATCCCCCTGGGGGGGTGGTGGTGGTGTACACATGACAATTCCTTCTCTTCCATTCTCCTCTCAGGATTTTGGGTATGCACACACACATGCCCAGTGTGAGTTTCAAGGTACCAGGTCTGGGACTTGAACTGTGGTTGGCCTGTCCAACAGAGTCCAGCGACATAATCACCCTGCCATCTGCTGGCCCCAGGCCTGGTAGATTCTTTTTTTTTTTTTTTAAGAATTATTTTAGGGACCAGTAGTTGTTGTAATGGCCAGAAGGATAATGGAGGAGAAGGGATTGCAGCATGGCCATCTTCCCTGGGGGGTGATTTCTCGCTTTCTGTCTCTCTGTCTCTCTCTGTCTTTCTGGTGAACGCACGCACGCTATAGCAAAAACCTTAAAAAAAAAAAAAAAAAAAGAATTATTTTATTGGGGCCGGCAGGTGGCATGGTGGTTAAGGGATCTGGACTCCCACATGGCTGACCACGATTCTAGTCCCAGAACTGGAGGCTTGCTTTATCACTCTCTCTCTCTCTCTTTCACTTTGTCCCTCTCTGGTCAAATTAAAATAAACAAATGAATAAAGTTATTACTTATTATTATTTTCCAGTTTGATCAGAGAGAGAAAGAGAGAAAGTGAGAAAGCAAGCCACTAGATCCAGGACTCGAACCACGGTTGGCCATGTGGGAGTCCAGCACCTCTAACCACCATGCCACCTGCTGCCTTTGGCCTGGTAGATTCTTTTCTTTCTTTTTTTTTTTTTAAAGAATGATTTTATTTAATTTTATTCGTTGTCATCATTATTATTATTATTATTATCATTATTTTATTGAAGTTGACCAGCGAGAGAAAGAAGGAAAGTGAGAAAGCAAGCTGCCAGGTCCAGGACTCAAACTTCAGTCAGCCATGTTGGAGTCCTGCCACCTTAACCACCATGCCATCTGTGGGCTCTGGCCTGGTAGATTCTTTTTTTTTTTTTTTTTGCCTGGTAGATTCCTTTTTTTTTTTTTTTTTTAAAATTATTTTATTTTATTTATTCATTCATTTTATTTTTTAGTTTGACCAGAGAGAGACAGAGGGTGAGAGTGAGAGAGAGAGAGGAATTGAGAAAGCAAGCCACCGGATTCAGGACTCGAACCCTGGTTAGCCATGTGGGAATGTCCAGCGCCCTAACCACCACGCCACCTGCTGGTCCCGCCTGGTAGATTCTTAAACAACACCTAGACTCCATGATTAAGGCTTACTAAGTTGAGATAATGATATAAAAGAAAAGGGACCAGCAGGTGGCATGGCTGTTAATGCGCTGGACACTCCCACAGGGCTGACCATGGTTCGAATCCTGGACCTGGTGGCTTGCTTTCTCACTTTCCCTCTCTTTCTCTCTCTCTCTCTCTCTGTGTCTCTCTGGGCAGATTAAAATAAATGAATGAATAAATAAAACAAAATATATATAATAAAAAATATAAAAGAAAGTAGCATTGTAAACGACTTACAAGTGGTTTATTTCTGGGTTGAATGTACACAAGTACCTTAGGCTTTCTGCCTTACCTGCAGGAAAAGTTAAATGTGCTATGCCCTTTGAGCATCCACTCCTTCAGATCTGGCCTGAACAGTTCATTAGACTTCAGAGTCCCAGGGGAGAAGCCAAGAGAACGAGATCCCTGACCCGTTGGCTTGGATTCCTTTCAATAGCTGTCCAGCAGCTCAGAGGCTGGGCATCACAGATTTTCTTGCCCCAGTCTCTGATCTATATTGTCTGGAGGGTTCCAGATGATAGAATTAGGGGGGTTGGGAGTAGGGCTAGGTGCTCTAGGTTTCTAAGATAGAGGAGGGATGTTGGACAGAAATTGACCTGGGAAGAAGGAAAGTTTGGGGATTTGCAGAGAGAGCCGGGTGTCTGGCAGAGAGAAAGGTGGCATGGTGTTCAAAGCCTTCACCCTTGGGGAGAGCTGTCCTCCCTTGAGGCCACACCCTTCTACCCAGCCTGCCCTTGGCCACATCCCCACAGCTGGCTGGGAAGATATCTCAACCTTACCCGCCCTCCATAAGCCAATTGCTTACAGATGTTCTGGGAAAGGGGGTTGCTGAGAAGAGGAAGGGCAGGATAAGGGGGTTCAGGGAAGGAAAATTGAAGGAAAGAGGGAGAGATTCATGGACAGAACTGAGGGGAAGTAATAGGTGGGGAAGGGGGTGAAGAAACCCAAGAAAGAAACAGTAGGAGAGAGAAAAAGAAGAGTCTGATTTTTTCCTGCAATTTACCTTACTCACGACAGGCAAATTAATCTTCCAAAACCAAGGCTCTAATGAAGCTACTTCTCAGCTCAAAACCTTCCATGTGGGACCAGCAGATGACAGAATGGTTATGTCACTGGACTCCCACGTAGTTGACTACAGTTCGAGTCTTGGAACCGGTGGCTCAAAATTCACGCCAGGGACCAGCAGATGATGCAGTCACTAGACTCCTACGTAGTCAACTGCGGTTGAAATCCCTGACCCGGGGACCAGCAGTTAGCGTAATGGCTATGTTGGTGAACTCCCATGTAGTTGACTGCGTTTTGAGTCCCGGACCTGGTGGCTTAAACTCACGCTAGGCGCGTGTGCGTGCGTGCCCAAGATCCCAAGAGGAGAATGGAGGAGAAAGGATTGTGGTGTGGCCATCCCTCCAGGGGGTGATTTCTCGCTTTCTGTCTCTCTGGCGAGCGCAAGCGCCCTATAGCAAAAACCTTTCCAAAAAAAAGAAAAAGAAAAAGAAAAAGAAATCCCTAATCTGGTAGCTTAAAACTCGTGCCAGGTCAGGACCAGCAGATGGCGAAACGGCTACGTTGTTTGACTCCCATATAGTAGATCGCGGTTAGAGCCCTGAACCCGGTGGCTTAAACTCATGCTGGGTGTGTGTGAGTGCGTGCCCCAAATCCCGAGAGGAGAATGGAGGAGAAGGGGTTGTGGTGTGGTCATGCCCCCAGGGGGTGATTTCTCTCTTTCTGTCTTTCTGTCATGCTGGTGAGTGTACGTGCCCTATAGCAAAAACCTCTCCATAAAAACAAAAACAAAACAAAACAACAAAACTCACGCCAGGCACATGTGCACACATGCCCAAGATCCTAAGAGGAGAAGGGACTGTGGCATGGCCATACCCCCTAGGGGATGATTTCTTGCTTTCTGCTTCTCTCTCTCTCTCTCTCTCTCTGGCAAATGCACATGTCCTATACCAAAAGTCTCTCTAACCCCCCCCCCCCCAAAAAAAAAAAACAAAAACAAAAAAACCCTTCCATGGTTGCAACAGTTTTTTTTTTAAAGAATTATTGAGACCAGCAGATGACATAGCGGTTACATCACTGGATTCCCACATGACTCACCGCGGTTCAAATCCCAGACCTGGTGGCTTCAAACTCACGTGGGGTGCGTGTGCTTGCATGCTCAAGCTCTAGGAAGATAATGGAGGAGAAGGGAATGCTGTGTGGCCATCCCTCTGGGAGTGTAATTTCTGGCTGTCTCTTTCTCTGTCTCTCAGTGAGCACATGCGCCCTATAGACAAATAAAATATCTTCAGAAAATATTAAAAAATATTTTATTATTATTACTTTAGAAAGATTTTTGCTGTAGGGCACATACGCTTGCCAGAGAGACAGAGAAACAGAAAGCAAGAAAACATCCTCCCAGGGGACGGCCATGCCACAATCCCTCCTCCTCCAATCTCCTCTCAGCATTTTGGGCACGCACGCACATGTGCCTGGCGTGTTTCAAACCACCAGATCCGGGACTCAAACTGCAGTTGACTACTTGGGAGTCTAGCAACTTAACCATTACATCATCTGCTGGTCCTTATTATTATTATTTTTAAGAATTGTTGGTGGGCCAGCAGGTGGCGTGGTGGTTAAGAGCGCTGGACTCTCACATGGCCAACCAGGGTTCAAGTCCTGGAAACTGGTAGCTTGCTTTCTCACTTTCTATCTCTCTCTTTCTCTCACTCTGCACCTCTCTGATCAAATTAAAATAAAGAAATTAAATAAATAAAAATAAAATAAAGTTAAAATAATTCTTAAAAAAAATTGTTGGGACCAGCAGTTGGTGTAATGGCTATGTCGCTGGACTTCCATGTAGTCTATTATGGTTCGAGTCCCAGACCTGGTGGCTTAAACTCACACCGGCGTGTGTGCGTGCCCAAGATCCAGAGAGGAGAATGGAGGAGAAGGGATTGTGGTGCAGCCATCCCCCCTGGGGGGTGATTTCTCACTTTCTGTCTCTCTGTCTCTGTCTTTCTGGTGAGCACACGTGCCCTATAGCAAAAACATCTCCAAAAAAAAAAAAAAAAAAAGAGAGAGAGAGAGAGAGAATTGTTTTATTTAACTTAATTTAATTTAAAAAATTATTTTATTTAACTTTATTTATTCACTCATTTGTTCATTTCAATTTGACCAGAGAGGGATATAGTGAGTGAGTGAGAGAGAGAGAGAGAGAGAGAGAGAGAGAACAAGCTGCCAGGTTCGGGACTTGAACTGTAGTTGACCATGCAGGAGTGCGGCACCCTTAACCATCAAACCACCTGCTGGCCCCTAATTTAATTAATTAATTAAGTAATTTATTTATTTGAATTTGACCACAGAGGGACAGAGTGAGAGAGAGAGAGAAAGAGAGGCAAAACGAGAAAGCAAGATGCCAGGTCCTGGACTTGAACTGTGTTTGGCCACGTGGAATCTGTCCAGTGCCCTTAACAACTATGCCACTTGATGGCCATATTATTATTATTTTAAAATTTGCTATAAGACACGTGCATTCACTAGAGACAGAGAGAAAGTGAGAAAGCAAGCCACCAGGTTTGGGACTCAACCCATGATTGCCCATGTGGGAGTTCAGTAGAGCCTTAACCACACCACCTGTTGGCCCTGATTCCAACTTTTTAACCAAGAAAAATCTCAGTCTGCTCTAACGTGCCTAAAACTGTGCAAGACACGTAGAAAATGCCAACGATCCAATTCAGTACACATTTTTGAGTGATTACTATGTATAAACCCCTGTGGGCTATGCTGGGGGAATAAAGAAGAAACCGGGCTAGGCTAGAGACATAAATAAGAGCGAAAAGGCAGGGACCAACAGATAACATAGTGGCTCATGTTGCTGGACTCCCACATGGCTGACCGCAGTTCGAGTCCCAGACCCGGAGGCTTGAAACTCACACTGGGCATGTTGTGTGCATGCCCAACATCCCAAAGGAGAATTAAGGAGAAGGGATTGCAGTGTGGCCATCCCTGCTTGGGGCTGATTTCTGGCTTCCTGTCTCTCTGTCTCTCTAGTGAGCGCCCGCACCCTTTAGCAAAAATCTCTTAAAAAATAAAAGAGCGAAAAAAAAAAAAAAATAGAGCAAGACCAGGGAGGGAGATCCATGAGTGCTGATAAGTGGTGGGTGAAAGGGAAAAGGGTGGAGGTCCAGGGAGGAGGGGCCTGGCAAGATGGTGGGAGGGAGGAAAGGAGACAGAAAAAGGAAGAAACAAAAAAGGAAGGTGGGATAGAAGAAGGAATGTGGGAGGAGGGAGGGCAGGATGTGGAGTCCTGGAGAGTGTGAGAGCAACTTTCAAAGACTAGATGGAGGGACTAAGCCTGTCATTCTGTTCTGGGGATCCGAACTCTCCACAGGCCAATGAAGGGCGGTTTGGAATGGGAAGGAGGCAGACCACTTGGCCTCTCCTTCATTCTGTTCCTTCCCTTGCCATCTCCAACTTCTTCCCATTTAGGGCCCAGCTTTCTATGTCCTTTGTCATTCGGGTCCTTGAGTTGACTCTTCTTTCCTGGGTTCCCCGCCCTCCCCACTCCCACCTCTTGGCAGAGATTTCTGAGGTCAGCTTCCTCCCGACGTGTCATGGGGCAGGCTAGTCTCCTGAGTCGCTTTTGGTCCCTCTTCTCTGGGCGTACTTCCCTGAAGTAGCCGGCAGGGATGCAACAGATGGAGGTACTTCCGGCTCTAGTCTGCTCTCCACTCAGTGTCCCCCAGCCCCCGCCCCCCCAAGCTAGCCCAAGACTGAGATGTTTGCGTCAGAAGTCCCTTTGGCCCCTTTCCTGCTCCTGCATCCCTGGAGTGGTATTTGGGGGTGGGAGGAGGGGTAAGGTCCGAGGTGGAAAGTCTGACGCCGAGTCCAGGCCCCCAGCCTCACTCAGACTGGCTGAGCTCATCTCTCCAAGCAACCACAGCTGGATATTTTCCATGTGATCACCTCTGGGAGGGGGGCTGGGTTCCAGAAACCCAGACAGAGCTGACTTTCACCACAAGCAGGCTTAGGGATGGAGCACCCTCAGGTGTCTTCCACCCACCGCCTCCTCAGGATCCTGCACCCGAAAGCCGTGGAGGAGGAGCAGGGGGAGGAGAAATGGGCCTAGAGAAGAGCCAAAGCTGGAAGAGACTCTGGGCCCAAATGGGCTCAGACTTCTTCATCCCCAAATTGAATGTGCACCATTTGTGCCGGCCAGGCTGGGAGATCCTGTGTGATGTCCATGTGTCTGTGACATGAAGTGTGTGAGTGCGTGTGTGCGTAGGCTAAACGCCCGCATGTGCTCTGTTGGTGTGTGTGCATGGGTGGGGTGCCTGTGACCTGCGTGGTCAACAGGCGAAAGTTAGAGTGTGAGGGTGTGTCCCGTGTGCCTGTCAGGCTGTGTGGGACTGCCCCTGCTCTCTTCCCACTGCAGAGGGAGGTGCGACTGACCACAGCTTTGGGATGAGGGCTGCCTGTTTTTTTTTTTTTGGAGAGGTTTTTGTTATGGTCACGTGCACTGCCAGAAAGACAGAGAGACAAAAAGTGAGAAATCACCCCCCAGGAGGGATGGCCGCACTGTGGGAGTCCAGCGACATAGCCATTACACCAACTGCTGGTCCCTAGGGCTGCCTGTTCTTACAACTCCACTATCTCACTCCACCATCTCCCTTCCCTAATCAGTGGCTTTCTCTTTCAATTATGTATCTGGAGGCTCAGAGAGATCAAGTCCTGAAACAGAGAAATGGGTCCTTTTGGTGGAGGAAATTGGAGCAAGAGACCTTGCAGGACGGGCTGAGGTGGAGGTGGACATAGGGGCTGCTGTGTAAGTGGCCCCTGGCCCCTGCCATGGGGGCTGAGCTTGAGAGGGTGTCTGGTGTGGATCCCTGCACCCCCTTCCTCCGTCTCACCCAGCCCTCGAGCTGTCTGGACAGGCTGGAGGCGGCTGGTGGGAAGGCAGGGAAACGGGTGGGCAGGAAGCACTTGGCTGTTTGTTCCCTCTTTCCTGACTCCTTTGTGGCAGCAGACTGGCTTCCTTCCTCCCCTCAGCACCTTGGCTCCCAGCTCATTTCCGCTCTTATGCCCTTAGTGTACTCTGAGCCTTGTGCAGTGGAGTTTTTCCAAGATGGGTCTTCTGGCATGTGGACCTGAGATGAGTGGAGCAGGACTGGGCGAGTTGTCAGTGTGCCCTTCCCTCTAACCATTGGAAGCGAGGAGGCCAGGCTTGAATGACTTGGGAGAGGGTCTTGCTTGCCAGAGGTTAGGAAGCAAAGATCCAGGTGTTTTGTTACTGGGGGCTTGCCTCTCCTTCAGCCTGGATGTAGAGTGGGGCTGGAAGGGCAACCCACCCATACTCCAGCCTGGCTTTCCTGTGTATCCCTACTTGGCTGTTCTAGCCTCAGTCTGCCCTGCCCCACCTCCCACCTCCATCCATTGCCCTACAAGTCAAGGAATGTAAGTTTTCTCTCTCACTCACTCATTGATTAGTCATGGGCACCCCAATCCCCGTGGGAACCGTTACTCACCCTTAGGCCCCCCCTCACAAGCAGTCTCCCCAGAACTGGCTAAGTTCCTGTAGGAGGAGCTCCCAGCCAACCCTGAGACACGAGGAGAGGTGGTGAGGGTTGTGGGTGGTGGTAGTGTCCTAGAGACAGCCACTTTTGGAACAGGAGTTTTATCTTATCACGGCCAAGAAGTAGGAGTCCCTCCCTCCCTTCGTATACACACAGGGAACTTGTACTCCTGCTTCAAGCCACTTTAATTGCCCTGGAAGTTTAGTCAGAAAGGAAAGGGCTGGGATATGGGACTGTGTGCTGTGACGCCCTGGAGAAGGGTCCAAAGCAACTAAGGAGTCCCCTTACCAGTGCTGGCTTTGGGGCCAGGGGTAGGGACTGAGGCCTGCTCTTTGGACTTGGCAGAGTGCCCAGGCCTGGCCTCTGTCTCCCAGAATCAGACAGGGGCCTTTCCCAATAAGGAGCCTCTCAACTCTGGGTCCTCTCCCCTGCTGCCCCCACCTTCTCTCCCCTCTAACAGCTCCTCTGCCCTAAAATGGCCACGTTTCCCTCCCTTCCCTCTCCCCTCCTCCATATTCAGGTTTGGGCCCCAGGGGGAAGGAAGGGGGTTGGATAAGACTGCACAGGGGCCAGATGGGCAGTTTGAGAATGGTAATAAGAGCTCAAAAGAGGTGAAAGAGGCCACGTGGCCCAGGTATGTATGTTGCTGGGAGTGGAGACATAGCTTCCTGGAGTTATGGCCTCTCCTGTAGTAATACCAGTTTATGCTTTATGGCACATGTTATGTAGTCTTTTTTTGTTGTTGTTGCTTGTTTGTTTGAAAGGTTTTTGCTATAGGGCACATGCACTTGCCAGAAAGACAGAGAAAAACAGAGGGACAGAAAGCAAGAAATCACTCCCCAGGGGGCTTAGCCACACCACAATCCCTTCTCCTCCATTCTCCTCTCGGGATCTTGGCACGCATGCACACACGCCTGGCGTGAGTTTAAGCCACTGGGTTCCAGGACTTGAACCTTGGTTGACTACATAGGAGTCCAGCGGCATAGCCATTACACCAATTGCTGGTCCCACGTACTATGTATTCTAAGAGCTTTATACATATTAACATATTTAAATGACACTGCCTCTCTGTGACAGACCTAATCCATAAAATGAGGAAACTGAGGCACACTGCAGTTAATTAACTTGCCTAATTAAGTTGGAGGGCTGGGATTCTATTCCAAGCAATCTGGCTTCACTTTAGGAGAGACCAACCCAATCCTTCAGTTTGTCTTTGAAATGCTTGACGCTGGCAAGGCATAAGGGATGCCCTGAAGGAGCTTATGGGGTGGTGACGATCACAGAAGCTGCCGGTCAAGCCTGCCTCTCTAGGGACTGCTGGGTGTTCGGACGAATTCAGACTAAACACTACAAAGAGAGACACTGACCCATTAAAAAAAATTCATTTTTGAACAACAAATCCATTGTTGAGTGACATGCAGATGATAAGTGTGACTGGAGGTGAGTGGGGAGGGGAGGAACATGAGAAGGGGCAGAAAGTTAGGGAAGACTTGGGAGAACGAGAGAAAAACCAACCAGGTTGTACATGGAGGGACTTCCTTTTTTTTTTTTTCTTGGAGAGGTTTTTTGCTATAGGGCGCGTGCGCTCGCCAGACAGACAGAGACATAGAGACAGAAAGCGAGAAATCGCCCCCTGGGGGAATGGCCACGCCGCAATCCCTTCTCCTCCATTCTCCTCTCGGGATCTTGGGCATGCACGCACACGCGCCCGGCGTGAGTTTTAAACCACCGGATCCGGGACGCGAACCGCGTTCGACTACGTGGGAGTCCAGTGACATAGCCATTACGCTAACTGCTGGTTCCCAAGGAGGGACTTTCTTGAACCCTTCTCCAACCTTTACAGATCCCAGGCAGTTAAACTGAAAAAAAAAAAAAAAAAAAAAAAAAAAAAAAAGGCAATTTATTCTACTGAGAGGAGAGGAGAGAGGAGGAAAAAAGGGGGTGAGAATTCTTCTAGTCCTGAAAGCAGACAGGGACCCCTAGGATGGATCCAGGTACTTGACTTGGAAGATCCAACATGAGCAACACTCTGTCCCCTTTTAGATCTCAATTTTGTCTTTTCTAAACCAAAAGTATTAGGCTAAATGATTTTTGAGGTTCCATCTAATTCCAATACGGATTCTTATATAGGAACCCAGGGGAAAACCAGGGTGGGAGCTACAGTCCTTGTGTGGGGGCCAGGGATAAACAAATAATTGGTAACCAGGATGAGCTCAGGGCTCCGGGGGAAAGGCTCTGTAGGGGGTGATGTGAGGAAGGCCACGCTAGGCTAGGCTAGGCCAGGTCCCAGAAAAGTGAATGGAGGATGGATTTATTCATTTCTTCAACTGTATACCTTCAGAAACTACTGGGCTGTTGAAAAAGTCATGACGTATTTTTTCTTTGCACAAATATGTCATGACTTTCCCGACAATTCTATAAAACCTAAGAATCTGAGCTTCCCATCCAAGGAGACTGTAATGAGAGGGACAACTCACGTTCCTCCCCATTTTTTTTTCCTTAGAGAGATTTTTGCTATAGAGTATGTGTGCTCACCAGAGAAACAGAGATATAGACAGAAAGCAAGAAATCACCCCCAAGGGGGATGACCACACCACAATCCCTTTGCCTCCATTCTCTTCCTAGGATCTTGGGCCCACATGCACTACCAGGTCCGGGACTTGAACCGTGGTCGACTATGTGGGAGCCCAGCAACGTAACCATTATGCCATCTGCTGGTCCCTCTCCCCAATTTTTGAGGAATTATGAGAAAAAAACAGCTAATAGTTATCAAGTACCAGGAACAGATTTAAGCATTTGTATCTAGTATCACATTTAACCTCAAAATAATCCTATGAAGTAGCATCCAGTATCTTTCAAATTGATTTCCTCATTTAATCTTTTCAACAGTCCTTGGAAGTTAACAAGGCTGTTTGACAGATGAATCTTTAAAAACCAGAGAAAGATAAAATTATATTTCTAGTCAGATTGTCTAACTAGTAAAGGTGGGAAGCCCTGGAAGGAGTTAGGGGACTTTACTTTCTACTAAGATCCTCCTGGCTCTGGGATCCAGGCTGCAGCTGTGGCTTTCCAGCCTTTGACAAATAGGAGATGAAGATAATGCACCAAGGGAACCAGCAGTTAGCGTAATGGCTATGTTGCTGGACTCCCACTTAGTCGACTGTGGTTCGCGTCCTGGACCCGGTGGCTTAAAACTCACGCCGGGCGCGTGTGCATGCGTGCCCAAGATCCCGAGAGGAGAAAGGAGGAGAAGGGATTGCGGCGTGATCATCCCCCCTGGGGGGTGATTTCTCGCTTTCTGTCTCTGTGTCTCTCTCTGTCTGCCTGGCGAGTGCACGCGCCCTATAGCAAAAACCTCTCAAAAAAAAAAAAAAAAAAAAGATAATGCACCAACATCACATGTTTCTGATTAGGAGCCAAAAACCGGCATCCTGATATCTTTGAAGATACAGAGAAGAGTTCAGAGATAGGAACAATCATAAGATCAGGGACTACTTGGGACCAGCAGTTGGCATAATGGCTATGTCGCTGAACTCCCATGTAGTCGACTGTGGTTTGAGTCTCTGACCCAGTGGCTTAAACTCACGTAGGGCGCGTGTGTGTGAGTGCCCAAGATCCTGAGAGAATGAAGGAGAAAGGATTGCAGGAGTGGCCACGCCCCCCCAGAGGGTGACTTCTCGCTTTCTGTCTCTGTCTCTTTCTGGCAAGCACACACGCCCTATAACAAAAACCTCTCCCCCCACCCCCCCCCCCCAAAAAAAAAAAAAAAAAAGATCAGGGACTACCTTAAATCTGGAGTAACTTTTCAGGGCCAGAGACAGAATTCTGAGTTAGCTCCCCTTGGTTCCACTGAACACTGGCCCAACAGCTGGAGAGAAGGAAATCAGACTTAGAGGGACTTCATTATTGTTTTGGGACTGACAGGAGAATCTCGCCTCCAGTGGGTCACAGTAAAGAATTCTGTAACCTGCCCGGGGTGGAGCTGAGAGAGGTAGAAGTGGTGGCAGGGGAATGGCAGTGAGGATAAGGTCACCTGGGCAAACTGACCCCCTCGCAGAGCCTGAGATTTTTGAGGGTGAGAAGGAACTGTGGCAAAAGGGCACTGAGGGGGAGGGCCCAAGTGCTTGGGCTCCAGCCTGGGGTGAAGTCAGAGACATAAATCACACCTCCAACTGCCCGTTTCCGCTTTGAGCTCCGTTCCCAGCCAAAAGCCCAGCTAGTCTGCCAGAGGAGTGTGTGTGGATGGGGGAAGGGATAAGGAGCTGGAAGAGGGTGATAAGGAACGGGAATCAGCTGGCAGTGGGACTCTAGTCTCCATGGGGTGATGAAGTAGGATCGGGTTAGCCTTGGTAGGGCAGGGAGCCTGAAGATCTCAGCAGAACTGGGCTGTAGATTCTTCATCCCACTTTGGGACACACCCACAGCCACACCCAGTTTGCTGAATTTTCCTCTGCACATAAAACCTCTGGGACATGCCTAGAGGCACAGACACCTACACAGACACACCCCCACCCGCCCCCATCCAGCTGTTGCTCACTTCTGCCAGAGAGCCCCCGCCAGATCTTGAGTGAGCAGAACTAGAAGTGAGTGGGGGTTGAGAGAGATAAGAGGATGCTGGATTTCCATTAAAATCTGGAAACACCCACTTGTAGTGTGACCTTATTAAAGGCCTGTGCTAAGTCATCTCTTTGGCCCTTCCCCACTGGGGACAGGACTGGACGATTGTCCTTCTCACTTTAGGACAGCATGAGTGTTCTGCAGGGCAGTACTTCTGATCACAGTGATGGAAGAGGAGCAGCAGAAGGCATGAGACTGAGTGTACAAGCAGGGTGGGGTAGGTGTAGGAGGGCAGGAAATCCAGAAAGCAACTCAGACAATGGCCTCTTCCGCTGGCATGAACCTGAGCTGCTGGATCCCGTCTGACCCAAACAGCGCCTCCTATCTCTCCCTTTGGTTAGCTTCCTACTCAATGTTCTTTTATAGGGCGAGACAGGAGAGGCTGGGGGAAAGGCACCCCTTCCATCAGCCTTTTTCCAGGTGACTGCTTTGGGATTTGAAGATTTAAGCAATCACATCCAGCCTGGGACTATCCCATCATGCCTAATGTCCTCCGTGCGCAGTCTGTGATGGCTCCCTGCGTGGTATAGCTGTTAGGCACTTTGACATCTTAAGGGAATCATGAGGCTTTTATTTTGGCCTAGGTTTGCCTCACTGTTTTCTGAACTGTCAGCTTGTACCCCATTGGACCAGAAGCTTTAATGAAGCTGTGTGTTTGCCAGTTAGTACAGCCCCCAGATCAGCATTAGGAAAATAATATATGCCTTTTGGTATGTAAGGTGACAATATGATTATGCTGGATAGGTCTTGGGAATGCTGGAATATATTTTTTTCCCTAGAAAATGTGGAGGGATAAGGCCATAACTACTAGGGCCACTTAAGTAGGAACTGGCTGAGCTGCAGTGGTGCAGATGGTAGGGTGCCACTGCACAATGCCGGAGCCACATGGGAGGCTAGGGTTTGGATCCAGGCCAACTGGAACATTCTGGGTGTACTGGAGCATGTCTGAGATCCTGGGAGGCTGGGGTAGGAGGACTAGTGTTGGTGGTGAGACCCTTTCAAGGGTACCTATCTTTTTCTCCCTCTCATGAAATATAAAAAACAAACAAATAAGAAACAGACACTGGAGGACCAGCAGTTAGCGTAATGGCTATGTCACTGGACTCCCATGTAGTCTACTGTGGTTCGAGTCCTGGACCCGGTGGCTTAAACTCACGCCGGGCATGTATCCATGTGTGCCCAAGATCCCGAGAGGAGAATGGAGGAGAGAAGGGATTGCGGCGTGGCCATTCCCCCTGGGGGGTGATTTCTTGCTTTCTGTCTCTCTCTGTCTTTCTGGCAAGCACACGCGCCCTACAGCAAAAACCTCTTCAAAAAAAAAAAAAAAAAAAAAAAAAAAGAGAGAGAGAGAAGGGATTGCGGCTTGGTCATCCCCTGTGGGGGGTGATTTCTCGCTGCTTTCTGTCTCTCTGTCTCTATCTTTCTGGTAAGCACACACGCCTTATAGCAAAAACCTCTCCAAAAAAGGAAAAAAAAAAAAAAAAGGAAACAGACACTGCTGCTTTTAACCTAAAACCACCAGGAAGTTTCTTCCTCTGATACATCCTCTATTATAGTCATTTGTGTTTCAATGTCTCAGTCATGTGCCTAATTTATCTTCAGATTTATAAATCCTGTGATTCCAGTGTCTGGAATGCATCATCCTCTGTATCATTCATCAAGGACCATCCAAACCCTGTGTAAGCTTACTGAGCTTCTAATTTTTTTTTTTTTTTTTGAGAGGTTTTTGCTATAGGGCGCGTGCGCTTGCCAGACAGAGACAGAGAGACAGAAAGCGAGAAATCACCCCCCAGGGGGGATGGCCATGCCGCAATCCCTTCTCCTCCATTCTCCTCTTGGGATCTTAGGCACGCACGCACGCACACGCACCCAGCGTGAGTTTTAAGCCACTGGGTCTGGGACGTGAACCGCTGTCGACTACATGGTAGTCCAGCGACATAGCCATTACGCTAACTGCTGGTCCCCCGAGTTTCTACTTTTCAAAAATGTCCCACTCTTCCAAAGTTCTACATTCATAGTCTGGACTACACAGACTAGCACTTAATTATCAAGGGTATTTATAATGTTGCAATGTAATTTTGAAATTGAACACGTTTATATGTACATAAAAGCAACTAGCATTGCGTGGACTTTTTTTTTTAAGAATTATTTTATTTTATTCATTCATTTTATTTTTTAAAATTTGACCAGAGAGAGACACAGTCAGAGAAAGAGAGAGAAAGAGGGAAAGTGAGAAAGCAAGCCACCAGGTCCGGGACTCAAACCATGGTTGGCCACGTGGGAATGTGCAGTGCCTTAACCACCACGCCACCTGCTGGTCCCCCCAACTTTTTTTTTTAAAGAGATTTTTTTCGGGACCAGCAGTTGGTGTAATGGCTATGTCACTGGATTCCCATGTGGTTGACCACGGTTTGAGTCCCAGACCCGGTGGCTTAAACTCGTGCCAGGCATGTGTGTGTGTGTACCCAAGATCCCAAGAGGAGAATGGAGAAGGGATTGCAGCGTGGCCATCCTCCCTGGGGAGTGATTTCTTGCTTTCTGTCTGTCTGTCTCCTTCTGTCTTTCTGGTGAGCTTATGCCCCCTATAGCAAAAACCTCTAAAAAAAAAAAAAAGATTTTTTTTTCTATAGGGCTTATGCGCTCACCAGAGAGACAGAAAGCAAGAAACTACCCCCAAGGGTGGATGGCCACGTTGCAATCCCTTATCCTCTCAGAATATTGGGTACACACGCACACACGCCGGGTATGAGTTTTAAGCCACTGTGTCCAGACTCAAACTGTGGTTGACTATGTGGGAGTCCAGCAACCATCTGCTGGTCCCTCCCATAGACTTTTTAATGCTAATGTTTGCTTTTTGTTAATGTGCTTTTACTTTGCACAGGGAAGTTGTCTGTTACACTGGGAAGAAGCCTTGAGCTTGAATGTCACCTCTTTTACTAAGTATGTGACCTCAGCAAGTTATTTAACCTCCCTGGGTCTTAGAATCTTCATCTATAAATGAAGACATAAAACGGAGATAATAACCTTTTTCATAGATTTGTTGGGAGAATTAAACTAATATATCATATGTACAATTACGGTGCCTGGCTGTTAATGTGCATTTTAAAAATTTATTTTTAATGGGGTATGAAAGAGGCACCTACAACAGGGATCTCCATGTCACAATCTACCCCCAGTTTTGACTTTTTAAACATTTCATTATTTTTTTTTCAGGTTTTTGCCATATGGCAGACAGACAGAGACAAAGAGAGGGAAAGTGAGAAAGCACTTCCTAAGGGGGATGCCCATGCCACAGTCCTTTCTCCTCCCTTCTTCTTTTGGGATTTTATGCATGCATGCACACATGCCTGGTATGATTTTCAAGCTGTTTGGTCTGGGACTCGAACTGCAGCATTGGACATGTGGGATCCAGCACCTTAACCATCATGCCACCAGCTGACCCCTCTACCTCCAGTTTTAGCTAGCCTGGATCACAGGCATGTGCTCATACCCAGCATGCTCAGGGAGGTCCTGGGACATAAACCAGGACCTTTCCCATGTGGGTCCAGTTGCATATACCACTGAGTCATTGCCCAGCGCTGAAGTCTAATGTGCTTTCTGAATGTAATGTCTCTGAGATCAATTCCCGAGACAGACATTACTTCCCTCAAAGAAGCCTTCTTTAAGGACTGGTCCATAGCCTGGTAGTTAAGGAAACTGGATCCCACATGGCTGACCCCGTGGTTCAAGTCCTAGACCTGATGACTTGAAAAATATGCCTGGCATGTGTGTGTGTATAACCAAAATCCTGAAAAGAGGGAAGAACAGAGAAGGAACCATAGAGTGACCATTCCCCATAAGAGGTGTTTTTTCCCTTTCCCTGTCTCTGGCAAACTCATGTGCCTTCTGCTGGAAAAAAAAAAAAAAAAAAAGCCTCTTGGAGCCAGCACTTGGCATAGTGGCTAAGGTACTGGACTACCATGTGGTTCAAGTCCTGGACCTGGCTGCTTGAAACTCATGCTGGGTGCGTGCGCATATGTGTCCAAAATCTTATGAAGAGAATGGAGGAAAAGGGACTGTGGCATGGCCATATCCCCGAGGGGGTGATTTTTCACTGTTTCGCCAGTGAGCACAGGTGCCCTACGGCAAAAATCTCTCTCTCAGAAAAAAAAAGCTCTTTAATCTCTTAGCCAGTACCCCAGACTTCACCAGTCACAGCACTGACTGCGCTGTATGTGCCTTCCTGTTTCTCTCTCCTACTAGACTACGTTCTATGAGGTAAGGATTTTGTTTACTTGTTTTTCCGTTACCTAGCAGACTGCCTGGATCAGTAAATATTTAGTTTTGAAAGGAGTGATAAACATGGTGGCATTATAAAACTAATTTCTATTTTTGAGAGATATTTGTTATTGGATTCATGTGCTTGCCACAGAGACAGAGACAGAGAGGCAGAGAGACAGCGAGAAATCACCCCCCAGAGGGGATGGTCACGCCGCAATCCCTTCTCTTCCATTCTCCTCTCGGGATCTTGGGCATGCACGCACGCCTGGTGTGAGTTTTAAGCCACCGGGTCCGGGATGCAAACCGCGGTCGACTACATGGGAGTCCAGCGACATAGCCATTATGCTAACTGCTGGTCCCTCAGGCCTTCTTGGTATTAGAGGTTAGAAAATCCTGATCTCCAAACCGGCTGTGTGCCTAGTGGTGGTAATAGAGATAGTGGGAGAGGGACGCTGGGAACTCAGAACTCTCACTTCCCCCACTCCCGTAGAACGTAGTTCCCTTAGCCCAGACATAGGCGATGCCTGGGGTCACAGGGGGTTCAGTTCCCTTAGACTAGACATAGCCAGTGCCTGGGGTCATGGTGGGGGAGGGTTCTGTGAGTGCCAGCCTAATCCTCTTCAGTAGGGAAAGTCAGTCACTTCTCAGAAGTGAATAGCAGATGTTGGGAGAGGAAGATACTCTAGTTATCATCTAGTCTTATATCCTTATTTTAAAGCTAAGAAAAGTGAGGCTCAGAGAGAGGAAATGACTTGCTCAAGACCATACAGCTAATATGGAGCAGAATTCAGGTGTCCCTGTTTCAAGTTAACTCTTTATACCACGCCTTATGTGGTAAAAACACATTTTATTCTACTGATTCTCACCTTCCACTTCTGGGTCAGTGAATGTCCATTTCCAGACTTTTCCAAATACAAGACGGAGAGACTTTGTGATATATCTTACAGTATTACCTCTTTTCCCCATCTCTTTTCCTTGTTCTTTTCTTTTTTTAGATTTTTGTCATAGGGTACATGTGCTCATTAGAGAGGGCTAGACAGAGAGAGGGAAAGTGAGAAATCACCCTCCTGGGGCGATGGCCACGCCAGTCTCTTCTCCTCTATCCTCTTGGGACTTTGGGCACTCACATACAGGTGCCTGGTGTGTTTTTCAAGCTACCGGGTCCAAGACTAGAACTATGGAGTTGGCCTCATGGATCCAGTGCCTTAACCACCATGTGACTTGTTGGCCTTCTCCCTGTTCTTTTCTTTTCTTTTCTTTTTTTTTTTTTTTGAGAGATTTTTCACTATAGGGCGCGTGCGCTCGCCAGACAGACAGAGAGAGACAGAGAGATAGAAAGCGAGAAATCACCCCCTGGGGGGATGGCCACGCCGCAATCCCTTCTCCTCCATTCTCCTCTCGGGATCTTGGGCACGCACGCACACGCGCCCGGCATGAGTTTTAAGCCACCGGGTCCGGGACGCGAACCGCGGTCGACTACATGGGAGTCCAGCGACACAGCCATTACGCTAACTGCTGGTTCCCTTTTCATTTTTTTGAGAGGTTTTTGTTATAGGGTGCGTGTGCTTGCCAGAGAGACAGAAAGCAAGAAATCACCCCCCCAGGGCGGGTGGCCATGTCACAATCCCTTCTCCTCCATTCTCCTCTCGGGATCTTGGGCATGCATGCACACATGCCCGGCATGAGGCACACGCGCCCGGCATGAGTTTAAGCCACCGGGTCTGGGACTTGAACCACAGTCAACTACATGGGAGTCCAGTGACATAGCCATTATGCTAACTGTTGGTCCCTCTCCCTATTATTTTCAACTGAGTCTATTTCTTCATAGGCAAGGCGGTTCTCAGTACTGGGCTCCATTAATTTGTGGCAGGGAAGCTTATGGGTCCAATGCCATGGGATGCCCTCTACCTTGGAAGACTGATTGTACCCAACTGGTGATCATGGCCTAGTGCCCATGGCATGCATTAACTTGATTTCTGTTGTCCGTGGATGCCAGACAGCTAGCTGAATACCTGCACTGTACTGTGCCTAGTCTACTGTTCCTGGTTGGTGTCACTTTTAGATTCGCATATGTGAGAGTTTCAGGAGGGTAGCCTCTCCACGGTTTAAGTTACTGGCATTTCCAGACTGTAGGGAAGGAGGACACCTCACTGCCAGCCTAGGATCTGTGAACAGTCCAGAACAGGGATTTCAGAAAACTCCTTCAAATGTCTCTTCCATCCTTCTCAACTTTTCCCCACCGTAGAGTTCTTGGTGTTACCTCTCCCTAGTCTGATAACAGAAGTTGACAGGGTACACAGAGTACACACCTCAATCTCAGGCTAAAGTTTCTAAGACAGGGAAGGATGAGAAATGGGGCATGTGTGGGTTAGGATGAGTGGACTGGGAAGCAGCAAAGGTACTCTGATTTTTCCCCACAGGCTTCAGAAGATTTTGGAAGCCAACTATTCCTAATTTCCACTGTGGTCCAGGCAGCCTTAGACTGTATCGCCACCTGCTGGACACTAAAGGTACCGACAACTGTCTGATTTTCTTTAGAACTACTGATAGCATAGACCAAAACTTCTCCAATACCTTACTTTAATGCAAGGTTAAATTCTTTCTTTCTCAGAATTTGTGGAGGCTACAGTATTTCTCTTTTGGGAGTTTTTTTTTGGCTGCCTTTTAAAAGATACTGGGTTCTTTCCCTATCAAAAGAAAAGAAATTCTATCAGAAGCTGGACAAAAAGCCTTGCTTCCCTGCTTAAATCACCTTAGGTATAAGAATGGGTGGACTCTATCCCCTTCTATGCCCACAGACAGAAAGCAGCAGGTAGTGGGGTTATATTACAGAGTCCCTGTTAGCTTTAGGGAGAAGAAAATCCTAGATCAAAGACAGACTCTACAGATGGGCCTCGATTTATGATGGTCTGATTTACAATTTTTGACTTTAAGACGATGGGAAAGTATATGAATCTGGTAAAAACTGTACTTTAAATAAAACATTTCGATCTTTTCCTGGGCTAGTATATTTGGTACAATAATCTTGTGAGGCTGGGCAGCAGCAGCAAGCCAGCTCCCAGCTATGGCCATGCAATAACAAGGGAACAACCAATTCTGTACTGTACAGTGTACTGTATTCAGTAAGTTACAAGAGATGTTCAACACTTTATTATAAAATAGGTTTTGGGTGCATGATTTTGTCCAAATGTAGGCTAGCATAAGTGTTCTAAGCGCATTTAAGGTAGGCGAGGCTAGGCTACACTATGATGTTTGGTGGGCTAGGTGCATTAAATGCTTTAAAAAAAGAATTATTTTATTATCATTTAAAAAATTTGCTATTGGGCAAGTGCACTCACGAGAGAGAGAAAGAGAGACCGACTGACCATCCCCCACTGGGACCAGCAGGTCGTGTGGTGGTTAAGGGCACTGGACACTCCCACATGGCCGACCATGGTTGGAGTCCTGGACCTGGTGGCTTGCCTTACTCACTCCCCTCTCCCCGCTGGTCAAATTAAAATGAATGAATGAGTGAATAAATAAATACAATTAAATTAAAAAATAATTCTTAAAAAACCCACAAAACTCATGCCGTGTATGTGCATGCCTAAAATCCCTAGAGGAGAATGGAGGATTGCAGCATGGCCATTCCCCCGAGGGGTGGGGAGTGATTTCTCGCTTTCTGTCTGTCTCTCTTTCTCTCTAGTAAGTGTACATGCCTTATTACAAAAGTCTCTCGGAAAAAAAAAAGACTTTATTCAAGTGATAGGTGGTTTCAGACTTTATTATGCCTGTGAATTAATATTTCTGGGTCAGAAAACCTGGACCAAAGCCTAGGAATGTGAATTTTATTTATTTTTAAAAGTTTTTGCCATAGGGTGTGTGTGCTTGCCAGGGAGGGAGGGAGAAGGATAGAGACAAACAGATAGAGAGGGAAAGTAAGAAATCACGCCCCTCACCTGGGGAGGGATGGCCACATTGTAATCCCTTCTCCATTTTTCTCCTGGGATATTGGGTAGGCACACACACCCATGTGCCTGGTATGATTTTCAAGCCACTGGGTCTGGGACTTGAACTGCAGTCAGCCATATGAGAGTCTAGCAATGTAACCACTACACCATCTGCTGGCCCTGGAAAGTTCATTTAAAATTAAGCACCCATAGTATAGTAGTCTCCTTTTAACTGTGTGTGTGTGGGAATATGTTCCAAGACTCTTGTGGCTGCCTGTTACCACGGACAGTATCAAACTCTATACTCTTTTCTCCCCCTATGGTAAAGTTTGATTTATAAATAAGGCATAGTAAGAGATTAACAGTAAATAATAAAACAGAACAATTACAACAATATAAAAAAACTGACATTGTTACTACTCTTGGACGTAGGGGCCATTATGTAAAATAATTATTACATGAACACAAGCACTAGGATACCATGACAGTTGATCTGATAACCTAGTGAACATAGCTAGCTTCTAAGTGACTGAGATAGTGTCACAGCAAGGAGATGCTGACAAAGAGTCCATTCACATCCTGGGTGGGATGATGGGATGGGAAGTGGGAATGCATGAGATTTCGTCATGCTACTCAGAATACCATGCGATTTAAAACTTGCAAGATGGTTTTTCAAAAAAATTATTTCTGGAATTTTTTATTTATTATTTTCTGACCATGGTAATGGAAAGTGAAACCACAGATTAGGGGTGATGACTGTAATTCTGATGTAGTTGATAGTTGGACTATGTTTGAGAAACACTGTCCTTGAAGACAAGTGGCCTGAGGGAAGGGCTGTAACTAAAACAAATCTTCAGGTGTGCATCCCATTTAATTTGGCTCCATGTAGTAACAGATACTATGTTGGGGTCTGAATCATCTTTAACAAAGAACTAAACCCTGCTCATTCACTCTTATTCATTTTCTCCTGTAGCAAGGAGAGGCAGCCCTGGGGCCTGCCAGAAGATCTTAGAAAAGAGGCTGTGTTGTATGTTAAATGGCTTTTTCTGTTAACCTGAAATATTTCTGTGCAAAGGTTTGGTGAAGGCTGTACAATCTGACATATCGGCCCTCGTGATTCTGCAGTCCTCACTGGAGAGGGCTGAGAAGCTGTTATTTTTCTCCACCTTTTCTATGCACAATACAGGGGGTGGGGTGAAGGGAGGAGAGTCCAGGGACTAAGCTGGAGCTGGTAAACAAGCTTTGAAGCAAAATAAGAAGGCATATTAGCAGGGGAGAAATGAAGGGCTGGACGCGGCTGCTGTAACAACACAGCATTTTCTAAAGACAGCACTAGTCACTGTCGGGTGTCTCCTTTTCAGGGAAATAACAACGGGAAAAACGGTATTGGCAAACTGACCCTCGGCTTACCTCTGAATGTTTCTCTGGAAATGGTGTACTGAAAAGGCAGTTTACATCAAATGAAGGACAAGTCTTGAAGGAAAAAAAAAAATTAGGCCAAAAACACAGCAAGCGCCTCAAATAGCCCAGAGGTGGTTGCAGGGACTTAGTGGAAAGCTCCATTTAATCTCTGGCCTAGCTAACTAGCCTAGAGGGCACTTTCGATGCACTTTTAATAACAAACTGGCTTTTGAGGATGTAGTGAGCCCTTCCAGCTCCTAGAATCAGTGATGGTTCTTTGAAGAATATTTCTCCCCTTAACTCCTGGGGACAGATTAACCAAAACCCTAAATTGGGAAATTAGTGAACTTCAAATTTGCTGTGCATTTTTAAAACTATTTGATTCAATTTGAGGGCAAATACCCCTTCACTTTCTAGGTTACTTTCCTTTGCCCACTGCTTCTCTCATCTCATCTGGATGGCCTCAGAGAATATTTTAAGGTTGACAGGAAAATTTTACAAAATGATCAAAAGTAAAGCAAGCCCAAGAAATGGTTGCATAATCTTCTTTAAAAATGCTTATTTTCAAATGAATTAACTAAAAAATCCCCCAAATTTTAAGGTTGGACTGAACCCTGGAGGTCATCTAATTTAATCTCTTTATAGAAGATTGGGCCAGCAGGTGGGTAAGGCGCTGGACTCACACATGGCTGACCTTGGTTTGAGTGGGGGACCTAGAGGCTTGCTTTTTCACTTTCCCTCTCTCCTCCCCTTCCCAGCACATGTACCCTGGAGCAAAGAAATAATAGGGGCCAGCAGGTGGTGTGGTGGTTAGGAGCGCTGGGTTCCTACATGGTCCACTGCAGTTTGAGTCCTGGACCTTCTTGGAGCCAGCAGGTGGCCTGGTGGTTAAGACAGCTGGACTCCCTCATGGCTGACCCTGGTTCAAGTCCCAGACTTGGTAGCTTGTTTTCTCACTTTCCTTCTATCACTCTCTGGTCACCTTCAATAAAATAAAATAAAAATAATAATGACAATGAATAAAATTACATAATTCTTAAAAAAAAAGAAATAATAATAACGGAGGCTGGCAGGTGACATGGTGGTTAAGGGTGCTGGACTCCCACGTACCTGACCATGGTTCGAATCCCAGATCTGGCGGCTTGCTTTCTCACTTTCCCTCTCTCTCTCTGTCCCTCTCTGGTCAAATTAAAATGAATAAATAAGTAAATAAAGTTAAATAAAATAATTCAATAAAAATAATGATAAATAAATACTTTTTTAAAAGAGAGGATTGATGCACATAAAGCTTAAGTGGAATTTCTAAGATATTAGGGCTGACCTTAGATTCAAGATAAATTTGTACTGACTCCTGGTTCAATGTCACCTCTTAACTGCTTTCATAACGACTTTTCTCAAAGTTTTAGCCTGCACAGCCTGCCCACTCAGTATTTCAGAACTATGACAACAAAGTTCTTGGCTTTTTTGTAGGAGGGGTGGAGAAGGGTGGCGGTGGGGAGGCGGGAGGAATGTGGCATATGGTACCTATTCCTCTGAGCTTTGAAAATAACTGACTTGGTTAAGGGAAAAAGAGAGAGACAGAGACAGACTGACCTCAATCTTATTATAAAAGCAAACATTCAAAATCCCAACACCCCTTAGAACAAACTCTCAATACTCCATGTGCTGACTATCCAGTTCCCTATTTCCCTCCTCTTACCAGGCACTGGATGTTTACATTGGTCAGCAGCTCTGTAAAAGTCTGCTACCATGTATGTTATGGAAGAGTGAGCAATTTCCTGATCCTTGGGTTTGGCTGCAGCGCTATCTTCTCAGATTTAGTATTCTAGTGGCCATCAGAGACTGCAGTACCCTCAGTGCGCAGGCATGGTGGTGTTCTGGGAGTCATTCTTAGAGGTTCCATCAATAGCCTACTCTTCAAACTATTTGAATGATTTTCGAAACACCTAATTTCTCTGCATTCAATTCCCCTTCTGCTTAAAATAACAAGAGCGGTTTCGATTTCCTTTTCAACCCTGTCTGATACAAGCATTTAGAAGATAATTACAACATAATCCAATTAAGTGATTTTTTTATTTTTGGAGAGGTTTTTGCTATAGGGCACGTGTGCTCACCAGAAATACAGAGACAGAGAGACAGAAAGTGAGAAATCGCCCCATGGCCACGCAGCACTCCCTTCTCCTCCATGTTCTTCTCGGGATTTTGGGCATGCATGCACACACTCCCGGCATGAGTTTAAGCCACCGGGTCTGGGACTCGAACTGTGGTCGACTACATGGGAATCCAGCGACATAGCCATTGTGCCAAATGCTGGTCCCTCAATTAAGTAATAGTTAAAAAAATATGAACAGAGAATAGGTGCATGGAACAGAAAGCTTGGAAAAGTTAACCTAGGTGGTAACATATGAGTTGGAATTTGAAGACAGAATATGAATATGTGAAGCAGAAAAGCACTGGGAAGAGGAATGAGTGTATTTTAG
The DNA here is from genome assembly GCA_026018925.1 of Tupaia tana. Lineage (NCBI taxonomy): Eukaryota > Metazoa > Chordata > Mammalia > Scandentia > Tupaiidae > Tupaia > Tupaia tana. The sequence goes on from JAKSZU010000006.1 coordinate 158,582,653, forward strand.
GAAACAAGATGTGCTGAGATGTGGTCATTAAAGAGCACAATGAGTCAGAGAGAGAGTGTGTTAGACATGGCTAGATGTGAACAGGGTGTAAAGATGAGGCAGTAGCAATGGTAAAATTCAGTGGGGTTAGGAGCGCTGCCTTGAGACCAGCAGGTGGCATGGTGGTTAAAGCACTGGACTCCGATATGGCTAACTGTGGTTTAAGTCCCCGATCCAGGCTTAAAAATCATTCTGGAAGCATGTATGTGCATGCCCAAAATCCCAAGAAGAGAATGAAGGAGAAGGGACTTTGGTGTGGCCAGCCCTTTGGGGAGTGATTTACTTACTTTCCCCTTGTCTCTCTCCAGCAAGAACACATACTCTATGGCAAAAACCTAACAACAACAATAACAACAGACAGTACTGCCTTCAGGGGTAGCAGACATAACTTCAATTCTGGTCCTTCCATATAATTACTAAGCAACGCTGTTCAAATTCTGTAAATTCTGTGACCTTCAGTTTCTTCATCCACCAAATGGGACCTAATAACATCTACTTCATTAGGACTGTGCAGAATTAAATGTGATGTGAATATACTTTGTATAGTGCTTGGCACATACCAAGTACTCAAAAAGACTTTGATATTATCACTAGTAAATTGGCAACCGATTATTAATATCTTGAATGTTGTGCTACAGCAGGTGGATGATAAACCAAAATGAAGAAAACCTACTAGCTGAAAGACTAGTTAGGAGGTTGCTCAATTGTTCAGGCAGGGGTGATGACTTGAAATAGAAAAGTGGCAGTAAAACTGCAAAGAGACAGTTGGCTTCAGAAATCATTTCTGGTAATGAAATGCCAGGATTTGGTGACTAACAATGCAAGAGAATTGTGAAAGGGTCATTGTGCACAGTGGCATCATTAACCTAGACTAGTTATAGAAAAAGCAAGCCTAGGTAACAGCTGAAACTCTCAGCTCCTTTAAGTCCAAGGGTCCTTTACAGCAAGTGGCCTTCAATAATTCTTCTCGTGCAGGAGGTGGACAGGTGGCATGGTGAAGGGCGCTGTACACCCACATGGCTGACTGTGGTTCTAGTTCCAGACCTGGTGACTTGCTTTCTCACTCCCAACCCCCCTTGCTCTGTCCTTTCTGATCAAATTAAGTAAATAAAGTTAAATAATTTTTTTTTTCTGGAGAGGTTTTTGCTATAGGGTGTGTGCGCTCGCCCGAGACAGAAAGTGAGAAATCACCCCCTGAGGGGATGGTCATGCTGCAATCCCTTCTCCTCCATTTTCCTCTTGGGATCTTCAGCACGCACACACACACGCCCGGCAGGAGTTTAACTCGAGCCAGTCAACTATGTGGGAGTCCAGCGACGTAACCACTGCGCCATCTGCTGGTCCCAAATAATTCTTAAAAAAAAATTCTTGTGCATACCACAGCCATCACAATAAACAACCTGCTTTTACTTGAATGCTCCAGTGAGCAGGACTAAAATGGACCACTGGGTTCTGCAATCAGGGGGTCCACTGGAGACATTCGTGAGAATAGCGTGGGCAGATTACAATGGATTAAACTGTAAGTGGGAACTGCAGACCAAGTATAGATAATTCTTTTATGAAACCTGGCACTGAAAAAAAGCAAGCAGCTGAGTGAGAGTGTGGAGAGTTCTGTGTATTAGTTTGTTCAGCATATGCATACTCTACTAGTGTGCAAAGGATGGAAAGCTAAAGACTACATTTCCCACATTCCTTTGTAGCAAGCTAGCTTAAATCACATCTGAATTAAGTTCTGCTGATTAGATGCACTAGTGTATCACTTAGATTCTGAAGCCAGCAGGGGTTAAGGCGGGGTGCCGGGCATCCATTTAAGGATGCTGACAATAGCAGAGATAGTATGCTTCTTGAACTGGGTGCTACAGTGGCAGTTTAACTAGAGTAGAAGCTTCCTGAATGTAGAAGTAGCAGCAGCAGCAGCAGCAGCAACTCCCTCAGCAGTCGTCAGGAATCATTTCTGGAAGTCTAGTCTAGTTTTTTTCTTCAGCCTTCCCAATAATTTTTTTTTTTTTTGAGAGGTTTTTGCTATAGGGCGCGTGCGCTCGCCAGACAGAGAAAGACAGAGAGACAGAAAGTGAGAAATCACCCCCCAGGAGGGATGGCCACGCTGCAATCCCTTCTCCTCCATTCTCCTCTCGGGATCTTGGGCACGCACCCACACGCGCCCAGCGTGAGTTTAAGCCACCGGGTTGGTAACTCAAACCGCGGTCGACTACGTGGGAGTCCAGCGACATAGCATTACGCTAACTGCTGGTCCCCCAACAATTTTTTTAAAAATAATTATTTTATTTAACTTTATTTATTATTCCTATTTTCTAGTTTGATCAGAGAGAGAGTGTGAGAAAGGGAAAGTGAAAAAGCAAGCTACCAGGTCTGGGACTTGAACTGTCAGCCATGGGAAAGTCCAGCACCTTTAACCACCATGCCATCTGCTGGCCCCTTCCTAACAATTCTGTGATCCATTTCATGCCTTATTAACAAGTCCCTTACTGCTTAAACTATCTAAAACAGATTTTGTTGTCTGCAACCAAATCGTGATCAACATGGGAGAACAGGATGTTTCTGTTGTTGTTAAGAGGAAATTGACCATTTTTGTAGCTCAACAGATTAAGCAAAGAGAACAATCAAGGTAAAGAGAAGAGGGGGGCTAACTTATGCAAGATAGAGGATAGAAGCAATGACTGTGGTAACCTGCTTTTAAGATGGCCCCAACCAGCAGCTGGCATAATGGCTATGTTGCTAGACTCCCATGTAGTTGACCCTGGTTCTTTGAGTCCCAGACCTGGGGGCTTAAACTCATGCTGGGTGCGTGTGAGTGCATGCGTGCCCAAGATCTCGAGAGGAGACTGGAGGAGAAAGAATTGCAGCATGGCCATCCCCTCGGGGTGTTTTCTTGCTTTCTGTCTCTGTCTTTGTCTTTCTGGTGAGTGCACGCGGCCTACAGCAAAAACCTCTCAAAAAAAAAAAAAAAAAAAAAAAAAAAAAAAGGCCCCAATGATTTCTGCCTCTTGGTATTCAAGATCCTATGAAGTCCCCTTCCACAACAAAAAGGACTCACTAGTGTAACCAAAAGGATATTGTGGAAATGATGGGGTATGACTTCTAAAATTAGGTTGTAAAAGAATTTACCGCTTCTACCTTGCTCTGAAACTGTCCACTCTGGGGAACTCAATCGACATGTAGTAAGGACACGTCAAATGGGCTACGGAGAGTCCCAGGTGGGGAGGAACTGAGGCCTTTGGCCAACAACAAAGACTGACTTGTCAGGCATGTGAGTGGGCTACCCTAAGCAGCAAATCAGGGTCAGTCAAGCGTTCAGAAACTGTAGCTCTGACTGAATATTGACTGCAGCCACAAGAAAAGCCACAAACCAGGATTACTCAGTTAAACTACTCCCAAATTCCTTACTCACAGAAGCTGGGAGAATACTGAGTGATTATTATTGTTTTAATCTACTATGTTTGGGGAAATCTGTTATGCAGCAATAGTTAATACTATGGAATATAGTATAAGGTACATACAGATGGAATTATTAGCTTTGGGGAAGAAAGTATGAGATGAAGGAAAAGAAATACTGTAAGAGTTACAGAGTAAGTCTGATGGCCAGTATCTTCTCAAGAAAGCAGAAGTGAAATCATCTGCTGGAAGTAGGGAGTGAGAAGTAGGAACTACAAAACTGAATGGTAAAAAGGGTTACAATGAGTCACCAGGTACATAGGAGACAGTCAAACAGGAACGAATGCCTGACTTTAGAAATCATCCATCTGCAGTGGAGTCAGGAGGCGCCTTCGTGTGACTTTCTATAGTTCTGTTTGGTTATCTAGAAAGAATAGAGTAAAAGATGGCAAGTTTCAGTCAACTTGGGATATGGTGAGGCAGAGACAGCAGAAAAATAAGAGAGTCAAGGGAATTCGGGATGATCGTTTAGGCCACCAAAATAAGTAATCAGAGTCTATGGCAGACATGCAAATAAGTTCAGGAGGAAACAGCCTGGATAAAGAGAGGCTGAGCACAGAATCGACATTTAGGGAAATAGGATGATACAGAAGCCCTAAGTAGTAAGTTATAAATCAGAAATTTCAGGTTACAGTCACAGTACACAGCCAAAAAAATGTATCCACAGCAAAGATAAAAATTTTCAGGGCCTGCTTTTTATCTCTTCAGATTAAAATATGTAAAATGTTAAGAAGGTTTGCCTATAGGAAGCATTCGAAAACGATTTTAGTGTCTTAAGTATTATAAAATTACATAGCATTTAATGGTACAGGAAGCATAAGCAGCATCAAGAAACCAACCTGCCAACTTCTCCGACATACAACCACCAATATCTTGTTTCTTCCCAATTCATGATCCTGGCCTGTTCCCTAGAGATAATAGTTATCTTGAACTTTGTGTTCATCATCTTCTTTTCTCTCTCTCTCTTTTTTTATAGGACACATGCACTTACCAGAGAGAGAAAGAGACAGAGAGAGAGAGAAGGAAAGAGAGAAATCATCCATCCCCAGCCCCGCCTGAGGATGGCCATGCTGCAACCCCTTCTCAATTCTCCTTTCAGAATTTTGGGCATGAGAGCACATGCACCCAGTGTCATTCTTAAGCCACTTGGTCAAGGATTCAAGTTATGCAGTTGGCCATGTGAGATCCAGTGCCTTAACTATCACACCACCTGTTGGCTCCATTCTCTCTCTTTTTTTTTTTTTACTTTTGTTTTTCAGAGGTTTTTGCTATAGGGCGCGTGCGCTTGCCAGCCAGACAGAGACATACATAGAGACAGAAAGTGAGAAATCACCCCCCAGGGGGGATGGTCACGCCACAATCCCTTCTCCTCCATTTTCCTCTCGGGATCTTGGGCATGCACGCACACGCGCCCGGCGTGTTTTAAGCCACCGGGTCCGGGACACGAACCGCGGTCGATTACGTGGGAGTCCAGCGACATAGCCATTACGCTAACTCCTGGTTCCCTTGGCTCCATTCTCTTTTATAAAAGAAAAAAATGTAACTTTAGGGGTGGCAAAGTGGCATAGTGGTTAAGGGTGCTGGACTCCCACATGGCCTACCATGGTTTGAGTCCTAGATCTGGTGGCTTACTTTCTCTTTCCCTCTCTTCTTTTCTCTCTGTGTTCCTCTCTGGTCAAATTGAAAGAAAGAAAGAGAGAAAGAAAGAGAGAAAGAGAGAGAGAAAGAGAGAGAGAAAGAAAGAAAGAAGGTAAGTTAAATAATTTTTTTTAAAAAGGTGCCATTTCATTTGCACCAGGCCCGTTTCTCCACATGTAAGATGACTCTTTGGTCTAGGTGCTAAGCTCCCTTCAGGCACTGCACAAGACATACGAGGTGAATATCAAAATTACATACTTAGTGGAACCATATCAATGCTTATTTTTCAAGGGTTTTATAAAGCTAAATAATGGTCTCTTCTGTTGGAATCTCCAATTCAACAAATGGGTATTCTCAGTGGAGTTTCTAATCTCAAGGTCAAGACTTTACATAACTTCCAACATGCAACTCTGCTATAAAGATTTACTCAAGAGAAAACCCAAATGAAGAACTAAATAATCTAAGTCTTTGACCCTGTCCAATGAAAACCTCAAATCCATGTCTGAGGAAATAGAACTGAAACAGACAAACTTGGAGAGCATACTTTATTTCAGTGACAAGTACTTTAATAGAAATTAAAAGGCACGGTTGTGTTCATAAGCAGTTTTTCATACAACCTGGATTTATTTCCTGGGTTCTAAAAAAATATGCAAAACGACTAAACTTAAATTTATTGTGGTTTCCTCTAAATCTCTTGTAAAAGTTTCATATAGAACAGTCTTTAAATGAGGTAAACACAAGTGCAAATCTGTTGGCTAGAAAGTTACTCTCTATGGTTACTATTGGCCTAGGACTCTATTCTTTCTAGCTATAAACCATCTTAGATTACTATCTGTCTCACCAGTTACCAAGTTTTTAAGGGTTAAATGAATTGAACCAGGCAGGAAATTGCTGTGTAAAAGGCAAATGCCCCATTCACACACAGGTTTGCATTTCTCAGACCTCAGTGTGGCTGAAAGAGAAAGTCTGGTAAGACTAGGTATGAGGGAACAGGTTAATGTGTCTTCAGAGGCCTCTGAAGAGGCCAACACTGTGAAGTGAAGTGTATATTGTGAACCTTAACAGTATTAGAAAGACAATACTCAGAAGAAGGAGCAGTTGCTACAGTATTTTTCTCACGGAATTTAGGTAGGTTTTCCTTATTCTGTTCATTGAGTTGGCACATAAAAATGTGTATATCCTTTTTTCTTTCTTTTGTTTTTTAACTAGCGTGTAGGTGCTCACTAGAAAGAGAGGGAGAGGAGAAGTCACTCTCTATGGGGAATAGTTATGCCGCAACCCCTTTCCTCCATCTCTCTTTCCGTTGGGATTTTGGGCACATATGCACAGCGCCTGGTATGTTTCTCAAGCTGCTGGGTCTGGGACTCAGAGCAATGCAGTCAACACATGTGGAATCTGGCTGCCTTAACCACCACCAGGTCATAGAGCTGGCTCATAAGTGTGTATTTTCTTAAAGGTTTCTTCTTCTCAAGGTCAGTCCAGCTTTGATTATTTAAAATATAGCATCTGGGGCCAGCAAGTGGCATGGTGGTTAAGGTGCTGAACTCTCACATGGCCAACCATGGTTCAAGTTCCAGACCTTGCAACTTGCTTCTCACTTTCTCTCTCTCTGGTGACCACATGTGCTCTATAGCAAATTAAATAATAATAAATTCTTTAAAAAAAAATTATATACAGCATCCAAATTTTCTTGATTTTTATAATCTGCCTCTTCAAAAACGATAAAAATAAGTATAATGTCATTTTTTTTTTTTGCCTATTTGGAGCTTATGAGAAGCAGAATGTTAGTATTTACTATACACATTTTGTCTAAGAAACTAATATAAGCAGCTACTGTTCTACCTCACCAATGAAAGGGTACTATAGAGCATTATTCAAAGTTAAATCTAAATACTCTCCCTGTTTACCTCAGGTATAGCTACCAGGAGAGCTAAGCATCACTTATCAACTACATTTGGTTATTCCTGGTGAGAACATTTGCAAATTGCAATGGCACTTCTAGAACACTTACAGAGAAAGGCAATTTTCCAAGAAAGCAAATGCTTTCTCCTTGGGGTAGAGTATGGGAACCCTGGATGAATCCTAAGTGCAGGACTCAAAGATTAGCTCTCTGGGCTAAGCTTTGGAAATATCTCTGCATTTAACCTTCCACCATAGTGTTTCACTTGATTTTAACTGAAACAGAGGCAGAACATTCAATTGATCACCTTCCAATGTTCACATTTCAAAGAAAGAATACCTTCTAAAAGAGAGTTCCAAAGATAAATAAGCTCCCTCTCCCAATTTGTGACAGTAGTAGTAGAAATAAAAAGCCACTTTCTTTGTACTAGTTTTTAGGACTTCAGAAACTAAAATCCAGACTAATGAATCTAGACCCAATAAATATCTTAAGCAGTTTCTTAAAGCTGGTGAACCAAATTGGTGGCTTTAATCAGTTTATTAATGAAATAATACTGTCTATTTTGTGAGCTAACAAAATTAACCCAAGTAGGTATTCCCTTATTGTGAATCTATTCACACTCTAAAAGATCAGATATTTTGTGATTGAGTTCTCATAATCATAAGCAGAGGAATATCTCTTAAAATAACAAAATAAAGTTTTTCATGGATGACAGCCATTAGCTTACCTCATTCCTTTAAATATTTAAAAAGCACAAAATAACTATTTTCCATTTAATTCCTTTGCTGAGTTGTGCTCAGTAGCTGATTCCTTGCAATGAGATCCACACCTCTACTTGTTTTTTCCAAAACTAGGTCGGAGTTCTGGGTTACTAGTATAGAGTTTTGTCCTGTCATTACCCAAATAAACAAAAGCAAAAGGGTTTTGTATTGTCCAGTAACACGACTAGAGTTGTGTTGATTGATACACAAACATAAATGAGCAGAATTAGGCACATGGGTATTTTTTCCCCTCAATATATTACCACCTTTTCCAGAAGAAACAGTCTAATTATTCACTTAAGATCACACAGCTATCATCAGAAATACTATTATACTGGAGTACCTTGAATCTTTTTTAGAGCATGTAGCTAAACCGACATCTTTGTTTCATTAGGAGAGAAATCTGTTTTGTGTAGAACTCTTGTAAGGAAGCATTCTACAGAAAGCCCATTCCCCTTTACCTGTCAACCTGCTGGGGAACTCGTATTTGGAAAAATTTGTCAGTATGCTTCATGCATGTCCCTATCTATAGCAGATTCTAAATCTTCCCCCCTGCTAGATATTTTTAAAACTAAATCAAACCAAACCAAACCTGAAACACACACACAAATCCAAATAAATGGTTTGGGAAGATTATGAAGTTTTCTTGTAAGGTCCTTCAAAACTAGGATAGCCTTGAATCAGAAATCTAACTTGTTATGCATAGATTCCAGGATAGTCAGCAAGGCCTTCACACATTTAAGCTTTGAAGCTTAATCAAGGTTCACAAACAGGTAGAAAGTCTATTTCTTTTCCACCTGAACAATAGTCCTCTATTCTAATATTCATTCCTACATAATCCACACCTACTTAGATAGCTAGTACAATGTTCAGAATTGGAAAGTGAAGAGACAAATAAAACAAACCTATCCTAGGTTGGAAATATTCAGGGAGCAAGATGTCCCAAGGATTCTAAACAAGAACTGGGTATTTTGCTATAAAATGCTATCAATATCTTGGAACTGAATAAACAGATGTGATCAGAAAAGGCCTATTTCTATAAATGCTAAAAAGAACTTCATCCATATGTATCAGAGAACAGAAATATAGTTACTTTTTCCAACCCAAATTTCCTTTCTACTTTGGCTGGATCCTTTAAGATAGTACTTAACCAACTATCATGCTATCTACATCGATGGTTTATTTGGAAGTTCTTCTCAGTATGAAGGTTCTTGCATCAAATGAATGAGGACTCAAAGGGGGAGGAAAAAAAAGGTACTTGTCAGTTTGAAAGTCACAGTTTATCATTCTATAATTAGATTAGGAGAAAAATGAAGAACCCATCAGTAGCAGAAAGAAGCAAGAGTCTTGTAGGGCCTGGCATCTGCAAGGAAATGAAAAAAAGTGTTCTTAGTTCCTTTACTGACAAAAGCACCAACTACATCTGACAACAGGACACACAATTATAACCCAATTAAACTCTCTCGGTCTGCTGGAAGAATGTTAATGGTAGAACACCAAGTGCCTTCTGACCCTTAGAGTTCTTTAGTGCCACTGAGTATACAGAAACTCGTTAATTGAATTAAAAACATTCTATACAGACATCAATGTACACTCCTTATGTCAATAGTTTTACAAGTGAGAACACCAGAACTGACTATCCAGTCAATTGATTCCCTTAGACCCTTCTGAATTAATTTTAATTAACTTAAGTTGATATCTTTTCCTTTTCATATACTCTGTTTACTCATTAATTTGACTACAGTCTTTGAGCTATTACAATGCACATTAGGGGACACAAATTAACATACTACCTGCTTTTGAGATATTTAGCTAGTAAAAAGTGGAATTTTTGATAAAAACACAAGTGGGTAAAACATATTAAGCACTAAGTGAAGATATTTTTCTCAAAATTCCACCTGTAAGTTCCTTAAGGGAATAAGTCATGTCTTCTATTTTTTGGTATTGTTGCAAAGAAGCTAGACCATTCTGCAGCAAGAGGTATTCAAAAAATTATGCTTCATTTTTTAAAATAAGTTTTGATATAGGGGACATTCACCCACTAGAGAGACACAGAGACTGACAGGCAAAGAGAAAAAGTGAGAAATCACCCTCCAGGAGGGACGGCCACACCACAATCCCTTTTCCTTTGGGACTGGGCATGCATACACATGCACCTGGTGAGATTTTTCAAATCGCTGGGTCTAGAAGTTGAACCAGTCGGCCATGTGGTATCCAGCCTCCTTAACCACCACATCATCTTGATGGCCTTGATGCTTCTTCTTCTTTTTTCTTTTTTAGGTATGAAAAGCAGCTCCATGTGTGGAGTCTTTTCTTTTTAATTAAAAAAAATTTTTTTATATACATTCAATCACATTATTTAGCTTACAAAGTGAACATTTCAATATGTGAACATGTCTTCCCAGTCCGTATCTTCAACCACACCTCCCCATCCTGTCAATGCTCTGCCTCCGTATCCCTCCTCCAAATGTCCTTCCTTAGGTCCCTCTTCTCCACACACACACCACATCTGGCACTAACCCCCATCTCTTGTGTTTGTACAACCTTAGGTCAATCAGTTTGTCATAGAGTGCAGACACTCGGTATGTATTATGTGGAGACATACAGTGTCTCTCCTTCATAGACTGGCTTGCTTCACTCAGCAGTAACTCTTCCATGATGCTTCATCTTTTTTTTTTTTTTTTGAGAGGTTTTTGCTATAGGGCGCGTGTGCTCGCCAGACAGACAGAGAGAGACAGAGAGATAGAAAGCGAAAAATCACCCCCCAGGGGGGATGGCCACGCCGCAATCCCTTCTCCTCCATTCTCCTCTCGGGATCTTGGGGATGCACGCACACGCACTTGGCGTGAGTTTAAGTCACCTGGTCCAGGACTCGAACCGTGGTCGACTACGTGGGAGTCCAGTGACATAGCCATTACGCTAACTGCTGGTCCCGATGCTTCATCTTTTAAAGAGAGTAAGAAGATCTGTAGCTGGTCACAGATTCTTATATAACCTAGGATAATTTTTATCTATTTATTTATTTTTAATTTATCTTATTTTTCCTAGGATAACTTTTTTCTTCTTCTTCTGATTCCTCAAGGATTACAGAGAAAGTAATGTGTAAGGAGCTTAAAAGCAAAGAGTTAAGTTCCAAAAGTCAGAAGTGTCAGGTCTTAAGTTACAGGAATAGAGGTCTCTCCTATGTTTTCATCTTTGAGTAGACATTTCTACTGCACAGTTATCAATAGTGTAGAATCACCAAACATCTTGTGTAGGACATCAGAGAGGAGCTCAAAGTCCACCATATATCTAGGACTGTTCATGGATACCCTGTCTCTTTCCCTTCTGGAGCCAAATTCCATTTTCTGGCTTCCAAGTATATTTAATAATCTGACATCCAAACCTACCAAAAAAAAATGGCTGGTTTTCAGGAATTTTTAGCATCTGAAACATCGACTTTGGTATAAAATGAACCCTAACTCAAAGATTCATCTGCTTCACTGCGTAGAGAGTAAATGGACTGGAAAGGAACATGTGAATTATTCATTCATTCATATGATAAATACTCACTGAGGGTTGACTGTAAAACAGGTGGACTATAATCCCATTCTCAGTCTTTTTTTTTTTTTTTTTTTGCTATAGGGCGTGAGCGCTTGCCAGACAGACAGAGAGAGACAGAGAGATAGAAAGCGAGAAATCACCCCCCCAGGGGGGATGGCCACGCCGCAATCCCTTCTCCTCCGTTCTCCTCTCGGGATCTTGGGCACGCACGCACACGCGCCCGGCGTGAGTTTAAGCCACCGGGTCCGAGACTCGAACCGCGGTTGACTACGTGGGAGTCCAGCGACATAGCCATTACGCTAATTGCTGGTCCCCCATTCTCAGTCTTTATAACACTCCCCTTGCCAAGAGCAATGTGGCTGGGCAATCTAGGCTAAGACAGCACCTGAGACATCAAACTTGGCTCTGCCATGGGCACAAAGGGTAACTTTAAGGAAAGGTTGATTCTATAAAAAGTGAAAGATTTCTACCTCTCTATTTTGTAAGGTTCTGCTAAATCAAATATTCACATGAGATCTGAGACTCTTAAGAGATTCTTAGAGACCCAAAACTTTTAAGTGCTCATTAAAAAGAGTATGAATTCTTTAATGAGTGTTAAACTGTTCTGCACAGGGAAAGAATTGCAGAGCAGTCAAGCACAGCTGTCTGATTAATCTCAGTCCATTAAAAGAGTCATGATAGATCTAAAATGCAACTTTAATTAAAAAAAAAAGAAGGAAAAAGGCAATGTGTACTAATGTTAGGGAAAACAACTTGGCATGTTAACAGAATTCTAATTTAACTAATAAATGCCTATTCATTAGAGTGTAAAGCCATAACAGAGGCTTATATACTTAAAAAACACATGCACATGCAAAGTTTTAATTTGGTACCATAATCTGAAAGAAAATTGGACCCAAACTGCTTTATGTCCAGTTAAATTTTGCTACCATATGAAGAGACTGAAATAAAACTGAAACACTTACTTGATGAGATAGATTATCCAGTTACTGTGCATTTCCATCTACAAGTAGAAATATTTCAAAATAAATATACCATATCAATTGAAATTCACTCCATATCTTATTCTTAGTGAATATAAAACATTTATTCTTAGCTAATTATCGCATAAAAGTAGAAGAATTTAAAATTACTGATCAGATTCCATTCAAGTTACTTCACCAATTAAGCTTTTGGCAATATTGGGTTGTCAGAAAAGTCATATTTTTTCTATGCAAAAAAGTGTCATAAATTTTCCAACAACCTAATAATTTGGTGATCTCATTTTCTGGGGGATGCAAATATCCAAAGAGAAATGTTTTAAAGAAAATCCTCTAGCCACCTAAAACTTAGCTCAAACAGTAGCAAAGACTGAAATCAAGGGAACTAGAATTTGGGAGCAACATTAGGAATAGAAAGTTTGTGTTAAATAAAAATCTCGGATATTCTATATGTGGCAATTTCTTTACTAAGGCAGTATGATGCAAATTTAGTTAACTTAGTATGATCTCTTTCTAGTGAGGACAGCTAAATGCATTATAATTTTTTTTTTTAAATAAATTATTTTAGGGCTGGCTATATAGTCTAGGGGTTAAGGGAGTCAGATCTCATGTGGCTGACCATGGTTCTAATCTTGGTCCAGGTGGTTTGAAAAATACTCTGGGCATGTGTGCCTACATGCCCAAAATCCTGACAGGAAGAAGAAATGGAGGAGAAGGAATTATGGCATGACCATACCCCAGTGGGGGTTGATTTATGCCTCTTCCTCTGTGAAGAACACACAGCTCTCTGGCAACTGAAAAACAAACAAACTTTATTTTGGAGAAAAGTCTCATTATGTTTTCCAGGCTGGCCTCGAGTCTCCTAAACAGCCGGGATTACAGATGTATGCCACACATGCCCAGCCTGACTAGCATTCCTTTTTAATGAAAAAACAAAACAAAACAAAACAAAAACAAAACCAAGGGAACCAGCAGTTAGCGTAATGGCTATGTCGCTGGACTCCCACGTAGTCGACCGCGGTTCGCGTCCCGGACCCGGTGGCTTAAAACTCACGCTGGGCGCGTGTGCGTGCATGCCCAAGATCCCGAGAGGAAAATGGAGGAGAAGGGATTGCGGCGTGACCATCCCCACTGGGGGGTGATTTCTTGCTTTCTGTCTCTATGTCTCTCTCTGTCTGTCTGGCGAGCGCACGCGCCCTATAGCGAAAATCTCTCAAAAAAACAAAAACAAAAACAAAACAAAACCCCATTTGTTTGTTGTCATTTTCAAGCTACTGGGTCCAGGAATTGAACCCAGTTGGCTATGTGGGATTCCAGCACCTTAAGCACACTACCTGCTAGCCCTCAAATAGCATACTTTATGCTGGTTCTTAAGACTTACTGTCTTTTTCTCTATTCATTTCATTTTTGGCACCTGCAATCCAATTTCTGGTCCCAATTTCTTATTAATATTATGCCTTGGGGCTGGCAGGTGGCAGGGTGGTTAAGGGTGCGAATTCCCACATGGCTGACCGCAAATCCTGGACCTGGCAGCTTGCTTTCTCATTGCCATCCCCCCATTCCTCTCTGGTCAAATTAAAATGAATGAATAAATAAAATAATAAAGTTAAATAATTCTTAAAAAACTCAGAAATTACTTCCTCTTAGCCAGAATCAAGAGCCTCTTAACTGGTCTCCAAATTTACTCATGGTATTTGATATCAGTAGTCACTCCATCTTGAAAATATTTCTTTTGGCTTCTGTGACTTTTTTTTTCCTTAAAGAATTATTTATTTATTTTTAATTTGGCTGGAGCTGGACAGAGTGAGAGAGAAAGTGAGAAAGCAAGTGGCCAGGTCTTGGACTCGAACTGTGGTCGGTCATGTGGGAGTCCAGTGCCCTTAACCACCATGCCACCTGCTGGTCCCAGTTCTGTGATCTTGTACATTCCAGTTCATAATCTCTTGTTCCTAACTAGTAGCATGAAGTTAGGAATTTTGGGCACAAATTTTATTTTATTTTTTAAGAAGGCACTCACTTTCAGGATCATGATGTGCAAATACTCAAAGTGAATACATCTGAATGATCAAGACTAACTGTATTTAGTATAATAAAAAGAATAAAAGCACTTTGCTTGTGTTTCACTTACTGTTTTTCCATGGCAGAACGTACGGCAGAGACTTGGGAACTCGCATGCCTGAAGCCAGGTTACTCTTATGTTCCATAACTATGTTGCTTGAAGGGCTACAGAAAGAAATTAATTTGACTGTGTTGGCGTATCTGTATTCTTCAGGCAGGTACACACAAGATAATCAAGGTGTATTTTTTGTAATTTGGGGTAACAATAACCTACATTCATCTGAAATGTAAACACATTTCCATCAGAACAATTGGACGATTAGAATGATCACCACTTCTCTGGAAAGCTCCCTGTTTTGTGCAGGCATTAAGATGGGTCTAACTATTTTCATTTTTCAGAAATTGAGATAAACAGCAATGCCATCTACTGTTCAGCTGTATGCCAGGCTTATCAAATCACTCAATAAACATGAGAGGAAATAAAATGGAAAGACAATCACACCAAAGGCAACAAATCTGAGAACTCAGGTAAAATTCAAGTTGTAACCAATGGAATTTATCTTTAAGTTTTTTGATCTTAGTGCACATAAAAGTAAATACTGGGAACCAGCAGTTAGCGTAATGGCTATGTCGCTGGACTCCCATGTAGTCGACCGCGGTTCGCGTCTCGGACCCGGTGGCTTACAACTCACGCCGGGCGCGTGTGCGTGCGTGCCCAAGATCCCGAGAGGAGAATGGAGGAGAAGGGATTGCGGCGTGACCATCCCCCCTGGGGGGTGATTTCTCGCTTTCTGTCTCTATGTCTCTCTCTGTCTGTCTGGCGAGCGCATGCGCCCTCTAGCGAAAAACCTCTCCAAAAAAAAAAAAAAAAAAAAAAAAAAAAGTAAATACTTAAAATTATTAATTGACCTCAGTAGCTAAGAAATGAAAAATCGGTAAGCATCCTGTTTGGGGGAAAAAAATGAAGCCTAGCCTCATATTCCTTCATTTTTCTAATTCAGAAATATTCTCATTTGGGTTTGAAACTTGATCTTCTGGGGTCTGACTTTTGGTGGTAATAAGTAATATTTTATTTTTTTAGAGAGAGTTTTTTTTTTTTTTTTTTCTTGTTGTTGTTGTTGTTATAGGGTAATCGGGCACTTGCTCGAGAGATGGAGACAGAAAGCAAGAATCACCACCCTCCAGGGAGATGGCCATGCTGCAATCTTTTCTCCTCCATTTTCCTCTTGGGATTTTGGGCATGGACACAAATGTGCCCTGCGTGAGTTTTAAGCTGCTGGGTCCAGGACTCGAACTGCAGTTGACTATGTGGGAATCCAGCGACATAACCATTATGCCATCTGCTGGTCCTACTAAGTAATCTTATAGCTTTAAATTAGATACAAAATCAGTGGGAGGAAGAGATGCATTTTTCCACCCTCTTCAATAAGTGCTCTGTATTTCACAATCTCAAATAAAGAACTTTTTTTTTTTTAATTTTTGCTTTAGGTCATGTGCACTTGCCCAAGAGAGACAGAGAGAGGGAAAGTGCAAATCCCCCCCAATCCCCCATGGCCATGTTGCAATCCTTTCTCCTCCAGTCTTCTCTCAGGATTTTGGGCATGGATGCACACGTACCAGCATGACCATCAAGCTGCTGGTTCTGGGACTAACTTTGCAGGTAGCTATGTGGGATCCATCACCTAAACCTCCACACCAACTACTGGTCCCACCAATAAAGAGCCTTTTATTTATTTATTTTTTAAGAGGTTTTTGCCACAGAGTGTGTGTGCTTGTGGAGAGTGGCAGAGTGAAGAGAGACAGACAGACAAAGGGAAAGTGAGAAATCATCCCCTGGGGAGATGATCATGCTGCAATAACTTCTCTATTCTCCTCCTGGGATCTTGGGCATGCACATATACATACACCTGGCGTGATTTTCAAGCCACCAGGTCCGTGAATTGAATTGTGGTCACCATGTGAGAGTCCAGCGACATAACCACTACGCCATCTGCTGACCCCAGTAAATAACTTTTTTCCTCAGACACTAGTTACCTAGAGTAAAAATAATCCAAGTGGTATTGCTGGAGAATTTTTTCAAAGAATTAAAATAACGTAAACCTAGCAGAAGTCTCAAATAAGACACACATATGTCTGGTGCCATTATCTCCCTTGCTAGACTATAAAGTAGTATATATTTTTTAGAAACTTATCTTAAAAGAATTATTTAATTTTGGGAACCAGCAGTTAGCGTAATGGCTATGTTGCTGGACTCCCACGTAGTCGACCTCGGTTCGCGTCCCGGACTCGGTGGCTTAAACTCACGCCGGGCATGTGTGTGTGCATGCCCAAGATCCCGAGAGGAGAATGGAGGAGAAGGGATTGCGGCGTGACCTTCCCCCCTGGGGGGTGATTTCTCGCTTTCTGTCTCTATGTCTCTCTCTGTCTGTCTGGTGAGCGCACGCGCCCTATAGCAAGAAACCTCTTAAAAAAAAAAAGAATTATTTAATTTTTAGTCACTATCTTTTTTTAATTTTGCTATAGGGCATATGTGCTCATGAGAGAGACAGATAAAGTGAGAAAGCAAGCCACTAAGTCTGACACTAGAACTGTGGCCAGCCAACGCCTAATTACCATGCCACCTGCTGGCCCCATAAGGTAGTATTTTTTTAAAGTATTTATTTAATTACATTTGTTATTATTATTATTTTTAATTTGACCAGAGAGAAGCAGAGAGAGAAAGGGAAAGAGAAAGCAAGCCATCAGGTCTAAGGACTTGAACTGCTGTCCGCCATGTGGGAATTCAACACCTTTAACCACCACGCCATCTGTTGGCCCAAGGTAGTATTTTTGTATCCTCAGTGATTAGCAGAAAGCCTGCAACTTTTGATGAATCAAGGCGTAAGTTAAAAAAATCCCACTGAAACAATATGTAGATTAAGGTAACACCAAAGAACATCATCCAGCAAAGGGGTCAATTTATGTCTGATGGCTTTTTTAACACTGATTTGAGGAAGCAGGGCTGAAAATGAGACCATTTCATTTACCTGTTATTGCCACAGTAGTTGGCTGTGCCCCAGACAAATGGGGTGCTGGTCTGTTCCCACAAATCTGCCAAAGGAAGCAAAACAGTTTGTGGCACTACTAGATAAGATACCAGTTCTTGCTAGTTGAATTCGTAACATGGGAAATAATACACCTAAGTTTGGAGAAGCAAGTAAAAATTGATCAACTACTCTGCCTAAGTGACACAGTAGCAAGAATTTAATTGAAGGATATAAACACAGTGACATAAATAATAATAAACGTGCCTAGTAACAATCAAACACAGATGGTACAACACAATTTATGGAAAAAAACAGATGTAAAGTAGTGCTTTTTCCAATCAAGAAGGATAGGCTGTTCCGTGTGTCTGCACAGCGATATAAATGGGCTCATTTTGTGGCCCAATAAAAATAATAAGGCATTCTGAACAACATGGTATGCTTATAAAAAAGGAAAGTCTTCCTTTTGTCTGAAGCAAATGACTTGAGATTTAGACACTGTGAAGAAAAAGACAGAGGCATTTCACCTTTATCCCAATCTTCATCACAAGGAGGGCACTGCCACGTACTCCCAGCCAGGTTTTCTTGCCCAAGGTTCTTGGTTTGGTTGACTATAAGATAATAAAGATTGACATAAGGGAATGTTGCCAAGTTATTGTGCTTAAAGGGGCTAGTAGCTTAAAAGATTGTAGGTGGCCTAATAGGTCTAATAGGTTTCTGAAAAATGGATAGTATGAAAGCTAAACATTAGGAGTCTTATCTCTTTACTGAAGGAAGATTAGAAAGGGTAAGAGAAACAAATATGATAAACATAATTGTGGCAATAAAAGGATTTTTATTTTTAGATAAGTTATTTGTAAAATGAATTAGGCTGCTCAGAAGAAAAAGCAGTCGGACACAACCTGATGACCTATTGCTATGAGATAAAAATCTTAAAGGCAGAAAATGACTATTGTTCTGAAGTGATGAAAGCCAAATTCAAGCTGATGATGTAGTATAACACTAATGTGAAGGGGCCAAACTCTAGTACTAAACTATTTTAGCTAGTCAGTCTTACCAACATCTTGCTCAATACAACTTTTATCATCACAGCTTGAGATATGATGGCTGATTTCGGCCCGAGGAACCTGGTGGCGAGCGTTAAAGGGACAAGTAGCCAATTTGTTGGCGACATCAGGATGATTCTGTGGAATCAAAATTAGGGGATCTGTCAGTTTTTTAGGTCTCTTAAAGTCTAAGCAGGGGTGGGTGGTATGGCTCAGCCTTGTTCTATACATGGCTCTCCTAAAATACCTAATAAATTTATGGCCTAACTATTAACTATGGTAGTAAAACTGTGAGTTTTTATAGTAGAAAATGAAGAGGGATTACTTATCACTCATATAGACCAGATAGACATTTACTTAAAAATTGTCAAAATGTACACCTCTTTGTTAGGACTGTAGAAACTAGAGAACACAGATACTGGGGTTAGACTGGCTTATATAGAGCTACACAGTAAATTTAGCATTGGGCTTTTGAACCATATCCTCTCCTCCTGTTTATTTCAGAGTCACGAGAATCAAGCAGTGCAGCCTGTAATGGTAGCATTCTCTGGATGTCTCTGAAAACTGATATTCAGGAAAAATAGGAATGCTAGCACACAGTCTGCATTGCGGTAGTGTCCCTGCTATTGCAACACAATAGTGCTGGAAAATAGCTGTTGTAAGGGAGCCGCAGAGGAGGCAAACCAATGATTTTTTTTTTCAGATTAACACAGGGACACTTACTTAAAGTAATGATGCCTGAAATGAGGCTCTGAACAATTTGACCTTTACTTCAGCTATTTTGCTAAGGATAAACCCAAATGATAGAGTTTACTTTGCTGACCATGTTCCTTATTTTAAAGCAAGAACAGAATTTAGTATTATCCAAATCCTAGACAAAAATACCAGCAACTACATAATTTATTAGAAAAAGATATCACAAATAAAACTCAAAAGCAGCAAAAATAATGTGAACATGAGAAAGTGGAAAAAACATATAGGATTCAGACATTTGTGAGGGCTAGCATTTCTATAATTTCCTTAAGGTATACCAGATATTCAATGCAAACGTTTTGTAGCCAAAGGTTAAGAACATTAGGAGAGTTATGACAGTATGCTCACCAGGGAGAGAGAGAAAAAGAGACAGAAAGTGAGAAAGTGTTCTTTGTGGGGATAGTTATGCTACAATTGCTTCTTTATTTGCCTCCTGGGATTTTGGGCATGCATGCACACATGTCTGGCATGTTCATAGAATGTTTTTCAAGCCACTTGGTCTGGGACTTGAACTGAATAGTCAGCTATGTGGGATCTTGCTGCCCCAACCTTCACTCCATCTGTTGGCCCTTCCTTTCCCAATTTTTATCCTTGGGAAATGTCTGAGAGACTATGAGAGGAAGATGTAGTGGGATCTGCTAATGCATAACGTCCAAGTTTAACCTTAAGGGATTCCTGCTATAGAGATCTAAAAGAGCTACAGAAATAATTAACAAAGGCACACATATGTATTTCCAGGATTGTAAGAAAAAGACTTTTTAAAGGATGCTAAATCTGAATTGTATGCAGTTTGGATTAAATATCAAAACTATGGGCTGGCCATGTTGCACAATGGTTAAGCATTATGTGTAGGGAGCAGGTCCCACATGGATAACTGTGGTTTGAATCTTGGCCTCACTGGCTTGAAAAACACACCAGGTGTGTGTGCATATTCAAAATTCTGAAGGGATGGAGAAATGGTAAAAAGAAATTGGCATGACCATGCCCACTGGAAGATGCTTTTTTTCTTTTCTCTCCGACCAGGAAAAAAAAAAAAGAGTTAACATACTGTAGAACAAAAACAAAATTGTTTTCCAAGCATAAATGCTGACAGAATTTTGGCCTATATGACCTATGCATTGTAACAACATTCTATTCAATTAATATAACATTAAAGTTGTTTACATCAGCTAAGTCTATAAGAGAGTGATTAGAGAGAACCTTCTCTTTCTTTTTTAATATGCTTACTGTTGGAACTTGGAGATAACAGTTATTTTTAGGAATAGTCTTTTACTGGGTTAACCTCTATCTGCTCAATCTATCTAAAATTTCTAAACAAAAAAATTAGAAAGAAGAATATTATAGCACTAAATTCTTAACAGGACAAAGAACACATCAACTTTACAAGGCAAGAGGGACTTTTCATTGCTTAGCAAACATTAGTGTTTCTTCTGTTTTATAAAGGTTAAGACTTCTGAGATGCTGTTTACAAAGAATATTTTGTAACTAGCTGGAGAAGAAAAACCAGAACAAAAAATTAGGCACCTTAAGAAATAAACAAATTCTTTGATATAAATGTTGATACTTAACACAGAGGTAGAGTCCCAAAACAATTCTGGCATTCAATTAAGACATTTATACCACAATTATTTGAAGTTTACAAAATATGGCTTTTAGAAAGAACTCACAAGGACATTAGGGGGCAAATTATGAAAATAATACCCTACCTTTTTGCACTTGATAAGATGATAAGGAAACCTGCAGGCCCTGATCTGATGGTTTTTATCATAAGGGCATTGTAATAGCTTTTCAGGGTCCAGAGAGTCAACTGAATGAAAGAAAAATACAGTTAAGTAAATAAAACAGGCCCTTGTAAAACTACAGCAAACCATGGGGAACCAGCAGTTAGCGTAATGGCTATGTCGCTGGACTCCCACGTAGTCGACCGCGGTTTGCGTCCTGGAACCGGTGGCTTAGAACTCACGCCGGGCGCGTGTGCATGCATGCCCAAGATCCCGAGAGGAGAATGGAGGAGAAGGGATTGCGGCGTGACCATCCCCCCTGGGGGGTGATTTCTCGCTTTCTATCTCTCTGTCTCTCTCTGTCTGTCTGGCGAGCGCACGCGCCCTATAGTGAAAACCTCTCAAAAAAAAAAAAAAAAAAAAAAACTACAGCAAACCAGGTACATTTTTAAAAATGGAATCTGTAATATAGAACATGATAATCTAAAGAAAACTTAGACTAAAAAAAAAATGGTGACTAGGGACCAGCAGATGGCGTAATGGTTACATCACTGGACTCCCATGTAGTTGACTGTAGCTCCAGTCCTGGACCCAGTGGCTTAAACTCACACTGGGCATGTCCGTGTGCATGCCCAAAATCCTGAGAGGAGAAGGGAGGAGAAGGGATTGTGGCATGGCCATGACCCTTGGGGAATGATTTCTCCCTTTCTGTCTCTCAGGTCAGCACACACAACCTATAGCAAAAATCTCTCTTAAAAAAAAAAGTGACAAAACATTAAAAAATAAAAATGTAACTCCAAAGAGACAACACTGTGTTACTAACAAATCTTAATTAAGTCCAGCAGAACCAGCAATCATGGGATAAGTCCTCAATTCATATTAGACTGAACCTAAATATTGTTTTCATTGTTAGTTATCTTTACTATAAAAGGAAAAGTTAAATCAAATGACATCCTCTTTTTTTTTTTTTTTTTGTTATAAGGTATCTGTGTTTGACAGAAACAGAAAGGGGGAAGAGAGAGAGAAAGTGATCTAGGATTGGTGATCATGCCACAAGACATCTTCCTTCATTCTCCTCTTGGAATTTTGGGCACACATCCCTGGTATGTTTTTCTTCTCTTCTCTTCTTTCTTTTTTCTTTTCTTTTCTTTTCTTTTCTTTTCTTTTCTTTTCTTTTCTTTTCTTTTCTTTTCTTTCTCTCTCTCTCTCCCTCTCTCTCTCTCTCTCTCTCTTCATATTTCACTGAAAACTTTTTATTGGCCTTTTGGATAGAAATGGGTATTTATCCAGGAAGGATGATCCCAACATACTTCTGCTGGAACCAGTGCATGGCCTCCTCTCTGCTAATTCTGTGTTTGGTCCCAATGCAGCCTGTCCTGTGCTTCTAGTCTGTGATGCTGAAACCTGGCCTACCAAGCACCACAGAGAAATTCCAGGCCATGGATACCAATACTTGGGTCATATTTGAACCCCAGGTCAATAGGTTCCTGGATCCTAAAAATGTTTCCAGTATCTGAGAAGTTATTTATTCATAATTCATACTCCTGCACCTTTAAGCTTTCTCCACAGGATTTCTTCTGCCTTGGCCACACAGACTGTGCAGTGGATAACAATCTTCTCATTTTTCCTAAAGCCAAAGGATCTGACAATGTATCTAGCTTTGAAAAACACAGGGGTCTCGCCTGTGAGCAGCTCGGAACCTTGGCTGTTTAGATCAGTCTGTCTTCAATCTACCCCACTCAGATGTCGAGGCTTGCGGATGCAAAGTTCCTGCATGAGGTTCCTTTTCACCTTGATCCTGCGCCATGATGGAAAATAGGAAGAGGACCTGGTATGTTTTTCCACCCACTGGATCCAGGACATAAACCATGCAGTTGCCCATGTGGGACTCATCTGCCTTAAACATTATGCCATTATGCCACTGGCTGGCCCCCTTTTCTTTTCTTCTTTTTTTTTTTTTAAAAAAAAAGAAAGACGTTTCTGCCCTACGGCACATGTGCTCACTGGAGAAAGAGACAGACACTGCGTGAGGGAAAGTGAGAAATCACCCCTGTGGGGGGATGACCATGCCACAATCCCTTCTTCTCCATTTTCCTCCTGGGATCTTCAGCATGCACATGCATGCGCCTGGTGTGCATTTCAAGCCACCAGGTCCGGGACTCAAACAGAAGTTGGCCATGTGGGAGTCCAGGGACATAACCACTATACCATCTGCTGGTCCCCCTTTTCCTTTTCTTTTTTAAAAATTTATTTATTTTAAAATTTATTATTATTATTATTCAGTTTTGACCAGAGAGAGACAGCGAGAAAGAGAGTAATAAAGGAAGCCGCCAGGTCTGAGACTCAAACCGTGGTTGGCCACTTGGGGGTCCAGCGCCTCAATCACCATGCCACCTGCTTGCCCTATCCTTTTCTAAAGATGCTAATGCAGTGTCCTTCCTATTCTTTAGCTAGCTCATCCAGAACTTCCCAAATGGTATACTGAAGTTGGAACAGATTGCTGGTATGCCAATGTATCACTTTAAGGGCCCAATGCACCAGCAAATCTCATATGCATTTCCATTCCCAAATCAGTCTTAGAGCAAGTTGAAGGCAGTTAATCATCTTTGTCAGCAACTTTGTCTATGACTAGTATTCCATAATATTAAAAAAAAAATGGTTGGTAGGCACTGCTCTGTATCAGCTATATATATTTTTTTGTATGGAAGCTTGAGAAATATTAATGAATAATTTTCCTTTTCATCTACCTGTTTTAACTTACTCATTAAGAACCCCTGTGTTAGGGAACCAGCAGTTAGTGTAATGGCTATGTCGCTGGACTCCCACGTAGTCGACCGCTGTTCGCGTCCTGGACCCGGTGGCTTAAAACTCACGCCGGGCACGTGTGCGTGCGTGCCCAAGATCCCGAGAGGAGAATGGAGGAGAAGGGATTTTGGCGTGACCATCCCCCCTGGGGGGTGATTTCTCGCTTTCTGTCTCTATGTCTCTCTCTCTCTGTCTGGCGAGCGCACACGCCCTATAGCAAAAACCTCTCCAGAAAAAAAAAAAGAACCCCTGTGTTCCAGTTATTTAACAAAGATTGTGTTTACGTAGTTTCTATATCTTGGTGATAAAGGTTTTCACAAGTTCCTGATCTTGGTTACTCCAGTTACCTCTCAAATATCTTTATCAGGGGACCAGTAGTTAGCGTAGTGGCTATGTCGCTGGACTCCCACGTAGTCCACTGCAGTTCGCGTCCCGGACCCGGTGGCTTAAAACTCATGCCGGGCACGTGTGCGTGCATGCCCAAGATCCCGAGAGGAGAATGGAGGAGAAGGGATTGCAGCGTGACCATCACCATCCCCCCTGGGGGGTGATTTATCGCTTTCTGTCTCTATGTCTCTGTCTGTCTGTCTGGAGAGCGCACACGCCCTGTAGCAAAAACCTCTCAAAAAAATTTATCAGATAGATAGTTTGAAACATAAAGAAGAAAATAGGGAATTATTTAATCTAGTGACTATCAAATTGGCCAGCTGAAAATATAAAACAGTTTTCAAGAACAACATTTTGAGCTTAAGACAACTGCAGATATATGGAAATACTGTGTGAAAGTCCCCAACCTATATCATGCTACTTACAACTACCCTTAGACTATATAAGATGCCCAGACTGAACCCCAAATTTTAACAAGCTTAGTTAAGGAAGGGAAATTGAATGATTAAGCACATTCTGAGTGTATTATGAGAACAAGAGGCAACCTAATAAAATGCTCTTGTCCCCATTCCTGAAGGCAATAATAGAAGTGAAATAAGATAAACAATGCACATTTGATAAGAAGCTTATAAACCAGAAGACAGCTATGAAAATCAGAAGCCAGTGGGGAATTGAAACAGACAGTTTCACTGAAAGAGTGGTAAACATGGAATAAATCGCTAAGCATGATCGTGATGCAAATGAGCCAGAAAGGTGACTTGAAGGACAGGATAAATAGGAAGGAAAAGTCTTAGAGGACAGGCAGGCTTATTATGCTAACCAGGCGCTTCTTGACCAGCAATCATTTCATATTGTGAAGCTCCAGGACAATCAAGAATTTACAGATGAAATTCTCATTAGTTTCTCTTCATTTAATCCATTCCATCACATGCAAACGTTAGGTCAGGCCAGATACTGACAGACTGGACCCATCTTGTGATTCATACATATACCACCCATACAGTGGTATATGTCAGAGTTGACATGAATGCTTCCTATCATAATGCTTTACTTATCAGTCTCTGGCAATTAATTAATTAATTTTAAAGAATTATTTTTATTTAACTTTATTTATTTATTTAAATTTGACCAGGAGCCAGTAGATGACATGATGGTTAAGGGCGTTGTACTCCCACATGGCTGATGGCGGTTTGAGTCCTAGACCTGGTGGCTTGCTTTCTTGCTTTCCTTCTCTCTCTCTCTCTGGTCAAGTTGAAAGAAAGAAGAATAAAATAAATTCTCTTTTTTAAGAGAGAGATTTTTGCTATAGGGCATGTGCGCTCACCAGAGAGACAAAGAGACAGAAAGTAAGAAACCACCCTCCTAGAGGGGAGGGCCACACTGCAATCCCTCCTTCTCCACTCTACTTTTGGGATCTTGGGCATGCACGCACACGTGCCCAGCATGATGTTTAAGCCTCTGAGTCTGGGACTCGAACCATATTCAACTATTTGGAAGTACAGTGATGTAACCATTACACCAGCTGCTAGTCTCAATAAAATAATTCTTTAAAAATTTTATTTTTAATTAAAAAATTTTAAATTGTGGGGCCAAGAGGTGTGGTGGTGAAGGTGCTGGACTCCCAGCATGGCCGACCATGGTTTGAGTCCTGGATCTGGCAGCTTGCTTTCTCACTTTCTCCTCTCTCTGTCTGTTTTTCTCTGATGAGTGTACCTGCCCTTTAGCAAATTTAAAAGTTATAACAATAATGATAAATAAATTAAATAATTAAAAAATTTTAAATTGCAATAAGGTACACATAAAATTTGCCATTTTAATCATTTTAAAGTATACAGTTCAGTAACATTAAGTATATTAACTGTGCAACTAAGCTTCACAAAATTTTCACCTTGCAAAACTGAAATTCTATTCCCAACAAACACTAAGTTCTTTATTTAGAGAGAGATTTTTTGCTATAAGACATGTGCACTCGTTGGAAAGATAGAAACAGACAGACAAAAAGTAAAAAATCATTCCCCGGGGGGATGGCCATGCCGCAATCCCTTCTCCTCCATTCTCCTCTTGGGATTTTGGGAACATACATGCTTGGCGTGCACGCGTACGTGCCTGACATGAGTGGTAAGATGCCAAGTCTGGGACTCAAATTGTGACTGGTTACATGGGAGTTCAGCTATGTAACCATCACGCTGGTTCCTTGACTCCCTATTCTTTATTCTCCTTCAGTTCTTGAGTTATTTATTTTTTTGAAGAGGTTTTTGCTATTGGGCGCATGTGCTTGCCAGAAAGACAGAGAGACAGAAAGTGAGAAATCACCCCCCGGGAGGATGGCCACACCGCAATCCCTTCTCCTCCATTCTCTTCTTGGGAACTTGGGCATGCATGCACATGATGCACCTAGCATGAGTTTAAGCCACAAGGTCTGGGACTTGAACTGTGGTTGACTACATGGGAGTACAATGACATAGTCATTACGCCAACTACGGGTCCTGAGATTTTTTTTTTTAATAATTACTTTATTTTTATTTATTTATTTATTTAAATTTACTGCGAGAGGGAAAATGAGAAAGCAAGCTACCAGTTCTGGAATTCAAAGCACGGTTGGCCATGTGGGAGTTCAGAGCCCTTAACCACCATGCCACCTGCTGGACCCTTGAGTGTCTTCTTAAATTGAGCTTGGCTATTCCAAATACATTACAAATGAAATCATAGAGTATTCATCTTTTTACAAAAAGAGTATTCATCTTTTTTTTTTCTTTTGAGAGTTTTTTGCTATAGGGCGCGTGTGCTCTCCAGAAAGACAGAGAGAGAGAGATAGAAAGTAAGAAATCACCTCCGGGGGGATGGCCACGCCACAATCCCTTCTCCTCCATTCTCCTCTTAGGATCTTGGGCACACACGCACATGCGCCCAGTGTGAGTTTTAAGACACTGGGTCCGGGACACGAACCGTGGTTGACTACATGGGAGTCCAGTGACATAGCCATTACACTAATTGCTGGTTCCGGTATTCATCTTTTTGTATCTGACATATTTTATTTAGCATTGTACCCTCTAGGTTCATCCATGATGTTGCAGGCAGAAATTCTATATTCTATTTTGGAATTTTATGTTTTTAAATTCCAAAATGTGTTTATTGGGATGGTTTCTCACTCATCTTTTTTTTTTTTTTTTTTTTTTTTTTTCTTTTTTTGGAGAGGTTTTTCGCTATAGGGCGCGTGCGCTCGCCAGACAGACAGAGAGAGACATAGAGACAGAAAGCGAGAAATCACCCCCCAGGGGGGATGGTCACGTCGCAATCCCTTCTCCTCCATTCTCCTCTCAGGATCTTGGGCACGCACGCACACGCGCCCGGCGTGAGTTGTAAGCCACCGGGTTCGAGACGCGAACTGCGGTCGACTACGTGGGAGTCCAGCGACATAGCCATTACGCTAACTGCTGGTTCCCTCACTCATCTTGATTCAGGATGTTTTTAGTGCTGCTTTCCTCCTGAAGGAACATCCTCTGTAAGCCTGTTTTTCCTCCTATAGGCTGGCAGAGGACAATGAAGCAACCAACACACAAAACTACTGTTGTGCATGGCTAAAGACCATGGTTATTTTATAGAATCCTAGGCATTTCACATCCAGGAAGTAGGAATTGGGGCTCTGCAGCAGGTGCTTTTTGTGGATCCTCTTTTCTTCTGGAGAGGGCTGAAGGAGATTCTTTGCAAGGGGCTGGTTCTTGTGCAGACACTGTCACTGCTAGAAAGGTTTCTTTTTACTTGGATTTCCCTCCATGTCAATGCACATATTTTGTTGCTGCATATAGATGTACCAGATTCATTTTTTTTTTCTTTAGAGAGATTTCTGCTATAGGGTGCATGCACTTGCCAGAGAGACAGAGAGAGCAGGAGAGACAGAAAGTAAGATATCAGCCCCAGGCGGGGATAGCCATGCTGCAATCCCCTCTCCTCCATTTTCCTCTTGGGACTTTGGGCACAAACTCACATGTGCCTGGTTTGAGTTTTAAGCCACCAGGTCTGGGACTCAAATCACAGTCAATAATATGGGAGTCTAGTGACGTAACCACTACACCATCTGCTGGTCCCTCTTTTTTTTTTTTTTTTTTTTTTTTTTTAAGAGAGTGTTTTTGGCCATAGTGCATATGCTTGCTGGAGAGACAGAGAGAGACAGAGACAGAAAGTGAGAAATCACCCCCCAGGTGGGATGGCCACACTACAATCCCTTCTCCTCCATTCTCCTGTCTGGATCTTGGGTGTGTGGGGCATGATTTTCAGGCTGCCAGGTCTGGGACTTGAACCGTGGTCAGCTATGTGGGAGTCCAGTGATGTAACCACTATGCCATCTGCTGGCCCCAGATGTACCACAGATCATTTTTTTGGAGAAGTTTTCGTTATAGGGCGTGTGCGCTCGCCAGAAAGACAGAGAGAGACAGAGAGATAGAAAGAGAGAAATCACAGGGGGGATGACCACGACGCAATCCCTTCTCCTCCATTCTCCTCTCGGGATCTTGGGCATGTACGCACACGCGCCCAGAAGCACAGATTCTTAATCAATGCCCTTACTGATGTAAATTTAAGATGTTCCCTTTTTTCCCCTCAATTATGCACAATATTGTAACTAACAATTTAGTATATATTTTTCTCTTTTTTTGAATTTGCTATAGGGTGCATGTGCTCACTGGAGAGGGAGAGAGGGGGATAGCGGGGTAGAGAGAACTATGCAGCTGGCCAAGCAAGATCCAGCTGTCCCAACCACCTTGCCACCTGGCTGGCCTGATGCTGCTTTTTAATTTAACAGAGTAGTAAGTTTACAAAAATACATGCATATATAAAAGCTTCACATTTAAAAATATTTTAGAAAAATCAAGGGGTTGGAGACCCCTTAATGACAATCAAGGGGAACCAGCCTTCTAGATCAATGATTCTCAAAGCCGGGGCCTCAGACCAGCAGCATCAACCTCACCTGGGAACTTGTCAGAAACGCAAATTCTTGGGTCTCAGATCTTCTGAATCAGAAAATCTAGGGGTGAAACTCAGCAATCTGCGTTTTAAGAAGCCCCCCCCCCCAACGAGATTCTGCTGCATGCTGAAGTTTAAGAACCCCTGTGTTCCATATATTTAACAAAGACTGTGTCTATGTATTTCTATGTATACTTTGGTGATAAAAGATTTTCATTCTTTCTGGAAGGTAGACAGGGTTAAAATATACTATAGTTGGGAACCAGCAGTTAGTGTAATGGCTATGTCACTGGACTCCTACATAGTCGACCGTGGTTCACGTCCCGGACCTGGTGGCTTAAAACTCACGCCGGGTGCGTGTGTGTGCGTGCCCAAGATCCCAAGAGGAGAATGGAGGAGAAGGGATTGCGGCGTGACCATCCCCTCTGGGGGGTGATTTCTCGCTTTCTGTCTCTATGTCTCTCTCTGTCTGTCTGGCGAACGCGCGCGCACTATAGCGAAAATCTCTCCAAAAAAAAAATATATATATATATATATACTATAGTTGAAATTTATAATGATATTCTCAACAAGACAGCAACGTACAAAAAAAAAAATTCATCCACAGGCATCAACTGAATGTTTGTCAAATTTGGTCAGGCCTAGAAATCAAAAGTGCTTGTGGTATCAAGGCCTGTACTAGGTATAAGCAATATAGAAGACCCTGGTTCTAATTCTGTCCCTAATTAACTATGTAACCTTGGGCAAACCAACTAACCTAGGTTCTATTATCTCTGTTGTAATAAATTATGTCCAAGGTCCCTTTCGGTTCTATACTTGGATAATTCTAGATGCTGGCTCTCCTTGATTTCTTGGATGTTCTAATGTTCCTGGATCACTTGAGAAATAAGAATCCTTTCCAGAACTTCTTATCCTAAAAACTTAATATATAATGGCATTACATATATCATATTGCCACTCAAAATAGAAAAAAGCAAAAGTTACTATCTTTGTTACACATACATTGAAGAAGTCTAAGTCCTGAGCAGTTAAAATGCCTCATTTAGTAAAAATATAGTTTAACACAAGTATCCTAACCACAGCATTTTTAAAGCTACAGTGAGTTCTCATATCTTTTTTAAATTATTACTTTATTTATTATTATTTGAAATTTTGCTATAGTGCATGCACACTCACCAGAGAGAGAAAGTGAGTGCAAACTGCCAGGTCTGAGACTTGCATCACAGTTAGTCATGTGTGAGTCCAGTGCCCCAACCACCATGCCCACCTGCTGGCCCCCTCATATCTTTTTAATGATTGGGTTGTTGGAAAAACAGAAAAACACATCCCCGACAACCTAATATTTAAATTTCAAAAGTCTTATTTCAAATTTGGGCATTTCTCTATTTCAGCGCCACAAAGACCACTCTTCCTCATCGGTTTGGGAAGAAATACAAATTTTTCCAAACACAGTAAAAATCTTGTCAGACATAAACTATACATAGTTGATTCTAATTATTTTCTACAAGCAACAAGTAGTACATACTGTAAGTTTCTTCCATTGTTGGAAATGAAGGAGCTGAATCCAAGTGCTGGGGGGGAGAAAAAAAAGTATGGGTCAGGGAATCAGAAATGAAATGTATCAAAGGTAGCACAAAGATGTGGAGTCATTTCTGGAATTGAAACTACCAAGATGTAATATAAGAAATGCTTGGTTGGGGCGGCAGGTAGGGTGGTGACTAAGGGCGCTGGACTTCCACATGGTCAACAGTGGTTTGAGTCCCAGGCCTGGCGACTTGCTTTTTCACTCTCTCTCTCTCTTCCTCTCTGGTCAAATTAAAATAAAGTTAAATAAAAAGCAATTCTTCAAAAAAGATGCTTAGTAATACCACTTACTGCAGCCAATATTTTCTCCTTTTAGGTATTCCTTTACTTCTCTGAAGAATTTTTAAATTATTATTTTATTTAAGTTTATTTATTTATTTTAATTTGACCAGAGAGTGACACAGTGAGAAAGAGAGACAGAGGGAAAATGAGAAAGCAAGCCATCAGGTCCAGGACTTGAACTGCTGTCTGCCATGTGGGAGTTCAGTGCCCTTAATCACCACACCACCTGCTGGCCCTGGAATTTTAACATCATTGCCTAACTCAAATTGTTAGAATAAATTCTAGGGCATACCAATAGTTAAGGAAAATAAAATATGATCACTAATTTAAACTATTCAGGTGATGTCAGTCTATTTTAGATGATATTAGAACAGCCTGTTACTGTTTACTAGAAGAGTTTGATGTTCTTTTAATGTTAGAGCGAAGAAGACCACAAAAATACTGTTATTTAAACTTGTGGATAAACACAGGAATAGGGCACTATTTTAAAACTTTTCTCTCAAGTAATTAAAAATACAAGATGGTCAGGTTACCAGCCTTGCTCTGTTCTGGGATCTGGGAATGCTGGAAACTCTGTTAGACACTATACCGCTAACCCATCTAATACACTCAGAGACATTTAGTTTACCATTTTTATGACTTTTCTGAAATAGAATCAGAAGTACCACAATGACATGACATTCTCTCCCTTCTTTTGTTTTTTTTTTTTTTTTTTTTTTTTTTTGAGAAGGTTTTGCTATAGGTCGCGTGTGCTCGCCAGAGAGACAGAAAGTGAGAAATCACCCCCCGCCGGGGGTGGGGGGGATGGCCACACCACAATCCCTTCTCCTCCATTCTCCTCTTGGGATCCTGGGCACACACACACACACACACACACACGCCTGGCGTGAGTTTAAGCCACCGGGTCCAGGACTCGAGCCGCGGTCGGCTACCTGGGAGTCCAGCCACATAGCCATTATGCCAACTGCTGGTTCTGACATTCCCCTTTCTAATGATGCTTCTTTCCTCACAATCTCCTATGCTAAAATGGCAAGGTTTGTTGATTTAAACCTCTCCCGTTAATACTTATTCCTTTTGTGTACTGAGAGAAAATTTCTGAATATTAGGACTTAAGAAGTGCCCATACTTTGGATAACACAATGATAAGAGCATCTATAAACAGAAATGTGAAAGATTAAAAGAGAAAGCGTTTTGCAGTTTGGATCCTCTTCTGGAGAACTCTATTTAGCACGGTGACTAAATGCATTTATTATTATGGGGAAAAAACTGAATTTATATAAATCTACTCTCATAGGAAACTTCTGAAAACTGGTTAGATTTACAGCTACTGTCTCTAGAGCAAGCTCTCATTTGGCTCCTCATACAATTCCACACTCATTCCCTCCATTCTATGACATAAGCAGCATTGGAACCTAAAGTAGGAGATACAAGTGGTCAGCTGGAACTCTCGTTGTAATTTCCTGTAGGGCCCATCTGTTAATTACAGTCATTAGTCAAACTCTTAAAAATGTTCTTCATGTTTGGAATACGAAATCCTGACCTTTTGGACACGTTTTATTTATACATAGTTTATACTTTTCAATAAAATAGAAGTTTGGAAGGAAGAACCAAGTATTGTGCCTTGATTTTAAGGCATATTAAAAGACTGATGAGTGCCATTTTCAGCAGCCTGGTAGGAAGTCAATCTATTTTCAAGCAAAAAGACCAATTACAATAGACTAAGGACACTGAAAGCCACAGCATCACCTCGCAGCTGTGTCCGTTTAAGGGTTTCCCCCATCAAATCTGTTCACAGGTGATTCTTTTCCTTCAGTTCTAACTACGTGAAACGGGCCACCTAGGCCAAACAGTTAAATAGAGAAAACTCGGACCTCAGAAAAATCATTTTCTTCCTTAAAACAAACACAAAAGTCAGTGTAGATTTAAACAACAGGACTAAACAGGAGAAGGTGAGGAAGGGGGTTAGCTTAAAAAGGACGTAGACAAAGGTGCGAAGAGGCCCTCGAGTGGACGACGCAAACTGGCCGGTAGCCAACACGGCGGAATGGCAGGCCGACGGCGCGGGGAAAGGGACGGGGAGGAGGTCTTGGACGGCCGAGGTATCCCCGCCACTGAAGGGAAACTGTGGCGCTGCCAAGCCGGGCCTGGACGCCTTTCCTACCTCAGTCGGAGACGCGCTCTCAAGCCGTCCCCTTCTCCGCAGTCGCCTTCGCCCCAGCGTCTGTGCCCAGCAACGCTCACTTCCGGCCCCTGACGTCGAGGGTTGGCGGCCCGACTTCCTGTGACGGAGCTGGCCGACCCGGGGGCTGGGAGCTGAGCTGTATGCCCAGGGAGCCCGGCCTCCCCGGCCCTTTCGGCTCCCAGGGCGGCTCCTCCGCTAGCCCAGCCTCAATAACTCCCTCCCCAGCCTAGGCTAGGAGCCTTGCGTGGTGGAACCCGCGCTCTCATCCCTGGGCTCCACGGCGGCCATCTTAGAAAAGGAAGGCCTTGATTAGAAATGGGCTTTTGAGGGACCAGCAGTTAGGGTAATAGCTATGTCGCTGGACTCCCACGTAGTTGACCGGGGTTCGCGTCCTGGACCGGTAGCTTAAAACTCACGCTGGGTGCGTGTGCGTACGTGCCCAAGAACCCGAGAGGAGAATGGAGGAGAAGGGATTGGGGGGGGGGTGATTTCTTGCTTTTTGTCTCTCTGTCTGGCGAGCACACACGCCCTCTGGCAAAAACCTCTCCAAAAAAAAAAAAAAAAAAAAAAAAAAAAGAAATGGGCTTTTGAGCTTCAGAGGGACAGTGACAACCCTATAAGGAGGGATTGGTGAGTTAAAGCACAAATGGAAAAAGTTCAATCTGTAACTTGTAACATTTGAATATAGAATATTTTTTGTATAAGTGTCAAAAAAAAAAAAAAAAAAAAAAAAGAAGAAGAAAGAAATGGGCATTTGAGGATGAAGTGGAACTGGTTAGAGGTGAGTGCTGCCTGGAAAGAAGCAGTGTTGTGGAAGATGGCTAGATAGGAAGGTAATTTAAGTTTAGAGAGGAGAAAAGGAGAATGATTATAAAAGTTCAGCAGAAGAGTCAAAAATACTGACACCAAGGGCAGAAATTTTGTGTCTAGCTCTTTTCGTTTAGCACATCTGGGAATGCTTGGTAGGATGCTGGGTGCCATAGTAGAATTACAGAGAGTTTTAGGGTTAAGTGAGAACTCCAAAGAATTGACGGCCAGAAAGTTACAACTTGGTAGTGAAAATCAAAGGTACTGTGAGCCTTTGTTTTGAAAACTGATACCAAAAAAAAAAAAAAAAGTGTAAGAGACTGTTCTTGGGGCCAACTGGTGGCTTGGTGGTTTAGGCGGCTGGATTACACATGGCCAACTTTTCAGTTTGAGTCCCAGAACTGGTTTCTTTTCTAGGACACACTGGGTGAAGGAGTGTCCAGTGTCCGGGATGGAAAGAGAAATGGAGCAGGTGGAATTGCTGCGTGACTGCCTGTAAAGGGGACTTTTTCACCCACCCACCCCCAACTCGCCTTATGGCAAAATAAAAAAAAAAAAAGGCCTTGTCTTGAAAGGCCTCGGAAAACAGGTCTCAAAATGGATGAAAGGTTAAATGTCAACACAAGAGTCGACAGAAAGATGCCAAAAGAGAAACTGAATTCCTATAAGGAAGAAATCAATAGTACTCCAAATCATAGGGGAAAAACATTATAGAGAAAAGAGGCTTGTGGCCTTTGAACTTTAGACAGAAAAAAAGGAAAGTGTTGACACTAGGTAGATTTGGTAGTAATATTTTTCAAAATAAGAAGTAAAAGATATGACAGTGTTTTGTGTTACCCAAGGTGTAAGAGGTAGGCTGGGAGGTTAGTTTGTGTGATAAAATGTTGAGATTTCTGGAACATTTGAGTGGTTTAGAGCCTGAATGTGACTTGAGAGAAGTTATCCTGACAGCAAAAATGAAATACAGTTTTCAGGACCAGTAGATAGCATCGTGGTTAAGGGCATTGGACTCCCATAAGGCTGACCACAGTTCGAGTCCTGGACCTGGCAGCTTGCTTTCTCACTCTTTCATTCTGTCCTTCTCTGGTCAAATTAAAATAAATAATTAATAAAGTTCAATAAAATAATTCTTTAAAAATGAAATATAGTTTTAACAGCAAGGATCATGGGAATGGGACTTTTTTTCTATATAAATAACTTGTAAACAAATTGTTACCAGTTTTTTTGTTGTTCTCAAATTTGCCATCTTTAAAATGAAGAGAGATTGCACATAGACTTCTGTCATTCAGATTAAGACCCTGAAATGGGGACCAGCAGTTGGCATAATGGCTATGTCGTTGGACTCCCATGTAGTCAACCACGGTTCGAGTCTCAGACCCGGTGGTTTAAACTTGCACAAGGCGCACGAGAGTGCATGCCAAAGATCCCAAGAGGAGAATGGAGGAGAAGGGATTGCAGTGTGGCCATCCCCCTGGGGGGGGGGGGTGATTTCTCTCTTTCTGGTGAGTGCACGTGCCCTATAGCAAAATCCTCTCCAAAAAAAAAAAAGACCCTGAAATAATTGCTGATGGAAGTTATGCTCAAGCCATTCTCATAGGTCAGCAGTTCTTAATCTTGTATGTATATTAGAATCATCTGGGGAGCTTTTAAGACATACCATGCCAAGTTCCTATTCCAGACCAATTAATCATTAAAAGCGAGGCACGGGACCAGCAGTTAGCATAATGGCTATGTCGCTGGACTCCCACGTAGTGGACCTCGGTTCGCCTCCCGGACCCGGTGGCTTAAACTCACGCCGGGCGCATGTGCGTGCGTGCCCAAGATCCCGAGAGGAGAATGGAGGAGAAGGGATTGTGGCGTGGCCATCCCCCCTGGGGAGTGATTTCTTGCTTTCTATCTCTCTGTCTCTCTGTCTGTCTGGCGAGCGCACGTGCCCTATAGCAAAAACCTCTCAAAAAGAAAAAAAAAAAAAAAAAGCGAGGCACAGTTATTTTTAAAAAACCTACCCAGACGAATCTAATACAGCCAGGGCTGAGAACCACTGACCTAGGCACTGTTTTGAATTTGTAAAAGCTGTGGTTTTATCTGAATGAAGGAGGAGCAAGCTGTTAAAGTGCATCTTCAAAGATAAATGCTAAGGTTGAAAGCTTCATCGCAAACGTAGCATAAAGAGCTGCAGTTTACCAAGTCAGTTTGAGACTGTTGGCAAATGTGTTTTAAATAATTTTTATGAAGTCTAAAACTCTGAATTTATCACATCATTCATGTATATTTGGACCAGTGTGATTTGAACCAAAATGTGTGTTTTTTTCAGGCCTTAAATTGCAGTAATCTGGTGAAATTGTTGATGCTGTTACTATGACCCTTAGGTACTTGTCATTCAGATACCTGCAGATTGAAATTTCTGAGGAAGAAAGACCGAAGGGCTTGGGAGGATGGGGAGTGGGTACCAAATTGGAATCCAAAGTCAGGCTTCACTGCATTCAGTGAAGTCTTGACAGGGTGACAGACTCCTCAGCTGATAAGCTGTTCCATTTAGTACCAGTGAACAAGCCCACCAATTTTTAAGCAAACAAACAAACAAAAACCTAACCTGTCTTTCAGTGGTGATTTTGAAATTAAACTGTATCATACATCTATTCTTAAGTGCTTTGTTCATTCATTTGCAATCTAGAAATTTCTTGCTTTATCTGAGATCCCTGCTGAGTATTCTTTCAGACTGGTTGGTTTTCCAGCCGGGTTGATTATATTTGAAAGGGGAAAAAAAAAAAGAGCGAGAGAGACCAACGCATTTACACAATAGCCATTCTAGGAGCTAGTGGGAAATTTATCTCCTAAACTGAATCTGATCCTTGTTGGTTGCATCTGTACATATACTAGCATTTATCCATAAGTTATAGATTATATTTTTAGAATTATTATTGAAGCAAAAGTCTCTGAACTAATGAGTATAAAGACATATATACTCTACTAATTGGAAAAAATCTTTGTCAGAAGTGAGTTTTCTCAGTTCATAGGATTGAAGGAATTCTTTTTATTTTTTTGGAGAGGTTTTTGCTATAGGGTGGTGCGCTCGCCAGAGAGAGAGAGACAGAAAGCGAGAAATCACCCTCCAGGGGGGATGACCACACTGCAATCCCTTCTCCTCCATTCTCCTCTCGGGATCTTGGGCACGCACCCACACGCGCCCCGTGTGAGTTTTAAGCCACCGGGTCCAGGACACGAACCGCAGTTGACTACATGGGAGTCCAGCGACATAGCCATTACACTAACTGCTGGTCCCAGATTGAAGGAATTCTAATAGTCTTTTCAGCTTCTTCAGAAACAAGCTTTCAGAAAGCCTAGAAACACACTTTTGCCCATCAGAAGGCTAAAATATTATATTTCTTAGCTTCTGACTCAAATTTTAACTAAGCCCTGGTTCTTTTTATCTAATTATGATTTCTGATTAGTAGTTAAGTGTATAATTGAAAATAGAAAAAGTATTCAATAAATGCAGTTGCAGAATCTTTCTGAATGAGATCCAGGGAAGAACACAGGTGTTCTCATTGGTGAGGATAGACTGGGAAGTATTCTTCAGAGGAGAGTGAAAGGTTTGGATTGGTTACAGTTGTTTGTTCAGGCAAGGTAGCAGGGAGAGGTGGTGGAAGCCAGTGAATATAAATCTATGTTTATATAAGAGTTGCTAAGGACCAGCAGATGGTGTAATGGTTATGACACTGGACTCCCATGTAGTCGACTGTGATTCAAATCCTTAAACTCATTCCAGGCACATGTGCATGCGTGTGTGCCCAAAATCTCAAGAGGAGAAAGGAGGAGAAGGGTTTGTGCCATGGCCATCCCCCTGGGGGGTGATTTCTCACCTTCTGTCTCTCTCTCTCTCTCTCAGGTGAGTGCACATGCCCTATAGCAAAAATATCTCTTAAAAAAAAAAAAAAACAGAGTTGCTAATGGTGCCGGGTGGTGGTGCAGTGGTAACACAACTGGACCTATTTAGGGGAGGTCTTCAGTTCACATCCTGTAACCTCTCTAAACATGCTGAGCATGCATGCCAGTGATCCTCACTGGTTGAGACTGGGGTGGATCATAGTGTGGAGACCTTATTTTGAGGGGGTCTTTCTTTCTCTGTCTCAATGAATAAATAAAACTGAAAAAAAAATTGCTAATGGGAGCTTGCTAAGAATAGCCAACATCTGGGGCCAGCAGGTGGCATGGTGGTTAAGGCACTAGATTCCCACGTGTCCAACCACAGTTTGAGTTCTGGACCTGGTGGCTTAAAAATCACGCTGGTGCATGTGTGCACGTGCCCAGAATTCTGAGATGAGAAAGGAGGAGAAGGGATTGTGGTGTGTCCATCTCCCCTGGAGACTGATTTCTTACTTTTCACCGCTCTGTCTCTCTGGTGAGTGCACACACCCTATTGCAAAAATCTTAAAAAAGAAAAAAAAAAGCCAATATCCACCTCCAAAAAACTAAAGCAAGATATCAGATGAGTGAAAAAAAAAAAAAAAACCCAGGAATGTTTTATTTGCAGTTTAGAATCATTTCATTCTATACATCCTGATAGGTAAATGTTATATACCTCTGCAGTCCACATTGCCTATGATAGCTATCAGAATATTTGAAAAATGTATCCTAGCTAAAGTCGGACATACAGAAATAAGAGTACAAGAAACAACCAAGAGAATGGCCAGACTAATGGTAGGGGCAAGTCCGGAGCTGAATGTTAACTTCCAGAGTCTAAATGGAAAGATCGGACCGTAGTAACACTGCAAATTCAATAGAAGAGAGATTAATTACGTGAGTCTGAACTAGTGAAATAGAATTTTTTTACTTTAAACTAAAACATTACTGATTTTCTTTGATTCTTTGATTTCCATATTTAAGGATTTTTGTCTTCTCTTGAAATGTTGATAGGTTCATCTACCTACTATTTGAACTGAATCGTAACCTTTTTCCTGGCTTTAAATTTTAAGCAAATTTCTCTTAACATTTTTTGATTTTGATCTATTAAAACTAAGAATTTTTTTGAAATGAAAAAATACCTAGTAATACCTATTTATGACTGCAGTAAGCTACATAGCCCCAGCAAGGTGCTACTTTATAGTATATTCACTTTACTCACTGAAGTTTACACCTGAAGTCAGACATGCATTCATAAATATGTATATATCAGCCTGTGCTTGCTATTAAAAGTCTTTAATTAAGATCTTTAGTGAATCAATAAAATGTGAAAAAAAAAGGGCATGCAAAACAACTGTACATACCAGAGACTGTGTGGGAGAAGAAGGGGAGTTGGCAGAGGGTGAGAGGTAGGGAATCAAGAATTAAGGGGGGGACCAGCAGGTAGCGTAATGGCTATGTCACTGAACTCCCATGTAGTCGACTGCAGTTTGAATCCTGGACCTGGTGGCTTAAACTCACGCCGGGCGCATGTGCGTGTGTGCCCAAGATTCCAAGAGGAGAATGGAGAAGGGATTGTGGTGTGGCCATCCCTCTTGGGGGGTGATTTCTCGCTTTCTGTCTCTTTGTCTCTCTCTGTCTTTCTGACTAGCGCATGCGCCCTATAGCAAAAACCTCTCCAAAAAAAAAAAAAAAAAAAAAAAAAAAAGAATCAAGCGGGGGATAAAGCAAAATATATAAGAAACAAGAAATAGAAAATTGGGAACCAGCAGTTAGCGTAATGGCTATGTCGCTGGACTCCCACGTAGTCGACCGCGGTTCGCGTCCCGGACCCGGTGGCTTACAACTCACGCCGGGCGCGTGTGCGTG
The DNA here is from genome assembly GCA_026018925.1 of Tupaia tana. NCBI lineage: Eukaryota > Metazoa > Chordata > Mammalia > Scandentia > Tupaiidae > Tupaia > Tupaia tana. Next base: position 158,622,346 of record JAKSZU010000006.1, read on the forward strand.
CGTGCCCAAGATCCCGAGAGGAGAATGGAGGAGAAGGGATTGCGGCGTGACCATCCCCCCTGGGGGGTGATTTCTCGCTTTCTGTCTCTCTGTCTCTCTCTGTCTGTCTGGCGAGCGCACGCGCCCTATAGCGAAAAACCTCTCAAAAAAAAAAGAAATAGAAAATTATTTGTTGATGATAACATGTATGGTAATATCCTTGGTTGAGCTAATATACAATGTATACTGGATGGAAAATCTCATTTTGTATACTGTATTGATGTACAATGAATGACTGCAAATAAATAAATAAATTTTAAAAATGAAAAATGTGTTCTCTGTGTTTTTCCTTGACTTACAGATAGTTCTTTCTCCCAAGAGTCATTAACAAATAGTTATTCATAACCTTTCTGGTGCTGTCATCTAAGATGTCAATTGTAAACCACAGTTTACAGATCATTGTTAGTATTGCTTTGGAAGGTTTAATGAACAGACAAGAAGTGGGAACTTTTTATTTTTTAATTCATGTTAGAGTGCATGTATAAGAATGAGAGAGCAAGCAAGTGAGTGAGAAAGAGGAGAGAGAGAGAGAGAGAGAGAGAGAGAGAAACATTCTCCTTAGGGGTCAGTAATGTCATAGTCCCCTTCCTTCAGCTCTCTAGCCAGGATTCCAGGTATGGGTGCATGCATGCATTCTGTGTTTTCAGGCTGACCAGTAGGGACTCAAACCATAGTTGGCATATGGCTTCTAGTCTGCAGTCTGGTACGCTACCAACTACACCACAGAGGGCAGGCCAAAGGACCTTTTTTTTATTGAGAGATTTTGTTATAGGGTGTGTGCGCTCGCCAGAGAGACAGAAAGTGAGAAATCACCCTCTAGGGAGGATGGCCATGCCACAATTCCTTCTCCCCCATCCTCCTCTCGGGATCTTGGGCACGCACACACACGTGACTGGCATGAATTTAAGCCACCAGGTCCGGGACTCGAACTGCGGTCAACTACATGGGAGTCCAGTGACATAGCCATTATGCCAACTGCTGGTCCCCCAAAGGACCTTTTTACAAGGAAAAATTGTAGAAAAGATGGTAGAATGGCAGAATTATGTTAAAGAAACTTTACCTACTAAAAATTGTATAAAGAACTAATCTTGCACAGAACAGTTCTTAAAATTCCAGTACTGCCATTCTTTGGATCTGCTATTTTAAGGAATGTCAAATGTTTTAAATTACAGATTTTTTTTTTCTGTGAAGCCTTTTTTAACTTCTACCTGGGTGGGATTATAGCCTCCCTCCCCAGTCAGTATTAAACTGAGCCTTCTGCAAGTGGTTCTCAAAATGTGAACCAGACCAGCAGCATCAGCAGCATCCGGGAATTTGAGATGATGCAAGTTCTTGGGCCCCAATACAGACCTAGTGAATCAGAAACTCTGGAGGTGGCAGGGCTGAGGGGAGAGAGGTGGTGAGGTGCCTTATAATTTGTGTTTTAACAAGCCTTCCAAGTGATTGTGATATCCACTGAAGTTTGAAAACCATTGCCTTATAGTATAGATGTCAGCATTGTTCCCTCATAATGATCTATGGTCACTACATCTCTTTTTCCCTATTTTTAAAAATTGAGGTGTGATTGACAAATTAAAAATTGTATATTTTAAGGATATACAATATGATTTCTTTAAATTTATTATTTTTTTCATGAGGAAGACAGAGAGACAGGTGGTGCACCCCCAGTCTCCATTAGCCTGGATCACAGGCATGCACACATTCACCCCATGTGCTCAGGGAAGTCCTGGGATGCAAACCTAAGGCCTTTCCTAAATGAGTCCAGTTGAATTACCACTGTGCCACCACCTGGCCTGGTGTTTTGATATAAGTACACTTTGCGTAATGATTCTCACAGTTGAACTAATGAACAAATCTATCATTTGATATTGTTACCTTTGTGTATGTGTGGTGAAAATTCTTTTTTTAAATATAGATTTTCCTTCCACATGTAAAAAACATTTTAATTTTATTTATCTTGTAATTTGATGAGAGGAGAAGGGAGAGAGAAAGAGCAAGAGAGAGAGAGAGAGAGAGAAAGTCAGAAGGCAAGCCACCATATTGGGGACTAGAACCATGGTCAGTGATGTGGGAATCCCATGCTTTAACTACCATGTCACCTACCAGTCACAGTTGAAAATTCTTATGATTTACTCCTTTAGCAAATGTCAAGTACACTATACATTTTTATTAACTATAGTTACTATGCTATACATTAGATTGGTAGAACTTATTCCTCTTATAACTGAAAGTTTGCATCATTTGACCAACATCCCTCCATTTCTCCAGAGCAACTAATAGTTGTTTAATAACGTCATTAAACACAGTAGACACTTGATTGTTTGACTTGAGAATACAGATATATTTTGTTAGTAGCTGAAGCAAATGTAAGACATTATTTTGTAAGGGAGTATGTGCGAAGAAGAGACAAAAATATTTGAGTTTTTTTCCCTTTTTTTAAATAAATACCACAGCTGCTTGAAAAGCCTGCACAAAAAGTCCATAAAATACGGACCAACCACAGGATAGATTAAGATGTGGAACCAGTGGAATATGTTTTGATACGTAACTAGGACATGAGTAATGGGCCTTAGCAATTTTATTCCCACAGTTCATATGGTGAATGTAAAGATGGGGACTATAAAACCTGATTTTAGAGAAGACACTTTACAGTTGGAAAATCTTATTACTATTCCATAAATATTAGGTCGTAGGGAAAGTCATGAAACATTTTTGCATAGAAAAATGTGGAAAAATATGTCATGACTTTCTTGATTACCTAATAAAACCTAAATTGTGTTAATAGGGCTTTTGGAGATGGTTAAGAATCTGGTTACCAAGGTTTTTGCTAAGTTGGTTTATTCTGATAGAAATACATTGCTCAGAGTACTGTGTCTCCTTTTTCCTCACCATGTCTATAAAAAGGATAAGAGAAGGGGGAGAATGTGAGGAAAGGAATCAATGAGAAGAATAGAGAGGAAAAACATTTATGGGACACAGAAATGGATAATTATCTGCTGATGATAATATGCATAGTACCTTCAACTGGACTGGTGTGAAATGTATTCATGTTGGGTAAATTCACTGTACAGGCTGTAGTGATGTATAGCTATGGATTGTATAAAAGAAATAATAATAAAAAGTATAGATTCAGCAATGTTGATGATGGGCATAGGACTGGTGTGTAGTCAAGACCATGCTTATCCTAGCGCTCCTTACAGTTTAGCAATAATAAAGAAGGGTCAGCTCCATAGCACAGTGATCAAGCGCTGTGACTGGGGATCTGGCCTTGGCAGCTGGTAAAACACACTGGACACATGTGTACGTGTGCTGAATCCTGATGGATGGAGAAAGGGAGGAAAAAGAATTGTGGTGTGACCATACCTCACAGGGGGAGTTCTTTCTCTCTGTCTCTCTCTGCCCCACCCCCAAAAAGAAAAAATAAATAAATCAGGATGACAAGGTATGTGGTATCCTAAGTCACCTGTTATAGGAACATGAGGGAATAATTAGAGAATAGTTAGACCTTTGGGGAATATAGAATGTTTTGAGGCAAGTACTTTTAACTTTTTTTTTTTTTTTTGACCAGAGGCTGCATGCACTAGCCAGGGAGAGAGAACACTCCCTCAGTGGGGCAGGGTCACACAGCAATCCTCCCTCTACCATTTCTTCATCTTGGGTTTTGGGTGTATGTGCACGTGAATGCACACGCACACACATATACACACACACACACACACACCTGTTTCTCAAGTCACTGGGGCTGGGATTCAAACCATTGTCAGCCATGTGGGGTCTGGCTCCCAATACACAGTGCCTAACTACTGAACTATGGGGTCAGCGCTTAAAATGTACTGTTTTAATACTTTTAAAAAGTAAATTTTTTTTTTTTTTTTTAGAATTTTGCTATAGAGTGCCTGCATTTACCAGAGAGACAGAGAGAGAGAGAGAGAAAATGAGAAATTACCCCCTGCCCCCAGGGGAGATGGCCATGCCGCAGTCCTTCTCCATTCTCCTGGGATCTTGGGCACATGTGCACATGTGCCCAGCATGAGCTTCAAGCTGCTGGGTCCAGGATCAAACTGTGGTGGGCAACGTGAGAATCCAGTGCCTTAACCACCATTCCATTTGCTGGCCCCTTATTTGGATGGTCTTTTTTTTTTTTTTCTTTTTTTGGAGATGTTTTTGCTATTGGGCGTGTGGGCTCGCCAGAAAGACATGGAGAGAGACAGAGAGACAGAAGTGAGAAATCACCCCCCAGGGGGGATGGCCACACCGCAATCCCTTCTCCATTCTCCTCTCAGGATCTTGGGCATGCACGCACACGCGCCTGGTGCGAGTTTAAGCCGCTGGGTCCAGGACTCAAACCGCGGTCGCCTACATGGGAATCCAGCGACATAGCCATTATGCTAACTGCTGGTCCCTATTTGGTCTTTCTTTAAGGTTTGACCAAATATTAGATTAGAAGCCAAAAAATGATGTTTTATTTTCTAGTGTCCCTTCTTCCAAGGGATTCAAAACTTCTTAAAGAAAGACAGGATTAGATCTGAATCTAAGATTTGGATGACACAGCAGTCTAAAGAACATTTTATCTCTTAAGACTAGGTTGGGGGACCAGCAGTTAGCATAATGGCTATGTCGCTGGTCTCCCATGTAATTGACTGTGGTTCGAGTCCCGGACCTGGTGGCTTAAATTCATGCCAGGTGCGTGTGCATGCATGCCCAAGATCCCGAGGGGGGAATGGAGAAGAGATTGTGGCATGGCCATCCCCCCTGGGGGGGCGATTTCTCACTTTCTGTCTCTCTCTGTCTTTCTGGTGAGCACACGTGCCCTATAGCAAAAACCTCTAAAAAAAAAAAAAAAAAAAAAAAAAAAAAAGACCAGGTTGGCAACCTTGTTTGTCTGATTGACTCAGAATACTTATTGATAATGCTCCCTTTCATGCTCCAAAGTATCTGGTTTAGAGGAAAAAGTTATGTGATCACCCCAATTAAGGCTGCATGTTGGGGGCCAGCTCAAGGTAAGGGGCTGCTCAGAAGCTGGGTCCCACATGGTGACCTTGTTTCACCGTCCTCTAGTCCTTCAGCCCCTCAGGTCTTGGGCAGGTGCTCGGTGTGTTTTTAGGCCAACCTGAGGCTGGTTACATGGCTCTCAGCACTGCAGTTCAGTTTGCTACCTATTGTGCCACCAGGATGGTCCTATAATCTTGTGTTAATTTGCTAAAGTGTAACTTAAACAGTTAAAGATTAGGCCAACACATGGTATGGTGATTAAGGTGCTGGGTCCCACATGACCGACTCTGCTATTCAAGTCCTGGACTTGGTGGCCTGAAAAACACATGGGGCACATGTGCATGTGTGCCCAAAAAATCCCAAGAGGAGAATGGAGGAGAAGGGATTGTGGTGTGGCCATACTCCCTAGGGAGTGATTTCTTACTTTCCCCCTCTCTCTCTGTCTCCAGGGAGCCCATGTGCCCTATGGCAAGAAAAAAAAAGTTGAAAATATGTGTAAGGTCTTTTCCAGAAATTGAAAGTAAATCTTGTTTATATTATTTAAATTTAAGGGAGAGAGTCAATAGCCTTCTTTTGTACAAAGTGTACTCCAATGTACTTGATATTAAGAGCCTTGTTTTTTTTTTTTTTTTTTTCATTTTGTGCTTTAACTGAAGAGAAAACAAAGATAATTTGGAAAAGATCTTTACTATATACTTATGTAGCAATGAGTATCTCATAGGAAGAAAATATTCATTTTGGGGCCAGCAGGTTAGCATGGAGTTTAAGGTGCTGGATCCCACATGGCTGACTCCATTGTTTGAGGCAAAAACATGTCAGGCACACGTGTGTGCATGACAAAAATCCTAAGAAGAGAATGGAGAAGGGATTGCAGTGTGGCTATCACCGGGAAGTGGGGGGTGTGATTTCTTATTTTCTTTCTCTTTCTTTGTCTCTCTCCAGCAAGTGTACATGCCCTATAGAAAAAAATTTAAAAAAAAAATATTCATTTGATTATAATTTCTACTTGTAATTATAAATACATGTGAATGAATTGGTAAACTAACAAAAGCCCATGTCATTATTTAAAAAGGATAGGCTATATAGCAATTATTAGCAAGTAATTGTAGCTTAAAAGGAACTGATTTTGACCTGTAATAAATCTGGTCTTCATGCAGTTTAAGCATCTAATATTTGATTCTTTTAGATGCGTAGCACTAGACTAGTTGTGTAGCAGATACAGAGCAACACAACTCTGACTTCCCTCAAGAAAGTTTGTGGTATGGTTGAGGGTGAAGATTGTCTATATTTAACTGTCACATTAGAAGCAAATAAAGAAGATAGGGGAAGTTTAAATGAGATGAGGGATGAGGATTAAGAATTGAACTTCAGTTTTTTTTTTTAATTTTTGGAGAGGTTTTTGCTATAGGGTGCATATGCTCGCCAGAAAGAGAGAGAGAGAGACAGAGGGATAGAAAGCAAGACATCACCCCCCAACGGGGGATGGCCCCTCCACAATCCCTTTTCCTCCATTCTCCTCTTGGGATCTTGGGTATGCATGCACATGCACCCTGCGTGAGTTTAAGCCACTGGGTCCGGGACTTGAACTGAGATTGACTACATGGGAGTCCAGCGACATAGCCATTATGCTAAGTGCTGGTCCCAAGAGTTGAACTTCAATTAAAGCTAGAACAGAGATTTGGATGGTTGGAGGACAAGGGGTGTCATCTAAAAAAAGAACAGAGTGAAAAGGAATAAAACATTTAAGATGGGAGTAAACTGGTTGAAGGGCAATGGGTGACATTTAAAAGTGAGCAGAGGGAAAAATAATATTTAAGATGAGAGTAAATTGATTTTTCTGGAGTTAGGAAGGTAGATTTTGAGCCACATTCCAAACTCAGCTTGTCATAAAAAGTATATCTTTAAGCACTGGTGATTTGTATGGAGAATTGACTGATGAAGGGGATGGTCATATAGCAAATGACTTGGAGGAAAAAAATTGGAAGATGAAGAACCTAATTATGGAATACTGCCGTGCTCACATACTGTGTTTCCCCTACAAATAAGGGAAACACACAAAATAAGCTCTAATCTAGCCTTTTAGCTGACAAATGAGAATATGAAAACAAGGAAGAATAAAACAAACAAATGAATTTTTTTATAGGAAAAATATTCTGTAGTTAAATAAATAAAAACATTAAGATGCTACTAATCATGAGTTGTTACCTAAAACTTGACAGTTAAGGTTTCCCCAAAGTCTAAAAAATTAAGACTTAACCTTTTTTTTTTGGAGAGTTTTTTCGCTATAGGGCGCGTGCGCTTGCCAGACAGAGAGAGACATAGAGACAGAAAGCGAGAAATCACCCCCCAGGGGGGATGGTCATGCCGCAATCCCTTCTCCTCCATTCTCCTCTCGGGATCTTGGGCACGCATGCACACACGCCCTGCGTGAGTTAAGCCACTGGGTCTGGGACTCGAACCACGGTCAACTACATGGGAGTTCAGCAACATAGCCGTTACGCTAACTGCTGGTCCCTATTAGCTATTTTTAAAAAGAATTATTTTATTTAACTTTATTTATTTAAAAATATTTTGACCAGAGAGGGACAATGAGAGAGAGAGAGAGAGAAAAGGAAAGTGAGAAAGTAAGCTGACAGGTCCAGGACTTGAACTGCAGTCAGCCATGTGGGAGTCCAGCACCCTTAACCACCACACCACCTGCTGGTCCTGTGTCTATTGGCTATTTAATCGACAACTTCTCCATCAGGTTTTCTGACCTGTAAGGAGAAAGAGAAGTTTGAGGTAGTATAATTTTTTAAAAAAAGAATTATTTATTTAATCTTATTATTTTAAAAAATTTGTTATGGAGCATGCATGCTCACCAGAGAGAGACAGAGTAAGAGAGAGAAGAAAAATGAGAAAGCAAGCCACCAGGTCTGGGACTTGAACTGCAGCTGGTCATGTGAGAGTCTAGTGCCTTAACCAGCACTTCACCTGCTGGCCTAGTATCATTTTTGTTGCCATTGTTTGTTTGTTTTTGCCATAGAGCACATATGCTGCCCTGGAGAGAGTCAGTGAGAGGGAAAGTGAGAGTCACCCCTCAGGGAGGATGGCCACACCACAATCCCTTCATTCTCCTCTTGAGATTTTGGGCACACATGCACACACGCCTGATGTGATTTCCAAGTTACCAGGTCTGGAATTTGAACTGCGGTTGTTCGTGTGGGAGTCCAGCACCTTAACCATTATGCCACCTGCTGGCCTTTGGTACTGTAGTTTTTTCATAATTATTTAATTTTATTTATTATTATTATTATTTTGAAACTTGCTATAGGGCATGTATACTTACCAGAGAGAGAGAGAGACAGAGAGAGGGAGTGAAAGAGAGTGAGAGAGGGAATGTGAGAAAGCAAGTCACCAGGTCCAAGACTTGAACTGTGGTTGGCCCTGTGGGAGTCCAGCACCTTATCTACCATGCCACCTGCTGGCCTGGGTAGTATAATTTTTTTTTAAAGAATTATTTATATATCATTATTATTATTTTAAAATTTTCTACAGGGCATGCATGCTCACCAGAGAGAGACAGAGACAGAGACAGAGACACAGAGAGAGAGAGAGAAAGAGAGAGAAAGTGAGAGAGCAAGCCACTAGGTCTGGGACTCAAACTGCAGTTGGCCATGGTGGTTAAGTCCAGCATCTTAACCACCATGCCACCTTCTGGCCCCATCTTTATTTAATATTAATAAACCTTGTGAGGATGATTCAGAGGTTCCCTTTCATAGACAAGGAAAATACGTTTGAGAAGTAACTTCTCTTAAGGCTACAGCATATAGGTAAACCTAGAGCTAACGGAAAGCTAGTGAGGTCTCTATTATAATTTGCTGTATCTCAAAGAATATCACTTGAGAGGATGAACCTCATCCTTTTAGATGACAAGTTTCAGTTTATAACAGCAATGCTGTTTTATTATTATTTTTTCTAAGTGATTTTTGCTGTAGGGAGCATGCACTCACCAGGAAGACAGACAAAGTGAGAAATCACTTCCCAGGGGGGATGGCCACACCACAATCCCTTCTTCTCCATTTTTTTTTTAATTTTAATTTTTATTATCATCATAATCTTCTTTATATTACATTGGATTAGATATAATTTTACAGTGTATTATTCATTCTCTTTTCAAGATTTTGGGCAGGGGTGTGATTTCTTGCTTTCTGTCTCTCTCTCTGTCTCTCCGGTGAGCACATGTACCCTACAGTAAAAATCTCTTAAAAAAAAAAAAAAAAAGCCCATAAAGACAAAGCTTAACTTTTAATGTTCAGAGCTTATTTACTCTCTCTACTGATTTATAGTAATTATCAGGAAAACTTATTTTTCTGCATATAATCTGCTGACTGGAATACTGTGGTTTGGGTCATAAGGACACCTTTCTAAGATTTATGGCTCCATGAGGCAACCCTAAATGGCAGGAGCCACGGGTTGGCCAAAAAAGGATTTACATTTAAGGTCATTACTCTCGACATAGGAAATGTGGTGTGTAAGATATGGGTCTCTCAATCTTATCCATGTATGAAAGTTTTGAATAACTAAAGCAGTAACGGCCTTGTTGTTAAGTAATAGGGAAAATTCACTGTTTCCACCCTTGGGAGATTTAAAATTAATATTTTTAATCTTGTAGTTTGTTTAAATAGAGTGCTTGGCTTCCAAACAGTATTAAAGAGGCTGAGATAATTAGAAAACTCGCAGTCCTGGGGCTAGATGAAGTCTAATCTGTAAGCTCAAATGCTGGAGAAGGCAAGGCTGGGGTAGCTGGTTCTTTTATTGTTCAGCATGGTACCCTTTCATTCTTTCTCCAACTTAGCTAAGTAAAGCTTTTTGCCAGGGAAGAAGGCTAATTGTCAGATAGGTCAGCATACCCACTTGTAGGGAAAGGGAACCATAAGAATGAACAGGACAGTATTCAAATCCAGGCTACTTTATAATTTACCTAAAAATGTCAGTTGGAAGTCTCTAAAGTTGTTGGTATTAATTAGCACATGAAGACTTCTAGAAGTGAACTAAGAATATACCATATCAAATCTGCTGCATTTTACTGCCAATAGGAGGCCTACTTTCCCCTATAGCTGTCTTTAGCTATTCTAGCAGACATTCATTTCCAGGACTGCCAAGTTTCCAGGCAACAGCTACAGCTGAGATTTTTGTGAAGTAGAGACAGTATAGTTTGATAGGCGGGAGAAAGATCAAGGCTGACTGGCATAAGCAGTAGGGATAGAAAAGTACCTTAGAATAGCCCATTTCAATTCTGCTTTGCGTCATGCCTGGGGCATAGACAAAGGGCACAGAGCTAGACTGTTAAATGTCAGATTTCCTGAGGGCATTTTGGTGATTAAATCCAGGGATTTATGCTCAGGTACCTTTCAGGAACACAAGCCAAACTGGAAGGCAAATTCTATTTTCCCAAAATTGTCTTCCTTAGAGATGCTTGAAATTTAATTTGTTAAGCATTGTCATCTTGCTTTTCTTAAAAAAACAAAAAACAAAAAAACAAAAACATTCTCTTGGGAGCAGATGTGTTAAGTTCTTTAAAATGGTAAGGCTGATCAGTGCCCCACCCCAGGATTTAAGGGACAATGTGGATATAGGAAATGGGAATGATTGAAAAGCAGAGAAAATGTATTGGATTGGAAGTAGATATGAAAACAATTATCTAATTTAGAATTTTTCTAGGAGTTTTTGCTTTGTTCCTTGAAAGAAACTTGAAATGAGTTGCAAGTTTTCTTGAGGTAGGGGATTAGTTCTGGTAGGAAATAATTTTAACAAAAATATTTTAGTGTTAAAATTAATTCCATTCTGTAATATTTAAAGGCTAATATTTTTTAAAAAATTTAAAGAATTATTTATTTATTTAATTCCATTTTTTTTAGTTATTTTTTAATTTGACCAGACAGAGACACAGAGAGAAAGGGAAAGCGAGAAAGCAAGCCACTAGGTCTGGGACTTGAACCATAGTCGGCCATGCGGGACTCCAGTGCCTTTAACCACCATGCTACCTGCCAGCCCCATGGCTATTAATAATTTCCTCTTGTTCATCTTGACTAATTTGATTCTTTTTCATGAGGCTTATTTCCCAATTTAGTCGTAATAATTCAACAAATAAAGCATATTTATTGAGTAGCTGCTATATCCAAGAGGTGGTGTTCTAGGTCAGTGTTTCTCACCGTGTGTCCCCTGGAACATCTGCACCAAAAGCTCCTAGGGTGCTTACAAATGCAGACTTTTAGGGCCCACCACAGCTCTACCAAACCTTAACCTCAGAGGAGGGCTTGATCTCAGTTTCCCAAGCACCTTAAGTACTATCTGCACTAGAGCAGTAGTTTTCTTTCTTCCTTCCTTCCTTTCTTCCTTCTTCCTTCTTCCTTCCTTCCTTTCTTCCTTTCTTTCTTTCTTTCTTTCTTTCTTTCTTTCTTTCTTCTTTCTTCTTCTTTCTTCTTCTTCTTCTTCTTCTTCTTCTTCTTCTTCTTCTTCTTCTTCTTCTAAAGATTTTTGGTATAGGGCACATGCACTCTCTGGAGAGAAAGAGAGAAAGAAAGCAAGAAATGACCTCTCTTCCAGAGGTGATATCCATGCTCCTCCATTCTCCTCTCAGGATTTTAGACATGCACACACACATTCCTGGCATGAGTTTGAAGTCACTGGGTCTGGGACTTGAACCGCAGTTGGTCATGTGGGAGTTCAGCAACATAACTGCTATACCATTTGCTGGTCTCACTAGAGCAGTGGTTTTTAATTTTTAAAATTTATTTAAAAAATTATTTATTTTAAGACATGTTTATTTTATTTTACTTGTTATTATTATGATTATTTTTAATTTGACCAGAGAGAGACAGAGAAAGCGAGAAAGCAAGCCTCTAGGTCTGGGACTTGAACCGTGGTCAGTCACGTGGGAGCTCAGCACTTCAACCCCTGTGCCACCTGTCAGTCCCACACAGTGGTTTTTTTTTTTTTTTTTTTTTTTTTTTTGAGAGGTTTTTGCTATAGGGCGCGTGCGCTCGCCAGACAGACAGAGAGAGACAGAGAGACAGAAAGTGAGAAATCACCCCTCAGGGGGGATGGCCACGCCGCAATCCCTTCTCCTCCATTCTCCTCTTGGGATCTTGGGCACGCACGCACACGTGCCCGGTGTGAGTTTAAGCCACCGGGTCCGGGATTCGAACCACAGTCGACTATGTGGGAGTGCAGCGACATAGCCATTATGCTAACTGCTGGTCCCACACAGTGGTTTTAAATGTGAAGATACATTGGATTCACCTGGAGGGCTTATTAAACCGCAGAGTGTTGGGACCTGCCCCAGAATTTTAGATTAAGTAGATCTGGGAGGGTGTCTGAGAATCAGCACGTGTAAAACGTTTCCAGGTGATACTGATACTACTGAATCACACTTTGAGAATAAGTGTATTAGAGCATTGTGAGGGCTGTAAAGTTATTAGGGGGACCAGCAGGTAGTGTAGTGGTTAAGGCTCTAGAGCCCTGGACCTGGAGGCTTGAAACTCATACTGGGCACATGTGCTTGTGTGTCCCAAATCCTGAGAGGAGAATAGAGAAGGGATTGCAACATGGCCATCTCCCCTAATGCATGATTTCTCACTTTCCCTCTTTTTTTTTTTTTTGGAGAGGTTTTTTTCGCTATAGGGCGCGTGCGCTCGCCAGACAGACAGAGAGAGACATAGAGACAGAAAGCGAGAAATCACCCCCCAGGGGGGATGGTCACGCCACAATCCCTTCTCCTCCATTCTCCTCTCGGGATCTTGGGCACGCACGCACACGCGCCCGGCGTGAGTTGTAAGCCACCGGGTCCGAGACGCGAACCGCGGTCGACTACGTGGGAGTCCAGCGACATAGCCATTACGCTAACTGCTGGTTCCCTCACTTTCCCTCTTTGTGTCTCTGTCTCTCTCCATTGAGTGCATGCTCCCTATGGTAAAAAAGTTTTTTAAAAAAGTACTATATTCATGTGTTTATCTATATTTTACAACATAACAGTATTTGTCATTGGATGGGGTAGTTTGGAGCACATGGAATTTGATCTGAATCCTAAAAGATGATAGGGCCTAAGGTTCAATAGGTAATAACAGGTATTCTTGATGGGGATATAAATGAAAGAAAGTGTAGAGTTGTATGAGGATGGGATGGCAGACACTTTTTTGTCTGGTGTAGAGGTTTGTATAGGACACTTGTGGATGAGGAAAGTCAAAAAAGTTAGTTGCCAGACTGTGAAGAGGCTTGAGAGCCTGTCCCTCCCTGCCTCCACCCACTTCACAGCCTTACCAAAAGTGCTACACAGCCAGAAAGAGGAAGTCTCCACTGCTGAGTGTGTAAGAGGAAGCACAACAAGGCCCTGAGAGCCTGTGAACCATAATGACTGCTTTTACCCATAAGCCAATTGCAGCGGCAACAGGAAGACCAACGCACCAACCAGGCTGAGTCCCTCCGCTCACAGGGTGTGACCCTCCCAAGCTGAAAGTGTTTGGGGAGGTTAGTCATTGCTGCCCTGGTGCCCCTCTCTCTCCGTGGCCATCATGTCTTTGACCTCTGCTTACCAGCATAAATTAGCAGAGAAGCTCACTATCTTGAATGATCGAGGTCAGGGGGTTCTCATCCGTATGTACAACATCAAGAAGGTAAGCAGGAGGAATGGCGCCAGTACCAATTATGGGAGCAATAGTAGGGTGGGAACCCCGAAGCCGGCAGGTTCTGCAGTTAGACTCCCTCTTCTTTTCCACTGCTTTGTCCTTGAGTCACTCGGCTTATACAGGCCAGCCAGTTGGGAGAGGCAGAAGTGGAAGCTTCTTTTCAGGGCTTTCCCTTCCTAGGTATGATTTTTCACCCCAGTGAGAGCATCTGGTTTCTACTGGGGATGGAGATAGGGGGTGGGGGTGAGAAGAGAATAAGGTGTTCTGAGTGATAAAGTTCTGGATAAAGTTCTGGGATCTAAGATTCTGTGTCTTATTATTTATTGCTGATTCCTCAACGTCTTGAAGTGATCTGACGTTGGGTCTCTGGCAAAAATGTTTCCACAGAAATAGTTCCCCAAAATGAAAAGAAGTAGATATTTAGATAAAAAAGGGTAGGTGTCTTCAGAGGTACTTAATTTGGGGAAATTCTTGTGTGTGTGTTTAGCACAGGAACCGTGAAATTGGGAGGAATTGGTGGCAACTGGTGAGCTAGAGGCTGGGCAAGCCATAGGAAGTACCAAGAGAAGAGGGCGTTTATGGGGAGTAACTGGAAGAGAAAATAGGGGACTTGGAAAAGGGAACTCTTATGCATTTTATGATAAAACAAATCATCAGGAACACGGTTTCTCTAGACTCAGGTCTCCTATAAATGCCTGTTGTGATAAGATACTTATATAAAGGACATAATCATGACACTGTCTTACACCAAGTCTGATTCCTGAGGAGCTGCTTTTCTTACTCCTTCCTGCTTCAGTCAAGGGGCGGGGAAACAGCTTCCTCTTTGTGCTGGGGCCAAGCAGACAGTAAGTTTTACCCAGCAAGATAAGATTCCCAGGTTATTTATCACTTAGCTCTTAGGTAGTTGGTTTAATGTACTAGAACTTATTCCTGATTTACTCTTGTCCATTTATAACTAATTCCCAGATTGTCTTTTCCTAAGAAAGATTGTGAGAGTGAATGATGCAGGAAGAGGGTCAACAGAAAAATTTGAAACATAGTGTGATTTATCTGTGCAGACTTGTTCAGACCCCAAATCCAAGCCACCTTTCTTACTGGAAAAGTCCATGGAATCATCTCTCAAGTACATCAACAAGAAATTTCCCAACATAGATGTTCGAAACAGCACGGTGAGAGCTTGATCCCTCTTCTCTTCTTTCTCTGGAATTACTGTGTTTTTGTCTTCAAAAAGCTTATGGGAAACATATATTATTGAAAAAACTATGCATGGATTTCAATTTTTTTTTGCACCAAAATAAATTCGTATTTTAATTTCATTTTTACATGAACTGTTTGAAGTCCCTTGTATGTTTAAATGACTCAGAATCTCCTCTTTTGATTGTCTCTCTTTAAACTTCATGGGGGATGAAGTAGACTTCTTTTAGGTTTTCTAGGCTTTACCACAGGGTTTCAGGTTGTTATAGAGCTTTAGGTCTTGAGATAAGATGGGATTCTCCCAGGGTAAATTGAAGCAAAGCATTGCCCTTTCCTCCAATGCAAAATTTATGAGAACACTTTGTTCTTATAGAGAACTCTGTAAGCTCAGCAGGGTGCAATTATTTTATTATTGTTCCTGTTTCCCACTCAGTGTTTCCTTGCTACTTGTCTTATAATTATTTATCTAGTAGGATATCCCCTAATTCTCCCTTAGAAGATGCTAATTCAGATTTCTCACCCATCTTACCCATAGCATTATGTCATTCTACTCTTTTGATTTTTATATATAAATAGTAAACCTGTTCAACTCAAACAGATCTTGAAATTTTCTCTCATTTGGTTTTCTGTATCTAGTCAGGATCATATGCAACCATTTTACCTAGCTAAGAGTCTCTTATTTAAAGACCTTCATAACACTGGAGAATTTCCAACTTCTTTAGTCAGTGTATTTCGATTCTCTTTAAGAATGTTCTAGGCATAATCCCATTCTTGAGTTATTGTACTTTATCAATAGTCTTTTTTTCAGCTCATTTCTTTTTATTTGTTTTAATCTTTCAAGATAGTTAGAAAAATGTTCACACACATAAATAAGAGAACTTCAAGATCATAGAGGAATATAATTAAAGTACTTAATTTTAGTAGAAAATAATTTTGAAATTCATGCATAGTTTTCTTATAACACACATTTTCCCAATAACTTTTTGATCAATAGTCTTCTTATTTTGTGTTTTTAATTTTGTTTTGTTTTGTGTTTCAGCAACATTTAGGACCAGTACATCGTGAGAAAGCTGAGATAATTAGATTCCTCACTAACTACTACCAGTCTTTTGTAGATGTCATGGAATTTCGGGTAAGCTGTTTCTTAGCTCAGGCCCCCACAATAGGCATGATCTTTCAGAGACTATTCCTTTTTACTTTTTTTAGTGATGTTCATTTATGTAGCTTAATATTGGTCTTAGTTGGAAAAATAAGAGAGATGTTCTAATATGGAAAGATATCTAAGTTGCATTGTTTAACAAAAGCAAATTTCAGAATAGTATGATATATCATGTTTATTTTATTTAAAAATTTGTATACATGTACGTTTAAAATTTTTGCCAGAGAGCACATGTGCTTGCTGGAGAGAGACAGAAAGAA
This sequence comes from Tupaia tana, assembly GCA_026018925.1. Classification (NCBI taxonomy): domain Eukaryota; kingdom Metazoa; phylum Chordata; class Mammalia; order Scandentia; family Tupaiidae; genus Tupaia; species Tupaia tana. The sequence goes on from JAKSZU010000006.1 coordinate 158,638,656, forward strand.
AGAGGGAAAGTGAGAAAGTACTCCCATGGGAATGGTCATGTCATAATCCCTTCTCGTCCATTTTGCCTTCCTTTTGGGATTTTGTACATGTATTCACGTGTCCCTGGAGGGTTTTTCAAGCCCTTGGGTCTGGGATTCAAACTGTGCATTGGTTATTTGGGATCTAGCTCCTTAATCACTAAGCCATGGGCTAGCCTTTACATATTTGTGTATTTAATTAAATTTAATTAATTAATTAATTTGTTTGTTTAGAGAGGATTTTGCCTTTGTGTGTGTGCCCTCACGAGAGAGAGAGAGAGAGAGAGAGAGAGAGAGAGAGAGAGAGAAGGAAAGTAAGAAAGCAAGTCACCAGGTCCCGGACTTGAACCATTGTTGGCCATGTGGGAATCCACCACCGCAACCACCACACCACCTGCTTGGCCCCCAACAACTATTTTTAATTTTTATTTTGTTTGGAGGTTTTTACTATAGGGTGCGTGTGCTCACCTAAATGACAGAGAAAGACAGAGAGATAGAAAGTGAGAAATCACCACCCCCTCAGGGGGATGGCCATGCTGCAATTCCTTCTCTTCCATTCTCCTCTTGGGATCATGGGCACACATACACATGCGCTTGGTGTGAGCTTAAGCCACCAGGTCCAGGACTTGAACTGTGGTTGACTACATGGGAGTCCAGTGACATAACCATCTGGTCCTGACAACTGTTTTTTTTTTTAAGGAATTATTTTATTTAGCTTTATTTATTTTTTATTTTAATTTGACCAGAGAAGTAGAGAGAGAGATAGAGAGAGAGAAAGTGATAAAGCAAGCCGCTAGGTCCAGGACTCGAACTGAAGTTGGCCACGTGGAAGTCCAACACCCCTAACCATCACACCACCTGCCAGCCCAACTATTTTTTAAAGTTTAAAACATTTTTTTTTTTTGACCATCAGATGGTGTAATAGTTATGTCACTGGACTCCTACGTAGTCAACCGCGGTTTAAATCCCCAAACTGGTGACCATTTAAAATTCATGCTAGCTGTGTGTGCATGCCTACCTAAGATCCCGAGAGGAGAATTGAGGAGAAGGGATTGTGACACAGCCATTCCCCTGGGGGGTGATTTCTTGCTTTCGGTCTCTGTCTCTCTCTCTCACTCTCTAGCGTGTGCTTGTGCCCTATAGCAAAAAAAAAAAAAAAAAAAAAAAAAAAAAAAAAAAATCTCTCTAAAAAAATGTTTCTTTTTAATAGTAGCAATCCTAATAGGTGTGAGATATTATCTTATTGTAGTTTTGATTTACATATGTTTTTTAAAGTTTATTTATTTCTTCCATGTGAGAGAAAGAGGGAGAAAGAAAGGGACAGACGGCACTCCAATAGGGTTTTGATGCCACAATTCACCCCCAGCTTTAGCCAGCCCCAAATTATGGGCACCTGTGTGCCCAGCATACTCAGCGAGGTCTCTGGACACAAACGTGGAGCTCTCCTGTGTGGGTCAGCCTTGAAGAGCATTGCAGTTTACTGCTGTGTCACTGTCTGTCCCCTTTAATTTGCAGTTAGCTAATAATGAGTGATGCTGAATATCTTTTCATGTGCTTATTGGACATTTGTATATTTTCTTTAAAGAAATGTATTTTCAGTCCTTTGTCCTTTCCGTCCGTCCGTTCTTTCTTTCTTTCTTTCTTTCTTTCTTTCTTTAACCTTATTTATCTCTTCTGAGAGAGAGACAGACATAGGTACTCCCACTAGGGTCTAAAAACCACAGTCTGTCAACAGCCTAGCCAGCCAGTATCATGGACAAGGGCACTTGCCCCTGGTGTGTACAGGGAGGCTCAGGACGAATCTGGGACCTTCGCATGTGGTCATAGCATCACAGAGCATTGCATTACCTCTGTGCCACCAAGATTGGCCTTCTTTGCCAAATTTTAATCGGGTTTTTGTTGAGTTCTTTAAACAAGCTATATGTTTTTGTATTATTTGAGTTTCAAAAATTTCAAGTATTTTCACTCCCTATTTTATTATAAGCCTACTGAAAAATTCTGTTTTCAATCTGTTCTCCTGGATCTTCTAATTGCTACTATTTTGCCATAGTTGCTTATCCCTCTCTAATTTTCTTTCCAAACAATTTGAGTCAGCTGGACACATCATGACCTTTCCTTCCCAAAATATTTTAGCATGCATCTGCTAATAACAAGAATATTTTCTTACATAACCCTAATACAATGTTACTTAGGAAATGTAACATTGCTATACTATCATCTGCTAATACATCGACCATATTCACATTTCTCCAGTTGTTTGGTGTATCATACATTGAATTTATTTGTGTCTCTTTAGTTTTTAATCTTGGGTAATTCCCAGCCTTTGCTTGTCTTTTATGATATGGACCTTTTCTTTTTTTAAATTATTTTTAATTTAATTTTATTTATTCATTTATTTTATTTTAATTTGACCAGAGAGAGTGACACAGAGAGGGAGAGAGAGAGAGAAAGTGAGAAAGCAAGCCGCCAGGTCCGGAACTTGAACCGTGGTCAGCCATGTGGGAGTGTCCAGCACCTTAACCACCACACCACCTGCTGGTCCCAATGATATGGACCTTTTTTTGAAGAGTCCAGGCTAGTTATTTTTCAGAATATCCCTCAAATTAGATTTTTCTTGTTAACAGTTTTTGATAGCAACACTATGTGATGATATCCAACTTGAATTTTAAATAATAAGCATGTACTATTTTGGTAAAGATATAAAAAACATAGGAAATTATTTAATACAATACTTTTGAAAGGCAAGTTGATGTTAATATAGCAACTCTACTCCTAGAAATTTGCCTTAAGAAACAATCAAGATGTAAGTGCAAAGGTATGTGTGCAAGAATGTAATCTGTTGCATTATTTATGATAGTGACAACTTGATAATTTATATATCCAATAGAGGTTTGGCTAAATGCTCACAGTAGATACCTATAAATGAATATTATGCAGCCATTAAAGATGATCTATACTTATTATTTATTTATTTATTTATTTTTTGGAGAGGTTTTTGCTATAGGGCGCGTGCACTCGCCAGACAGACAGAGAGAGAAAGAGAGACAGAAAGTGAGAAATCATCCCCCAGGGGGGATGGTCACGCCGCAATCCCTTCTCCTCCATTCTCCTCTCGGGATCTTGGGCACGCACGCACACGCGCCCGGCGTGAGTTTTAAGCCACCAGGTCCGGGATGCGAACCGCGGTCGACTATGTGAGAGTCCAGCGACATAGCCATTACGCTAACTGCTGGTTCCCAAAGATGATCTATACTTATATTAATTGGCATGGGAAAATATTTTTCACATATTGTTTACTGTAAAAGCAAATTATAGTACAGCTTAAGATGTAAGATGTATAGGACCAGCAGATGGACCAGTAATGGTTACGTCACTGGACTCCCATGTAGTCAACCATGGTTTGAGTCCCAGACCCAGTGGCTTAAAACTCACGCTGGGTACATGGGCATGCATGTCCAAAATCCTGAGAGGAGAATGGAGAAGGGATTGCAGTGTGGCCATCCCCCTGGTGGATAATTTTCACTTTCTGTGTCTCTGTCTCACCGGTGAGCGCATGAGCACTATAGCAAAAATCTCTCTACAGAAAAAAAAAGTAAGCTGTAAAATGTATATTTATATATATAAATATGCATATAAGAAGACTGGAATTTCTGATTGGTGGGATTACAAGTGGTTTCAAAAATCTTGCTTAGCATTAAGCTTGTCTGTATTTTCTATTTTTTTCCTATAACGAACATACATTATTTATGTATTCAAGAAATAAAGCAAATTTAGCCCTCTGAGTAATCCAAGTTTATGGTGGTATTATAGCATTTCTTCAGATGATACAAGAGTATGGGATCCTGCCTTGGGTGTCCTGTACTTAATTTACAGAGTTAATTCAGGGCATTCATAGATTACAAAGTGATGAAAGAAACAGCAAAATGGAGGTCAGAGGTCTGAAGAAGCGTCAGGTTAGAGGGTGCTAATCTTGGAAAAGGGCTGGAACAGGAAACAGTGGAAAGAGTGTGAGGAACCTATAAACAAGCTGTACTAGGAAAAGTTGACGTCCAAAGGAGATTTTAGGACCTCTGTTGGTTATAGGGTTCTGTACCCCAGGTATTTGGTATGACTTGTTTTGGAGAGAAAAGAAATAGAAATACTGAAGTATGGTGCACTGGAAGGTAGATCAGCACTGAATCAGGTAGTCCTGGTTTCAAATCTCAGCTTTACCACTTATAAGCTGTACGAATTAGAATGACACTCTTTGCATTCCAGCTTCCTTATCTGTAAAATGGAGAAATAATACATGTATTTAAAATATTTATTTATTTAATTTTATTTGTTATTATTATTGTTTAATTTGATGAGAGGAGAGAGAGAGAGAAAGCCACCAGGTCCAAGACTTAAACTGTGGTCGTCCATGTGGGAGTCTAGCACCTTAACCACCGCACCACCTGCCGACCCTGGAGAAATATTTATTGTATGGGGTATATGTGAGAATTAATTGAGATCATGAATGGAAAACATCTAGCTCAGTGTTTAGCATATGGTAAGGTACTAGGCCAAATAATATCCTTTTCTAATTCTTGTCTTTAGAGTATAAGACCTGTTAGTGACATTGGTTGTGCAAGTGACTGAAAGCCAATCTCAGTTATACCTTCAAGGGAATTGGGTTGCAGGCTGGTGTTATAGAAAGGCATTCTTAGCAAATCTAGGCAGCATAGACCTCAACAGAGGTTAGATACAGGGAAGAACATAAGCACTCTCATTCTGTTGAATAGATTTATATAGATAGGGAGAAAAATACAGGACATACCAGGTTGTGAAACTGCTTTAGCTGGGTCTTGGGACAGGATAGACAATGAATGCTGTTATAGGAGGACGGAAGTGTCCACAAAAAACTGCATATTTATTTAGAGAAGAGTGCATATGAAGAGAAAAAGAATCCCTATTACATTAGAATGAGAGTTAAATGAAGTATATGGAAATCATCTCGTAAGTACTTAACATACAGTTGTCTGTAAATAGAAACACATGGGAGGTTGAGTAGTATTCCCATTTGTTAACTTCTCTGAACAGGAGTTGGGAACCAAGAACAGATTTATTTTGGGGTTGTCAATAAAAATGGGTTTGATTTTTGGCATTTTTGAAATTGCTGCCAGATAATCTGCATTTTCTAATCTTTTTATGGTGAAAGAATAGGACACAGGGATGATCAGACCATGGAGAGTGTTCATATGTAATACTGACTTTTTACCTCGGCATTTGAAAACATGGCATTTAGCAGGGCAGCCTGATAGAGGAGGAACTTCCTCCCCCTTAGCAATGCCTTTCTTCTGTAGCTTGGTAGGACCTCTAAGGGGGAGAAACCTCAAATTCTATTAGTGTCACTTCTCTTTATTCTTTACTCACTCTCACCTTCAATTCCACCCCCAGGATCATGTATATGAACTTCTCAATACCATTGATGCCTGCCAGTGCCATTTTGATATTGTAAGTTTTATTTATTTATTTTTTTGCAATTTTCTTCTATCATAGAGTCAAAGAGGTAGCCAGGTCAAGGTGGGGACAGTGTAGGGTGTGACAGACTGGAAGAAATAACTATTTCATTTTTTCCTTCTCATGATGATAATTCTTTTGTAGAAAGTGCTGAAGTTAAGGTGTGTTTATATGGGGATCAGCAGATGACGTAATGATTATGTCACTGGACTCCCACGTAGTTGATCGTGGTTCGAGTCTCGGACCCGGTGGCTTAAAACTCATGCCAGGCATGTGGGTGCATGCCCAAGATCCCAAGAGGAGAATGGAGGAGGAGAAGGGAATGTGATATGGCCATCCTCCCTGGGGGGGTGATTTCTCGCTTTCTGTCTCCCTGTCTCTCTCTGTCTCTGTGGCGAGTGTATGCACCCTATAGCAAAAAATCTTAAAAAAAAAAAGATGTATTTATATGGTAAGCAGATCAGCAATGTGATTTAATTAGTACAGAAATCATATAGAAATCTTATTATTTCACCTTATTTATATACCTTATTTCCTGGATTCCTTGTATCTTGAACTCTTTTTTTTTTTTAAGTCCCTGACTTGTTCCTATTTTCTTATTCTGAATTTTCAATCTTATCAGTTTCTTCTTCTAAATAGACCTATTCAGAGTCTATTTGGCACTGTTTGAAGTGGTTAGGGAAATAGGAAGACTCAGTTAATTTGGCCATGCAGTATTTGGGTCCCTATATATTTTCCTTGTAGAGTCTCAACTTTGACTTCACCCGGAGTTACCTGGACTTGATTGTGACTTATACCTCAGTTATTTTACTTCTGTCACGAATTGAGGATCGACGGATACTCATTGGCATGTACAACTGCGCTCATGAGATGCTGCATGGACACAGGTGAGTTAAGCATACCACATGGAGAATCTCATACCTGGTACTATAACATAGGGGGTGGGATATATAAAGGAAATAGACGACATGATTTCTTATATAGGAGCTTATAATCTACATGATGACAGAGACAAAATAAGGTATACTTTTATATGTGGTTAATTCTTGAATGTCTGCTATTAGATTATCCAGTTTGAGTTTTTCTAATCAGTTTTTTTTTTAATAGAGAGATTTTTTGCTATAGGGTATGTGTGCTCACCACAGAGAGAGAGAGAGAGAGAGAGAGAGAGAGAGAGAGAGAGAGAGACAGAAAGTGAGAAATCACCCCCTGGGGAGGGATGGCCATGCCACAATCCCTTCTCTTCCATTCTCCTCTCAGGATCTTGGGCATGCACACACATGCCTCTGGGATGAGTTTTAAGCCACTGGATCTGGGACTTGAACTACGTTAGAATATGTGGGAGTCCAGTGACGTAATCACTATACCATGTGCTGGTCCCTCTGATCTGTTTTTTAATAAAGGCATTATTCTAGACCATTTTTTTTGAGAGATTTTTTTTTTTTTTAATTTGGCTATAGGGTAGGTGCACTTGCTGGAGAGACAGAGAGAGAAACAGAAAGCAAGAAATCACCCCCCGGGGAGATAACAATGCGGCAATCCCTTCTTCTCCATTGTCCCCTCAGGATTTTGGGTACACACAGACACGTGCTCAGCGTGTTTTAAGCTGCTGGATCTGGGACTTGAACCACAGCCAGCCATGTGGGAGTCCAGTGATGTAACCATTACACCATCTGCTGCTCCCTACTCTGGTTAATTTTTAATCCCGGGCTGGCTTGCTCTTTGCTTTTCAGTTTATTAGGAAAAGCAAAGAAAATTCTTTCTAGTATTAGTAGAAGTAATATTACTAAGGTAAAGCCATGAGAAATAAGTGATACATGATAATACATGAAGCGAAATAGAAATGAATCTTAGGTCATTGATAATGCTGTCCCCCTCCAATAGTGCCAATATGAATGTTTAGGGCCAAAAAAAATAAAAAATGGAGGAATAAGAGGAGACTGTGGCATCATTCTGTTGTGTTGTCAGGAAAGTCATGATGCATTTTTGCATAGAAAAACATATCATAACATTTTGATGATCCAATATATATAATGTATATGCCCATGTGTCTACATGAATACCTGGGATGCCTTACCCATTAGCTTTGAATATTTATATGTTCTTTTGGGTAGTAAACTGATTTGAGTTTAGGCATATTACTTGGTTTCCAACTAATCAACACAGACTTATAGAGTACTATCATGTGTCTAACCCTATCTTAGGTGCTCATAATACAAATAAGAAACTTTCATGGACCTGCCCCAAAATCATATGGCTCTATCTAACCTATCTTAGTACACCTGAGCCTGGAGTGGGGATATCTATATATGCAGTTTATGGTTTAGTATATGTATCTCTAAGGAAGTGGTGGGGAATGCCTGCCTATGCACCCCCGCCCCCTTATTCTACATGTACTCGTAAGAGTTTATATCATGTTTAAGGCAGGCCTGCGACTCTTCTATCCTCTGCTTTCTTCCAGTGACCCTAGTTTTGCTCGTCTGGGTCAGATGGTCTTGGAGTATGATCACCCTCTGAAGAAGCTTACAGAAGAGTTTGGGCCTCACACAAAGGCAAGCTTCCTGAGAGAGTGGAGAATTCTTCAGACAGAAGTATATTGTCTCCATCATTGGCATTAGGATTCATTTGCTTTCCCCACAGGCTGTGAGTGGAGCCCTCCTCTCTTTGCACTTCCTCTTTGTCCGAAGGAACCAGGGGGCTGAGCAGTGGCGCAGTGCCCAGCTTCTAAGTCTCATCAGTACTCCACCAGCCATGATTAACCCTGCTAATTCAGACACAGTGAGTTCCCTTTTCTTTTTGTTAGTGGAAGCATTCTCTTTGTCAAGGCCCTCTATTCAGAGGGTGCTTCTTTCAGGAACTATAAACCCTAGGAAGGCTTTAGCCCTCCTATAGGATATGCCTCTAAGTTGAGCACTGTTTGTAGCTAAAACATTGTGTTTGGGTTAGAGATTTTGTTTGGACCAGGATTATTGTATGCTTGCTAGTGGTGGAAATTTAGTAAGCAGTCATAGAGTGAATGGTTTGATGAAACTGAAGCATTAGGCACCTATATGTAACAGTAGGAACTTGAGTTTAGGAGTTGATAAGTAATAAATACTTCTATTCTTCTAATATGGGCTCAAAGTCTTTTCCTTGAAGAATTTGTTGTCTAGTTGGGAAGATATGTCATGTAGTCATAAAAATACAATGGATGTTACAAGGTTAAGTACCAAATAAGTGATTTACATTTTAAGTTGTAAAAGAACTCAAAGGAGAGAGAAATCACGAGAAGCTCTTATTCTGCTGTTATGAAAAGTATTTGAACTGAGGCTGGACAGTGGTGCAGTGGTAAATATGATGCTCTGTAGAAAGTTTTGGGTTTGATTCTAAAGACCTCTTTGAGTATGGCGAGGAGGTGTTTGCCAATGATTGGGGGCTGGCTGAGGCTGGGGATGGATCATGGTGTTAAGACCCATTGGGGGGTGTAGTCTCTCTGTTTCTCTTGCTCATGGCGGAAATAAATAAATAAATAAATAAATAAATATAAAAAAGCTTTTAAAAAAAGTAACTGAACTATTGAACAGAAATTATATTAAACTTTTCATTTGTCTTGAATTCCAGCCTAAGCTCCTTTTCCTTTTCTCAACCGTATTCTTTTTTCTTCACCCTACTTCCAGGGCATCATCTCTATTATTAGAGGTTTCCCAGCTATTGATTTATCAAAGTACCTTAATCCAATCTGATAAAATAAAAGTTGGTTTTGATACTTAGATTCTAGCTCGACTTTTCTCTCTTAGGGGGAGACAAAGTTAAATAATTGTTTTGTCATCCTTGCCTCTTTTCTCACAGATGGCCTGTGAGTATCTGTCCGTGGAAGTGATGGAGCGCTGGATTATCAGTAAGTTTTGAGAGATGAAGTGGGAATGGATGTAGCAGTGTGTCACACGGAGAACAAGTTCTAAAAATCTTTCTCTGCACTGTATTTCCTCCTTACAGTTGGGTTTCTTCTTTGTCATGGGTGCCTCAACTCCAACAACCAATGCCAGCAGCTGTGGAAACTGTGTCTGCAGGGCTCACTGTACATCACCCTCATCCGGGAGGATGTGTTACAGGTGCACAAGGTCACCGAGGACCTGTTTAGCAGTTTTAAAGGGTGAGAGATGTGAAAGTGAAATTGATCTTTTGGGATTTTTTAGCTCTCTGCGATATCCTTTTTCAGGATCAAAACATGTCACGAGTGTTCCCAGAGTATGAGTAGTAAGGATTAATTTAAATATTGAAGAAATATTGACTACCTACTGCTTGCTAGGTGCTTCACTGAGTTTTAGAGATACGGTGACTAATAAAATGTCATAGGAGTTAAGAACATGAACTCTGAAACCAGACTGCCTGGGTTTGAATTCAGGCTCTTCCACCTACTAGCTGTGTGACCATGGGAGGTGCTTAACTTCTCCATGCAATTCTATTTTCTCAGACATGAAGAAATTTTCTACAAATGTGGATAATGATAGTCCTTCCCTATGACCTACCTCATAAGGTTGTTATGAAGAATAAAAAAGTTACTACTTGGGACCAACAGTTAGTGTAATGGCTATGTTGCTGAACTCCCATGTAGCCGACTGCAGTATGAGTCCTGGACCCGGTGGCTTAAACTCATGCTGGGTGCGTATGAGTGTGTGCCCAAGAACCCGAGAGGAGAACGGAGAAGAAGGGATTGCGATGTGGCCATCCCCCCGAGGGGTGATTTTTCGCTTTCTGTCTCTCTGTCTCTCTTGGTCTTTCTGGTGAGTGTACGCACACTATAGCAAAAACCTCTCCAAAAAAAAATTAAATTAAATTAAATTAAAAAGTTACTACTTGTGAAGCTTGTAGAGAATTTCCTTTTACATTGTAAGTGCTATGTATACTTTATTAATAATAAAAAAGGTAGGGCTAGCAGGTGGTTTGGTGGTTAAGAGCTGGACTCCCACATGGCTGATCAGAGTTCAAGTTCTGGATCTGGCTACTTAAAAATCATGCCAGGCATGTGTGCATGAGTGCCCAAAATCCTGAGAGGAAAATGGAGAAGAGAATGCTGCGTGGCTATCCCTCCTGGGGAGGATTGATGTCTCACTTTTCTCTCTTTGTCTCTCTCCAGCAAGTGCACATGCCCTTTGGCAAAAACCTTAAAAAAATAAAAAAAAAAAAGTAGACTCTGCTCTCAAGGGCTTGCAGATTGGTGGAGAATAGACAAACTATTGTGATGTAGTTTGACATCCTCATGTATAAACACCAAGTGCTGTGAAAGCATTTAGGATACTTAAACTAAACTCATAAGATCCAAAACACCTGGAGGTAGACCTGAAGCGACTGTTGAAGTGTGTGTATGTGTGCATGTGCTGGAAAAGCAGAAAAGTTGCTTAAGGCAGAGAAAGATATTATAGGCAGAGAAACTATCAGGATTTTTTTTTTTTTTTTTTTGAGAGGTTTTTGCTATAGGGCGCGTGCGCTCGCCAGACAGACAGAGAGACAGAAAGCGAGAAATCACCCCCCAGGGGGGATGGTCACGCCGCAATCCCTTCTCCTCCATTCTCCTCTCGGGATCTTGGGCACGCATGCACACGCGTCCGGCGTGAGTTTTAAGCCACTGGGTCCGGGATGCGAACCGCAGTCGACTACGTGGGAGTCCAGCGACATAGCCATTACGCTAATTGCTGGTCCCACTATCAGGATTTTTTGAGGCAAGAGAAAGCATGGAAAGTTCTAAGAATTTAGAACTTGTAATTTAGCCCAAGGACAACTGGCTTACAAATCTGGGGATGTCAAGAGACAGATTGGGAGAGGTAAATTGGGACCTTATAAACTCTGTCATTGAGTTTATATCTGTCCTAAAGAGAATAGGAAGATGTTGAGTGATGTCAAACAAGGGAGTGACATGATCATATTTCATTTTAGAAAAGATCACCTGGCTGTAGAAAAGAAAAGAGATTAGATGAGTAATACTAGAGATTGGTATTAATTAAGTCAGTTTGGAGGAACTGAGGATGATGATAAGGTTTCTGGCATGTATATTCAGCATTTCTTTTTTTTTTTTTGGAGAGGTTTTTGCTATAGGGCGCGTGCGTTCGCCAGACAGAGAGAGACAGAGACAGAAAGTGAGAAATCACCCCCCCCAGGGGGGATGGCCACGCCGCAATCCCTTCTCCTCCATTCTCCTCTCGGGATCTTGGGCATGCACGCACACGCGCCCGGCGTGAGTTTAAGCCACCGGGTCCGGGACTTGAACCGCGGTCGACTACGTGGGAGTCCAGCGACATAGCCATTACGCTAACTGCTGGTCCCTATATCCAGCATTTCTTAAAACAGAAAACATGTGCATAACAGTTTGTGGGGGGTGGGGGCCGGCAGGTGGCATGGTAGTTAGGGTGCTGGACTCCCTCTTGGCCAGCCATGGTTTGGGTTCCAGATCTGATGGCTTTCTTTTTCTTTTCTTTTTTTTTTTTTTGAGAAGTTTTTGCTATAGGGTGCTTGCGCTTGCCAGAATGACAGGGAGAGACACAGAGACAGAAAGTGAAAAAAAAAAATCACACCCCCCCCCCCCCCCCCCCCAGAGGGGACAGCCACGCCACAGTCCCTTCTCCTCTATTCTCCTCTTGGGATCTTGAGCATGCACACACACATGCCCAGCGTGAGTTTAAGGCACCAGGTCCAGGACTTGAACCATAGTCGACTACATGGGAGTCCAGTGACATAGCCGTTATGCCATCTGTTGGTCCCAGGGCTTTCTTTCTTGCTCTCCCTCTCTCTCCTTCCTTCTCTCTCACTCTCTCTCTCTTTCTCTCTCTGTCTCTCTCTGGTCAAATTGAAGAATAGTGAATAAAATAAAATTAATAATTAAAAAAAGTTTGTGGGGGATGGGCTAGATCCATGGCACAGTAGCAAGGAGTTACTCAAGAGAAGCTGGATCCTACATTATGACCATGGTTTGAATTGTCAGCCTGGTCAGCCAGACACATGTTCCAACAAGCAGGAGGATTAGAGGAGGGCATCCTAGAATGACCAGACCCTGTGGAAGGTGCTCATTTCTCCTTCTCCACATACATGTGCACTTGCACTATATCATGAATGGAGAAAATAAAAGCAATTTGTGGAGGGAAGACTGTGAATTCAGCTTCAAACAGGTTGGATTACAGGTGTCTAAATGATACTGAAGATGAGTGTGTATTAGGCCTTTACTTTGTAGTCCTGGAACTTAAGTGTGAGGTCACCGCTAAAGATTGGTGAAATGGCAATTGAAGCCATGAGAGTAGATGAGATTACTCAAGGGAATCAGGTGGTGTGAGAAGAGAATGGGACAGACCTCTGAGGATATTGATATTTAAGGGCCAAGTAGAGACAGAGAAATCAATGAGGGTCTTAGTCCGTTTTTGCATTGTTTACAGAAATATCTGGGACTGGGTGAATTTAAGAGAATACAGGTTTATTTGACTCATGATTTCTAGCTATGTGGAAGGTCCAAAGGCATTACAAAATAGTGAAGGGCAGGATCTTGAGTAGTTTAGCTGTCCATAAGTTTCTACCTGTTTGGTCTCCTTTCCCTTATAACATTCCAGAACTCAATCATAGGAGCCATGCCCTAATGTTCTTATCACACCCAAAGGCCCTACCTTGGGACACCAGGAAGGAATTAAAATTTCACTTATCACCTTTATAATTCAGCCAAATTCAAATGCATTAATTTTGGGGAGATATCCAAACTAGTAATAAGGGGTATTGAGAAGAAGAGGGAGAACAGAATATAGGGGAACAAAACATTCCAAAATGAAAAGACTAGCTATTTTCATTAGATGGTGTTCAGACAGTGGGTAAAATGAGGATTGAAAAATGTTCGTTGAATTTGGTTGTAAGGATGGTTCTTAGAGCCTTTCTTGTGAAACATAGCAGTTTAGTGGTAAGTTGAAGCTGAGCTGTAGTGGGGTTAGGGGAGAATGGGAGTTTTGTTTTTTTTTTTAATTTTGCCAGAGGGTGTGTGCACTCACCAGAGAGACAGAGAAACAGAGAGGGGGAAAGAGAAAGAACCGCCTCCCCCCCCCCCCCCCCCCCATAGCGTATGTGCACACCACAATCCCTTCTCTATTTTTTCATCCTGTTAGGATTTGGGGCATGCATGCACACATGCCCAGTGTGTTTTTCAAGCTGCTAAGTCTGAAATTCAAATTGTGTAGTTGGCCATGTGGGATCTGACATCTTTCACCACTAGGCCATGAGGCTGGCCTGATAAGATTTTTTTTTAACAGTTCAATTTTCTTTTAAATTTATATATTTAAAATACCTATTGTGTCATGAATTCATAGGGAATAGGTTTTAGCAGTTCAGGCTCCTTTTCTGCTGCTTCTCACAAAGTGACTACTCTAGATGAAGCAGGCTGGTGCTTCAGGTGAACACAGGTACACTTTCTTTGGCTTCTTTCTTTTTCTGATCATTTCCCCTCACGTGTTTAGTATGTTCTTTCTGCTCTTAGAGTGATTAATATGCTCAATACCCACATTAATTCTCTTGACAAGAATCTTGCCTTTGTTTGTTTATAGCAATGCCAACGGCATGTTGGGTAACACTATAGACACTTCCAGTTTTGCCACGGTAATATTTGTGGGGCGCCCCTTCTTTTGATGTCTACAATATCATCTTTCTTGTAGACCTGAATGAATATCACCAAAAAGGAACAATCCCATATTTTCTAAAAGGCCTAGAAAACATTTGAAGTGCCCTTTCCCTTCCCTTCCCTTCCCTTCCCTTCCCTTCCCTTCCCTTCCCTTCCCCCTTCTCTTTCCATTTGTCATTCTGATGAATCACTGAAAGATGGCAGATCTGGCCAAAAGGCTGATAAGAAATTTAACAAACAACTCTTTCAAGAAGTATGATTGTGAAGGAAGGAATAGAGAGTGCTATAATGGAAGAAGGTGGAAGATTAAGGAATGAGTCAAAATACCAACATTATTTTTTCTGGTTGCAAATATAACATCTAGAAATGTAAAAAAATACAAAGTAGAAGTTGGCTACAATCTTATCTCCCAGAATAGTTTGATATGCATTCTGCAGATACTTGTATATACAAATATGCATGTGTGTGTGTGTGTGTATACTTACATAAATGTACATATAAATATGTAAAGGTATGCAGGTATTTTCAAACTTATGTAAGTTTTTTTTCTTCTAGTTTTTGCTATAGGGTGCATATGTTTACTGGAGAGAGACAGGCTGAGAGAGGGAAAGTGAGGAATCACTCCCCAGAGATACGGCCATGCCACATCCCTTCTCTTCTGCTCTCTTCTCAGGATTTTGGGCATATATACGCACATGCCTGGTGTGAGTCTCAGGACTCCGGGTCCAGATCTTGAACCATGAAGCGGGCCTGGCAGAATCCAGTGCCTTAACTTCCATGCCACCTGCTGGCCCTACAAAAGTACTTTTTAAAAAAGCAATGGATCCAGGACCAGTAGATGGCTTGGTGGTTAGGGTGCTGGATTCCACATGGCTGACTCCACAGTTCAAAGTCCCAGACCTGGCAGCTTGAAAAACATGCTGTATATGCATGTGTACATGCCCCAAATCTCAAGAGGAGACTGGAGGAAAGGGGATTGCAGCATGGCCATCCCCTCAGGAATGATTTCTCACTATCTTTCTCTCTTTCTCTTTGGTGAGCATAAGCACCCTATAACAAAAATGTAAGAAAAAAAAAGATTCACATTTTACATTGTTTTGCAGTTTGCTTTTTTAAAAAACATATTATATTTGGAATATTTTTAAATATCAATATTGGTCTACAGAGACTTAACTTATTCTTTTTAATAGTTAAATCATTAAAAAAATAATTACCAGAGTTAAGACAGAGTAAATTTAAGATTAATAATTAGAAGTTAAAAGAAGGGCTGGCAGATGGCATGGTGGTTATGGGCACTGGACTTCCACATGGTTTGAGTCCCAGACCTGATGGTTTGCTTTCTCACTTTCCCCTTCTCCCTCTCACTCTTGCTCTGTCCCTCTCTGGTCAAATTAAAATAAGCAAATGAATAAAGTTAAATAAAGTGATTTTTTAAAAAATGTATGTATGTATGTATGTATTTATTTATTTTCATGAGTTTTGCCAGAGAAAGACAGAGTGAGTGAGAAAGCAAGCTACCAGGTCTGGGACTTGAACTGCTGTCAGTCATGTGGGAATTCCAGCAGCTTAACCACCATGCCACCTGCTGGCCCCAAATAAAATAATTATTTTTAAAAAAGAAGTTAAAAGACGTAGATTTGAGTATACATATGGAAAAAATTTTTAATAAATATTGCCTCTAAGGAATGGAAGGCAGGTTTGAAGGGTCTTCAGTTGCCCGTTATTAAGAACAACAACTAATATGTATGATTTGTAGAGCAGGGGATTGTTTGACATAATAATCTAATTTGATCTTCATGATAATTATGATTACAAGTGTTAGTATCTTTTTCGTATAAATGAGAAAATTGAAACTCAGTTTCAATGTTACTCAGTTAATAAGAGGTAGAATAGAAAGCAATTCCAGATCTTCTGATACTTAATCCTCTCTCTTTTCATTGTACTGTGTAGAGGTTGAAGTAATTATCCATCTGGAATGCTGTGGAATTCAGCCTGATATAATTAAGATACTGCCCAACTACAATTTCTTTGATTTTTGTGCTAAGTTCAATAAAGGAGTGGTTTGGGTAAGGGAAATAAGAGATTATAATAGTCCCGCTAATGTGGTGGCAACAGTGAAACAAGAGATGACAGATATAAAGAACACAGAGAGCAAAGGGTCTAAGGTAACGTTGGGATTTTGAGCATGGGTCAGTATAGAAAAAGAGACATGGCCAGGAGAGTCAAATATTGCCTACAACCCCAAAACAATGAAAAGTTAAATTTATTTGGTGACTCAAAAGCTTACGCTGACCTTAGACAAAGCAGTTTGTTTAGTGTTGAAGGCCTTTTGAGATTCAAGAGTCAATGATAGGTGAAGGATGGGTATATCTTTGGAGGAGTTTGGTGATGGGGGAGAATGCACAAAGTTCAAGGGATGGTCAAGTCAAGCGGGGGAGGGGTCATTTTAGAATAAGGGAGCCTTTGAGTTTGTTAGGACAAGAGAGAGAGATTAAAGTGACAAAGACTTAACTGACAAAGTTAAATTCTAGCAGTGAGTGGGAGGAAATGGTCCCCAAGTTAGGGCTGAGTTAATTATTTTTACCTGAGAGTAGGGGCGATGTTATATTTATGTACTGTTTCTTTTATCCTCCTCAAACCTGGAAGAGTATCTTTTTTTTAAATAATTACTTTTTATTTAATTTTATTTATTATTATTTTCCAGTTTGATCTGAGAGAGACAGAGATAGAGAGAGGGAAAGTGAGAAAGCAACCTACCAGGTCCAGGACTTGAACCATAATAGACCATGTGAGAGTCCAGCGCCTCTAACCACCACATCACCAGTCAGCCCCATAGAAGAGTATCTTGACTTGTAGGTGTAAAGACAGGAGCACAGAACCAGAAGTCTAGCTCCAGCTATGTCCTTTAAATGCCTGTGTGATCTTGGCAAGTCATTTTCCTTTCTTAAGTATTATTTTCTTTATTGGCAAAATAATGAGGTAGAACTGAATGATCTCTAAGCTCTATAAGTCTTTTATTAATAGACCAGAGTAAGAAGTAGTGTTCAAAGAGATCCCACTAGTGAGGGCTGCCCATGTTTCCCTTGAGACCGTAGGCTGGACTCTCTATGGACTGGGAAGGTGGGGTAAGACCACTAACACATCCCTGTTGTGCCCGTTTCAATCCTCAGGTATGGCAAGCGAGTGGCAGACATAAAGGAGAGCAAGGAACATGCAATCACCAACAGGTAAAGTTGGGAATGGGATCCCCCAGAGGGAGGAAATAGGAATCTCCTGACTTTCGTTTTTACCCTAAGCCACTTCTGGTTTCTGTACAGACTTGTTATTTCAACCAATGGATTTGCTGCTGCTCCACAGATTCTTGTGGGAGTTTTATTGTTGTTGTTATTTTATTATTATTATTTTTTGTTATAGGGCACATGGAGAGACAGAGAGAGACAGATAGTTAGAAAGTAGAAATCACCCTCAGGGGGATAGCTATGCTACAGTCCCTTCTCCTTCATTCTCCTCTTGGGATTTCAGTCATGCACAAAAACGTGCCTGGCATGAGTTTTAAGTTGTTGTGTCTGGGACTCAAACCGCTGTTGACTACATGGGAGTCCAGCAATGTAACCGTTACGCCATCTGCTGGTCCCTGTTGTTGTTATTAACCAAGTCTAGCATTAGTGTTGAACCTTCTTCCTGCTTGACACTCCTTCCTGAATAGGGGTGCATGTGCTGTATGTGGCAGATTTTTAAAAAAGAATTAATTGACTAATTAATATAATTGATTTTGACCAGAGAGAAACACACACACACACACACACACACACACACACACACACACGGAGAGAGAGAGAGAGAGAAGAGGGAAAGTGAGAAAACAAACTGGTAGGTTTGTGACTGTGGCCAAGGAAGATTTTTAAGGCTGGAAGAAGTGGGTTTAGATTATAATCCTGAAAGAAATAATCCCAAAAGATCAAAATCCTTGAAGTCTAAAATCCCAAAGATCTAAATGCTAAAAATATAATTCTGGAGAAAAAAATAAAAAAAAAAATTTAGAAGATATTTGCCTACATTTTAAAAGGGGATTTATTTGAAAATATGGAAATACAGAATGAATACTTCATCGGCCACTTTACACAATTAAATGTAGGCAGTAATGTACATATTTTATAAGCATAACCACTCAGGTATACTAATGACAGTTGCACAGGTGTGACAGTTATAAGCAGATGAATCGTATTCATAAGGAAACAGATCAACAAGTGAAGCGTATGACACCACTATGGTTGGTACCTGATGACACTCAGCTTTATAACTTCAGTCATCTGAAATACTGTGACTAAGTATTATGATGAGATCGATCAAAAGTCACGATGGGGGCTCTTTCCCACTATACAAGATGGCAGGTGAAAAAGCTGCAAAGCAGGATACTAAGAAGAAACCTGAAGCCAGGAAGGCTGATGCCAGTGGCAGGGTTGAAAAAGGTGACTCCAAGCCTAAAAAGCCCAAGAAAGGGAAGCCCCATTGCGGAGAAACCCCGTCCTAATCTGGGGCATCGACATGTACTCCCAATCTGCCGTGTATTCCAGGAAGGCCATGTACAAGAGGAAATACTCGGCCACTAAATCCAGGATCGAAAAGAAAAAGAAGGAGAAGGTTCTTGCCACTGTCACAAAACCAGTTGGTGGAGACAAGAATGGTGGTACCCAGGTGGTTAAACTGCGCAAAATGCCTAGGTATTATCCTACTGAAGATGTGCCTCGAAAGCTGTTGAGCCACGGAAAAAAATCCTTCAGTCAGCCTGTGAGAAAGCTGCAAGCCAGCGTCACTCCTGGGCCCATTCTGATCATCCTCACTGGACGCCACAGAGGCAAGAGAGTGGTTTTCCTGAAGCAGCTGAGCAGTGGCTTGCTACTTGTAACTGGACCGCTGGTTCTCAATCGAGTTCCACTGCATAGAACACACCAGAAATCTGTCATCGCCACCTCCACGAAAATTGATATTAGCAAAGTAAAAATCCCAAAGCACCTTACTGATGCTTACTTCAAGAAAAAGAAACTACATGGGGCTGGCAAGTGGCATAGTGGTTAAGGGCACTGGACTCCCACATGGCCGACTGCGGTTCGTGTCTCGGACCTGGTGGCTTGCTTTCTCACTTTCTCTCTCTCTCTCTCTCTCTCTCTCTCTCGCTCTCTCTTGCTCTGTACCTCTCTGGTCAAAATTAGAATAAATAAGTAAATAAATAAAGTTAAATAAAATAACTCTTTAAAAAAAAAGTAAAGAAAAAGAAACTGTGGAAGCCCAGACGCCAGGAAGGTGAGATCTTCGACACAGAAAAGGAGAAATACGAGATTTCAGAGCAGCGCAAGATTGATCAGAAAGCTGTGGACTCTCAAATTTTACCAAAAATCAAAGCTGTTCCTCAGCTCCAGGGCTACATGTGATCCATGTTTGCCTTTACCAGTGGAGTTTATCCTCACAAATTGGTGTTCTCAATTTTTGCCAAGAACCTAATAAAATAACTGATCATATATATATATATATATAAATCATGATGGGGGTCAGCAGATGGTGTGGTGGTTAAGACAGCTAGATCCTACATGGTTGACTCTGAGGTTCAAGTACTGGGCCTGAAGTTTGAAAATCATGTGTGTGTGTTGGGGGGGTGTTGGGGAGTAGTAGGTGTCATGGTGATTAAGGTGCTGGACTCCCATACGGCTGACCGTGGTTCAAGTTCTGGGCCCAATGGTTTGGAAATCACATAAAGCACCTGCATGCCCAAAATCCCAGGAGGAGAATGAAAGAAAAGGGATTACAGCATGGCCATCTTCTTTGGGGAGTGAATTCTCACTTTCCCTTTCACTAGCTCTCTCTGTCTCTCTCTGGTGAGTATATGAATCTTATGGCAAAAAAGAAAATCATACCAGGCGCACATCCTAAGTCCTGAGAGGAAAATGGAAGGAGAAGAGATTGCAGTGTGGTTATCCCCTCAGGAGGTGTTTTATCATGTTCTCTTCTCTCTCTCCAGCAAGCACATGCACCCACAGCAAGCTAAAAAAACAAACAACATCAAAAAAACAAACATGATGGGTCACCACCACATATACAATTGCAGAAAACACTGGTATCTTTTTTTCTAAAGGATTATTTTATTATTTAATGTTATTTATGTATTTATTTTAATGTGACCAGAGAGGGAGGAAGGAGGGGGAAGGAGAGGGAGGGAGGGAGGGAGGGAGGGAGGGAGGGAGGGAGAGAGAGAGAGAGAGAGAGAGAGAGAGAGAGAGAGAGAGAAAGTAATGCACCAGGTCTAGGACTTGAACCACAGTCAGCCATGTGAGAATCCAGCGCCCTTAACCACCATGCCATCTGCTGGCCCTGAGCTGACATCTTGAGAAATTTTATTTTTACAAACGCAAACATAAAAAAAGCACAGCTCTTTACTTATTGGGGGAAGTTTTAATGTTTTTATAAACATGCAAGTGCTTACACACAAAGTTACTATTGTGATGATGTACTTTTGCAAAGTCAAATTTGCCAAAAATTTATAAAATAAATAGAACTCTATTAAAGTCTTTATATAATTTATACTTCTAGTATTGATGCAAAGATGAAATGTATAACATAGCAAATTATAAAAAATAATGTTGACTACTTAAAACAATGGAAACAAACTGAAAAAAGTAAAAGAAAAAAACCCTAACAAATAAAAGAATAAATAGAAAATCTGATAAAGGAAAGAGTGTCATACAGGGATACATTATGAGCAATTGCACAGAGGTGGTGCCTAAGAGCTACCCAGCTTTCATGATCATTAATTATGTATTGAAATTTTATATCGTGATGAATAGCTGCCTATTTTCCTTGTAGGGCATGGCTCTTCTCAGAGAATATGTTCACATTAATTTTCTATGTAGTGTTACCCTTTTCAAAATCATCTGCGATTTGACGTACATCCATATTAGCATTCTTTATTAAAGTTTCTCATCTTCCTTGTCATACTCCTATGTTGTTTTGGATATACATTAATCCCTTTCCAGAATTCAGGTTTCTCCCCCTCTTGTATAGCCTTTATTTTCAATGGGAATCATGGTTTTCAGGATTTCAACATTCAGGATTTTAATCTTTTGGGATTGTGATTTTTAAGATTTTATATGTTTGGGATTTTGATCCTTTGGGGCTTCAACATTTGGGATTATGGTGTTCAGGATTGTGTCTTTTTATTTTTATTTTTAATTTTTGGAGAGGTTTTCGCTATAGGGCGCGTGTGCTCGGCAAAAAGAGAGACAGAAAGCGAGAAATCACCCCCCAGGGGGGATGGCCACGCTGCAATCCCTTCTCCTCCATTCTCCTCTCGGGATCTTGGGCATGCACGCACACATACCTGGCGTGAGTTTTAAGCCACCGGGTCCGGGCCGCGAACCGTGGTCGACTACGTGGGAGTTCAGCGACATAGCCATTACGCTAACTGCTGGTCTCGCCAGGATTGTGTCTTTTGTTATTTATGATCGGCACCAGAAAAGACAATATTCTCTAGTTTTCCTTTCCTTCCTCAGTGGCCAGTTTCACTGTCAACGGCGGCAATTTCTGCGGATAGCAGTGAGGGAGCTGGAGACTGTGTTTACTGATGAACCAGGACTACTGGGACCCAAGGCAAGAGAAAACCAATGATAAGAGACTCCATGTGGGGCTGACTTGGCATGCTTAAGATTTTGTATCTGTATCTTCTATGATCTATTCATATGTGTATATGTTGATTTTCTTGAATCTGTTTGTAGTACCCTAGCGCTTTTTTGTATAAGGGTGCATGTGCTTACCAGAGGGACAGACAGAAAGCAAGAAATCACCCCGTGGGGGGATGGCCATGCTGCAGTCCCCTCTCTTCTATTCTCTTGGGATTTTGGGCATGAACGCATACATGCCTTGCATGGTTTTTTCAAGCTGCCAAGTCCAGGACTCAAATCTTGGTTGACTATGTGGGAGTCCAGCCCATAACCATTATGCCATTTGGTGCCAACCCTAACACTTTTTATAGTTCTTTTTCAGTACTATTGTAGTGTGTCATGTATTGTAGCTGTTTATGTACTTGTCTTACACTCTATTTGAATATAAGCTAATTGAAAACAGAGGCTGTGCTTTTGTTTTAAACAACATAAATGCCTATAAATATTTCTAACATTTAATTTGATAGGGAGGAGCTAGTACTTACTGTGAACCAGTGTCAATGTAGGTACATGTTTGATTCTGTGTCACATAGTGGGTTTTTTGGGGGTCTGTGTGTTTATTATTGGACACTGTTCATGTGGCTTCATAATCCTATCCACATGCATTTTATCATGGTAGTTTTCTCTTTGCTTTGAAGTCCATTTTTAGATCTGAAGATTTTGATAATCCCTATTCTCTCCTTAGGCCCTTTTTGCTTTCATGGCCCTGTCCTTCATTCGTGATGAGGTCACCTGGCTGGTTCGCCATACAGAAAATGTCACCAAGACAAAGACACCTGAAGACTATGCTGACTCGTTAGTACTTGACATGGTTAAGAATCTTGTCCTTAGATAAACTGGGAAAAGGGGACTAAGAGGGATCAAATGACCTCAGAAGTTCTCAATTTCTGTCCTATCAGTGTATTTCGCTCAATGCATACTTCTATCCTCATATAGCTCTCTGTTTGCATTCTCTACTTCGCAGGAGTATTGCGGAGTTACTTTTCTTGTTAGAGGAAATTAGAACTCTGGTCCGAAGACACATCAAAGTGATACAGCAATACCACCTGCAGTACTTGGCCAGATTTGATTGTCTTGTACTTAGTGACATCATTCAGGTATGTTTACTTGATTATACTTTGGAAATTTCAGGATATCCTTGTTCTTTTTCCTGTTGGAATCACCCTGCCTGACTATCATGCTATGTAGATTGAGTGTTGAAAATCCTGATTTTTCCCTCTACATTTGTTAAAGGAGGGAAAAAGAAAAAAGGGTAGGCTCAGCCATAGTGATGAAGTGGTAGCACAATTCTCTGCAAGATGGAAGTCATATGGAAGATGAGAGTTTCATTCCCAGGCTGATTTGTACATGGCTGGGCACATGTGCATATGCCTGTGATTCTGGCTGGTTGGGAATGGATGGAGCGGGAAATTGTGTCATGAGACTCTGTTGAAGGTGTTTATCTCTGTCTTTCTCTCTCTCTCTCTTGAAATGAACCAAAAAAGTTTAAAAAAGAGGCTAATAATCTCAGCCAGTGTTCTCCCCTCACCATGCCCCCCCCCCCCCCCACAGAATTAACTACACAGAATTAAAAAAGAAAAATAAAGAGAAATTGGATGTTGTATGAGAGGGAACAAAGAAGCTTCTTCCTTTTTTTTTTTTTTTTTTTTTTTTTTTTGCTTGACTTTTTCTGGTTTTGGCACTTAATATTTCTTTCAACTTTCATTGGCTGACTGAGCCTTGTGGTCCTAGTTTCTATCCTGGGGGAGCCTGTGCCCTTTGATGGTAACCTCACCTCCTCTTTCAGAACCTGTCTGTATGTCCAGAGGAAGAATCTATCATCATGTCCTCATTTGTCAGCACTCTGTCCTCTCTGAATCTCAAGCAAGGTAACTGCAGGGAGGTGGGGAGGCAGAGCATATGTGAGGGCAAACATCTTTTTTCTGGAAAGATTGATCTTTGAGTCAGAGAATGGGAAAAGATGGCTTTGAAAAGGACCCAACATTCTATGTAGTCATATATTAGGGTACGGCTTTATTATTTCCTTTTAGATTTATTTTTACTTTTTCTTGCAGTTGATAATGGAGATAAATTTGAATTTTCTGGATTGAGGCTGGATTGGTTTCGCCTACAGGTAATGGTCTGTTCCTGTTAATGGTTCCATCCTCATTCTTTCTCCTCCGAAGTCCCTTCTCTTTTTATCTCTTAAGCTCTGTTTAATAGAGTGAGTCAACTGTGAAAACTGCTGACTGGACAGTTTATATCCAGGCCAAATTGTAGTTGCAACGTTGGGAGCCCTTTTCACTTGCCTTGCTTTTCTCTGTCCTTTTCCCAACCTCCACCACAGGCATACACCAGTGTGGCTAAGGCCCCCCTGCACCTGCATGAGAACCCTGACTTGGCCAAGGTGATGAACCTCATTGTCTTTCATTCCCGAATGCTGGACTCAGTAGACAAAATGCTGGTGGAAACTTCTGACTTGTCCACTTTCTGGTATGTCTGGGTCTACAGCTCTATCAGTTCACTCGATCTATTGCCTGGCCTCTCTGGAGGACTGTAATTCAAATTGTAAAACAAAGTGGGAAAGTCTTGTTTTCTCTAAGATCTCTTTCAAGGTGAGTGCTCAAACTTCACAGCTCACTCATGCTGCCTTCTACCAATAATCCTAAATGATGGGAATTTGAAGTTGATTCCCTTTCATTTTGCATTTGTCCTCTTTTTAAAGTTTATTCTATGAGCGAGAGAGACAAAGAGAGAAAGAGAGATAGAGGTATTGACACTGCGAACCACCCCTAATCAGCCTGGGTCATGGGCACACACTTGCTTGGAGTACTCGGGGAGATTTTCAGATGTGAACAAGCAACTTACCCACATGGATTTGCCTTACGGAGCATTGTGACTTATTGCTGTGCCTCCATCCAGCCCCTGTATTTGTCATTTTGAGAAAGTTGTTTGGACTTTACGTAGCCTTACCCTTCATTAGGATAATTTTTCTGTATGTCTTTTCCAATCTTCTCTCATCATCTTCTTCTTCTTTTTCTTTTTTTTAAAGAGAGATTTATGCTATAGGGCGCATACACTTACTGGAGAGACAGTGAGACAGAAAGCAAGAAATGACCCTTCATGGGGGTTGGCCACACCACAATCACTTTTCTTCCATTCTCCTGTCAGGATTTTGGGCATGCACACACATGTGCCCAGTGTGAGTTCTAAGCCTCCGGGTCCAAGACTCGAACTGTGGCTGGTTACATGGAAGTCCAGTGATGTAACCATTATCCCATTTGCTGGTCCCCTCATTTTCACTGATATCTTTAGAAACTTTTGGGGCTTGCAGGTGGCATGATGGTTAAGGTGCTGGACTCCCACTTGGCCGCCATGGTTTAAGTCCTGGACCTGGCAGATTGCTTTCTCATTTTCCTTCTCTATCTTGCTTTCTCTCTGTCTGTCTCTGGTCAAATTAAAAAATTATAATAATAAATTATAAAAACAATAATGATAAATAAAAACCCCACAATATGTTGTCTCTGCTCTTGGCAGTCAGTATAGATAGGGAGATGTAGTACCTATGTAAAGGAGATCAACATAATACTGGCAGATAAAAGATAGTGTAAAAGAGTACTTGAAAGTACTTTCCTCAAGGGCTGAGGAAAAATCATGTCATAAAATTAATCTGAAAAGGTTTTCTGAAGTCTGGGTGTCAAATGTTGGTGGGAATGTAAATGAACAGTATCAAAGGACTTTTAAATTAGGGGTAATGACCCAAATCATGTAAGGGTTCTGAGGGAGGAATAGCAAATTTCATATAAGGAAAGAGAAGATTATCACTAGGCTGCCAGGAGATTCATTTATAACTCTGAATGGGTTAAGCTTCTGGGGTTCCCTTCTACCTGGAAGATAGAGAAATTAAGGAGGGAGTAGTGAAAATCAATAAATATTTGTTGAAAGAATGGATATTCTCTCTACTTCAAAGGGAGTATCTCCTAAATTCCAGTTTTATTCTCTGCAGCTTTCATCTCCGTACCTTCGAGAAGATGTTTGCTATGACTCTGGAGGAACCCACGATGTTGCGCTATGCCATTGCTTTCCCTCTGATCTGTGCCCATTTTGTCCACTGCACTCATGAGATGTGCCCAGAAGAGGTAGGTATCTGAACTCTAAACCCTGTCATCTTTCTAGTTGCATCTCATCTTTATTGTTCGCAACACAACTCCAGTGGTTGATTTTGGTCCCGGGGAGTGTACAAACATGAGTCCCTAAATAGCTCAGCTCGATGTAGAATGTGTCCTTTCTCTTCTGGTTCCTTCTGTAGGAGTGGGTGGCTCAGGAAACGGGATCACAGCCATCATGAAAAGAAGTGGCCATCCTGGGGATAACAGTTTCTTTCTTGCTGCCTCTTTCTCGTAGTACCCCCACCTGAAGAACCATGGTCTTCACCACTGCAACTCCTTCCTGGAAGAGTTGGCCAAGCAGACCAGCAACTGTGTCCTGGAGATTTGTGCCGAACAGCGAAACCTGAGTGAGCAGGTAGGCTCATTCCTTTTGTTTTCAGTCTCCTCCTTGCCAACCCTTAATGCCTTTCCGCTCTCTCTACCTTCGTTTCCTTCCCAATGCCAATTTGTCTGACTCTCTCCAGCAGGGCTAGAGCTTTTGTGTACTTGAGTTTATGGAAGGATTCTTTTCTTAGTGTCTTTTTTTTTTTCAGTCTACTCCCTCAGGACTAGACAGAAGTGTCTAAAAATAAATACTCTTATTTAAACAGCTGCACTCCAACAAGATCTGTGTTCTCATTTGAAGGGTTCCAACAGATGAGTTAACTTTCCAATTTACTTACCCTTGTTTCTTTGCTCTGAGTACACAGACATAGGACAGTGGCCCTCAGATCACCTACCTTGTCACATCTTTCTGTTCCTCTGCATCCTTATCAGAGGCTATCAAGATATTTTGGGGCACCTCTTCAGTGTTTATCCCCAGGGATGCTTTCTTGTCTTTGTCTTCTTATTTTCCCTCTCCCCTCCTTTGCCTAACTCACAGCACCCTGGTCATGATGAACTCAACTAATATTTCAGGAAATTTAAAAATAAGGAACTTGTATTTTTCTTGAGTCTTTTAGATTTTCCAGACTACCTACCCTTCCTGGGTTTGAGTCAGGCTTTGTATCCACTTCGGTCAAGGGGAGCAGGGTGTGTGTGTGTGTGTGTGTGTGTGAGAGAGAGAGAGAGAGAGAGAGAGAGAGACCTCCCTGAGTATGTGTGTGATCATGATCTGGGTGTGACTGAGGCTGGGAGCTGATCATGACATCAGGACCCTCCTAGAGGTGCTGTCTCTTTGTATTTGTCTCTTTCTCACTCTTGGAAGAAGTAAATAAATGAACTTAAAAATACTTTCTTTATAGAAATGGCACAAGGATTAAATGAAATAAATAGAGTACATTAAATATTTGATACACAGCACTTAAAAATTATTGGCTCTTATGTAAGTTGGTAGTTACTGGATACTGAGATCTGTGCTGAGTATTTGGGGCGGGGACCCGGAGGAAGAGGCACAATCTCTGTCCTTTGGAAATGTCTCAGTTTAAGGGATAAGGAAGTACAAATAAATGTTTGAAAGAAATATAAATAATTAATGCAAAGAAGAAATGTAAATGAGTACAATTGTAGGTATATCATCACTCACTATGAATACCTACTACACGCAAGGGACACAGGTAAAGAGATTTGTTCAGTGCTGTAACAAGAATGACTGAACTATGATGTTAGTAACTGTTTTTATGTACAGCTGAGTTTTTGTAGCCAAATGAGTATTGGCCCTTCAAAGTCATTATTTTGAGCAAATAATTAGTAATTACTAATAGAGTTACATGTTTTGGAACTGCTTTTTGAATCTACCAAAGACACTTTGACATAATTTCAGAGTTGACGTCTTTATTTTTTTTTTTTTGAGATATTTTTGTTATAGGGCACATGGGCTCGCTGGAGAGACAGAGCAAGAGAGACAGAAAGTGAGAAATCACTCCTAAGGGGGGATGACCATGCCACAATCCCTTATCCTCTATTCTCCTGTTGGGACTTTTGGCACGCACGCACATGCACCTGGTGTGAGTTTTAAGCCACTGGGTCTGGGACTTGAACTGTGGTCAGCTACATGGGAGGCCATCGTTGTAAATGATCATTACGTCATCTGCTAGTCCTGGCAGGTCTTTGCCTATCAAGGAGGTCTTGATTTTTTTGAAACTGCCAAGAGTTTGGATTTTGAAAGAACATAACTATGTAATAACAAAACCAGTTTTTCTGTGTGGCTATTATGGTACTCGAAGAGTAATTACTGTTGAAGAGTTTCCAGACAAGTTCTGCACATGCATGGCAGCATTAGAATAATGGAGAGAATTCTGATGATCTTGGAAGGAATTACCTGAACATATCATTCTACCTTATACGTTTTGTATGGCTAACTTGGATATCTTGGTGAAGGGAAGAGTTGCTAGATTGGTGTTTAAGCTAATTATCAATAAATGTGGCAGGGGTCAGGAGATGGCATGGCAGTTAAGGCACTGGACTCCCACATGGTTGACCATGTTTCAAGTCCCAGAGTTGGTGGCTTGCTTTCTCATTCTCTTTTCTCTTTGCTGAGCGCACATGCCCTATAGACTGGCAGGTGGCATGGTGGCTAAGGGTGCTGGACTCCCACATGACTGACCTTGGTTCAAGGGGGGAAGGTGATCTGGTGGCTTGCTTTCTCACTCCTCCCCACCCCCACTTTGCCCTCTCTGATCAAATAAGTAAGTAAGTAAATAAATAAATAAATAAAGTTAAATAAAATAATTTTTAAAAAAATTTTTGAATAAGTAATTCTTATAAAGAAAAAAACATAGCATGCAAGTAAATAAATAAATAAAAGAAATAAGAGAGTACTGGCCACGTCATGAGCTCTGAGTCTTTGGAGGGTTTTGGTGGTGCAGGTAACTGTCTCCATGGGACAAAACATGAAGGAATGCAGCGAGACAGTTGTTTCATCTAGCAAAAAATAACTGTTTTCTCAGGTTGCAAGACCCCAGAAAGTACAATTAGGTGGACTGCTTTCATATATATGTATATGTGTGTGTGTGTGTATAAATTGTTTTTTTAACATGAATTTTCTACTAGGAAAATCTCTCTCAGAATGTGGTGGTGGGATGTTGCTATGATCCCAAAAGATACTGCCAGCTTGAGACTTCGAGCCTATAGATAGGGAGATATTTATGATAGCTAAAAAAGGGAAGCACATTCCAGATAGAACCCCATTAGAGAAAGAGATGATGGAAGGATTGAGAGAGAAAGCAGAAAGATACAAGAATAGACAATAATGGAGAGATCTTTTTTATCACTGTTAGATGGACTACTTGGTAGTTTCAGCAATTAATCTCATTTCTCCACTCACCTGTGTATGTTTTGAAAGCTTCTGCCTAAGCACTGTGCCACCACCATCAGCAAGGCCAAGAACAAGAAAATCATGAAGCAGAGGCAGACTCCCAGAAGGGGAGAGCCTGAGAGGGATAAGCCGGGAGCTGAGAGTCACCGGAAGAATCGTAGCATTGTCACCAAGTAAGGACCTGAGCCCAGAGGGCCAACTGGGCACTGCATCAAAGCAGTTAGAAAAGGAAGGGGGGATGAGGAGACAGTGAAAATATGGAAGTGGTGGTGAGGAATGGTAGATATGGAAGAGCATTTAAATATGAGTTTTCTGCTTTGCCTTGAAAGTCTACATTGACGTGCCGTGGCCGGGGTTCTGCCCCGCGTGCCGTGGCCGGGGTCTGCCCCGCGTGCCGTGGCCGGGACTCTGCCCCGCGTGCCGTGGCCGGGGTTCTGCCCCGCGTGCCGTGGCCGGGTTCTGTCCCCGCCTGCCGTGGCCGGGGCTCTGCCCCGCATGCCGTGGCCGGGGTCTGCCCCGCGTGCCGTGGCCGGGGCTCTGCCCCCGCGGGCCGTGGCCGGGATCTGCCCCGCGTGCCGCAACCGCTGATGGCCGTCTCTGCTTTCCTGAGCCGCGTTCCTGAAACTGTGTTCCATGGAGATTCACCTACATTTGCGGGGCTGCACGAGACCCACCCTTGGTCCAGCCCTGAGTGCAGTCTACGTTTCCTATTGTTGGGAACTTTATGATCTGATAATTGGAAAAAAAAATCATGTTTATCATAAAAAATAATTAGAATAATAATAATAATGATTGGGGGAAACATAGGAAAGATATTGAATGTTGAAGCGGGGAGATTAATGTCTCTGTACTGACTGACATGCATGGCATTCCCTTTTGAAAAAGCAATGTAATACACTGTAAAGTTGTATGTAATTCAATGTAATAAAAAAATAGATAATTAAAAAAAAAAAAAAAAGAAAGTCTACATTGATGTATACTGTTCTAGACTGAGAGCCCTAGAAGATGAAAGGGGTCATGGGGCCTGACAGGCCAGATCTGTTTATAATCAAGGCTCATTTTACTTTCTAGCATGGACAAGCTACACCTAAATTTGACTGAATTGGCACTGACAATGAATCATGTATACAGTTTCTCTGTGTTTGAACACACGATCTTCCCTTCTGAGTATCTCAGCAGCCATTTGGAAGCCAGACTCAACAGGTATCACTCTTTCTTCACTTCCTCTGTGTGCAT
This sequence comes from Tupaia tana, assembly GCA_026018925.1. NCBI lineage: Eukaryota > Metazoa > Chordata > Mammalia > Scandentia > Tupaiidae > Tupaia > Tupaia tana. The sequence continues at coordinate 158,669,103 of JAKSZU010000006.1, forward strand.
AGTATGGTAGTAGTCAAAGTTGGGTTCCATTAGAGTCAGCCTGGTGGTCATGCCACACTCTGGAGTTTTTGATGCAATCAGTCTATTATAGGTCCTAAGCATCTTTGTTAAAACTAAGCAAACAAGAACCAGCAGATTATGTCGCTGGACTCCCACATAGTCAATTGTGGTTTGAGTCCCAAACCTGGCAGCTTAAAACTCACAGCAGGTATGTGTGCATGCATGCCCAAGATCCCGAGAGGAGAGTGGAGGAGAAGGGATTGCGGCATGGCCATCCTCTGGGGGGGGGGGGGTGATTTCTTAGTTTCTGTCTCTCTGTCTCTCTGCTGAGTACATACACCCTATAGCAAAAATTTCTCTAGAAAAAACAAAACAAACAAAAACTAAGCAAACAAAAAGAATTCTAAACATTTACAGGTCATCTTGAGGAACAGCTGGAATTGATCACCACTGGTTTAGTAGAATGAGCAGAGCCTTCTGAGCCAGCGGGTCTGTCATCTTGGCCATTAGTTAAGAAACTGGAACAAATTTTTCTTTCTTTACCTGTCTTTAAGAAATGATTCTGAGTCAGTGATTTTTTATTTTTAATTGCCAGAGGTAATGAGTGCTCACTAGAGCAAGAGAACCCCCTAGTTGGGCTTGCCCACAGTACAGCCCCTTTCTTATTTCCACCAGGATTTTGGGCACACACACACACACACACACACACACACACTGTGTTTTTCAAGGAGTCAAGGTCAGGGTTTAAACTGCAGTTGACTGGGTGTGATCCAGGTCTCGATACACAGTGGTTAACCATTGTGTTGTGTGGTCAGCCTTACACTGGAGCAGATTATCTAGTTTGTTCAAGCCAGCTTCTTCCTCCTAAAGTAAGGTAATCGTATTTAATTTATAGGTATGTGAGAATTACTGTAATTGAGAATTTGTAGAGAATTAAAGATAATAATGAGTGCAAAGTTCTAGTGATTTTACTGGTAGACCTTAGTAAATTCAATTCTCTTCTTTCTGCTTTGTCCCTCATTCCATTGCCTCCTAAAGTAGGCTGAAACCCCTTAGGTTGGCGTTGGTCACTATAGTCAGCAGTTGGAATGAGAGAAAGACGATTATGAATAATCCCCTAGTCTTCCCTGTTTTGTTTTGGAATATGTTCATTCATTCAAAAATATTTGTTTTGGGGCCAGCTGGGTGGCTGGATCCCACATGGCTGACTGCGGGGTTATAGTCCCAGACCTGATGGCTTGAAAAACATGCCAGGTACATGTGCGTGCATGCGTGCCCAAAATCCCGAGAGGAGCATGATGTAGAAGGGATTGCTGTATGCTCATCTCCCTGAGGTGTGATTTCTCACTTTCTCTCATATACATACATACATACATACATGTGTGTGTGTGTGTGTGTGTGTGTATTGGGTTGCTATAGAGTACGTGAACTTGCCAGAGAGAGACAGAGAGAAAGTGAAAAATCACGCACTGGGGGTGGGGATGTCTGTGCATCATATACATATATACATACATACATACGTATGTGTGTGTGTATAAAATCACACCCTGTGGGTAGGGATGACCTCGCAGTAATCCCTTCTCTATTTTCCTCTTGGGATTGTGGGTATACACTCACACATGCTTGGCATGCTTTTCGAGTCACCTGGTCCAGGGTTTGAACTGTACGACTGGCCATGTGGGATCTAGTTACCTTAACCACTATGGCACCTAGCTGGACCATTATTTTTTTTTTAATTGCAAGAGGGCATGTGCACTCTCCAGAGAGAGAGAGAGAAAGGAATAGAGGGAAAAAGCAGCCTCCAGTGGGATGTGGTCGTGTCGCAATCTCTTCTCCATTTCTTCATCTAGTCAGGATTTTGAACAATGCCTGAACACATGTCTGTCATTTTTCTCAAGTGCTGGGGCTGGAATTTGAGCCACAGTTGACCATGGAGGATCTGGCTCTCTTAACCAATAGGCCATGGGGCTGGCCCTTAAAAAATATTTATTGGAAAAAAAAATTATTGGGCCAGCCAGTGGCATGGTGGTTAAGGCAGCTGGATTCCATATGGCTGATTGTGATATGAATCTCAGACCTGGCAGCTTGAAAAACACCCTGGGCATGTATGTATGTGTGCCCAAAATCCTGAAAGGAGGCAGAAATAGAGGAGAAAGGATTGTGGCATGACCATTCCCCTTGGAGGGGGTGCTTTCTCATTTTCCTTCTTTCTCTTTGGCAAGCACATGTTGTCCTCTGACAATTAAAAAAAAGTGGTTGAACAATATATATATATATTTTTCTTTTTTTGGAGAGTTTTTTTTTTTTTTTTTTTTTTTTTTTTCTTGTTGGGCACGTGTGCTCGCCAGAAAGACAGAGAGAGACAGAGATATAGAAAACGAGAAATCACCCTGCAGAGGGGATGGCCACGCCGCAATCCCTTCTCCTCCATTCTCCTCTCGGGATCTTGGGCACGCATGCACACATGCTCGGCGGAAGTTTAAGCCACTGGGTCCGGGACTCAAACCATGGTCGACTACATGGGAGTCCAGTGACATAGCCATTACAGTAACTGCTGGTCCCGACAATATTTTTCAAAGAGTGTGAGTCAGGAGTGTTCTAGAAGGTGTTATTATAGCAGTATAAAAAACAAGTAAGAATCTCTGCCCCTATGTGGCTTACCTTCTAGTGGGGAAGTTAGGAAAATAAGAAGGTAGAATATATTGTAGGTTAGATAGTGATCCATACTGAACAAAAAAGATAAAGCAGGGAAGGGAGCTAGAAAATGTGTGTGTGAGTGAGGGGGTGGTAGTGGTAGTGAGTGTTTCAGTTTTATTATAGATAAGATGACCAGAGACCGTCTTAAGAAAGTGATATTTACCTAAATCCCTCGTCCCTAGTCTATTATTGTATTTTTTATAGAAATACCTGAGAATGGGCGAATTTAAGAGAATAAAAGTTTATTTGACTCACAGTTATGGCTGTGTGGAAGGCCCAAAGCCATTACAAAATGGTAGAGGACAGGATCGTGAGCAGATCTGCTGTCCTTAATTTCTGCTGGTCTGGTCTCCTTTCTTCTAAACATTCCAGAACTCAGTCATAGGGGCCTGACCCTAATGATCTTAGCATACCCAAAGGAAGAATATTTTTGAGCCTGTTTTTTTTTAAATTATTTATTAAATTAATTATTATTATTTTTAATTTTCCATATGGCATACACACTGACCTGAGAGAGAGAGAGAAAGAGAGGGAAAATGAGAAAGCAAACTGCCAGGTCTCGGACTCGAACCATAGTTGGTAGTTGGCCAATGTGGGAGTCCAGTGACTTAACCACCACACCACCTGCTGGCCCCTTGAGCTGGTGTTTTGACATTAGGAGATGCAGGTTTTCAATTAGATTTTTGCTTGGGTGAAGTGAAATTAGTTTGTTTTCATGACATACACATTAGTTAGATGGAAGAAGTGTCTCTGTTGCATACACAATGTAAAGAAGATGACAGTTCGATAATTGTCTATGTGCAAACCACCAGAAGCTGGTGGTGATTTACTGCCCTGGAGGAGCATAAGTGTGATATTCTAGTTTTCACTGAATATCTTTGATACTTGCTTCATTGGCATCTTTGTTCCCAAAGCCCGGAGGTGGGCCTAGAGGTTTGACCTCAGTGAAAACTCTCAAGTAGATTAGGCTGTCCCTTCTGTATTTATTATTTTCCCTCAAGTACCACTTTTTTTTTTTTTTTTTTTTTTTTTTTTTACTTCTTTTGCCTTCCATCTGTGGAGCAGACCCTTCTGTTCTGTTCTCCTCACTGCCATAAATATTTTGACAAAGATACAAAATAAACAAAATACTACCAAATATCTGTGGCTTTAGAAAAAATCTGATGAACTCATTTATATTGAGGTATAAATGACTGACAAAGGCTTCAAGTGTGATGTTTCTTTTTCTCCTATGGTTTGTACTTTAACAAGGAAAAAAGCCTTAAGTCAAATGGCCAACTGTGCAATCTCAGGTACCTGAGGAAGGTATTTGGGAAGCAGTTGGGGGGGGGGGCAGGGGTCTTCCTGGTGTGTCCCTACAATAACATAGTGGGGGCAGTTTTTCCACCTCTTCTTAGGTTGGCTATAGCTGCATACCAGCCAGGAGTGCTCTCTGTCCAGCCCTGGCATCCCTTGGCTGCTTGGGATTGTACCTTACTCCCAAGGATTTATAAGCATTACTTTCCATTTCTTTCTTTTTTAACTTAAAAAAAAAAATTACCAGAGGGCATATGCTCTCACCAGACAGAGAGAGAGAGAGAGAGAGAGAGAGAGAGAGAGAGAAAGAGAGAGAGAGAGAAAACACCACTCCCCCCATGGGTTATGGTCACCCGGCAATCCTTTTTCTCCATTCCTTTCTGTCAGGATTTTGGCCCACATGGCTGTGTGCCTGGTGTGTTTTTCAATTTGTTGAGTCTGGGACTTGAACTGCAGTCAGCCATTTGGGATCGTTTCAGACGACTTATCTGCTGTGCTAAAGGGCTAACTCGCTGGTTTTCCATTTCTGACAGTGGCTGGAAGTAATTCTTTCCAAGGAGGAAAGAAAATATTGACATTGACAAATACACAAGTGGTGTGAGTCCTCCAGTGGAGAGAAGGAATTTAGGGGCTCAGATCTTTTCCCACCCGACCGAATTTCTCCAGTGGTACTAGAACATAGTGGTTAGGAAGAATCAAATATTATTTGATTCAAGACCTAGCTCTGTCACTTGCCAGCTGTGTGGTTTTCTGCCAGTGATTTACCATTTCTGTCTTAATGTCCTCACCCATGAAATGGGGGTAATAATTGTTTCTACCGTATTGGGTTGCATTGAGGATTAAATGAGATAATATGTGTGGTAGAATTATAGCACAGCACCTGGAACACAGTGCACACGTAATAATTGTTACTATTTTTATCATTATGATTGTAATTATGATAATTATAATATTTTTTTATCTCGTAGAGCAATTGTGTGCCTGGCTGGCTACAATGCCACGACCCAGGAGATCATGAGGCCTTCTGAGCTGCTGGCAGGAGTCAAATCATACATCAGTTTCATACAGTCACTGGCCCAGTTTTTGGGTGCAGATGCTTCCAGAGTCATCCGCAACGCCCTCCTGCAGCAGACACAGCCACTGGACTCGGGCGGGGAACAGACCATCACCACTCTCTACACAAACTGGTCAGTGTTGCCCACCCTTTCCCATCACCTTACTCTTTGTTAGTATATATTTTTTTCTTTATGCAGTAGGACCTCAGGGCTCAAGCATTTTAGCTCTGAGGTTTCCTTCTAACCTTCAATGTAATATCCATCCACCTACCCTGCAGCTATTTGAACTTTCTCCTCTTAATCTCTAGTTCTTAATTTTTCTTTTCTGGATTCTCACTGTTTCAATTTCAAATGATCTCTCTAAAGTTCTGTTGCTTCTCTTTTTGCCCTAGATTCTCCCTCTGAAACTCATCCTGCATACCATCTCTCCAGAATACTGCCTCATCCCCAGACATGACCATGAGTAGTAGGTTGTTCTTAATAGGAACAGGGGTCTTCTCAGAACTGAGGAAGGTGGTAATCAGCATTATTTCCTTTGAGATTTTTAAGAACGAAAGGAGCTGGATTCCTACCTCCCCAAGCCACTGGGTGGCGCTATTAATCTTATATCAGCTCAGCTGGAGACAGCAAAGAACTCCCCCTACAGGGGAGCAAAGCTTGCAAATACTTGGCAACAGGGGCCAGGCAAGTAAGGGGATGTTGTGGGCCAGATGGGGACTTTGAGGTGTTAGAGAGGAAATGTGCCTCTAAAGGGCACAGCCACCACTTAGCTATGATTGCTGTCCTACTAAATCCTTAGTTTTTAAATATTAAATCTCTCAGTTTCGAAAGTTGACGATTTAAAATAAAAGGGGAAATGTTTTGTTTGACAGACTGGGTTTGGTCCACTGGTGGTTAGCTTGTGACCTCTGTAAGGTACAGACCTAGAGCCAGTGCCTAGGTGAGTGACAGGGGTTGGTCAAGCCCTGCTCTGCTGATACTGGCTGGAGCCCAGCCCCTCTAAGCTTGCCCAGAGGTCAGTGGGAATATTTAGAGACTGGATGACCCGTGTCCATGGGACTTTTCTCTGCCCAGGAGGCTTGCAGAATTCTAGGTTCTCAGTCCAACATTCTGGTTAGAAAGGCTGGGGCTAAGTATATCTCAGAGGAGCCCAATTAGTAGAAATGTTTTTTCCTGCTGTGTTGAACCTCTGTCTGACAAAGGATGAGGGGTATGTAATCAATGGAAAAGAACAGGGGCTGAGGGAAGGGAGTACCTGCCATTGCATTTGCAGTATAGCAAAATACCCTGCAGATTAGAGGTGAAGTGGAATTACATTACGTGAGTTGTTTTCAACCTAACAGCTTGGTGTGTTAGAGTGCTGTACTGTCTCAAGTCTGTCCTCCCCACCTGTCTGGCAGAATTTCTATTCCTGAGCTCCGTGACAGTTGTACGGGGCAATGTTGGGGAGAAGGGATTAGACACTAATCTGTGCTTTCTTGGTCAACCCTGTAGGTACCTAGAAAGTCTGCTTAGACAGGCGAGCAGTGGGACCATCATCCTCTCTCCTGCCATGCAGGCCTTCATCAGCCTCCCCAGAGAGGGGGAGCAGAACTTCAGCGCAGAGGAGTTCTCTGACATCTCTGGTGAGCCCAGGGCCTGGTCTTGTCAAGAAGCTGAACTTTTCCCTTCAGTACGATACTTAAGCCTGTGGACTCCTAACTTCTACCTTTCCAGAGGTCCATTTCATATCTCCTCAGCATCTCCACTAGATTCACCTAGATTCCACAATAAAAAGAGATTCTAAATGAAGCCCAGAATTGAGGAATGGCCTGGGATTTGAAGGTAGAGGGGAAATATAAGGGGAGTTTAGGAGTCAGGCAGGGCACTCAAGTCACTGGAGAGATTTATTCTTTTTATTTGTTTGTTTGGCATAGGATATGTGTGCTCACTGGAGAGAGACAGAGAGAGAGAGAAAGAAAAAGTGAGAAATCATCTCTGGGGAGATGGCCACACTGCAATCTTTTTTTTTTTTTTTGAGAGTTTTTTTTTTGCTATAGGGCACGTGCACTTGCCAGACAGACAGAGAGAGACAGAGAGACAAAAAGCGAGAAATCACCCCCCAGGGGGGATGGCCACGCTGCAATCCTTTCTCCTTCATTCTCCTCTCGGGATCTTGGGCACGCACGCACACGCGCCCGGCATGAGTTTAAGCCACCGGGTCTGGGACACGAACCGCAGTCGACTACATGGGAGTCCAGCAACATAGCCATTACGCTAACTGCTGGTCCCACACACTGCAATCTTTTCTCCTCCAGTCTCCTCTAGAGATTTTGGGCATGCAGGCACATGTGCCTGGCGTGCCTTTCAAGCCTCTGGCTCTGGGACTTGAACTGTGTGTGCAGTTGGCCATGTGGGATGCAGCTGCCTTAAACACCATGCCACTGGCTGGTTTGAGGTTTATTCTCTGAAGGATGAGGAATGATTATTTTCCATTACCACAAAGAATAAAAGAGTAAGACATTAAAATGAAGGATAAAGAATAAAGTATAAGGAGGATATTTTCATGCTTAGAAATTTTTTTAAAGAGAGATTTTTTGTTATAGGACATGTGCACTCACTGGAGAGACAGAGATGGAGAGACAGAAGGCAAGAAATCACCACCCAGGGGGATGGCCATGCCACAATCCCTTCTCCTCTATTCTCCTGTTAGAATTTTGGGCATGCATGCACATGTGCTTGGCATGAATTTTAAGCTGCTGGGTCCGGGACTGAAACTGCAGTCTTCTACATGGAAGTCGGCAAAATAACCATTATACCATCTGCAGGTCCCATGCTTAGAATTATTAAACAGTGGTCTGATGTCTTGGCATCTTTTTCCTTAGAAATAAATTTTAGAGCCTTCGTCAATGTTTGAATTGCCAGTGTTTAATAATAATGGTGATGAGATGAGGAATGACATTATTGTAGGCTAAATTCTAAATGCTTACACATTTTCACTCACTTAATCCTCACAACAGCCTTAAGGAAGATACTCTTATTATCCCAATTTTTCAGATGAGGACACTGAGACACAGAGAAGTTAATGAACTTGCTTAAGGTCACACACCATAAATGACAGGACTGAGATTTTAACTCAGGCGGTGAAACTGCAGAACCTGAGTGCTCAGATGCTATGCAGTGCTGCTTGCCAGTCTAGAGAAGTGGTTTTGTGTCTCAAGGGTGTGTGTGTAAGGAGTATGCAGCAAATGAATTGGGAAGCCATTCTCTTTAAAAGGAGAGATTGAAACCATGCAGACCATTTTTAATAGATGTATTTTACTAATTCATGAGCTGTTCTACTTCTTCCTCTCATCTCTCTATAAATCAAGAATCCTGCATGGTATTTGGGACAGGTAGAAGATGTTCTGGTGACCCTGCCCTCTGAGTTCTTCTCCTTTGGGGATGTTAAGAAAGCCAGCATAAGGGGGCCAGCAGGTGGCGTGGTGGTTGAGGTTTGAGTCTTGGGCCTGGCGGCTTGCTCTCTCTCTCTCTCTCTCTCTCTCTCTCTGTCTCTCCACCCCCCTCTGTCTCTCTGTAGTCAAATGAAAATAAACAAATAATTAAATAATTACATTTTAAAAAAAAAGGAAAGCCAGCATATACAGTTCTGTTTTCCAGTTCTGCCTCCTTACAGTCACTCAGGCTCCATCTGTAAGCTGACCCTACTGTTTACCTGCTGGAGGCTTCAGATGTCCCCTTCTCATCAGCTCTTCCCACAAACTGTAGGCAGCATCTAAAATCAGCTTTAGGTCTTGCTGACAACTGACAAGCAGCAGGAGGTAATGCTGATTCCCCCTTCTACCACCCCCACCCCAATTTCCCTGGGTTGCCATGGTGATGGGACAATGCTACTATAAAAATAGATAGATGGATAGAGAAAGATGCCCTCGGGTTACTAGCTGGGGGTAGAGAAGACTGGAGTGAGGAGGTTTGGCAGGTACAAACTGCTAAGATGCGTGCATCTCCTCTCCACCAGCGCCCTTTCCCACTGTCAGCTGTTAGCATTGTCTCATTTGGCCAGTTAGGAAACCCCTTTACAGTTCTCAGTTCTTCCCATCTGTAAACATGCCTAGTATCTGCTCCCAACAAGGCTCTGTGCCAGCTGCTGTGACCAGTGCCACTGCTTCTGTCATGGGTGCAGATGGAGTTAACTGGTTCTCCTTCTCAGTGTGGAACCTTCACTTTTCTCTCTGAACTGTTTTTTGTTTAAATTTGTTGGAGAAGTTCAGCCAAAAATTGCTTGCCAGAGAGAGTGAAAAAGAGGGAGAGAGAGAGAGGGAGAAAAGAATAAATCTCTCCAGTGACTTGAGAAAGCAGCCCCCTTGGGACATGGTCACACCACAGTCCCTTCTCCTCCACTTTCGCCCTCTCTCTGGGATTTTGAGCATGCACATGTGCACAGGGTGTTTTTCAAGCTGCTGAGTTCAGGATTTGAACCACGCAGTTGGCCATGTGGGACCCAGCTGCCTTAACCATGAGGGCCCGGGCTGGCTCTTTCTGAACTCTTCTTACTGACATTAAACTTGTCTTTCTTCTCCTCATCTCTCGTCGTTTCTACTTCTGGTCTTTTATGGTTTTCCCTGCTGGGATGGCCTGTATCCAAAGATTAGAGCTAGAGCTCTTTCTGTCTGAATTTGTCACTAGTGTTTCTAACATGGGATTTCCCCAGGCAGGTTTATTTAATTCACAAAGAGCCAAGGCAGCCTGGGTAGGGAGGCATAAGGCATTGGGGCAGGCTAGAAGAAAGAAGGACTTAGAGGAAAATAAGAACTGAGACCCTGAGGATGTGTTGATTATGGAAAAAGAAATGCTAGCTCCAGATCAGAAAACCTGGGTAGTGAGGCATCATATAAGGGTAGTGAAACAAGGAACATACACAGAGCCAGGCCTTACTTAGGTAAGGAAATAGTTGTATCTCTTGGGACACAGTATGGGGCACTAAGGCATTGCACTAGGGTCTAGCACCTGCCCCTGATGTGACTCAGTGACCCAGGATGTGTATTTTACTCCCTTGTCCGTAAAACCATGATGATAGTGCCTGTGCCACATACTTCAGAGGGCTGTTAATAATTATCATCATCAGGGATCAGCAGTTAGTGTAATGGCTATGTCACTGGACTCCCACGTAATTGACCGCGGTTCGAGTCCCGGACCAGGTGGCTTAAACTCACGCCGTGCGTGTGTGCGTGCGTGCCCAAGATCCTGAGAGGAGAATAGAGGAGAAGGGATAGCAGCATGGCCATCCCCCCTGGGGGGTGATTTCTCACTTTCTGTCTCTCTGTCTCTGTCTTTCTGACGAGTGCATGTGCCCTATAGCAAAAACTCCTCCAAAAAAAAATAATTATCATCATCAGGGGTTGGTGTGTGGCATGGTGCTTAAGGCACTGGAGTCCCACATGACTGACTATGGTTCAAATCTCAGACTCTCTTTTCTCTCTGGTAAAATTAAAATAAATAAATAAGCAAAATAAATAATTATTAAAAAATTATTATCACCAGAATCCCTTATTTATACATATCTTTACCTTTTTTTTTTCATTTTTTTTTTAAGGTTTTTGCCATAGGGCACATGTGCTCACCAGAGAGAGAGAGAGATAGTAGGAGAAAAAGTGAGAAATCACCCGCCACGAGAGATGGCCACACCACAATCCCTCCTCCTCCATTTTCCTCCAGGGATTTTGGACACACATGCACATGAGCTCAGTGTGTTTCAAGCCTCCATACCCAGTACTTGAACTGAAGTTGGCCATGTGAGGGTCTGGTACCTTAACCACTACGCCACCTGCTGGCCCCTCTTTATAGTGTTCTAACGTTTTTCTAATGTAGTATATTATTTACTCACACCAACTCTGTGAGATATTCATGGCAGGCGATTTCTTTATTTTACAGAGAAATAAACTGAGGCCCAGAGAGGTTTTAAAATTTTTTATTTCCTCCATGAGAGAGAGACAGAGACAGAGTGCATCTCCAACAGGCTCTTCACCCCATGATCTGCCCCTAATCTCAGCCGGCCCAGATCATGGGTGCACGCATGCCTGACATACTCAGGAAGAGCCCAGGATGCAAACCCAGGGCCTTTTCCATGTGCATCCACTGTTACTCACCTTGCCACCATCTGGCCCTTCTCCTTTTCTCCCCCTTTTTCTTCAGAGAGATTCAATGACTTGCTTAAGGTCTTACATCTAACAAGGCTAGTACAGTTGGTGAAGCAAGAGTAAAACTCAGGTACCACTTCAAGGGACTTGGTAAAACATAGATTTTTATAAGAAAGTAAAATAAGCAGCTGCTATCATTCGTGGTAAGTCTTAGCATGAGGACTGGGGGAGAGAGAGTAAACTGTCCCATGGGCAGACCAGAATTGTCACTTGAAAGGATTTCCTGCTTTTTGGTTCCTTGACATCCCACTTTCTTCCCTTTCTGGAAAATGTCTTGAATGTCCAAATGACCCTAGCTATCATGCAATTGCCCCAGAGCCCTCTAAGTCCTAGTTGGAACCTCTGTAACTCTGTTTTAGAAATGCGGGCCTTGGCTGAACTCCTGGGACCCTATGGCATGAAGTTCCTCAGTGAAAACCTGATGTGGCATGTGACCTCTCAGATTGTGGAGCTCAAGGTGTGGTGGAAACAGCCCCCAGGAAAAATGTCCCACCTTGGGGGACAGATGGGGAGTGGAAGAGATTAGGGGATAATGTAACATTGGTCTCTTCTTCTCCTGTTTAATGTCTCTGTGTTCCTGGGCTGCAGAAGCTGGTGGTGGAAAACATGGATATACTTGTTCAGATTAGATCCAATTTCAGCAAGCCAGACTTGATGGCTTCTCTGTTGCCCCAGCTGACAGGTAAGCACCTTTCCCTACTGTGAGAAGAATAGCATTCCCAATGACAGGTTTTTGAGGACCTGGGGTTTAGGCTATTCTCATAAGTTCTCTGCTCAGATACCCTTTTTCCTCCACAGGGGCTGACAGTGTGCTGAAGCGTATGACCATCATTGGAGTGATTCTCAGTTTTAGGGCCATGGCCCAAGAGGGGCTACGGGAGGTGAGGAGGCTGAGGGGTGCTGTCACAGAATCACAGACGCTTCTATGTGTAGGGCTTGTATGACAAGTGGTGGAACGGGTTGGGGAGCATTGAGAAGAAACTTAACTTGGCAGAGGTCCTCAAAGATACTTCGGGAGAGATGGGCTTAGGAAACTGAAAGGGCGTAAAAAGAGGAATAGCCTGGAAACCTGGCTCATTTCTTACCTAAGTTGAAGCCCTTTTTTTGGGTTTGTTTCCACCTGTTTTTGAAGGCAATGGTCACTCTTCTGTGGAGTCATATATCTTTTCTTTCTTCCAGGCTTTGTCCTCCCACTGCCCATTTCTTATGGGTCCCATCGAGTGTCTGAAGGAGTTTGTCACTCCAGACACAGACATCAAGGTAAGGGTGTGCAGAGTGGGATACAGTCAGACTTTTGCTATTGCAAAAGGATGTAGCTAGGATTTTGTAAGGGAAAGAGGGCTCTGAAGAATGCTGTAGAGGTAAGAGTCAGGATTTGAGTAGGCAAACTGGTCAGACAGATGTTGGAGAGAGAGGGCAGAGCTAGGGAGATATGGGGGACAGAGCAAGTAGGACCCTTGAAGACCCTGTGCTAGTTGGGAGGGAGAGGAGTAAAACCTAGAATAGTAGCTGTAGGTTTTCACCTGAAATGAGCAATGTGCAAATTAGGTGCTAAACTGTGCAAACAAGTCCCCTCTTTAGTCAGGAGCTTAGGTACTTTTTGTTAGATTTGTTCCTTCCATTCCCACCCACCCTGCCTACCTCAGAGTTTCCTTTCTTTTTCTGGCCTTTTTATGCACCTAGTTTTTAAACTTTCTGTTCCTCTATGTCTGCATCACCTGCCTCGGTCTTCATTTATTACTACAGGCGATGGAGAGAGGAAGAAGGGCTTCTGCAGACAGCCTAAGTCAAATGTCCATTCCTCATTCCTCCCCCAACTTAGAGTCATCTTGTCTTTGAATCATCTGGAACAAACAAGTATGTTATGTAGGAAATCCAGCCAAAGCCTGGGAACAAGGTTCTTCAAATGCAAAGGGCAGGCTACTTCTCTTATCATTGATTCCTTTAAAGGAGGAAAGGTCTGTGATAAGAGGAAACTGGCTAGTGGGAAAATTAAAGCTAGATATTAAGAAAACCGCAAGTCATGGACCAAGTGCCTGATCCACTAGGCCACAGTTGCCACAAACAGGGTGATCTAGGTGGTAGGGTATTTAAATAAAGGGCAGAGCAGAAAGTTGCTAAGGTTTAGATCCTGTGTCAGCATCATAGGCAATGCTGTTATGTCTGTGGGGTTCTTTGCTAATATATTTTTTAAAAATACTTATTTATGGGACCAGCAGATGGCATAATGGTTCATTGCTGGACTTCCACATAGTCAGCTGTGGTTCAAGTCCTGGACACAGCAGCTTAAAACTCATGCCGGGTGCATGTGTGTGCATGCCCAAAATCCTAAAAGGGGACTGGAGAAGGGACTGTGGCATGGCTATCACCCCTGGTGGGTGATTTCTCACTTTCTGTCTCTCTTTCTTTGTTTCTCTAGTGAGCACACAGGCCTATAGAAAAAAATCTCTCTCTCTAAAAGAAAAAAAGAAAAGACATGGGACCAGTGATAGTGTAATGGCTACGTTGCTGTACTCCCATGTAGTAGACCACGGTTTGAGTTCTGGATCTGGTGGCTTAAACTCATGCTGGGCGCATGTGCATGTGTGCCTAGGATCGCAAGAGGACAGTGAAGGAGAAGGGATTGTGGTGTGACCATCCCCCTGGAGGGAGGTGATTTCTTTTTTTTCGGAGAGGTTTTTTGCTATAGGGTGCGTGTGCTCACCAGACAGACAGAGAGAGACAGAGAGACAGAAAGTGAGAAATCACCCCCCAGGGGGGATGGCCACGCTGCAATCCCTTCTCCTCCATTCTCCTCTTGGGATCTTGGGCACGCACGCACACGCGCCCGGCGTGAGTTTTAAGCCACTGGGTCTGGGACGCGAACCGTGGTCGACTATATGGGAGTCCAACGACATAGCCATTATGCTAACTGCTGGTCCCGAGGGGGGTGATTTCTCACTTTCTTTCTTTCTGTCTCTCTCTGTCTTTCTGGTGAGCGCACGTGCCCTATAGAAAAAATAAAACTCTCAAAAAAAAAAAAAAAAAGACAACTTATTTATTTAATTTTATTAATTATTATTATTATTTCTTAATTTGACCAGAGAGAGGCAGAACAAGAGAGAGAGCAAAAGTGAGAAAGTAAGCCTCCAGGTCTGGGACTTCAACTGCAATTGGCCATGTGGGAATCTAGTGCCCTAATCATCATGCCATTTGCCAGCCCCTGCATAATATGTTCTATTTACTTCTGTATGGTATTGAAACAATTATCCTTGTTATGTCAGAACTTTAAATTTTTTCATTTAGGGGAGAGACAGAGATAGGTATCTTTGACAGGGTCTTACCCTACCACTGTCTTTGTGTCCTCGCTTTCAGTTAGCTAGGACTGTAGGCATGCACACTGTCTGTGGCCTCTCTAGGTTGGCCTAGGAACTGAACCCAGGTTTCCCATGCAACCTTAGCCACTGTTTAATGGTGCCTTCCCATTTGTGTCATGGTGGCTGAGCCAAAAGTTTTTTTTTTTCTCCCTTAACCTCAAAGGGATCTAAATAATTCACATAGGAATAGAGTTTGGAGTTCTGTTCTGGGCACCCAGTTCTGAGTACAATGATAGATACAGGCATTAATCATTCAATCCATCAATATCTATTAAAGTCCTATCTTTAAGATGAAGAGGTGAGATGGGCATAACATTTACTGCAATCATTAGGATAGATGCTTCACACTTGTGGTTCTATTTAATCTTCACAACAATGTTGTGAGGTAAGTATCATTATCCCAATTTTGCAGATGAGAAAACTGGGGCTGAAAGTGGGTAAGTATTGGGTCATTGGAAAAGTCATGACATATTTTTCCTATGTTTTTTTTATTTCTCTTTAAATTTATTTATTTTTTACATTAATTCACTATACATCATTACAGCATACAAATGAATTTTCCATACAAAATACACTGTATATTGGCTCAATCAAGCACATCAACATACATGTTTTCAGCAAATAATTTTCCAATTCTTATGTCTTGTATATTTTGTTTTTTGTTTTGCCATCCTTGATTCCTTATCCCTCACCCTCTGCCACATCCTACCCTCCTCCCACATTGTCTCTGGTGTCCATGGTTGCTTTCTATGCCTTCCCCCCCATTCAATTGATTTGCTAATGAACTTAATTAGTCTAAATATATCCAATAGCTAGCACAGCTGATATATACCTATACATGAACCCAAGTCTGACTTTAGGCATAAACTCCAGTGAGTAGAATGAACATATTATAAAGTAGTACCCAGCTGGGGCTATATAGCTTACTGCAGTCATCAAATATGCGTTTTTTTTTTTTTTAATTTTGTTACGAACAGTTTTACCATTTTTTTTTTCTCCTGCAACTTTTTCTTTAATTACTTAACATTCATTCCCTGAGCATCATCACAACGTACTAAATGTGGTTTCCCATCTAGAATAAACTGCATAGTGGCTTAATCATGCATGTTATCATCAATAGTATTCCATTTCTACTTTCATACATATGTATACGTATATATATGTTTTTTACCCCATGTTTGACCCTCTGCCCTTTCCCACTCTCTTATTACACTATCTCTGCTATATACAGTTGTCTTCCATTCCTTTTCCCCCAACATTTTGTTCATCACACAATATGATAAGTAATCTAACTACTTTCAGCAGGTAATTTCAAGAAGAGTAGTTTTGAACTGGTAATGATATTTCCTTGAAACTTAAAGCCTAGGAACAGGTTAGTATTCTGTTCAAATAGTAGGTACATGCACCTATCAACAGCTCAAGACAGGACAAAAATCCTTTAAAACCGGAAAACAAAGCTTAGGAGAAAAGCAGCAATAATTCAGTCAAGTCACAGAATGTCGTTTTATCGGTTCAGTCTCATGTACTTAATCTTTCTTCTGTTAAGGTTCGACCTTCCAGATTGAATTCTGGGATATAATATTCATCTCCAAACATTGTCCCTACAATTAAGTTGCCCATTTTCTTAGTTTTTGAACTCTTATTTCTGTGTGTCTGCATTTAATTTTACTGACATAGCACTCCCTTAAGAACTTCTTGGAGATCTGGTCTGGTGTTGGTAAATTCTTTCAGGTTTTGTTTATCTGGGAAAGTTTGTGTCTTTTCTTCCCAAATGAATGATAATCTTGCTGGGTACAGAATTCTTGGTTGAAATTGCTTTTCCCTTAATACTTTGAACATATTTTCCCATTCTCTCCTCGCTCGCATTGTTTCCGATGAGAGGTCTGCCGTTAGTCTGATGGGATACCCTTTGTAGGTAACTTGCCTTTTTTCTCTTGCCAGTCTTAGTATCTTGTCTTTGTCTGTGGTTTTGGTCAATCTGGCTATAATGTGTCTTGGAGAAGATCTTCTTGGGTTGATTCTATTTGGGGTCCTCTGTATTTCCTGGGACTGAATCTTTGAGTGCCTCTCCAGGTTTGGAAAGTTTTCTTGCAGGATTTCATGGAATAGATTATCAATGCCCTTATGAGTCTCTTCACCCTCTGGGATGCCTATTATCCGGATGTTTGGACGTTTAATTGTATCTAGTACTTCTCGCATATTATTCTCAAATTTTTGGGCCATTTTCTCAGTCTTTATGGTGGATTTTTCTAGGCCAGCCATTTTCTCTTCTACATTAGAGAGTCTATTTTCTGTATGATCTAGTCTGCTTTTAATACTTTCAAGGGAGATTTTGACTTCTTGTATTATAGCCTTCATCTCTAACAGTTCCATTTGATTCTTTTGTAAAGTGTGAAATTCCTCTTTTAGATCTTGCATGAATTTCCTCACCTCCTGGAACTCTTCAACTCCTTTCTCCTTCCTCTTCAGCAGGTCCTTGTCTCTCTTCTCTTCCATCTCTGTTAGCTTTGCCAGTATGAATGTTCTGAATTCTTTATCAGACATTTCCATGATTTCCATTGAACTGTGTGTGGATGAAGAGAAGCTATCTGTTTCCCTTGTAGGAGAGGTATTTTCCTGCTTCCCCTTGTCGTCCTGCAGTGTTTTGTTTTTTTTTTTTAATTATATATATTTTTTTATTATCATCATATTCTTCTTTATATTACATTGAATTACATATAACTTTACAGTGTATTACATTGCCTTTTCAAAAGGGAATGCCATGCATGTCAGTCAGTACAGAGACATTAATCTCCCTACTTTAACATTCAATATCTTTTCTATGTTTTCCCCAATCATTATTATTATTATTCTAATTATTTTTTAAAACAGTCAATTGCTATTTCTCATTTTGCTTGTACAAATACCTTGCTTATCATGAAATACTTCTCAGACAAATCCAGTTGAGAATACTATACATGTCAACATCAACAGTTAATAAGCCATATCTGTTTCTCACTAATGTCCTGCCTATCTATTGTTCACTTGTTATCTTTCTCTATTCTCTTCTCTTCACTTCCCCCATTCCACACTGTCCTATTCTCGTTAAGTACCTTCACTGCTTTTATGTCCTCCAATTTTTTGCTCTCTATTATAGAGTGCTGATAGTCGGTATATATTGAGTGGATACATACAATATCTTTCTTTCATAGCCTGGCTTACTTCACTCAGCAATATATCCTCTGTATCTGACCACTTTCTATCAAATTCCAGGGTCTTGTTATTTTTTATGGCTGAGTAGTATTCCATAGAGTATATATACCACACTTTTCCAATCCATTCATCAGTTTGTGGACATTTAGGTTGGTTCCATGTCTTGGCAATTGTGAATAATGCTGCAATAAACATTGATGTGCAAGCACTTTTCTGACTGAGCGTTCTCCTGTCTTTTGGGTAAATACCCAGAAGTGGGATTGCTGGATCAAATGGTAGTTCTATTTGTAGATCTTTGAGGAACCTCCATATTGTTCTCCACAGTGGTTGAACTAGTTTACATTCCCACCAACAGTGTAGGAGGGTTCCCTTTTCACCACATCCCCGCCAACACTTATCACTTTTTATATTCTTAATCTTTGCCATTCTGACAGGGGTTAGGTGGTATCTCATTGTAGTTTTTATCTGCATCTCCCTTATGATGAGGGATGTTGAGCATTTTCTCATATGCTTTTTGGCTGTTCGTATGTCTTCCTTAGAGAGACTTTTGTTCAGCTCATTTTCCCATCTTTTAATTGGGTTCATCATTTTTTTTTCGCATAAGGCACTTGAGTTCCCTATGTATTCTGGTTATCAGTCCCTTGTCTGAGGCATATTTAACAAAAATATTTTCCCATTCTGAGGGTTGTCGGTTCACACTTGCTACTGTGTCCTTTGCTGTGCAGAAACTTCTTAGTCTAATATAGTCCCACTTGTCTATTTTAGGGATTATTGCCTGTGCTTTGGGAGTCTTATTTAAGAAGTCTTTGCCTACTCCACTGTCCCCCAGAGTTCCCCCAGCATTTTCCACCAGTAGTTTTATTGTTTGAGGTCTTAGGTTCAGATCTTTGATCCATTTTGAGCTGACTGTTGTTAATGGTGAAAGATGGGGGTTCAGTTTCATCTTTCTGCAGGTGGATACCCAGTTTTTCCAGCACCATTTACTAAAGATGTTTTCCTTTTCCCAATGGATTGACTGATATCCTTTGTCAAAGATCAGTTGGCTGTAAGCTTTGGGGGTTATTTCTGGGGTCTCTATTCTCTTCCATTGGTCCACTTGTCTGTTTTTATGCCAATACCATGCTGTTTTGATGACCACAGCTTTATAGTATATCTTGGGATCAGGGAGTGATATGCCTCCTACTCCATTCTTCTTGTGCAGGATTGCTTTTGCAATACGAGGTCTTTTATGGTTCCAGACAAATTCTATGATTGCCTTTTCTAGATCTCTGAAGAATATCTCTGGTATTTTGATTGGGATTGCATTAAACATGTAGATTAATTTGGGTAGAATTGCCATTTTGATTATGTTAATTCTTCCAATCCAGGAGCATGGGATGTCCTTCCACATTTTTATGTCACTTTCAATGTCTCTTTTAAGATTTTCGTAGTTTTCTTTATAAAGGTCTTTGACTTTCTTAGTTAGGTTTATCCCTAGGTATCTTATACACCTTGTGGCTACAGTGAAAGGGATTCCTTTCTTCAGCTCTGCTTCGTTCAACTTGTTCATAAATAGAAATGCTATAGATTTTTGGATATTAATTTTGTATCCTGCCACCTTACTGTATTCACTTATTACTTCAAGCAGTTTTTTCATGGATACCTTTGGGTCTTCTAAGTATACCATCATGTCATCTGCAAATAAAGATATTTTCAATTCTTCTTTGCCTATTTGAATGCCTTTAATATTATTCTCTTCTCTGATTGCAATAGCTAAGACTTCCAGTACTATATTAAAGAGCAGTGGAGAAAGTGGGCAGCCTTGCCTAGTACCTGTTTTCAGAGGAAAAGCTTTCAGCTTTTCCCCATTCAGTATAATGTTAGCTGTAGGTTTTTCATAGATTGCTTTTATTGTGTTCAGAAATGACCCTTCTATACCAATCTTACTGAGAGTCTTAATCATAAAAGGATGTTGTATTTTATCAAATGCTTTCTCCGCATCAATTGAGATGATCATATGGTTTTTATCTTTCTTTCTGTTAATGTGGTGTATTACATTTATGGTCTTGCGTATATTAAACCATCCTTGCATCCCTGGTATAAAGCCTACCTGATCGTGATGAATGATCTTTGTTATATGTTGTTGGATACGATTTGCAAGTATCTTATTGAGAATTTTCGCATCTATATTCATCAATGATATCGGTCTGTAGTTTTCCTTTTTTGTCATATCTTTATCTGTTTTGGGGATGAGGATGATGGAGGCTTCATAAAATGAATTTGGAAGGTTTCCTTCCTTTTGAATCTTTAGAAATAATTTTAGTAGGATAGGGGTTAACTCTTCCTTAAAAGTTTTGTAGAATTCACAAGTGAAGCCATCTGGGCCTGGGCTTTTCTTTGTTGGGAGATTATTTATTACTGATTCAATCTCCTGGCTTGTTATGGGTCTATTCAGGTCCTCTATGTCTTCCTGATCCAATCTTGGTAGATTATATGCATCCAGGAATTTGTCCATCTCCTCCAGGTTATCTTGTTTGTTGGTGTAAAGTTGCTCATAGTATCCTCTAATGATATTTTGTATTTCTGCTATGTCTGTGGTAATATTGCCTGTTTTATCACATATTTGATTAATCTGGTTTCTTTCTTTCTTCTTCTTAATCAGTCTAGCCAATGGTGTGTCGATCTTGTTAATCTTTTCAAAGAACCAGCTTTTGCTTTCATTTATTTTCTGTATGGTTCGTTTATTTTCTATTTCATTTATTTCTGCTTGAACCTTTATTATTTCTTTTTGCCTGGCATTTTGGGGGTTTGTTTGTTGTTGTTTTTCCAATTTTCTGAGGCATGATGATAAGTTATCTACTTGCCATCTTTCTATCCTTTTCTTATGTGCACTAATTGCTATGAATTTCCCTCTTATGACTGCTTTTGCTGTGTCCCATAGATTCTGGACACTTGTGTACTCATTATCATTAGTTTCCATAAATTTTTTTATTTCAGCCTTAATTTCTTCAGTAGTGAAGAAGTCATTCAGAAGTAGGTTGTTCAGTCTCCATGTGTTCGTGTATCTTCGGGGTTGTGTCTTGAAATTAATCTTGAGTTTAATTCCATCATGGTCAGAGAAGATGCTGGGTACAGTTTCTATGCCTTTGAATCTATAAAGGCTTGATTTGTGTCCTAATATATGATCTATCTTTGAAAAGGTCCCATGTCGGGGTGAGAAAAATGTATATGTTGTGGATGTAGGGTGGAAAGTTCTATAGATATCTGTCAAGCCCATTCCATTTATAGTATCATTTAAGTCCTGTATCTCTCTATTTATTTTCTGTCTAGAAGATCTGTCTATAGGAGATAATGGGGTGTTGAGATCTCCAACAATTATAGTATTTCTCCCTATTTCTCCTTTTAGCTCCAGCAGTCTTTCCTTCACATATTTAGGTGCACCTGAGTTGGGTGCATAGATATTTATAAGGGTTATGTCTTCTTGCTGGATTACCCCATTTACTATTATATAATGCCCTTCTTTGTCTCTTCTTACAGTCTTTGTCTTGAAATCTATTTTGTCTGAGATCAATATCGCTACTCCAGCCTTTTTTTGATTTCCATTTGCATGGAGTATCTTTTTCCAGCCTTTGACTGTTAGTCTATGTATGTCTTTATCCATAAGGTGAGTTTCTTGTAGGCAACAGATAGAGGGTTTCTGTTTTCTTATCCATTCAGCCAGTCTATGTCTCTTAACTGGAGAATTTAATCCATTGACATTCAATGTAATTATTGATATTTCCATACCTGATCCTATCATTAAGTGAGCCATTGTCTTGATTGCTTTTTGTTCTCGTATAACTGTCTCTGATTTTTAGCTTTCCTGGTATAATACTCCCTTCAGAACTTCTTGAAGAGCTGGTCTGGAGTTGGTAAATTCCTTCAAATTTTGTTTATTTGAGAATGTTTTTATCTTTTTTTCCCATATGAAAGATAATTTTGCCGGGTATAGTATTCTTGGTTGAAATTGTTTTTCACTCAACACTTTTACTATGCTTCCCCATTCTTTCCTTTCCTGCATTGTTTCGGCCGAGAGATTCGATGTTAGCCTGATGGGGTGACCTTTGTAAGTAACCTGGCGTTTCCCTCTTGCCAACTTTAGTATCTTGTCTTTATCTGTTGTTTTTGCCAGTCTGGCTATAATGTGCCTTGGAGAAGATCTTCTTGGGTTGATTCTACCCGGGGTCCTATGTATTTCCTGGGTCTGGATACTTGAATGCCTTTCTAGATTTGGAAAGTTTTCTTCCAGGATTTCATGGAATAAATTATCTAGGCCCTTATTATTTTCTTCCTCTTCTGGAATACCAATTATCTGGATGTTGGGGCGCTTAATAGTATCCAGTATTCCTCGTATATTATCCTCATTTTTCATGGTTGTTTTCTCAATCTTCTTGATACTTTTTTCTAGGTCAGATGTTTTGTCTTCTACGTTGGAGATTCGATCTTCTGCCTGGTCTAACCTACTTTTAATACTTTCAAGGGAGGTTTTGATTTCCTGTATCACATTCTTCAATCCTAAAAGTTCCATCTGGTTCTTGTTTAAGGTATCCATTTCTTCTTTCAAGTCATTGAAGGACTTCCTCATCTCCTGGAGCTCCTTGTCTCTTTTCTCTTCCATCTCAGTTAGTTTGGTCACTACAAATAATCTGAATTCCTTATCAGACATGTCCACGACGTCCATTGTATTGACTGTGGGTGGTGTAGCTTTGATGATTTCCCTTGGGGGAGAGGCCTTTTCTTGGTTGCTCATATTTCTTGAGCCTCTGCGATTGTTCCTAGTCATCAGGTAATCTATATGTTTCTTCCTAACTGATTGTTAAAAGTTGTACAGGCTTAGAAAATTGATGATTTCCCTTATGGTTGGCCTACCTGTTGCTCACAATTACCATTAACTGTTGCCACTACCCTGGATGGCCCAAAGTCCTCACTGTCTCTAAGGAGAGGTGAGCCTGCAATTGACTGAATAAGCAACACCCCAAAAGCAAAGAAAACAGAATGAAAAAAGGAAATCTATTCAAATCACTACAATTCAAAGAGTCCAAAGACTAGTGGGAAAGGGTCAGAAGATGAGTGACAAGACCAGGTTGGTCGGGCCTGCAGCCTGAGTCGGCCTGGAGCCTGGAACTGCTGGCCGGCTTGATCCGGGTTGCGGGTGGGGTGGGGTGGGAGTTCGCCTTAAAGTCCCAGACAACCAACCTGGGGTCCAAGGAGGAGAAACGGTGGGGATGCGTGGAGATTCAGAAGGGTTGGGCCTGCAGCCTGAGTCCGCCTGGAGCCCGGAACTCCTGCAGCGGTTTTTAGTCATCTGGTGGATGGTCGGTTTCTTCCCAAACTTGGAAGTTCAAACTGAGGGTCAAGGAGAGTGCAGAAAAGGAAGCAGAGAGAGGGAAACAATACCAACAACAGCAAAAAACCAGACAAGAAACAGAGAAAAAGAAGAGAAAAACTTTTAAATAGATCTAAAAAAGAAAAACTAATATTCAAAAAATTTCAATAAAACTCAAAAATTAGAAAACTGCGTGGCGCGCTTGCGCGCCGTGCGAAATGGTTAGATCGCAGGAGCCATGGAGCTGTCTGTGTCTTGAAGAAGGGCTGTTCTGGGAGGAGGAGAGGGGATTACTAACAAGATAAAGGGCTAGCTAGGAGGGGCCAAAGGGTCCTGTAAAATGCCTCACCTTAAAAAATTCTAAAAAGCAAAAATTAAAAAAAAAAAAAGACAGAGAGAGAGAGAGAGGACAGAGACAGAGAGAGACAAAGACCGATAGAGAGACAGGAGACTTGAAGGGGGTCTTCCTACCATGCGGGTTTTGTATGCTGGAGGCCCAGTGATCAGTGGGACATCTTCCTTTCTCCCAAAATGGCTAGATCGTAGGAGCCATGTAGCTGTCTGTGTCTTGAAGAAGGGCTCTCCTATGTTTTTCTATGCAAAAATGCATCATGATTTTCTGATGACCCAGTAACTTTTAGCCAGGGTCACCCATTTAATAAGCAGTGTTGCTAGGATTTGAACCCAAATCTGTCTCACTACAAAGCCTTCTTCTCCCTTCACTATGCAATAAGATTTTTTAAAATTATAATCTATTTGGTGAGATAAGCCATATATCTCAGCTCCTGTAAAAGATAACCAATATAAGGAGCATGAGTGGTCAGTGGTACCAATTTAAGGAGGGAGACATGGGTTTGGGCTTAAGAATTTAGGAGCTTTATAGAGAAGGTGGAACCTGGATTTAAGCTTCAAGGGATGACTGTCACTTAGATGTAAGGGGAGGTCTTCAAAAAGTTCATGGAAATGTGTATTTTTAATAAACTATGTATGGATTTTTAAAATTTTTGCACCAAAATAAATTTGTATTTTCATTCCATTTTCCATGGACTTTTTGAAGTTCCCTTGTAAATAGAGAAGAAGAAAGGACACTCTAGAAAGAGGGTAGAATGTTGGGACCAGCAGTTAGCGTAACGGCTATGTCACTGGAGTCCCATGTAGTTGACCGCGGTTTGAGTCCCGGACCTGGTGGCTTAAACTCACGCCGGGCGCGTGTGCGTGCGTGCCCAAGATCCCGAGAAGAGAATGGAGGAGAAGGGATTGCGGTGTGGCCATCCCCCCGGGGGGTGATTTCTCGCTTTCTGTCTCTCTATATATCTGTCTGGCGAGCGCATGCTCCCTATAGCGAAAACCTCTCCAAAAAAAAAAAAAAATAATAAAAATAAATAAATAAAAAATATGGCCAAGAGAAAAGAAGTTGTGTTGGGTTGTCAGAAAAGTAATGATGCTTTTCTTTCTTTCTTCTTCTTCTTCTTTTTTTTTTTTTAAAGAAAGATTTTTGGTTTTAGGGTACGTGTGCTTGACAGAGAGACAGAAAGTGAGAAATCACCCCTTGGTGGGGGGATGGCCACTGGCAATTCCTTATCCTTCATTCTCCTCTTGGGATTTTGGGTACACATGCACATGTGTCCAGTGTGATTTTCAAACTGCCAGATCTGGGTCTTGCACTGCAGTTGACCATGTGGTAGTCCAGCACCTTAACACTACACTACCTGCCAGCCCCATGATGCATTTTTACATAGAAAAATACGTCATGACTTTTTCGATGACTCAATAGTTTGGGGACAGTGAATTAAACACCCTGGCTGCGTTGGCTGGAGGAAGCATTCAGGGAAATAAGATTGAGAAAGTACATTTGTACAATGGAGTATCCTGAATGCCACTATAAAGTATTTTTTCCCCCTGTAGGCTATAGAAAGCTATGAAAGGAATATTTAAAGAAAGATGATAGTATACCTAAAATTTAAAATCTGTGATCTGGGAATCCTGGCTACTAGCAGATTCTGCCAAACTCTTCTCTCTTGGGAATTCTTTCCAGAATGTTGTTTTCTTCTCTACCAGGTGACCCTGAGTGTCTTTGAGCTGGCCTCTGCTGCAGGGTTGGGCTGCGACATTGACCCAGCCCTGGTGGCTGCCATTGCCAATCTGAAAGCTGGTAAGATTGGGGGAAAGAGAGCAAGAGAGGGTGTAGGTCCTATTCTTGGGTGGAAAAATGTCAGTGTCAAAGAATCCTTTATTTGGGATTGGGAACTCAGAGGATACGAACTGAAAGCTAAGTAAAGACTTAAAGTGTAGACCCAGAAAATGCTTATATAGGCAATTTAGATTTCTCCTCAGGTTCTCACCAGTTAATCTACCAATCAGCTAAAAAGTACTGAGAGTCTGTTTGGTTCTCAGCAAGTGCTCAGAGGAATTTACAGTCTGGTTGGGGAAATAAGATTAATGCAAATGAAACAATGAGAGAATAATACAAAATAGCATATGATTTCATGCTAAGTTGTGTGGCACATCATCTAAGTTCCCCATGGCGATCCTATACTCTCCTCTCCCACAGAATCACCTTACATTCTTCGTTTATCCCCCAGCTCACACTTGTCTCTTATGTTTCCCATTACACATTTCCTCTGATTAGCACATTCATATTTAAATACACTCGGATAAGGATAGAACCAAGGGGTTGGTATTCAGTCCTTTCAAAATTACCAGACTTATCTTCTGCTTCTGTTTTGGTTGGTGAGAATCTTTCTTCTCCTTTCTGCCTCTCCATCCCATCATGTAGGTGACAGGTGTCCTAGGACTGCAGATTGTGTATCAGCAGAGTCTCTGGCTAGGAGTTCTGCCTGTCACCAGGGGAAGCCTTCAGGACTCAGACCCTTCGCTATAAGTGGATGCTAGTCCTGTCCTCTTTAATAATATTAATAACCTGCCAAATGAACTTTATAAAGTATCGTCATAGATATTTTTCATGTCATTTAACAGCAATTCTGTAAAATAGGATCCCTGTAGAAGGTAACTCCCTATTTGCTGATCTTATTTACTTTTTCCCTCTTACCAGATACTTCGTCCCCTGAGGAGGAATATAAGGTGGCTTGCCTGCTCTTGATCTTTCTTGCCGTTTCCCTCCCACTCCTTGCCACTGACCCATCTTCCTTCTACAGCATTGAGAAGGATGGTAAGTAAGCTGCAGGTTCAAGGGACCAGTGCTATCAGGTTAGTGTCCTAAGACAGGGAGATGAGATGGAGACATTTACTTGGGAAATCTGATTTCTGAGTCAGGTATAAAGATCTGTTTCAAAAAGCACTTGAGAATGAACTATATATAAAGTTTTATTCTAGTAAAATTTCATAGGAATATCTTTCCCCTAATCCCAGAATGCCTTCTAGTATCAAGTACGAATGGCCCAGCCTCAAAAATATGAAAAACTACCAGTTGGAATCAGCCCAGGGTAGCTTACTTTGTTATTTCTTTTTGTTTCTCTTTCCCTCTCTCAATAACTTAGGTTATAACAATAATATTCATTGCTTGACTAAAGCCATCATCCAGGTGTCTGCTGCCCTCTTCACACTCTACAATAAAAACATTGAGACACACCTCAAGGAGTTTCTGGTGGTGAGTAGATCGGGGTTATAGGGACTAGAAGATTGTAAAGGCCAGGAATGGGATGAACTTATATCCAAAGACAGTTATTGTTAACAGACTTTTGAACCTAACTTCCCACCAAATTTATTTAATAAATAGTACGAGGCTACTTTGTGAAAGGCAGGCCTGTCTTGTAAATTGTCTAACAGCTGGTGCTTCAGTGTTGCCTTAATACTTAGAAAGAACACTGTACTGAGCAGTTAGAAAATCTGGGTTCTGGGAGTCAACAGGTGGTGTAGTGGTTAAAGTGCTAGACTCCCACATGGTTGATCATAGTTTGAGTTCCAGACCTGGTGGCTTGAAAAACTCTCCCGAGGTGTGTGTGCATGCGTGCTCAAAAGTCCTGAGAGGAGAACTGAGGAGAAGGGATTGCAGTGTGGCCATCCCCCCGGGAGGTGTGTGTGTGTGGGGGGGGGTTATTTCTTGCTTTCT
Source organism: Tupaia tana (assembly GCA_026018925.1). Classification (NCBI taxonomy): domain Eukaryota; kingdom Metazoa; phylum Chordata; class Mammalia; order Scandentia; family Tupaiidae; genus Tupaia; species Tupaia tana. Next base: position 158,696,288 of record JAKSZU010000006.1, read on the forward strand.
GTCTCTCAGGCAAGCCCATGTGCACTATAGCAAAAATATCAAAAAAAAAAAAAAAAAAAAAAAAAAAAGTTCTGGGTTCTAGTGTTGGATCTGCCACTAAGAAGTTGTATGACCTTTGAAGAACAAGACTTTCAGGGCCTCAGTTTTCTCATTTATTGAATAGGAAGATTAAATGGAATCCGTGATTCACCAGCATGGTGTGCATCAGAATATTCTGGGGGAGTTTGTTAAAATGCAGATTCCTTGCCTAGCCTTGGAGGCCCAGACAGTAGGACACTACTATGTGATATTGGCACCACATGGCTGGGTGCCCCTAGCACCTGCCTGGGGTCCTGGCTGACTGAAAGGGCGGACTGTGATGTAGCAAGACTTTGGTTGAGGGTACTTCTCTCTCAAGAAATAAATAAAATATAGCCTGGTTCCTGTGGCATAGTGGTGATGAGTTGCTCAAGGGAGCCAGATCCCACATGGTACCCATAATTTAAATCCCTGGCCCGTCTGGCTGAGACATGACAGTGGCACACTAGTGCCCAAGGTCCAATAAGCTGGAGGATTAGAAGAGAGAGATTGAAGAGTGACTAGACCCTGTGGAGGGTGTTTTTTTCTTTCTCATTCTTCTCATATGTGTACACATTATATGATGAATAAGGAAAAATTGCTTAAAGAATATATAAATACAATAACCTTTAAAAGATACAGATTCCTGGGGCTGGCAGGTGGCGTGGAGGTTAAGGGTGCTGGACTCCCACATGGCCAACTGCAGTTCAAGTCACTGACCTGACGGCTTATTTCCTCACTTTCCCTCCCTCTCTCTCTTTCTCTTTGGTCAACTTAAAAATAAATAAATAAATAAAGTTAAAATAATTCTTTAAAAAACAAAAAACAAAAAAGAACAGAAACAAAAAACTACCTGTACCAAGATTTAAAAAAAATTTTTTACAGATTCCTGATCTTTACCCAGACCTGCTGAATTAGGATATTGTAGGGTAAGTCCAGGTTTCTTTGTTTTAAATAAGATCCCCAGGAAATCAGATGCACATTAAAGTTGTAGAGACATTGAGTTTTATAATCTACAAGGCCCTTTCCAGTGTTATAACTGACAATCAATGACATGACTAGTTCTCAAACTTCAGTGTACATTAGAATCACTTAGAGAATTTCTAATTCAGTAGACAAGTGTGAGGCTGGATAGTGTGCATTTCCAAGTTCCCAGGACATGTTGATACTGCTTGTCTTGGGATCTCACTTTGGGAACCACTGGTCTAGATTTTTAGGGACTGGAGTTTATTACCAGGCAGCTGATTCCACTGTAGGTTACATCCAATTTGTTTGAAAAAAATAGTTCAAAAACATGTTTTAGCCAAAGTTTGACTCCCTGTAACTATCACCATTGATCTTAGTTTTGCCTCTGGAAAAACACAGAATAAATAATCTCTTTCCTCTTTTGAAAGAGTCCCTAGGGTTTTTCATGGTAAGTTCTCCGTGGAGAAATCCCCTCCATACACTTCTGATGCCTTGTCCATCACACAGTGCCTGCTTGAGAATTCTTAGTAACAGAGAGCTTATTCCTTTATAAAGCATGTTTCTAATTTAAGAAATAGGGCCTCATCTTTCTCCTCCAGGAGGAAACACAGTAAATCAGATCATATCCTTCTATCAGGAATTATACCTTTGTCTACATAATACATTTCATAGACCAAAAGCTTAGTTGTAGGGTTTCTGTGTTTTTTTCTTTTTTCAATTAAAAATTTTTTTGTAGGTTTTTTTGCCATGCACACATGTGCGAGAAAGAGAGAGAGAGACAGAGAGACAGAGAAAGGGAAAGTAAGAAATCACCCCCCACCGGGATGGCCATACAGTAGTTCCTCCTCTGTTTTTTTCTTGGGATTTTGGGCACACATGCACATGCACCTGGCATGTTTTAGGCTGCAGGGACCAGGACTCAAACTGCAGTTGGCCATGTAGGAGTCCAGCATTTTAGTCTCTATGCCACTTGCTGGTTCCAGAGGGTCTCTGTTTAAACTGGGATAACCAACCAAACAGAATGGGCTCTTAGCATCTTACATCTAAGGAGGATTCACACTAGATTTGTAGGATGGTGTGGGAAGAAATTTTTCTCCCTTCTTTTCCTTTTTATCCCTTTTGTTTGCTAAATGTAGGTAACATGGGCCTGGGATACAATGAATCACAGTTCTTCCTCCTCCTTTGATCTTTTGGGGGCCTGGAGGTGAATGGAGATGACAGCCACTTGGGAGTTTATGGGAGGAGAATGCCAAGAGCTCTGTCTGAACCAGAGGCCCAGCTCTCTGTTCAGGTGGGGAGTCAGCTGTAAACAGCTTGATGACAGCAGTGACTGGAGGCTGCCTAGAAAAAGGGAGCAATCTCCAGGCACACGGCATCACCTGCCTTTGTTCTGAGCTCTTGCTTTGCCCCTTGCAAGCTCCCTCCCAGCACCCCGGCAACCTCCTGTTGTCTGCACTGGCAGCCCAGTGGGGTCCAAGCTATTTTGCAGGCAACGTGTGTCTCAGAAACCTGGGGGATTTGCCAACTTTCCACCGAGTCTTCTTTTCTAGCATTTCTTAACTCTGCTCCTTGATCTTTTCTTAACTTCCTGTAGCCTGAGGCTGTCCTATTTTGACCTCCATAAAAATCTACTTCTTTACAAATGCTTTCCTTACAGGTGGCCTCTGTCAGCCTCTTGCAGCTGGGCCAGGAGACCGACAAACTTAAAACCAGGAATAGAGAATCCATTTCTCTGCTCATGCGCTTGGTATGTATCTAGTTTAACTTGATTTAAGAAAGGAGAGAGGAAAGGCCAGAGGGAGACCCTCTTTAGGTCCCTGCCTTGTCACTACCCAAAGCATCAACTAAGAACCTAATTCTGCCTGACCCTCTGGGTCTAGTCCTCATGTTCTAGTTAACATTCTAACTTGTCCTGTAGCGTCTTCAAGGACTTCTGTGCAGAACAGAGGCTTCCTGTCCCCTAGATGACGAGGCCCCTTTTCCTGAAATGTTCCTGAGTCTGAAATGGTGGGGCAGCTGTGTCCAGTAAATGTTAGTTTTACTCGACAGTTTCCTACCACTATATTTCTTGTCTTTATTTCTATGAAGAGGGGACTGGATAGCACAGAGCTGAACTAAAGGGCTTGGAGAGGCTCAGAAGAGGGAGGGGATTTTAGCTGAAAAGCTCTAAGGCATGGAGCCTGGTAGGCTGAGTCAGGTAGCTTCTGCTATCTCTTCTCCTTGCTTCTCAAGCTGTGGCTTTCTTCTATTCTGGCAGAAAGTTCTGGAAACTCTGACTCAATTAACTTTAAAAATTTTTTTCTTTATGACCCTGTTTTCTTCTTCAACAAACTCACTCACTTTTGCTTTTAAAGTTTGACTCTTCTGGGAGCCAGCAAGTAGCATGGTGGTTGAGGCACTGGAGACTCTCACATGGCCAACCACGGTTTGAGTTCCAGACCTGGTGACTTGCGCTCTCTCTCTCTCTCTCTCTCTCTGTCTCGCTTTAGTCAAATTAAAATAAAATAAATGAATAAATCAAATTAAATAAATAATTCTTAAAAAAAGTTTGATTCTTCAGGTTAGTACTGCACTTAGATATAGATGTAGATATGGATGGGAAGGGCTCCTGCCCTGGGTCCTGTGTTCAGAGTTCCTCTCCTCCTCTGGTCCTCCTCTGCTCTGCGGAGAGAAGTTAGGCCCATCGGAGCCATGTCCTACTTCAAAGCCCAGAACTCTCTGCTAGGCAGTCCCAGCTGTGTGGAACTTCTTCCTCAAGTCTGGCCCACTGAGGCAACCATGCTGCTGGTGATGGACCTCTAGTGCCACAGACTGGATGGAAGGAGTTTACATGTGCAGATTGAAAAGTCTACATGTCTATACAAAATCTGTCCAGCTGGGGTGGGAAGAGAAGGGGACTGGGCTAGAAGTTGGTTTCCTCCCTTCATCCTGTTCTAGTGCAGATAATTCTGGCTCAATAATTCCTGAAGTCTGAGGAGTCCAAGCATTATTAATTCCAATCTGAATTTCTGTGAAATAACAAAAGTATGTCACGCGGGTTGAAAGATAGAATGGAATAGTTTTTAGTTTAGTTTGTTTAGTTGTAGAGTTTATGGGTCTCCTTTTGTACTCTTGGCCTAGGCCCAGAAATGTTAGGGGCAGGCGTTCTGGTCCTCCATCCAGGAAGGCACAGGCACTACAGGGTACCTGTGTCTCAGTTTCTCAAGCTAGAAATAGTCCTCAGCTGGGCTGATGAAGGAACATGATGGTGAAGAGAATGTGTGTGTATGTCTGTGTGTGTGGTGAACAGTGATCAGGCATAGGAGGGCAAATGCCAGTACTGGGCTGGGGGAAGCACCGTATTTGGAGCAGCATGGCCCTTGGCAAGGTAATTAACCTTTCTGAGACTTTGATTCTTTATCCAGAAAAGTGGATGTGGAGTGGTTTCACTTAGGAGATAGTATGTGTGGAAGTGTCTAGGCCATAGTAGATGTTCAGCAAATGTTAGTTCCCTTTCTTAACAGCTCATTTGAGAGTCTGAACGATTTAGGCATACCTCCTCATTTCCTCCAGCAGTTTTTAGCTCTGTAAGGTTGGAGGTGATTCTGTATTACTACTCAGGTCCACCTCCTCCTTCTGCTTTGACTCTCCTTCTCACCCCCCAAAGTGTCTGCCCCTTGGAGTCTCCCAGTGAGGTGGGCAGAGTGGCAGGAGCAGGGCTAAGAACAGGCACTTTTGTTGGAGGGAGAGGCCTGAGGGACTAGCTGCTGCAAAGCAATTTAAATGCAAATGTTTCCACCGAGATTGGAAATGACTAAAGGGGAAGAAGCTGCCTTCTGAGTTAAGAGGCTACTCATGTAGCCCCAAATTCTGGCCAGCACTTTTCTCCCTGGGGTCTTTCTGTCTTGGCTGCAAAGCCTGGGCAATACCCACCCGCAGTGTGGCCAGCCTGTTCCTGGCATGGGTTTCCTGGGGGAAGAGACGCCTCTTTCATAGAATCATGGAATCTTAGATATCAGAACAGAACATATCTTGGCAATTGGTCCCATACTTATAAGTCATAGGTTAGGAAACTGAGGAAGAGGAAGGAAGAGGTGACCCTCAGGGTCTCCTTAAAACACAGAAGGAGATTTGGGTGCAGAATCCAAGTTCCTTGGTCTTCATTCTAGGGCTGTTTCCACTACCATAAATTACTGCCAGTTAGGAGCCTGTTATTTTCTCCTGCTTCATGTGCATGTGTTTGAGAATAGCAAAATCTCACAAACATTAAAACTAGAAAGGGGGACCAGCAGTTAGCACAATGGCTATGTCACTGAACTCCCATGTAGTTGACCGTGGTTCGAGTCCCAGACCCGGCAGCTTAAACTCATGCCGGGCGCGTGTGTGTGCGTGCCCAAGATCCCAAGAAGAGAATGGAGGAGAAGGGATTGCAGCATGGCCATCTCCCCTTGGGGGTGATTTCTCACTTTCTGTCTCTCTCTGTCTTTCTGGTGAGTGCACACGCCCTATAGCAAAAACCTCTCCTCCCCCCCAAAAAATAACCAAAAAACTAGAAAGGACTTCAGAGAGGGAGACATGTCAAAGAAGATGTGGTAGATTGCTTTTCCTTAGTGAGTTTTCAGGACTTGAAATACCAGACATATTGGAGAAGGCCTATTTGTGTGAATTGCCAGAGGATATAGGACAGTTCTCCCTAGAACATGTGTTTTAGTTCCATAGCCTCTTGGATGAGGAGGGGATTGAGGAAGCACACCCTGCTCCTTCCTCAGGGATCAGGACTGTCTAGCTCAACACCAAGTTGTGCTGCTCTTCGTGAACATGGCCCCTCTGCCACCTCCACCTCTTTCTCCCTCAGCCTTCCTCACTCAGACTTATCCAGGCATCTTGATCTATCTTCCTGCTTGGCTGTGGAGGCTGCTGGGATTACCACAGCACACAGGCTTCTAATTAAACTAATTAATCATGCCTGCTCCTTTATGCAGCATCTTTACTGTTCCCCGAGCACTGTACTGAGAGGGAGGAGACTGAGGCCCAGTACAGAGAACCCATGTGATTCCAGGACCCTCTTTGGCTTGCAGTGGCAATTATTTCTCTTGCAGCAGAGCTTTGTAATTGGCACTTTTATCCATCTTTACCTGCACCTGTGCTGCCCACCCACATATGATTTTGCATCCAGAACGGGAGAGAAGTAGTTCTTTCCTGCCTTCTGCATCTGTGCCCTTCACAAAGCTCTGATGAGGGGGGCAGGGACCATTATAATGGAGCTGAAGAGGCTGCATTGTCTTCCGGGAGCCAAACTAAGTGAAGAAGGAAGAGGGGAGTGTTGATTAGGATGCCGTTCACTTGTAGCTCTATAGGCCTCAAAGGACTCAGGAACTCCATGAAGAACAAAGACATATGCCCTGGCTAAGGTTCTCATTTCTTTTCCCTGTCTCTTCCAGGTGGTGGAGGAGTCATCCTTCCTGACTCTGGACATGCTAGAATCCTGTTTTCCTTATGTCCTGCTTCGAAATGCCTACCGGGAGGTATCCCGGGCCTTCCACCTGAACCGGGTGCCTGCCAGTACTCACTAAGAGCCCTTTGGACCTCGATAATCCCATCCCATAGTGAAAGCTGTGGTCATTTTCTCAAGGGGGGGGATGGGAGTGAAGTCACTAGGGAGAGGGCAAGGAGCCAGAGCTGATGAACAGGATATGGAGGGACAATCCAGGGTCGATGAATCATAGAAAAGTGGGTCCAGCTGTGAGGAATGGAGGACAGTTTATGGGAAAAGTCAGGGGGTTGGGGACATGTGTGAATTTTTACAATGAAAAAAAAAAAAGAGTGAGATATGAATATATTCTCTATCTCTGGTGACCTGAGCTTGAGCTCTGATAGGCATGGGTCTCTCTGACCTTCATCACTATTCCAGAATAATGCTGGCGGACAGAGATGATCAATCATCATATTAAACCATAATGAGCTTATAATCTTCCCACTGGAGCTGCTATTGTCTCCTGCACATTCATTACAACGATTATCTCTTCTCTTCCTTTTTCAAATGTGTTCAGCAAACGTTCAATCTGTTTCTACTGCAGAATAGTAGCAGAGAGACCCCTCTTTTCCTTTGTGGGGCTCTTTTAGAAGTCACTGGGGCTCCTCCTTGGCCTCATCTTGACTGCCTTTCCTACTGGGCAAGCAGGAATTCTTCCGAGATTTTCACTGTCCACTGCTACACATTTGTGGGTAAGGAGTTCTTTTATGATTTTTCTCTGATATCCCTACAGCCTAGAGCAAGAGGTCAGTCTAGGTTGCTTTTAGGTCAACCTAGACCTATGACAACAAACGGAACCAAACTTATATGAGTTTTCCCATTTATACCATTTGGGGGTACTTATCTGGAGGGACTAATTTAACCCCGGATCCTCTTGTCAGCCTAGGTACATCTGTTGCTCCAGGCAGGGATTTCTCTTCTAGATCTTAAACTTCATAGACCTCATTAAGTTGTAGGGCCCTGAGAGTGGGTATCCTTGAGGGAGTACAAGCTGTTTCAACTTAGCCCTTTTCTGCACTAATTAGAATTTCAAGTGTCACAGAGCCTGGGGCATTCAGGATAGCACTAAACTAGGTTTAGTTAACTCCTTGACGGGAGCCGGTGGACCCCATTCATCACTTCAGTGCACCCACTGCCAGGGAGGACTAGAGCAACTGATCATATATGTCACAAGTCGAGAGTGGTTGGAATGGGCAAATATAATTATCTAGTTGATTAATTAGGGTCATGCCCATACTTCCACAATGAAAGGGAAGCAATTGCTGGTTTTCAGCAAAACCATCTGGTCTTCATTAAACTTATTAAACTTATTTGATTGCTGTTTTTGGATTTTGTGTGTATGTTTGTTTTTTATTTCTCGAGATTCAGACTTAGTCACCACTTTAACTTGCCACCCATAATCAACACACATGTTTTCCTTGGCAACAAGTGTTTTTCCTTTAGGACTAAAAAAACAGAATCCTGCATCATACATCACCCAGCCATCCTTTCTTACTTTGGGAAGGACTTTGTTCTAAGGGGTGTTCCATGTCAGGCCTACAAAGACTGAGAGCAGAGTAGAAGAGGAGGCTCAAGAAGGGTCTGAATAACTCTCCTGGACACTCTTTTTTTTGGAGAGATTTTTGCTATAGGGCTCGTGCGCTCGTCAGAAAGAGAGAGACAAAGAGACAGAAAACCAGAAATCACCCCCCAGGGGGGATGGCCACGCCACAATCCCTTTTCCTCCATTCTCCTCTTGGGATCTTGGGCACGCACGCACATGTACCTAGCGTGAGTTTAAGCCTCCGGGTCCAGGACTCAAACCGCAGTCAACTACATGGGAATTCAGCGACAAAGCCATTACGCTAACTGCTGGTCCTGACTTTCTCCTTTTTTAAGAAAACAATTTGTCAGAATGTGCGCTCAACAGAGAGAGAGGGGGAAAGTGAGAAAGTACCCCCTTGCCCTGGGTGAATGGTCACACCACAATCCTTTTTCCTCCACTCCTCCCTCCTTTTGGAAATACATACACATGCACCTGACATGTTTTTAAGCCTCTGGGTCTGGTTGGCCTTGTGGGATCCAGCCACCTTAACCACCCTGCCACTATCTGGGACTCCTAAACTCCTCTCTGTGCTGGGTTCTTCTGCTTGAAGAGATGGAGATCCCTTTTCCATGTGCATGTAGAACCATTTACGAGGAGCCTCCCTGAGGACAGCAAGACAAGTTGCTGCAGCAAGATAGAGGCAGACATCATACTTTTTGTTTTGTTTGGTTTTTACTTGAAAAGTTTATTGAGATAGTGAATCCACATGAGCTTATTAGAAATAGCAGAGAGATCCTATGTACCGCTCTGCAGTTTCCCTCAATGGTAACATCTTGCAAAACCATAGTACACGTCACAACCAGGATATTAACATTGATAAAATCCACCGATCTTATTCATAGATTTCCTATTTTACTGGTACTGGTTTCTCTCTGTGGATTTAGTTCTATATTGCCTTAATGTGTGTGTAGGTTCACCTATCTGCCGCCACAGTGAAGATACAGAGTGGTTTCATCACACAAAGATCCCTCATGTTGCTCTTTTATAATCACACCCACTTCCCTCCTGCAACCTCCTTCTCCATCCCTAACCCCTGACAACAAAGATCTGCTCTCTATTTCTAAATTTTTGTCATTTGACATAATATCTTTTTATAAACATATAATTACACACACACATTTCTCTACTACTAGGGGATTAGGCCCACATGTGTGAATTTTTACAATAAAAATATAAGTGACATACAAGTGTATTCTCTAGCTTCTCATGACTGGAGGTTGAGCTCTGACAGGCATGGGTCTCTTTGACCTTCTTTACTATTCTAGGATAATGTACTTTTGTATGAGAGCAGTTCTGCAAGGTAGCCAGGGAAGCTTTCCCATTTCAGGTCAGGAAACGGATTCGGAAATGTTAAATTGATTTAATGAGGGCCACACATTTAGCATTTGAACTAGAACTGAGACCCAAGTCCAATGTTCAGTCCTAGACCTTTTCTATTATACCTGACCAAATGCCTCTTTGTAAAGGAAGGCTCAGTTGTTAAGATTCCAGAGACCCTAGAATGAGCAGCAGCAGAAGGTGAGGGCATAGAGGCCCTTATCAACAGAAATAAAAGGTGAATGTCTAGAGGTGAAGAGACAGAGGCAGTAACAGGACCCTTTGGCTTTTAAGCAATTTGCGCCCTTGACTAGTAGGGTCTCTAACAGACTGAGACACAATTGACTGAACTGCTTTCTGCTCTCAGATTCTCAGCTTGCTTTACTTAGGCCCCCAAAAAACTGAGGAATAAATATCAGGGAGAGATTCTTATCCTGATTGTTTTGTTTTGCAGGCAGAGAGTAGGTTCTAGCCTCAGCATTTTCATTAGTGGAGCGTTTTCATTAAAACCTCCATTAACTTGTTTGTAGGAAAGAGATGGAATTGTCCCTCCCATCAGGCCTGGGGCAAGATGCTTACAGAGAAGCTCCCTTTTCCTTTGGGGAGCAAAAAGACTGCCCTCCACCCCACCATCTCCAAGGTGTTCTATCCAATGGGCAGATGAGGGCAACCTTAAAGTGCAGAAGGTCCAGCCTGGCCTGAGGGATCTTGCTTTTTCGCACTTTCCTTGCTGGAAGGGAACCATGATTTGAGCTCCAGAACCCAGGAGGAACAGAGGTTCTCAGTAGGGACAAGGCATCTTGACTTCAGGTCCTCATGCCTGTATCAGTTCTTCTCCAACTAAGTTTGACTTTGAGAAGCTGGCACATGGTTGAAATTCACTCACGAGGTTGAGGGAAGAGTGTTCTTCTAGTCCTCCTCCCTAAAAGGCCCCCTGCTTCTTCTAAGTACCTGTCATCGAAGGAGATGAAGATGAATCCCTCCTCAGCCCCCACACCTCAAGGAGTTGTCAAGAACTCTCCCTCCCACCTGAATAGGAAGCAGGAGCAGCAGGCCAAGTTGCAGGTTGAGGAAGTCAGAAGTTAACTTGAGCGGAGTTTGCAGCTCTGGAGACACCGAGGAGCAGGTTTTTCTCTTGTCACTTTGGAAGGAGCGGATTGTGAGGCTGCCCCTTTAAATAGCATTCCTGTAGGAGGCAGATCACACCCATCCGTCACCGCTGCCAAAGCATCATTTTTGGTCTCTATCAAACTCAAAGCTTGTTGAAAGGGATTGTGGGGTTAGGGGAATGAGGAGGCAGGGCCTCCAGGGGGCAGGGGCAGTTCAGACAATGAAAAGGAGAGGAAAGAGGTTGGGCAGAAGGAGCCTAGGAAAGGTGGGGGTAGGGAGCAGGGGGAGAAGACAGGGAGGGGAGAATAGCTGTCTTTGAGCCTATGAATGGAACAAGTGAACCCTATTCTTATCTCTTCAGAGGTGCGGTAAGGCAGAAACGGGATTGGACTGTGAGCAGAGGAATGAGAGTGAGGCTCAAAACCAAGACTGGTGACAAATGAAAGTGAGAGTGGCAAAGGCTTTATCACTTACTCTCTGTGGGCCCATAGGTTTATTTTCCCACTTATTAAACGAAGGGGATTAGACAAGATGGATTCTAAAATCTCTTTTACAAATAACTTTTTTTGTTTAAAGAAATGTAAATTTCCCTTTCCTTAAAATGGGTTAGGAGTTGGGATCCTGGGAGAGCAGGGTGTGCCAGGAGTGAGCCCTTTGGAAGTTAGTCTACTGCCTCTTTCTTTTCTTTTCTTTTTCTTTCTTTCTTTTTTTTTTTAACCTCTTCTAGTTTACATACCTGCCTAAATGGGGAAACTCCTCAGTTCTAATCCTAATTTCCAAATTAGAGCTCTTTAGCTTTCATTTTAATTTGCAATTCTTTGGTAGTTTCCAGCCTATTCCTTTTTCAGTTGATAAGGAGATTGCTCCCAAATTTTGAGAACTGCATTGTGTAAGAGTGACTGGGGGTTCAGATGCAGCTTTTTCCTGCCTGGGACGATTCCTCTGGTAAGGAGGAAAAAAGAGGATGTGTGCTGAAAATGTGTGAACAGAGAAGGGAAAGCCCCGATTTTCTTTCTACTTTTTTCTCCATCTCTGCCTCTGCCTGTCCTGCCTCTTCCTCTTGGGAGCTGTTTCTGCTGATGCTTCTACCAGGTCTGGCTCTGACCAATCGCTAACTCTTTTCAGCTGTGCCCCTCCGTCCTTTTCTTTACCCTATCACTTCACTTCTGTTCTTTTTGCCTGTTTTGAGGAAGGGGGAACCTCCACTTGATATTTAGAATAAGGACCTTGTCCTTATCACCAATTATCACCAATGTAAGAGTTTTTTTCTTTTTAAAACATAAGAGTTCTTAAAAATAAATGGGACCAGCAGTTGGCATAATAGCTATGTCACTGGATTCCCATGTAGTAGACCGTGGTTCAAGTCCCGGACCTGGTGGCTTAAACTCATGCCGGGTGCTTGTATGTGCATGCCCAAGATCCCTAGAGGAGAATGGAAGAGAAGGGATTGCAGCCTGGCTATCCTCCCAGGGGGTGATTTCTTGCTTTCTGTCTCTCTGTCTCTTTCTGTGCTAGAAAACTGCTCAAAAAAAAAAAAAAAAAAAAGTTCTTAAAAAAATTCATTTATTTCTCCAGTGACGCCTGTTGGAAGTGCCCCCCTTCCCCTGCAGCCACACCCAGTACACTTAGGGAGACATTGGAAACCCAGAACATTCTCATGTGAGTCCAGCCTCGCAATGTTGTTTTATTGCTGCACCACTGTGGCTGACCCTGAGCTTTCTTGAACCACAGTTCTTAAAATAAAAATTCACATTCTGGGATCCTGGATTAGTGGCCTAGTTTGGATCCAGCAGTTACTGTTTACATGGGAGTTTCCCAGTGCCAGAGTAGGTGGATATTCAGGGGAAGAACAGGGCTGGGCCTGGTGAGGCACGGGCAGGTGCTGGAGCCGCATGGGAGATCACAGTTTTGTTCCACTTGTACGTGCCATTTGCCCTTGATCCTGGCTGACTGGGAAAGGGAGGATGGGGAACTGAAGGGCCGAAGTGTGAGACCCTGTTGAGGGTGTATCTCTTTCTCTCTCTGCCTCTCATTTTTATGGGGGAAAAAAAAAGTGGTGGGAAAAGAGCAACACCAAGGAAGAGAGGTGGTTCCTGTGAGTCCCAGGCAGGACTCGTTTGGATGGAAAGGCTTTGCCCTGTTACCAAGTCTTGGGTTTGAATTCCAGTTGGCTCATCCCCGTGTTTATTAAGCAGCAAGGCTGTTTTGTGCTAGGTCCTTAGCTGTTAGATTTCTTTCTCTGAAGCTAGAATAAGAGGAAATGAGCTGGAAGGGCTGCAGGAGGGGTTGGAGATGAGCTATCAGGATTGATTTTCTGGCGGTGTGGTGATATTATGTAGTCAAAGAAGATGTGGTGCTGCCTGCTCTGGAGAGCTTTAAACTTGTGAGAAATTCCCAACGGCCAGGCAGGTAGTTAAAGGCATCATGGGGAAGGCCACAGTGATGGAGACAGGCCAGGAAGATCAAGGTGAGGGAGCCGAAAAGAGGTGTGTGGTGCCAGCATAGCTGGGAGCAGACCCTGACCTTTCCCTGCACAGACAGGGGCACAGGTATGGTCTGGTCTTCTGGGTTCTGACAGTGGCTGTCACTCCTCAGTGTCCAGGTCCCCAGGCCCCCCGTGGGGAGAGATGGGCTCCACCTCTCCCTCACACAGGGGACACACAGGTAGTGAGGCGCACGTGAACGCATGAAGCCACACGCATATCCATAGGAACTCAAAACACACGCGGAGGGAACCCACACAGCCACCCACACTGGAGTCCTGCCCGCTGCCTGCTGCACTCTGTAAATACGCACTCACTTCCACCCGCGCAGGGCACACGTACCCGGCGCCTGTGTGCGTGCGCTCGCCCTTGGGCGCTTCTGTCTCTGTGTGCCCCCGGCTTCTAATCATTCCTTCAGGAGGGGGAGGAGGAGTTGCGAGGAGTGAGAGACCGGCAGGCAGGCCGAGAAGGGAGGGGGAGCAGCGAGAGGGGGGAACCCGGCCGGGGGAGGAGGAGAGCAGCGAGGAGGAGGCTTTGGCAGCGCGCGGCGGCAGCAGCGGCGGCGGCGCGGAGAGCTTGGACCGGGAACCCAGACTCGACTGGGCAGCGGAGAGGAGGAGCCGCAGAACTGCAGCGCTGCCAGCTTAGGCCGAGCCTAGAGACACCGGCCTGGCTGGTCCACGCCAGCCGCAGGTGGGAAGGGCCTGGGATGGGGGGGAGGGGGGGGCGAGGGTCTCTCTGCTAGAGGTTGAAGCTGAGTCGAGGTGTTGTCTCCTCTGTGTTTCATAGACTGTGGCTGAGCATGGAGCTGTCCCCCCGCAGTCCTCCAGAGATGCTGGAGTCCGATTGCCCGTCACCCCTGGAGCTGAAGTCAGCCCCCAGCAAGAAGATGTGGATTAAGCTTCGGTCTCTGTGAGTCCCCAGCTGAGAAAGGGGGAAAGGGAGTCTGGAGGAGGGGGTATAACTGGAGCCGGACTGGTAAATTCTTTGGGCACACATGTTGGCAAGTGCGAGTAAACACGACCCTGACACGCGTGGCCAGACCCCATGTGCAAGGCATGTGTGGAGCAAGCTGGCTGGTTGGAGTTGCAAAGCTAAGGATTTGCCTGTGCCTGTGGACCCCTGGTGACACACGCAGCGCAGAGAGGCTGCACAGTATGTGCAGTGTGGCAGGGCTGCATAGGGGCAGCATTCAGGAGGTGCCAGGCTGACTCACACATATCCATGTGTAGGGCTGTGCAGATGTGAGACATTGCATGTGTGTGCATGAGTGTCCATGGGTCATAGAGGTGTGCAGAGCAATTGCACACAGCAGGTATAGTGCAAGGGAACACTTATGCCAACCTGTGGGTCATAGGTATCTATCTCATTTGGGATTGGTAGCTCCTGCCTCCTGCATCTTACAAGGAGTTTAAGATATCCGAGCTACTCGTCTTTTGTCTTTCTTGGGGCCTAGAAACTCACTCTGCATGTTAGCAATAAGGGGAACCCACCTGGAATCTAGAGGAGAAGGTGGAGTCCCCCCCCCTCCACCTGTGGTCTGGAGGAGAAAGGATGGAGCCCCCACCTGGGAGCTGGAGGAGGGATTAAGGGTGAGAAAGATCAATCAACAGGGACAAGGTAACTGGTTTACTCAAAGCGTTTTTGTTTATAAACAGTCTCCTGGGGTCTCTAAGCATAAATAGGCATATTTTCTTATTGTTGCAGGACCAGGGCATGTGGGGAGCAATAAGTGGGGAAAGGAAGGACTCATGGGTCCCATATGCCAGTCCCAGGGGAAGAAAGGAACTTTTTTCCTGCTCCTTGGAGAAGAAGATTGAGTCAAAGACAAGCCATGCACCATGTTTATCTCCTAGTCAGCTACTGCCACTGGTTAATCTCCACAGTCTGTTGATTCTTAATCAGAGAACAAGAGATGATGCCCCTTTCCCTGCGTTGACTCCACACGGCCCCAGGAAATAAACCATGAGATAGATGAGGAAATACAGTAAACATAACTCCTGGACCCAATTCCTCCTCAAAATCTTCAATAATGAGCACTATTTCTGGGTTCTGGTAGAGGAAGAGGTGGGGATGGTGAGTACGTAGATGTTTATGGTTTTTTTTTTTTTTTTTTTTTCTCTTTAAATACTTCATCAGTGGTGGTAGGACAACGCCTTTATTTTGGGCAGGTGGGTCTGATTTATATGAGAGTGCTTAGAGAGGCTTTAGGGAGAACTGAGGCAGAGTGGGCAACAAGGCTTGGAATCCAAATGTGCTTCCCATTCTCTCTCTTTCGCTGCCGCTGGCCAATGCAATTTGCCAGGCTCTGTGAAGCGCTGCCTTGGAATGAGTTCTGGGATGAAGAGATGGAAAACCGGATTGAATTGATTTTTGTTGGGAGGGGCACTGGGTGATTCTTGATAGAAAACGATGCTCTGTTAATGATAACTAAGCTGGAGAGAGGGCAAGTAAAGAAGTGGTCAAAAGGCAAATAGGGGGCCTCAGGTCTATAAGTGGTAGAACTCAAGGTGTCTCAGGATGGCGTCCCCATCGCACTAGTGGCTCATCATACACTTAACATTTCCTCCATTCGGGAAAAGGAATAACAGGGATAAAGAGTGTTTTTTTTTTTTTTTTTTTTTTTTTTTTTTTTTTATAACCGGTTTCACTGCCTCTCACACCTTTCTAACCAAAAGTCTTCCCTGAAAACAAATTGTTGTTTCCTCTTTAGTGTGAGAAGTACTCAGTGGTGGAGGAAGACCCCAGAGGGAGGCACTGAAACCTGGAGAGAGAAGGAAGTAGAGATAGCGCTCTCTCCAGAGCGCCTTTAGATGAGATATCCTTACATGAGATTGTGGTGGACAAGGATCACCATCTTATTGATTAGAATCTTCTGATTTTCTCTCACTTCAGCAGTATGGTCCTTAAGAATGCTAGCTATAGAGCCAGCGGATAGCATAGTGGCTATATTGCTGGACTTCCACATGGCCAACTGTGGTTCGAGTCCTGGATTTGCTGGCTTGAGAATTACACTTGGCATGTGTGCGTTCATGCCCAAGATCCTGAGAGGAGAAGGGATTGCAGCATGGCCATTCTCCCCGGAGGGGGTGATTTCTCAATTTCCCTCTCACTGTCTCTGTCTCTCTGGTGAACACCCCCAAGGCAAACACTTCTTTTAAAAAAAGCCCAATGCTAGCTCCCTGTGATTATTTACCAGAAAAGTACTATTTTCTGATTATTAATAATGAGGAATAGATTCTCGGTCATATTTTTTCAAAGCAGAGAAAGATCTTGATTATCAAGGTAGATACCAACTTGATAGTTTACTAGATTTGACCGTGTTTGAATATTGGGGAGGCTTTGACAATCAGATGACGGGAACTAAAAGGGCTTTTACTGGGTAAGAGGACAAAGTTCTCCAGCTCTCTGGGTCAGGTAGTTTCTGAAGATGCAAAAGAGGACGTGTGTTTCCTTTTAAAATGGAAATATAACCCCCTCCATAGGCTAGGGTGGAAAGTGATTGTTTAGTCTGGAAATAAGGAGGTAGACATGATTACCTCAGAACTGGGTAGTGAATGGAAATGAAAACAGACAGAATATAGGTGTGAGTGTCTATGGTTATTCCCCTTCTGCCCCGTAGGGTGTATGCACTTGAGAGAGAGACAGAGAGATACCCCCACCCCTCCCAGTGAGGCATGGGTATGCCACAATCACTTTTCTTTCATTTCTCCATCTTGCCAGGATTTGGGACACACATGCCTGTCATGTTTTTCAAGCTGCCAGTGCCAAGATTTGAACCACTGTTGTCAATGTGGGATCTGGCTTTCTCTGTGTGCACCTCGGAGCCAGCCTTATGTCTGTCTATCCTGATTCTCCTACTCAATACATCTTATTTTTCTTCTTTACTCTTAATTTCCAATCTAGGACATCTAAACTCTCTGTTCAAAGAGAGTGGGCTTGGTGTTTGGCCTCTGGATAAAAACCCTACACTAATATGATTGTGCAGGGTGTTTCTTGATGGGAACACCTGCTAGGAATTCTGCTTCCCACATTAGGACCTTGTCAAAAATAAGTTCACTATCTGGAGTACATGAACTGGACAGAATCTCTAATTGTAGGATGTTACCTCTGGCTAGCAGAGAAATTTTCCTAACTAAGCAGTCCTGAGCTGAGCTGGGAGAGGCAGCCTGGAGGTGATGGGTTGGTCAAGATGATTTTCAGCATCTCAAAATTTAAGATGAAGGATTTGACTTGCCTTCTTCTTGCTTTGGGGAATGTGGGGAGGGTCAATAGAGATAAAGGAGCTTTTCTGTTTGTTTGTTTGTTTGTTTTGTGAATCAAGAAAAATGATGAGCAGAGAATGGTTGCCATCTTCAGTTCATTCATTTTTCCAGTAACTATTTGCTGAATATCTTGGCTGGGCCAGTTTGTCCACCCTATATTGGGTCCTAGGGGTACAGTGGTGGACAAAATGGACAGTCTCTGCTCCTATAGAGCTTATAATCTGATTCAACTCTATTAAGTAGTGTGGTGAACGGGGGAGGCACCCTGTTCCTTGTTTTACTATACCTACCTAAGTGGTGAAATCCTGCCACTCTGGATTTCTGTTTAAAATTTTTTTGGAGGAGTTACACACATAGGAAAAACATAGATCTGACTTCTTTTTCTCTCAGGATAGTACAAGCATCATTCTCTTCTCTCTGCTCCAGGTTCTTTTAGAATTTTACCTTCTATAGATAAACATTCCTTCTTCCTTTGGGACAATATGGGCATAACCCCTTTCTCTTCTCCTTTCCCCACAGGGTACACTCTCAGGACCCCCAAGGTCCTATGCTGTGGTTCAAGGTCATTACAGCTGAGCTAGAGCAAGGACCCAGTTGGGGGTTATTTTTGCTCATCCTTTTTCCATCAGAATTTAGTGTGGCACCTTGAACATAATAGGCACTCAATAAATTCTGTGGAATAATGGAAGAACAAATGAGTTAATGAATATACATGTATTTGTCACAGAGTCCAGTTCTGTCTCTGATTCTGTGGTACGTGTATACCTCAGTGCAGGGGAGGGGATAGGAAATGGAGATGGAGGAAAGGGAGGTGATGATGTTGTTTGAGAGGGTGATGGCAAAAGGTGTGGGGTTTGAGGACCTCAGGACAGAGCCTGGAACTGAAGGAGTTACAGAGAGCATGTAGAAACTATGGCGTTTGAATTGCGTGAATGAGATATGTCAGGATGAAATTGCGAATGCCTGACATGTATACATATGTGTCTGGGTAAGGTTGATGTGTATGCCGGAGACAGTTTGTGGAAGCAGAGCGTGATGTGTCTTTGTTTTTATGCTTATTTAATGGCATGTGTGGTAATAAATGTGTTGGCAAGGTAGTCAGTTACCTGAATACCGAAATTGCCCTAGGTGTAAGTGAGATTATGTGTGTATGTATGTAGGTTATGAGGGGATATGCAGATGATCTTGTGTATGTTCTTGTGACATACTAACATTTTTGACAATCTTGGGGAGATCTGGAGGGTAGGAGGAGGGACTAGCCTGGGTACCTCATTGATTTCCTCCACCTTTTGTCCTCATTTTGTATGTGCCCTGTGGAGCGATCTTCTGTGGCTCTTCCCAGTTTTGAAAATCACGCTGCCATCCTCCTTTCTCTGCATATGGCTGTGGAGCTGCTGTGAAGATTACAGGATAAACTCTGGCTTCCTTGGCCCTCTAGAGAAAAGCACAATTTCTCTCAGTCCTTAGTGGGGTGATTTTTAGTGCCATTTTTCTGGATTAGTTCGTCTTCCTTTATTTCCGTTTGTAGCAAAGGGCATTTCCTCCTGGGTTTTATACTCCCTTCTCCTTTAGCTGTCTTCTGTTTCTCTATTTCCTCTGTCAGCCTTGTCTTGAATGAAGGTTGTGTGGCATCTCTGGGATGGCAGAGGATGGAAAATTCCTGCAGTAAGGTGAAGGGGATGTGCAGAGATAGGGGAAATAAAATCAGACCAAAAGAAGAACCTTGCAAACCTCTTTATCAGAGTAGGTGGCTGGAGGGAGTCAGGGAAGCTAGGGACTGAGAGGGTAGTGGAAGGAAGTGGGAAACATTGGAAAATTTGAATTGGAGTTCACATTCCCACTCTACCAATGACTAGTTGTGTAATCTTGAAGTTGCATCGTCTCTTAGAGTCTCAGTTCTTCATTTAGTATCATCTATATGAAAGTGGCTTTTTTTTTTTTAAAAAAAAAAGGATTATTTAATCTTATTTATTTTTATTATTATTATTTTGTTTGCTATGGTACACATGCATTCACCAGAGAGAGGCTGACAAAGAGAGAAAGAGAGCAAGAAGGAAAGTGAGAAAGCAAGCCACCAGGTCTGGGACTCAAACCATAGTTGGCCATGTGGGAGTCCAGCGCCTTAACCACCATGTCACCTGCCGGCCCCTGAAAGTGGTTTTTAAGTGATTAGATCTGGAGCATGGGACAGCTAGCTTTGGGAAGAAGCAGGGGAATGGCAATGAATGGGTGACTATTGGCTGGGATAAGGGAGGAAGATAAAGGTTCAAGAGGCAGTTATATGAATTGTTGTATTAAATACAGTGTCTGGGCCGTGATTTCAGAGTCTTTTGTTGACTAATGGTTATCTGGAAGGGATAAGGACAGGTATCTGATCTTAGAGAACAGAAGGCTGGGTGGGGCTACAGGAGGGTTGTATTACAAAAGATGAGGGCCACAGAGGTTGAAAGGAATGAAAGGGACTTACCATTTCTCGAAAATGGTCAAACTAGAAGTGGGTGGAGTGATTGCAGTTCTGAGACAGGTGAGTGTGGGAAGCCCAGGGGTTGCAATGTGTGGATTTCATGGGCATTGGAGAATTCACTTTGGCATTTATCCTAAGCGCCTAGGCCTAGGGGTAAAATGATCAGGTTGACACATTTTAGAAAATCTCCAAAGTCCCTTAGAACCTAAATATCACTCTGCTTGACAGGAAGCAGTTTGGAAAAAGAGAGAGGAAATTCCACATTTGAGGCTGCATTTGCCATGTTTTCCCAGAGGAAGGTGAAGAAGGTTGGGCATACTGTGGGACTAGAAGGCCAGGGAAGAGGCTCAGCAGGAAGATGCCTCCCCAGGGAGTTTCAGAAATCAGTGAATTGGGTGGCTCTCTCCCAGCTCCCCCACCTCCATTGATTCTCTGTGCATCCAGTCCTCCCCCTCTCTCCTTTTCCCCATCTTTCTCTGGGTTTTCTTTCTCTACTAGGCTCCATGTTGCGTTTCTTTCTTGTCCCACTTGCTCTTTC
Source organism: Tupaia tana (assembly GCA_026018925.1). NCBI lineage: Eukaryota > Metazoa > Chordata > Mammalia > Scandentia > Tupaiidae > Tupaia > Tupaia tana. The sequence continues at coordinate 158,716,585 of JAKSZU010000006.1, forward strand.
TGTCCCTATTCCCTTTGGCTTACCTTCTCACTCTTGCCTCTTCTCACTTTTCTAGCTAGGAGCCAGGAAATCTCTGAGGCTGCCTGTCCCCACCCAGGTGTGGCTTGATGATGGTGCAGGGTCAGTCTGCTACAGGCACCCTCTGGGGCCTTCTTGGGAGTCCAGCCTTAACTCCTGTGTTCTGCAAGGCCTTTCTGTTGCCTTCGCTGTGACCTCATCCTCCTAGCTCCTCTAGGGAGGAAGCCAAGTAATTGCCTTTGAATCTCTGGGGGCTGATTTTCTCAGGTACGGAAGTTGAGTAGCTATTTTCCAACTCTCTTCAGGACAGCAGCAGAGAAAGAGGGACAAATTCAGGGCAGCAGGTGGGGTGGAGGTGAGACAACTGGGGAGAGTTGAAATGTTAGATAATGAGATTGTCCCCAAAGGGAGGAAGACTAAATAGTCTAAGAGAATTCTGGGAAGAGGATTCTGGGAAGGGGCATAGGTGTAATTTGAGGGGATTGGGGGTGGATTCGGAGAAGGGTTACTGAGAAGGGAAAAGGAGAAACCCGGGTTGTTATTCCTTCAGCGCAGGGAGTCCTCAGTGCCAGGGCTCTTAACCTTCTGCCCTGTTTTCCCTCAGTTCTTACTACTGCTCCTCCCTTCACTCCTGCAGCGTTTATGGTGCTCATCCCTGTCAGGAAGAAAACATCAGGCTAGGATTCTTCGTCAGCATCTCAGTCCTGGCAGAGGTTCACTGAGGGAGCTGTGATAGGGTTTTGGTAGAGAGGTGGGCTTGGTTGGGGAAGGGCCAGGGTATATCCAGAGTGAGGCCTGGGGCAGAGGGCTAGGAAAAGACCTAGAAAGGGGGGCTTCAGGTGGTACTGTTGGCTAGAACTAGGTTCCCAGGTCAGTTGATTCCACAGCTGCAACGAGAAGTCAGACTTGCAAATAATTATGGTGACTGCAGTGGGGTGATTAGACTGCCAGCTGGTGTTGGCACCATTTCGGCTGGGAAAGGAGCTTAACTTGCTGGGGGTGGGGGTGCTTAGTGATTCTCTGGTAGGCAGGATCTGGGGGCTAGGGAAGTTTCTCCTTTCATTCCTGTTCCTTGGCTTCCTGGCTCCCCTGTTTATCAGCTCTTGCATATCTAGGTTGGCACCATCTCCCTAGTCCTCTCCTCCACGCTGTTTGGAAATTTCTTGGGGCCTGGTCTCAGCACACATGCCAACAGGGTTGCCAAGCTCCCTAACACTGACCATCTTTCTACCAAGCAGTAGCTTTAGAAATTCCAATCTGAAAGATATATAAGAACTCAAATTGCTCTAGACTCACCTTAAAGACTTCTTTGTTTCTCCTGTTCTTTCCCCCCCGCTCTTTTAAATGCCACGAAAATCTGCTGTTTTTTTTCTTGAGAGTTTTTTGCTATAGGGTGCTATGCTCACCAGAAAGAGAGAGGCAGAAAGCGAGAAATCACCCCCTGGGGGATGGCCATGCTGCAGTCCTCTATTCTCTTCTTGGGATTTTGGGCATTCACACACATGCACCCATGAGTTTAAGGCACCAGGTTTGGGACTTGAACCACGGTCGACTACATGGGAGTACAGCGGCATAGCCATTACACCAACTGCTGGTCCCGAAAATCTGCTGTTATTTTGACTGCAGCAAATGGATTGAAGATAGATTTGCAGGAGAACTTCCTGGAAAGTTCATGGAGGTTAGAATATGACCTACCTCTGATAAATAAGAACTCCCCCACCCTCATTTAGGCAGCAGGGTATTGCTTATTTGGGGAAGCAGAGAGTCAGTCAGAAAGGAAACTGAAACTAAGGAAGAGAGACCCAGGCATCCTACCTCCCTAGTGCCTCCAACCTAGGACCTGAATCAGAGACACAAAAGGTTACAGAGGAGGATACTGATGCCCAGAGATACAGTTGGTCAGGTGGTGGGGGTGGGAGAGCAGCCCTGGGACCAGACCCAAATCTAGCTCCACTGCCACCCCATCACACCTGCAGGCAGTCTCTTGCCAGGCTTCCAACCACTTTTCCATCCCAGGCTGCCTTCCACATCTGTTAGGTCCCCTGGAAGCAGGACATCTGCTGGGGACATCTGTTGGGGTGTAATTTGAAGGACTGGTGGGGTGGTCCATGTGGAAGTAGTTAATGAGCAGAGTTAAACAGTGCAGGGAGGGGGGAGAAGACGGGCAGACAAGTGAACCGGAGAAAGAAAGAGTTCTTCTGGACTGGATCCTGGGAGCCTCCTTTCCCTTTTATCTTCCTCTGACCTTCTTGCCCCCCTACCCTCATAATTCCTCTAGGTCTCAAGGGCTGAGGTCTGAAGGAGAGGTGATTCATTTGTGTGTGGGATTGGGAGTTGGGACACCTAGATTCTTATTAGTCTGGACTAAGGCTCAAGATGTTGAGATTGTTCCCTTCCTCATGTGGCTTATTCTGGATGGTTGCTAGGAACACCTGTTAGAAATGGCTTCTGGTCAGGAGGCAGAGGGAGAGTTGCCTTCAGACACAGGCATAGATGGAAGCAGATTCCCCCGGTCCCAGGCTCTATATATTTCCTCTATATTTTTCCAGACTTTCTTCTGCAGTGCCTTTCACATCTTCCTTCCTGCCCCTGTAGTACCCCTGCCCTCTCACTCATCTCCCTCCACTCCCCAGTTTCTGTCCTTCCCTCACTATGTCCCTGGGTAGTACTTCCTGCCCTCTTTATCCACTCCCTCCACTCTCCTCATTTCTGTCCTTCCCTCATTTTGTCCCTGAAGATAGTCTTCCTCAGGCCCTGTCCCATCCCTCCTCCTTTCCCCCGGCTCCTCTGTCCAATGCCTAGAGATCTTTCTCCACTGCTGTCATGTCAACCTGAGGCCTGCCGCCTCTCACCATGGTACCCTAGCTCTGCCACCAGGGGGGCTATTTTTATCTCTGGAGCCACCCCCGCCACTATGCCCAGCCAGCTGCCAGAATTGGGGCTGCTTGTACAGCAATGGGAAGCCAGGGCAGTGAGGGGAGCAGGGAGGCTTGGATGAGGTGGAAAGCTAGGCGTTCTTGGTTTCTGGGGCTATATGCTCTGCATGTTCCCTAGACTCTGCTTCCACTGCCTCCCTGGCCCTGTGGAATAAGAAGCCACAGAGAAACCCTAGACATCTGGAGTGGTGCTGGCAGCGAGACCAGAGCTTTTCTACAAAATATTCCAGGTGCCATGTGGAGTCTCGGTGGAAAATGAGGGGTTCTGAGTACAAGGATGGACATATGGTACTTTGTTTATGGAGGACTCTTACTGATTACTTGCTGAACTAAGTAAATAAAGGATTAGCCTAAATAACAATCCTTTTCATTCCTGTATCATTTTGTAGTTCCCAAGGTGCTTTTATGTAATATCTCATGAGGTTCTTGTGAAAATTCTGTGAAACATGTATTGTTTACCCATTTTACAGACAAGGAAATTGGAGTTTAGGGTAACTTGTCCAAGGTCATCCCTAAAAATAAAGTCTAGGCCAAAGTCTGATTTTTCTTTTCTTTTCTTTTTTTTTTTCTCTTTTTAAGATTTTTGCCATAGGGCACATGTGCTGCTGGAGAGAGAGAGACAGAGATAGAGGGGAAGTGAGAAACCACTCCTCAGAGGAAATGGCAATGTTGCAATCCCTTCTCCCGTATTTTCCTGTCAGGAGTTTGGGAACACACACACTCTCTTTCCTGGTGTGTATCTCAAGCTGCTGGGTCTGGGACTTGAACAGTGCTGTTGGCCATGGGGTATCCAGTTCCTTAACCACCGTGCTACCTGTTGGCCTGAAAGTCTCCTGATTTTAACTTATGCATTCTATTAGATTGAGATGATTTCCTTGGTTCATTCAGTCTTTGAGATTTTGGACCCTTGAGATCAGCTAGTTGATCTACTTCACCTCCACTTACCCCACTTGTTTGACCAGAGGCAGAGTATCTCATCTTTTGTCCCCTATCCCAACTCCTATTTTTCAGTGCAGGATGGGGAAAGCGGAGGATGAGCAGGGAAAGGAGGCATCATGGTTGGGCTCCTTTCGATTTTTGAGCTAAATTAAAGGGCTAAAAGAAAATCCATATTAGATCCTTTCCTAGGGACATCATACCTATGTCCTGCCTCCCCGTCTGATAACATAGTCTCCTTAGCTAAGACAGAAGTAGAATGTGTGGTGTGTGTATATATGAGGGTAATTGTATATATGTGAATTTCTACCCACCCCTCACAGGAAGCGAAGGTGTTTAACCAGTATCCCTTCTAATTTGGAATTGTTAATAATAGTAGTAGGAGGACCAGCAGATGGCGTGGTGGTTAAGGTTGCTAGACACCCACATGGCCAACCACGGGTCATGTCTCAGACCTGGTGGCTTGCTTTCTCACTTTCCCTCTCTCTTTCTCATTCTGTCCTTCTCTGGTCAAATTAAAATAAATAAATAAAGTTAAATAAATAATTCTTAAAAAGATAATAGTAGTGGGAACCAGCAATTAGTGTAATGGCTATGTCACTGGACTCCCACGTAGTCGACCACAGGTCTCGTCCCAGACCTGGTGGCTTAAAACTCACGCCGGGCGCATGTGTGTGCGTGCCCAAGATCCCGAGAGGAGAATGGAGGAGAGGGGATTGCGGAGTGACCATCCCCCCTGGGGGGTGATTTCTTGCTTTCTGTCTCTATGTCTCTGTCTGTCTGGTGAGCGCATGCGCCCTATAGCGAAAACCTCTCCAAAATAAATAAATAAAAAAATAATAATAGTAGTAGGCTATACTAAGTGATATAGCATGTATATTTGTGGTGAGCAGTCATTTGTCTAGCCAGCTTTGGTTCTACTGGGCAAGAGAGCAGAGTAACAGACAAGATATCCTCTCATGGCTTTTCTAGTCTAAGAAATCTCAACCTTTCAGTGGGTGCCTGGTTGGCTGGGGTTGCAGGGCCTGGAGTGAGGTCACAGATGAAGGCCGTGAGCTGGCCTGGCTTGGAGGTTGTTAACATTCCAGGTTGGGTGCTACCACTCGCCCCTACTCCCATCTTTCCAAGCAAGCATGTCCACAGAACAGGCCAAATGAGTTATCTCCTCATCCCCTGGGTAGCAGTTCTAGAAATGACACTGGGTCTAATCCTTTCTCTCTAAAATCATTAATCATCTTGTGGTGGGGAGTAGCGGGGCACAGAGCAAAAGAGATGAATTCAGAGAGGGCAGATTCTTTCTTCCAGCTCGGCAGCAGCCCTGCTTCACAGCTAACAGTTCACCAGAAAAGCGACCTGAAGATATTTAACTTCCATTCCTCTTGTTGTTGAAGCGCATTTCCACTTGTCCAAGTACTCAGTGAAGCTGAGAAAGAGCAGCTTCTGAAACTTCATTTGTTTTTAATCCTTCAACGTTTTGGCACAGTGGCAAACTAATTTCTCTTTGCTTTGAGGGATGGGGTGAGGGAGAAGACTTCCCGTCATAAAATCCTAGCTCGTGGCCTGTTTCTTCTCTTTTCCCTTTCTCCTATCATAGTCCTCCCCACTAGTCCTTATTCTTCGTTTCCACGGCATTCCCGACTGTAGACTTCAAATTAAGGAGATTTAGACATTGGGAACACTTCACTCGACGCGTTTGGCTTCACCACGGCCTCCCCTGCACTCCGCCTCTTTCTTATTTGGCCCCGCCCAACCCTTCGGCTGACCAATCGCGGTCCCAAAGTACTTGTATGGGTGATGTCATCTCCCAGCCAATCAAGAGGCGTCCTGAGGCCGTGTGCGCACGCCCAGCCCACTTCGCTCTGCAGAGGCTGGGCTCTTTCCACCCCAAGCTGAATGAGAGCAAAGTCTGGAAACAGACGACGGTGTCCTGGGCCTGGCTCCTCCTGGGCTCCTCTTTTGGCTTCTTTGAAACATCACTTCTCTACCTCTGAGCAGTATTGGCCTCTCTAGTTAATTGACGGTTTTCACCTGATTCCTGTTTTACAGACGAGAAAAATGGGGCTGGGCGTGTTCAAGAAATTTGACCAACATCTTGGTTTCTATGAAATCGAGCAAGTTCTGACTCCTGCTTGTTTGAGGGCAGCTGTTAAGGGTCTCTGATTAAGCATCCCCTGACTCCTAGCTTCAGCAAGCCCCTCCCTTACGGTTCCTAATTCTCTGTGGGAAGTTCATTCTCCTGCCTTTCTTCCACTCTTCCAGGTGGGTTATAACTCATTTTGAAGAATGACCCTGAAAAAAGACCTTGAGAGGGAGCCCAATCTGCCTAGTCCCTCTGGGACCATGAAGGCTAGAGCCCCGGGGGGTGTGGTGGGGTGGGGTGAGGTGGAGGGGGGAGTCTTGCAGGTCCCTTCCCTTCCCACTGCAGACTTCTCTGCAGCTACAGAGTCAGAGTGGTTTCTTGTCCCTACACTCTTAAGCCTCCTGCTAACCCCGAAGAGGAGCCCCACCTCCTCAGAGCAAGGGGCCGGCCTATGCTATTTCTGTCCTTTCTGGGATTCTTCTGAGAAAAGATTCTTGTTTTCAGTCTGATTCAGATGTGAAACTTTTCCCGCAGCCTCTCACCCAGTTCCTGTAGACTGGGTCTCTGCCTCATCACTCCCTTCTTCCTCCAGCCAGGCCCATCCAGTTCCCCACCTCAAAGTTTTCTTTGGTCAGTGGCTCAGCTTTGCTCCGACCTGGAGGAGAAAGTCAGGGGCCCAAGAGGGAGTTGCTCTCCCTTCCGGGCCCCCTGAGCTCCAGGGGTCAGCATTTTGATACTCAAAAGTAGGAAACTGCTTCCCATGGCAAACCCTGTTCCTGTTCAGAGGAGTCACCTCCAGGGCCCCATCCTCAGGTAGGTGCCAGGGATGAAGGAGGAGAGGGTGGAGAGGAGAAATGCTGGCTGGTTGCTTGTGGACTCACCAGTTGTAGTTTGGTGCAAGGGAGAGAGCAAGAACTGGTAGCTCCCATGTTTTGTGGGCCTACTTCTCCACTTTCACTCCAGCCATTTTGTTCTTCACTTTATTCTCCTTCTGTTTCCATCTCCCTTTCCTATTAAATTTTTTTTTCTTCTTCTTCTTCTTTTTTTTTTTTTTTTTTTCCTTTTTGTTGGGGGGAGAAGCGGCTGGAGTAAAAACCGGGAAACCTGCTAGACAAATCCTGAAGGAGCTGTAACACTTCCCTTTCCTTTTCCCTTTTCTTCTTGACCATGGCAGGTGTCTAAGCAGTGTTCCCACTTCTCTCTTTCATGGCCTCCAGTGTCCTTAGGACCTCACACTCCGTCTTAAGAACCCAAACTGCAAATAGCTTCAGGCTGCTGTCCTGTCTGAAGCCCCTTACTTAAAGTGATATTTTGAGAAACGTGGGTGCTGGAAGTAGTAGCAAGGAGCTTTGGAAATCTCCAGAACTTGGTCATGAGGTGATTCAAAGAAGTGAACTGGTGGGGATGGGGGGAGCTGAGCTCTTCTGAGTTGTCTGGGTTAGCACTGCCAAAATCTTCTCTCTCAGCTGACTACTTGGAGCTAGGAGAGACTGGGGCCTTCCAGGGGTCAGGATCCCAGGTGTTTCCCATAGTGCAGGGACTGAAGGTAAAAGGGAGAGAAGTGGTGAAATGGGGTACTGATGGAGGTGGTAGGAATGTTGGGGGAAGCTTCCAGTTTTCCTTAGGACTAAATGAGGATTGGACAGGGTTGAAATCTCATTCTACAGAGAAAGGGACCATTCCTGTGGCAGATTCTCTGAGGGCCAAACAAGAGGGGGGTGGATTAAAACCGGTATGGGAGGGACCAGAAGTTAGTGTAATGGCTATGTCGCTGGACTCCCATGTAGCCTACCGTGGTTCGAGTCCTGGACCCAGTGACTTGAACTCATGCCGGGCGTGTGTGAATGCGTGCCCAAGATCCCGAGAGGAGAATGGAGGGGAAGGGATTGTGGCGTGGCCATCCCCCGGGGGTGTGATTTCTCGCTCTCTCTCTCTGTCTTTCTGGCAAGCGCATGTGCCCTATAGCAAAAACCTCTCCAAAAAACAAACAAACAAAAAAAACCGTTATGGGAGGAGAAGAAAGGCTTTCTGCGGAATAGTGAGGTGAAGACCTTGAGTGACTCTGGGGAGAGACTAACTCTGAAGGACACTAGAGTAAGAGAAGTCAGATAGTAGTGGCCTGTGTGTTAGTGTGTGTTGGGGTGGAGGTGACAGTGTTTGCTTTTAGAAGGGTGCAGTTCAGCACCTGGATCTTTTCAGCTTCCTGAGTCCAGGTCCTCTTCTCAGACTCCTCATTTATCAAATTTATTTTTCAATCTTTCTTTTCCTCCCTGCCCCTCTCCTTTGGGTGTCTGGATCATGTTTGGTTCATATTTCAACAGAAGCTATACAAGAGCTCCTGGACAACATCTAGTGGTGAGGGAAGGGGAAACTTGGAAGGAGGTGCATGTTGAAAGTCAAACTATAACCTCACTCTCCTCTCTAGACTTGTCATTAGAATTTCAGAAACCCTGGCTCAGAAATCTCAGTTGTGAGCTCTGGGAGACAGCCTCACACCTGATTAATCTTCCTCCTTTCCGTTTTATTTATGTAATGGATATTTTCTGAGCATGTACTGTGTTTTGAGTATGGAGGCCAAGATAAACCAGTCGCTGCAGTGCCATCAAGACACACTATCTCCTGTGGGCTGACTGATACTAACAATTGAGGTTGGATTGACTGACTCTGAAGAAGCTGTGGTGGAGTGGGGATGGGTTCTGGCCTCTCTCCAAGTTAAGTACACGTTTGGACTTGTTTTGCCCTAACGCCTTTGTCATTTGGGGACACAGGTAGGTACCATTAGAGTTGTAGGCCTTGCCAACCGACTGAGATAGCCAAGTATGTGGCCTGGACAAGTCACCTTAACCTTCCTTGTAAGGTACTTGTGAGAGTCAAGTAAGATTTGTAATTAAAAAAAAAAAAGAATTATTTAATTTTGTTATTATTTTAAAAATTTGCTGTTGGACACATGTGCTCATGAGAGAAAGAGAGAGGAAAAGTGAGGGACCAGCAGATGGAGTGAGGATTACGTTGCTGGACTCCCATGTTGGAGTCCCAGACCTGGCAGCTTGAACTCATGCTGGACACGTGTGCATGCGTGCCCAAGATCCTGAGAGGAGAATGGAGGAGAAGGGATTGCGGCATGGCCATCCCCCCTGGGGGGCTGATTTCTCTATTTCTATATTTCTGTCTCTCTGTCCTTCTGGCGGGCGCTCGTACTCTATAGCAAAAACCTCTCCCCAAAAGAAGAAGAGAAAAAAAAAGTGAGAAAGAAAGATGTCCCGTCTGGAACTTGAATTATGGTCAGCCGTGTGGAAATTCAGTGTTTTAACCACTGTGCCACTTGCTGGCCCCTAGGTTTGTAACTGTAATGGAGAGAGATCATTTTGCTTTCTTTTTTCTTTTTTATGTAAAAGACCATTTCTTCTCTTAGAGGGCTTCCTCCATCCAAATTAAACTTGCTCTTCTCTGCCTGGTCTTGGGATAGAGTGGGCTGGCACTTGTTGCCTTTCAAAGGCGTGTGGTGTGAGTTAGATGGGGTCAGTAATGATGCTGCTGGTTAATTCCTAGTCGCATCACATTATGGAAATCCTTTTTATTTGCCAGCCCTTTTTACATATATTGTCATTTAATCCAACTAATAGCCCTGTAAGGCTGGTGTATTATCATCCTTACTGGTTACAGATGAGGACATCAGGCTTTAAAATAAAGGCTCTCAAACTGTAGCATGAATTAGATTAATCTGGGGTGTTCATTAAAAGTGCAGATTCCCAGGGCCAGCAGATGGCATAGTGGATATGTCACTGGACTCCCACATGGCTGACTGTGGTTCGAGTCCCAGGCCTGGAGGCTTGAAAATCATGCCAGGTGCGTGTGCAGCCAAAATCCCAGAAGGAGACTAGAAGACAAGGGATTGTGGTGTGGCCATCCCCACCCCCCCCCCCCCCCCCCCCCCCCCGTTGTGGGTGATTTCTCACTTTCCCTGTCACTTTGTCTGTCTGTCTCTCTCTCTCTCTCTCTCTTGTTGACTCTCTGGCAAGCACATGTGCCCTAAGGCAAAAGCCTCTTAAAAATGCAGATTCCCTGGACCATACTGTTAGAAATTTTGGTTCAACAGGTGTGGAGTGAGACCTTGGGGAGGAGCAGAGGGATAGAAATATATATTTAAGTTTGTTTATTTCTTCAGACACACACACACACACACACACACACACACATACACACATTCCCAACAGGGGCCCCATGCTGTAATCCACTCTAGGCTCTGTCAGCTCAGATCACAGGTACATGCATGTGCTTGCTCACTATGCACAGGGAGGTTTCTGGAAGTGAACTTGCAATCTTCTCATGTGAGTTTGGTCTTGCAGAGCATTGAGTTACCGCTGTACCACTGTCTGATCCCTGGAATGTCTCGCTCGCTCTATATATTATGCATTTCTTTTAAGAGAGATTTTTTTTTTTTTTTGCTATAGGATGTGTGTGCTTACTGGAGAGAAAAAGAGATAGAGACAGTGAAAGTGAGAAATCACCCTGCAGGGGGATGGCCATGCTGCAATCCCTTCTCCTCCATTCTCCTCTCAGGATTTTGGGCATGCACATGTGTCTGGATTGAGTTTTAAGCCACTGGGTCCAGGACTTGAACCTGCAGTTGATTATATGGAAGTCCAGCAATGTAACCATTACACCATCTGCTGGTCCCTAGAATCTGTATTTTTAATATGTATCCAAGGTGATTCTGATGCTGGTGTTTGACAGGCCACATTTTGATAAAGACTGATTTAGTGATTTGTCCAAGAGTTTATAGCAGGAAATAAAAGCTTTGAATACAGAATTCTTGCCTCCCAGGCCCTTGCTTGAGCTGCCTCCTTAGCCTTGATTTCTGCTTTAAATTGGAGATAACAGTTCCTTCCCTAACTCCCTCCCTCATAGGCCCATTGTGAGGATAAAATGAGATAACCCGTAGGAGAAAGCTTTTAAAGGGTAGAGCTGGCACCATTGTTAGTGATTATGCGAATACATGCAAATGAGCACCCGTGGGTGTGGCTGTTCACTTTGGGAGCTGTGCTGAGATGTGTGTTTCAAGAGGTGGGTTGAGGAAAAAATGGATAACTTTGGCGGTAGGCATTGACCCCTGGGGACAGAGTTTTGGATTGTGAAAAGAACTGAAGCAACTGGGAGGTTAGGGCTAGGGTGGGAATCTGAGGGCGTGATGGGCTTATAGGCAATAGAAGAGGCCTTTCATTCTTTTTTGGGTTGTATGACTCCAGACTTGAGAGCCCCTGGCCATCTGCTGTCCAGGAAAGGGAGGCCCCTGCTTGTGCCTGTGCCTAAGGGCAGAGCACACGCCTTTGTTCTGTGATCTCTGGGTCAGTAGTCTGGGAAATACTACTCCAGAGACTCTAGCTTATTTGGCTGGGAAAATCTTTTATGACATCTAGCTTCTAGTCTTCCCCCCTAACGAAGCCCGAGCTGGGCCTGAGCTGGGCCCGAGCTGGGCCCGAGCTTTACTAAAATCCTCTTGCTTGTTAAACAACCCTGTTTCTACCTGGAGACAGAGCAGCAGGAAGCTGAAAGTGAGATCTGAAGATGGCTCACGAGGAGGTTGCAGTACCGTCCTCTAACTTTACTCTCCCATTTTTGTGCCTTTCCCTTCTGCCCCATTTGTTTTCAGATGTGTGGGTCAGGACTGCTGGGCCCTGAGGTGAGAGTTGGCCTGTGACGCTTCCTGGGGCTGGCTATTTTGAGCACCCCTATTCCAAAGCTGCTGAGACCCCAGGATTCTAAGGCCGCTTCTGTTCAGGAATGCCATTGTTCTCCCTCCCCGGCATCCCTGGGAACGGATGCTAATTTCAGCCTCTGGTCCCTGACTCATTCTCTTTTCTTCCCTGACTCATAGGGTGACCCTGGGCTTTTGAAGCCCCTCTCAATGGGGAATTGTGATGGTCATCAAAATCTCTCCTCATCCCCACTTGATTTTAGGTGGGGTAGAGCAGGGCTCAAGAAAGGAACTAGAGGGACGGGAATGTTTAACTGCTTTCTTTAAAATCACATCTAAAGTCAGGGAGTTTTGTTTTATAAATGCCTGAACTGGACTTGCCAGACTTCTAAGAGGCCTCCTAGTTAATTACCAAGCCCCAGAATGGGTAAGTACAAGACAGGAGGAGATTGACCCTCAGGCAAGCATCTAGTGAGTCAGACCCCACTTCTTTTGCTCTGGTGGGGAGGGAAGCTTCAGCTGGGACAGAGACAGTCCCAGAGGCTGGGTATAGTTCTCTCCAGTGCAAGACTGGGGAGGCAGGGGTTAATCCTGCTTTGTCCTGGTTGATGGATTCTGGAATCATAATCCATTAGCTCTGCCTTCGTGGAGTGAGGCCAGGGGAAAGCATTCAGATGGGTCTTTGTTCTGTGTCTTTGCTACCCCTGCCAGTGACAGAGGGGCTGTGGGCATGGACCCTTCTTACCCAGGACCAAGAGACAGGAAAGAATACTGGGGGCTATTTTGATTGCTGCTAACCCCAATGTCAGAGGGGGACAGTAGGAGAATAAGCAGTTTCTGCTCTTAGTTATTCAGACTATGAAATGGATCATTCCCAAAACATCATCCCAGGGGCATGTACCCACCTAATTTTGCTCTTAAACAAGAGCATACAGGAAACACTAAATAAAGGGAGGTGTTGAGAGGATGATGGGTATGGATGGTGGAGTCAAGCAACCCTGGGATTAAACTTCAGGGATGAAAACACTTGATATAGGTTATGGCACTAGCTGGAAATGAAAAAATAATTTTTTTTTTTGGAGAGGTTTTTGCTATAGGGTGCGTGCGCTCGCCAGAGAGACAGAGAGAGACAGAGAGACAGAAAGCGAAAAATCACCCCCCAGAGGGGATGGCTATGCCGCAATCCCTTCTCCTCCATTCTCCTCTCGGGATCCTGGGCACGCATGCACACGCGCCCGGCGTGAGTTTAAGCCACCGGGTCCGGGACTCGAACCGCGGTCGACTACATGGGAGTCCAGCAACATAGCCATTATGCTAACTGCTGGTCCCTGGAAATGAAAAATATTAACTGCTGTTATTATAAATGTTAGAATTATTAACTATTTACCAAAGACTGAGGGTGTTTCTGCAAAATGTATCCTATTGGAGGGTAGCCTGTTCTCATGACAAGGTGACAAGCAGGATATATATCTGTCCTTGCCCCCTACAGGCTGCGCTACATGGTAAAGCAGTTGGAGAATGGAGAGGTGAACATTGAGGAGCTGAAGAAAAACCTGGAGTACACAGCTTCTCTGCTGGAGGCTGTCTATATAGATGAGACACGGTGAGAGGTCTGCAAAAACACAAGGAGAAAGATATCAGATAGACACTGAGTTTCAGAGAGAGGGAGTAAGTCTCCCTCAACATAGAGATGGATGTGTGACAGGGACAGAGACAGGAAGAAAGAAAAGGCAGGGCGGTTATAAAGAGCTGTGGATAGAAATATTGGCAGAGATACAGAGACAGAAGACTAGGCAAAGAGATGCAGAGAGAACAACAAACACAGACACCAGGAAGGAGAGGGATTAGACTTTTTCAGAGTCAGAAGGGACCTTAAAGCTCAGCTTAGGCCTAACTTTCTCAGTGTGGAATACGTAGAGACCTGAGCTGCCCATCTATGGGAGCTACTGATTACAGTGCTTGAAACACGGCAGGTAGGACTTGAGATGTAAAATACACACTGGATTTCAAAGACTTAGAAAAAAGTATGTACACTCTCACATGGATATATTTTATATTGACCCCATGTTGAAAAGATAATATTTGGAGGTATTGTTTAAAATAGAATTTATCATTAAAATGAATTTTGTCTGTCTTTACCTTTCTAATGTGGCTACTAGAAAATTTAAAATTTCATATAGGCAACTTGCATTGTGCTCCTGTTGGACAGTGCTGCTCTGTAGCATCCCTGACAGATGGCATTCCACTGCCTGCTTCAACACTGCTGTAGTTGGGATGTCACTTCCTGTAGCGGTGACCTGCTGCATTCTTGGAGACATTAAATAGAGTTGCAGAAGTAAAGAGATAGAGCAAAAGAAAGAAAGAGGGTTGGTGAAAATGGTTGAGAGAGTTGGCATGAGAATTACTAAGTGTGGGGTGTGGCTGGGTACAGGGCACTTGTCTGTAGAAGCACCTGCCATCTTTCCTCTGTGACGCCCCTTCTGGGGTCTCAGGCACATCTTGGACACTGAAGATGAGCTTCAGGAGCTGCGGTCAGACGCCGTGCCTTCGGAGGTGCGGGACTGGCTGGCCTCCACCTTCACCCAGCAGGCCCGGGCCAAAGGCCGCCGAGCAGAGGAAAAGCCCAAGTTCCGAAGCATTGTGCATGCTGTGCAGGCTGGGATCTTCGTGGAACGGTGAGATTTGTCCACACTTGACCTCCCTCTGCTCTAGCAGTGCCCCTCCTTTCCAGCCACCCTTGTCTTCCATGACCTCACCTGTCTTATGATCCCACATGCCTCTGGCTCACCCTGGAGACCCACCTGGCCAGACCTTTGACTTAGACTTACTTTCACTAATCTTTCTTAGGATGTTCCGGAGAACATACACCTCTGTGGGTCCCACCCATTCCACTGCAGTCCTCAATTGTCTCAAGGTGATTCCTGGGTTTTGGGGAAAGAGGAGAAGGTTGGGGAGTGGAGTAGCATTGGGACCTCCAGGTCGTTTATGGTGTAATTTTTTTTTTTTTGGAGAGGTTTTTGCTATAGGGCACGTGAGCTCGCCAGACAGAGAGAGAGACAGAGAGATAGAAAGCGAGAAATCACCCCCCCCCCCCCAGAGGGGATGGCCACACCGCAATCCCTTCTTCATTCTCCTCTTGGGATCTTGGGCACGCATGCATACGCGCCCGGCATGTGTTTAAGCCACCGGGTCTGGGACTCAAACCGCGGTCGATTATGTGGGAGTCCAGTGACATAGCCATTACGCTAACTGCCGGTCCCTATGGTGTAATTTTTACTTTCATTTTTTAACTGATGTTCCCATGTTCCTCAAAATTGCCCACTTTAAGCCACCGGGTCTGGGACACGAACCGTGGTCGACTACATGGGAGTCCAGCGATATAACCATTACGCTAACTGCTGGTCCTTAGCCTTTGCCCACTTTAGAGGCAAAGCCCTGCCTTTTCATCTCTCTCATACTGAGAGCTATTTGGGAAAATAGAGACCCATTTACCACCTCTTTGTTTACCTGCTTCTCAAGTCTCTGTAATGATTAGAAAATCCTTAATTTTTTTCCTAATTGCCAGAGGGTACATGGACTGGTCAGAGAAAGAGACAGAAACAGTGAGACAGAGATAAAGGGGGAGAAAGCACCTTCCAAAGGAGCATAGTCTTCTATGCTTTTCTCTATTCTCTATCCTCCTGGGATTTGGGGCACGTGTGTGTGTGTGTGCACCCGCATGCACACACACCCAGTATGTTTTTCAAGCTGCTGGGGCAGAGACTGGAATTTTGGTTAGCCATGTGGGATCCAGCTCCCTTAACCACAGTCTATGGGGCTGTCTTGGGAAGTCCTTGAAGTCGAACTTCTACCCTTGCTACTGCTGAGCAACTCTCTTTGGGAGCTTCCTGCCTCCCAAAGTCCATTGTTTCTCCACAGAACCTGGATCTCTGGTGCTTTGACGTCTTTTCCTTGAACCGGGCAGCAGATGACCACGCCCTGAGGACCATTGTTTTCGAGTTGCTGACTCGACATAACCTCATCAGCCGCTTCAAGGTTGGGCAGTCTCCTCCCTCTTCCTCCAGGCAGGATTCCCTACTCCCCTTGTTCTTGGTCTAAAATTCCCAACAAGTAGATTCCACAGGTTCCCTCACTTAGACTTCACATCAGGAAAGTCTCCCCAGGCCCTTAGTCAGCCTTTCTTTCTCTTGCTGTAGTCCTAGCTTTGAACCCCATCAATTGCTTTCTGACAGAAGATTCTGTCTGCAGCTGTCTAGTATGGGCTTCTGCTCTCTTTCCCTCTGATTTTCCCCCTGACTTGTCTCTTGTCTCTAGGCTGGCTTGTGATTCCCCTTCCCTTTTTGACTGTTCTGCTTCCTGTCCGTGGACTCCATAGGCCTCGAGTGCAGATGCTATCAGCCAGTATTCTTTGGGACTAGTTAAAATTTGGCTACTCCCTCCCTTTCCCCCAGCTCTGGTCTGTGCAAGGCATTTTATGGAAAGGGTCAGTTCTTGGCAGGGCTGGGATGGGGCCGCATGAGGGGAGGGGGAATGTGTTAACTCCACTTGCTCTTCAGCTTGACTGGCCAGGAAGACTAATATGGGATTAAAGCGCTCTCTGAATTCTGTACCAGGAGGGAGCATCTTCTGGGAAAGAATAAGGACCAGAGAAAAACACATCCATATTTAGAAGTGGAGGGTGAGGGGGATTGAAGAGTGGCAATGCGGATGTTTGGTCAGCACTTGGTTGGGAGCAGGAGATATTAGAGGGGAGGGAAGCGTAATTTCTAAGGTGCCATCGAGAGGTGCAGTCCAGAGTCCAGGTGTGGGGACTGCTCTCAGATGGGCTTTGGACCCTTCCTTGGTCTCCACTTCACTGTAACAGTCTATTTGTGCAGGTGAGCTTTTCCTCCACCCTGACTTCTCCTTTAATATTAACTCTCAAGAGAGTTTCTGAAACTTTCCTGAAATTTTCAGTGGGGATTTTCTTCAGTGCCTTCCTGTGGGCTGTTCTGCAGTTTACCTTCTAATTCTGCCCTCTCCAGGACAGAAAGCTTTTCCCTACCTCGTGTTTCTCCAGACTGGCTCTTAGACATATTCAGACACTAGCTTCTCCTAAACTCTGCTTCCTTGCCTGGAAGGACTGGCTCTGTCTTGCTGCAAGGCAGTTAGAGAAAGAAAGAGGGAGTGCTTATTGCTTTAGTTTTCTCTGATGGTTTAGCCCAGTCACAGCTGAGCTTCTCAAGCACCACATTCTTTTCTTGGGCACCTAGCCCCTCCCCTGCTCCTCCCTTTCCCTTCTCTTCCCTCCAGGAACACCATGGCAACCAAAAGCAAGGGCAGTTGTCATGGAAACAGTCCTTTAAAATTCCCTGAATTTGGGGCACAGCCCTCCATGGGTGTGGGTGGGGGATGTCAGGGTCTGATTGACTAGTGGTATATCTTCTGTGTCTCTCCTCACTCTATTGCTTATTTCCAAGAAGCTTCCCCAAGTCCTGAAATTCAGTGCCCTCCAGACTCAGGTCTAGGGACAGGTGATAGTCCTGCCCTCTGGGAGCCTTGAGGTGACTGAAGTAGGCAAACACACCCAAAGGGCAGACAGAGACAGAGATTTGAGAGTAGATAGGTGTGTGTGTGTGTGTGTGTGTGTGTGTGTGTGTGTGTGTGTGTGTGTTTGTTGGGTTGGGTTGGAGGCTGTTACTGTATGTGGAGGAGAGGTGGTTGGTCAGAGAAAGCTCTCAGAGGAGAGGGTGATATAAACCTTGCTGGAAGGGTTCTCCTAGGCCATCTTATTCTTTTCCCTGCTTCTGATTCCCCTGTGGTATTCGATTTAGGGAGGAGTTAGAGTGGTTAGAAGGTAGGAGGGAAAGTTTCTTACCTTCAGAAAAAAAAAAAATCTCCAAGGAAATAATAATAATTACAGCTACTCTTTAGAGAACACTTATCAAATACCTTCTATTTACCTCATTAAACTCCAGGTAGGTGGTATTATCTTCATTCTGCAAATAAGTATCCGAGGCACAGGGAGACATGTGACTTGCTCATGGTCACACAACTAGCAGGTGGTAGAGCCAGAAAGTGAGCCCAGGTTCACCTGACCGCAGAGTGTATACTCTCTCTCTAGGGCAGTTACCTTCTGCAGAAAGCTAGGATTGCCACTATCAGTCCTCATCCACTACGGTTCCTGTAGATTCTCAATATAGTTCAATTTTCTCTCTTCTACTGCAGATTCCCACTGTGTTTTTGATGACTTTCTTGGATGCCTTGGAGACAGGCTATGGGAAGTACAAGAATCCTTACCACAACCAGATCCATGCAGCTGATGTGACCCAGACAGTCCATTGCTTCTTGCTCCGCACAGGGATGGTGGTAGGTGCCCTGCAGTCTTCTGTGATTCAGGGTCTATGGCTTCAGAATTCTGATGTCTAGGTTTTTCTTCCATTTTCAATTTTTTTCTCTTGGGTAACCCAAATCCTATCCAAAGTCAGATTGGATTAATTCACTCTACAGAATTCCTGGGTGTATCAAAACTTCACGGGCAGTGGTAGAGACATATGTTGGGATACAGAGAGAATGTTGCAGGTTGAGATGGAGGAAAGTCCAAGGGCTGGCCTAGAACAACGGAAGGGATGGGCTGAGTGGTCCAGCCTGTGTGGAGGTTCTGGGAGAGTGACCACCAGGCGTCAGCCCTCTCTCATCCTCTGTCTCTTTCCCCTAGCACTGCCTGTCGGAGATTGAGGTCTTGGCCATCGTCTTTGCTGCAGCTATCCATGACTATGAGCACACAGGCACTACCAACAGCTTCCACATCCAGACCAAGTGAGGAGTGGGGACATGGCAGGGACAGGGGCCAAGAGGAATAGAGGAGGTTACCCAGAGTTCCTCCTTACAGGAGGCTGGTGCCCTTTGCTTTTGCAGGTCAGAATGTGCCATCCTGTACAATGATCGTTCCGTGCTGGAGAACCACCACATCAGTTCTGTTTTCCGAATGATGCAGGATGATGAGATGAACATTTTCATCAACCTCACCAAGGATGAGTTTGTGTGAGCAGAAATCAGTACTTGGCCATTCCTAAAAGGCCTGTTTACCCTAACCTTTTTTTTCCCCCTACTTCCTGGACCTCTTGCCCGGCAGAGTGGAGGGGGCTGATCACTTCTCTTTTTCTGTCTATTCAGAGAACTGCGGGCCCTGGTCATTGAGATGGTGTTGGCCACAGACATGTCCTGTCATTTCCAGCAAGTGAAGTCCATGAAGACTGCCTTGCAGCAGTTGGAGAGGTGGCATCTTGGGGGTGGGGGGGAGTGGCTAGGGCCAGGCCAGAAGGAGGGATGTGTGAACTGTGGGGTGTGTACATGGATGGTTGGCGTGCCAGGTCTGTGCCTGGATGTAGAGTCTCCTGGCTCCAGGTACCTGAGTGTACCTCTGTGTAAGTGTGTGTACGTGATCCTAAGTTTGTGTGCAGCCCAGGCTGGAGAGTCCTTTGGGCTAGGAGTCTGTAATCGGGGTTTGTCATTGGAGCTACAGGACAGGATTACCCTGGAATGTTGAGAAATTCATTCAACCCTCAGGACTCATTTCTTTCTTGGTGAAATGGTGAAAATGATATGCCTCCCTCCACAACAGCTTGCCACTAGTTCCTGCTCTGAGGGCTATTGGTGGAGTTATGTGAGGTTAAAAAAAGTGCACAGAACAAATGCCATAATTATATCTAACGTTGCTTAAAAGTGGGCGGGAGTACATAAATGTGTGTAAGAGGAAAGGGCTGTGTTTGTGTTTTTGCAGGTGTGTGCTAATCTCTGTTTACTGTCTGTATGTGGGAGAGTGTGCAGTGTCACAGTGGGTCATTGTTGGGGGTATATAATAATAATAATAATGGTTATTTATATAATCTACTGAGCACTTATTATGTGTCAGACACCCTTCAAAATGCTTGTGTGTTTTATGCCATTTAATTCTCAGAATAACTTGGCATGTCGTAGAGTTTTTATTTCCATTTTAGGGTGGAAGAAAATGAAATATAGAAATTTTAAATTACTTAGCGTCACACACTGAACTGGTGTGTGGTAGGTGTAGTGGGGATTCAAACCCAGGCCCTTTGCTTCTAAAAGCCTGGCCTCTCAGCTAACCTGTGCTGTTACCTATATATACACATCTCATACATACAAATGTATGTGTGTGTGTGAGAAACTGTGTGTGTGTGTGCATAGCCTTGAAGGGTGTTTAAAGTGAAGTGAAAGGATGTGCATGTATGGGTCTGAGAGAGGGGATGTGATGGGAAGTTAGGAAATGGTCCTAGATTCCTTTTCCTACAAGGTCAGTTTCCTGTCCTTTGCCACCTGCCCCAACCAGGATCGACAAGTCCAAGGCCCTGTCTCTACTGCTCCATGCTGCTGATATCAGCCACCCAACCAAGCAGTGGTCTGTCCACAGCCGCTGGACGAAGGCCCTCATGGAGGAATTCTTCCGCCAGGTAGCCTGGCATCTTTGCCTACCTCCTGTTCAGGGGGGCCTTCTCACCCCTTTTGCTTTCCAAGTTTCCTCCTCCTACTCCAGAACTTCATGTAGCTATTCACAGTTTCTGATCTGACCCCAAATCTGTGGGATAAAATCTCATTATCCTGAAACCTTAACAAGAGTTGCATTCCATCTGTGTATCATTCATTTCCAGGTCACAGGTGCAGAAATCCCTCTTCTCCAACAACTCCCAAACATCCCTAACCACACCCTAGCTCTGTGGGACTCAACTGTCCCCCCCAGGTCTCACACCTTGTCCTCTCTTCCCCAGGGTGACAAGGAGGCAGAGCTGGGCCTGCCTTTCTCTCCGCTCTGTGATCGCACATCTACTCTGGTGGCACAGTCCCAGATTGGTGAGTGTCCATTCTTTTTTTTTTTTTTTTTTTGGAGAGGTTTTTGCTATAGGGTGCGTACGCTCACCAGAAAGACAGAGAGATAAAGAGAGATGGAAAGGAGAAATCACCCCCCAGGGAGGATGGCCACACCACAATCTCTTCTCCTCCATTCTCCTCTCGGGATTTTGGGCACGCACGCACATGCGCCCGGCGTGAGTTTAAACCACCGGGTCCGAGACTCGAACCGTGGTCGACTAAATGGGAGTCCAGCAACCATCATGCCAACTACTGGTCCCAATGAGTGTCCATTTGTGCAGGAAGAAAAGGATTGGGAAGGGGAAAGGATGCTCTCTGGCCATGGGCCAGGATCATGCCAAGTTCTCAACTCCAAAATCATTCTTCCTCCAAGCCTGCTGTGCTACAGTGTGTGGTTGTGGGTGGGAGACCAGGAGGGTGCAGTAGCAGGGAAGAGCTCTTCGGGGTCACATAGACATCATCCTAAAGCCTGCCCCCACTGGGAAGTTCTTATCCCCAGGTTACCTCTCCACTCTGTTTTACGTGCCAGCTGTGTCATCTGTTCAGCCCCCCAGCAAGGCCTTGCTACCGCATTGCCCTGCATTGCTCCCTCACTGCAGGTTTCATTGACTTCATTGTGGAGCCCACGTTCTCTGTGCTGACTGATGTGGCCGAGAAGAGTGTCCAGCCCCTGGCGGATGAAGACTCCAAGTCTAAAAACCAGCCCAGGTGAGGGTGGTTGGGGTAGCCAGGTCTCCTGGCTCTGTGGGGGTGGGAGGGAGGGTAAGCCACACTGAGGGAGGTGGGGAGGCAGGCTACTCCAAACCTGGGGGTTCCCACACAACTGGGGAGGAAAGTTGGGACAGAAGAATGTGACCAGCACCTAGCTCTGTTCTACTGTATTTTTGTTTCTTCCTTTAGCTCTGTTTTTATTGTCTTTTGGCTTACTTTGTTTTTGTTTTCTTTTCACTAGGCAGGAGGTTATGGAGAGGGAGGGCTAAAACTGGGGAAAGTGGGACAGGGACTTGAGGGGTATCTAGTAGAGGGAAAGAAGGACCGGGCTCCCTAAACCTCTTCCTACTCTTCCATCTCATTCACACGAAGGCTGTGAAGGTGGCCCTGAAGGGGGCTGGGTTTCAGCTCTTGAGCTAGCCTGTGTGTGTGTGTGTGTGTGGATCCTGCCTCTAGCTTCCAGTGGCGCCAGCCTTCTCTGGATGTGGAAGTGGGAGATCCCAACCCTGATGTGGTCAGCTTCCGCTCCACATGGATCAAGTACATTCAGGAGAACAAGCAGAAGTGGAAGGAACGAGCAGCAAGTGGTAGGTGCCATGGTGGAGGTGATGACTGACAGGGGCAGTGAGACCTTGTGGGGGTAGCGAATGGACAGTAGCAGGTCCATTTTTTTTTTCTTAAGCTTTGTTTGCCTCCTAGAATTGGGAATGGGGCTTTTTAGACTAAAGTTAGTTCACAGGAAAGACTTACTGAGTGGTCTGGATTTTTCTAGAATGGGGACCAGAGAAAGGATGGGGACAGCCACAATATTTCACCATGCAAGGGACTCCATACACATTATGGTCTCTGTAAATGGTGCCCCTTTATATTTGGGTAACTTCATGTCCCTGGATGGGACATTTCTTCCTTTAGGTGGGGGTTGAGAATTGTGTTTTAGCAAGGCCAGAAAGGCTCTTCTCAAGTGGGGACAGACTGATGGTAGCTCAACCTGAGGGCAGGGTCATGGGCGAGAATCTCTTTCTTTTCTCCAAATACTCCTTGGTTTCTGAATAGTTCTTCTTGGCCTAACCTCAGCTTCCTTTATGGCCCCCTGCAGGAATCACCAACCAGATGTCCATTGATGAGCTGTCCCCCTGTGAAGAAGAGGCCCCACCCTCCCCTGCTGAAGATGAACACAACCAGAATGGAAATCTGGACTAGCCCTGGGGCTGGCCCAGGTAAGCTTGTTGTGGTGGAGGGAGTAGGGAAGGCTAGGTTTCCAACATGGCATCTTAAAAAAAAAAATGTATTTGCCAGAGGGCACATGTACTTTCTAGAGAGAGACGAAGAGACAGAGTGTGTGAGAGAGGGAGAAAGCACCTCCCAATGGGGCACAGTCATGCTACAATCGTTCTCTTCCAAGTCTCTCTCCTGTCATTATTTTGGACATATGCACACACCTGTGCACCTGTGTGTTTTTCAAGTATGATCAACCATGTGGGATTTGGCCCCCTTAACCACTAGGCCATAGAACTGGCACCCAACATAGCGTCTTTGATGGGTCATTCCTGGGATTTAATGAGCATGAGGGCCTTCCTCTCTTTTCAGGAAAATGGAGGAGGCAAAGACACAGAACTGAGCCAGGCCATGGTGGGAAGCAGAGAAATCTCCCTCTTCTGTCCCACAGTCCCTTCAGGAAAAAAAAGAGTTAGCTCCTCAGAACGGGTCAGGGTGGGGCCTGTACTTGGCCACTGCTGGCCTGCTCAATGTCTTTGTGATGATGAGGGAGAAGGTATTTAGCCAGGGTACAGGGCCAGTTGGATGTGACTTCAGTTTCAGTCCTAGTTCACACTCTCCAAAGGATATTTTTGTACAACTACCTTCGGACCAAGTGGGCACCAGGCAGGTCTTAGAGAAGGCAGTCAGTCCGGCTGGAGATGAAGGGCAAGGATCAGAGCACTGTTTCTCCCTCTTTTCCCAGGTCCTCATTGAGTCCAAAGCGTTCGATGTCATCAGCACCATCCATCAGGACTGGCTCCCCCATCTGAACCAAGGGAGCGTGGAGGTTGTGGAAGAGACAACCCACCCGAAGGCCAAATGCCAGAGACGTGTGGCTGGGGGAAGGGCCCCTCCCCACCTGACACCCACTGGGCGCACTTTAATCTCCCGGCAGCAAGACTGGAGAGCTTCAGGTTCCCAGTGGCCACTGTGCCCAACCCCTGCCTCTGGGTTCCCCTCTTGGCCAGATACCTGTTTTGGAGGGGGGCTTCCTGGAGGCTTCCCACGGCCTGGGCGGGGGTGGGGGGGTTCAGAGATGCCAGCCCCCTGGGCCCTCCTCTATCCTTTTTGCCTCCAAGTTTCTAAGCAATACATTTTGGGGGTTCCCTCAGCCCCCCACCCCAGATCTTAGCTGGCAGGTCTGGGTCTTCCATCTCTCCCCCTGGGAAGGGCTGGAATAGGAGAGAAAGCTGGGGTTTTTCAGAGCCCTATGTGGGGAGGGGAGTGGGTTCCTTCAGGGCATGGTACCTTTCTGGGACCTGAGAATTGGGGGGGGGGGGTGTTCTTCTTTATCCTAGACTTGCACTGCTCCCAGCCCCACCCTGAAGTCTTCCTTCTCTCTCATTTGGAAATGGTGACTGGGGGAGAAGAGGAGCCAGTGGGAATGGGGCTGAGGGGAGGCCTTCCCTGGGGTCCTTAAAAACTTGGGACTAGTCTGGGCTCCTGGGCTTGTCACCTGCCCTTGCTAAGTCCCAAGTCTATTGCCTCCTTTTGTCTCCTCTGGGGCTGGGAGGCTTCCATCCGACCAATGTCTGTAAAGTGCTTTGAGATCTCCCCACCAAAGCACCTTCGGGTTGCATCTTAGGGGCACAGTCAGGAGAGACCAGCTGGCATAGGGTCGAGGCTGTGTGGGGAGGGTGGTGTGTGACTCAGAAATTCTGTGTTGCTAGCAGAGGTTCCCCTCACTCTCCCATCTCCAACAACTGGCCTAGCTGCAGGCACCAAGAGGCCCCTCTCCGGGGAGTGGTAGGTGAAAGGCAGATGGGGGAGAGCTGCCTCTGTCATGTCCTCTGGAGAGAGCCCAGCCAGGCTGTGTGCTCTTTCCTCTCAGGCTCCTTGTCGCCCCTACCTTGCCCCCAGAAAGGCCCAAGTCCAGGTGACTGCCCTCCTCCTCTCTTGTAAATACCAACCATGCATTTGTACAGTGGGCCCTGTGTGTGTGAAGTCCATATCCACGGTCTCTTAGACCTGCCACCCTTACCCTTGTCCCTCCCAACCCACCCTGAGTGGGGCAGAGACGCATGTGACTCACCCCTGCCCTTGGTCTCCCAGACCTCTACTATAGCCAGAGACCAATAAAGAAGGGAGACTAGGCCTGGCTGTGTTTGCCTGTGTTTGTGGGTGGACGTCGACAGAGCATCATGAATACTGCCTTTTGTAAGCTTGATGAGATCCTGGTGAGCTGTTCTCCCTCATGTCTGTAGCCGTACATCTATATCTGGGCAAGCTCAAACCCAGAGAGGAGCTGTGCCTGAGGGCACATGGTAGGTACAGGTCAGGTGGGCTCTCACCTGCCGAGGCTCTGCTGTTTGCCAGGCCCCATGCTGCTGCTCCAGCAAGGAGTGGGAAAGAATCTCACCTTCCCTCTTTCTCTCCCCTCCTCTACCTGGGAAAGTCTATAGAAGTGGTAGAAGGGGTCTGGCTGTAGGATCTGAGGGAGTTTCTTCAGCTATGTTTGTTTTTTGTCCTATTCTGGCTCCTCAGTGTCTAGGACAAGGGGAGAGATGACCCTTCCAGTTCCCAGCAGGGCATCTTTGGTAACAGCCACTATATTCTCTACCATTTTTGCTAATGGTTGGAATAAGGGATGGTGGTCTCACAACTGGAGGAGAGAACACATTCTGAAGCTTGAGAATTCAAAAGAAAGACAGCCAGGTTTGGAGGGTAGGCAAGGAGTCACCACCTACCCAACACCAAACTCCCTTTTCCCCCCAAGTGCTAGCATGCAGCTCCTGCATCTGTCCCGCAGAGGGCGCCCATAGCACAGTCCCTGCTGGTCAGGGCAAGGGCCTCAGAGCTCCAAGTCTTCCAGGGACAAGGCAGCCCTGCCAGGTGGTTGTATTGTCCCTCAATAAAAGACAGCTTGGGACTATTCTTCCTTCTGGGCACCCTGAAAGTTAGTTTTCCCACTTATCTGACTCCCATCTCTCTTGTACATCAAGTAAAGGGAGGGCTGGGAAGAACTCTTTCCTTCTTAAGGTTTCTGCCAGCTTCCCCATTTCCTCCACCCAGAAACCATTGAGCAGAAGGGCGGGGGCTGTGGAGGAGGCAAGACAAGGGGGAGGGAGAAAATAAATCTTAAAGTTGGGAGGGAAAAAAGGAAAGTGCCAAGGACCTAACACCAAATTTATCACTTTTTAAAAACAAGAGATTTTCCCCAAAAGTGAAGAAATAAGAAACAAATCCAGTGTCCATGCATTCCCAAAGTGTAGTCTTGATTCCAGGACACCGCCTTCTCTCAGACCTGTTATTGAGGAAAGGGTCAGAAAGAGAAGGTGAGAGGACATTAGATTGCCTCATCCCCTCCCATCCAGTTTGTCAAGCAGCTAACTCCTCAGGAAGCTTGTCGGGCCTGTTATCAGTCTCTGTCCCTTGTCTGATCTATGCAGGGTGAGTAAAAATTGTAAAATGAAAGCTTAGGAGATTATCTCAGGCAGAGATAACCCAGCCTGGGCAGGGGAGGATCTCCCTTTGGGTCCAAACAACCTTTATAAGAAAAAATGCCATGGCCTACTTCATCACCTATTCCAGGAATCATATGTCCCACACAAAGTCTAACCTTAGTCCCTCCCACACTATAGCTTTCTTTGTCCATCAGAGGAGATTTAATTCCTCTTACCATATAGGATAACTTTTCAGTGATGGAAGCTTTGTTCCCCCCTTTTTTGACTCCAAAGATCAGGCTCTTGCCATTGTCCACATAGCTTGACCTCCTGTAGACCTGGTTGCCCAGCCCTTGGGTCTTACCGAGTTGGCGCCCTGCGAATCCAGTGGTGGTATATGGGTTGAGAGTTCCTCTGTGCTGGGTTCCCCACTGGCCCGCTCCTGAGTTTTAGGCATGGATTCTGCAGGTTCTAGGGAGGGAAAATGGGTGGCGGGAGGGAGAGGCAGCATTTGTGAAGGCCATGGAGGGGAGACTGCTTCTGTACACTGTATCCTCTATCTCAGTGACCCCTGAGAGGGGTCCAAGACCCAGTTGGGAGCAACTGAGCAAGACCAGCAGGGTTTTCTCTCATCACAATTAATACTATAGGTTCACTTTTAAAAATCTGCAGTCAGAAATTGAACTCAAAATCTCTGAAAAATTTTTTAAAAATCTGAGGGTCCAGCTCATGGCCTTGGTGGCTATGTGAGTGGGTTCCCACATGGCTTACTGAGCAGTTCGAGTCCTGACTTGGTGGCTTGAAAAACGTGCCAAGTGTGTGTGCGTGTGCATGCTCAAAATCCTATAAGGAGTGAGAAATGGAGGATAAGGGATTGAACCATGACAATTACCCATGGGCGGTGTTCTCTCTTTTTCTCACTCTATCTCTTCTTCCCTTTCTCTCTCTCTAGTGAGTGCACGGGCCCTCTGGCAAATTAAAAAAAAAATCCAGGTACCAACTTAGCACATAGCTAAGCCTGACCTGAACTGATATGAGGCTGTTTTCAGTCTTTATTTATACCATTAAATAAGACCATTAATTGGACTGTAGAAACGTGAGTGTGTTTGATCACAGGGTACTTTGCTGAAGGTATTTTATAATTTGCAGTGCACATACTGTACCACTTTTACAAAATGAGAAAAAATTTGAATTCTGGAACATGAGGCAATCTTCAAAAAGCTCATAGAGCGACCAGCAGTTGGCGTAATGGCTATGTCGCTGGACTTCCACGTAGTCGACCGTGGTTCGAGTCCCGGACCCGGTGGCTTAAACTCACGCCGGGCGCGTGTGCGTGCGTGCCCAAGATCCCAAGAGGAGAATGGAGAAGGGATTGAGGCGTGGCCATCCCCCCTGGGGGGTGATTTCCTGCTTTCTGTCTCTATGTCTCTGTCTGGCGAGCGCACGCACCCTATAGCAAAAACCTCTCAAAAAAAAAAAAGCTCATAGAAAATGCATATTATGAAAAAAATATGCATGGATTTCAAATTTTTTTGCACCAAAATATTATCCTACTTTAATTGCTTTTCCCCTAAACTTTCTGAAGTGTCTTGTACATCTTAGATAAGGGACGATGGACCTATATCGACACCATTGCCACCAGCCTCCATTTCTTGCAGGCTTTGTGTCAGGCATTGTGCTGAGCATTGGTCTCATTTAATATTCACAACCAACCAAGTGAAGTAAGCACCATCATTATTATTTTATAAACCAAGGTTAAAGTAAGTTGCTCGAGGCCTCACAGCTGGTAAAGAGGCAAGTGGCAGAGCCAGGAATCTAGCTTGTGAGGGCTGTTCCCATTGGGTGGGCTCCCCCATACAGCCACAGTAGGGATCCGTGAGGTCGCAGCTGGGAGGGTCTGGTGCGGTTCAGTAGGGAGAGAAAATTCAAATACATGCAGTGCATGCTCATATATCCATATTTTTGAGGTACTTTTAGGTAACTATTAGGTCTCTCCCAGTCTCCAACTCTTCCTCCTTGCCCCCCATGGGTGCAGCTTCTCTTCCTGCTGGGCTGGGGCAAAGGGTGTGCGGGGCCCTCCCCAGCCTGAACATACTCTGTGCTGTCCCCGAGGTGCCCAGCCTTGACTCCGCTTCTGTGTCTGTGATCCCAGGTGGGCAGGACTCTTGGGTCCCTGTGCTCTTGGCAGCTCCCTCGGGCTCTTCTTGTTGTTGTTGCCCCAGGTGATGTTCAACCATCATCTGGAGCTCTAGGAGTGCAGAGAATGGGAGGGAACATTGGACATGACTGCCTAGAGTCTCCTCTCTGGGCCCCAGATTTAACTACCCCACTAAAGGATCAGTAGACGTTGCTGAGTGTTGGATTTGCTCAGCCACTGAGATCTGCATGGGAGGAAACATTAGCTGGGCAATAAGAAGGGACAAAATATAGACCATAAGAAGTACTTCTTTCATGGGGGGGGGGGGGAGGTAGAAAAAGAGCCTTTAATGGGACCAGCAGATAGCGTATCAGTTATGTTGCTGGACTCCCACATGGCTGACCGTGATTTAAGTCCTGGACTTGATAGCTTCAAAATCATGCCAGGTGCATGTGTGTGCCTGCCTAAGATTTTGGGAGGAGAATGGAGGAGAAGGGAATGTGGCATGGCCATCCCCCTGGGTGGGGGTAGTGGTGGTATTTCTCACTTTCCCTGTTGTTGTCTCTGTCTCTCTCTAGTGAGCACACATGCCCTAAGGTAAAAATCTCTACCAAAAAAAAAAAAAAAGCCTTTAAAAACAAAAGAGAGCAGGCTGGACGGAGATACAGCAGTAATGCCATGCTCTAGAGTTTTAGGGAGGCTGATCCATCAGAAGCTTCTGGGTTTATATCTGCAGACCTCCCTGAACACACTGGACACAGGCATGCCCATGATCCAGGATTGGCAGAAGTTCAGGGTATATCATGGCATGAGGACCCTGTTGGGGATGCCTGTGGGTCTCACTCATGGAAGAAATAAATAAACCTATAAAAAATTAAGCAAAAAACAAAACAAAAGACACTCCTAATTTGCTAGAATACATGGCTTCCCCTGGGGGCAGGAGAAAAGGCTCAATCTTGATTCAAGAAATGTTCGAGCAGCTTCCACGTACTGTGCACAGTGCTGATGAGCTCACATACATCTATGTGACAGAATGAGGTGGTATTCAAGGCTCAGCAGGTTAAGCCATTTCTCCAAGGCCATTTGAGCTAGTCGTGGCAGACCTGGGTGTCTAACCCCAGTCCATCTAGCAACAACTCTATAATAAGGGCAGATTCAATGACCTCTTGAGGGTTCCTTCCAAAGGGGTCAGCTTTGGGTGTAGAGGGGTAAAAAGGGGTGGGAAGGGTCTTCCGAACCTTTCATTGTGGGTGTGGTCCTTGTCATCTTCTTCCGTTGCCGTGGAGACATTGATAAAGTGGACTGTGAAAGACACAGCACAGATGGGTGTCAGCCCTGCTCGCCCTCCTCTGCCTTGTCATGCTTTTAAGTTGGAGATGGGGGCAGGTGTGGGCTTCGGAAAGTGGGGCAAGAAATCTGCTTTCCCAGCCACCTCCATCCAGTGGTGAGCAAGGAGACTGTGGTGTGTGTGTGTGTGTGTGTGTGTGTAAGGCGTGTGGGTATTCCACTCATGCACATGTGAGGAAGTGTGCAGGGAAGAGGGAGTTTAAAGATCCTTGAGGTGGGAACACGGTTTTGAGGAATAACCACCCAGTGCGTCTGGAGGTTCTCTGGGCTGCGCTGAGTAGGAGAGGCCAGCTCACCTTGAGAAGTGGGTTGGGGATCCGGTCTTCATCTATCTCTGAGGTGAATAGGGAAAGGAGAAGGTGGTAAGAACAGGAAACCCAGGGACTCCCCGAAGAGCTGACTTCCCGAGGTGAGGGAGGTCTGCAGTCACCTCCTTCCTGCTCTGTCCTTTACATCTGGCCCTGATGGCTGCCCCAGGCCTGTTTCTTCGGGCTCTCCTCCTGCTTTGCTGGCTTGGTCCTACCCTTGACTCTGTGGCCAGTCTGCATCTACAACTGTGTACCTACATCCTTGCCTCATACCTCCAAAAGCAGGGCTTGTGGTCTTTTTGCCTGTTCTCTCCCTGCGAGGGGAGAGAACTCTTCCCCAACTCTAGGGCCAGATCTGAGCCCTGCATGGGCGGGAACATGAATAGAGAGTAGCAGATTTGTTCTGTATAGGGTCCTGGAAGGTGGGATCATTTCTGGTGGCTGGGGGAAAGCCCCTGGCCTAGGTATCCTGAATTCCAGTCTAGCCCATTAGCCTGATCACCCATCTCTCCTCCACTCCTATGTCAAGTGCCCTTGACATTCTTGGAGACCTTGCACTCTCCCTGGACCTTGGTGGGGACGCTGGTGACCGGAATCCCAGCTGCTCCCTGAGCTGTTTCTAACCTTCCCCTTCCCCTCTGGGGGCTGTGAAGAGAGCTGATAGAGGCAGTCCCTCCCCCACACAGCTGTCACTGCCTCTGGGGGCGGGGGCAGCATCATCTCAGTTGCTGGAGAAACCTGGAAGGCGGTTGCCGCAGCAACCAGCACTCAGTTGACCACCCCAATTCCTGGGGGGCTTAGGAACCAGGTGGTCTCCCTCCCCTTCCAAGCACTAGTTCGTCATTTTGAATGCAAAGAAAATCCTGCTAACCCAGCCGCCACGTTCCTGCTGTTCCTGCTTTCGGGACTGCGATCCCTGACTCCTCAGATCTGGCCTTCTTTCTAGCACTCATTTCTCTCAGTGGGACAGCAGCCTCTACTCCCTTCGGTGACCCATCCCTTGGGTTACCTGGGGATGACTGGTCACTGGTCAGCACGAGGGTGGCAGGGGTGGGGCGTCGCCTCCGAATCTGGGGGAAGGTGGGAAGGGGAAAGCAGTCAAGTACGTGGGAGCCTCTGAGCCTCACCCAGCACCACTCAGCAACAGCACACAGGCCAGCTCACCACACCTCAAAAAGCACCAGGCTACTCTGGACCTATTGTCCCAGGGGTTCCAGGGACATCTTTGCCCCTGTCTGTCCCTGAGGAGAGCTACTCCCAAAGACCACGTCCACACCCTGCTCTCTCAACCTCCTGTTCTGTCTCTCCTGGCCCCAGATCTCCAGATGAGCAGCTATATCTGCTCTAAAGCATCGATCTCTGGCCTGTTGTCCTTCCGTCCATCCTGGATCAATGGTCAGAAATAACCTGAGAGGGCACAGGGGTTTCCTGCAGTCTCCAGCCTCCCCTCCACCCCCAACACAGACATTAACCTTCTGTGGGCCAGTGCCTGCAGAGCACCCCTCGGGCCCACCCAGCCTGGGAGGACAGGACTGAATGTGCATCTCCCTGGCCTGGGCCCCTCACTCTCTATTCTTGGACAGAATTCCCTATAAGGTCCTCCCTATTCTTGGACACACTGCCTTTCTGATTGTTAGGAAGTAGGGTCTGGGGAAATCCTGTAATTGTAAATATAATACAGGTAGCACTGTGGTCAGGACCTTAAACGTAGCTGAAAAATCTTACCTTGGACTCTAGGTCCCATTGTAAGAAATTAACATGTAAAGCTGATTGACTGCTGGTTTCTGAATCTCTCTTCCCCTGCTCTTGTTCTTTCGTCATGCTGCCAATAAAGTTGATTGTTGTGAAGTCAATCTAAAGACTCCTGGGATACGTAGTTTCTTCCCTTTCTTTGGCAGTTTTAGGGCTCAGAAGTGAGGAGAAGGATGGGGGTTGGAATACCTGCAGCCCCTCTAGAGCAGCGGTGGGGAGGGAAGGCTGAGAAAGGGGCTCAAATTATTAACTGGAGTTGAGAGGAATGGGGGTGAGCACAATGGACGATCAAATCCCTATCTCCGTATTTCATCACTTAGTATCATCGCCACTGGTGTGGGGAATAGGAGGTGGTAAAACACTGCCATTCTCTATGTTCCCAAAGTGTGTACTAGCTACAGCGAGAAGGGCTGTTTAAGTCTGAGAGGGGGACTCTCCCCCCAAAAGAAACAGGATGCATAGAATGGGGGATGTCGGGCTAGGGCATAATTTTTCCAGGAGAAATCAGTGGCATCTGTTTTTGATGACATATCAAGGTCTCTAACAGTCCTGGTTGTGTGTGTGTGTGTGTGTGTGTGTGTGTGTGTGTAAACTCATGCACTGCAAAAACATTAATTGTAAGTTGTCTCTGGCAATTTTTGGTGCAAATGGGCTGGGGCTGGCAGTCAGGTGTGTGTGCCTCATGTGTGCGGGTGGGGCCTCTAATTAGGAGGACCTTTCCTTTCTCTTTCCTGTCCTGGGGTGATTGTGATGGCTGTAGAAGGGTAGAGAAGACAGGGAGAGCGTGGAGTGGGGATTAGTGAATTGGGAGCCAGAGAAGGAGATAGCAAGTGTGACAGGGCCTTTCAGATGGTAGCGGGGCTCTGTGGTCTTGGACAGGTCCCTTACTTGACCTATTTCCTTGACATGGACAAGATTTCTAAGCCCTCAGAGTTCTTGAGCATTGTGACATCCTACAGCAGGAGGGAGGAAAGTCAGATTTGCTGAGGCACCTCCCAGGCACCTCAATTATTAGGAAATGAGCAGATGGTTTCTTCTTTTGGTTGCACCTATCCCAGACCCTAGCTCTCACTCTCAAGGACACTTGGTGCCTCCGCCTCTGATTTATTCTGAAACCAGTCATGCAAACGATCTGGTAGCTGTGGGCACCCCTTCAGCCTGCCGCTTTGGGCTCCATAACTCAGAGCTTCCAACTCTTTTTATGCCCCTCCCCCCCCCCCCCCCAATTGGTCTGGGTTAGGGGCTCTTGCCAAATCTGGAGCTTTTGGCTTCCACACATAGTAACAGCAAGAGGGGCTGAGGCTAGACTGCAGGTAAAATTTCAGGCCTAGTAGAACCTCTTTTCTGAAGATTGGAGAAAAGCAAGCCCAAACTCCAGCTCTTTCCCTCCCTCTTTACCACTGTCTGATGCTCCTCCCTTCCTGTCCCCACCCCAGATCCCTGAATCCCTGGGCTACGCTCTTCTCCCAACACACACCTACTACACCTGCCTCCTCCAACACCAAACAGATGCAGGTGTCAGGCCCTGTTTGTGCCAGGGAGTGGGAGGCAGTTGGAAGTCACCCCTACCCCTCCTCCTCCAGCCCACACCCTTGGGCCCTTTTTCTTAAATCTGAGGTTATCTTAGCCAGTCCTCTGCCTCCAAGCACAAGAGGTTTTCCCTGACCTTAAGGGGATAGTCCCCATGCTAGTGGCTCTCCATCCTCCTCTTCCTCAGGAGGTCTGTGAGGTCTTTACAATCCCTTCACCATCACACCTTAGAGGTCTGAAGATGCAGTGGCATGACAAGCCAGTACCTGATCCCCCGCCCCTGCTTGGGGAAGCCCCTGCTTGGGGAAGCCGAAGTTGCAGAGAGTGTGCACCTTCTCTTCCCTTCACACCCAGACTTTATCCAGCAAACAGCTGGAAAAACAGCAAACCACTGTCTTTAGCCCATTCTGAGTGGTCACAATGGTTTTCAGGTGGGGAGGCCCTGCCAGAGCCTGGCAGCTGGTTGGGAGAAACAGAACTGACCTTGTGGGAATTGGATATTCCTTAGGAATGGGAATGTCTAGGCGATGGACAGGGAACACAAGAGATGAAGCAATAGGCAAATAAGCAAATATTTAGCAAATGGACATAGGAAGATCACGGTGGTCACTCTCTGTACACACACACACACACACACACACACACGCATGCACTCACTCACTCCCACCGAGACACACTCATACACAGTCGCCTCTGCCAGGCTGCTCTGAGCTAAAAATAGGCTAGGCCAGGAGGCTGGGCCAGGGCTCTGGAACTCCCACCCCTCGAGCCAAGGCCGGCTCAGTGCTTCTTCCTCACACAGTGCTCATTTTGCACCCAGTCCTGAGAAAGCCCCCACCTCTGATCCTCCAGCGCCACTCCCTCCATTCCACCCCACCCCCACCCCAAAGGGCAGGAGTTGGGAATAAGGGCCCTCGCGTCCACTTGAGCAGGAGAAGGGCGCCTCCGTCTGCAGACCCCACCGCCCTTCTCCCCAAAGCCCCAGCCCCCTTAGCTGTCCTCAGCTCCTCCTTGTTATCACTCTCTGGAGCCCGGCTAGGTGCGCCCCCAGTTAGGAGGGCACACCGAGGGCGGTTTCCTCCTCAACTCCCACAGTTGCAGGCTCCCTCCATTACCGACCCCCTCCCGCACTGCTGCTGGTACCCTTCGGCCCCGCCTCAGAAACTCTGGCGGGGGCTGACTGGGTGGGGATGCAAGATTGGTGAAGGGGGAGGGGTCGTGTCCTCAAGCAGGCCCCCTCCCCCAGGGCTGGGAAGGAAGAGAGCGACTCTCCCGGGGACAGGCATCCAGTGAGGCGCTCGTCCTTGGGTCCGTCTCGAAGCAGCACCCAGGGATGTGGTTCCAGAGGTGGGGGAGGGGGTAGAAGACCCCCAAACTGAGCGAGTTTGCTCTCAAAAAGGCACCCTGCTACCGGAGGACTAGGTTGGTCTCCCGGGTCCCCCCAGTCCAGGGGTCCCTCGTCCTTTGCTGGAGAGTCCCTTGCCGCCCCGCCCTGCTCCGCACCTGCTCCGCCGCCTCGGGGTCAAGGTGCGGCTCCAGCAGCGGGACGGTGAACTGGATCTTCCGGGGGCTGTTGTCTGGCTCCATGGTTGGGGCGGCGGCCTCAGGCTGCGGGCTGGAAGGCGACAGGACTCGGGGCTGGGGCGGGCGCGCTCCCTCTCCGCTCCGCTCCGGCCCCGGCCCCAGCCCGGCGCTCGGCTCCCAGCTCCCGGCTCCGCGCTCCTAGCTCGCGGCTCCCGAGACTCCGAGGCCGCCGATTGGCTCCGCACCCGCCCCTCCCGGCCCTCTCCCCTCCCCCAGCCGGGAACCTTAACCCCGTAGTGGCTGCGCTGACGCCTTCGGGGGTCACCGCGGGGCGCCGAGTCCGAGCGTAGCCGGGCGGCAGTCGTAGTGGACAGCCCAGTGCGGTCCCCAGGTATCCTCGGAGTTCTGGGCAGAGTAGGGGTGCGGAGAGGCTACGAAGAACATCTCCACGCTGGGGTAGGCTTTAGGGGCCGAGAAAGTGGAGGGGAGCTGCGGGAGAGGAGGCGGCAACCTCGAGAGGACGGTTTTATTTACGATCTTAAAAGTGGTTGTCTCACAGAGAAGAGATTGAGAGGGGCTTAGGCGTACAGCAGGAGGGACTAACGTTAGACTTGGGGAGGGACTTTCCCTTCGGTGGAAATCACTATAGCGGGCGGAAAGTTGGAGCCCAGGTGCGGGTTTTGCACACCGGTCCTGTGTTCACTCAGAGGCAGGGGAAGACCTTAGGGGGTCTCCAAAGGGAGCGCCTGTCTCGAAGTGCCGAGGGGAGTGGGTGGAGGGCTTGCGGAGAGAGGATCATCTGGGACTCGGTGGAAGGAGGAATGGGGGTGAGGAACCAGTAGTGCTTGTGAAATAGATTTCCCTTTCTGCTGGCTAAGTTATAGGGACCCTAAAAGGTGAAAGGTCAGCGCGGGGAGTGTGCGGGGGGGGGGGGGGGGGGGGATGGAGAGGGAGACTTCTCTGGTGGAGTGGCGTGTTTACAGATGGGGTCGGTTTTCAGTTTCACTACTGGCAGAATAAGGAAACCAACCCTGCAGTAACTGAAGGACAGAGGTTAGACTCTGTGAAGAACTTGCTAGTTTGGTGTAGGACCAAGATGTCAATCAACACCAATGAGTTGGGCAGACAGGTATTCATAGGAGCTGGTGTGTGCTGTGCTGGGGGCTGGGAACCGCTGGACAGAGGAGGGAGGGAAGGTGCGGGGACGCTGGGGAGGGCAATGGCTGGATGCATCTTTGGGAAGAAGAAGTTGCAATGGGGAAGAGGGGAAGAGAATAAGGGTGCTGGGGGAGGATCAGGGCTGGGGCCAGGTCTGTTTCCTTAACCTTAAACCAAACAACTGGCAAGTTCCATAGAGACTTACCTCTGGTTCTCTGGGACCCTTTGATCACCTTCTATGGGAACTGCCTGAGCCCTCAATTGCCACCTCCTCTGGACAGCCCTTCCCTGTCCTGGATTTCACAAGACTCCTTCCCCTACCTCCCAAAATAACTTCTTCCTCCCTTCCTGCTAGCCATATCTTTTTACATATGCCAGGCTCAGTTTTCTCAGGGCTAGGCTGTGGTTATAGGGACCAGTGGGCCCTGAAGGCTCTGGCCAGGTGAACCTCCATTTGCAGGTTAACTGGCCCCTGCTTTGCTGCCTCTAGGCCTCCAGGAGTGACTGCCTCCCACAGCCTGCACGTGCAGGCTCCTTTACTCTCTGGTATAGCAGGGCCAGTCAGAAAATAGCTGGGTGGGCTTTTGTCCCCCTTATCCCTAAGGTCTGTGTACTTCCCTTCCCACACTGGCTAAGTGACAGTGGAGGGAGAGACTGTTGAAGCTCTGAAGCAGAGATGAAAGGGTTGGGGGAGATGCTGGACCCTTTGGGGTCCAGTGGCTTGCTGGGGCCTTTCCTACTCACCCTACCTCCTAACCACACGTACCAGGACCCAAAGTACCCTCTATATAGGTGCTTGTTTCTCCCCTGTACCACCGGGACCATGAAGCCAGGATCCCCATGCCGAGGTCTGGGGCCTCAGGCTCCTCTCACTGGGCCTTAGTCTCATTTGTAAAGTGGACAGAATAGTGCCCACCTCACTGAGTTGAGTACCATAGGTAAGATATCTAGCAGACAAAAGCCCTCAATTAGTTGATAAATAGCTTCTACTGTGAATGCCCTGATATCTCCTAACAGGACAGCAGAATTAGGGGAGTCACCTCTCGTAAAACCATCCCTCATCCCACCCGGTTTATTGTTTGCCCAGGCCTCCTTCCATGTTCTCTTCTTTTCTCCAAACTTTGGTCTGGTCATGGAATCTCCTCCCACCCTTCATGGTGCTTTTTCAAGTATCAGATTCTCAGACATGTCCCCTTACCCCAGTCATAAGAGTTGCAGGTAACAAGAGGAACCTGAGAGAAGAACCCAGAGAACTCAAGATTCAGAGAGATGGCTGATGTGGGAATGTGTGGGGAGGGGGGTCCTGGAGCAGCCGGTGCTGGGGTGGAGGCAGAGGAGGAGAGAGCAGGCAGAGGGAAGACAGGCAGCACCCACTCTAGCTTGGGATGGAGGAGACTGGGGACAGGTGGGCGAAGCATTTATGGGTAGCGGGAAGGTGGCGAGTGGCAGGGTGTAGCCTTCCTACTGAGCAAGCTGAAATGGGTTGGTCTGTGAAGGTGGTGCATGTCATTCTGACCTTTATTTATACCCAGAGCTGTGTGGGTGACTGTGAGTGCCTTTTGGGATCGTGGGTGTGAGATGGTGTGGGTTGCTCTCACGCACGGCTGGGGAGTTGCAGAGGGCCTGCCGCCTGCTCTTGGATCTCTTTCTCCAGTGAGTATGTTAGTGCCTGCCCCACCCCCACACCTTCGCCAGCCTGCTCCTGTTCATGTTAGGTGTGCTTGAGTGTGCAAGTGTTCACATCCCTGCTGCAGCCATGGCCTAGGCTGGAGGAGCAGCAGCTGTTCTGCACCGTGTGCTTCTGGGTCCATGAAACATTTAAGGTTACAGGGATGCGCTGTGGGGGGTGCAGTCACGTAACAGCTCCTACCCTCGCCCTCCTCCTTCCCTCTCCTTTGGGTTAATGGGCTGCTCTTTGAGCTCTCAGTGCTTTCTGGTTTTATTATAAACCTTTCTCACCCTCACTCACCCTGTTGTGCTTTAATTCACTCATCCTCATAACCCACCTGGAGGGAGGGCAGGCATTCATCCTCATTTTACCCTCAAGGGTAGGGTAGTACAGAGAGGTGTTTTCAGAACATCTCTCTGGGCTGCTGGGACTGGGATTTGGGAGATAGAGGTTCAGTTCCTCCTACTGCTCACAACTTTCTGGGTGACTCCAGAATCACTCCCCTGGCACTGGGCTCAGTTTCCTTATCTGCAACGTGAGGAGGACCAGGTGACCATACAGATTTCTCTCCCTGTCCTAATACTCCATCATTCTGAGCTAGGTGTGCTCCAATCACATAGCTCAGAAGTCCCAGGACCAGGTTAGAGCCCAAGAGACAGTCACCTTCCCTTTATCCTTGCTTTTCTCCCTTCCTGGCCAGTGTGGCAGAGGCCAACTCCTGCTTGGGGGATACATGGCATGTGCACACTTTCCACACACACAGGTCTGATGAGGTCAGGCTGGAGATACTTTTACACATCCAAAGGAGCAGAGATCCCATCCAAGTCGTTCCCCGGGAAGCCATATGCTCATCCCCCTGTGCTGCAGTTTCTCAAACCTTCCTGGAGACTCTTGGAATCATCTCAGAGCTTGTGGCATATGCTCTGGAAATCCTCACTGGGGAATGTATCTTTGTCCTTAGGGGTGGCTTTGCTCTTTTGGAAATGACAGAGTATTTAGGGGCCATGCCTTGTGAAGAAGGAGGGAGGTGGGAGCAGGCACTGATCTGGAGCACAGCTGGGAATCCTGCAGTGATTTTGTGTATTCTGCTGGGCTCTGAAGTTCATGTGGGAAGCATCTCTGCAAGAGAAGATTCTAGAGCTTCTTGGGAGCTCTGGAAGCAGCACTGGGATAGATGTGTAGCCTCACAGGGGATGACTTGGAGGGCTCAGCCTTCTCTGATTGTGTGAATCCTGGTTTGCCTGTGAAAAAGCCCATCATTGCAATTCTGCCAGGCTTGGGTGCACACCCCCCTGCAGCTGGCACTTTTGGGAATGGGGCCAGGGCTGGTGATTCAAATAGGATGCTCATTTCCAAAGTGCTCTGCCTTTTCATGAACCACAAACACCACTGGTAGAGGTGGAAGATGTTTGGAGACCAGCCAACCTGTTAGGTTAAAGGGGCTGGGGAAACCAGGCTAAGAGAGAGGAAATAGCTCTTTCAGGGACTAGAACCTATGCCAGTGCTTTTCCCAGTAAACCAGATGTGGTGGCTGTGGCAGGACAATGGCTAAACCTGAAGCAGGGGCAGGGGCCAGATGACCTCCCAAGATGCACTTAAGCCTGTGATCATCAACAGTCCAGAAGACCCAAACCCTACTTAATTTCCGGATAACCTCTCCCATTCTCAACCCTCTAATAGGCTGAATATATTCTTCCAACAGATATTTATTGGATATCCATGCATGCCAGCCTTTATGCTGAGTGCTAGGGACATAGTAGAACAACAAAACAGATGAAATCTGTTCACTAACAGCTTATAGCCTAGCAGGTGGTGGAGTGGCCAAGTAATTACCAGAGACAAGTTATTACAAAAATGGCAGTACGAGATGCTATGGACTAAGGGACATCAGGAAAGGGGAAGGGCAACGCTTCTGACTGCACAGACCCTACAGCCTCTCCTCCATACACTTGCTCTTTTCAGCATGGTGGTTAAATACTCACTGGAGCAGTGTGCCTGGGTTCAAACCCCAGCTCTGCCACTTAATAGCTTTGTGACCTTGGGCACATTGCTTAACATCTCTAAGCTTCAACGTCCTCACCCCTACAGCTGGATTAACAACAGGTACTCAGATACAGTGAGAGGTGGGACGAGGCAGTGTCTGTAAAGTACCTAGCACCCATTAAACATTGCATATATTTTCTCCTTTGACTCTTGAAAAAGCAGGAATGAAAAGTGGGGATTTCAATGCTTTCAGGATTTTATGGGGGGAATGTCTACAGGAGGACACCCTCTGCTCCTTTTCAGCCAGGTCTTGTGTCTCCTAACCCTTGTTGGATCAGCTGTTCTTGAGGTCCAGCTGTGTTCTGCTAATTAACACCAGCCCTGTCAATGATTAAATCTAATGACTTTGACTTGGGGGTGGGAGGATGGAAAATTTCCCAACCACGGGACAGAATGCAGCTAAGTTACCAGCAGGAGGGGAAGGGCCCCCTGGATTCTGGACATGTTGTTATAGGCAGCTGGGGGAGCAGATGCCTGGTTTTCTCCTGGGGCTGCTCAGCAGGGGAGTGTGGATGGGAGGAGGGGTCATTTGAAAGTTACAGCCCCATCAGCCTCCCCTACTTCTCCCAGGCTTAGCCAAGGGCATTGTGTCTCCTCACCCTCCTCAGCCCAAGCCTTGACATTCCTCCCGCCAAGGGTTAGCCATTCATGGCTGCTGTGGCTGGAGGGATTGTGGAGAGATGTGGATTAATTTCTAGAGCTGCCTTGTACTACTAACTACTACGGCGGAGTGGTTTAACACACAGTCATTTATTCTCTCAGTTCTGGAGGCTACAAGTCCAAATTTAAGGTATCAGCAAGGCACAGACTCTTGGGAAAAATACTTCCTTGCCTCTTTCAGCTTCTAAAGGCCCCAGGTGTTCTTTGGCTTGTGGCCACATAACCCCAGTTTCTGCCTCTATCTTCACAAGGCCTTCTTCTGTCTTGTGTGTCTCTCTTGTTCTCTTCTCGTAAGGACATCGGTCATTGGATTTAGGGCCTACCCAAAATCTAGGATGATTTCATCTTGAGAACCTTAATCAATGACATCTGCAGAGACCACATTTCCATATTCAGAGGTTCTAGGTGAACAGGCACATTAGGAGGGATACTTATTCAGCCCCCTGTAGATGGTGGGAGTGCGTGATGGGCCAGGGAGACGGTGATGCTATGATGCTATGGGGCTGTGCTGGAATCCTTCTCCATCAGCCAGTTCCAGCCCCAGATTCTCTCTCTGTGCTCTCTGGTGACCACCCTCTCATGGAGGGTTTCCTGGGTCCTCAGAACTTCTCCAGCAGCCCCATTCACTGTGTTCCCTTGTTCCAGGAACTTGAGACTCCTTCCTCAGCTGCAGGGTCTTTTAGTCACTTGAGGTAATTCTATTGAACTGGACTCAAGATACAGCCATGGGGATTCATTGACATTTCCCAGAAGCCCATAGCTGGATCTTCCTTGCCAGGCTAACTCTGGGAGCCAAGGTATTTCAATAGCAACTCTGCCAAGATACCCACATGGCAATTCCTCAGTTCTCCTTCTAAACTTCTGTCAGCACTCAGACTCCAGACGCTCTGCCCCAACTCTGAGGGTAAATTGTGCAAGTGTCCCAATAGATTTGCTGTAAGGGGACAGGCTCCTCTCTTTATCCCTTCCTTGGAGGGAGAGGGAGGGTATCTTAGTCCATTTTCTGCTGCTATAACAGAATACCTGAAGTTAAGTTATTTATAAACAACAGAAGTTTATTTGGGGGCCAGAAAGTGGTGCAGAGGTTAAGGCCACTGGATCCCACATGACTGACTGTGCAGTTTGAGTCCTGGACCCAGCAGCTTGAAAATCACACTGGGTGTGTGTGTGCAGGCCCAAAATCCTGAGAGGAGAATGGAGAAGGGATTGCAGTATGACCATTTCTCCTGGGGGAGGGGTGATTTCTCACCCCTCCACCCCATTTCTTTGTCTCTTATGAGAAGTGCCCTACAGCAAAAATACCGAAAGAAAAAAGTTTATTTGATTCATGCATCTGGATGCCAGGAAGCCCAAGAGTATTGGGCTGGCATCTGGTGAGGGCCTTCATGCTGCAGCATCCCATGGAGAGAGGCATAAAGGCAAGAATGTGCACAGGAGAGCAAGGGAAAACGGGAACCAAATGTTTCTCTTTGTCAAGAACCCTTAGTGGGATAACTAACCTACTCTTGTGATAGAAGCATTAACCTATTTATGAGAACAGAGTACTCATGGCCTAATCACCTCCTAAAGGTCACACCTTTTAATACTATCACGATGGCAATTAAATTTCCATAGTATTTTGGAGGGGACATTGAAACCACAGGAGGGGACAGAACTGACAGTACATTTTTTTCTTTTCCTTTTTTTTTTTTTTTTTTTTTGGAGAGGTTTTTGCTATAGGGTGCGTGTGCTTGCCAGAAAGACAGAGAGAGACAGAGACAGAAAGCGAGAAATCACTCCCAGGGGGGATGACCATGCCCACAATCCCTTCTCCTCCATTTTCCTCTCGGGATCTTGGGCATGCACGCACATGCGCCAGTGTGAGTTTAAGCCACCGGGTCCGGGACTCGAACCGTGGTCGACTACATGGGAGTCCAGTGACATAGCCATTATGCTAACTGCTGGTCCCCAGTATATCTTTTTCTTACACTTCCTCCTCACTAATCTCCCATCCTAGTCATACTGTGACCCCTTTTTATATCCTTGATCTGGGTGAGAGATCAGAAACTAGGTCTTAAAAATTCCCTTTGAAAGTCTTCACAGGATGATTTGTCACTTTGCTTTGAAATTTCATCTATTGTATCTTGGTGCCTATTTGAAATGATAATTTTAATATCCTTTTACAAAAGCAACTTGGGTAGTTAAGACTGTGCCAGGGGAAAGTTTTGTCAGGTTCTAAGTTTATATGGACAAACTCTGGGAGAGGATACAAAAGAAAGAGCTCAGAAGTGGAATGGCCACCAGAGGGCAGCAGGTGCCGCTTCAAAACCCTTCCTTGGCTTGGAACTAGATCATTTCATTCAGTCCACAGAAACCAGGTGTTCTCCCCATGCTCAGCTCCAAAGGTCTCTCAGCCTGTTCTCTAACATCGGCTCTGCTTCTTGGCTCTCTGCAGTCTGTGTGTCCTAATCACCATTCTTGGAGTTAAAATGCAGATTGAGCATTCCTAATCTGAAAATTCAAAATCCAAAATGCCCCCAATTTCAAAACTTTTTGAGTGTCAACACAGTCCCACAAGTGGAAAATTCCACACTTGATCTCATGTCATGGGTTACAGTTAAAATACTGCAGTACAAAAATATTGTATAAAAGACCTTTGGGCTGTGTGTAGGTGTTTCTGAAACATGAATGAATTTTGTGTTTAGATTTGAGTCTTATCCCTAAAGTGTCTCATTATGTATTTGCAAATATTCCAAAGTCAGAAAAAACATCAGAAATATGAAACACTTCTGGTCTTTACAGTTTGGATAAGGGACTCTCAACCTGTATAAAAAATGAACCAGCCTGCGTTTGACACTAGCAGCCACTTACTAATTGGTGTAGAGATTAAAGCCTCATTTTTTTTTTTGAGAGGTTTTTGCTATAGGACGCATGCACTTGCCAGACAGACAGAGAGAGATAGAGAGACAGAAAGAGAGAAATCACCCCCCGGGGGGGATAGCCGTGCCGCAATCCCTTCTCCTCCTTTCTCCTCTCAGGATCTTGGGCACGCCTGGGTTGAGTTTCAAGCCACCGGGTCCAGGGCGTGAACCGCGGTCGACTACATGGGAGTCCAGCGACATAGCCGTTACGCTGACTGCTGGTCCCAAGCCTCATTCTTTAAGGAGAAGGCCAGCCCATAGTGAACAGACACTACAAAATAGTAACACTGTTGTAAGACAAAAAAAGGGCTTTGAGTTCAACCATAGCCTAGAGCTTTGGTCCCACACAGCCAACTGCAGTTCAAGTACCAGCCCCGGTGGCTTGAAAAAAAAGAAAACAAAACAAAACCACTGTGTGTATGTGCTTGAATGTCCCAACTTCCAACAAGATGGAGACATGGAGAAGAAGGGATTGCTGTGTGACCAAGCCCCATGGGGAGTGCTTTCTCCCTTTCTCTGTCTCTTGCTGGTTAGCACACAAGCCCTTTGAAAATTAAAAAAAGAAAAAAGGGCGCATAGAGAAAGGAGCAGCCTGAAGAAATTGGAGAATGCTTCACAGAGGTGAGGAATTGGAGTCAGATGTTTTGTTTTTCTTAACGGATGAGTAGTACTTTGAGGACGAAGCATGAGAATAAAGGGAAGGCAGATTAACACATTTCTGAAAGAGGAGTGAGGTAAATGTGACAAGGGAGGTGGGAAGCGGTCATTAGTGGGGCCATGAGATCTGTATTTGAGGACTGAGAGTAGATTGGGGCCCAGTGTGGAAATTTTATGAAGACTCTATTTCCTGCTATCAGCAGAAATAGAACTTCTTTTCTGGTT
This sequence comes from Tupaia tana, assembly GCA_026018925.1. Taxonomy (NCBI): domain Eukaryota; kingdom Metazoa; phylum Chordata; class Mammalia; order Scandentia; family Tupaiidae; genus Tupaia; species Tupaia tana. The sequence continues at coordinate 158,760,376 of JAKSZU010000006.1, forward strand.
CCAGTTTCTAGGAAGAGTGTCTGAAACTCTGTGGCTGCAAGGTTATCAGAGAAGATGAGGGAGGATAGGAGCCTTAAGCTTCTCAGAGAAGAAACACTTGAAGGATTTGATGTTGTTTAGACAGGAGAAAAGAAGTCTCAGTTGGGAGGGAGTGAGGCAGGCATAACAGACTGGGTAAAGGCATGGGCTTTCGATGGACTCAGAACAAATCCTGATTCTTTTTTTTTTTTTTAAGAGAGATTTTTGCTATAGGGCGCATGTGTTCTCTGGAGAGACAGAGAAACAGAAAATGAGAGATCCCTCCATTCCCCCCAGGAGGGATGGCCATGCTGCAATCTCTTCTGCTCCATTTCCCTCTTGGGATCTCGGACATACACGCACTTGCATCTGGTGTGAGTTTCAAGCCTCTGGGTCTGGGATTCAAACTGTGGTCAACTACATGGAAGCCAGTGATGTAACCATTATGCCTTCTGATGGTCCCAGACAAACCCTGATTCTTCCAAGATCCGAGTAACCTTGAGCTGATTGCTTTGCTTCTCTGAGTTTATTTTCTTATTAGCTTCTCCAATATCTTCAGGCTGCTCCCAACACCGTTTTTTTAATTGCCAAAGGCATGTGTGCTCACTCGAAAGAGACAGAGAGACAGAGAGTGGGAGAAAGGATCCATAATAGGGTTTGTATATGGAAATGGGAGTGAAAACATCCGAGGGATATTGCAGATGTGGAATGAGACAATGTATATAAAACTTTCAGCCCAGTTCTTGGTTAAGTGCTCATTAAATGGCATCATTTATTATTAGAATGATAATTGTTGTCAGATGTTCCAAAGGTTGTCACGTGGAAACCAGACCCAACTTATCCGTGCTGCTTTGGCAGAGCTGAACCAGGGACGCAAATTAGAGGGAGACAGATTGGGGCTGGCTGGAAGAACACTCTTACAGTCAGAGCCAACAGAGCCTGAAGGAGGCCTTGTGTGTAAGGTGGTCTCTGTTGCTGGAAGCACACAAGCAGAGGCTGTCCGAGGGATCGTTCTCTTTCTTTGCTTTGGGATTCTGGTTGTTCTGAAACTATGCATCAGAGTCTATGAGGAAAATGATTCTGTGATTCACTGGAAGGGTAAAAGCCCCTGGGACAGGGGAGAAGGAGCTGGCAGTGGAGAGAATCAGTGGTTTGCTAGTCTAGGGTCAGACCCTCTAGCACCTTAGCTTTTTTGCATCCTTGGGTCAGGAGATAGCCTATGGCAGGCTCTGTGGAGGTTGATCTGTCCTCTTCCCACATCCGTGTGATGGAGCTCTGTTTTCTGTCTAGGAAGTTTGGGAGTGATGGGGAATATTCTTCTAAGACCCTGTCCTCATCTCAGTAAGAGAAAGTTCCTATTCTGGGACCCCCCTTCCTTTATCATGTATTTAGAAGCAGTTCCTGAGACATAACTTCAGGGTTCTTCACTGCGATGTCTGGAGCACTGATACTGACTGTGTCCGGGTCTCTGGGCGGGTGGTCTTCTCCTTGCCTCTACATTAACCCAGGAGAAAACAGAAGGGGAGAACTGGGCTTCTGAGAATGAAGGCTTCTTGGTTCATTTCAGGATCCTTTTCTTCCCAACCGCTCTAAGAGAGGGAGACTTAGCTCTGCTGCCCCTTCCTTTGCCCATTTCCATTAGAGAAGAGGACTGTACTCCCTTCCTCACAAGGGGTGAGTGTCAGAATGGACCCTTCTTCCCTTTCTCTGCTTCTTACTTGTTCTTTTCTAGGAAAGGAATAGCTAATTTCACTGGTAGTTTATTCATTCAATTTATTCATGAATTTAATTCAAATTCGTTCATTGAGCTCCAAGTCTTTGCCCAGTAATTACTGTTCAAGGTACTGGAAAAAATATTGTGACTGATAATAATCTGAAAGTTTCCAGGTTTCATGGAACTTACATTTTTGCAAGGTAAAAAATATATATAAGCAGGTAAGCAAATGTTAATATGCAAGATAATTTCAGGGCATAATCAGTGCAATGAAGGGACTAGATAGGGTGAGGCGATGGTAACAACTGGTCGGATGATGGAGGGGGTGGTTGGCGACAGGGTGGTCGGGGCAGTCTTTCTGAAAAGATAATATTTGAGCTGAGACCTGAAGAATGAGAGAGAGTCAGCTATGCAAACAGTAAAAGGAAGAAGGTTTTGAGCAGAAAAACAGCAAGGACAAAGGCTCTGCGCTAGGAAAGATGCTGGTATGTTCTAGGACCATTAAGGATGCCAGCATGGCCACAGCGTCTCAGTCAAGGAAGTGGAATGTGATGAAGTCGGCAGATGCTTGGGGGCCAGTCAACAAAGAGCCTTGTAGGCCCTGGCAAGGGGCTTGGATTTTATTTGAAATGCAATTGGAAACCACCTAAGGATTTTACATAGATATAAATTTTAGAAAGACCATTTGTCTTAATGCTGAATGGAGGATGGTTTGGGAGGGGTGGAGTGGAGGGGTAGAGTAGAAGGCTAGGAAGCTATTGCGGAGTCCATGTAGTAAATAATGACAGTAGAAGTAGGTAGCGGAAGGGGTGCTGGGGAGGGGGAGGAAGTCAAGATATGTTTTGGGGGGGCAGCAGATGGCATAGCAGTTACATTGATGGACTCTCATATGGCCAACCATGGTTCAAGTCCCAGACCTGGTGACTTGAAACTGATGCCTGGCACTTGTGTATGCGTGCCCAAGATCCTGGGAGGAGAATGGAGAAGAAGAGATTGCGGCATGGCCACCCTCCATCCCCAGAAGTGATTTCTCACTTTCCCTCTCACTGTCTCTGTCTTTCTCTCTCTCCCTCTGGCAAGTGCACATGCACTAAGGCAAAAACCTCTACAAATATATATATATAATATATATATATATATATATATATATTTTTTTTTTTTTTTTTTTTGTATGAGGTCTTATTGGGAGATTGCTTTGTTGGTGTGTTGATTGTAGGGATTTGAGAGAAAGGCAGGAATCAAAACTGATTCTTAAGGTTTTGGGTTTGAGTAACTGAGTGCCTGGCAATGATATTTAATCAGGTAGGAAGATGAGTTGGGAAAGTGCTATGGTTTGAATGTACATCCCAAACTTCATGTGCTGAAATTTGGTTGTGATGGCATTAAGAAAGTGGAAACTGGGACCAGCAGTTAGCGTAATGGCTATGTCACTGGACTCCCATGTAGTCGACCGCGGTTCAAGTCCCAGACCCGGTGGCTTAAAACTCACGCCCGGTGCGTGTACGTGCGTGCCCAAGATCCCAAGAGGAGAATGGAGGAAAAGGGATTGTGGCCATCCCCCTTGGGGGTGATTTCTTGCTTTCTGTCTCTCTGTCTCTCTCTCTCTGTCTGGCGAGCACACACACCGTATGGCAGAAAAACTTCTCCAAAAAAAAAAATAATAAAAAAAAAACGGTGGAAACTTAATTCAACTATGAGATTAAGGAGTGAGCCTTTGGAAAATGTCTAGGATTAGATAAAGTCATCAGGGCAGGGTCCCATGATTGAATACTGGTGGGTTTATAAGAGGGAGTGAGACCACACTGGAAAGACATGTATATAGACACAAACTTGCCCTTTGCCCTCTGTCACCCTGAGCCACCTTGGGACTCAGCAGAGAGTACCTCCTGACAAGAAGACCCTCACTGGGTATATCCCTTTGACCCCAAGCCTCCAAATCTGTGAGCTATGTAAATATCTGTTCTTTATAAATTACCCAATCTGGGGTATTCAGTTACTAAGCAACAGAGAATGGACTAAAATTATGAGTATATTAAGTCTATGCTAGTTCAGGTACAGTTACAAGGTCATAATACTATGATTTTAAAAAACATAGTTACCAAGGGTAATATGGTAGCTCCACAATATTCAAGACTTTCTATCTTATTTATTTTTATTTTTTGTTTTTTGTATAGGGTGTGTGCATTCACTGGAGAGACAGAGAGAGAGACAGAGATACAGAAAGTAAGAACTCACTGCCTCTCTCCCGACCCCACCCTCCAAGAGGGGAGGGCCATACCACAATCCCCTCTCCTCTATTCTTAGGATTTTGGGCATGCATGCACATGCGTCTGGCATGAGCCTTGAGCCTCTGGGTCTGAGACTCGAACTGTGGTTGGCCACGTGGGAGTCCAACACCTTAACCACTATGCTAGCTGCTGGTCCTACACTTCATTTTTCAATATGTGGCTTTCATTTAGTGGCCTAAAATGGCTGTTCAAGTTTCCAAATTTACCTTATTTTAATCAGTGGAAAAGGTTTAGAAAGGGAAAAGATGTGCTCTTTTTAAAAAAAACGTTTACTCATTTATTTTTTCAGGGTGGGTACCCCAACAGTGTCTTCATGCTGTGATACACCCCCAGCCTAAGCTAGCCCAGATCATGGACACACACACTTACTTGACATGCTTAGGAAGATCCTGGGATGCAAACCCAGGACCTTTTCTATGTGGGTCCAGTTGTACTACCACTGTGCTGCTGCCTGGCCCAGGACATGCTCCTTTTTTGTCAAGTGCACCACCCATAATTTGTCCTTATTACATTTGCTTATTTTCTACTGGCCAAAACAATCACATCTAGTAGCAAAGAAGGCAGAGAAATATAGTCATTAACTACATGGAAAAAGTGGCAGGCCAGCAGATTGGAGGTCTGGATTAGGTCAAAGAGTTGTTAGAACTGAACCTTCTGGAGTAGTGCAGACAGAAAGACTGGGGGTTTTGCACAGAAGGTAGGATCCTCCAACTGAAGATTTTGGAAGTTCCTGTAGCAAAGTGTAGGCTGAGGTACAAAAGTCAAGGAAAGAGAAGCCAGGGTGCTGGAGAGATTATTTTTGTGAATATCGAATGTCTTTAAGAATGATGAGAGGAGCAAGTGGGGAAAAGAAGACCAGGTGCTGAGGTCACCAGTTAATTAGGGAGAGGACCTTCAGGGAGAGAGCAGCCTGTGTTCCGATCTTCAAAGGAGGGGATCTTTTGAAGTAGGAAGGAGGAGATATAGTTTAGGAGCAGCAATGGGGAACAAGGAGGAATTGCCTTGCCACCCGCTGGCTCTGAGTAATTAATTAGTGGTTAAGAGAGAAGGCAACTTCCACTTGAGAGAATAGTAGAGACTGTGATTCTCAGGAAATCTTAAGATATTATTTAAGATTAAGTGATAGAAGATTCAAAACAAGACATAGGAAATATCAAAAGAATTGGCTGATCATACATCAGGAGTTCTAGAGGGCATGGTAAAGAGTTTGGGATGAAGAAGTTGAGCAGTTTGGACTGGATTAGGAGCAGACAGAGTGAAATGGGGATGGGGGTCTGGGTAACAAAGATACTCAGAAGCTTTGACTTGGCCTCCGTGATGACTGAGGTCATAGAAGAGGACTTACAGGGGGACGTGGTTGTCAACTTCTTCTAAGAGCAATAAGGGCAAGGTATAAGTTTCAGTACCTTCCTGGCTGGTTGGGAGCTTTTAGCAACTGATTCTTCTGGACTAAGAAGGGGGTGTGGGTGGTGGCCAATTTTATGGGACAAAGAGATGCATGTTACTGCTCCTAAATTATATCTCCTCCTCCTCCTTTTTTTTTTTTAAGAGGTTACGTGTGCTCACCAGAAAGACAGAGACAGAGAGATAGAAAGCGAGAAATCACATCCCCCCAGGGGGGATGGCCATGCCACAATCCCTTCTCCTCCATTCTCCTCTCAGGATCTTGGGCACGCACACACACACACACACCCGACATGAGTTTAAGCCACTGGGACCGGTACTCGAACTGCAGTCGACTATGTGAGAGTCCAGTGACATAGCCATTATGCTAACTGCTGGTCCCACCTCTCATCATTCTTGAAGACATTCAATATTCAATAATTTCTCCACTTCCTAATCCCTAGAATCTTTGAATATATTAGGTTACATTGGCCATTGGAAATGAATGTTTCAGACAGACTTGAGGTTGCTAATCATCTGGCTTTATAGGAAGATTGGACCAGCAGGTGGTGTGGTGGTTGGGGTGCTAGACTACTACATGGTTAACCGCCGTTTTCTTTGATAGGTCTGTGCAGGTTATCTATTTCTTCACTGAATCTTGAATGGCTGTGTGAATACAGAAAATTCAGGAGATTATCCATTTGTATCAAAGCACCAATGTCATTCTTCATAGAAATAGAAAACACAATCCTAAAATTCATAGGAAACCACAAAAAACCCTGAAAAGCCAAAATAATCCTGAGCAAAAAGTACAAAGCTGGAGGTATCACACTACCTGACTTCAAAATATGCTACGAAGCAATAGTAACCCAAAAAGCATGTACTGTCATAAAAACAGACACAAAGACCCATGAAACAGAACCCCAAAATAAATCCACTTATTTACAGCCAACTTATTTTTTAACAAAAGTGCCAAGAACACATTGTGGAAATGACAGTCTCTTCAATAAATTGTGCTGAGAAAATTGAATATCCATATATAGAAAAATGAAATGGGACTCCTATCTCTCACCAATTAAAAAAATCAAAGTAGATTAAAGATTTACATGCAAAAATCTAAATGTGAAACTTCTAGAAGAAAACATAGTGGAAGTGCTTCATAGCATTCGTCTGGTAAGAATTTTTTATTTTGTTAAGACCTCAAAAGCATAAGAAACAAAAGCAAAAACAGACAAATGGGATTACATTAAACTTAAAAAAAAAAAAAACCCTTCTGCCTAGCAAATAAAAAATCAACAGAGTGAAGAGACAGCCTATGGAATGGAAGAAGATATTTGCAAATTATGCATCTGACAAAGAGTTAATATCCAGAATCTATAAGGAACTCAAACAACTCAAAACCAAAAAAAAACAAAAACAACAACAAAACAAAACAAAACAAGAAAACAAAACTCACAAAAAAATCTGATTTAAAAATGGGCAGAACAATTAAACAGATATTTTTCAAAAGAAGATACATAAATGACCAACATTTATTATATATGAAAAAATTCTCAACATCACTGATAACAGAGAAATGTAAATTTAAACCACAATGAGATTTCATCTCACCCAATTAGAATGGCTATGATAGAAGAGATAAGAAATAAATGTGGAGAAAGGAAGACTCTTATACACTGTTGGTGGGAGTGTAAATTAGTGCCACTATGGAAAGCAGTATGGAGGTTCCTCAAAAAACCTAAAAATAGAATTAACAATATAGTCCAGCAATCCCAGTAATGGGTATACATCCAAATAAATTGAAATCAATGTATTAAAGAGATATCTGTATTCCCATGTATATTGTAGCATTATACATAATAGCCAAGATATAGAATCGACCTAAATGTTCATTGACAGATGGGTGGATAAAGAAAATGTGGTAGAAATGCAATACTATTCAGTCATAAAAAGAATGACATCCCTGGGGCCGGCAGGTGGCGTGGTGGTTAGGATGGCTGGACTCTCATGTGGCTGACTGTGGTTCGAGTCTCAGACCTGGCAGCTTGCTTTCTCACTTTCCCTCTCTCTCTGTCTCTCTGGTCAGCTTTTAAAAATAACATAAAATAATGACAACAAATACAATGATATAAAATAATTTAAAAAATCCTGTCATTTACAGCAACATGAGGGAAATGGATATCATTATTACAAGTGAAATAATCCAGGGAGAGAAAGACAAATAATCTGACTCTGTGGAATCTTAAAAAAAAGTGGACCTTGGGACCAGCAGTTGGTGTAATGGCTATGTCGCTGGACTCCCACATAGTCGACCGTGGTTCGCGTCCCAGACCCGGTGGCTTAAACTCACGCCGGGTACGTGTGCGTGCGTGCCCAAGATCCCGAGAGGAGAATGGAGGAGAAGGGATTGCAGCATGACCATCCCCCCTGGGGGGTGATTTCTTGCTTTCTGTCTCTCTGTCTCTCTCTGTCTGGCGAGTGCACGTGCCCTATAGCGAAAAACCTCTCCAAAAAAAAAAAAAAAAAAAAAAAAAGTGGACCTCATAGAAATAAAGAGTATAGGGCTCAGCAGGTGGTGTAGTGGTTAAGGCACTGGACTCCCACATGCCCAATCATGGTTTGAGTCCTGGACTTGGCAGCTTGAAAATCATACTGGATGCATGTATGTGCATGCCCAAAATCCCAGGAAGAGAATGGAGGATAAGGAATTGTGGCATGACCATTCCCCCAGGGGGTTATTTATCACTTTCCCTCTCACTGTCTTTCTCTAGTGAGCACACATGCCCTTTAGAATAAACAAAAAAAGAAGTAAAGAGTAGAGTGGTAGTTCCCAGAGGTCGGACAGGGTAAAGGTGAGCAGGAAGTGGGGAGAAGTTGGTCAACAGGAACAAAGTCATAGAAGGAATAGGTTCTAGTGTCCTATTGCACAGTAGGATGATTATAGTTAACAATAATGTATTATATACGTCAAAATCCAGAAAGGATTTTGAATGTTTTTCTTGCAAAGAAAAGATAAATGTTTATTCTAAGTTAATCATTACCCATTATATACGCATATCGAAATATCACACTATACTCCCTAAATATGTACAATTATTACATGTCATAAAAATTTAGAAGTAGAAGTAGAAATAGGCCTTGCTGTGAGGTGCAAGTGGATGCTGCACAATGACTGTGGCTGCATAGGAGGCCTGGGTTCGAACCTAAATAACATGCTGGCTGTGGTGGCATGCCTGTAGTCCTAGCTAACTGGGAGGCTGGGGCAGGAGAATTATGATATGAGAGCCTATCAAAAAATCCTCCCCCCATCTTCCTTCTTTTCTCTCCCATGTGTTCTCTCTCCCTCATTAAAAATAAATAAAAAATAAAAAAGCATTCTCTTAGATTATACAGGTGGGCCCAGTGAGATCCCAGGGGTCCTTAGATGTAGAAGAGAGTCTTTGATGAGAGAATGAGACAGATAGCAGGGTGAGAAGGACTCTGTTGGATGTTGCTGGTTTTGAAAATAGAGGATTGGGGCCATAGGCCAAAGAATGTGGATGGTATTTAGAAGCTGGAGAGGGCAAGAAAATGGATTCTACCCTAGAGCCTTTAGAAAAGAATTCAGCCCTGCTGACATCCCCTGAGTTTAGCCTAGTGAGACCCACCTGGGGCTTCTGAACTACAGAACTGTTAAGATAATAAATTTGTGTTGTTTTAAGCCAGTAAGTTTGTGGTAATTTGTAATTAGAAAACTAAATACAGAGGAAAGGCTCTCCTCTTCTTGGTGACTGCTCTCTCCTGCAGGGTGGGATGCTATGACAGCTGGTGAGAGAACATTCATTAGACCATGGTTCATAAGAGGGTAGAGTTAATACATTAACAGGAATGCTTCTGAGTAGCTTTGTTTCTTTCCCTCCGGACCAATCCTGTGAGGGCACACACTTGGTCAGGGCTTCCCCTCTTATCTCTCCCCTGGGGTATACTTGCTGTTTCTTTCTCTGTTTAGTGGTTGGTGTAGGTAGGGAGACAGAAGGGAGGTCCTTTCTGGACTTAAGTCTCAATTGCATTCTCCAGCTTAGCTTTGCCAGAGAGGTCAGAGAGCTGTGGGTTATCTAGCACTTCTCTAGCCATTAATAAAACCTATGCTGTAGTCTTCTTCTTTCCCTGGTTCTCTGGGCACTTTCTCTATTGGCTGGGTTCATAGGGGTAGAAGTATGAGGAGCTGGCAGGCCTCCCTGGATCTTTGATGGTAAATGCAAAAATTGGTCTTGGGGAACTCTAGTATAATAAATTTTTAAAAATTACTTTTTGGAGAGATTTTTGCTATAGGGCACATGTGCTTGCTGGAGAGTCAGAAGAGACAGAAAGCGAAAAATTACCCCACCCCCCCAGAGGAAATGGCCATGTCACACTCCCTTCTCCCCTGTTCTTCTCTTGGTACTTTGGGCATGCATGCACACATACCTGGCATGAGTTTTAAGCCGTCGAGTCTGGAACTTGAACTGTGGTTGAATATGTGGGAGTCCAGCACCATAACCATTACACCATCTGCTAGTTCCCAGTACAACAGATTTTAACAAGCAGAAGGTCTGACGGTAACTTTGACCTGCAGTTTGTAGGTGTAGCTGAGGCTAGAATTAAGTTACCCCTAATTTCATATGACCGTCAAATTTTTGTTTCATACTGTTGTGTGCTAACCTATATTAGATGATGCTACATTGGCTTTCTCAGTTCCCTATTGTCTACTTCGTCCTGAACTCATTTATGGCTACAGAAACAACTGAGGAAGAGTTTTATTTGTGGCCTGTTCACAGTCTCCTGAAATTATTTTCTACCACATAATCGCAAATTGCCTTGGGTTTGTACATTTATTTGGCTCTGATTGAGGTGGTAGATTTCAGAGGCCCACTGTGGGCTTAACCACAGAAGTGTGGTGGGCTTCATACAGATAAAATACACAGGGTCCGTTATGTAGAGGAAACATCACTGTGGGTGAAAGTGGAGAAAAACTCCGTAGAATTGTCACAGACATGAAGAAGAGAAAGTGAACAAATCCTGTACCTGGAACATTCTGTCTCTAGAAATCAGATTTACTCAGGGAATCAAGAGACATGGAGTTTACATAAGAAACAAGTCTTAGTAGTGAGAAAAATCAGAAAGGAAAAGAAAAAGAAGGCAGTTCTGGTGATTGAACTAGGGGAAAAGATGAGATTTTCTTTGGAGAAAGGGCGAGTTCTTAGAGCCAATGTTTAAGATACTAAAAAAAGAAGGCAATGTCTTCATGCCTAAATATTTTAAAGGATGGAACCTGACAAGAGCAGAAATTTATTCATTGCTAGATCAGGGTGGATGAATGGGGCCCAGAGAGCTCTGACAATTATGCAAAACTGAATGAGGCCACTAGAGGGAGCATGGACCCAGGAAACTATTGAAGACAGTCACTTGCAAGGTGCGAGAGAGGAAGACCAGGAGGTTTTAGTGCGGAAACTGCAAGCACTATTAGATTAAGTCTCCAAGGAACACAGTTAATATCAGTATATTTTTGAGGGATAATTGCTCATGCCCAGAGGAAACATGCCATGCAGTTACCAAGAAAATGAAACACATTTTAAAGGGAATTCATACACAAAAGAAATAGATCTAGTCATATCTGAGTTAAATTGGGACGAATGAGAGCATTATTTTAAATTTCTACATGTCACAAGATGACAAATGCTTTAAAGGTACCACTTAGAGAGAAGAGACAATATATGTGCCCCCACCCTCCAATGGTAAATTTAATACCAAAATTAACCTCCCCACAAGAGATTTCTCCTACTTGAGATTTATGCTGATGTGTTAAGAACTGTAAAGAGCTGGCACGGTCTGAGAGCATCCCAGTGAGGTGACAATAAAGCTTTCTCTCTTCTCTTGGACACCACCACACTTCTGTCATTGCATGCTTCTGTCATGAGCAACATGATTCCGGCTGAGCTCAAGTGTCCCTGTGTGTCTTTTAGAATTTGAGGAGGAGGACACTGTCATCGAGATGCCTTGCCATCACTTTTCCCATTTCAACTGCATTCTACCCTGGCTAAGCGCGACAGATTCTTGCCTTTTTGCTGTCACAAGCCACCCCCTGGCGATAACACTCAGGAGAGTGCAGACAAGATGAGACTGGGAGGTAGAGGTGGAAGCCGGGCTCCAGTACTCTTGGTGCCACAGCTGAGCACTGGCCCTCCACAACATATTTCTCTGATACCCTGAACCCTCAACTTCTGGGCACCGGGGTCCGAGAATATGATGTGTTTCTAAATTTTGTTGCTGTGGAGCTGGTGCCATGGTATTCCAAATTTCCTATTTACTCTGACTTTGAAAATGGGGGACCCATGAGCTACTTGGAGATGGATTAAGTCAACTTTCAGCCTTCAGATAAAAGAGGTTTTCCCTGACCCTAAGGGGATATTCCCCATGCTAGCAATTCTCTATCCTCCTCATCCTTGAGAGGTCCGTGAGGTCTCTACAATCCCATCATGCCTTTGAGGTCTGAAGATGCGATTCACCTGGCCAGGGAGAGGACCATCGCCAGTACCTGATCTCCTATCCCCACTTGGGGAAGCCGAAGTTACAGAGAGTGTGCACCTTCTCTTCCCTTCACAGCCAGACTTTACTCCAGCAAACAGCTGGAGAAACAGCAAACCACTCTCTCCAGCCCATTCTGAGAGGTCATAATGGTTTTCAGGTGGGGAGGCCCAGCCAGAGCTGGTAGCTGGTTGGGTTAGAGAACTGACCTTGTAAGAATTGGATATTCCTTACGAATGGGGATGTCAAGGCAATGGACATACCATATTCCTTTGGAGTGAAACCCTTCCCTGGCTAAGAATGAGCAGAATGAGAAACTGGGAAGGGGGAAATAAAAAGAGAATTTTAGACTTTCATTTCCTTGCCTATTAATTTAAAATAGAGTGTATCAATTTAGGGTTCTTTTTTTGTTGCTAGTTAAATGATCTGATATTTCATCCTGTCGCACAGGGTTTATTTGGTAATTTAAAGTGAGCTGTACTGGAAAATGTGACTGAGTTTGTTGGAGAAAGGAAAGAGAGTTGAGACCATAGTACAGTCTTGGAATTTAGTTTTGCACTATTTGAGCCCAATTCAGAGGCCTGGGGCCAGTTATAAATTGCTCATCCTGCTAATTCCTGGAGGATGCAAAGAATAGTGGAGAGCTATATCTCACTTTCTTCATCTGAAAATAGGGGTTATAGCCTTTTTGTCTTTTGCAAGGATTACATGAGCAGATGAGTGTAGTGTTTTAGAATTGATGTGCCACATAATAGGAGCTTTGTAAGTCACCGGTCACATGATACAGCCACTTTGGAAGTTACCAGTATCTGCAAAGAGGGGACTGCTCTACACACTGTGCATCTTCTCTCTTCCCAACCCCCGCCAACCCGTGACTGCTTGCAGACACAGGCTACCTGTTAAGCCCAAAGAGTTGACAAAAGAGAAGGCTCTTCCCCCTCTGTCATTTTGACAATAATTTTTGCCTTGTCTCAAGCTATAACTTCAGAGAGATTCATAGGACAACGTTCTGTCTAGTTTTTGATGCAGTTGTATATCTTTACACTGTGGGGACAATGGTAAAGTAGGGAAAGGGGCAGGTGGCAACATTCTAGAGGGTCATCAGGAAAGTCATGATGCATTTTTGCTTAGAAAACTATGCCATGACTTTCCTGATGATCTGATATGTCAGGAGAAAGCGAAGGAAGGAGATTATTTTATCTGTCTCCAGGTCTGTACATGCTTCATCCAGATTTTCCCAGGCCAGGACAGTTGCTCTGCTGATTTTCTGAGCACATTTTTATGGGTCTTGCGGGGTAGGACACCAGGGACCAGAGATAGCTCTCTTCTTGCCATCCTACTTGCCCTTGAATGGCAGTCTTCTCTCCATTGGTTAGACAGAGGGAGACTTATTTTCTCATGCTCATCTTTACTCAGTGAGTCTCACATGCCTTTATGTGAGAACTGGCCAGAGTTAAAGGAGATTAACACACATTAGGTAGACAAGTCTGACATTTTAAGAAGCACATGCAGATATTTGTTGAGTGGGTAAAAGAGAGTCATCCACCTTAAAGTGAAGAAGTCTTGGCTGATGCGGGGGCAGAGGAGGAGGGGTGGAGAGAAGAGAGTAGGGTACAGGATGAGGCCCTGGAAGCTTAGAGAGCATAGTCTAAAAATGTGGTAGGAAAGAAACCAGGAGTTCAGAGAACCGGTAGAGCTCAGTGTCCTGGAAAGTCAGTGAAGAGATGTTTCTTTTCTTTTTTTTTTTTAGGAGAGGTTTATGCTATAGGGCGTGTGTGCTTGCCAGATAGACAGAGAGAGACAGAGAGACAGAAAGTGAGAAATCACCCCCCTGGGGTGCAATCCTTTTTCCTCCATTCTTTTCTCGGGGTCTTAGGCATGCACGCACATGTGCCTGGCATGAGTCTAAGCCACTGGGTCTGAGACTCAAACCGCGGTTGACTACATGGGAGTCCAGTGACATAGCCATTACGCCAACTGCTGGTCCCAAGAGACGTTTCTAAAAGGAGTAATTGTGTTCAATTTTACAGAGATAGTGAAGAGAGTCAGGACTGAGAAAGTCACAAAGCTTGTTGTTTGTCTTTTGGGAGGGCAGTTGCAGCACACTGGTGGATGCAAAGAGACGGCATGGTATAAAGAGTCCAGGTGAGAAGGCGGGGTGATGGTGTGAGAAGGGTCGAGGCTTCACAAAGAATGTTTTGTGATGTGGAGACTTAACAGGTGTAGGCTGAGAAGGATGAGGAACAGGCTGTAGGCCAGGAAAGAATTCTAGCAAAGCAGGGGGCATCCTGCCGCCCTTCTTGGGTCCAACAAAGCTACCAAAGCCAGGCTCAGTATGTAACACTTTAATGCATGAATCTAGGGGCTGAGACATGGTGGTTGAGAAGAATGGAGTGTGGGTGGTGTAGGCATCTTCGTGGCCCAGGCTGGGATTTACACACCTTCATCACTAGGGCCTCCTGACATTGTTGGCTCTAGGGATTAGGTTTTCCAGGTAGTTCATGATGCCTTTTGCTGCTTTGTCCAAATCCTTCTCAATTTTATGGTTGAGCTTGACCAATTTTCCCTCTGAGGTGGTTGTGGGGGAGTAATGGGAAAGAAATGTCAAGTTAGGCTGGTTCCTTCCCTAGACCCTTCCCCTACACTCCAGCAACAACCTTCATAGTACTGGCAATCAACGGATCATTTGAGTATTGTTTACATTTCAATCTTGTCCCCCCCACCTCACCAAAACTTTCTCTCTCTCTCTTTTTTTCCCCCTCTTCTTAACTTGCTATAGGGCATGTGCAGTTGCTGGAGAGAGACAGAGAGAGAAAAAGAGAGGGAAAGTGATAAAGCGCCCCCCCAGGGCCACCTTCTCCTCCATTTATCTTTTTGAGATTTTGGGAATGAATGCACACATGCCCAGGAGGTTTATCAAGCCTCTGAGTCCAGGACTTGAACTGTGCAGTCAGCCATGTGGGATCCAACTGCCTTAACCACGGCACCACCAGCTGACCCAGCTCCCTTTCTCTATTTAACCCCACCTCTTTCCACTCCAGTAACTCCCAACACTTGCCTTTTCCTGATTAATGTCTTTCCATCCACTTTCCCTCTTCTTTTGGCTCCTACCAGCCCTGAGAGTGAAGTTCTGTAGTCTCTTGTAATTGAAGTTCAGCATTTCTGAAATTTTCTTCTTGGAAGGGGCGGTAAAGCAGCTTGGCTCCTGACTGTTAGGTCTGGTAGATTTTATCACAACACTCTCATTGTGAAACAGCTTTTCTCAGGAGAGGAAAGGCTCCTTAGAAAAGTCCTCATTGGAGACATGTCTTTACGGGGGTGGCTGCTAGGGGTGAACTGGACAGCTGGGATCAAGAGATGAGGAAGTGAGGAGCAGAGAAAGAGTTTGTGGAAAGAAGCAGCCAATCAGTGCTGTAGCATGTCCCTTAACATGTGGAACATATCCGGATTGAGTCATAGCCTAATTAGCATACAAGTAGGATTGTAGTCCCATAACAGAATCCAGATCTATGAGCATCTAAAATCATAGCCCTGATTTTGAATGCCATTGATTAAGAATTTCACTTGTCCCAACGAATTTACCTTTCCTATTAAGAGAGATGAAATTTGTAAGCACCTGTCCTGTTGTCTAATGTACAGGCATAGAAGTCCAATAAATATTTTTCTTTTCCTCTGAATTCTGGGTCTTGCTTGCACTTGTCTTTGCTTCTTCCAGGTAAATTGGGAGAAACTGGCTTGGGAGTAAACCATGACTACAGGTAATTTACAAAGTCGAATCCTGCCACGTTCACAGCTTTTGGACTCTGTGGGTGTGGAGGCTGGAACCAATGAACCCCTTCAACATCCTTGCCTCAGGGAGAGCTGAAGCCCTTTATCTGCTAGCATTTGGGTATGAAGTGTCATCCCCTCTCCCATTTCCACTGGCTACCTAACATGAAGTACTGTTTACATGATTTCTGGTCCTCGGTCAATTAGTGCAACAGGAGAGATTAAAGCCCAACACTGGGGGGAGGGGATTGGCTTTGGTCCACTTCTCTCCCAGATGGAGAAGTCATCATTTACTGGACAATCTTTTACCATCACCAACTTACTCAAAAGGATGCCACCTTGAGACTTACAGGTGTCTATGGGCTGAGTCTCCAAGTAGATTTCATCTCCTGGCTCTGGAAAAGAAGAGGTTAAAATTTCCAGAGATCTCAAGGTAACATGTGAGTTGTTCTTCAAGTTCCCTTATAGTGTTTTATCTTTTTATTAGCATTTACAACACACTATGCATTTTATTTAACGTTTATTGTCTTTTTCTTTCTCCTCGAATGTGATCTTAATGATGATCAAGTCTTTATTCTGTTAGTGTGTTCCAAGTGTCTAGAACTCTGTGTCTGGCACAGAGTAAGTGATGGATAGATACCTTTTGAATGAACGTGTGTGTATATCTCATCCTCATCATCCGAGGGAAGCAGGGAAGTCCTGAGAAGGGTAGTGACCATGCTTGGATTGTCCAGCATCATCAGAGGTTGGAATCGAATCCAATCTCTGTTGGCCCATAGCTCACCCTGATTTGGGTCCAGTATGGACCTTCTGGCCTCAGCCCCAGGCTTTCTAGGTTGCAGGATTCCTGCTATCATGTGGTCTTGTGCCCTGCTTCCACATCTAAATCACCTCAGGTATGAACTTTCAGTTCTGCATCTCCCTTCCTCTCCACACAGCACATGACAAGGGTAAAGGAAGGGCCTTCCTCGTGCTGAGGTCTTTCCAGCTCAATGACTTCTAGGGGGCTGAGGGGAGTGGGAAGGAGGCTAGACTCACCATTAAGATAGTGAGAGAGGTGGAGGCTAGGCTGGCCAGCAGCAGGAAAGTGAGAAATTTCATGGTGGAACTGTGGCAGGATCTGTTCCCTGGGGAAGGCTGCTTAGTGTTACCAAGATGGCAGCCTGGCAGGGGCTGTATTTATTTGGGGGTAAGAAGGGGCTCTCCTGAAGTTCATGTACTTCTTAACTCAGAAGTCTTTAATTTGCCTGTTCAAAACTGGTCCCTAGGGAATACATTTGTACAAAGAAGTATCTCATTAGTATGCATGTGAGGGCACTCTAATGGCATTTTTCTTTCCTTTTTTCCATGAAAGGGGGTGTGGAGAGAGAGAGACCTTTAGCAGGATCCTCACACCATGATCCAATCGCTAGCCTCACTTAACCAGGGTCATGACTATAGTGAGGTCCTGGGAAGGAAACACGTTACCCTTTCACGTGGCCTCAGCACTGAGGAACATTGGGCTACTGCCGTACCACCACAGCTGGCCTGAGAGGCCTTCTTCAACAAATAAACATTTCAATAAGAATGTGCTGAGTGTCTACTGTATACTCGGCATGATGTGATTGCTGAAGCTCTAACACTGAGCAAATCAGACCAGGTCTCTGCTCTCCAAGGTAAGAATGACAGATAAAACCCAAGTCACCCAATTAAATCTAAATTTCAGGTAATAAAAATCTTTTTAAGTATAAGTATGTCTCAAATATTGGACAAGACATGGTATGTCTCAAACATGTACCCAAATCACATTTAATTGGGTGTTCTGTATGTATTGCTAAAAGTGGTTCCCAGAGCTTCAGACCAGTCTTAGACTAGGATAAGAGGCGGGTGAGACTTTCCATATCTGCCCTTCCAATCTGTCTTCCCCAGAGCCCAGCCTCAGCCTGTGGGCTCAGTTAAGGATTCAGACTAAAGAGGTAAGCGTGTACCTGCTCCAGCCGTAAATCCCTTCTGAGGAAAGCGGTCATGGGGATTCTTTGCACACATGGTGACGTATTTTGGGTCAGATGATCCTGTTTCCCTGGCCACTCCCATTTGTGAGGAAATCTGGGTTTTATCTAGAGGGAACCGTGAAGAGGCTGGATGTAAGGAAGACCTGTGACTTCTGAGGAGGCCTGGGTGAGAGACCTGTCCATTTCTGGTGCTCCATGTTGGTTCCTAACCAAGCTGACAAGATATCTCTTAGTACATTTTGAGACAAAGGAACAGATAGAAAACTCAGAGTTGTAAAAACAGTAGAGAAGGGGAGGAGGGAGTAGAATGAGGCCAAAACAAAGGCAGAGAGCGGAAGGCTCGTGCCTGCAGGTGCTCCTAAAGTTGTAACGAGCTGACTCACACTCCAGAGCAACTGGAGTGTACACTGCCCAGTACGCTGTGAGGCCTACTGAGATGGCTTCCTGCTCTTCCTCCCTTCTCTCTGTCACTTGATGTGACCTGAATGAGTCTGGCAGACTTGAAAAAGCCCATTTCCTTAGCTCTGTTCCACCCCATCCCAAACATCATCAGCTTCAGTTGAGACACCTCCATAAAATAATCAGCTTTGCTACTACCTCAGCATGTGGCCCTGGTCCAGAAATTCTCCTCCTCAGCAAGGAGAGGGAGGGTCTAGATGGGTCACCAGGGATCACTAGGATTCCTGCTCCAGGATCTTACATACTCGGGTCAGGGGTAGAAAACTGGAGAGATTTCCATTTTTAAAAAAAGGAACAGGGTCAGACTGATTATTCTTAAATTCTAGTCTACATCATGTTTATCTGAACCTTCTTTTCTCTTCATTTAGCAAGTCTGGGATGCAGCTAGGAAGCTGCATTTTAAAACCAGTATCTAGTGCAATTCCGATGTGGAACTGTGGAGAACATGCTACCTTAGGGGATGAAATGGCTTCTAAGCAAAGGCTCAACTTTGTTTCTTTTCTTTTTAATTTGCTATAGGGTGTGTGCACTCGCCAGAGTGAGACAGGAAGAGAAAGAGAGGGAGAGAGTAAGTGAGAAAGCACCCCCAAGGGCATGGCTATGCCACCATTCCTACTCCTCCATTCTCTTTTCAGAGTTTGAGTATGCATACACAGGGGCCCAGTGTGTTTTTCAAGCCACCAGGTTTGAGACTTGAACCATATAGTTGGCCATGTGGGATCCAGCTGCCTTAATCACCATGCCACTGGCTGGTGCTAACCTTTTCTGGTAAAGATTTCAGGAGGAAGAGAGTCTGTGTGTGATTGTGGATGCTAGGGGAGGGGTCCTGGAGAGGAGGAGAGAAGGGAGATCAACATTCTGTGAGGTCTGATCTTGAGCCAGATAGGTGATTATTTAATGTTTATAACCATCTGTACTGTTTTTTCCCTAAGTTTCTCAAATTTCTGAATATCACAGGAGACATTTTTCTTTCTTTTTATGCCTTTTTAATTATAATCATTTGGTGATTTCATTGAATTCTATGACTTTAAATCCTATCTATTTCTGTTTTTTTTTTAATGCAAATATGCATCATGACTTTCCCAATGATTCAATATATCCCATATATGAATTGATTATTACTAAATATCTATCTCCCATCTAGACCTCTTCCTTCAACTCCAACAGAGAGGGTGGAGAAAATTGCTGAAATGTTGGTGGGAAGGAATGGGATGCAAAATATCTATATTTTTTCCCTAACAAGACAAGTATTTCATGTTACTATTTCCCTTTGATCTTCTTCCCCCATGTGCTGCCATGTTGATGTTTTCTAGAATTTTATTTTTATGATAGATTTAGTTTTATGATATAGGCATATTGTGCTTTGAAGATATTATGGATTCAGTTCCAGACCACTGCAATAAAATGAATATTGCAATAATGTGAATCACATGAAATTTTTGTTTTTCCAGTGCATATGAAAGATGTTTAAACTATATATAGTCTATAAAGTACAATAGCATTATATCGAAAAAAAATCAGTGTATATAGCCTTAATTAAAAAATACTTCATTGCTAAAGAATACTATCATTTGAGCCTTCAGCAAGTTATATCTTTTTGCTGGTGGAGGGTCTTGTCTTGATGTTGATGGCTGCTTACTGATCAGGGTTGTAGCTGCTGAGGGTTAGGGTAGCTGTGACAATTTATTAAAACAAGACAACATTGCTTGTTTGAAATTGCTGCATTGATTGATTCTTCTTTTCATTAAAAATTTCTCTGTAGCAAATGGTGCTTTTGACAACATTTCATACACAGTAGAACTGCTTTCAAAATTGGAGTGGAATGGGGGGTGAAGAGAAGAGGATAGAGAAAGATAGCAAGAGAACAAATAGAGAGGCAGCACGTTAGCGAGAAACAGATATGGCTTATTACCTGTTGAGGATGACATGTATAGTATTCTCAACGGGATTGGTCTGAGAAATATTTCATGATGGGTAAAGTCTTTTCACAAGCAAAATGAGAAATAGTGATTGACTGTTTTAAAAAATAATTAGAATAATAATAATAATGATTGGGAAAAACATAGAAAAGATATTGAATGATGAAGTGGGAAGATTAATGTCTCTGTATTGACTGACATGCATGGCATTCCCTTTTGAAAAAGCAATGTAATACACTGTAAAGTTATATGTAATCCAATGTAATATAAAGAAGATTATGATGATAATTAAAAAAATAAATAATAATGACAAGTGAAATAAAAATAAAAATAATTTAAAAATATATCAGTGAGTAACCCATTTTAAGTTAAAAACTTAAACATTTCCCCATTTCATTGTAAATGTATTGCCTGAATAGACATTACATGACACTTAGTATTTATCATTCCTCATCATCCTTCTGCAAACAGCTCCCCATGTCTATAGTCAATATCTCATTTTTTCCCAGTTGATTCACAGCTTCAAAAACCTTAACACTATAGCCCCAAATATTTAGATTATGAAAATGAGCACATTTGATCGATAATAATCTTTACTATGATACTGATTATTATTACACTTGGCCCTGTCTTGAATACCACACCACCAATGCATGATTGACAGATATCTTCTGAGCATTTAGTTTATGCAGGAGACAAACCAGTGAGGAGTCAGTGAGTTGATATTTGATTCATTCCGCTTAAATCTGAGTCAGCATAAGCAATCTGTGGTGGGATTGTTTTTGGTTCAAAATTGGCATTAGGCAAAATAAATATCAGCAGCAAAGATCAAGATGGAGGCAAGACAGGTTTGAGAAATAATTCAAAATTTAAAAGTAATTTGAGAGACCAAAGGAGAACCAGGACAGGTAGGACCCTTACCAGAACTAAAGAAGGAAGCCTAAAGGAAGAAAAAAAAATGTAAACTGACAATGAATTTGGCAGGAAAAACAAGCCACGAAAAGTCAAAAGGTACACTCCTCTTGAGTGGCTTTGGGCACAGCCCTTCACAGATTCTCAGAATCCCAAGGTTGGAAAGACCATTATTATTATTACATTAATAGCTGATGTTCGCTGCATATTTATCAAGTGTTAGGAACTAGGCTAAATGCTTTACATGTCCTATCTTGTTTCATTTCAACGTTGAAATTGGTTATGTATGGTGGTCTCAACTGGGCTGGACTGAGGTGTAAATCGTGCTGGGTAAAGTCTCTTCACAATCTAAATGATGTATAGCGATTTAATGTATGAATAATAATAAAAAACGAATAATCACCAAAAAAAAATTGGAGTCAATCCTCTCATATCCTGCTGCTGCTTTATCAACTAAGTTCATGATCTGGGAACCAGCAGTTAGCGTAATGGCTTTGTCGCTGGACTCCCACGTAGTCGACCATGGTTCGTGTCCCAGACTCAGTGACTTAAGACTCATGCCAGGCGTGTGCGTGTGCATGCCCAAGATCCCGAGAGGAGAATGGAGGAGAAGGGATTGCGGCGTGACCATCCCCCCTGGGGGGTGATTTCTAGCTTTCTGTCTCTATGTCTCTCTCTGTCTGTCTGGTGAGTGCACGCGCCCTATAGTGAAAACCTTTCAAAAAAAAAAAAAAACTAAGTTCATGATCTATCTATCTATCTATATCTATATATATGAATTAAGTTTATATATATATATATATATATATATATATATATATATACACATACACACACATGTATATATATTATATTTTTTATTAGAGTTTTTTTTAGCTATAGGGTGCGTGCACTTGCCAGAGAGACACAGAGAGACAGAGACAGAAAGTGAGAAATCACCCCCTCGGAGGGGATGGCCACACTGCAATCCCTTCTCCATTCTCTTCTTGGGATCTTGGGCACACATGCTCATGTACCCAGTGTGAGTTTTAAGCCACTGGGTCCAGGACTCATACCAACTGCGTGGGAGTCTGGCTATGTAACCATTATGCCATCTGCTAGTCTCAGTTCATATAATATTTTTAATTCTTTGTTGTCATCTCAACAATGATTATAGCATCTTAATTAGTAGATTCTATCTTAAGAAATCACCTTCTCTGCTCATTTGTAAGAAGCAACTTCTCATCCATTAAAATTTTATTATGAGATTGAAGTAATTCAGTCAGCATCTTCGGGCTCCACTTCTAATTCTAGTCTTTTTGCAACTTCTAGCTCATTTGGAGTTACTTCCTTCACTGAAGTCTTAAACCCTACAATGTCATTCATGAGGGTTAGAATCAGCTTCTTCCAAACTCCTGTTAATATTGATTTTTTTTTTTTACTTTCTTCCACGAATCACAAATGTTCATAATGGCATCTAGAATGCTAAATTCTTCCCATTAAGTTTTCAGTGTAGTATTCTTCAGAGGAATCACCTTCTGCGGCAGCTATAGCCTTATGAAATTAATTTCTTAAAGAATAGGACTTGAGAATCACAATTACTCTTGGATCTGTGGGTTATAAAATGGATGTTATATTAGCAGGCATGAAATCTCCTTGTACAACTCCATTATAATTCTTGGGTTGCCAGGTTCATTGTCAATGAGAAGGAATATCTTGGAAGGAATCTTCTTTTTTCTTTCTTTCTTTTTTTTTTTTTTTTTCCTGAGCAATAGGCCTAAATAGTGTACTTAAACTATTCAGTAAACCAGCCTGTAAACAGATGTGCTGTCATCCAGACTTTGCTGTTCTATTTATAGGATACAGGCAAAAAAAAAACAAACAAACAAACAAAAAAAAAACTACAGATTTAGTTAAGTCTTAAGAATCCTAGGGTTTTTGAATGTTAAATGAGCATTGGCTTTAATTTAAAAGTCACCAGCTGCATTAGCTTCTAACAAGACAGTCAGCTTATCCTTGAAAGCTTCCAAGTTGGACATTGACTTTACTTCTCTAGCTATGAATAGGAGAAGGTTGTTTAATGTATATAGAAAAATCTGTTGTTTCGTGTATCTATCTTCAATGATCTTAGCTAGATCTTCTGGATAACTTGATTCAGCTTCTCCATCAGCACTTGCTGCTTCACCTGGCACTTTCGAATTACAGAAACAGATATTTTCCCTTAAATCTCATGAAACAATCTCTGCTAACTTCATACTTTTCTTCTGCAACTTCCTCATCTCTCTCTGCCTTTATAGAATTGAAGAGAATTGAACCTTGCTTTGGCTTAGGCTTTGACTTAAGGGAATGTTACTCCTGGTTTGATCTTTCTGTCTAGAACTACTAAAACTTTCTCCATATAGGCAAGCCCATGGCCTGGTGGTAACATGAGTGGATTCCACATGTTTGGCTGCATGATTCAAGACTGGGACTTGGCAGCTTGAAAGACATGCCAGGTACATATGTGTGCATGTCCAAAATTCTGACAGGAGCGGTATGAAGGAGAGGGAAAGAACGCATGGGGAGTGCTTTCTTATTTTCCTCTGTCTCTCTGTCTCTCTTTGGAAAGTGCACATGCCCTCTGGCAAAAACAAAAAAATAAAAAACAAAAACAACAGAAACAAAGACAAATTTTCTCCATATCAGCAATAAGGCTGTTTCTTTTTTTTTTAAAAAAATTTCTTTATTTATTTTTTAATAATTTGTGTGTTTACTGGAGTAGCATTTTAAATTCCCTTCTAGAACTTTTCCTGTGCATTCACAACTTGTTTGTTTGGCACAAGAGGCATAGCTTTTGGCCTGTCTTGACCTTCAACATACCTTCTTTACTAAGCTTAGTCATTTTTAGCTTTTGATTTAAAGAGAGAGATCTGTGACTTCTTTTTACTTGAACACTTAGAGGACATTGTAGGGTTATTAACTGAGTGAATTTCAATATTGTTTTGTCTCAGGGAATAGAGAGTTTTAAGGAGAGAGAGAGTGATGGCCAGTCAGTGGAGCAGTCAGAATACACACTACATTTATCAGTTAAGTTCACCCTCTTATATGGGTGTAGATTATGGTGTTCTAAAACTATTATAGTTTTTTTCCTTTTTCCCTTTTATTTATTTTGAAATTTATTTACATTTAATCACGTCTTTACAGTATACATTTTTTCCCCCAGCACAAATACCATGCACATCATTCAAGGCAAAGATATTACTATATACATTATCATCAGCAAATCATTTCTCATTTTTTTTGTCAATTAAGCATAGTTTTACCTGTACTTTCCTTCCCCTTTCCCCTCCTTTCCTTCCATAATAAATTCCCCCCCACATTTTATTGATTCACAAAAGATCTTAAACTAAAAGTATGAACAAAGCTAGAATCTAGTGAGAAGTGCACTGTAATTTTCTTCTGAAACATTTTTTCTCTCTCCATTCCCCCTTTTACTAAAGAGAGGTATAAACTTATTTAAAAAAAATATAGGTTAATCTCAATTTAGTTTGTTATTTGCACAAAGCCCCATAAGAATTCAATTTCTGATGCAAAGCAACATACTATTGTATTATTGAACTTATGCAAATAACCATTCTGCCACAAAATAAGAATGCTCACAAATATTTTCCAATTACAAAGGGGTCAGGAAGGGAGAAAAGTTTCTATTTCAATTTAAAAACTTTTTTTTTTTTTTTGAGAGGTTTTTGCTATAGGGCGCGTGCGCTCGCCAGACAGACAGAGAGAGACAGAGAGACAGAAAGCGAGAAATCACCCCCCAGGGGGGATGGTCACGCCGCAATCCCTTCTCCTCCATTCTCCTCTCGGGATCTTGGGTACGCATGCACACACGCCCGGCGTGAATTTTAAGCCACCGGGTCCGGGATGCGAACCGCGGTCGACTACGTGGGAGTCCAGCGACATAGCCATTACGCTAACTGCTGGTTCCCAAAACTTTTTTTTTTTTAAACAAATTGCTGAACCTATCAACAACTCAAAAGAAAACAAAAATCCCCAAGTCTGGGAGACAAAGCATAGAAAAAAATCAGTAACGTTTTAGAAAAAACATTATTTCACCAGCTCAGACTCATGTAATCTCTCCTTTGTTGAATTAGCAATGTTTACTGTGGTCTGATCTTTCCGTTAACATTCGGCATTATTACTGATATTTCAGAACTTGTTCCTACCATTAAGTTGGCCTTTTTCTTGGTCATTTTTTGTTCTCTTATTTGTCTGTATTTAGTTTTCCTGGTATAGTACTCCTTTCAGAACTTCTCGAAGAGCTGATCTTATGTTGTTAAATTCTTTCAGGTTTTGTTTATCTGAGAATGTTTTTTATCTTTTCTTCACATATGAAGGATAATCTTACCAGGAATAGTATTTTTAGTTGAAATGGTTTTTCAGTTAACACTTAGAGTATATTTTCCCATTCTCTCCTTGCTTGCATTGTTTCTGATGAAAGGTCTGATGTTAGCCTGATGGGATATCCTTTGAAAGTAACTTGACGTTTTTCCCTTGCCGATTTTAGCATCTTATTTCCGTCTGTGGTTTTGGTCAATCTGGCTATGATGTGCCTTGGAGAAGATCTTCTTGGATTGATTCTATGTGGGGTCCTTTGGATTTCTTGGGTCTGGAATATTTGAATGCCTCTCTAGGTTTGGAAAGTTTTCTTCCAGGATTTCATGGAATAGATGATCGATGCCCTGATTAGTTTCTGCACCTTCTGGGATACCGAGGATCTGGATGTTTGGGCATCTAATGGTATCTAGTATTACTCGTATATTATTCTCATTTTTTGGGGTTATTTTCTCAGTCTTTTTGGTGAATTTTTCCAAGTCAAAGGTTCTGTCTTCTATATCTGAGATTCGACCTTCTGTATGATCTAATCTGCTTTTAATACTTTCAAGGGAGGTTTTGATTTCCTGTATTACAGCCTTCATCTCTAACAATTCCGTTTGATTCTTTTTTATGGTGTGTATTTCCTCTTTCAGATCGTGGAAGAACTTCCTCACCTCCTGGAACTCATTTATTTTCTCCTGCATTTTCTGGAGTTCATTGTCTCTCTTCTCTTGCATCTCTGTTAGCTTTGTCACTATGACTATCCTAAATTATTTATCTGACATTTTCACAAGTTCCATTTTACTGTGTATGGATGATGAAGGGTCATTCTTTCCCCTTGGGGGAGAGATATTTTCTTAGTTTCCCATGTTTCTTGTACCTCTGTGGTGGTTTCCGGTCACCTGATGGATTATATGTTACTTCTACTTTCTTCACCATTTCTTGCTGTGGCACTGGTTGTGGACAAGTGGAGTTTACTGACTGCGTCAAATGTTTCAGCGGAGAAAGTGAAGGCCCTGGAGCTTGGCAGCAGGAGGCTTTCTCCTCAGTTTTTCTCACACTGCTGGGTGTCTCAAAGCTGCAGCAATGTTTCTTGTGGTAGTTCTTGAAGAGAAGAAAGTTCTTATTCTCCTGTAGACAAGACCCCAAGACATCCGGAAGTGATGTTGTCTCCCCAGAGGCAATTTTTTTTTTTTTTTTTTTTTTTTTGCCATAGGATACATGCATTCATGTGTACAGGGAGGAAAAGTGATGGCTCTGAGGCTCCTATCCTTGCTCTGAGTGGAGGGTCTTCAGGTGCCTAGTGATGGAGAAGCATTCAGAGGAGCCAGAGGCCATGGAGCCCACAGACTCTGGCAGGGACTGGACGATGTGCAGGCAGCAGGCAGCAGGCAGTGAGGACTGCATGACCCTGCTGCTTAGCCAGCTGAGCTCGTGGTGCCTGGTGGGGCTCCATCCTCAGGTCCTGGGTGGCAGCCCGGCTCTAGGGCTGTCCTGGAACAGAGGGCAGCTCGGTCTTCCCAGGAAGCCCCTAGGCCTTCCTAAGCTGGGTTGTCTTAGGTTGCCTATAACATTTTTTTAAAGAGAGATTTTTGACAAAGGGCACATGTGCTTGCTGGAGAGACAGACAGAAAGTGAGAAATCACCCTCCCTAGAGGGGTGGGCACACTGCCCTCCCTTCTCCTCCATTCTCCTTTTGGGGTTTTGGGCACGCACACACACACACACACACACACACACACACACACACACACAACTGGTGTGAGTTTAAGTTGCTGGGTCCTGGACTTGAACCATGGTTGACTATATGGGAGTCCAGTGACATAACCATTATGCCATCTGCTGGTTCTCAAAACTATTATAAAATCAAAGCTCACCAATCACAGATCACCATAACATAGCCTTATGAAATATATTTCTTAAATAATAGGACTTGACCTTTCCAACTTAGATTGGGCAGAATGGCTCCCTCAAAGAAGGGTGGCAAGAAGAAGGGTCATCAATGAGGTGGCGAACATCAACATTCACAAGTGCATTCATGGTGTGGGCTTCAAGAAATGTGCCCCTTGGGCGCTTAGAGATTGAGAAATTTGCCATGGAGGAGATGGGACCCATATGTATACATTGATCCTGGGCTCATCAAAGCTGTCTGGGCCAAAGGAAGAAGGGACATTCTGTACTGTATTCATGTGTGGCTGTCTGGAAAATGTAATGAAAATGAAGATTCACCCAACAAGCTCTACACTCTGGTGACCTATGTACCTGTTACCACTTTCAAAAATCTACAGTCAGGGAACCAGCAGTTAGCTTAATGGCTATGTCACTGGACTCCCACGTAGTCGACCGCGGTTCGCGTCCCGGACCTGGTGGCTTAAAACTCATGCTGGGCACGTGTGCGTGCATGCCCAAGATCCCAAGAGGAGAATGGAGGAGAAGGGATTGCGGCGTGACCATTCCCCCTGGGGGGTGATTTCTTGCTTTCTATCTCTCTGTCTCTCTGTCTGTCTGGTGAGCGCACACGCCCTATAGTGAAAAAAATCTCTCCAAAAAAAAAAAAAAAAAATCTACAGTCAGTGTGAATGAGAACAAACTGTTGATTTTCAAATGAAGTTATAAAGCCACAAAGAAAAAAAGATAGGACTTCAATTACTCCTTGATATCCACAGATTGCAGAATGTTGTGTTAGCAGATATAAAAAGGGATTAGTCAACCCCAGCATTAGCACTTTGGAATCTTGGGCATGCATGTGTGCCCAGTGTGCACAAGGAGACCTTGGAATGTGAACCTGGACCTTCTCATGTGACTTCAGCATCACAGAGTATGGTGCCACTGCTATAGCCACCGTGGCTGGCCTCTTTTTATACTTCAGAGCTTATTAAAGTATTGGTTAAGAATATACATTCTGGATTCAGACTGCCTGGGTTTAAATCCTGGATTTACCATGTATTGACTACATAACTGCAGACAACTTAGCTGACTTCTCTGTGTCTCAAATTTCATCATAAGGTTGTTATGAAGATTAAACTAATTAAAGCTTGGAGAGTGTTTAGAATGGTGCCTAGTACATTTTTAAGTTTCAATGATGTGTTAGCCATTATTATTCTTGCAGTCATTTACAATATAACTTCTATTGAATTTTCTATAAGTTTTCTAGATGGAGAAATATTCTCTGTAACTGAATCACCTTGCATTTCCTGAAGTTTTGGTGCTCGCTTAGGTACAGAAATATTTGTGTCTATTAAAGTTTTTAGTGTGAGTTGCAACTTTAATTTATATAAGTACTTTTTCTTGTCTCTCTTGCTCTCTTTTTGTTTTGTGGAGATCTGTAGAGAGATTTTTGCTACAGGGCACATTACTTGTCAGAGAGACAGAGAAACAAATAGACATAAAGTGATAAATCACCCACCATGGGGGATGGCCATGAGGCAATCCCTTCTCTTCCATTTTCCTCTTGGGATTTTGGGCATGCACACACACATGTGCCTATTGTGAGTTTTAAGTCACTGTGTCTGGGACTTGAACCATAATTGACTATGTGGGAGTCCAGCAATATAGCCATTGTGCCATCCACTGGTCCCATTTTGTCTCATTTTAATGCATTTATCCTGAAATAAATATTGACTTATTATTATTATTATTTTGGTTGCCATGCGGTGCATATGCTTGCTGGAGAAAGACAGAGAGAGACAATGAGAGGGAAAGTGACAAATCACCCCCCGGGGAGATAGCGAAGCCACAATCCCTTCTCTATTCTCTTCCTGAGATTTTGGGCACACATGCACACACATCTGGCATGATTTTCAATCCAACAGGTCTGGGACTCCAACTGTGGACAGTCATGTGGGAGTCCAGCACCTTAACTGCCATGCCACCTGCTGGCCCCAAATATTGGATGATATTAACATCAGTATATTCTATGTTCTAAAATTTGATTGGTGGACTTTTTGTCCATCTTTTGGTTTTTAATTTTTCTGAGTTATTTAAAAATTTTTCTAATGATTTTGCATAATTTCTTTTTTTGAAGAGGTTTCTGCTATAGGGCACGTGTGCTCGCCAGAAAGACAGAGAGAGACAGATAGTCAGAAAGCAAGAAATCACCCCCCTGAGGGGGGGAATGGCCATGCCACAATCACTTCTCCTCTATTCTCCTCTCAGGATCTTGGGCACACATGCTCACACGCCCGGCGTGAGTTTAAGCCACCAGGTCAGGGACTCGAACCGCGGTCGACTACATGGGAATTCAGCGACATAGCCATTACATGGACTGCTGGTCCCGAATTTTGCATAATTTCTAAAACAAGGATAGTCTCATCATAACTTCATTGCAACCATTGACATCAGGAGATTAGGACTGGATACACTCTTGATACTTTATTGCCATCTAAACCACAGCCCCTATTTAAATGTGCCAGTTGTCTCAATAATGTCTCTTATAACAAAAGGAGCTGATCCAGGATTATGCATATCATTTCGCCATCACAGTTCTTTGGTCATTCCTTGACTTTCATGACATTGCTGCTTTTGAATGTTACTATGTAGAGCATCTCCCAATGTAGATTCATCTGATGTTCCTCAAGATTACTTTCGGGTTCTGCACTTTTGGCACAAGTATCAAGAAGCTACAATGTGTTCTCCACGTTGCATTCTATGAGGTGGAACACAATTTCAACCTCTCTGGTGACTATGATGTTAACTTTGATCACTTATAAAGATGACGTCTTCCAGGCTTCGGTACTGTGAAGTTACTCTTTTGTTCCCCCCCTTTTGTAATGTACTTGATTCTTTATTCAGAGTTGATTTCTTCAACTAGCAACGAGTAACATAGTGTGCTTCAACTTTCTTCTTTTCCCCCTTCTCTTCAGTATCTGATTTTCATGATTATATTATGAATTCTAGTGATTTCCTTGAAATCTTTGTTACTTGATTTAGTGGGATTAAAGTTATTTTTTGATTATCCAACTATAAAAGTTGTGTTAAGTCTACCTGCTTATACTAACTCCTCTTTTATTCCCAGTCTGTTCGTTTGTTACATTCTCATATTTTATAACATTGAATCCTCTGAGCTGTAACCATAATTTCCATAGCAGTTTAAACTTTGTCCTGCATGAAAATGAATTTGGCAGTCAC
Source organism: Tupaia tana (assembly GCA_026018925.1). NCBI lineage: Eukaryota > Metazoa > Chordata > Mammalia > Scandentia > Tupaiidae > Tupaia > Tupaia tana. The sequence continues at coordinate 158,790,833 of JAKSZU010000006.1, forward strand.
AGCTAATCCTTTTACCTCATTTTCTCCATTAATCTCTTGACTGGCTGAAATTTGTCTTCTAGGAACCCTGCCCCCTCCTGAGTTCATAGATGTTAAATTACTTGAATTTTTGCATGCTTGAAAATATTTGTCTGTTGCCTTTAGCCTGGTTAAAATAGTTTGATTAAGCACAAAATGCTTGGATATCAGTTTTCTTCTCCCAGAGGATTTGGTTGAAAATTTTCCATTGTCTTTTGGTGTTGGGGTCTGGAGCCAGCCTCATTTATTTTTATTTTCTCCTCAGCACATGTGTTGGTAGTTTTACCTAGAAACCCAAAGGATTCTTTTCTTACTTTTGAGAGGAAGAGGCTTTATTAGGTCAGCTTTCAAAGTTGGTCTTTTTGACTTGGCCATTCCTTTGAAATTGTAGATTCAATAAAACAGTTTTTTGGGTGGGAGGGGCAGTTGGTGGCCTGGTGACTAAAGCACCTGGATCCCATACGGCCAACAAAATGGTTTGAGTCCTGAAGCTGGTGACTTAAAAAATATGCCGTGTGTGTGTCTGTGTGTGTGTGTGTGTTGCCCAAAATCTTGAGAGAAGAAACTGAAAAGGGACTGCAGTGTGACCATCCCCCACAGGGGGAGGCTTACTCCCCCCCTCCAATGAGCACATGTGCCCTCTACCAAATTAAAACTTCAAAAAATTTTTATTTTAATTATTGATAAGTACACATAACATACGACTTGACATCGTAACCACTTTAAGTGTACAGTTTTACAATGTTAGGTACATGCAGTAGTGTTTTGCCAACAGTTTTGAGAATTTTTTCATCTTGTAAAACTACAACCCTATATCCATTAGACACTAATTTCCTGTTTCCCCCTCCCCCCAGCCAGATTCAAGCTTTCTTTTATTTTTAAGGAACATTTTCTTCAGTTATGCTTCTCTGCCCCATTTTTTTCAGTTCTCTTTTTCAGGAGCTATTATTGCGCTGGTGGTAGATAGGATTACATATAAGGTGTCCTTGATTCTGCTCTTCTGGGTATAGTGTTTACTTTAGAGAAGTTGATGCTTGGCCAGCTCTGCCCATGATCTGTCATTATGGGACACTGTGTCAGCATTTTCCATCCATTTGCTTCCAGTTTCTCTGGATTTGGCAGAATTTCTTCATAAAAAGTGTTATTTGACTTTGTATAATAAGGACTTCCTGTTTTCATTTAAGACAGGATTAACATAAATGTATTTATTTTTCTTGTGACCAACTTAGTTTCTGAGATAAGAAATTAGTATATATATCTTTATTTTTCCTCTTTACATTTGGAATTATGTTGTCAAGTGTTTTCCCCATAAACTTTTTTTTGGGAGAGGTTTTTGCTATAGGGCGCATGCGCTCACCAGACAGACAGAGAGAGACAGAGAGACAGAAAGCGAGAAATCACCCTCCAGGGAGGATGGCCACACTGCAATCCCTTCTCCTCCGTACTCCTCTCGGGATCTTGGACACACATGCACACACGCCTGGGGTGAGTTTTAAGCCACCGGGTCCGGGACGCGAACTGCGGTCGACTACGTGGGAGTCAGTGACATAGCCATTACACTAACTGCTGGTCCCCCCATAGACTTCTATATAATTTATTTTAAACATCATCTGTATCTGAACATTAGAACTTTCATAACCTCAGAAAGCAGAAAACAATGGCAAACCCAGAAGTAAGTTTGTTTTTCATTGAATAAGTACATTTTGTCATTTGTGAAATTTGGAATGGGAAAGGAGGTAGAGGGCTTTTCTTAGATTTCTGTCTGGTACCAGTGTGTTTGCATGTACCTCGAGCAGTTCCTTCTGTAGAGTTCCCTCTTCTTTCACAATAAAGTCTGCGGGCTTATGTCACAAGGGGGAGCTGTCTACTTTTTGTTTCTCATAGGTCCTTTGGATTGTCCCCGGGGTTGAAAATCTTTGATGTAACAGCTTTGGCTTGCTAGACATGTAATGCATGCACGCTTTGAGAAAAAATATTGTATGCTGTAAAGGGGTACAGTGATTAAATGTGAATAAAAATGTATATAATAAAAAAAGAGAGAGAGAGAGAGAGAGATTTCACTGGGGCCTGAGCTTTCTTTGATACAGTATCTGGGGAAGCTGTTTCCTATTCATCAGGCTTTGTCCTCATCACTGTGTGTCCAGAGTTAGCAATCTGTGGATGTGAGGTGGTTGATGTTTTCTCTCTTTTGTGGGGGGTGGACCTGGGGTATGTTGAGATGCTATGGGCAGATAACACTGGAGCCTGGGAGGGGAGGGTGGAAGAAGTGTCATGTGCACACATGGCCTGGGTGAAAAATGCTTACAAATCTTCTTTCACTACACAGACAACGTGTTTCAGCTCTGTTACCATTGCGTTTTAGGCATACTGAGATGAACTCCACATAGACCTGCTTCTAAAGAGTCACCTATCTGGTGGAGAGGTGGCATATATTTAAAAAACACATTTGGAAAATAGAGAAGATGGAGGCATTAGTTTCACAGGATGAGAATGGGGACATGGGTGGAAGTAGGTGAATCCATTTGCCATTTGATTCATGTTGCTCGAGTGCCTCTGTGTTCTAGGCACTGTCCTCGGCACTGGGGGTACAGCAGTAAGAGGACCGACCTCTCTGTCTTCATGGCACTTACCTTATAGGGAGGAGACAGACGAGAAAAAGTAACTATGTAACATATCAGATAGTAAGACCTGAGAAGGACAAAATAAAATGGGGAATATGAGCACATGCTGGGGGAGTGGCAGTTTTAGAAAGGCTGACCAGGAAAGGCCTCACTGAAAAGGCGGTATTTAAGTAAAGATCTGAAAGAAGTGAAGGAGTGGGCCATGTGATCACTTGCGGAAGAGTGTTCTTGGAAGAAGAAAAAACAAAGTCTTGAGGCAGGAAGATGATTGATGTGTTTGAAGAACAGCAAGGAGGTCCACATAGATGGGACAGAATGGTGGGGGTGAGCACTGGAGATGAGGCCAGAGAGGAAATGATGGCCAGCTCCTGTGGGACCTTGCAGGGTACTTTGAAGACTATGGCTCTTCCTGAGTGATACAGGAAGCCTTGGGAAGGTTCTCAGCAGAGAGGTGGTATGAAGTAACAAGACCTGCCATTTTAGAATGGCCCCTGTGCTGAGGACAGCCTGGGGAGAGGGGCAGGGGTGGAAGTGAAGAGACCAGGGCAATTGTAGAAATCCAGGTGAAAGAGGATGGTGGCTTACTCTGGTTGGTAACAGTAAAAGAGAAGATGGAGGGGCCAGCAGGTGGTGTGGTGACGGGTGCTGGACTCCCACATGGCTGACCACTGTTTGAACCTGGACCTGGCGGCTTGCTTTCTTATCTCCCCTAGTCCCTCTCTGGTCAAATTTAAATAAGTAAGTAAGTAAATAAATAAATAAAAGTTAAAAAAACACAAACAAACAAACAAACAAACAAAAAACAAAAGCAGAAGGAGCTGGATTTCCCAGAGCCCACCCCCAAGAAACTATTCTCTTGACATTTGAAAAATTCTTTTTTTGCAGTAAAATTACTTTCTTAGAAATGTTTGGTCCAGGCTAGTGCTGAAGAGAGTTTGAAGTTCCTGAGCCTGTGTGAACTAGGGATTGGAAACCTACTAAGAGAATGAATTTGGGAATGAGGGTGCTTATTAGTCTCCTGGGCCTGCCATAGTAAAGTCCCACAGGCTGGGAGGCTTAAAACAGCAAGATTTCTTGTCCTACAGTTCTGGAGGCCAGAAGTACAAAATCCTGGTGCTAATAGGGCCTTGCTCTCTCTGAAACCTATAGGGGAGAATCCTTCCTTGTCTTTTCTTTTCTTAGAGGTTTTTGCCATAGAACGCATGCTCTCATTGGAGAGAGACAGAAAGAGAGAGAGAGAGAGAGAGAGAGAGAGAGAGAGAGAGAGAGAGAGAGAGAGAGAGAGAAAGAGAGAGAAAGAGAGAGAAGGAAAGTGAAAAATCACCCCTATCCTGGGGAGGATGGCCAAACCACAATTTTTTCTCCATTTTCCTCTCCAGATCTTGGGCATGTAAACACACCCAGAGTGATTTTCAAGCCAACAGGTCTGGGACTTGAACCGTGGTCAGCCAGGTGGGATTCCAGTGATGTAACCACTATGCCACCTGCTGGCCCCCTTTCTTGTCTTTTCTAGCTTCTGGTATTTTTTGGAAATCCTTGGCCTTCCTGGACTTCTAGAGGCATCATTCCAATCTCTGTTTCTGTGGTAACATGGCTGTCTACGCTTCACATCATTTTCTGCTGTGTCTCTGTGTCCAAATTTTCCTCTTCTTATAAGGAAAACAGCATATTGAATTAGGGGCCTATCCTCCACCACTATTATCTCAACTAATTAGATCTATAATGACCTTCTTTCTAAACAAGGTCACATTATGAGGTACTGGGGGCTAGGGCTTCAACAAACCTTTCTGGGGGACAAAATTCAACTCTTAACAGGGGGACTGTCTACCTGAGTATGAAACGCTCCATTTCCTTAGTGTTGACTATGATCTGTGCTTAGAGGGAGCCTGTCCCTGAGAGCCTTCCTTTGTTTTCCTGGCAGTGCTCTCAGAAATGGAGCTGTGTGGTGGAGATGGTGGGAGTGAATAGGGAGATGCATTTCTTCATTCATTTGGATCAGAGTTTAGGCTGGAAGCTCTCCACTCCTAGTAGAGAAGGGGAGGGAGTCAGATGGGATAGGAGGAAGGATGGTCTAGAATCAATGACTTTGGGGATGCTCAAGAGCAGACAGGCTATGCACCTGGTCTGGGAGGGGACTAGCAGAAGATCTGATTGTTTTCTTTCCTCAAAGTACTAAGTCTCTCTCCCTGGTTCACTTGTATGCAAGATTGGTCCTGGGCCATGGTGGAGGAAAACAAGGGATATAGAGGGGGGAGGTGACCAGGTCTCCTTTGGGAGACTTAATATTTGGTGAGCTAATTTATACATCTAAAACACAGTCATAAGGGATATCTATGTACCATAGCACAAAGATAATTTAAATAGATTTAATTGATCTTTTTAACCAAGTGTCAGTTATAACTTTAGTAGCTCATTATTTTACTATGTGATCTAGTTAGCCAATGTGATTCATTTTGGCCCAGTATAGAATGTATGAATAGAAGGCAGGAGGGATGAGTTTCTAATAGAGGCATTAGAAAGTGGCTTTAATAGCAATGGTCCAAACTTTGACTAATTTCAGGATAATACATCTGGTTCCTTTGGTGGTTGACTTAATTTTTGGAAACGTTCAAATGATTTAGGAGCCATGTGTAAAGAACAGAAAATGGCATTTGGACTAGGAGGCTCAGCATGTACAGGTGTGACTCAGTGTGAAGGTCTCTGCCCTCCAGAAGGGTTATAGCTGGTCCAAGGTCTGGACCAGGACACTCTATGCTTCCTGGTGTTCCAGGCAAGGCTTCTCTCTTCACATCTCAAGGGCCCACCCCACAGAGCACAGGCACATGGCAGGTTGAATGCTTTCACTTTAATAGCTCTGGGCTACAGGGTGTTTAAGGGCTTAAGTCCAGCGATCTCATTATTTTCCGCTTTTCCAGGCTTTACGTGATAAAATTTTTCGCATGCTAGCTCCATCTAGAAGGAAAGTTAAGATGAGAATGAGGCTTCAAGGGCTTCAGGTGCCAGCTCTGCCTCTTCCATTCCTCTACAACTCCATCTTCTGCTTTCCAAACCAATTGAACCCATAGAGGGGCTCACACAGAAGTTAGAGGGATGGAGGTTTGATTCATCAGAGGCTGAAGGACTGACCTTTTCCCCCGCCTTGGAAGAGGCAGGAGGGACAGAAGCGAGCAGGCTCTAGAGCAGAGAGGCTGGGGGCTAGACCCTAGGGAGAATCGGTATTGGACAACAATGGCAGTTTGGGTCAATGAGGAATTGGAGACCTCTGAAAGCACAAAGTGAGGGGAGCTTCCATTGCAGAAGCTATGGTAGTTCCTCACTTGTGGAGTGGAGTTGGGGGCCTGTTCTCTCCTTCCTCCCAATCCTAGATGGTGGGCCGTGAGTGTTCTTGTTCCCACAAAGTCTTGGCTTGGGATGAACTCACCACTTAAGAATTGTCTTCCTTGGCTAGCAGCTTCATTTATTCCTCTTGCTACTTCTTTAGCGCCCTCCTGTGCTACTAAGTGAGCTGTCTCCGCCATGTTTTCTGATTTTGGAGCAATAAAATCATATCAGCTGAAAAGTCACATCATTCAAAAAGAGCTCCCCCAAGATAGCATTCTACCTTCTTCCCCATCTTGGCAGAGGCAAGAGGGTCAGAAGCAAGTAGGTTCTACAGCAGGGTGGCTGGGGTCTAGACTCAGGGAGAATCAGCACCAAACCATGGCAGTTTGGATCAATAAGGCACGAAGCAGGGAAGCTTCAATGGCAGGGGCTGGGGCTGTTCCAGATCTCACAGGCGTGGTGAGCTTGGGGACCTATTTTCTCCTTCCTCCCACAAAGCCATGCCTTGGGCAGTACTCACTGTGTAATTGGCTCCCACTCTTAATGGCATTACCCATTTTGTCTCCTACTTTTTCAGCGGCTGCCTGTACTTGTGAGAGAGCAGCTCCTAACATGGGTCCTAATTCTGGAGCAGAAGAAAAATAACATCATTTAAAAAGAATCCCCCTCCCCCTCCAGATAGCATTCCTATACAAATTCCTGAAGTGGAAAAGTTTTGCTGAGGGGCCCAGCCTCTCTCTTGTCGGAAAGTGTGTGGGCCAGGACAGAAACCATGTGTGATGCAGGCAGCGAAATCTGTGGCAGAAACCTTGTGCGTGGGCGTGCCGTGCACCCCCACTTGTGCTTTGTGTTCAGGTGCTGGAGTATGTCTGATTCTCCATGGGCTTGTCTCTGTGGGTGGAGGTGTCATGTGGGCTTGCAGCCACAGACTTCTCTAGGCTGTTGATCTGACACAGAGACAGAGACTTACTCGGGGATTTCGGCTTTTTCTGGGGGACTGGGGTCTTCTTTCTCTGGGAGATTTTGGTTGTCGGAGCTGCTGTTGAAGTCTTCTGGGTTGCTGTGACTGTCTCTTGAATTGAAGCTGGTTTTTCTGAAGTTGTGGTCACCTCATCAGCCTTAGCTACAAACACACACATGTAATGATTTTAGCAAAGTCAAACTGTTTTTTTTCTCTTTGGAATGGGTGGAAGGCCCAAAGATACCTTCTGTGGGCTGGGTGCTAAGACACAGAAGTGATGTGGCGTAAATCCTGTCCTCTTAAGGAAGATGAGATTTTCATGTACTGTGTGCCTCCTGGAATTGGGTGGGCAGGGCTGGGGCAGGGCTAACATACGGTGAGAATCAGGGAGCACTTCCAAGAGAAGCTGGCTCTTGAAGGCAGGACCTGGGCAGGGCGGATGTTCTAAAGGGGCTTCCTTGGAGGCATGAAGTGACTCAGGGACAGACATATGTTGGACAGGTGTGGGGAATGGAAACGAGTTTGATTTAGCTGACGTGGGTGATACGTGAAGGAGAGCCATGAAAAATAGGGTTTGGGGGGGACCAGCAGGTGGCGTGGTGGTTAAGGTGCTGGACACTCCCACATGGCCAACCGTGGTTCGAGTACCGGACCTGGTGGCTTGCTTTCTCACTTTCCCTCTCTCTCTCTGTGTATCTCTCTCTGGTCAAATTAAAATAAATGAATGAATAAATAAAATTAAATAAATAATTATTTAAAAAAAAAAAAGGTTTGAAAATGAGGACTGAAGTCACATAATGGATGCCCTGCTGAGGAGATGGAGTTATAGGAGGTGTTCATGGGTGAAGGTATGAATACCATGAGAGACAGTGCCCTTTTCATTTGACCTCATGTTTCTCTCCCTTGTATTCATACCAAAGCTTTCTCCCATGCCCCCTGTTGGCCTTGCCTGCCTGGGTTATTTCCTTTGTCCTTAGCCTTGTGACATTCTTATTTTTTTAGAATAATTTAATTTTATTTAAATATTATTATTAAAAAAAATTTCTATAGGGCACATGCACTCACCGAAAAGAGAGAGAGAGAAAGAGAGAGGGAAAGTGAAAAGCTAGCCACCAGGTCCAAGATTTAAACTATGGTATGCAATGTGGGAGTCTAGCGCCTTCACCACACCACTTGCTGGCCCAACCTTGTCCCATTCTAATCCAAGCTATTCTCTTTGTTATATTACCAGTTTCTCACCATTATCATCTAAAATAGAAGACAAACCCCCTCCTATGGCTTCTTTCCCCTGCCTCCACTCACATCCCCAATTGTTAAATCCTCCCACTGAGGGTAGAGGCAGAAGGGAGAGGAGGACTCACAGGTCACAGAATCTTGGGTAGGAGTAGACCCTGCAGAGTCAGAGGTGCCATTTTCTGCAATAAAGGAAACAGATGCCAGGTTAGCGTGAGGACTGAACCAGACTCACCTGAGTTGCCCTCCCCTCCCATTCCCCAGGCAGCTCTTGGGCACATTTTTGCTTGAACATGCCTTTATGCCACTTTGGTAGGTCTACAAGGACAGTCTCCCTGATGGTTGACTTTAACCTCTTCTGAAGTTCTTTGAAACAGGTTCTCCTCTGAGAAGTGTAATATCTCTCAAACCCTGCCCCCTCCTGACTTGCCTCTGGTTCGTAAGGGTTTCCTGAGACTCCTGTCAGGGAGCCAGCTGTGGTTGGATGAACTCAAGCTCCTCTGTGGTGGAGGAGGACAGTGTTGGGACCATGGGGCTATGCCTGAGAGATTTCTGGGATTGGGACTGCAATCCCTGTCCTTATTCCCTTTATTCTTTCAGTACAATCAATGTTCATGCAAAGTTCTCTGCTAATGAATGGTGACGGAGTGCTGGAGAAGGCAGATGAGACCCCCACTGTGACAGTTACATTCTGTTACATGATTATCATTAATATTATTTTCAAATTTTGTCAGAGGGTGCATGCCTCTGCCAGAGAGAGACAGAGAGAGGGAGAGGGAGGAAACACCCTCCAATGAGGCATAGTCATGCTGTAATCCCTTCTCCTCCATTACTCCATCCTGTCACGGCTCTGGGCATGCACACATACAAGCCCAGAGTGTTTTTCAAACCTTTGGAGCTAGGATTTGAACCACGTGGTCAGCCATGTGGGTTTCAGCTGCCCCAACCAACAGGCCACGGACCTGCTTGGTACATGATTAATTACCAGTATAATGGTGCTAGAAGGGGAACGTACAGCAAGGTGTCATAAAGGCAAGTGGGACTGGGTTTATCTTACACGTTTATGGAAGGTTTTTTTTACTGAGGAATTCCATCTAAACTGAGATTTAATAGATTGAAACTCACTGGCCAGGTGACATTCCGAGTTGGTTCGGGGAAGAGGACAAGGAGAGGACAAGTATTCCAGGCAGAGGGAAGAGCAAGATGGAAGGTCCTGATGTTTGAGGACCTGCAGGGTCGTCCCAGCCTAAAGGATGCCTTTCGTGTGATTAGAAAAAGTGTTCTTTGCTCTCAGGAGACACAGCCATGGGTCAGCATGTGCTGCTGGAATTGGAGCATGGGCCAGATTTTAGCTCCCACCACTTCTGGCCTGGTCCCTCTTGGGCAGGGGACAATCTGCCTGAGTATATGCAGTGGCCCAATACACTGCAAGAAGGCCAGTGTGGCTGCAGCACAGTGGGTAAGGAGAGGTGCGTGAGAAGATGAGTTGGGGGAATAAGCAAGGGCTGCAGGGAACCTGGTTCTCCTGATTGGTGGGATCGAGAAGCGGCATGTGGAGAACTGGGAGCAGGAATCACCTGCAGAGCCAGGGAAGCCAGGGAAGCATTGGGAGAGAAGCAGAAGGATGCAGCAAGACCTCAGGCCTCCCTGGGCTGCTAGGACTATGGCAGGGGGCAGTGACAGGGCCATACTCACGGGCATAGACCAGGGTCCCAACCAGAGATGCCAGGAAGAGGAGATCCGTGAATCTCATGCTTTCTGATGAGGAGTGAATGTAATGACAGTATCCTCAGAGGGTCGGGTGACTAAGGTGCTGAAACTGTTGGGCCCTTTTAAGGACATTAAGAGCCAATGGGAATCAAGCTACAAGAGGTGTGACTTTATCCTCCTCCCTTTCTTCCTCAGGATATCACCTGTTAAGTCAACAAGGGCTAGCTGGGGCTGTCTGATACTTCCTATCTTGCTGACAGGTCCCTTGTATTTATACCAAAGCTTTCTCCCATGCCCCCTGTTGGCTTTGCCTGCCTGGGTTATTTTCTTTTGTCCTTAGCCTTGTGACATTCTTGTTTTAAAGAATAATTTAATTTTATTTAAATATTATTAATAAAAAAATTTCTATAGGGCACATGCACTCATGAAAAAGAGAGAGAAAGAGAGAGGGAAGGTAAAAAGCAAGCCACCAGGTCCAGGACTCAAACTATGGTCTGCAATGTGGGAGTCTAGCACCTTCACCACCACACCACTTGCTGGCCCAACCTTGTCCCATTCTAATCTATGCTATTCTCTTTGTTTTATTACCAATTCCTCACCTTTATCATCTAAAATAGAACACAAACCCCTCCTATGGCTTCTTTCCCCTACCTCCACTCACATCCCCAATTGTTAAATCCTCCCACTGAGGGTAGAGGCAGAAGGGAGAGGAGGACTCACAGGTCACAGAATCTTGGGTAGGAGTAGACCCTGCAGAGTCAGAGGTGCCATTTTCTGCAATAAAGGAAACAGGTGCCAGGTTAGCGTGAGGACTGAACCAGACTCACCTGAGTTGCCCTCCCCTCCCATTCCCCAGGCAGCTCTTGGGCACATTTTTGCTTGAACATGCCCTAGCCTCTAGGTAGCTGGTCTGCTCCAGATGTAGGGAGTGGGAGCTGAGTAAGTACTTCCTTACTAACCTGTCAATGGGGGAAGTTGAGTCCTTCTAGGTTTCTCTTTTCTAATCTTTATTTTGGGAAAAATGCTGCCTTGGATTTCCCAAGACCTGTTTAAGGAGAAAATGAGTCAACATATATAAAAGAATTTGAATCACATGGTCAACCATGTGTGTTTCAGCTGCTCCAACCAGCTGAAACCTGTATAATTGCGTTGGGAAGGTTTTATCCCATCTGAACTAGGGTATGTGGGGGTGTCCAGACCTTACCTAATCAGAGGAACAGGACCTTTTCCTTTGGCAGGTGGTTAAGCTGAACCCTTAATGGGACTTTTTTCCTCTTTACTAGAGGATAAAAAGGAGAAGTTTTATGACCTACAGGGTCCCCTTTATATGGGCCAAGAGCTTGTCTGAGGAAGGGAAGAGAAGGAGGAACTCACAGAGGACAGAGGTGCAGGAGTTTATTCCTAGCAGGGAGACCAGAGCTGAGACAGTTAAGGGCTCTGGGTATGTCAATCTAGTGTCAAAAATTAATAATGGGCTGGGCCTAGATTCATTCACTGACCCCTCCCATCCTTACAGAGATTTGGGTGGGTGAGCCTTGAGGAGTCTTGGAACTAGGGTTCTGGTCTTTTTTTTTTTTTTTTTTTTTTTTGGAGATTTTTTTTTGCTATATAGCATGTGCGCTTGCCAAAAAGACAGAGAGAGACAGAGATATAGAAAGTGAGAAATCATCCCCCAGGGGGGATGGCCACACCACAATCCCTTCTCCTCCATTCTCCTCTCGGGATCTTGGGCACGCACGCACACGTACACGGTGTAAGTTTAAGCCGCCCGGTCCGGGACTCAAACCACGGTCGACTACATGGGAGTCCAGCGACATAACCATTACACTAACTGCTGGTCCCATGGTCTTGACATTAATCTATATTTTCTGTCTCAGAGAAGTTTTTGTATTTTATTTATTTTTAAAAGTATATTTATTTATTTCAAGGTCCTTGACAGGATCTTACTACACCAATACTACCACACTCCTGCAAGCCTTTCAGCCAAGCATGATCCTAGACATGTTGCTGTCTTTGGGTTGATGTGGGATCTAAACCCAGGACCTTCCCATATGGAGCCCATGCACCGAGGTGGAGCTAAGACGTTACTTTTCTCTTTTCAGCCTTAAATTCTCTCTTTCTGGAGAGTAGGTCTTGATCCACCCTGAATCCTGCCAACTTCCCAGGATGGTTGTGAGATAGACTGAGAGTTATTCAATACATATTTCTTGAGTACCTACTGTGTTGCCCACCAGGCGTGGCCCTGGGGACTCAAAGGTGAATAAGACATTGTCCTGGTCCTTAAGGAGCATCCACTGTGGCAAGAGCTTGGACAAGCAAAGAAAAAAAGGAAGATACAGATTTATAACCCCTTATTTGGAACTTTTGTTTTAAAATGCTACATTTTTCTAATTTTATTAGCTATTAGGATTATCTATTACCTCATATAAGGTTATCTTATTGTTAAATATATTACTACTTCAGTGATAAAACTTATGACTATTTATATAAAGTGAGCTAAAGAAGGGCTAGAAATAGCATATGTTAGTTTGAGGAAAGTTTTGTTACCAAATGAGCTCAGCTCAGGTAAGTTTTTTCCCTCTAATGGTTTGCAAAAGACGTTTTGGTTTCCAAAACTTTTGAATTTTAGAACTGTGTATGAACTTGTGGATCTGTAGAATGAAGTAGTAGTAGGAGGACAGAGGAAACATATATTCTCAAATCCAAAGATCCGGGGATGAACTTCTTTCTGTGCTACTCTTCAAAGTTAAGTTGTGTGATTTGGGGAATAACCACTTATCTCAGGTCTTGATTCTGAAACATGTGAATGATAGTTAGGGCTGGTATGAAAATTGAATGAGTAACTTGTGTGAACATACTTTCTAAGCTCTCTAAAGCGGGTTGGGATCCAGCTATCCATCTATCCTTCCTTTCTTTTTCTTTTTTATATTCAATCACCCTGTATCATTACAGCATACCAAATCTTTCTGCCTTTTTAAAATTTTGCCAGAGGACATGTGCATTCACCAGGGAGAGACACAGAGAGGGAGAGAGACAGAGGGAGAAAGCACCCTCTCCCCATTGTGTAATCACACTATAATCCCTTCTCTCTCTCTCTATCCTGTTGAGATTTTGGGTATGCATGCACATGTGCCTGGCATTTTTTTCCAGATGTCAGAGCTGGAGTTTGAACCACATAGTTGGCCATGTGGGATCTTGCTTCTTTAATTTCCAGGCTATTAGATGGCCCCAGAATCCTTCCTTTCAAGGGAAGCTGGGGCTTCATTTGTTTGGCAAATACTACTTGTGGCAGACATTGGGGGCAGAAAGATGTCAGTACTCTGTATCTGCAGGTTCTATTTCTGAGGACCACCTGCAGATTGAAAATATTAAGAAAAAGAACCAACAACAACAACAACAAAATAAAACTCAGAATAGTACAATTAAAAAACAGTATAATAACTATTTACATTGTATTAGATTACTTATAATCTTAAAAATATCCATAGATTATTTTAATCTTATACTGCAGACCCTTATTCTCTCTTTCTCTTTTTAAATTTTTGCTGTGGGGCACATATGCTTGCTGGAGAGAGACTGAGAGAGACAGAGAGAGGGAAGTGAGAAACCATCCCACAGGGGGGATTCCCACACAACAATCCCTTCTCCTTCATTTTCCTCTTGCAATTTTGGGTATGCAAGCACATGTTCTCAGCCTGATTTTCTTTTTGGAGATTTTTGCTATAGGGTACATGCACTTGCTAGAGAGACGGAGCGAGACAGAGAGACAAAAAGTGAGAAATCACCCCCTCAGGGGGCATGACCATGCTACAATCCCTTCTTCCCCATCCCCCTCTCAGGATTTTGGTCACACATGCACATGCACTGGGCATGAGTTTTAAACCACCAGGTCCAGGACTTGAAATGTGGTTGACTACATGGGAGTCCAGTTACATAACCATCACGCCATCTGCTGGTCCTCCTGGTGTGATTTTCAAGCTGCCGAGTCTGGAACTGGAACCACAATTGGCGATGTGGGAGTTCAGTGCTTTAACCACCACTCCATATGCTTGTCCCTATCCATATTCTTAAAGAATTCAAAAGTGGAGCCAGTAGATGGATGGTACAGTGGTTATGTTGTTGGACTCTCACATGGCCAATGTGGTTTGAGTCCCAGACAGTGACTTGAAACTTATGCCAGGTGTGTGTGCGTGTGTGCCCAAGATCCTGGAAGGAAATAGAGGAGAAGGGATTGCGGTGTGGCTATCCCCCTGGGGATGATTTCTCATTTTCCCTCTCACTGTCTCTCTCACACCTTAATGCAAAAAACTCTATAAAAAAAAAAATTTGGGACCAGCAGTTGTCACAATGTCTATGTCACTGGACTCCTATGTATTCATTCAAGTGTGGTTCAAATCCTGGACTCTGTGGCTTAAACTCATGCCGGGTATGTGTGCGTGTGTGCCCAAGATCCCAAAAGGAGAATGGAGGAGAAGGGATTGCAGTGTGGCCATTTCCCCTGGGGAGCGATTTCTCACTTTCTGTCTCTGTGTCTCTGTCTTTCTGGTGACTGCACGTGCCCTATAGCAAAAAAAAAAAAAAAAAAAAAAAAAAGCCTCTCAAAAAAAAAGTAAAAAAAAAAATTCAAAAGCAACCTTGAGAATAAAGTTGAGCTAACTAATGGTAGGCAGTAAGTAAAGAACAGGAATTCACTGAATAAATGCATAGGCAGAACTTGGCAATTATTGTCTGCCTGAGAGTCTGGGCCTAGGAATCTGGAAGGTGATGGTGACCTTACTCAGAATGGGGAGGGCTGAAGGACAGGGGAAACTATGACAGACAGCATCAGTGTCCTGGGTGTTCAGGCATGTGTGTGTGCATTGTGGAAAGACAAGCCCTGACTCTAGATCCCTAACTGTCTCCATGAGCATATTAAAAAGTCAACAAGAGCCAACTATGATATTTGCTCAAGATTTTTCTAAGAGGAAATTAGAGCTTTGGCATCAACACTAGAACTGTCACAGAGCGGGGTCTTTCCAAATGTCACTGCTTAGTCCTTTCCCTCTCTCAATCCTCCTGGCCTCAGGAATTAAAGAGGCAGTTATTCACATCCATGGGGGCGAGTCAGAAGGTAGGGGTATTTGTTCTGTAGAAAAGTTTCAATACTTTGTAATAGGGCCCAGGTGTGATGTTAAGTCAAATGATAGGGCCTGGGAGAGGACATTATATACATTAAAGAACATGTACTCTGTGTGTGTGTGGGCTGCGCTGTGTGATGTCTTGACTTCTAGGACATCTGACCTCCATGATGACTGTCAGCTGCTGATCTGTGTCTGTTCTCATGTACTTATTCTCTGTCCTTTACCTTTCTCTTCCCTTCCTTCCTTGGATCTATTCTCATCTCCGCACTGAATGACCTCTGTGGGCAACATCACCTGGGATCACTTGTCCTCTAGCTTCTAGATGAGTCTGGCCAATGGTAGACACTGGTGGGAGATCTGAGGATGGGAAGGGAGAGAGTTCAGGCCTGCGTTCCTCCTGCTGCCTCTCTGTTTTGGCATATGTGGTAGTTTGACTTCTAAGATGGCTCCCAACAATGGCCACTTCCTGGTATTTCTGCCTCTGTGTTATAAAAGAGGGAAAGTGAGTAATTACCCCCTAGGAGGCAATGGCTATGCTGAAATTCCCTCTGTTTGAGCATGGGCTGGACTTAATGATTTAACTCTAACAAATAAAAGATGGCAAAAGCAATGAGATACTCACATCTGAGATTAGGTTAGAAGACTGGCTTTATTCTTGCTTTTACTCTCTTTTTGGATCTTTTTTCTTTCTTTCTTTCTTTTTTTGGAGAGGTTTTTGCTATAGGGCGTGTGCGCTCACCAGAAAGACAGAAACAGAGAGACAGAAAGTGAGAAATCACCCCCCGGGGGGATGGCCACGCTGCAATCTTTTCTCCTCCATTCCCCTCTTGGGATCTTGGGCACGCATGCACACGTGCCTGGCGTGAGTTTAAGCCACTGGGTCTGGGACTCAAGCTGTGGTCGACTACATGGGAGTCCGGTGACATAGCCATTACACTAACTGCTGGTCCTTCTCTATGGATCTTGTCAGCTTGCTCACTGGGATGAAGTGAGCTGCCATGGTGTGAGCTGCTCTATGGAGAGGGCCATGGCAGGGAATTGAAGGCAGCCTCAGCCTACAGCCAGTAGGAAGGGAGGCCCTCAGTCGTAGTTCATGAGCTGGACTGAGGTCTGCCAACAGCTGTGTGATTGATCTTGGAAGTGAATACTTCCCTACTTGTCCTGAAGTGACTATGGCCTTGATAATACCATCAGGGTCTTATCAGAAGCTCTGGGTCTGAGGACACAGCTAACCTGTACCTGGATTCCTAAACCTCAGCAATGTGAGATAAGCCATGAGATTCGAAGGCACCAAGTTTTGGGATAATTTGTTTCGTAGTCATAGATAATACTATATGGTGTGGTCATGGTTATGTTCCTCTGTGACTGGAACTTCTGTCTGGTGGTCCCTGTTTCATGGCTCAACTGGTCTCAGGAAACACCATTTCCCTCCCAGGCTGCTTTAGTTTCAGGGATGGTTTTGGTAGCTCTTACTCCTCTCCTATCTCTGGAAATATATATATATATATGTGTGTGTGTGTGTGTGTGTGTGTGTGTATACATATATACATATATATTTTCTTTCATCAATGAGTCTTTTCAGAAGGCCCTTCTGAGTGTGTCACTTGTTTTCTGCCAGGACTCCAACTGATAAACTCTTCCCCATCTGACCTGTGCTGACTGTTTTTTCCTTGTCCTCCCTCCTGTACTTGGGGTTGGAGGATAGCAGCAACTCCAAAGGGAGAAAATGACATAGAGTCTTGGGGTAGACAGCTTCTATGTTCAAGATCAAGGCACATATGTCTCTGAGAGCTGTCCTGACACCTGTGGTTGACATGGCTAATCTTTGTCAAGCTCTTGTTGGCTTGCCCGAGTTCTGCTTCATTCTTTGGTGCCCCTTCTTTTCCATCTTTGCCAATGAGGGAGGTGTGAAGACAAACAATAGGAGGGAAGTTTTTAAAAACTCTAATTCTTTTTTTTTTTTAAAATAGTTTATTTTTCCATGAAATAGACACAGGTACCCTTGACAGGATCCCCACACCATGATCCACCCCTAGTCTCAGTTGGTCTGGATCAGGAATATGAACTCAGGATCTTTCATATTTGTGTCCAGTTAGATTACCACTGCACCACCATCTATCCCCTCCAATTCTATTTCTTTAACAAACACATAGCATGTAATATGTGCTAAACACTATTCTCAGAGCTTTATAAAGTTTAATCTCTTAGAATCCTCACAGTAATTGAATGAGTTAAGCTACTATCAATTTCCTCACTTTAGAGGTGAGGAAACTAAGGGAAAGACAGGCTAAGGAACTGGCCTGTGATGACACAACTAATAAGTGGCAGAGCTAGAGTGCAAGCACAGCACTGTGGCTCCAGAGTCTGTACTATCAACCACAACTCCTGATGGAATATTAAGTTCCATTTTATAATAAATATCAGTTCCCTGTAACATTAAGTTTCTCTAGTCTTAACTAATCTATATCTGTATGAGAGTTCTCCAGGGAAACAGAACTAATCTTGTGTGTGTGTGTGTGTGTGTGTGTGTGTGTGTGTGTATGTGTGTGTGTGTATAGAGAGAGAGAAAGAGATTGAAATTTATTTATTTATTAATTTTTTTTGGAGAGGTTTTTACTACAGAGTGCGTGTGCTTACCAGAAAGATAGAGACAGACAGAGAGACAGAAAGTGAGAAATCACCGCCCGGGGGGATGACCAATGCTGGTCTTGAGATTTATTTATCTATTTACTTCTAGGTTTTTGCCATAGGGTGTGTGTGCTCACTGGAGAGAGACAGAGAGAGGAAAAATGAGAAATCATCCTCTAGCAGGGATGATCATACTGTAATCCCTTCCCCTCCATTCTCCTCTTAGAATTTTGGACATGCACACACATGTGCCCAATATGTTTTTCAATCTACCAGGTCTGGGACTCAAACTGTACAACTGGCCATGTGGGATCCAGTCACCTCAACCACTATGCCACTGGCTGGCTGTGATTGATTTATTTTAATCACATGTGGAGGCTTGCAAGTCCAAAATCTGCAGTTCAAGACCATAGTCCATCAGGCTGCAGGTGTGAGAAGAAGGCCATCTGCCAGCAGAGGTCAGTCTTTTGCTCTATTCAGGGCCTCAATAGATTGGTTGAGACCCACCCAAATATAAAGGGCAATCTGCTTTACTCTAAGTCTACTGATTTAAATGCTAATCTAATCCGAAACACCCTCATAGAAAAGTCACCCAAAATACTTGATGCCATATCTGGGCATTGTGGCCCAGGTAAGCTGACCCATAAAATTAATCATTGACAGTACTCTTCAACATTTTAATTTTGGAATGTTTAGTGGACACCAGGTGGGGCCTGGAGTTGAGGGGGGAAGATATATTATGACAGCTTCTGAAAACTTAATTGGAAGGTTTTGTTTTTTTCCTGGCAATAGTTTCTCAGTGATTCATTAATTTTTTTTTTTTTTTTTTTTTTTGGAGAGGTTTTTGCTATAGGGTGTGTGCGCTCGCCAGACAGAGAGAGACAGAGAGACAGAAAGTGAGAAATCACCCCCCAGGGGGAATGGCCATGCCGCAATCCCTTCTCCTCCATTCTCCTCTCGGGATCTTGGGCACGCATGCACATGTACCCGGCATGAGTTTTAAGCCACTGGGTCCGGGACGCGAACCTTGGTCGACTACATGGGAGTCCAGCGACATAGCCATTACGCTAACTGCTGGTCCCATTTTTTTTTTTTTTTTTTTTTTTTTTTTACCAGTAATCATAGCTGTTCTTTATTGAGCTCTATGCCATGTATCATATCAAGGCCTCCTCATTTAATCCTCACAAAACCTCTACAGTGAGAAATTGAAGTTCAGAGAGTTTAATTAGTTCAAGGTTACACTGTTAGTGGCTGCCTCAGCATTTCTTCTTTTTTAAAAAAATTAATCTATTAATTTATGTATAGTCATTCACTGTACACATCAGTGATTCGTTCTTGATTTTATTTATTTTTTTATGTCTTATATATTTAATCACTGTCTATCATTACAGCTTGTAAAATGAATTTTCCCAGTAAATCTCCTGATTTTCATATTATTTTTATACCTATTTAAAATTATAGCTTAAAAATTAATTTTAAATGGACAAAACTGTACATATTTATTACATACAACATGATGTTTTGAAAACGTATGCGTTATGGACTGGCTCAGTTAAACTAATTATTACTCATTACCTATTTTTATTATGAAATAACTTCAGACATACAGGCAATTTGTCAAAATAGTACAAAGACTTTTCACATGCTCTTTCTAGGCCCACTGGGGACTAGAGTCTCCAAATATCAACATTTAATCATGCGTATTTTATCATTGTCTTCGTGTTATCTCTCTCTCTGCCTTTTCCTGAATCTTTTGAGAATTAGAGTTGAATTTTTAATAGTCATGACAGAAGACTCCTTCAGAAATGGCCATTCCTTGATTATCTTTTTGATGGCAGCTCATGATCCTTTTGGGTTTATCTTTAGAAATAAGTTTCTTGAATAATCAGTAATTGTGGAGATTTCTTTTTCTTTAAATGGTGTTTCCAAATATGCATTGCCAATCTGCCTTTCTTATTTGTTGGTGACATATTAAGCAGCTTCCATTTAGATAAGAGTCAATCTAGTTTAAAACTTTCCCTCCTTTCCTCTGCCTTGCAGGCAATTCACGGAGCGATGCAAAAGGAGGCAGAGACTGGTTATGGATGTTGGTGAAGATGGGACAGTGCAGGCAAAGATCTTCAAAGGTCATGGTCATGGTCAATGTGAGGTGAAGTCCAGATCTCTTTCTCGCTTGCTGTCCATTAATCTGCTCCTCACTGAAGCACTGTGTGGTGGTCTCCAGACAGATAGTGTTTAGCTTCATCCAAGCCCCACCATTGCTGTGGGGCCTCTTGGAGAGTGGCAGATCCTTTAGGCTCTGCCAGTGAGTCACTCCTTCAACCTTCTCCAGGTGCTACCTCCTTTCCTCTGTCCTGGAACATACCTGTGTAGCTTCTTGACTTTTGATCCCTCTTCTTAATGGATTTGTGGGAACAGAAGGACAGTTTGAATTTTTCCTTGCCCTTCAAAGGCCTAAGGAGACTGGCACGAGAGTGTCTTCTTGCACGTCTTTCAGGGGCTATCATGGAAAACTCTTTGCCTTCAGAAATGTCAGGTGATAAACAGGCACCTATTTCTTCATACACTCTAGCTGTTGGAACACTAACATTCGTTCTGATCATCCTCCTGCTTAGACATTTCCCAGCTCTGTTTGGATGTGGCCATGGGACTGCGTTCTTGCCAAGTGTATCACTTGCTAGTATAGCTTGTATCCCTGTCCCTTCCCCGCTTCTGTGGTTGGGAAGATAACAGTATGAAGATGTAATGAAGATAACAGTATGATCTTGAAGCCATGCATTGAAAAATGGCAGTCAATGCCATCTTGAATATCTAAATGACTGTATGAAGAAGACTGATTACTGTCCCCCCATATTTATATAATGACTATAAGTATAGTTATTATATTTTTGATTATTGTTTACAGTAGTTTAGCCTTCCCTAACTAATATGCTCCTGATGCCTGGGGACACAGGCTTTCTAAGAGCTGTCCTACTGTCCTCCAGTCTGGGTAGCTCCAGGTTAGTCTAGAGAGGGCATCCAGCTAGGAAGGGAATGCCAGTATTATCTTGGATTAGAACCTTCAATCTACATATGATTCCCACAGCCCCTCACTTGACTTCGAGGGTAGAAGAAGCATTTCCCTCCCCTTTTCAAGGGGAGTGTTTGGTGTGAGCACTGCCTTCCCCACTGAGCCAGTGGCTCCTATGATTCCATTTTTCTCTTCTTCACAGGGCAGGGAATGATAGTTCTATGATAGTTTGGGTGGCTTTTCTAGCTCTAAGGGAGTCCCAGGGTGGTGGGCAGGGTGTATGAAGCTCCAGATGTCAGGAGTTCTCCAAGGAATGTGGAATATTTGGACCTACAATTTCTACCTGTGGGCCCTAGAACCAATCCCAGGTACATAAAGTCCTACTTAACACTCTGATGCACAGTAAAAAGGCACTGGGCAGGGAGAATGAGGAATAAAGAGCGACTAGTTTGGGAACTGAAGCTCAGCCCCAGCAGATCTGTGTGAAGGGGTGGGTATAAATCAAAAAACTTGCTCTCTGTCCCAGGGCTGGCTCTGGAAGCTGCAGTTCCGGGGGACAGGGCCAGGGAGGCACAGGGTTCTCCTCCATCCTTTTCAGCTCTTGGTCAGATTTCTCACTCCATCTCTCAAGGAAAACACACACATATGCAAGTTTGATGCTTTCAGTATAATGGCTTTTTTGGTTGTTCTTGTTTTGCTTTTTCTTGTGTTTGTGTTTTTGTTTTGGGCTGCAGACTTAAAGCTCAGTGCTCCTGGGCATCATTTTTCAGCTTCTCCTACCATTTTTTTCTCAGTGGAGGATATCTAGGACAACCATAGAAAAATCAGTGGAAAGAAAAAGGAGGGAGAGAAAGGGGAGTTAGGGAAGAGATGGGGCGAAGAGATGTAAATGAGGCTTCAAGGGTCCGAGATGGCAGCTGCACCCCTCCTGTTCCTTCTCAGCTCCATCTTCTGTTTCTCAAACTCACAGAGCCCTTGGAAGGGTGCATACAGAAAGCAGAGGGACAAGGTTAGATTCACCGGAAGCTGCAAGAGGGAGAGAAACAAGCAGGCTCTACAGTGTAGAGGATAGAGGTCAGACCTCAGGGAGAATCAGTAGCAGACAGTACGGGGGTCTGGATCTGATGAGAACTTGAAAACATCTGAAGACACAAAGTATGAGAAGCTTTAGTGGCAGGGGCTGTGGCAGGTCTGGGTCTCACGTGTGGGGGTGGAGATAGGGGCTGCTCTGGGGGGGTGGGGATCCTCATACTGGGCCCTATACTCACCTGGGTTTTTTTACTCTTGTTTTCTAGATTGACAGAATATTTCCAACTGGATTTTTCATATCCTCCATAATGTCCCCTGCATTTTCTTTTATTATTTCGATGGGTTCTAATTCAGAGTACAGGTCACATCAGCAGAAAGGCTGCTTCATTTATAAGAGCACTTTCCCCTAGTCTTAGGCATCAGGGGGAACCAATTTTTTTCTCTAATGGGATAGGTGGTAGGCTGGATCACACAGCAATATCTACTATCCCAGAAGTCCTGTATGTAGAAGCTGATACACACTCTCCGCCCACCCTCCAGAAGTCTAAGTGCATCTGTGTCCCTGTGTGTATGCCTGCAAGTGCAGGAGACCCCTGGAGATCCTGCTGTTCCATGGATCAAAATGCAAGACCCTGACAAGAACAGACAGACTTACCCAGAAGACTGGCTGGCTGCTTCCTTGGTAGTGTTAGTGTCTTTTTGGCTAACCCTGGGGCTTCTGAAAATTTCTTTTTGGTTGCTGCTGCCTCATGGCATGCTGAAAGAGGATGATAGGTAAAAGGAATGATAACATTCTCATCTCACCCCCAGGGACTTCATGGTGCTTATGCACCTCAAGGTCTGGCTTTAGAATGCATTTACTCTCCCAGTACTTTTAAATCTTGACTTTTAGCATATACTAGGATGTTTTTTAGCATCTTTTCTTGCTCCCTCAAAAACTTCCCCTGCTGTCTTAGGGCCTTTTTTTAGAGTGGATTATGATTCTGGGAAAAGTGAAGTCACGTTGGGAGACAGAGCATATCACTTTAAAGAGAACCTTACTCCATCCCTAGTTTTCCTCCCTTACACTAGCCCCCAGGGTGCAGAGGTTTTGCTGAGGGGACTAGCTTCTCTCCTTCACAGGCAAATCCTATAGGAGAAATATGTGTGAGTGCGGATGGGGTGGAGCTTAAATGGAAAGGAGACGCTCTTACCACGTAATCATTGAGGCTGAGGCATTGTTAGGTTCTAACTAGAGCAGGCTTTAATGAGGCGTCTATGGCAGATTCTGTGCTCCCTGAGTTTGTGGAGGAGTGAGAAATGGCTCTTTAAGTTGCTCCCTTTTTGGGATAGGAGATTAGGTTTATTCCTGGGACACGAATATTAATAGCTTTGTCTTGGGACATAGTTACCTTTTTTAAAAAAATTAATTAACTTATTCATTCATTTATTTTAATTTGACCAGAGAGAGACAGAGCAAGAGAGAGAAGGAAAGTGAGAAAGCAAGCTGCCAGGTTTGGGACTTGAACTGTGGTCGGCCATGTGGCAGTCCAGTGTACTTAACCACCATGCTACCTGCTGGCCCCTTGGGACATAGTTACCTTTTAAATTGTGATTTAGAGTTCCAATTTCATGGTTATGAATACCTTCCTTGTCATCAGCTTTCCTTCCTTCCTTCCTTCCTTCCTTCCTTCCTTCCTTCCTTCCTTCCTTCCTTTCTTTCTTTCTTTCTTTCTTTCTTTCTTTCTTTCTTTCTTTCTTTCGAGAGGTTTTTGCTATAGGGCACATGTGCTTGCCAGAAAGACAGAGAGAGACGGAGAGAGAGAAAGCAAGAAATCACTCCCCAGGGGGGATGGCCACGCCACAATATCTTCTCCTCCATTCTCCTCTCGGGATCTTGGGCATGCATGCACATGTGCCCGGTGTGAGTTTAAGCCACCAGGTCCGGGACTTGGACTGTGGTCACTACATGGGAGTCCAGCAACATAGCCATTACGCTAACTGCTGGTCCCTGTCATCAGCTTTTGTTGGACCTGATTTGAAGCAGAAGTCACATCAGCAGAAAAAAGCGATCGATTGTAAGAGAAGTGTCCCCAGCTTACCCACACCTCAGGCACCCCCCGGAACCAATGTATATGGTAGAGAGAATCAACCACTCTCTCTTGAAGTTGAGGGGATGTTGGTGGAGACAGAAATAGAAATATGTGTAGAGAGATATCCCTTGCCTTAACTTCCACACTTGTTTCTTTTTGTTTGGATAGATTTTTGCTATAGGGTGTGTGCACTTGCTGCAGAGACAGAGAGAGACAGAGAGCGAGAAATCACAACCGCCCCCCCCCCCCGGGGGGGGATGGCCATGCCACAATCTCTTCTTCTCCATTCTCCTCTCAGGATTTTGGACACACACACACACACACACACACACACACACACACACACACACAGGCCTGGCATGAGTTTTAAGCTGTCCAGGACTTGAACCCTGGTTGACCATGTGGAAGTCCAGAGATGTAACCATTACACCATCTACTACACTTGTTTTTAACAGGCTTCAAGTCCCAGCTGCTCTCTGAAAACTTCCCCCACCTGTGGAAATGGTACCTCTCTCTCTACTCCTGCCTCTCATCCTTCCCTCCTCCAGGCTCCCAATTTGCACCTGAGTGGCTGGAGCAGAGTGGTCAAATCAAAGTTTGAAGGAGATGTGGCCACAGGAGTAAGCTGGGGCCAAAAGGTGCCTAACTCCCTCTGATCACTGGGCACAGGACCCCTGTGTGCAGACATGTGGGAGGCAGGAGAGGGCTACCAAGAGACAGACTTGGGAGAAGTGCCTCTTGCAAGAGGCGACTGGGGAATGAAGGCAGGGGTCAGCCTTCTGGTGGGCCATAAGGATGGGTGCAAGGGATGGGCCATACTCACCGGCACAGACCAGGGTCCCAGTCAGAGCTGCCAAGAAGAGGAAAACAATGAATTTTATTCTTCTGAGTTCTGGAGTAGGTAGGCCATGGAATCCTTTGAATTCTTGGGATCTAGGTTGTCAGTATTCTCTCTGTGCCTCTTTAAATCATGATAGGGACCAATGAGAACCGGTCTTCCTGTTGTGTGTTCTCTTTCCCTCCTCTAATCC
This sequence comes from Tupaia tana, assembly GCA_026018925.1. Taxonomy (NCBI): domain Eukaryota; kingdom Metazoa; phylum Chordata; class Mammalia; order Scandentia; family Tupaiidae; genus Tupaia; species Tupaia tana. Next base: position 158,815,587 of record JAKSZU010000006.1, read on the forward strand.
CACTTCAGAGCCACCTGCTAAGTCAATAGGGATTGGCTGGGACCAACTGGTACCTGCCTTCCCTGCAGGTAGGTCCTGGACAGCAGCTCTATGGCTGGCACCATCCTGACTGGCTTCTAGGCATCCTTTGCCCACCTTTTGCCTCTTCACCTCACTTATCACTCCCATCTCTGTGACATCCAGGGTACTGAGGGAGACTGTGAGAGGTTTCTGGGGCTTTGATAGGAGGGGTGTACTCAGAAATCTCTCCTGCGTGGAAACAGGAGGGTGGTTCATGCGACAGGGTGGGGGTGGGAGACGGCTGGATGAGACTTCTCCAGAGTGGGCTACACTTTTAGCAGGAGGCTGCTCTCAGAGCATTTGAGGACCTCACCTTACTAAGGTCTAGAGATGCTGGGGCCTTCTCTAGAGATTTCCACTTGTAAGTAAAGCTTCTCAGCCTCTATAGGCCTTGACTAAGGTGAGAGTCAGAAAGACTATGTGACATGCCCCAAGTCACTCAGCTACTAAATGCTGGAACAGAACTTTGGAACAGAACTCTTTCAATACCAGCTAATGATTTGCAACTCTGGAAAATTCTCCTGGCCAATTAACTGGAGTATGTAGTTAGTTCCTGGCTTACCTTTCAGATAGGGGAGGGTGGCCAGTGGTGTGGATAATCCAGATTAGTGAAAATTCCAGACCATCCATAAGGGATGGTCCCACTGCTATCCCTTCTCCTCCATTCTCTTTTTGGGTTTTGGGCATGCATGCACATGTACCACGTGTCTTTCTTTTTCTTCTTTCCCTCCCTCCCTCCCTCCCTTCTTTCCTTTTGTTCATTCTTTCTCTTTTTTCTTCTTTCTTATTTCTTTCTTTCTCTCTTTTTCTTCTTCTCCTTTCTTTTTCTTCTTTCCTTCTTTCTTCTTTTCTCTCTCTCTCTTTCTTCTTCTCTTTCTTTTTCTTCTTTCTTTTTCTTTCTTCCCTTCCTTCCTTCTTACTTTTTCTCTTCCTTCCTTCCCTCCTTCCCTCCCTCCCTCCCTCCCTCCCTCCCTCCCTCCCTTCTTTCTTTCTTTCTTTCTTTCTTTCTTTCTTTCTTTCTTTCTTTCTTTCTTTCTTTCTTTCTTCTTTCTTCCTTTCTTTCTTTCTTTCTTTTCTTCTTCTTCTTCTTCTCTTCTTTCTTTCTTTCTTTCTCCTTCTTTCTTTCTTTCTTCTTCTTCTTTCTCTTTCTTCTTTTTTCTTTCTTCCCTTCCTTTTCTTTTCTTTCTCTCTTCTTTCATTTTTTTCTTTTTTTGGAGAGGTTTTTGCCATAGGGTGTGTGCACTTGCCAGGAAGACAGAGACAGACAGAGACAGAAAGTAAGAAATCACCCCCTGGGGGGGATGGCCATGCCGTAATCCCTTCTTCTCTATTCTCTTGGTATCTTGGGCACACATGCACACGTGCCTGACATGAGTTTAAGTCACTGGGTCCGGGACTTGAACTGTGGTTGACTACATGGGAGTCCAGCAACATAGCCATTGTGCCAACTGCTGGTGCCTCTTCTTTAATTTTTAAAAATTACATTTAATCACTATACATCTTTACAGTGCACTACATGGTTTTATCTCAGCATGAAATACAGTGCATAGCAGTCAAGTAAAAAACACTACCTAGACATTATCATTAACAGATAATTTTTCATTTTTCTGTATATTAAATGTATTGTGTTGTATGCTTTTTCTCTGATTCTTTCCCTCCCATGCCCTATTTTCCACTCCCCCATACTGTCTCCAGTATCTACAGTTGCTCTCTCTCCTATTTATACCTTCCAATCTTTCAGTTTGTGCTATAGAGCACAGACATGGAATATTTATTGAATGGGGACATATAATGCCTCTCTTTCATAGTCTAGCTTACTTTGCTTAGCACTAAATCTTCCATATTTGTCCATATTGTATCAAACATCAAGGTCTCATTGCTTTTTATGGCTAAGTAGTATTCCATAGAGGACATATGCCACATTTTTACAATCTACTCATCTGTTCTCAAATATTTGGGTTGATTCCATGTCCCAACAATAGTAAATAATGCTACAATAAAAATGTGCAAGTGTTTTTTCCAATTGAGGGTTTTCCTTTCCTCTGCGCAGATACCTAAGAGTGGAAATACTGAGATATATGGTAGTTCTATTTGTAGGCTTCTGAAGAAACTCCATATTGTTCTACACAGTGGCTGTATTAATTTACATTCCCACTAACAGTGCAGGAGGGTTCCTTTTTCACTACAGCTTTGCCAGCACTTATTATTTATTTTTAAAAAATCTTAGCCATTTTGACTGGGGTTAAGTATATCTCATTTGTGATTTTAATTTGCATTTCCCTTATGACAAGAGATATCGAACATGTTTTCATATGGTTTTTTGGCTGTTCATATATCTTTCTTGGAGAGGTGTCTGTTCAGCTCACTTGCCCATCTTTAATTGGATTGATCATTTTGTATGTGTGTATGTGTAGGTTGCTTGAGTTCTTCCTACATTCTGGTTATCAGTCCCTTATCTGGGGCATAGTTTGCAAATACATTCTTCCACTCTGAGAGTTGTTTCCTCACTCTAATTATTGTTTCTTTTGCTGTGCAGAAGCTTTTTTATCCTAATGTAGTTTCACTTGTCTATTTTTAGGTTTATTGCCTGTGCATTGGATATGCTCTTTAAAAAGTCTTTGCCTACTCTAAAGTCTCCAAGTGTTTTCCACCAGTAGTTTTATAGTTTGAGATTTTATATTTAGATCCTTGATCTATTTTTTTAAATGGAGAAATTGAATTTTTTAAATTTCTTATTTTGCTGCAAAGGTGTTGCTTCAACTGTATAAAATAGCACCATCAAATGCAGTTTATGGCAAAACTAAAATAGTACTGTTCTTCAACACTATACATCTAACAAAAAATTTTCTCCACTCGCACTTATATTTAGTGGAGAGAAAATGAAGTATTCTGACCCACATCCAGGGATGGTTGTATATAGTGTTATATAAGGCTTAGGATAACAGTGTTAATCACTAATTACATAATTTTTATAGCCAGTTTTTAATCACAGATAATTTAATGAATTCTGGATACTTGAGCCTAGACTAAAAATCATAGAATATTGTGAAGAAGATGCATTTTGTGTTTATTAAAAATATTATCATTAGGGGGACCAGCAGTTAGCGTAATGGCTATGTTGCTGGACTCCCATGTAGTCGACCGCGGTTCACATCCCAGACCCGGTGGCTTAAAACTCACGCCGGGCATGTGTGTGTGCATGCTCAAGATCCTGAGAGGAGAATGGAGGAGAAGGGATTGCGGTGTGGCCATCGCTCCGGGGTGGGTGTGGGGTGGGTGATTTCTCGCTTTCTGTCTCTCTGTCTCTCTCTGTCTGTCTGGCGAACGCACGTGCCCTGTAGCAAAAACCTTTCAAAAAAAAAATTATGATCATTAGGAAGTTAAGGGGTATTTATTACCGCTACTGGTGTTCAGAGAAGTTTCTTTTCCACTGGTATTGCTAAAAGTTGCAATTTAGGTCTTCTATCAACCACTAATGTAAGACAACTATGCCTGGATGAACTAGTTTTACACTACTTTATTTAAGGGTTCTACTTTTACTTTTCAATAGACTTTACGTATTTCTCACGTGAGTCTTCACTCATTAGTTCATCTAGTTCTGAAGGATTATTCAGTGTTATCTTGTTCAGCCAACCATCTTCATAACAAGATTTGTTGACAAGTCTTGGATTTTCTGCAAGAGCTTCATTAATTTTAGTTACTTCTCCTGACAGAAGAGAGTTCACTAACGGCTTTCACACTTTCCAAAGCACCAAACTCATCTTGTTTGTTCAGTTTTGCTCCAACTTCAGGGAGACTACAATAAACAACATCTCCCAATGCTTCCTGTACACAATTGCTGATTCCTACTATTCCAATACCATTTTCTGTTGTTACCCATTCATGTTTCTCCATGAATTTATGCACTGACAGCAGAGCTGGTCCTGTGTGCAGCGTTGAGAGGGCGCCCACCAGCGGGCGCCCACCAGCAGCCGCCAGGGCCGCTCTAGCAGGGCACAGCGCACAGGCTGCAGGCCACCAGAAGAGGCTCCATGCCACTTGCAATCGCCATGATGGCAGCGCCCTTGATCTATTTTGAGTTGATTTTTATTAATGATGAGAGGTAGGAGTCCAGTTTCATTTTTCTGCAAGTGCTTATACAGTTTTTTTTACCAGCACCATTCACTAAAGAGATTTTATTTTCTCCAGTGTATTCTATTTTGTCCTTTGTCAAATATCAGTTGACTGTATGTTTTGGAGTTTATTTCTTGGTTCTTAATTCTCTTCCACTGGTCTACCTGTTTTTATGCCAATACCATGCTGTTTTATTTATTACAGCCTTGTAATGTATTTTGAGGTCAGGAAGTGAGATGCCTCCTAGTTTATTCTTTTTCTCACAGTATTTTTTGGCAACTCAGGGCATTTTATGATTCCAGACAAATTTTACTATTGTTCTTTCTATTTCTGTGAGGAATATCTCTAGATTGAATTTGTAAATTAATTTGGGAAGGACTGACTTTTTTTTTTTTTTTTAGAGGTTTTTGCTATAGGGCGTGTGTGCTTGCCAGAAGGACAGAAAGAGACAGAAAGATAGAAAGTGAGAAATCACCCCTCAGGGGGGATGGCCATGCCACAATCCCTTCTCCTCTATTCTCCTCTCAGGATCTCGGGCATGCATGCACATGCGCCCAGCGTGAGTTTAAGCCACCGGATCCAGAACGCGAACCATGGTTGACTACATGGGAGTCCAGTGACATAGCCATTATGCTAACTGCTGGTCCCCAGGACTGACATTTTGATTATATTAATTCTTCCAATCCAGGAACATGGGATGATTTCCCACATTTTTGTATCACTTTCAATTTCTTTTAAAAGTTTTTTCTAGTTTTCTTTGTAGAGGTCTTTCACTTCTTTGGTTAGGTTTATTACTAGGTATCTTATTGTTTTGTGGCTATTGTAATGGGATTGCTTTCTTCAATTTTATCTGTTTGTTCATTAAAGGTGTATAAAAATGCTATAGATTTTTGTATGTTGATTTTTTTAATGTTTATTTATTTTACATACTTTTACTGGACATCACCACAGCATACAAAATGTGATTTTCCAGCCAGAATACACTGTAAAGTGGCTTAAACATACATGTTATCATCAACAAATAATTTTCCATTTCTTGTGTATGTATATATATTTTTTTTCTTGTAATATATACATATATATGTATGCGTGTATATATATATGTATATATATATGTGTGTGTGTATGTGTGTGTGTGTGTGTGTGTGTGTATTCCCCTCTGTTTCTCATCTCTGCCATTTCCCATCCTCTTTCCACCCTTTCTCTGATTTCTGCAGTTGCCTTTCCATTCCTTTATTCTTTCCCGTGTTGTGTTGATTCACAAAATATCTTAATTAATCTGAATACTTTCAATAGTAAGTTCAGCTAATATATACATATCTGTGAACAAAAGTTGGCTTTAGGCATGAAACTCTGTGGGTAGAATGAATATACTAAAAGAAAAGCACATAGCTGAGGCTATATAGCTTACTGTGGTTACCAAACAGGCATTTTTTAAAATACACTTTTTAATTTAAAGAAAGGCAGTTTTAGCTTTAATAAATCAAAATCAAACAATGTTAAGAGAACTTTGCTTAATACTTAAAGCCAGGAAACAGGTTAGGATTCTGTTTGAATAGTAGGTACATGGACCTGTCCACAACTTGAGAAAAGGCAAAATTCCTTAAAACTGGAAAACAAAGCATAGAAGGTCAGTAATGTTTTAGTCAAGAGTCATAAAATTCTATTTCACCAGTTCAAGCTCATGTACTTTATCTTCTGTGGTTCGATCTCTCTGTTTAAATTCGGAAGATAACATTCAACTCTGTACTTGTCCCTCCCATTAAGCTGGCCTTTTTCTTAGCTGTTTTAGAACTCTTATTTCTGTGTGTGTGACTTTAGTTTTCCTGGGATAGCACTCCCTTCAGAAGTTCTTGGAGAGCTGGTCTGGCGTTGGTAAATTCTTTCAGATTTTGTTTATCTGAGAATGTTCTTGTGTTCTCTTCCCATATGAAGGGCAATCTTGCCAGATATAGTATTCTTGGTTGAAATTGTTTTTCACTTAACACTTTGAATGTATTTTCCCATTCTTTCCTTGCTTGCATTTTTTTCTGATGAGAGGTCCACTGTTAGCCTGATGGGATATTCGTTCTGGGTAACTTGACATTTCTCTCTTGCCAGTCTAAGTATCTTGTCTTTGTCTGTGGTTTTGGTCATTCTGGCTATAATGTGTCTTGGAGAAGATTTTCCTGGGTTGATCATATTTGGGGTCCTTTGTATTTCTTGGGTCTGGATCTTTGAATGCCTCTCTAGCTTTGGGAAGCTTTCTTGCAGGATTTCATGGAATAGATTGTCAATGCCCTTATTAATCTCTTCACTTTCTGGGATACCTATTATCTGGATGTTTTGTTCGTTTAATTGTATCTAGTGGTGGATTTTACTAGTCTAGCAATCCTGTCTTTTATATCTGAGGTTCGATTTTCTGTATGATTTAGTCTGCTTTTAATACTTTCAGAGAGGTTTTGACTTCCTGTATTATAGCCTTCATCTCCAACAGTTCCATTTGACTCTTTTTTATGGTATGTATTTCCTCTTTCAGCTCTTGCAAGAAATTCCTCACCTCCTGGGACTCATCAGCTTTTTCCTTCTGGTGTTCATTGTCCCTTTTCTCTTCAATCTCTGTTAGTTTTGTCATTATGAATACTCTAAATTCTTTATCAAACATTTCCATGATTTCCATTGTACTATCTGTGGATAAAGAGGAGTTATTCTTTTCCCTTGGGGGTGAGGTATTTTTTTGGCTTTGCATATTTCTTGTGATCCTGCTGTGATTTCTAGTCATCTGGTGGGTTATCTGTTTCTCCCTAATTTCTGGAAGATGAGTCTGAGTGATCAGAGGTGCACAGGAGGATGTGGTCTGCAGACTCTTTGGCATTATTTTTCTCCCACAGATTCAGTGGGAGTTGAGGAATGTGAGGACCCAAATAGTGTTCAGATTTGGAAAGTTTTCATTTAGACTTGTCCAGACACTCAGTAGGTGAAAGTTGAGCAGCAAAGTGATGAGGTAAAAGAAAAAGGATAAGAAAACAGAGAAATAGAGAAAGAAAAAAAGAGAAAAATGGATAAAGCAAACAAATTATTTATTTGTTAATTATAAAAAGCAAAAAATGAAAACCGTGCGGCACGCTCTCAGCTCTTATGGCGGACTCAGTCTTCTTCTGGCCTGCCTTTTTTTTGCCTAGATGGGAGGGAGGAGGGGAGGGGATTATTACTAAGATAAAGGAGGATTTCAGAGCCAAGAAAAAACTTTACCTTAAAAAAATTAAGAAAAAATTTTAAAAAATGAAAAGGCAGAGACAGAAGAGACAGAGGGAGAAAGAGAGAATGAGACAGAGGTTCTACCAGGGTAGATTCTCAACAGAACATCTTCATTGCTCTTATCTCTGAAATCTCTAGATCTCAGCTCTGATGGTGGACTCAATCTCTGTATGTTGATTTTGTTTCCTGTCACTTTATTGTATTCATTTATCACTTCCAGAAGTTTTTTTGGTGAATTGTTTTGGATTTTCTATGTATATAATCATATCATCTGCAAACAGATAATTTTAATTCCTCTTTCCCTATTTGATTGTCTTTCATTTTACTCTCTTGTCTGATTGCATTGGCAATGTACTATGTTAAACAGGAGTGGAGAAAATGGGCAGCCTTGTCTTATTCCAGTCTTGAGATCCCCCAAGTTGGCCACAAGCCCTGGCTTCTTCTGGTCCTCTGGCTCTCTTTTAGATAGAATTCCAACCTCTTCCCAAATTCCTATTCTGAGTTAATGATAAGGAAGGGATCTGCTAGGTAAGTGGGAGCAAAAACCTCCTCAGAGACTTAGAGACGCTTAGAGGAGGGTTGTACAGGAAAGTGATTTCATCCATATCCATCAGACTGGCAGAGAGAGGGCAGTAAATGGATTAGGCTGAGCGTGTAAAGGAGAGGATGAAAGAGCAATTCCTTCCCTGGGTTCCTACCATTTACTCTAAGTATTCAATTCTTGCTATATCCTGTCTTCTTTGCTTTGTGAATTTGTAGGCTGGCCTTTTCTCAATATGGAGGAAGCCTCTAGCTCTACCTATTTCTCTAAAACTTATTTTAATACACAATAAATATACTTGACTCCTTCCCACTGGAAGAAATCCAACTCCTCTTTCAATATTTGCATGGATTCCCAAGAGAGTCTTCTCCTTTGGCCACTGTTCTCTGTGATTTCCTCTTTCTGATGAATTGTCAGTATCATTCATATTCCAGTTCTTCATCTATTTTCTATCCCCTGAATCTCCTCAAATATGGGATACTGCCCCTTTCTCTGAGCACTGCCAATTTCTATAAGAATTTTTTCTTTACTAGCATTTTGAGAATAAATTCCAGCATAAAAACACTTTTTTTATAAAGAATTATTTATTTAATTTTATTTATCATCATCAGTATTATTAGTTAATTTGCTGCAGGGCGTTCATGCTCACCAGAGAGAGGCAGAAAGAGAAAAAAAAATGCAAAGGCAAGCCACTAGGTCTAGGACTCAAACCGTGGTCACCTATGCGGGAGTCCAGCACCTTAACCACCATGCCACCTGCTGGCCCACTGCTATTTTTTTTTCTTTTTTTAGCCAGTGAAATAAAAAATAGATAACTGTTGCTTTGCTGTTTCCCTTTAATTTCTGTGTATCTAATTCTGGGAACCCAGTCTAAAGAAATTCCTTGCAAACATCACAAATCAAAATATTCTAAGTGTTCAAATTTGCTTCTGAGTTTACTGGTTGTCTTTTGACATCACCCAAAGGTCTGTTCTTTTGACATTACCAAGAATTTGCTGAAATATTTTCTTAAGCATAAAACCATGTATACCTGGAGATATTATGCCATTTTTTTGAGGAAGTCTATAGTTATTTCTGTTATAAATTAATCTATAATAAGAAGAATGCAGTTTAATTTGTATATAAAATTATTCTATAGTAGGAAGGGTGCAGTTAATTTGTTTATATGTAGAGCATCTGGGGAGAAGGAGGAGGATCCTACCTGAAAGGACAGGTAATTCCCTGGGCAATGTTAGACCCTCAGGACCGTGCAGGTTCTGATATACTCTGTTTCTAGCACATTCTCTGCTTCTCCTCTGTATCCCTAATCTCCTCCCTCCATAATCCCCAACATTGCATATGGTCTCCAGCTTTCTGTGGAGATAATTCTTATTGTGTGCCTGACTGCCTCAGAGAAACCAGAATTAGCCAATTCTAGGAGATCTTATGAGTTTATGGGAGTCTATATCATTGACAGTTTCTAGGTGGTGGATGGGAAGAGAGTTTTCTGGAATGAACACAGACTAGGGACTGGGCACCTGAAGATTCCTGTCACTTCAGGAGACCAAGCAGCATTCTTGTGAGGCATGAGATAGACTGAGGCAGCCTGTGAGGCCTGACAGGGAGTGTTCCCCGCTAGAGTCTGTTAGCTGGGTTGTGTGAATCCTCATTTTTATTTCTTAATTCCCTGCTTATTTTCCTTAAATAAAGCCATGCTGAACATTCCAGACTAATTTTGCTGGGCTAAATGAGTTAAAAAAAAAGATATTTTTGGGGACCAGCAGTTAGTGTAATAGCTATGTCACTGGACTCCCATGTAGTCAACTGCGGTTCGAGTTCCGGACCTGGTGACTTACACTCACACCGGGCGCATGTGCATGCATGCCCAAGATCCCGAGAGGAGAATAGAGGAGAAGGGATTGCAGTGTGGCCATCCCCCCTGGGGGGTGATTTCTCGTTTTCTGTCTCTTTGTCTCTCTCTCTGTCTTTCTGGTGAGCACACGCGTCCTATGGCAAAAACCTCTCCAAAAAAAAAAAAAGATATTTTTGCATATTCAAACCAGGGAGAATTTCAGGGACTAGAATATGGTCACATCTCACTGTCAATCTCCAGAACAATTCATGGGGACAGATTCTGGCTGCCTGGCCTGGCTCTTTCTCTCTTCTTTCTCTATTAGCACATAATTCATGGCCCTTTCTGTGTTTAGAGTTAAAAAAAGAGTACCATTCCTACATCTAGGGACTCATTTAAAGGCTGAGTTCCAAAGACAGTCAGGAGTGTGAAGAATGGCAAGAACAGAACATCTAGGTGAAAGATAGGAGTGGCATAAAGGGACCAATCATAGTAGGGTCTTGATATTCTGAGTCTTGATAATGCAGGTAGCCTGGGTTTCCCTGTACATGAAGCAGAGCCACCTGGTACTACCTCCCCTCCTTTGTTTTAGAATGTTTTTCACTTTGGCTGTAGCCAATGCTTATAAGTTGTGCATGTCTGATCACTGGTCCCATCACACTCATGGGAAGTATCTTGCCATGTCTGGTTCACTGTGAATGTCATTTCCTGGGAACATCTCTGCCAAGTGTCTGGAAGAACCTGGGATTCTTCTCATGACTCTACTATGTGCTCACTGAATCTTCCTGGAAAGTCAACACCTCTGGCTCCTCCTTGGCCTCTTTCTCCTCTTGTGTAAAACAAATGGACTTCACTAGATCCCTCTTAGGCTCTTGCAGTTCTGATGGCTCTAGTGTGTGGCTGGACCCTCCCAAGTCTCCTAGAACCCTTGGGCTGATGCAGGACTTCCTGAGACCCAAAGGCTAGAGCCCTGCCTAGATGGACAGTTCACTTTCCAGGAAACATTTAAACCCTGCACTCATGGTAGACACCCCTTCACTTCCCAGATTTCCTGCCCCCCTGCCCAGCCCTGGGACACTTCTGCTTTATAGAAACACTGGACTAAGAATGATTTTTTTTCTTCCAGCTTTATGTGTGTTTTTTGGTGTCTCCCAGGTCCCCAAATCCAGTGTGATGTAGATAGAATATGCATTGCATAGAAATATACGTTTGTCAGATGAATGACTGTGAAGAAATAAAAATCTTTTCTCAGTTTCTATGTTCTGTGGACAAAAGAGGGATGCCCTTATTGCAGCTGGTCACCTGTGCCTCTCTAGTCTTGTGGCCATGCTGCAGTCTCCTTCTATGGTCTGCACTTCAGAGTGGCTGGAGACATGGAAACAGGCAGTGTGAGTCCTGAGCAGCAGTCTTAGCAGTACTGAGAGCAGTGGCTTTGGTTGTGTTTAGGTTCTGTTCTTTACTTGACTAAAGCCCAGGGTGCTCCATTCAACTTCAGAAATATTCCTGAGAGAGAGCAATAGAAAGAGGGTTAGTGAGCATCAGACCAGGACCATGCACTGGATGGAAGGAGGGGGCTACCCTCCTGAATAACCAAGACACTAAGGTTCTGCAAGACATGGAACATGGGCAAGCATGTTGTCCTTCCTGTAGGTGGTTCTGGTGCTCAGCATTGGAGTGGGGCTTGATGTGAAGGAGGATGAGGTAATGGCCTGAGCTCTGCCTTTGGAGGAGAACCCAGGCCGCTGAGGGCATGGTTTGTATGCTGTTTTCTTTGAGTACCTGCAGTATATCAAGCAACACACCAATGGACTGTGGCAGGCTTTAGGAGCTCACAGTTTAGCAGTGTGGAGAGAAGATGAAATGGAGGATACTTCTGAAGTGACCTGTAGATGTTTGGGATTCTTTTCATTTGCTTAGTTTTTTTTTTTTTTGGCTGTTGTTACTGTTTGTTTTGTTTTGTTTTGTTTTGTTTTGTTTTTAGAGAGAATTTTGCTATTGGGCACGTGTGCTCGCCAGAGAGACAGAGAGACAGAAAGGAAGAAATCGGGGGGATGGCCATGCTGCAATCTCTTCTCCTCCATCCTCCTCTTGGGATTTTGGGCACGCACGCACATATGCTCACACAGCCAGTGTGAATTCTAAGTCACTAGCTCTGGAACTCGAACCATGGTAGACCACGTTTGAGTCCAGTGATGTAACCATTATGCCATCTGCTGATTTTGACATTAAGGCTTTTAAAAAACTAGCCTCCTTTTAGGGAGTTCTGAGGAAATGAGGCATCTCTGGCATAAACTTTTGAATTTTTCTGAATCCCCAGTTAAAAACAGGGAAAAGATTAAAACCCCATACCCATGGACAACATTACAACAAAACTAGGTAACAGGTATCCTCAGAAACTCCAGAGTGCAAGGGGATGAGAACAAGCTACCATCTGACACCAGGCTCTGCGTTATTTATGTCTGTAGGGGAGAAAGCAGGGATAAGTGGTGGGAAATCTGGCAAATTCAAAAGCAGAAACCCCCCAAATACCATCAGGTACTCACTGGAAAGCATGGCAGACCAGTTGGAGAACAACAGCTAGAAACAAGAAGGGCTGGTCTCATCCTTTAGTAGGTGGTGCAGGGGCTGTGGTAAGGTCTGAAGGTGCTGGCTGGACAGTCTATCTTCTAGGAACTGCTGAAATGGAGCTATTGGGGTTTCCTTTTAGGAAGCAGAAACTACTGGGAGTGGATGGAACATTGAGCAGAATAGGGACAAGAGATCCAAAAGGTAAGGAAAAAAAAGATAAAGGTGGAGTGGAAAAACAGAGCCAGGAAATCTCAAAAAGCATGCTGCCATATATTTCTCCTAACATTATAAGAAAAAACAGGGGAGCAGCAGTTAGTGTAATGGCTATGTTGCTGGACTCCCATGTAGCCGACCGCGGTTCTAGTCCCGGACCCGGTGGCTTCAACTCACGCCCGGCGCGTGTGCGTGCATGCCCAAGACCCCGAGAGGAGAATAGAGGAGAAGGGATTGTGGTGTGGCCATTCCCCCTGCGGGGTGATTTCTCGCTTTCTGTCTCTGTCTCTCTGGTGAGCACATGAGTCCTATAGCAAAAAAAAAAAAAAAAAAAAAAAAAAAACAAAAAAAAAACAACTCTCCAAAAACAAAACAAAACAAAACAAAAAAAAACCAGAAGATGGAGTTCTGTGAAGTAAGTAAAGCTACTCTTAACCATGATTCCTCTCAAAAGTTCAGGAATATTAATTTCATGTAAAATAGAGTCACAGAAAAGTATTGAGGTAAAATTTCATAAACTTTTTTTTTTAATTATGAAAAAGAAAAATAAACAAGATAACATCCCTATAGACAAGAAAACATACCTACAGAACAGTTAAAAATTTGTAATCTTTTATTTCAAAATGAGTTGTAGGACATAAATAAAATGATGTAAATCATAAAAGAGAATTATAAATAGGAATTAGGAACCCAGGAATGAGGTGACAAAACTCAGGAAAGGATGAAAAATAAAAGAAAAAAATTATAAATAAACTTAACTAGAAGAAATACAAGAATGCATCAAGAAAACATATAACACTTCAGGTAAAGAAAACTAAAAAATAGAAAAATAAAAAAAATTAAGGAAGAGTTTCAAGAAGAATCTTGGGGAAGTGACAGATAACGAAAAAATGTCAAAGAAGATCCATATACATATAATAGAAGTTCTTGAAGAAAATCAGAGAGGGAATTGAACAAATACTAAAAACCATTTTAAAGAAACTTTCCACAAATAAAAAGGATTTGAAACTACAAATTGAAAATGTGAACCATGTCCCTGAGAAGATCAACCCATAATGACCAACACTAAGATAATGTGTAGTAAAATCACTGGGCTTTAAAGTTAAAAAGAAAAATAAAAGTATTTCAGCTTATAGGGAAAACTAGTGACTTAAAAGGGAAAGAAAACCAGATTATGATTCAGGCTTTTTGACTACAATGGTATTTGTACAAGAAGAAAAATAAAGTAACATATTTAATACTCCTAGGAAAGAAAACATGAGCCAAACGCTTTATATCCAGCTTGAATATAATTCAAAATATAAAGTGTACAAACTCTTTTTAATGTGCCCTTCATAAGGAATCTGAGAGGAAAAGTTTCAGACAACCAAGATGACTAGAGAGGTAGTACCATAGGAATTCTGGTGAGTGTTAAAAATATGATTTTAGGGGGTGGCAGATGGCATAGTGGTTAAGGCACTGGATTCCCACATGGTCAACTGTGGTTTGAGTATAATAATGCTAATAATAATGATAAATGAAATTAAATAAGTCATTCTCTAAAAAATATGGTTAGGGAACCAGCAGTTAGCGTAATGGCTATGTCGCTGGACTCCCACGTAGTCGACCGCGGTTCGCGTCTCGGACCCGGTGGCTTACAACTCACGCCAGGCGCGTGTGCGTGCGTGCCCAAGATCCCGAGAGGAGAATGGAGGAGAAGGGATTGCGGCGTGGCCATCCCCCCTGGGGGGTGATTTCTCGCTTTCTGTCTCTATGTCTCTCTCTGTCTGTCTGGCGAGCGCACGCGCCCTATAGCGAAAAAAAACCTCTCCAAAAAAAAAAAAAAAATATGGTTACATGTTGAACTAAAATGAAATGAGAGTTAAAAGGGAGAAAGCATAACATGTAATGATTACATATTCATTCATATTTGAGATAAGGGATTAAAAGAGTAAGAGTGCATAAGCAATTAAAAAAGTTACTCTTAAGTATTACAACTAGTCATATTAATATTGTTATTCTCAAACTATTGTGAGTATAATGTGGGATAAAATGAATGAATACTTATAGACTGTTCTATCATCGAATCAGGATTCTTTTCCTTTTTCCTCCCTCCCTCCTTCCCTTCTTTCTTTTCTTCTTTCTTTTCTAAATTTGATGGTAAAGCAGACTTTATTTACAAGTGGATATTTGTCAATAATAAGAATCGTTTTTTAAATTAAATTTTCTTTTTCTTTATTCATGACAGAGCTCATGTATGTACACGTAAAAGAGAGAGAGAGACAGGCACCCTTCTCATAGTCTGGCCATACAACAAACTCTTGCCTCCTAGTTCTCCAGGCTACTGGAGTTTGGACACTCATGCATGTGCCCAGCATGTTTCAGGCTGACTGGGCTGGGATTTGAACTGCCGTCACCAAGTGGGATCTAGATACCTTTGAGCAGCTCATTACCACTATGCTATAGTGCTGGCTCAAGAACTAGAATACCTAATAGGGATAGAAGCAGATATAAATGTAATATAAAAGAATGAACAAAAACCCTGAAGTTCTGAACTGAATTGAAAGTAGCAATATGTATTCATAATGTGTTTTTTTCCTCCAGAATTATTTTATTTAACTTTATTTATTTATTTATTTATTTATTTATTTTAATTTGGCCAAGGGGGAGGGGGGGGGAGAGAGAGAGAGAGCAAGCCACCAGGTCTGAGACTCGAACCATGTTTGGCCATGTGGGATTCCAGCACTCTTAACCACCACCCCACCTGCCAGCCCCTATACTTGTAAGGTATTTTATTCTTAAGTACATTCGTATGCACACACACACTTTTTGAAGGGGAAAGGTCTTTGAAAAGTTCATGGGAAAAAAACTATGCATGGGGCCAGCAGGTGGCATGGTGGTGAAGGTGCTGGACTCCCACAGGAATGACTGGGTTTTGAGTCCTGGTCCTGGTGGCTTGCTTTCTCATTCTCTCTCTCTCTCTCTGATGAGCACATACCTTATAGCAAATTAAAAAAAAAGAGATTAATTAAATTAATACATGTAAAAAAAACTACACATGTACTTCAAAAACTTTTTTTGTTTTTGCATCAAAATAAATTAGTATTGGCCCAACCCTATTGTGTAGTGGTTAAGGGAGCCAAAGTTCACGTGGGAGATCATGGTTTAAATCCCGGCCCCAGTGGTTTGAAAATCATGGGTGTGAGTGTATGCATGCTCCAAATCCCGACGTGGGAGAAGAGACTGCATTATGACCATGCCCCATTGAAGGGTGTACTCCCCACCTCCACCATGAGGCCCCTGTCTCTTTATGGCAGGCAAGCACACATGCCCTCTGGCAATGAAAAATAAACTAGTATTTTAATTCCATTTTTCCACAGACTTTTTAAAGTTCCCTTGTGGAGTGATGTGCGTGTGTATGTGCAAGGTGTTTTTTATAGAGTATGTAGTGATCCTCGTGCCTGAACATCCCCAATAGCTAGGACTACAGGGATGTGCCACTGCTCTGGGCTTTTCAGGGTGGGCTGAGAAATGAATTAAGGCCTCCTTGTATTTATCTGTGTGTGTGTGTGTGTGTGTGTGTATATGTGTGTGCATGAATGCACACATGTAAAAATGGATTGAGGTCTTGAAATTCCATTTTTCACAAAACGAAATCAGTGTTTCTTGAAGGGCTGACTGATTGTAGGTCAGAGGCAGGAAATACACAGTGTAACCCTGGCACATCTTGTCACGTCAGTGCTAAGGAAGCCATCAGATATTTCTAAGATCATGCCAAATGAACTTGGGCTCCAACTTGAAGAGGTTTCCACAGTCAAAAGTCTATCTTTAACAGATACATTGAGCTTCCAGCCCAACACCCAGTTTAAAGCCAGGTAGAGTGGTTTCTTCTTTCTGTCTTTGTCACTCTCCCTTTCTCTCGAAATTTTTCTCTTATATATATATGTTTTTTGAAAAATCTGTAGGTACTGTCTCTTATCTCTGACCTTGCCTTTCTCTTGCTAATTTCAGAATCTATGTGCATCTGTGCTGGGCCTAGCCCTGCCCTAGTGCACCCCGTGGTTCCTATTTTTTTGCCTTTTTTTTTTTTTTGAGAGGTTTTTGCTATAGGCCACGCGCGCTTGCCAGAAAGACAGAGAAAGACAGACAGAAAGCAAAGAATCACCCCCTTAGGGGGGATGGCCATGCCACAATTTCTTCTCTTCCCTTCTCCTCTGGGGATCTTGGGCACACATGCACATGCGCCCGGTATGAGTTTAAGCCACTGGGTCTGGGACTCGAACTTCAGTCAATTATATGGGAGTCTAGCAACGTAGCCATTACACCGTCTGCTGGTTCATTTTTGTCATTTTTTAAATAATTTTTTTCTTTTATTGTATTTTGCCTTTTTATTTTTTTTTTGGTCTTTTCCCCTTTGTTTCTTTTCTTTTACCTGACTTTCTCACCTTGCTTCTTACCTTCCACACATTGAGTGTCTAGGCAGGTCCATGTGCACAGTAGTTAAACATCTGAATACTTTAAACCCTGCAGCTCAGCCCAGGTGCCCCTATTCCCTTGAAACTGTGAGGCCTTTATAAACTCCAGCTCCATTGACAAACGTGCAGGTTGCTTGGTAAAGATCAGGGAAACGGAACTGCAGAAAAATTGCAGGCCATCTCCTTCCACAGGCCTCTAACACTCAGAATTAACTCCAAGATGGTAGGAAGTAAACTATAATCCATAAGATGACCAGAAACCACCACTGCAGAGGCACAAGAAATATGAGAAACGAAGAAAATATCTTTCCCCCAAGGGGAAAGAACAGGCCTTCATCATCCACAGACAGTGCAATAGAACTTGCGGAAATGGCAGATAAAGAATTTAGGATATTCATAGTGACAAAGCTAACAGAGATGCAAGAGAAGAGAGACAACGAATTCCAGAAAATGCAGGAGAAAAGAAATGAGTTCCAGAAGGTGAGAAGTTCTTCCACAATCTGAAAGAGGAAATACACACCATAAAAAAGAATCAAATGGAACTGTTAGAGATGAAGGCTGTAATACAAGAAATCAAAACCTCACCTGAAGGTATTAAAAGCAGATTAGATCATCCAGAAAATCAAGTCTCAGATGTAAAAGATAGAACCTCTGATCTAGAAAAATTCACCAAAAAGACTGAGAAAATAACCCCCAAATATGAGAATAATATACAAGTAATACTAGATACCATTAGATGCCCAAACATCTGGATAATTGGTGTTCCAGAAGGTGAAGAAACTAATCAGGGCATTGATAATCTATTCCACAAAATCCTAGAAGAAAACTTTCCAAACCTAGAGAGGCATTCAAATATCCAGACCCAAGAAATACAAAGGACTCCACATAGAATCAACCCAAGAAGATCTTCTCCAAGGCACATCATAGCCAGATCGACCAAAACCACAGACAGAGATAAAATACTAAAATTGGCAAGAGAAAAAAGTCAAGTTATTTTCAAGGATATACCATCAGGCTAACATTGGACCTCTCATTGGAAACCAAGCAAGCAAGGAAAGAATGGGAAAATATATTCAGTTGTTAAGTGAAAAACAATTTCAAGCAAAAATACTGTATCTGGCAAGATTATCCTTCATATGTGAAGAAAAGATAAAAACATTCTCAGATAAACAAAACCTGAAAGAATTTACCAACATCAGACCAGCTCTTCGAGAAGAGAGTACTATACCAGACAGACAAACAAATGAGAACAAAAAATGACCAAGAAGAAGGCCAACTTAATGGTAGGGACAAGTTCTGAAATATCAATAATAATGTAGAATGTTAACGGAAAGGTCAGACCACAGTAACACTGCAAATTCAACCAAAGAGAGATTACATGAGACTGAACTGGTGAAATAGAATTCTATGACTTTTTTCTTAACATTACTGATTTTCTTCTATGCTTTGTCTTCTAGATTTAAAGATTTTTGTTTTCTTTTGAGGTGTTGGGTTCAGCAACTTGTTAAAAAAAAGAAATTTGAAAATTAAAACAGAAACTTTTCTCCTTTCCTGACCCCTTGCAATTGGAAAATATTTGTGAGCATTCTTATTTTGTGGCAGAATGGTTATTTGCCTAAGTTCAATAATACAATGGTATCTGTTGCCTTGCATCAGAAATTGAATTCTTATGGGGCTTTGTGCAAATAACAGACCAAATTGAGATTAACTTTTTTTTTTTTTTTTCCAAATAATTTAGTTTAGACCTCTCGTTAGTGAAAATGGGAATGGAGAAAAAATGTTTCTCAAGTTACAGTGCATTTGTCATTAGATTCTAGCTTTGTCCATACTTTAAGATCTTTTGTGAATCAATAAAATGGGGGAAAAAAAGTTTAGTATGAAAGAGAGGGAGGGGAAGGCAAAAAAAAAAATGGGTAAAAGTATGCTTAACTGACAAAAAATGAGAAGCTATTTGCTGATGATAATGTATATAGTAATATCCTTGTCTTGACTGACATGCATGATATTTGTGTTGGAAAAATAAATGTATACTGTAAGGATGTGATCAAATGTAAATTAAAATAAATAATAAACAATTTAAAAAAGATACATGGAAAGGAAAAGAGGAATAGAGGGGATTAAAAGAGTTAAAATTACAAATAAAATAAAGAGGAATTCTAAACTATAGTTTACAGGGATGTATACATGGTTGATAGCACTGTAAATAAATACAAGGAAAAGATTATTGCAAACATCAGGATAGTGGTTACTTTTGGTGGGAGGGCAGGAGTTGCGATTGGGATAGGTCACTTGCATGGACTTCCAAAGTGGCCATCAAAGGTAAAAATAACTCATTAAACTACACTTATTCTATGTGCTTTATTTTACAATCAAAAGGCCCTTTTCTAGAAAATTTTCCTTCCTGTACCCTAACACATTCAATACATTTACCTCTTTGATTTCTCCACTTGGAGCAGTATTGGCCCTTTACGGGCCTGTGTCCTTCTTCCACTCCATGACTTGATATGGCTGCTGCTTTTGCCTGCAATAACCTTCTCTAGTGCAAAGTTGCACTACAGCCTGGTTGGCTGATTCCTAGTCCCGGTTCTGTCTAATATAATACATTCTCCTCCTTTCACAGTTCCAATTGATTCAGAAGTCTACCATCACTTAACTGTTGCCATTTCTCAGGTAATGCATCTCTTGAGCTTGCTATATGCCGAGTGAAAACAGGACGATCTTTCATTACCTGCTTAGTTCTTGGACACCATCATCTTATTTTAGAGCCTGTGGCTTTGGAGCTTAGGACTCTGTTTGTTCCCTTTACCCATTTCCCCATGAGGTTATAGTCTTTGGCACTGCTTACTTTCTCTTGGCAACCCAAGAAGTTTTAACCTTCTTACTTTTAACTTCAGGCTAGGACACATCATATGTATTTTGGCCTCTGTTTTAGTCTTTTTTTTTTTTTAATGAATTATTTATTTAATTCCATTTGTTATTACTATTATTTTTTAATTTGACCAGAGAGAGAAAGGGAAAACAAGCAAGCAAGCAAGCCACCAGGTCTGGGACCCAAACTGCAGTCCGCTGCGTGGGAGTCCAGCGTCTTTAACCATTACGCCACTTGCCAGCCCCTTATTAGCCCCTTGTTTTAGTCTTTAGGCCTTTCGTTTAGCAGTTGCGAAGAATGATGTCTCTAAGAGAAGGCAAGTACCTGGCTTTGAGTTCTTTCATTGGAGAGGCAGCCATAGTGAATAATAGCGAAGAGCCAGCACCACAGTAGTGCCAAGGCTCATGGTCATGGTTCTTTTGATTGATCTCATGCTCTGTCCTTGTTCCTAAAACCTAACACCAAGCCAGAGTTTGTGGGTTAGAGGACTTTTTGATCATACTCACAGGTGGGTCTGGAACCAGCATTTCCTATCCTAGGCTTTGTGTGGTGAACGCCTTTTTGGGGACCTCTGCTGTCCTTTCGTTTCATCTGACCCCATTGCCAGGATAATCTCAGTCCATGAGAGGGGCATGTACTGCTATTTAATCCCAGATGGGAAGGGGAGCAGTGTCTGGATCTCTTTCTTCTTAGAAGCTTTGTTGGTCTCTGTGCAAATGTACCAACTTTTACTCTAAGGCTCTGTCTTAGCCTTTGAGGGTAATAAATAAGCCAGCCCGTTCAGGCACATATAAAAGGTCTAATGACACCATTTCCCCAGGACAGTGAGTACCTACCTATTTTGCAACAGTATAACTAAAAATGTATTCAGTAATTTCTACCTTAATAATAAAAATAAAACTTAGCTCAGAGGTGACCCTCTTCTCTGTATACATATAAGAGGCTGGTGAAAGTTCTGTATTACTAGTCATTCCACTGCATAAGTAATAATTTCAATATTTGTATTAACTAAGGCATATAACTTGTTTGGCATGAGCTAATTAGAATTGGCGCATTGATTTTTATGTAATTTAAAATAAAAAGAGAGATATTTTTGATTTTCTTTTTTATGCATCTTTATTAGTTAAATGCGCAATTATAATTAAAGCCCTTGAAAGACACCAAAGAGTTTGAGGACCCACTTTATCATCTCAAGGATCATGAAGGTTCTGGATAGGACAGGTATAGATATTTTGTTTTATATGACAGACCTAGAATATACTTCATTTAAAGACTTCCTAAAGGGTGCTCCACTGTGCCTGAAAAGACTTGTCCTGCTCTGTATGCTTGTTCATGTCTACCACAGGGCGGTGCTGTGGCTTTCTTACTGATACACAAACTAGAGTGTGTGTGTGTGTGTGTGTGTATACATTTCAGCAAGAACACATACATTTGTGTTGCAGAAAATTCAGAGAGAAAATAATGAATAATGGTTCCAAAGTAATTAACAAAATAAAAGTTGACATGCTCATATATACATTCAATTATTTAAAGTGGCTCCAAGAACAAAACGGCAACCACAGAACCAGCAGATGGTGCATTGGTTACGTTGCTGGACTCCCATGTAGTCGACTGCAGTTCAAGTCATGGATCTGGTCCAGTAGATGGTGTAATGGTTACATCCCTGGACTCCCATGTAGTTGACCACAGTTTGAGTCTTGGACCCTGTGGTTTAAACTCATGCTGGGTGTATGTACATGTGTGCCCAAGATCCGGAGAAGGGATTATGGCTATCCTCCCAACCTCCACTGGGGGATGATTTCTTGTTTTTTGTTCTATCTGTCTCTCTCTGCCTTTCTGGCGAGTGCACCCACCTTATAGCAAAAATATCTAAAAAATCTCACACCAGGTATGTGTGCGTGCATGCCCAGGATCCTGAGAGGAGAATGGAGAAGAGATTTCAGTGTGGCCATCTACCCCTGGGATGATTCCTCGCTTTCTGTCTCTCTGGTGAGAACACACGCCCTATAGCAAAAATCTCTCTTAAAACAAAACAGAACAAAACAAAAATAAAAACAGCAACCACAGATTTCTCCTGACAAAGACATAAGGAGTAGGATTCTATGAGATTTAGGTCAGAAAATAGGCAGAAATACAGAGAGAGAGCGAGATTGTGAGAGAGTGCAAGAGAAAGAACGAACACATGAATCTGTACACATGTCCACACAGACCAGAGGCTCACTAAGAAAGGCATTGCCCACATGGTCAAGGTAGCAGGGATTGTAAAAGACCTACTTGGAGACCAAGAGACACATGGTTGGAAACTCCTTTCTTTTTTTCTCCCACAAACAGTAAAATGTGCGCATGTGCGCATGTGCATGCATGCCCCAGATCTCAAGAGGAGAATGGAGAAGTGATTGCGGTGTGGTCATCCCCCTTGGGGGGGGGGGTGACTTCTCACTTTCTGTCTCTGTCTTTCTGGTGACCGCATGTGCCCTGTAGCAAAAACTTCATATATATATATATATGTATGTATGTGTGTATGTGTATATATATATATACATATATATATATATATACACATACACACATACACATACATAGTTGAGCTCTTTCTATGTATCAGACTTGTGTTGATCCTGGGGATTCAGAGAAAAAAGGCAACTAATTTCTTGGCTTTAAGGGTCATAGTTTATTGGTGGAGAAAGACAAGGAAACTCATGTTTGGGAGCGGAATCTGATTACTATGACAGTTCAAATCACGACTCTATAAATAGTCACTTTAATTCTCTAAGTAGTCTTCTAAATCTTTTCCTACCAAATTACAAATATAGTCATAGACTTAAAAATTAAGGATTATATTTTTTTTAGTGTAAAATAAGTGTTAAACTTTTAAACCTCATATTCTTTCAAAAAAGTTGAATGTGGCTTGTATAATTAAACACATATAAAATTGTATTTAAGAAAAATTAGTGATAATCAAAGAAGAGTAATGAGAGTAAACTGTTCCACATACCCAAGATAAGATAATGTATTATCTTTATTTTATTTTATTTTATTTTATTTTGAAGAGGTTTTCGCTATAGGGCACGTGCGCTTGCCAGACAGACAGAGAGAGACATAGAGACAGAAAGCGAGAAATCACCCCCCAGGGGGGATGGCCACACCGCAATTCCTTCTCCTCCATTCTCCTCTCGGGATCTTGGGCACGCACGCACACGCGCCCGGTGTGAGTTTCAAGTCATTGGGTCTGGGACGCGAACCAGGGTCGACTACGTGGGAGTCCAGCGACATAGCCATTACGCCAACTGCTGGTTCCCTATTATCTTTATTTTTTGATTGCCCAAAACTAAAGTAGTTTTTTTAAACACTTACAACTAGTACTTTTTATTTTTACAGCAATGTACATAGAAATTAATTCTTCATACAGGAACATATAGCACTACTTTGTTCTTATTTTACATAAATAAAACATGTAAGTGTTATACTTATTTGTAGACGTATAGTGTGATTTTTCTGCACAAGATCACAAAGTATAATGATTAAATTAGAATAATTAGTATTTCCATTATATTTCTGTGTACATCTTCATGTCTTGATTATTTGAAGTCTCTTTTCACACTATTAGTACTATACTCATCTCATTAAAACAAAACAAAACAAAAAACTATAGCCTAGGAGCCAGCACGTAGTGTGGTGGTTAAGGCACTGATTCCCACACGGCTGACTCTGCAGATTAATTCCTGGACCCAGTGGCTTGAAGAACATGCCAGGTACATGTGCATACATGCCCCAAATCCCAAGAGAATAAAGGAGAGTGATTAGCTGCATGGCCATCCTCCCTGTGAGGGGTGGCTTCTCACTTTCCCTCTCTTTCTGTTTCTCTGGGGAGTGCATGTGCCCTATGGCAAAAATCTAAAAAAAAAAAAAAAAAAAAAAAAAAAGCCCCAAACAAAAACCAAACAGTAGCTTAGTTTAGTATTTCAAAGAACGAATATACTTTAAAGATTCTTTAAAAATTTAGCTGCTCTCCTAATTATAGATTTTTGTGTTGTTTCTAATTTTCCCCTCATAAATAATGCTGAAGTAAAATTCTGTATGTGTATTTATGAATAGCTTTGAAGGATGGATTATTACAAGTTGAATGGCTGGTTCAAAGAATAGGCTCACTTAAAATAGATTTTTTATTTTAAAATAAAAAATAGAATTTTTAGAGAGTTCTTTAAATTACTGCATGTTTTTCTATGTATTGGAAAAGTTTTTAATCAACCATGCATAATTTGGCCAAAATTTAAAAAGCTGTATTTTGTAAACGGGTAATAGACAAATGTTACTTTTTGTAGAGGACCTTAATCTGAATAAAGTCATGAGTTTTTCAATAAATCTTTTCTAAATTTTCTGGTAATTTTATAAAGCAAGCCCATAACTACTCATAAGAAATGGGTTAGACAGATAGGTGTTCTTTCAGCTTATCCATGATTTCGTTCATCTGTCACCTGGAATCAACATCACAGTTCACAAAGGCTTCACTGGTACGTCATGAAGGATCATCTATCTCCTAGACAAGTGTCGCTCTCCTCGTGCCTTGAGTAGTTGAACTTCAGAATCGCCTTCTCACAAAATTCTTCCTCTGCATTTGCAAACATGAACTCATCTTTCTTTTAGATGTTCCATTTTTTTTTTGAATTGTTTTTTCCTGCTTCCATCAGAAGGTAAGAGTAGCACTTTCTGCAAGGCTTATTAGTTTTGTGTGCTTCTGTGAGTTCTTTCTGAAGTTGCTGATGCGTGGCCAGAGTGATCTGTGGAGGGACACTGATGAATCTTTCACTGAGGAGAAAGCCTACAGGCTTGGTAGTGTCATTTAAAACCGTGTCCAGCTGTTCAACCATGCTCTTTTCCCAGTTCTCACAACTCCTTAGAATCAGTTCTTTAATTTGTTCAGCACACTGGGTACCCTTTTTTCACTTTAATTTAAAAGGCTTATGAAACCAAACATTTCATCTTCACCCATATCATCATCGCCGTCTTCTGAAACATTTGTTCACATTTGTTCACTTAATCACGCTCCCTATCTGGTTCTGTTGAATTAAGAGATCTGTTAGC
Source organism: Tupaia tana (assembly GCA_026018925.1). Classification (NCBI taxonomy): domain Eukaryota; kingdom Metazoa; phylum Chordata; class Mammalia; order Scandentia; family Tupaiidae; genus Tupaia; species Tupaia tana. The sequence goes on from JAKSZU010000006.1 coordinate 158,840,555, forward strand.
CCTGCAGTCTTCACAGGAGCCTTCAGGAAAAGCTGCTGCAGTAACTTCTTAATTCCGTCATAATACTATGTGAAATGGAATAAGCTTCAAAGTCAATATTCACTCCCTCATCAACAACCTCGTCGTTTTCATTCTCTTCTTCCTCACTGTCCTCGTCACTGCCTTCGTCCTCATCCTCGACTTCCTCCTCTTCCCGTCGCGCGGGACCGCGGCCACCGCGGAGGCAGAATCCCACTCCCCACTGCTCCCGGCTTGGACCTGGACACCGAGCTGCTGCCGACGCCAAGCCTCCGCCTTAAGATCTTGATAGACCAGCAGTTATGTAAAGGCTATGTCGCTGGACTCCCACGTAGTCGACCGAGGTTCGCGTCTGGCCCGGTGGCTTAAAACTCACGCCGGGCTCAGGTGCGTGCGTGCCCAAAAAAGATCCCGAGAGGAGAATGGAGGAGAAGGGATTGCGGTGTGACCACCTCTCCCCGCCCCCAGGGGGATTTCTCGCTTTCTGTCTCTCTGTCTCTGTCTGTCTGTCTGGCGAGCGCACACGCCCTATAGCAAAAACCTCTCAAAAAAAAAAAAAAAAAAGATCTTGATAGATACTTAATTCTGTCTTCTTAAAAGTCATTCCTGTTATATCTTTACCAATAGCTTATGCAAGTGCTTGTTCTTGTATACTGACCACCAGTTACTGCCAGTATTTTAAATGTTGGCCAACTCAGTGGGTGAAGAAATAGCATTTTGTTGGTACTTATATTTTTGTTTCCTGCCTGCCAGAGAATTTGAACAGCTTTTGATAGGATTATCATTCTTTCATATTTCTCTTTTGTGAATTATTTGTTTATGTCCTTTGGGTCCACACACACACACACACACACACACACACACACACAGATATATATAAACTCTCTTTCTTATAGTAGTTCCATAAATTCTGTACCTAACTACTAACTTTTGTTTGTTGTTTATTGTTAGGAGAGTGATCAGTTTTCCTTCATTCTAAATGTTTCTTGCCATGTTGAGAAAATTGTGCATAACACTTATGGTGTTGTGCGCGTGCTCTCTCTCTCTTTTTATTTTTTTTGCACCCAAATAAACTCACACTTTATTTACATACTCTCCACAAACTTTCTGACGTCCCCTTATATACAGTTCCTTTGCCCAAAACCTTCCCCCAGATGTTTGCCTCCCCACCTCAAGTCTGCTTAAATATGAGGCTTTTCTGGACCATCCTATTGAATAAGGTATTCCTCACTGCCAATCCCTTTCCTCATGTATTTTCTCCTGGGACCTGTAACAATCTCACACCTTTCATATTTCAGTGTATACTTTACTAACTTCTTTCACCTTCTTCTCTTACTGTCTGATACACAGTGGTAGAACATAACCTGCAAGAGCGCCAGAATCTGTGTCTTTCTGACTCGCTTCTATATTCCCAGACAGTGTCTGGCACAGAGCAAGCCCTCCATAAATATTTGAAAAATGGATGATGTAAACAGTATAATGCTTAGTAAGTGCCCAGAGGCGAGTATGCACCAGCTGCATAATCAGTATTAGTTTTTATTATCACTATTTACTTATTTTTGCTCAAATAAACACCCTAAGTTCATTATGCCTCAGTTTAACTTTTTAATTATTTTTATACATTCAATCACTGTATAATATTACAGCTTGCAAAATAAATTTTCCCAGCATGAATACACTTTATATTAATCCAGTTAAAAATATTATCATACGTACTATCAACAGATAATTTTCCTTTTTCTGTCCCTTAAATGTTTTGCTTCTTTCTTTTTCCTTTTGATTCCCTTCCTCTTACCCTCCCCATACTCCTCACACACTGTCTCTAATATCCGCAATTGTCGTACATTCCTTTATATCTTCCAATCTTTCATTTTCTCCCATAGTATGCAGGCATTTAGTATGTATTAAGTGGGGATATACAATGCCTTGCTCTCATAGTCTGGCTTGTAGTAAATCTTCCATATTTGTCCACTTTCTATCAAATGCCAGGGTCTCATTATATTTTATATCTGAGTAGTATTCTAAAGTGTCTATGTACTACATTTTTCAATCCATTCATCTGTTCGTGGACATTTGGGGTGGTTTCATGTCTTTTTTTTTGAGAGTTTTTTTTTTTTTTCTATAGAGCGCATGCACTCACCAGAAAGACAGAGAGAGAGAGACAGAGAGACAGAAAGCTAGAAATCACCCCCCAAGGGTGACGGCCATGCCGCAATCTCTCCTCTTCCATTCTCCTCTTGGGATCTCGGGCATGCATGCACATGCGCCCGGCATGAGTCTAAGCCACCGTGTCTGGGACTTGAACTGTGGTTGACTACATGGGAGTCAAGCGACATAGCCATTACGCCAACTGCTGGTCCTGGTTTCATGTCTTAGCAATTGTGAATAATGATGCAATAAATATGGATGTGCAAGTACTTTTTTGACTGAGTATATTCCTATCCTTTGGGTAGATACCCAGGAGAGGAATTGCTGGATTACATAGTAGTTCTATTTGCAGGTCTTTGAGGAATCTCCACATTGTTCTCCACAGTGGCTATACTAATTTACATTCCCACCAACAGTGTAGGAGAGTTTCTTTTCACAGCAGCTTCAGCAGCACTTATAATTTAAAATTTTTAAAATCTTAGCCATTTTAAATGGCTAAGGTTAGGTGGTATCTCATTGTGGTCTTGATTTGCATTTCCCTTATGATAAAGGATATTGAGCATTTTTTCATATGATTTTTGGCTGTTTGTATGTCTTCCTTTGAGAGTTGTCTGTTCAGCTCATTTGTCCATCATTTAATTTTTTTTTTTTTGTAAGCTGCTTGAGTTCCCTGTATATTCTGGTTATCAGTTCCTTATCTGAAGGAGGGTTTGCAAATATATTCTCCCATTCCAAAGACTGTCAATTCAATTCAGTCTAATTATTGTTTATTTTGCTGTGCAGAAGTTTTTTGCTTAATATATTTTTATGAAATTGTACCATGTGTTTTATGTTAAGCTAAATGTTATTAAAAAAGAGAAAAAGATAAAAAAATATTAAAAAGTATAAATTAAGAGGCTAGCCTTGTAGCCTAGTGGTAAAGGGAACCAGATCCTATGCGGGCATAATTTGAGCTCTAGCCTCTGCAGTTTGGAAACCCACCAGATGCATGTGCATGTGTGCTCAAAACCCCAACAGGATGGAGAAAGGGAGATGAGATTGTGATGTGACCATATTCCACTGGGGAGTGCTTTCTCTCTCTCTCTCTCTGAACTGCACAAGCCCTCTGATAATTTTAAAAAAGTTTGTAAATAAAAAAAAGTTACAGCAATGTTCATTTCTTTTGAAGAAAATTATTTTATAATAAATCTTGTGTAGCCTCAGTGTTCAGTGATATAAAAAATACATTAGTGTACATGATGCCCTAAGCTTGCACATTTACTCAGCACTTACTCCCTGACTCACCCAGATCCAACTTCTAGTCCTGCAAGCTCCATTGATGGAAAATGCCTTATATAGATATACCTTTTTTTTTTTTTTTTCTTTTTTTGGAGAGGTTTTTGCTATAGGGCACGTGCGCTCGCCAGACAGACAGAGAGAGACAGAGAGATAGAAAGCAGGAAATCACCCCCCAGGGGGGATGGCCATGCCGCAATCCCTTCTCCTCCATTCTCCTCTCGGGATCTTGGGCACGCATGCACACGCGCCCGGCGTGAGTTTAAGCCGCCGGGTCCGGGACTCGAACCGCGGTCGACTACGTGGGAGTCCAGCGACATAGCCATTACGCTAACTGCTGGTCCCGCTAGGTATACCTTTTTTAAAAAAAATTGCCAGAGGGCATGTGTGTTCATGAGAGAGAGAGAGAGAGAGAGAGAGAGAGAGAGAGAGAGAGAATTCTCCAATGGGATCTGGTCATACTGCAATTTCTTTCTCTATTCCTCTTTCCTTTCAGGACTTTGAGCACTCATGCATACACACACACACACATCTGATATGTTTCTCAAGCCACAGGGGCTTGGACTCAAACTGGTTGGCAATGTGGGATCCAGCTATCTTAACATTTGAGCCGTTGGACTAGCCCCAGGTGTACCATTTTTTATCTTTTAAACTGTATATATATATAATATTTTTTTACTGTACCTGTTCTGTGTTTAGATGCACAAATACTTACCATTGTGTTACAGTTGTCTACAGTATTCAGTACAGTAACAATGCTGTGTTTGTGGCCTAGGGCAAGAGGCCACACAATATAGCCTAGGTCTGTAGTAGGCTATGCCATCTAGGTTTGTGTATGTACACTCAGTGATGAAATAGCCCAATGATGCATTTCTCAGAATGCATTCCTGTCATTAAGTGATGTATAAATATATTATAGTAAAATTGTATGTTATTTTAGTAATAAGATTAATAATATTATCTGAAATAAAATAATAGAGATTTTCTCACAATATTATGATGTGCAGAAAAAAGTTAATTAAAGGTGTCAGTGATTTCAAATTTACTAAACATAAAGTGCAAAGGCTACTGACAATTTTAATTAAAAGAAAAGATGATATATATGAAAAAAATTCTTTAGAATAAAACCAGTGACATGGTGTTCAAGACAGAAATGGCTGAGAAACTGATTAAGTCTGCGAGTACGCATCCGGAGTAATTATTCTGTTTATGTTATTTTCTAATGCATAGCTTTGATGCATGGTGTATTTGTTACATTCTAGAAAGTCTAACACTTGTACTTTAATTATAATTGATCTAAAAACATGAAGTGGTTATTATTCTGTAATTTTCTGCTTTGCCTGTCCAGAACTGTTAGGAATGAATGGTCACCCAGAAATGGTCCACGTTAAACTCTGGGTGTGAGAGGTTTAATCACATTGCTTTCCAGTTTTGGGGAATCTTTTGAAGATTATCAGATCATCAGAATCAATACATCAGAATCTTTAACACCTTGAAACAATTTCTTTGTTAGATAGTTTGCCTAGGTCTCTAAAAATTCAGCACTTGGAGCTAGCCCTGTTGCTCTGGGACCTCAATGTCTGAGTCTTGTTGTTTTAAAAGGAGGAAAATAGCAGTGAAATTTCCAATGACAACGGTGGCCCTTGATAGTAAGTTCTGACCCCTGTGAAGAAAGAAAAGTCAAGGCAGAATATAAGATTTCTCACTCATCCCCGTGCAATACTGTAGAGTCCTCTTGATTCTTTTCTTATTTTCAGTGTCACTGTTTTCTTAAATTTTTATTATTCCTCACACCAATAAAGAATAGTATTATAATATTATTCTAATAATAGTATTAGAATGGATTTACCTTCTGATGGTGTCATCATTTTCTAATATATATATATGCTAATCAATTAACATGATACACCATATTTCCATAACAAAAGATAAAAATCATATGATCATCTCAGTTGATGCAGGAAAAGCATTTGACATCAACACCCTTTATGATAAAACTCTTGGTAAGATAGGAATAGAAGAAATTTACCTCAGTGTAATAAAGACCACATATGACAAGCCCATAGCTAACATCATACTCAAAGGTAAAACTCAAACTAGAACCTTTTCTTCTAAGATCAGGAACAAGGCAAGAATTTCTGCTGTCATCACTTTTATTCCTAACCAGAGCAATTAGGCAAGAAGAAGAAGGAGAAAAAACCAAAAACAAAAACAGAAGTTATCCAAATTGAAAAGGAAGAAGTAAAATGATCTCTGTGGTTGACATGATTTTATATGTAGAAAACCTAAAGACTCCACAAAAAACTGCTAGAACAGTAAGGCTGTAGGATACAAAAATGAACATTAACAACTTGTATTTGTCTACAGTAAGAACCAATCATTAAAAAAGAAAGTTATGAAAACAATTCCACTTATAAAAGCATTAAAAACAATGAAATACTTAGAAATATACTTAACTAAGGAGGTGAAAGACTTGTCCACTGATAACTACAAAGCATTGAGGAAAGAAATGAAAGGACACAGACACACTAAGTAGAAAGACATTACCTGTTTATGAATGAGAAGAATTGATATTGTTAAAATGGTTATAATATTTGTAGTTTTATCAACAGTACTAGGGAGAAATGTTCACCTGTTTAAATATCCATTTTGTAAGACAAATGATAATGTGATTGAATGTATGGAAGAAAATGAAATGAAAAAAAATAAATAAAAGAAAAAAATGGTTATAATATTCAAAGCAATCTGCAGATTCAATGCTGTCCCATGAAAATCCCAAGGGTATATTTTACAGAAATAGAAAAAAATGATCTTAAAATTTACATGGAAGCACAAAGGACCCCAAACAGCTAAACAATTTTGAGAAAAAACAAAACAAAACAAAACAAAAACCAAGTCGAAGGCATCACAATTCTTCCTGATTTCAAAATACTTTACAAAGTTATAGTAATTAAACTAGTTTGGTACTGACTTAAAGACAGACTTAGAGACTAATGAAGCAAAATAGAGTCCAGAAATAAATCCACACATAGATGGTCAATTGATACTTGACAAGTGTACAAAGAATACACAATGGGGCAAGAACTGTCTCATTACCAAGAGACTGGAAAAATTGGTTATCTACATTCAACAGACTGAAAGTAAATCCTTATCTTATATCAGACACAAAAATCCACTCAAAATGAATTAAAGAATTAAACATAAGACCCGAAACTGTAAGAAAAAGAAAACCGGGAAAGATCTTGACATTGATCTTGGAAATGATTTCTTACATATGCCATCAAAAGCATAGGCAATAAAAGTGAAAAATAGATGAGTGAAATTGCATCAAACTAAAAAGCTTCTGCACATCAAAATAAACAACAGAATGAGAAATGCAACCTAGGGGGGCGGGGCGGGGCCCGCGGTGACCGCGGCGGCGGAGGCGGCCGCGGCGTACTCGCGGCGCCCGCGCTCCCCGCCCGGGGGCGGGGCCCGCGGCGACCGCGGCGGCGGAGGCGGCCGCGGCATGCTTGCGGCACCCGCGCCCCCCGGCGGCGCCCGGGGGCGGGGGGACTCCCTTCTACTCTCCGTGTGAGGGGGCCTGGTCAGCCCGGCCCCCGCTGCCTCTCTGGCGCAGGGTCTGTCCTGCGCTCGGCGCCGACACGGGCTGGTGGCTCCAGAAGGCCGAGGTCGCCGTCCTTTCTGTCTCTGACCGGGCGGGTGAATGGGAGATGGCGAGGGCTCCTGGGCACATTCGCGCGCTCGGGGCTGGCGTGTGGCCGTTGGGCCTGTGCATGGCCGCTGGACTGGCGCGGGGCCGCTGGGCCTGCGGGTGGCCGCTGGGCGCACGCGTAGCCCCTGGACTTGCGAGTGGCCGCCGGGTCTGACTGTGGCTGCTGGGCTTGCGCCTATGTGGGGCTGCCGGGCCTGCTCCCGGCCATCGGGCCTGCTCCTGTGAGTGGCCGTCGGACCTGCACCTATGCACGGCTGCCAGGCCGGAGCGTGGTTGCCGGGCCGTATGGCTGCCGGGCCTGCGGGTGGCCGCTGGGCGCACACGTGGCCCCTGGACTTGCAAGTGGTCGCCGGGTCTGACTGTGGCTGCCGGGCTTGCGCCTACGCGGGGCCGCCGGGCCTGCTCCCGGCCATCGGGCCTGCTCCTGTGAGTGGCCGTTGGACCTGCACCTACGCACGGCTGCCAGGCCGGAGCGTGGTCGCCGGGCCGTATGGCCGCCGGGCCTGCGTGTGGCTCCCGGGCCTGCGAGTCGCCGCTGGTCCTGCCCGCGGCCGCAGGGCTTGCGCCTGTGTGTGGCCACCGGGTCTGCGAGTGGCTGCCAAGCCTGAGCATGGCCGCCGGGCCTGCGCCTGCGGGTGGCCGCCGGGCCTGTACCCGTGTGTGGCCGCCGGGCATGTATGCGGCCACCGAGCCTGCGCGTAGCCGCCAGGCCTGCCCGTGGCCGCTGAACCTGCACCTGTGCGCAGCCGCCGGGCATGCGTGTGGCTGCCGGGCCTGCGCGCCGCCGGGCTTGTGCCCACGTGGGGCCGCCAGGCCTACACCCGGACGTGGCCACTGGGCCTGCACAAGCGCGTGGCCGCCGGGCCTGCGCGTGACCGCCGGGCATGCGCGTGGCTACCGAGCAGGCACCCGGGCGTGGCCAATGACCCAGCACGCGACCGCCGGACCAGCGTGTGGCTGCCGGTCACGAGTGGCAAACTGAAGCTGAAAACAAGGATTAAGATCTTGCAAATATAAGCAACAGAAAGAATCTTTAGATATCTTAAACCAATTGAGAAATATATTGTATAGGAGGATTTTCGCTGCCTATGGGCAATGAGAAGATGATGGTTACCAGCCCTGCATTACCTCAGGGAAAACAAGAACTACTCTTCCATTCTTGCGGAAGCCAGATTCTCGAGGATGACTCACACTGCAGATCCCCACAACACCATTCTCGGTAATCACAGGATAGAGGCCCTGTCGCATCAACTGATAACCATCTCTGCCTACCAGAACTGCACCCCTAGAACCGTATTCCACAGAGACTCACCTACAACCGCGGAACTGCACGAGACCCACCCTTGACCCAACCCTGAACAGAATCTATGTTTCTTATTGTGGAAAACTCTATGAGCTCATAATAGAATAAGAAAAAAAAGGGGTGAAAGATCTGGAGGGTATGGTCACAGGGATGACAACTGCGGATGCTGGAGACAGCATGGGAGAGGTAATGAGAATGAGTGATCGTTCAGGGAACGATCATCACGTTTGATGGACACAGGGATGAGGGGTGGTCTGTAGATGATGATGTATGTGATGGTATCACTGTCTTGTCTAGTGTGAACTGCACTCATGCTGGAAAAAACCATTCTGTACACTGTAAAGATGTGCAATGAAAAAAAATAATGATAATAATAATAATAATAATAATAATATCAGCACTCTGGCAGAGGGAGAAAGATCTGATGATATGATAGCGGAAAGGACAAATGTGGACACCAGAGGCTGTAAGGGAGGGGAGTGGGTAGTCGGGAGTGGGTGGTGGAGGGTGGGCGTGGGGGGAAAGGGAGGAGTCATTTGTCACCAGAAAATGTAGGGTTCTCTGTTGAAAACTAGATACATGTATGTATACTGTACACATCATGATGAGAACTTTATGTAAAATGAATGTGATTGATCTGAGAAAGAAAATAAAGGGAAAAAAAAGAGAAATGCAACCTATAGTATGGGAGAAAATATTTTCAAATTATGTATCTGATAAAGGGTTCATATCCAAAAATACATAAGAAACACAACTCAATAGCAAGAAACCCTATTGAAAAATGAGCAATAGTCTTGAACAGATATTTCTTAAAAACAAAACAAAACAAAACAAAACATAAATAGTTGGGGACCAGCAAGTGGCATGGTGGTTAAGACACTGGATACTTCCACATGGCCAACTGTGGTTCAAGTCCCGGACCTGATGGCTTGTTTTCTCACTTTCCCTCTCTCTCTCTCTCTGTGCGTGTGTGTGTGTCTCTCTAGTCAAATTAAAATAAAATAAATGAATAAATAAATTAAAATAATTCTTTAAAAAACATATATATGGTCAAAAGGTGATATCAAAAGGTGATTAACAGCACTAATGGCCAGAGAAATGAAAACAAAACTTCAGTAAGATATTACTTCACACTTGTTAGGATAGGGGCCAGAATGTTTTTTTAAAAATGCAAACACAATCCTGTGACTTCCTGCTTAAAATCTTCCAAAGCTGCCCAATTGCCCTTAAGGATAAAACTGTGACATTTAGTATAGCAAATATGGCCTTATAATTTGGCCCCACCTACATTTTAATTTTTTTCTCTTCCCAATCCCTCATTTGAACCTTGTTTTCTTTTTTGAACCTTATGTTTTTGACATAAGATTTCTTTTTTAAAGTTTCTCTGCAGAGTAAGACTTTTTATTGATTTATAATTTTCCCCATGTTGTTCCCTCAACCTTGAGAGCCCTTGTCACAATGTATTTTTTCTTTCTTTCTTTTTTTATTTTAATACAAAAATGTGTCATGACTTTTCTGACAACCCAATAGTACCTGGTATAAATCTACCTAACTTTTAAGGGCCACATTTCCACTTAAAGCTTTACTTGGAGTTCTCTGAATCTTTCTTCACACTTTGAAGTCTGAGTCAAGGATTTTGGCTTTGGGCTCATTGGTAGCTGTGGATTGTCAGCTGTGTGAATTTCTCTAGAACAAGCTCTATGGCAAGTGTAGAATGAAGGTTAAGATGACTTCCCTGGCTTGGTGGAGAGCTGACTTGCCCTGTCTGAAAGGATTGTTTCTTTCAGGTTCTGGTATAGTTGGGAGGAAGTTCAAGAAGGTCTGCAGGAGATAGGGAGTACAATACTAGTCCTGGTGCCTGTGAGCAGAGCCCTTGGTCCCTCTAGAAGCTCCTAGTATGATGGGGGACACACCTTGCATGCTCAAGACGTAGATATAAACTGTCACAACATGAGCCACCTCATACTGATCACTGTGACTTCACTGGTCTTTCTGTCAAGCACCTATTGGCACTGCTTTGGTGGGATGGTTCACTGAGTGGACACAAGCTGATTAGCCACCTTGGTCAAGTGTACTAGGCATAGTCATAAGGCAAAGAGGGTGAATTTTACATTCACACACCAGAAATGCATCTTCGAATAAATGACTAAAGTTTTGAATAATCTTGGTGAGAGATATCAAGGATGTATGAAGGCTGAGCTGATGTTGGGAGTAGTCAAATGCCATTAAGTGCCATAGTGAAGAAGAGGCACTTCCTCATGAGGAGAGGGATTTAAGTAGAAAATAGGGCTTGACCACACCAGTACAAGGCTTTGTGGTTTGCATGCCCTACTAAAAAGGTTCTAAAATCATTTTAAAAGGAACATTTCCACATATATTTTTGGGTTTACATAAACTCTTTTGGGATAAGCTTTGCCTTCCAGAGCAAATAATCTGAAGAGGGTAATGGTCACTTAGATATAGAAGTTCTAGTTTATTTGAGGCAAAGCCATTATCTCTCTCTTCACTTTATTGTCACATATCTTGGATTTGGCCTTAGCAAGGCAACTGACATATGTAGTGAAAGGTAGGCTCATTCATTCCAAAGGGATGGAGGGCTGGTCCCGGAAACTGTGAGGAGGTGGTGAATTTCAGATTCTTGAAAGATGAAACCCATGTGGCAAAGACAGAAATTAGGGGAGATAGAAGTGCGGACCTAAATTAGACACTGTTTAGTATGAATCTTGGATGTAGAAGGGAAGAGGCAAAACCCAGGCCTTATTAGCTAGTGGAGGTGACCTTGGGGCTACCTTCTCGGCTCCCTGCCTTCATCTACTTTTGGCAATTAGAGCCACTTCCTAAGTACTGGTGGGGCATGAATCTGGTCTGGATTCTTGACAAATTCCAGTCCTCTTGAGCCATTCTTTCAATCCCCAGAGGCACCAGAGAGTCAAGCCCAGTTACATGACTTGTCAATTCTCTCATGGAAATAACTTGGACAAATAGGACTTTGAAGTTCCTGTTAGTTTATGTATAAGCAAGGGTTAGTGGAGGGAGCTGGGGAAAAAGAGCTGCCCAATGGTGTGTGAAGGGCATAAAGGTTCCTGTTCCTGTTGAGATTCCAGAAACCTAAGGAGGTCATCGTGTTCTGAAGTGCCCCAAATGCCCCGAATCCCTGCCTGGTTCTTTCTGTCTCTCTCTTGGGTAGAATTACATTCCCTTCTCCTATTCCTATTCTGAGGTGGTAGCAAGGAAGAGACCAGCTGGATACCTGGAAGAATTTAGCTTTGTTAATGATTTAGATTCTTAGAGGGGAAGGGGCTTAGGTGGATGTCATTCCCTTCACACCTGTTAGACTGACAGGGAGGAGGGAAGCAAATATTCCTGTCTCATGTGTAGTGGACAGTATCGCGCATAGTAAGGCTGGGGTAAATTCTTTACTCGGTCTTTATTTTTTCTGTAAATGTGTATTTGTGTAATTTTGCCATATGGATATATGCTATGGTTGTAAATTTGTAAGTACACATATCTCAAGGTTATAAATAAATACATATACCTCTTGTGTCCAATCTTTTTAAATATTTCCTTTTAATTTATATTTTAAAAATCACATATTTAATATATCAACAGTCACTTTTCAAAAGTCCAGCTCAGCTCCCCAGATATCTGTGGATCTCTAAGGGGCCTCTATTTTTATGACCAGTTTCTCCTCTTCCTGTACAACTGCCAGTCTCATTGGTACCTTGTTCCCTACAACTATTCTATCAAACTTTGAATGGTCCCAGATATCTGATGTAGTCTTTTTGTCATAGCATCTCCTAAGAACAACAAACTTGCAGCTATTGTGTGAGACAGGCTCTTGCTGAAGTTTTGGGTTGACATCACAATACAACAAAAATTTTACATTGACTATTAATCACCCTCAACCTATGGCCATTGTCTATGGCTGAGAGAATTTCTTGCTGTCTATTTTCATTTTCCCATAAGGCATCTCTTCTAGACTACAGCTATCTCCTGTTATTGTCTCTCTCCTCAAATCTCTTTCTTAATTGCTTTAACTTTGTGAAAGGCACTCATTTATTCACAGAACAAGTGTTTATTGAGTGCTTACCAGATGCCAGTCACAAGTCTACCTGCCAGTTAGTTTAGTTCTGTCTTGTTTCCTAGGATCATCTCACTTCTCTCCAGAAAAAGGGCTTTTAGAGGTGCCCATGGTATATTTTAAAGAAGAACAAAAGCCCCAAACCAAAAAACCAAACAAAACCCTCAAAACAAGACAAAACAAAACACATGAAAAATATCTGTTCCTGGATTAAAGTTGCCAATATTCTATATAACAAGAGGTCTGTAGTGAGTTATTTTTGTTATGTAATTTTCTTTCTCTTCCTTCCTTCCTTCCTTCCTTCCTTCCTTCCTTCCTTCCTTCCTTCCTTCCTTCCTTTCTTTTTCTTTCTCTTTCTTTCTTTCTTTCTTTCTTTCTTTCTTTCTTTCTTTCTTTCTTTCTCTCTCTCTCTCTCTCTCTCTCTCTCTCTCTCTCTCTTTCTTTCTTTCTTTCTTTCTTTCTTTCTTTCTTTCGGTTTTTGCTCTAGGGTGTATGAGCTACAAGAAGAAACAGTGAGAGGAAAAGTGGGAAATTACGCCCCAAAGGGGATGGTCATGCTGTAATCCATTCTCCATTCTTCTCTTGGGATTTTGGGCACACATGCACTCACACCTGGTGTGATTTTTAAGCCACTGGGTCCAGTACTCAAACTGTGGTTAGCCATGTGGGAGTCCAGCGCCTTTAGCACCATACCACCTGCTGGCCTTGCTATGGAATTTTCTATCTCTGGGGTTTGTAATGGGGATTAAACTGCAGAAGAAATGTGTGCATGTGCATGCACATATATGTCAATTGGGAGATCAGGAGGGAGTCCCAGCTGAAGGGTGAGGAGATTCCCTGGGCAGTAGATGATGATATATGTTCATAGTAAGTTCTGACAGTGGTATCAGGCTCTGGCTTTCCCTCTCTCCCAGGCTCCCAGGACACTCTAGCTTTCTGACCCCAGAGACCAGCACTGCCTAGCAAATCCCATTTGGGAGGCAAGGTAGTTTCATGACTGTTGGAGGGAAATGGACTATGTTACCAACAAGTTCTTGAGGTGGGGTATAAGAGAGTTCCCAGATAGGGAGTGAATCAGGGTCAGGGAGATTTCTGCCTATCTTCTCTGGAGGCCCATTTTTTTTTTTTTTTTGAGAGATTTTTTTTTGCTATAGGGCGTGTGCACTTGCCAGACAGTGAGAGAGACAGAGAGATAGAAAGCGAGAAATCACCCCCCAGGGGGGATGGCCACGCCGCAATGCCTTCTCCTCCATTCTCCTCTCAGGATCTTGGGCACGCATGCACATGTGCCCGGCGTGAGTTTAAGCCACCGGGTCCGGGACTCGAACCGTGGTCGACTACGTGGGAGTCCAGCAACATAGCCATTACGCTAACTGCTGGTCCCCCTCTGGAGGCCCATTTTGAGAAGTAGGGGGTAAATTGGGACACTCTATGAGCAGGGGTGTGAAGTCACCACGTTTAGTCCAGAACTCTTGCTTTTGAGGCAGCAGCACAGCGTGGGTCTTAGGGCCAGAGTATTCAGATTTGAAGTCCATCTTGCTGATAATTTCTTGAGTGAGCTTTAGGCTTTTGTATCTGAGAGCTAGGCATGACAGGATTCTTACCCTCTAGTTCTAATGAAAGTTGAATGAAAGAACTGGAGGTTAATCTAGTCGGTAAGATAAAGGAGGTCAGAATGGATAGATTAGGGTCTGACATAGTTCATGGACATTGGGTGTAGAAAAGAGGGTATACTTCAGGCATAGATACTGCCATGTCAGCTCAGACAAATTTGGCATCTGGCTGGGAGATGGGAAGAAGGAGAGGTGCTATCAGTTGAGGGTTTCAGTGCAAAAGCGTATGAGAGATAGGATGTGTATGTGTGTATATGTGTGTGTGCTGTATCTGAGGGTATATGCATATGTTACATGTTTGTGTGTTGTATGTGTAGTTATATGTATATTGTGTATCTGTTTTATCTGTGAGTGTGTAAGCATGTTGTCTGTTTGATAAACTTTAATTTTCTAGGGCCATTCTTAGGAGATGTGTCCCAAACAGCAGAAATGTAAACAGGTGAGGCCCACAGCCTGGGGAGCCTGCGGAATATCAAAGGCTGAATCAGAAGGGGCCCCATAATGTAGTTTCCTGATGCTTTCTTGCCTCTGCAAGTCTCTTGAGTGACACTCTGGGCTTGGGGCTTGTAGCTGGGTGGGTGGACTACTGGGGAGAGGTGGGCTCCCAGGTGACTTGGAAAAAGCTTCTCTTGCAGGTCCATGTCCCTACACTCCCCACCCCTGTCCCCACAACCTGCTTTTACTTTAACCTTGGGAGCGGGCAGAACCAAGCCAAAGTAAATATCACGCTGGTGCTAGCACTGAATCTAGAAAATGCTTGCCAAAGAGCAAAGGAAATACCCCCCAGGCAGCAAACGGTAGATTAATGGATTTGGGGCCAGGTGATAGAGAGAGAAAAGGAACTGAAGGTCAACAATGAGACTTTGAAGAAAAATGTTCAGGTAAAAAGTTGTGTTTGTAATCATTCTTGTATTAAGAACTTGTTGGAGCTTTTAAAAGAATATGGTAATTTAGATTTCTTTTTCTGGGTTGGGAGTTAGGGTCATTATTTCTCACCTCTTTTATTTTTTGAGAGGTTTTTGCTATAGGGCACGAGCACTCACCAGAAAGACAGAGAGAGAGAGACAGAAAGCGAGAAATCACCCCCCAGGGGGGATGGCCACACCACAATCCCTTCTTTTCCATTTTTCTCTCAGGATCTTGGGCACGCATGCACATACGCTGGGCGTGAGTTTAAGCCACCGGGTCCAGGACTTGAACCACTGTCGAGTACATGGGAGTCCGGTGACATAGCCATTATACCAACTGCTGGTCCCTTTTTCTAACCTCTTTCTAAGAAGGCAGAATCTTAACAGAAAAACAGAATACCTGTTTACATGTTTCCTTTAGAAGGCCACATCCTATAATAATGGCCGTGTGTTGCATATGAAATTTTGTAGTTAATCAATATTAAGTAAATTTGTTTGAACAATCTAAAAAAAAAAAAAAAAAAAGGGAACTGAAGGATTCTTTGGGAAGGTGGCCTGAGCCCTGTGTCTGTTTCTGAGGATGTTCCCTCCGGTGTTTCATAAGGAATCTTTGGGGTAGGACTCAGGGTTCTGGGTGAAGATTTTGGAACTGACAGTATCTGCTCATATCAAGGAATGTGTAAATGAATCAGGAGAGAGGGATGAGCAGGGTTTGCCACAGGGGCGAGGTGTGGAAAGTAAGGATGGGCAGAGACACACAAAGAGATAAAGATACATGCAAAGAAAGATAGGAAGAAAGAGATCAATAGGGAGAGATTGATTTCAGGAGTTTGAAAGTTAAGAGATCTAGAGTGAGAGACTCACAAAGGAATAAAAAGAAAATAAAATCTGATTTCAAGAAAGAATGGGAGGGCACCAGGAGCTAGTGTAATGGCTATGTCGCTGGACTCCCACGTAGTCGACTGCGGTTCGCGTCCAGGACCCAGTGGCTTAAAACTCACACCGGGCGCGTGTGCGTGTGTGCCCAAGATCCCGAGAGGAGAATGGAGGAGAAGGGATTGTGGTGTGACCATCCCCCCTGGGGGGTGATTTCTAGCTTTCTGTCTCTATGTCTCTCTCTGTCTGTCTGGCAAGCGCACGCGCCCTATAGCAAAAACCTCTCCAAAAAAAAAAAAAAAAAAAAGAATGGGAGAAAATATGATGGACTAATATTATGAATTTCCTTCCACTATAAAACAAGTAGAACCTGCATCGAATGTATCTTTTATTGTGAGAAGCCAAAAAATTCTCCGTGGGGCAAACTTTCTCAGACAAACCATGACCTAAGACTAGAGTGGTAAGCATTTAGTTATTTCTGCTCGGTAAGGAGATTCAGGGGCATCTGAAAGTTCAAAGTTCTCAGCTCAATCAGGTCTCCTCAAATATTCTTCTTCCAGGGTCCCTCTCCTTTCTGACCCTTGCCCTAAAAGAAGCCTGGAGGGATTCAACCTTTAATCAGCACTGCAACTCTGAAACACTTCCAGTCTCATCCTGGCCATCATTTATAGTGGTATCTTCCCTGTGGCCGCAGGAAGTAGGAGAATCCTTCGAATCTGCCATGAAGGCCTTGGGTTCTCCACATGTTCTCAGTTGTATATTTATAGTTTCTTCTCTCACTTCCTCTTTTCTAACTACACACTGTAGCACTGCAAGAAGGAGGCAGGGGACTCTGATTTTTATAAAACATCATTGTTGTCATGACAACTAAATGCCAGAGTCATTCATCTCTGGATGCTCTCCTTGCTCTCCACCTGCACTTCTTCCTTTGTGACCACTTGGTGATAATTTGTAGCCAGATCCGAACAGGGATTCCTGATGTCTTAGTTTCCTAAGGCAAGGACGGATATCTTGCCTTATGTTGAGAAAACCACCACCCCTGAGTGACCTTGCCACGCCAATGCACAGCACCTCAGAAGAGTAATGCATAGAATGTAGAAGATGTATCTGAGACACCATAACATCTTCCTTATATGGTGATAAGGTGGATAATGGAGTGCTCATAGATTAGGATATTCCTTTCCTCCTTTCCTCTCCTTTACCTATTAATTTTGTAGCAGCCAAAGGCTATGAGCTGTTCAGGCCACTGCTGACATGCTATTAATTTTTCTAGCAGCATGTTCATTATCAAAACTGATGTAAGAATATTTAGCAAAATGAATAGAATAATCACAGTTGGAAGAATTAGAAAAGTGAGTCAAATCTGTATTGAAAGTCACTGGGTGGAAAATGCTGGGGAAACTCTAGGAAACATCAGAGTAGGCAAAGACTCCTTAAATAAGACACCCAAAGCACGGGCAATAATCTCTAAAATAGACAAGTGGGACTATATCAGACTAAGAAGTTTCTGCACAGCAAAGGACACAGTAACAAGCGTGAATCGACAACCCTCAGAATGGGAGAACATTTTTGTAAAATATGCCTCAGACAAGGGACTGATAACCAGAATATACAGGGAACTCAAGTGCCTTATGTGAAAAAAGAAATAACCCAATTAAAAGATGGTAAGATGAGTTAAACAAAAATCTCTCTAAGCAAGACATATGAACAGCCAAGAAGCATATGAGGAAATGCTCAACATCCCTTATCATAAGGGAGATGTAGATTAAAACCACAATGAGATACCACCTAACCCCTGTCAGAATGGCAAAGATTAAAAGTATAAAAAGTGGTAAGTGTTGGCGGGGATGTGATGAAAAGGGAACTCTCCTACACTGTCAGTGGGAATGCAAACTGGTTCAGCCACTGTGGAGAACAATATGGAGGTTCCTCAAAGTTCTACAAATAGAACTACCATTTGATCCAGCAATCCCACTTCTGGGTACCTATCCAAAGGACAGGAGAATGCTCAGTCAGAAAAGCGCTTGCACATCAATGTTTATTGCAGCATTATTTACAATCGCTAAGACAAGGAACCAACCCAAATGTCTGCAAACTGATAAATGGATTGAAAAAGTGTGGCACATATACTCTGTGGAATACTACTCAGTCATAAAAAAACAATAAAACCCTGACATTTGATAGGAAGAGGTTGGATATGGAGGATCTATTGCTGAGTGAAGTAAGCCAGGATATGAAAGAAAGATATTGTATGTATCCACTTAATATATACCGACTATCCACACTTTATGGTAGAGATAGAAATATTGGAGGGCATAAAAGCAGTGAAAATATTTAGCGATGATAAGACAGTGTGGAACAGAGCAGGAGAAGAAAAGCATATGGAGAAGGATAGCAAGAGAACAAATAAAGAGGCATGACATTAGTGGGATATAGATATAGTTTATTACCTGTTGATGATGATGTGTATAGTATTCTCAACTGGACTGATCTGAGAAGTATTTTATGTTGGGTAAAGTCTTTTTAAATAGTGATAGAATGTTTGAAAAATAACTGGAATAATAATAATCTGAAAAAAAAAAGCTATTGGATAATGATGATAGGGATTTTAATGTCTTTGTATTGACTGATATGCATGGTATTCCTTCTGGAAAAAGAAATGTAATACGCTATAAAGTTATATGTGATTCAATGTAATATAAACAAGATTATGATAATAATAAATAAATTGAAAAAATACATATTTTAAATATTTCAATAAAAATGAACAACTAAAAAAAAAAAAAAGAAAGTCACTGGGATTGACTGATTTAGACCTGAATTACATCTAAGCTTTAGAGTAGTGTTTCTCAACATTTCCATGGTGAAGAGTTAATTTTTAAAGTTTTCAATATACTGTAGACTGATATCTGTATCAGCGTAATTTTGGCATAAAATGAAGCAAAAATGCAAACAAAATATAAACTCTAATGGTCTATTATTAGATTCAGAAGATATAAAATTACTCATTTGAATTGCTGTAAAAGTTTTTGAAGATTCATTCTCAAATCCTATAGACAGAATAATGGCCCCTTAAGAATGTATATATCCTACATAGCAAAGGGATTTTGCTGCCCAGTGGCTTGAAAGACAACCAGGCATATGTGTGTGTTTGTGCGCCAAATCCTGATAGGATGGAGAGATGGAGGAGAAGGACTGGGGCAAGACCACGCCATATTGTGGGTGGGGGGTGCTTTCTCTCTCTTTTTCTTTCTCTCTCTCTCTCTCTCTCTGGCAAGTGCATGTGTCCTCTGGCAAATAATAATAATAAAAAAAGCACATGATTTGATGTTATTTGAATTATTCCAGACCATAGAGAAAGATAACAAGCTCCTCAATTCATTTAATGAGTTTTGGGTCTTATATTATACTAATATAAAAATCTAATGAAAGATAATATAAAAATAAAGCTATAAAGAATTCCACTTATCGGGAACCAGCAGTTAGCGTAATGGCTATGTCGCTGGACTCCCACGTAGTCGCCCGCGGTTCGCGTCCCGGACCCAGTGGCTTAAAACTCACGCCGGGAGCGTGTGCGTGAGTGCCCAAGATCCCGAGAGGAGAATGGAGGAGAAGGGATTGTGGCGTGACCATCCCCCCTGGGGGGTGATTTCTCGCTTTCTGTCTCTAATGTCTCTCTCTGTCTGTCTGGTGAACACATGCGCCCTATAGCGAAAATCTCTCCAAAAAAAAAAGAATTCCACTTATTAACGTAGAGGTCATAATTCTAAACCAGACATGTTAGCAAATGAAATAGGCATTATATTTATTATATTAAAAGACTAGTGTACTATGAATAAGTATGGCATAGCAATAGATGTAAGGATGATTCTTTATAGAAAATCTTATTAAAATATTTTAAAATACTTTATTATATCATGAATGAAAGGAGAATATCATATTAGCAGATCTTTCCAACTCAATAGATTCTCCAAAGGCCACTGTTATACTTATCAGTCATTACTAATTAAATGCTAAGTATTAGAATGTAGAAGGCAGGAAACCACATAAAATTATAAAGGCGATTTATAAATTTAGCGATTTAAAAATTCAGTAACAGGGGCTGGACAGTAGCACAGTGGTAAAACATAGCACTCTGCAAGGCTGCCCACTGCAAGGCTGCCCACATGAGAAGGTTGCTTGTTCTGAACCAGAGACCTCCCTGAATGTGCCCTGCATGCCTTTGCCCATCCTCCAGACTGACTGAGGCTGGGGTGAATTGCGGCCTTAGGACCCAGTTATGGTGTTGTATCCCTCTCTCTGTCTCTCTAGCTCATAGGTTAATAAACAAACTTTAAAAACTGATTTTTATTTTTGAAGAGAGATTTTGATAAAGGGTGTGTACACTCACTGGAAAGACAAGAGAGACAGAAAGCAAGATATCCCCTTGGGGGGAATGGCCATGCCACAATCCCTTTCATCTTGGGATTTCGGGAATGCATACACGCATACCAGACATGAGTTTTAAGCCTTCAAGTCTGGGACTCGAACTGCAGTCAATTATGTGGGAGTCCAGCAACATAATCATTACACCATCTGCTGATCCCAAAATTGATTTTTTTAAACGAGAGATTTTTGCTATAGGGTGCTGTGTGTTTGCAAGAGACATAAAGAGACAGAAAGTGAGAAATCGAACCCCAGGGTGGATGGCCACGTGGCAATCCCTTCTCCTCCATACTCCTCTCAGGATTTTGGGCATGCATGCACATGTGCCTGGTGTGAATTTTTTTTTTTTTTTTGAGAGGTTTTTGCTATAGGGGCGCGTGCGCTCGCCTGACAGAGAGAGACATAGAGACAGAAAGCGAGAAATCACCCCCCCAGGGGGGATGGTCACGCCGCAATCCCTTTTCCTCCATTCTCCTCTTGGGATCTCGGGCACGCATGCACACGTGCCCGGCGTGAGTTTTAAGCCACCGGGTCCGGGACGTGAACCGCGGTCGACTACGTGGGAGTCCAGCGACATAGCCATTACACTAACTGCTGGTCCCGCCTGGTGTGAATTTTAAGCCTCCAGGTTCAAAACTCAAACTATGATAGATTATGTGGGAGTCCATTGATGTAACCATTATGCCACCTGCCGGTTCCTTAAAATTGATTTTTATAATAAAGAAGCATATAGTACAATAATTGACCATGGTTTGGAAGCAAACTTTTTTTTTTTTTTTTTTTTTCTTTTTTTGGAGAGGTTTTTGTTATAGGGCGCGTGCGCTCGCCAGACAGACAGAGAGAGACAGAGAGATAGAAAGCAGGAAATCACCCCCCAGGGGGGATGGCCACGCCGCAATCCCTTCTCCTCCATTCTCCTCTCAGGATCTTGGGCACGCACGCACACGTGCCCGGCGTGAGTTTAAGCCGCCGGGTCCGGGACTCGAACCGCAGTCGACTACGTGGGAGTCCAGCGACATAGCCATTACGCTAACTGCTGGTCCCATCTGGAAGCAAACTTTGACTAATACTTGGGAGGCATGACTGGGAAAGAGAAAATTCAAAATGATACATTTCTTTATTTTGAGTGGCGATCGTAATGATTATTTGTTGATATTTGTAGAGAAATACCTCTTTAAATAGTGTTATTAAAAGTTTAATGTGCTGGGGCCGGTAGGTGGTGTGATGTTTAAAGGCAGTGGACTCCCACATGGCTGACCATGGTTAAGGTCCTGGACCTGGTGGCTTACTTTCTCACTTTCCCTTTCTTTCTCTCTCTCTCTGGTCAAATTATAAATAACAATAAATAAAATAAATAATTCTTTAAAAACTTAATGTGCTAATTGGTAGAATGGCTATACTACATAGATTTTGGCAGAGATTTCAGTTGCTTATCTAATCTTTTTTCCCTTCCTTAGAAAGAGAATGAGGTGGAATATTATGTTTAGCTAAAAGATTACATTTTCCAGCCATCTTTGCAACTAGTTATGTATTAAATAAATATAGTCCCATCAATGTGACTATGTTCCAGCTAATTAAAATAAGTGGAAGTGCTATGTGAAAGTTCAGGGAAGGCTCCTTCAGAGGAGTTGATTCACCTGAAATGCCTTTTTTCATCCTTCCCCTTTTCTTCTTGCTGTGTGGAACATAGGCATGAAGGTGGGAGCCCTAGCGGCCACCTGGTAACTTTGAGAAAAGAAATTACTCTTGAATAATGGGGTGGAAAGAATGAGAGCCTGTGTTCCTGAGGATAGTGGCACTCCATCTCAACCCTAGATTGGCTCCCTCCAGGCTTGTTTTACATGTACTAAAGCTACTCTTATTTTAGAATTACTGCTTGGGGGACCAGCAGATGGCGTAATGGTTGTCACTGAACTCCTACATGGTTGACTGCACTTCGAGTCCTGGACCTGGAGGCTTGAAACTCATGCCAGGTGCATGTGCGTGCATGCCCAAGATCCCAAGAGGAGGGTGGAGAAGAAGGGATTGTGGAGTGGCCATCCCCATGGGGAGTGATTTCTTGCTTTCTGTCTCTCTCTGTCTCTCTGGCATGTGCATGTTCCCTATAGCAAAAATCTCTCTCTTAAAAAAATGTACTGCTGGTACCAGCAGTTAGCATAATGCTAACTGTGGCTGGACTCCATGTAGTCGACTGCAGTTCGAGTCCCGGACCCGGTGGCTTAAACTTATGCTGGGCATGTGTACATTCAGGCCCAAGATCCCGAGAGCAGAATGGAGAAGGGATTGCAGCGTAGCCATCCTCCCTAGGGGGTGATTTCTTGCTTTCTGTCTCTCTCTCTCTCTCTGTCTTTCTGGCGAGCGCAAGCACCCTATAGTGAAAACCTCTCCAAAAGAAAAAATAAAAGTACTGCTTTGCTCAGTAGAATCAAATACTAACTGACATATAGACTCTTGAAAGTCCTAAAGAAAAAATATAAACAGCTACTAAAAACTCAATCGATTTTGGAAAGGTCAGTGAGGGGAAAAAAACCCAAAAAACACAGAAGAAGAAGAGGAAAAAAGCTACAAATTCTATAATAGATGGCAGAGTAAAAAAGTAAATCCAAAAGCATGCCTTTTGTAAGCAATACACTGACAATAAATGGACACAAACAATGGAGGGACAAATATGTGAGGTAAGCGCTACCCCAGAGAAAATAAGGTTAGTCATGGAAGTATCCAACAAAGTAGAATCAAAGCCAAGTTCTTTAACTGGAACAAAGAATATTTTGGAACAAAGAATATTTATATACACACACACACACACACACACACACACACTTCACCAAGAAATTAGAATAGTCATGAACTTTTATGTATCAAAACTGCTTTGATACATAACAAACATCTTTGCTTTAGACAAAGAAAACTATTAAAAATTTAAGGAAAGCAATCATAGTAGGAAACAGTTAAAACCCTTCTTCCAAAAAAAAAAAAAATTGAGTACTTATGGCTTTGCATACAATGAACAAAGAATAAATATTATTTTCAGTTCTTATGGGGAATTAAAAGTGGGTCCTTGATCAATATGAAGGACTAAAGGAAATCTCAATACATCCCTAAGGCTGAAAATGGACAGGCCACATTTCCAATACAATGTAAAACATGTAGAGTTAAAAACAAAATTGAAATGAAAAAAGACCACTTGGAATGGTAAAACAAAGAGCAATTTCTTTTTTTCTTTTTTTCCAATTGAGGCATTTTATTTATATGTGTGTATTATATTCCTAGAAATAGGATCCCAGGGTTTTCCCTGTTTCCATCTTGCTTCTTCATGGTCCCTGGGGTTCTTCATGATGCTGGGGTTGTCAGTACAATGAAACCGAACTGTTGGTATGGGAACAGATTATTCTGCCATTTCTCTAGATCTTTGAATTGCACATCAAATCTGGAGCTGATCACTACACACTGTTTAACCTGCCAGTGAGGTCCATGACAATTTTTCCAGCTCTCTGGTCATCAATGATTTTAAATTCACCAATGTAACCATGCTTCATCATCAGTTAGAAACTGGATAATGACTTGGGGGCACAGCCTAATGAGAACCTGGCATTTGCCAATCTTTCCAGCATTTTTCTTTTTTTTTGGGGGGGGTGGGAGAAGCATTTGCTATAGGGTGCGTGTGCTCGCCAGAAAGACAGAGAGAGACAGAGAGACAGAAAATGAGAAATCATCCCCCAGGGGGATGGCCACGCTGCAACCCTTCTCCTCCATTCTCCTCTAGGGATCTTGGACATGCGTGCACACACGTGCCTGGCATGAGTTTAAGCCACTGGGTCCGGGACTCGAACTGCTGTCGACTACATGGGAGCCCATCGGCATAGCCATTACGCCAACTGCTGGTCCTATCAATCAGCATGGTTGATACTCTTGAGGGTATCAGCCAGAACTTTCATGTGCACCATACTGGTGGCACTGAAAGATGGTGGAAAGAGGAAGAGCAGATTGCCAAATAGTTCTTGGTTAAGGGGAAAACATGAACATTCAATTACAGGCTATTTGGAAATTGACAACATGAGCCCTTAATATCTTTTTTTTTTTTTTGCTTTCTTATTTATTTATTTTTTTATGAATTTACTTATTTTTATATACATTCAATGACATCGTTTAGCTTATGAAGTGAACATTTCAATATGTGAACAATTCTACCCAGTCCCGTTAATCAAAGTATCTTCAACAGATTACATCACACCTCTCCATCCCGTAAATGCTCTGCCTCTGTATCCCTCCTCCAAATGTCCTTCCCTAGACCCCACTCCTCCACACACACCACATCTGGCATTTGTACCATCTCTTGTATTTGTATATCTTTTAGTCAGTCAGTTTTGATCATAGAGTGCAGACACTCAGTATATATTAATAGTGGGGACATACAGTGTCTCTCCTTCATATCCTGGCTTGCTTCACTCAGCAGTAAATCTTCCATATTCTTCTACTTTTTGTCAAAAGCCAGGTTTTTTTTTTATGGCTGAATAGTATTCCATAGAGTATATGTGCCACAGTTTTTCAATACATTCATCCGTACAGGGGCATTTGGGTTGGTTCCATGTCTTAGCAATCATGAATAGTGCTGCAATAACCATTGATGTGCAAGCACTTTTCCAATGAAGGATTCTTCTGTCCTTTGGGTAGATACTGAGGACTGGGATTGCTGGATCATATGGTAGATCTATTTGTAGATTTTTGAGGAATCTCCAAATTGTTCTCCACAGTGGCTGGACCAATTTACATTCCCACCAAAAGTGTAAAAGAGTTCCCCTTTCACCACACCCCCTCCAGCACTTATCATTTTTTGTTTTTTTAATCTTAGACATTCTGACTGGGGTTAGGTGGTACCTCATTGTTGCTTTGATCTGCATTTCCCTTACTATGAGGGATGTTGAACATTTTTTCATATGCCTTTTGGCTATTTGTATGTCATCTTTAGAGAGAGCCCTTAATATCTTCACATGTGTTTTTAATCAATGTGGTTCCCAGATAATTCTTCATTTTTAGTGCTTTTTTTACATTTTAGTGCAAAATGAAATATGTTGAAAGTAAATGAATACAACATTTAACTTTAGAAACTGGAATATAAAACCGAATAAGCCAACAGAAAATAGTAAGGGGTTAATATCTATAAAAGCGGAAATCATTGAAATAGAAACTTGCACACAGAACAAAACATGGTCTTTAGGCACCCATCTTTCCTCAGAGGCTTCTGAAGTGCAGTGTCTGAGCCTGTGGTCCCTGCTTCGTCAGGGCTGGGAGGTGGAGTGCACAGACCTGCTGAATGCCTCAGTCTACACCACGGTTTCCAGACCATATTGCTCACTCTGCTCCCTGGAGGTTCCTGCCCTCTGGTTGACTCTTACTGCTTCATCTACTCACCGCAGTCACTCCTTTTCCTCACGTAAGATGTTGGCTCCTGGATCATCTAGCCTATGCTCTGCCAACAACCTGGATAGTTTTTGTTTTCTGGAGCCTCCACTTCTTCAAGACATACCTAATAATTCCTGAATTCTGAGAATGTTCTCATCTCTGTCTTTACTTATTCTGCCTTGTTTTTGATTTTTTTTTTTTATTCTTTTTCAGAGGTTTTTGCTATAGGGCGCTTCCATTCAGACAGAGAGTACAGAGAGATAGAAAGCGAAATCAAATGGCCACGCCGCCTTTCTGCATTTCGTCGGGATTGGGCTCCAAACGCGCCCCGTGAGTTGTCCTGGACTCGAAGTCGATTATTGCACTCTGCTGGCTCTCATGCTCTTCCTTCTTTATTCTCTTTTCAGAATACTTCATTCCAGTACTGCGTAAAAGCCTTCTGCTTTGTACACCTTCCTCTGATTAGCTCTCATGTACTGCATAGCCCTACACTCTGAAGTTAAACTGCATGCATGCGTGTGTGTGTGTGTGTGTGTGTGTGTGTGTGTGTGTGAGTATGTCTGTCTATTTCAGAGAGGAAGAAAAGACTGAATATTGGGGAAGGATAAGGGGGAGACCATGAGGTGAAGGGTGCAGCCTTTCTTCAAATCAGCACTGGCTGTGCTTGAGTGACAGGCAAAAACATGCTCTCTCTACTTACATGTGTCCACATCCTAATCCCCTAGGTGGCAAGGGAGTTAAGTTTGTTCATCAACTGACATTAAGTTTAGGGAGATTACCTAAGATCATATAGGTAATCAGAAGGGTCTTTCTAAATAAAAGAGGGAGGCATGGGTCAGAGTGAGAGGAGATTGGAGTAAAGCGATTGCTAGCTTTGAAGATGGAAGGGGGCCAGGGACTAAGGATATGGGCAACCTCTAAAGGAGAAGCCAGGAAATGGATTCTCCCTTAGAGCCCTCCAGAGGGAGTACAGCCCTGTTGATGCCTTGGTTTTAGACATGGGGACCCCATTTCAGACATACAATCTCTAGCACTATAAGATTTGTTTTGTTTTAATGAAGTCATAAAATTCGTAGCAATTTGTTACAGCAGCGATAGGAAATATATGTCAGGGCAGATCTCTTCAGTGGACCATTTTGTCTAGCTACCTCTTCTCCAAGGAGAGTCTTATGCAAAACTCTGAGTGGTTTGGAGTTTTGAGCTAATGTAGGAGGACAATTGTCCTGACCCCTTGTGCCTGTGGGGTAGGTGGTGGTGAAGATGGAGAAGGGAGCACATTCGCCAGCCCTGAATATAGTATTTATGCAAAGAATCAGGAACTTGATTAGAACTCAAGTGCCAAGACCAGCACATGTCTAAGTCCCTTGCCTTGGGTGTATTTCTTTGTGTGGTTTGGAGTCACTGAGTGACTAAGGAAGGGACATTCTTATTATTTGCATCTCAAACACCTCATCTGTAAATAAAGGGTCTGGATCAGATTCCTTTCAGGCCACTGGCAGCTCAGACTCTGGTTTTGCCTCTCAGTCAGCATTCCATCTGCCTCAGCCCATACCTGTATTCTCTTGCCTTTGACATTCTACACCAGAGGCCCCAGATACAAGCTTCTTCCTGGGGCATGTGTCCTGCATTGACAACTGTCTTTGAACTACTGAATCCTCATTTGCCTGGGAGACACCCTTTGCACAGAGTAATTGCCACAAACTACATATTTTTGCTATGTGTTCTAGACTCCAGAACATGATACTTCTGGAGCAAGAACTATTTTCTACTGGGGTAGAAAAAAGGGAAGTGTGGGGGGCCAGCAGTTGGCTTAATGGCTATGTCACTGGACTCCCATGTAGTCGACTGCGATTAGAGTCCTGGGCCCGGTGACTTAAACTCACGTACATGCATACTCAAGATCCCGAGAGGAGAATGGAGGAGAAGGGACTGGGGTGTGGCCATGCCCCCTTGCTTGAGGGTGATGTCTCGCTTTCTGTCTGTCTTTCTGGCGAGCGCATGTGCCCTATAACAAAAACCTCTCAAAAAAAAAAAAAAAAAAAAAAAAAAAAAAAAAAAAAAAAAAGAAAGAAAGAAAGAAAGAAAGAAAAGGGAAATGTGTGGAAGACCCCCTGAATTCCTCAGTGCTGATTTTTTGCTCTAAATTGTTGGCCATAGCTTATTTGGAACAGCAGAGGGTGCTATTGGATAGCTGAATTTTCTAACTAAATAGCGATGTGAATTTTATTTTTAATAACTCTGTGACAAGTATTTAAAACTAATTATAGTTACTGTAGCTTATAAAATAATTCAGATAAATAGACAAGAATAGTATAATATATTAGCACCTATGTGACATGTTCACAGTCAGATCAAATTTTTATAGTACATATATATATTAGCTTTTAAAAAAAATGAAATGGCTTTTTAAAAAATGAAATAGTAAGGTATCAATTAACCTTGAGTTCTCTTCTTTTCCACTAAGAACTAACCTAAATTATTAATTTAGTATTTATATTTTGTGTTTTTACTTTAAAAAAAACCTGTCATATCCACTAGTATTATGAAATATGGTATTGCTTTACACATTTAAAATTTCATATAAATGGTCTCATACTTTTGATCCCTCCTGAAACATGCTTTTTTTCTCATTTCACATTGTATTTTTGATCCCTATGGTCCAGTGTTCTACTTTATGAACATTGCTCATTTATTTATCTATTCCCTGGTTGATGGATGTTTGGTTTTCTATCTCATTCCCTTACTAAAAGTACTGCAAAGAGATTTAAGTTCATGTCTCCTCTACACAGGTTGAAGTTGTGGAGTTGTGTGATATGAACATCTTCAACATTAATACACATTGCCAAATTGTTCCCAAAATGATTGGACCAAATGCTTAGCAATGGCAGTACCCACTGTGGATTTATTTTTCCCATTGTTCCAACGTTTGATATTATCAGACTTTAAAATTTGCAAAAAATGATGGGCATATAAAATTATTTCTCCATTTTTTCTTTATTTAAAAATTTTTTTTGCTATAGAGTATGTGCACTCACCAGAGAGAGACAGAGAGAGAGAAAGAGAGAGAGAGAGAGGAAAAGTGAGAAATCACTCCCCCTGCAGGGATGGTCACATAGCAATCTCTTTCCACACATACCTGGTGTGTTTTTCAAGCCACTGGCTCCAGGACTTAAACCATTTTGTTAGCCTTGTGGAATCTAGCCACCTTAACCACTGCCACCAGCTGGCCCAGTTTCTTTCTTTTTAAATTTGCATTTTTCTTGGGTGCCCTAAGCTAGCAGTGCAAGGATTGAAATCTTCAGTTGTACTTCATTTGCTTAAGTGGCCTAAGATTCTCTAGGGAGAAAACAGAAATGTATACCACAGCAGAAAAGAAGGATGACTTGCCAGTTTGGACACTGGGAAGAAGAGAAAGAGGAGAAAGAATAAGAGGAAGAAGAAGGAGACCTATTTTAGTTACATGGGGAAAATCCTAAAGCAAACCCACCCTGACTTCAGTAGGTGCTCCTGGGTCTTTGATATGCTGAGTGTTCTGGATGATAGGCAACTGGAGTGGGTTAGTCTGGAGACACTTAGGCTGCCTTTATACAACCATAGGGGAGCTGTCACAGCAGAGATCCTTGAAGCAGTCAAAAAGAGTTCCTCTCAGAAAGGCTTTTGAATAAATGAAGTTATTCTGAATATGAAACCGAGCAAGGACCCCCTAATGTATTTCCTAGGGTTCCTGAAATATAAAGTCCATTTACATTGTAATGGCCCAGAGTAAGGAGTAATTCTTCAGACTTTTGGTTATGATAATGACCAACATAGACCATGAGTGAGGGCCATTTGACTTCTAAAACTCTCACTTAAAGGAAAGATAAGGATTTCATTTCAATATGTAAGATGTTTTATAGGCTGGAAACTGCTGGTTGTGAGCTCAGAGACTCCAGGCTGAATGGCTCCAAACACCTGAAGAGAAATTTGATTATCTAAGGCCTCACCAATCAAAAATGCCCATGAGATGACCACGCCCTCTTGAACCAATCACTGAACTGGTCATGCGCCTAGGACCTCTGCCCCTAAGTTTTCCCTTAAAAATGCATGTGGAGAACATCTTGGGGAGACGGGTCTTTTCAGCATGAGCTGCCTGCTCTCCTTGCTTTGCACTTTGCAATAAAGCTGTACTTTCCTTAATCACACCATGTGCCTATGGCTTGGTTTTATAGCACTTGGGCGAGCGAACCTGATTTGAGTTCAGTAACAAATAGTGCTATTGTTGAGGTGACTTGTCCCAAAAAACTGGAGATGCTAGAGGGCTGGGTTGGAAGACAAGACATCTGAAAAGTACCTGCTGCATCGGGAGTTTCAGTTTTACACACCAGCCTCTGGGTCTCACATATTTAACCTCCTGCTTACTTTGTGGGATAAAAAGCATTTTCTCATTACAAAAATTTGCATTTTTTTCTTGTTATCAGTGAGGTTGAGCTTCTTTTCATGGTCTGTTGGCCATTTGCATGTGAACTAGCTCCTTCTTTCTTCAGTGACCTGCCATAGTTCAAGTTTCCTTTAGCAAAATCTGTTTTTGGGATCTCTATTCTGTTCTATGAAACTGGGATTTACAACCTTGGTACTACTGACATTTTGGACCTTTGTTGTGGGGCTGTCCTGTGCGTTGTAGAATATTTAGTAGTGTCTGTTTTATTAATAATAGGCATTCTATCTGTTGTTAAATTTAATTATATACAAAGTAAGCACAGGTTGAACTTTCTTTGTGCGTGCGTGCGTGTGTGTGTGTGTTTTCTCTAGGGCATGTGCACTTGTTGAAGACAGAGAACAAGAGAGAGAGGGAAAGTGAAAAAATCATCCCCCATTCTCCTCTTGGGATTTTGGCCACTCACGCAGATGCACCCGGCATGTTTTGCAAGCCATCACATTTGGGACTTGATCTGCACAGTTGGCTATGTGAAATTCAGCTCCCTTAACCTCCATGCCACCTGCTGGCCCATCTTTCTACATTTTCATGTGAGCATTTAATACTATAAATTACTCTCTTAGTATTTCTTTCACTGTATGCCATAGGTTTTAATATTTAGTGTTTCCATTTTTATTTTTATTTATTTAATTTTTTTTAGAGGTTTTTGCTATAGGGCGCGTGCGCTCGCCAGACAGAGAGAGACAGAGAGACAGAAAGCGAGAAATCACCCCTCAGGGGGAATGGCCACGCCGCAATCCCTTCTCCTCCGTTCTCCTCTTGGGATTTTTGGCACGCACGCACACGCGCCCGGCATGAGTTTAAGCCACCGGGTCCGGGACTTGAGCCGTGGTCGACTACGTGGGAGTCCAGTGACATAGCCATTACGCTAACTGCTGATCCCTCCATTTTTATTTGTTTTAAGAAATTTAAAAATATCTTTCAGTTTCTTCATTGATCTCATGATTATTCAGGAGTATGTGTTTAGTTTCTATATTTATATATTTCCACATTTCTTCTTATCGTTGACTCCTAATATTAGTCTATCTTTGTTTGAAAAGATACTTGGTATGGTTTCTAGTTAAAAAAGTTATTTAAGGCATGTTTTATTGCCTGACATAGGATCTATCCTGGAGAAGGTTCCATGTGCCGATGAGAAGTATGTGTATTCTGTGACTGTGGGATGAAATATTCTGTAAATGTCTGTTAGGTCCATTTGGTCTATGGTGCAGTTTAACTGATATTTCTCTGTTGGTTATCTGTGTAGATAATCTGTCCAGTGCTGACAATAAGGTGTTGAAGTATTCAACTATTTTGTGTTAGAATCTATCCCTGCCTTTAGGTCTATTGATATTCATTTTATATATTTAAGTGCTCCAGTATTTGGTGCACATATGTTTATAATTGTTACCATCCTCTTGCTCTTGAACATATAAAATGAACTTCTTGATCTCTTTTTTATTTTGGCCAAAAGTTCATTTTGTCTGCTATCAGGATAGTTACTCCTGTTTGCTTTTTGTTTCCATTTGAGTGAAATGCCTTTTTCCCTTCCTCGCTTTCAGTCAATATATGCCTTTAGAGATGAGGTGACTTTCTTGTTGGCAGCATATTGTGGGGTCCTATTTTTTTTTAAAAGAATTACTTATTTTATTAATTTTATTTATTTTAATTTGCTGTAAGGCATGTGCACGCAAGAGAGAGAGAGAGAAAGCAAGTCACCAGGTCCGAGACTCAAACCGTGGTCGGCCATGTGGGAGTCCAGCAGCCCAACCAAACCATCTGCTGGCCCAGTCTATAACTTTTCATTGGGGCATTTAATTTATTTACATTTAAGACTTTATTTTTTTGGAGAGGTTTTTGCTATGGGGCATGTGCACTCACCAGAAAGACAGAGAGAGACAGAGAGACAGAAAGAGAGAAATCACCACCACCCCCAGGGGGTTGCTACACTGCAGTCCCTTCTCCTTCATTCTCCTCTTGGGATCTTGGGCACGCATGCACACATGCCCAGCGTGAGTTCAAGCCACCGGGTCTGGGACTTGAACTGCGGTCAACTACATGGGAGTCCAGTGACATAGCCGTTACACCAACTGCTGGTCCAACATTTAAGGTTATTACTGACTTACTCCTGTCATTTTCATGATTGTTTTCTGACTCGTTTATGTTTTCTTCATTCCTTCCTTTCCCTATTGTTGCTTTTCTTTGTAGTTTGGTAGTTACCACAGTAATACAGTTTGATATCTTTCTCTTTCCTATCTATTTGATTGCTCTACTGATGATTCTTATACCCTTGCATGTTTTTATGATGGTATTTATCTTCCTTTTGATTCCAGATTTGGAACTGTCTTTATTTATTTTTTTTTTTTTCCAGTTTAGTAGCAATGGTTTCTCTGTTTTTGCTTATCTGGGAGAGAATTCCCTCTCCCCCCAATTCTGAAGGATAGCTTTTCTGGGTTTAAGATTTTTGACTGGAAGTTTATTTATTTATTTTTTTGAATACTTTAACTATATCACCCATTTTCCCCTGGGCTGTAACAGTTCATCTAAGTCTGCTATTAATCTAAAAAGGATTTCTTTTATATAATTTGATGGTTTCCTCTTGTTTTTTTTGGGGTTCTTTGTCTTTGACTTTTGACTATAATGTGCTTTGGAGAGAATATTTCTGAGTTGAATCTATTTGGTGACATCTGTATTTCCTGAATCCGGATGTTCATATCTCTCCCTAGGCTTGGGAAGTTTTTGATTATTATTTCATGCAACAAGTTTTCTATACCTTTTCCCATTTCTTCTTCTTCTGGAACTCCCATGATGTAAGTGATTATTTGCCTAATGATGTACCATAGTTCTCACAGACTTTCTTAATTCTTTGAAATGTCATTTATTTATTTATTTGTCTGCCTGAATTATTTTAAAAGCTCTGTCTTCACATTTAGAGATATTCCCCTCTGCTTGACTGTTCCCAACTGTATGGTAAAATTTCATTTATTAAGTTATCTATCTCTAGGATTTCTACTTAGTTCTTTTTTATAATATGAATCTCTTTGTTGAATTTTTCATTTATATTATAGATTAGTTTCCTATTTTCTTGAATTGTTTATCCAAATTACCTTGCATCTTGTTAATTTTCTTAAAGTCATTATTTTGAACTTTTTTTCTGACATATCTCAGATTTCTGTTACTGGAGAGTTACTATATTCCTTTGGAGGACTCATGCTTTCTTATTTTTCTTGTTTCTTGTGTCCCTGTGTTTTTATCTGGGCATATATTGAAACATCCTCTTCTTTCATTTTTTCAAGTAGCTTTTATAGGGAGTAATTTTTTTCTCCCCTATAGATGAGTCCTATAGCTTTAGTTGGATTGTAGTTTGACTTTGATTCTGGTACAGTCTAGTAGTGTAGTCTCTGTATATTTTATTTGCCTGGAGTCTATATCAGTAATGTCTACAAGTGCTCTTGTGGTTGATATTGCAAGTGTTTGTGGATGCAGAGGTCTGGCTTTGTTGGAGACAGGGTCCACAGGTGTGAAGACCGGTGTCCTCTGATCTCGGATGGGGGATATGTAGTTCAAGGGAACCCCAACAGTTCTGGAAGTGGTGTCTCTAATGGCAGTTACTATATCAAGTGCCAGGTATGGGGATCTGGTGACTTCAGTTTCTGGATGGGGTTTGTGTAGGGGATGGAAGTCCATTAGTTGAGGGGGTGAAGTTGAGGCCAGCAGAAGCTGTTGTACCATGATTGTCTTCCAGTCCATTGAGGTGCATGCAGCACATAGAAGTCCCAGTGATCCAGGTGTTGGGGTCATTAGCATTGGCAGCAGGAGTCCCTAGACCATTGTCTTCAGCTCCCAGGTGAGGCATATACAGTGCAGGGAATCCCTATCATTAGAGGAGGTAAGGTCAATGACAATAGCAGAGTTGTGGGGGAGGCAATTGGTGTTCTCAGTCACTAGGTGAGGACATTAAAGCCCCTTTGGTTGGAATAGCTGGATCAGTAGTGATGACTGCATCAGGCAGTGTCCTGGGGATCAGATGAAACATAGGAGACAAGTAGGGACTCTGTGGGGTGAGAGGGGTATGGCCATGAGGTCCCATGGGGCAGTGGTTCCAGAATCAGAGATTTTGGGTCCTGGGTAACAATGTCTTGCATGTTTAAGTCACTGTTTATTTTTATATTTCATGCTAAACCCCGTCTTAAGTAATTTATATTTTGGTACCTGGGATGCACCTGACAGAAACTAAAATATGACAGTGGCTTGGTGATGACTAGTGGAAGTGTGAACCCATATTTTTCAGGCTGAAAGTCAGGTGACTGTTGTTACATACTAGCAACACATTTGAAAGAAAGATACTGCTTCAGTTGGAAAGCTAACTGCCTGTTAGCTGAGGATGTGGTATTAGTGCAAATGATGGGAAAAATGCAGAATATTGGTGTGGATAGACTGCTAATTGCCACTTTGGTAGAAATTCTAGATAAGTATGAATTCTGGCTAGAACTTACAAGTTTGCAGGTGGAGATAGGAGGAAATACAGCTCCCTGGAAGGTTCTCCGTGCCCGAGGCTTTTAATTTTAATTAATTAATTAAACTTTAACTTCTTTTTATTTATTATTTCTTTTAGTTTGGCTTATATATTAATTTTTGTTTGCAAAAGAACTTAATTTTACTGAGTAAAAAGCACTGTTTATGATTTTTAAAATAAAATACATTACTAGAGAAGTATCATTTATTGAATTAAATAATACAATTTTTTTTTTATCTGTACTTGATATCTTTTGACAAAAAAAGACACTGCATTAGGTCACCACCAAGCAGATTTATATATAACCATCAACAGTAGAAAAACACAAGAACGTTTTTATGTGATGCCAATAGAGGTATCCTGTCCTTACTTGTAAGAAAACAAAATATTGTTCAAGTTAAAGATGTTAAGTTTCTAGAAATACAAAACAGTTTAGGTAATGACCCTTTAAGAAAAAAAGCACAACTTCTCATTTTCTTTTTTTTTTTTCTTTTTTTGGAGAGGCTTTTGCTATAGGGCGCGTGCGCTCGCTAGCCAGCCAGAGAGAGACAGAGAGACAGAAAGCGAGAAATCACACCCTAGGGGGGATGGCCACACCACAATCCCTTCTCCTCCATTCTCCTCTCGGGATCTTGGGCACGCACACACACACGCCCGGCGTGAGTTTAAGCCACCGGGTCTGGGACTTGAACTGTGGTCGACTACGTGGGAGTCCAGCGACACAACCATTACACTAACTGCTGGTCCCTCATTTTCTTTTTCTTTCTTTTTTTTTTTGAGAGGTTTTTCGCTATAGGGCGTGCGCTCGCCAGACAGACAGAGAGAGACATAGAGACAGAAAGCGAGAAATCACCCCCCAGGGGGGATGGTCACGCCGCAATCCCTTCTCCTCCATTCTCCTCTCGGGATCTTGGGCACGCACGCACACGTGCCCGGCGTGAGTTGTAAGCCACCGGGTCCGAGACGCGAATCGCGGTCGACTATGTGGGAGTCTAGCGACATAGCCATTACGCTAACTGCTGGTCCCCCTCATTTTCTTTTCATGGCATAAATTTTAATTCTTTTCAGTGGAACCCAAACCTCCTGAACCCTGTTCCATGTCATCTAAAATTTGAACTACTATTTCTGCATAAAAAAATTTGTTCACAAACGAACTATGCAAATAGACCACCTTTTTTAATTTCAAACTTTTCTCTGCCAAAGTGAAATAGTGCAACACCAATGTTTCCTCTATAATCTTCATCTATGACACCAGCTCCTATATCTATGAAGTGTTTTGCAGCCAAGCCAGAGGGTGGAGCTGCTCTTCTGTAACACCCAGGAGGAGCTGTCTGCATGAATGTCTTCACAAGGGCTTTCTCTGCAGGCGGAACAGTATAATCATAGGCACTGTGCAGGCCGTGGCCAGGCCGCCTGGCCGTGGCCGCGCGCAGAGCCCTGGGTCGGGACTGTGGCGTGCTCCCAAAGTCCGGCAAAGCAAAGCGGCATGAGGCTTTCCTCCCGAGGCTGGCCGGCTTGCTGGGGGAGATGGCGGTGGTCTCTTCAGAGTAGGGCATGACAGAACAACAGGAGGCCTCTGATTTAAACGGACTGAAAGTCTGGGATATGGATCCTTGCCATTTGGAAAAGATCATTACTCTAGTACCCTAAAGTGAAGCAAGTATATGCAGTGGCTGTAAAAGGGCTGCCTAAGCCAAATATAAACTGTGGCCCTAAGCCTTTTTCAGCATCTTCAGTTAAGAATTTTCTGTGGGAAAATGAAGCCCAGAGTAACAGTAAAGATCAGGCTAAGAATGTTGTCTTTATGATAAAAATTTTTTTTTTTTTTTTTTGAGGGCTTTTAGGTAGTGGTCATTAACTTGATAGAGGAAGCATGGATAGAGGAAAGAGGCCAATAAGTATAGAGCAGTCTTCAGACTTAGAATCTATGTACAGACATGTTTGGTTGTTGGGTATTTACATGTAGGATAGCTGGAACTGACCAGATGTAAACAGATCATATCTCTGCCAAGTTTTTGAAAAAAATATACTGACAAAGAAACAAGCCTGGGTGTAAAAGCCTGTGATTGTTCTCCCCCTAATGCCCAGATCTCCAAACTACAAACAATGGGAAGTTGCATAACTCCTAAGAAGGCAATTCTTTCTAATTTTCCACCTTAATTTTGTCCATGGAGGATAATAGACAAAAAAGAACAGACAGGACAATGGACAGGGGAGTTACTTCTCAAGAGCAGAACCAGGGAAACCCAGATGATCAAAACAGAGCTCTAGGGACAGCAGTTAGCGTAATGGCTATGTCGCTGGACTCCCACGTAGTACGTCTCGGACCCGGTGGCTTACAACTCACGCCGGGCGCGTGTGTGTGCGTGCCCAAGATCCCGAGAGGAGAATGGAGGAGAAGGGATTGCAGCGGACCATCCCCCCTGGGGGGTGATTTCTCGCTTTCTGTCTCTATGTCTCTCTTTGTCTGTCCGAGTGCACGCGCCCTGTAGCGATCAAAAAAACAGAGCTCTATTACCAAAGAACACTGGAAGGCCAGCCTGTACTGCAGTGGTTAAAGAAGCTGGATCCGGGACCAGCGGTTAGCGTAATGGCTATGTGGCTGGACTCCCATGTAGTCAACCACAGTTTGAGTCCCGGACCTGGTGACTTAAACTCATGCCGGGTGCGTGTGCATGTGTGCCCAAGATCCTGAGAGGAGAATAGAAGAGAAGGGATTGCAGTGTGGCTATGCCCCCGGGGGATGATTTTTTGCTTTCTGTCTCTCTGTCTCTGTCTGTCGGTGGCACTATGCAAAAGCCTCTCCAAAAAAAAAAAAAAAAAAAACAAAAACGTGTTCCCACTATGGCTAACTGTGGTTTGAATATCTGCTCCAGTGACTTGAAAAACATGTGCTGGCACATGTATGTGCAACCCCCAAATCCTGATGGCATGGAGAAATGGAGGAAAAAAAATTGCAGTGTGACCATGCTCCACTGAAAGGTGTCTCTTTCTCTCTGGCATGCACTTAAGTTATTTGTCAATTAGAACAAAACAAAACAAAAACCAAAAAAACTCAGACTAATTGAACTTGTCAGCTGTTGTAAACCAATGACTGTGTGTTTTCTCTACTTCCTTTTACCAAATTGTAGATTTAATTGCAGTTTATCTGTTTCTCACCTCTTCATTGCTCCTTGGGTATGTATGGGGGACATGAGGTTTCTTATTGTAGTTTTCCAGGTTACAAAGAGCCATATCCAGACTTGACCAAGAAAGAGTTCATCACTTAGACATCTTGGACTTTAATCTGGAAGCTGTGCCTAGTTGGGACTTCGCTGTTGACTCTTTTGAGAAAGGTGTGTTGTGTCCTTTAGAGAATACAAAGATGATTGGATGGCCAAAGGGACAGAGTGTGTTAGAGGCTGTAATGAGAAGTCCTAGTACCTATTCTTCTTTTCTTCCTCAGAGAGAACTCTTAAATGTTAGCTAGTAGCTTTGTTGCTGAACCAAAGATTATTTTTCTATTGCCTTTGCTGCTGTGATAGCCACAGGACTAAGTTCTGGCCAAGAGTATATGAATGGAAGTGGTCGATACATGTGCTAAGTGTGCTAAGAAGGGAGAATGGAAGTGCCCTTCTTTCTGCTTTTCTTCTTCTTGTTGGCCGGAATAAGGGTGTGTTAGCTGGAAGTGGAAGAGAGATTGTCAGCCAGTAGGAAATGTAGAATCCACATAATGAAGATGGTGATGTAACAAAAATCGAAGGAAGCTGGGTTACTGCTAATTATGGAGTGCCTGGACAGTCATGGCTTGCCTATGTTCATGTGAAAGCAAAACATATTTTTGGATTTAATTCCAACCAAAATACACTTTCTCCTCGCCTTTAAGATTTACATAATCAGGGGACCAGCAGCGTAATGGCTATGTCACTGGACTCCCACATAGTCGACCACGGTTCGAGTCCCGGACCCTGTGGCTTAAACTCACGCCGGGCGCGTGTGCATGCGTGCCCAAGATCCGAGAGGAGAATGGAGGAGAAGGGATTGCGGCGTGGACATCCCCCCTGGGGGGTGATTTCTTGCTTTCTGTCTCTCTGTCTCTCTCTCTGTCTGGTGAGTGCATGTGCCCTATAGCAAAAACCTCTCAAAAAAAAAAAAAAGATTTATATAATCAGTAAAAAGAAAAACAAAAAAACCAAGTGCTGAATTTTTAATAACAAACAGGTAAACACAATAGCACCAAGAAAATGAAGAAACCAACTTGAAGAGGAGGCCTTATGAAACGAAAGTAAGGATTAAATAATGCTTTATATTCGATCTGACTATCAAGAGACACAACAAAGAGCATCGTGTTTTTTCTCTCAGAGACCATTTTATTGTGTAAAATCACCTGATGTACGTATTGCTTGGGATCTGGGGGTGGGGCTGCTTCTCAACTGGACTGGCAATGACACAGCAGGCATGGGTTTCTGATAATCACTTGATCTTTCCCCAGTGAAGTACATTTCTTGAAGATTTTCTCTCAAATATATTTTTCTTTTCTTTTTGAAATTTTTGATAGAGTGTGTATGTGTGTATGTGTGAGAGAGAGAGAGCACTCTTGATAGGGTCTCATTATGCTGTGATCCCTTTTACCCAGCTCCTCAAGATCCAGGGGACCTGGGGATCAGAACCTGTAGTCAGCCATATGGCTTCCAGCCTTGTGGGGCTCTTGCATTACCACTGTGCCACAGCGATAAGCCTTGAGTGTATCTTTTTCATAAACAAGTTTTTCTTTCCTTTAACATCAGGCATAAAGTTACATTTATAAACAGCGAGCTAGATTGATTCAGTGTTAGAGGGCTATACATAAATAATTTCAATGCTACATAAGTGCCACATAAAGGTAAAGTATTTTGAACAGGTTGCAGTTATCAGTTCAGCCCGTCTATCAACAACAGAGTAGATGATACTAGCCACTTTAATAATAGATTTGTCTATATTCCCTGTATATTAGAAATATTGTAAATATTAGGTTGTCAGGAAAGCCATGACATGTATTTTCTATGTAAAAATGCATCATGACTTTCCCAATGATCCAATACAATACATTGTTCAAATGGAATTATTATACCATATTGAAAGGCTAGGCTAATGCTGAAAAGTAGTATATCTGAAGCATTTAAATGTCATAAACATCTCAAATATGTATGGAAATAAATAAATTATAATATCTATTGTTTCAAATAAAATCTTACTCTGAAGTGTGGTATTTGAAGAAGTTGGAAGTTGAGTCTCTCTAATACAAATTCTTGTGGGTGTCTGATCCTAGCTCATGCAACCTTCTCTCCAGTCTACCCCAGGCTCCCTCGGGAGAGTGCCCAGGGTCTGTGGGGTGCTGTTAAGCAAAAACCTCTCTACTTACATGAATCTTTTAACATAGAAGGAGCTAACTCCCAGAAAGGGAGTTATGCTTTTTGGATTATACCACATAGAGTAAGAATCCTTACTATGATCAGTATGTCTCAGGAGCTCATGGCCCAGGGTAAGATCTTAGTCAGAAAGTACCTTTTGCATTACTTTTTAATTTGTTTGCTGGGTTTACTTGACAAAACCTGCAGGTAGGAGAGGAATGGAGAAGGGAGAGGGGAGGTGATGGAGTGGGAAGAAGTGCCAGGGTTATTCTTTATTGAGAGTAAGCTGATAAGAAAGTTCCTTTCTTCCTTCCTTCTTTCTTTCATCATTAAAATATACTTTTCAAAAAGTTATAAATAACTCTCATGCAACATATGTGAAGCTATGTAAAAGACTTAATTAACTTAGGGGGTGGCAGGTGGCATGGTGGTTAAGGAACTGGGCTCTCACATGGCAGACTGTGGTTCAAGTCCCAGACCTGGTAGCCTGTTTTCTCACTTTCCCTCTCTCTCTTATGGTCTCTCTCTGGTCAAATTTAAATAACTGTAATAAATGAAATTAAATAAGTAATTATTTAAAAAAAAAGACTTACTTAACTCATTGATGGGGAAAACAGCAAAACAGAGAAGAATGGTGTATTTGTTTAAAAAAAATGCTGGAATTAGATACAAAACTGGTTAATGTCCTCCTATAGGAATTGACATTTAGAGTTATCTTTAGGGTAAAATACTTGTTATTTATTAATCTTCTCCAAATTAACATCCAACTTTACAAAATATGGGTCATACTCAATAAAAGAGAGTAAGTCAAACACTATTATGATAACCGTTCCGTGAGCTTGTTAGCCAGTGTGGTAGCATGACCTTGAAGGGTACACAATAATCTTTTCACAAGTTTTTTTTTTTTTTTTGACAGATTTTTGCTATAGAGCATGTGTGCTCACCAGAGAGACAGAGACAGAGAGACATAAACAGAGAGACAGAAAGTGAGAAATCACCACCTGAGGGGGGGAATGGCCATGCCACAATCCCTTCTCCTCTATTCTCCTCTTGCGATTTTGTGCACGCATGTGCATGTACCCAGCATGTGTTTAAGCCCCTGGGTCCAGGACTTGAACCGCGGCCAACTATGTGGGAATCCAGTGATATAACCGTTAGGGCAACTGTTAAGTCCCTCTTTTTACAAGTTTTGAATAATTTTTCTTAATTCTTTATTTTAAATTTCCAAATGCCTTTAATATTTTCCTTTTTTCCCCCCCATGCTCATTCATGAGTTAAGTAAGTCTACACATTTGTTAGAAGCCATGGGGATACGAAGATGAAAAGGAGATCTACAGAGTTCTAACATCGCTTGCTCCATCCTGCTCTCTTCTGTAAGATGATAACACTACTTCCCAGCCAGCTCTGGTATGAAGGGTGAGGGAAGTCTACCATCTGCCTGAAAGTAAGCATCTTTCTAAGCTGTTTGGAATGTGAGGTCCATTGAAATTTTAAATGGCCCTGATCAAAGCATGAGTCTAAGACTTTGGTTATGCCTACAGCTATATAAACTCACCTGCAAAAGGTTATAGATTTTTACTGTGTGGCTTCCAGCCTTTCTTCATCCCAATGTCCTCTCGTTCATGATGTAAGGTAAGGTCTAGCCAATCGTTCTTGCCAAACAACTTGTAGCCTCCCCTCTTCTTGCTCTTTCCTTTGCTATAAACCAGCCAGGGTTGCCATTTTGATGAGAACATATCTGGGAAACCAAGGTTCATAAAGGTGAATCTGTTGTAAGCCCTGGTTTAAATAAATGACTTTTATTTCACTTACTATGCTGCAGTATTCTCTTTTGGTCGACTGTGCCTGATTTTTGAGTAGCACCTTCTCAGGATTTACTCTAGGCCTTTCATCTGACTGGAATGCTCTGACAGCTCTTGGTAAGTCTGCTGTTACGTGATAGACTGCCCCACAGGAGAGGGAGTTATTTATTGCTCACAGAAAACGGCCACAGCCAGGAAGTAGAGTTCTGGAGCAACAAGCGAATTTGCCTAGCTATTTACCACTTTAAGTTTTTGCCTCTACATTCATAAGGCATTTCAAACTACACATATCCAATATTGTATTTATCATTCATCTTTCTCTGCCCTCCACCATTCCCACCTTCTCAAAAGTGAGAATGTTTTTTCTTTTTTTAAACAAGTAATAGCTGTTACTCCATTTTGTTTGAGCATAATTACACGACAAAGAACTTCTAAAGTAGCTCTGGTGATGAACAGAAAATGGTGACAGTGGCTCATTATTTTCCTGTTTCCAGTCAGTAGTTTTGTTAATTATACTGTGCTTTATTACTTTCTGAACAAATGACTAAAGGGCATGAACCAAAGATGATGGTTACAATTGCATAAGTTTTCTTATTGCTTTTACACTTTATAAATATCTCTACAGACAAATTCACTGAAGCAGTGTGAGACTCAGAAATTTGAGGAGGACAGGATGAATTTATCACAAATCTACCTTGCTGTGCAGCTGTCTCATATATGAGATCCTGAGGCAAAGCATTTATGGCACCAGTAAAACATGATTCATTGGCATATTGTCTAAAAAGAGCTTTGTACCTAGAATGAACAAGTTTGGGAAAATCTTAAAAGACTTTCTTCCGTATCTGAAAATGTTTTCGATCTGTAGCAATAATTTTAAAAGTTCTTTTTCTTTTTAGTTTAAAAGTTTTTGACAGATTCAAAATGAAGACGGAACCTTCTTTTAATTTCTTCTTGCCTGAGAGTGTGCACACTTGTAAGAGCCAGAGAAAGAGAGAGAAAAAGAAGAATAGAGAAAAAAGGAGAGAGAAAGAAAACACCACCATGGGATGTGGTCATGTTGCAATCCTTTTTCCTCCATTTCTTCATCCCCTCAGGATTTGGGGCATGCTTGCACATGCACCCACTATGTTTTTTCACGTTGCCAGGGACGGGATTCAAACTGTCGCCAGTCGTGTAGGATCCAGGCTCTTATGCACAGCACTCAACCACTGCACTATAGGGCTGACCTGAATGCAGAATCTTCTTAAATTATTCTTATAAAATCTTTTGGTTTGAAGTTTGATTAGTAAGAACACAATGTGTTGTTTCAATTCTTCATGTGGGTTCCTCAGTCTACTCTTTATTATGACTGAATTGGTGCCAGAAAAACCTAATAAGCCTTTTTTATTTTTAAACAGGAGAACATATAAATTTTATTTAGTGACTTTTATATGTACGTAGGAACCCTCACAAGAAAAATGAAAGCTCAAAGGAAAGCAAAAACAGAGTATATACAAAAGCAAAATCAGTTAAAACTGAAAGCTTATACAGAATGTCAGGAAAAGAGTAGTGAAGGGCGTAAACATAACAAGACAAAGGAATTTCAGCTTGGGCAATTAATTAAGGAAAAGTGACTCATAATGTAAAAACAGAGATGATTAATGTGTGAATGTCAGTGTATCCAAGTACTTGAAACGGGGTCCACGTGACTTGGGTGGTCTTCTTTTTAATAACATATTGAGGTGGGGAACCAGCAGTTAGCGTAATAGCTATGTTGCTGGACTCCCACGTAGTCGACCGCGGTTTGCGTCCTGGACCCGGTGGCTTAAAACTCACGCTGGGTGCGTGTGCGTGCATGCCCAAGATCCCGAGAGGAGAATGGAGGAGAAGGGATTGCGGTGTGACCATCCCCCCGGGGGGTGATTTCTCGCTTTCTGTCTCTAATGTCTCTGTCTGTCTGTCTGGCGGGCGCATGCGCCCTATAGGGAAAATCTCTCCAAAAAACAACAACAACAACAACAAAAAAAATTGAGGTGGAAAAGTTGATATTCTGCTTTTATTCATGGGAAGAATTTGCAAATAGGAATGTTTTTATGTGAGACTTATGCGCTAGATGCAATTAATAATAAAATAAAAAAATTAAGCATGATTCTTTTAAAACCTCTTTGTTTAATGTTAAACACACCAAATAATTCTACAGACATTAATCTTGATTATTTTCCTTTTAATATTTTTATTTAAAAATATTTGTAGGTATTTACCGGCTCAGAAGGCTATAATATTATTTCCAAATTCATCTAGCCAATGTATTCTCTTTATATTAGTATTAACTGACAATCAGGTTATTAAATTATTTAAAAATTCTTGAGAATTATTTTCAGACATACATGAATGGGCTTTATAATCATCATTAATCCTTTAATTAATTAATTAATCCATGCATTAAGCCATGTCTGGGATCCCAAAGACACCCTCAGGTTCAACAATTCTCTAGAACTCAGAAAGGCTGTTACATTTACAGTCAAACTTACACAGTATGGCCCAGAAATAGGTGAACAGAAACAGGCATTCACCATAAATCAGTCTTAGTATAAATTCTCTGGTGGGGCTCAAGGTCTCAGGTACAGTAAGACAGTCATGAGAAAGTATATTCCCAAGGCTCCTAGGTTCTCTCCCAGGAGCAGGTCAAAGGCTAGTCCTACCTTTGCAATGTGCAGGGTTCACACACCATAAGCCTGCTGAGTTAACCT
This sequence comes from Tupaia tana, assembly GCA_026018925.1. Lineage (NCBI taxonomy): Eukaryota > Metazoa > Chordata > Mammalia > Scandentia > Tupaiidae > Tupaia > Tupaia tana. The sequence continues at coordinate 158,885,186 of JAKSZU010000006.1, forward strand.
GCTACTGAAGACTTACAGAATTTAATCTTCAACAAATGCTTCTATGAGGGTTAGCAATTCATCTGAATGACATGGCTTGTATTGCTGATGTTGTTATATTATTAGCTATGAAGACACCCAGGAGATACTAGTCACTGATCACATGGAGATTCAGTATGCCAGAAATCACGCCGAAGTGGGCATTTAGGTACAGGAGGAGGCTGAAAAGACAGAGAATTTCTTAGTTTTTATAGATTCTACAACTTGCATCATGCACTAGCTCCTCATTCCCAGTACCAAATTTCCAGAAGTCATTTGAATGTCCTACAGGCCTGTTTTGAGTATTTAACAGACACATGCACCCTTCCCTATAAACTAGACACTTCTGAGCAGCTCTCAAGTACATCACGTACATACTGTGACTGGATTATTTACAGTTCACTTTTTTCTCTAGTGTGTTGGCTTTCCTGAATAGTGAAATAATGAGGTATCACTAAGATGTTATTGTGCTAGGGGAACCAGAAAAATCAGAATCCTATTCCACCTAGTCACTTCTTCAGTCCTTGGTGATCCTAAGGAGCTATATGTACACAAGAGAAGAAAAACAAAAGTAAAAAAGAATTAAATACAAAATTCAAATAAAGGCGACTCTTTGCTATTAACAAGGGTTTTGGAGGCAAACTCCAGTGCAAAACTCCAGAAAACTGGGCAGGATCACCTAGAGAACTCTTTCCCTGGTTGTTCATTCAGCCAAGTTTTATTGAGTGCTGACCTTGTGTTAGGCATTGCTCTATGTGATACAGGTTGACTGTGATCACAGCACTGTTTTACAGCGACCACAAGGTGGCAGTACAACCCAATTAATACAAGGCAATAATGGCGCCTCTTCGTGAACGATTCCGTTTTCCTCCTATTTCCGGGTCTCCACACAAAAGTAATATTTCTAAATGGAATACTCTGTCCTTTGATCTCTCAGAGAAATTAGCTACTAAGAATATTTCCTTCTCTTTTTCTCAGTTACAGCCCTGGGATAGGGTGGAATCTGGGCACTTCCTCGGCTGCTACAGGTGGGCCTCCGTTGCATTTTATTTTCAGCACCTACGTTAAAAAAAAGTTTGTTTAGGTGAGTGATGGATATATTACCTTGCTTTAATCTTTCTGCAATGCATACCTGTATCAGAACCTTACAGTGTGCCTTATAAATAGATACAGTTGTAATTAATCAATTTTTAAAAAGTTGGTGAAACACATCCAATTATTAGGGAGATAAAGTATTTCACTTTTTGAAGAAATGCACCTAAAGCGGTAATATTGGTATTTCGTTCCTGGGAGATTTTCTGAGGCATTTTCTGCTTGAGGTCCATAGATAAAATTTAAATTTTTTTTTTTTTTTCCCTTTCCTTTGGTTTCAGGAGTCCTGGCATCTGGATGTCGAGCTTAGTGATGTCTAGCGGCAGCGCCATAATCGCACATGGCTACACCCTGAATCACCTGTTCTGCGCATTCTGTTTCTTCATTTCCTGACAGACTTTGAAGATACTGCCCTGCTGCCACGCAGCCTCCAAAAAGGTAATTCTTAATTAATTAGTGTTTTTACAGGAAAAACTCGAGTATTCTGCCCTGGTCAATCTACCTCTCTTTCTCTCTCTCTCTCTCTTTTTTTTTTTTTAGAGGTTTTTGCTATAGGGCGTGTGTGCTCACCAGAAAGAGAGAGAGAGACAGAGAGACAGAAAGAGAGAAATCACCCCCCAGGGGGGATGGCTACACCACAATCCCTTCTCCTCTTGGGATCTTGGGCACGCATGCACACACGCCTGGTGTGATTTTAAGCCACCAGGTCTCGGACTTGAACCACGGTCGACTACATGGGGGAGTCCAGTGACATAGCCATTATGCCAACTGCTGGTCCCCAGGCTACCTCTCTTTTAAGCAAGGCTACTTAGGGAAATATATCTATGAAGGAGTCAAGAAAAAGCTAAGCAGCAAGGTGTTTGGCATGTGGCTCACAACTCCTTCACATTAACAGCTGTTTCCTTCTTACTTTCTTGCCTTACCTGAGGTCTGGCTCTCTTTCGTCAGTGCTTATAGTCTTGTGGCCCCTTAAGGGAGGCTCATTCCTGAGTCAGCGTTCTGTATTTAAGCCAAAGGTCTCTATTTATTGAGTCCAGCTTTTACCTTCCATAATTTCAGACTTTCTGGCATGCATTGAAGACTTCAGTGTATTTTGAGCCCTGACATCATCAGCCAGTGTGTCTACTTCTACTTGTTCTTTCACGCTTTTTTAAAAAAATTTATTTTAGGGACCAGCAGTTGGCGTAATGGTTATGTTGCTGGACTCCCATGTAGTTGACAGCGGTTCGAGTCTTGCACCCGGTGGCTTAAACTTACGCCAGGTGCATGTGTGTGTGTGTGTGTGTGCCCAAGATCCTGAGAGGAGAATGGAGAAGGGATTGCGGTGTGATCATCCCTCCTGGGGTGTGATTTCTCGCTTTCTGTTTCTGTCTCTCTGTCTTTCTGGCAAGTGCACGTGCCCTATAGTAAAAACCTATAAAAAATTATTTTAAAATAATTTTAAATTTAATTTATTATTATTATTTTAAATTTGTTATAGGGCATGGGCACTCACCAGAGAGACAGAGAAAAGAGAGAGAGAGAGAAGGAAAGAGAGAAAGCAAGCCTCCACATCCAGCACTCAAACCACAGTTGGCCGTGGCAGTTCAGCACCTTAACCACCACACCACCTGCTGCCCCCACTTCCACAGCTTTTTAACTGCTTCAGTTGGAGAGAGCCCAGATCATGTCTTTCTTATTCTTTATTATACATTTTTACAACCTATTACATAGTTGCCAGTTATTAAAAAGTTATTGGATTAGAACAATTTAACTGATTATTATCTGGTATGTATGTAGTTCCTAAACTAGAATTACCTAGTAATTCTATACTTGAATTAGGCAAGCAATCTTTATTTTTAATTTTTTTTGGAGAGGTTTTTGCTATAGGGCGCATGCGCTCGCCAGATAGAGACAGAGAGACAGAAAGCGAGAAATCACCCCCCAGGGGAGATGGCCATGCCACAATCCCTTCTCCTCCGTTCTCCTCTCGGGATCTTGGGCACGCACGCACACGCACCCAGCGTGAGTTTTAAGCCACCCGGTTCGGGACGCGAACCGTGGTCGACTGCATGGGAGTCCAGCAACATAGCCATTATGCTAACTGCTGGTCCCAGGCAAGCAATCTTTTTTTTTTTTCTTTTTTTGGACAGGTTTTTGCTATAGGGAGCGTGCGTCACCAGACAGACAGAGAGAGACAGAGAGATAGAAAGCAGGAAATCACCCCCCAGGGGGGATGGCCACGCCGCAATCCCTTCTCCTAGATCCTGGGCACGCACGCACACGCGCCCGGCGTGAGTCCAAGCCGCCGGGTCCGGGCTCGAACCGCGGTTGACCACGTGGGAGTCCAGCGACATAGCCATTACACTAACTGCTGGTCCCCAGGCAAGCAATCTTTAAACAGGAATATCAAATGTAGGCATGTACAGTTACAAATAACTTAAAGAGAATAAATACATTTTCAGATAATCAATTTCTTCATATTCTTTTCTAAAACTGGTCTGAGAGCCAGCCTGTAATCAAGGAGTCATGCTGGTGTGTCTTTACCACCTCCACTTGCACAATTATCCTTCTCCTGCTTTAAAAGGTAAAGCATGTTTCTCATCCATGCAGAAAAAATGCATTCCCCTGATGCATGAAAACCTCTGGGAAATCAAACAGAGGGGTATTTGAAAGAAGGTAACAGTGTTAAGAAAGGGAATGACTCTATGGAAAGCAGGTGGCATAATGGTTAGGCTGGGCTCCCACATAGTCAACTGCAGTTCGAGTCCTGGACCCAGTGGATTGAAACATGATGGGCACATGTATGTGTGCCCAAAATCTCGAGAGGAGAATGGAGGAGAAGGAATTGTGGTGTGGCCATCCCCTCGGGGGGTGAATTATCTCTGTCTCTGTTTCTTCAGAGAATGCACGCACCCTACAGCAAAAGTCTCTCTCTAAGAAAAAAAAAGAAAGGGAATGACTCTAATGATTGAAAAACCATTTTGCAAATAAAGTGGTTTATGAGTCTTTGTCAGCTGATTATTAGGGTTTTGATAAAAGATTATGTGACATTTCTTTAAATTTTTAAAATGTATGTAATTGATAAATAATGATTATATATATTTATGAAATATGATGTGATATTTTATATATGTATACATTATAGAAAGATTAAAAATAATTGACATATCAATCACTTTACCTTATTTCTTTTTGTAGTGAGAATGTTTAAACATCTATACTTTTAGTAAATTGAAAAATATATATTATCCAGTTATTAATATTAACTATAATTAATATAATTAATTAATGGTTGCCATGCTGTGCAATAGGTCACTAAAACTTATTCCTTTTGTTCAATGGATACTTTACTCTTTTTTCTTTTTTTTATTTTTTCACACATTTTATTGATTCACAAAATATCTAATCTAAATACTTTCGATAGCAAGTTCAGCTGATATATGCATATCTGTGAACACATGTTGACTTTAGGCATGAAACACTGTGGGTAGAGGGAATATACTATAAAGTAGCATCTAGCTAAGGCTATATAGCTTACTGTGGTTATTAGATAGGTATTATTTAAAATATATTTTTTAATTTCAAGAAAGGCAGTTTTAGCTTTAATAAATCAAAATAAAAAGATGTTAAGAGAACTTTACTTAAGATTTAAAGCCAGGAAACAAGTTAGGATTCTATTTGAATAGTAAGTACATAGACCTGTCCACAACTCAAGAGAAGACAAAAATCCTTAACTTTGGAAAACAAAGCATAGAAGGAGATCAGTAATGTTTTAGTCAAAAGTCATAAAATTCTATTTCACCAGTTCAGTCTCATGCACTTAATCTATCTTCTGTTGTGGTCAGATCTTTCCATTTAAATTCTGGAATATAATGTTCTACTCCAGACTTGTTCCTACCATTAAGTTGGCCATTTTCTTAGTTGTTTTAGAACTCTTACTTTTGTGTGTCTGATTTTAGTTTTCCTACTATACTACTCCCTTCAGAACTTCTTGGAGAGCTGGTCTGGTCTTGGTAAATTCTTTCAGGTTTTGTTTACCTGAGAATGTTCTTTCTTTTCTTCCCGTATCAAGGACAGTCTTGCCGGGTACAGTATTCTTGGTTGAAATTGCTTTTCCCTTAACACTTTGAATATATTTTCTCATTCTTTCCTCACTTGCATTGTTTCCGATGAGAGGTCTGCTGTTAGCCTGATGGGATATCCTTTGTAGGTAACTTGACGTTTCTCTCTTGCCAATCTTAGTATCTTGTCTTTCTCTGTGGTTTTGGTCAGTCTGGCTATAACGTGTCTTGGAGAAGATCTTGGGTTGATTCTATTTGGGGTCCTTTGTATTTCTTGGGACTGGATCTTTGAGTGCCTCTGTGGATTTGGGAGGTTTTCCTGCAGGATTTCATGGAATAGATCATCAATTCCCTTATTAGTCTCTTTACCTTCTGGGATACCAATTATCTGGATGTTTGGACGTTTAATGGTACCTCGTATTTCTTGTATATTATTCTCATTTTCTTGGGCTAAAACATTCTTTGTGGTGGATTTTACTAGTCCAGCCATTTTGTCTTCTACATCTGAGATTCAATTTTCTGTATGATCTCATCTGCTTTTAATGCTTTTTTTTTTTTTTGGCTATTGCTTTTAATACTTTCAAGGGAGGTTTTGACTTCCTGTAATATATTCTTCATTTCCAACTCTTCCATTTGATTCTTTTTTATGGTGTATATTTCCTCTTGCAGCCCTCGCAGGAACTTCCTCATCTTCTGGAACTCATCGGTTCTTTTCTTCTGGAGCTCATTCTTGCTCTTCTTTTCCATCCCTGTTAGCTTTTTCACTATGATTATTCTAAATTCTTTACCAGACATTTCCGTGAGTTCCTTTGTACTGTGTGTGGATGAAGAGAAGTTATTCTTTTCCCTTGGGGAGAGGTAGCTTCTTGATTTCTCTGACTTTGCAGTGATTTCTAGTCATCTGATGTGTTACTCATTTCTTCCTAATTTCTAGAAGTTCAATCTGAGTGATCAGAGGTGTGCAGGAGGAGGTGATATGCAAAATCTTTGCCATTCTGTTTTTCTCCCTTTGTGCTAAGGATTCAGTGGGAATTGAGGAATATGTTGAGCCTAACTGCTTTTTTTTTTTGCAAGGTTTTTGCTATAGGGCACGTGTGCTCACTAGAAAGACAGAGACAGAGAGACAGAAAGTGAGAAATGACCCTCCACAGGATGGCCACGCTGCAATCCCTTCTCCATTCTCCTCTCGGGATCTTGGGCACGCACAGACACGTGCCTGGAGTGAATTTAAGTCACTGGGTCCAGGACTCCAGTGGACTCCGCAGTCGACTACATGGGAGTCCAGTGACATAGCCATTATGCTAACTGCTGGTCCCTGTTGAGCCTAACTATTCAGATACTTGGCTACATTTCACTTAGACCAGTCTAGACACTCAGTGTGTGGAGGCTGTGCAGCAAGTGATGTGGTAAAAGAAAAAGAATAAGAAAACAGAGAGAGAGAGTAAAAAGAGAAAAAAGAAAAAAAAGAAAAAAACTAAACATTTTCTTTATTTATTTAAAAAAAATGAAAACTATGTGATGTGCAGGTATGCCATGCAAAAGCACTAGATTGCAGCTGCCCTGGAGAACTCAGTCTTCTTCTGAAGGCCTGCCCTTTCTGCCTCTCCTAAATTGGAGGGGGAAAGAGGGATGATTAGCAAGATAAAGGAGGATTTCAGAGCCAAGAAGATACTTTGCCTTAAAAATTAAAAAAAAGAAAAATAAAAAAATGAAAAGACAGATACAGAAAGAGACAGAGAGAGACAGAGAGAAGGGTAGAGGATGACTTCTCAGTGGAATATCTTTTATTTATTTCCTGAAAGTGTTTACTCTTGACCAATATCTCTCCTGCCCCTTCCCCTGTCTTTGGTAACTACTATTCTACTCTCTGTTGCTATGAAATTGACTTTTTAAAAGATGCTACAAGTAAGTGAGATCATAAAATAGTTATCTTTCTGTGCCTGGCTTATTTCACTACCATAATGTCAGTGTTCTCCAGATTCATCCACGTTATTTCAAATGACAAGATTTCCTTCTTCTTAAAGACTGTATTCTATTCCGTTGAGAGAGAGAGAGAGTGTGTGTGTGTGTGTATCAGTTTTCTTTATTCATTCATCTGTTAATGGACACTTAGATTTCTTCCACATTTTGGCTAATGTAAATAGTGCTGAAATGAACATGGAAATGCAGTTCTCTCATTGACATACCAATTTCAGTTCCTTTGGATTTATACTCAGAAGTGGAATCATTGGATCACATGGTAACTCTATTTTTAGGTTTTTTTTTGCACCAAAATAAATTTGTACTTTACTTCTATTTCTTAACTCTTTGATTTTATAATGTATTATTTACACTCAATCATTGTCCATCTCAATAGCATACAATATGTTTTTCAAGGTCTCCATATAGTCTGTGACAAGTCAAGAACATTGCCATATATATCATTTTCAACGGACCACTTTACAATCTTGTATCTGTTACGTTTCTTCCCCAAGGGAGCAGCAGGTGCCATAGGTTTATGTTGCTGAACTCCCATGTAGTCAACTATAGTTCAAGTCCCAGACCTGGGGGCTTAAAACTGATGTTGAGTATGTGTGCATGTGTGCCCCAAATCCCAAGAGTAGAATAAAGGAGAAGGAATGGTGGCGTGGCTATTGTCCCTGGGTGTGTGTGTGTGTGATTTTTCGCTTTTGGTTTCTCCCTATAGCAAAAATATCTCTCTAAAAAATGTTTCTTCCCTAAGTCCTTCCCACCCCCTCTCTACTATTCACTCCTCTCTACACTTGTCCTCTCTATTAATAAATCTTTGGAGGACCAGCAGATGCCTTAATAGTTAAGTTGCTGGACTTCCATGTAGTCAAGTGTGGTTCAAGTCCCAGATCTTGCAGCTTAAAACTCATGCTGGGGGGAACCAGCAGTTAGCGTAATGGCTATGTTGCTGGACTCCCACGTAGTCGACCGCGGTTTGCGTCCCGGACCTGGTGGCTTAAAACTCACGCCGGGCGCGTGTGCGTACGTGCCCAAGATCCTGAGAGGAGAATGGAGGAGAAGGGATTGCGGCGTGACCATCCCCCCTAGGGAGTGATTTTTCGCTTTCTGTCTCTATGTCTCTCTCTGTCTGGCGAGCGCATGCGCCCTATGGCGAAAATCTCTCCAAAAAAAAAAAAAAAACAAAAAACTCATGCTGGGTACATGCACCTGCATGCTCAAAATCCTGGCAGGATAATGAAGGAGAAGGAATTGCAGCATGGCCATTTCCCCCGAAGGGTGATTTCTCACTTTCTGTCTCTCTGTCTCTCCACCAAGTGTACACACCCTATAGCAAAAATCTTATATGCACACCCCCACACACATACATATATATGTACATACATACACACACAGACAGATATATCTATATAGATATAGATATATCTTTAGATTTTTTTCGTTTCTTCTATAAAGTGAAGACATTTGGTATATACTGAATGGGGACCTACAGTGTTTGTATTTCATAACCTGGGTTAAATGCTTAGCATTAAATGTTCTATACTCATCAACTTTCAATCAAATGACAGGTTTCTCACTGTTCCTTATGGCTGAGTAATATTCCATAGTGTGTGTGTGTGCACACACACACACATACACACACACACACACATATATATATATATATATATATATATATATATATATATATATATATATATATATATATTACATTTTTTTCAATCTATTTATCAGGTTTTGGAGACACTTCTATATTGTTTTCTAAAATGACTGTACTAGTTTACATTCTGACCAAAAGTGTACTAGGATTCCTTTTCCCCATTTCTTCTCCAACACCTGTTATCTTTTTTCTTGTTGATAATAGCCATCCTAACAAGTGTGATGTGTATCTTATTCAAGCACAGTAATAACTTAAAAGGAGTGCAAAAAGGTGTTGATGGAAATAACCAAGCTCTGTAGAAATAATGATTAATATGATTTATTCCAGGATAAATGTAAGTGACCAAGGCCTGGAAACACAAAAGTGGTTCAGGGTTCTTAGAACCAGCAGTTTTTAAATTAGGTTCAGAGAAGAGGAAACACAAACAAAATTGCAAATCAGAGTAAGAAGGCTTTACATTGGCCTGGCCCAAAAAAGGCAGGTCATGTGAAAGTGGAGGATTGAAGGTTATAGATGAGTTCAGAAAATTTTAGGTTAGTAATTGGTTAAATATGCAAGTCTTTGTCTCAAAGAGAGTTAGATAGTAGAAAAGAATGTGTGAATTTAATCTAAATGTAGATAATAAGGCCTTGCTATTTGTCTGATGATGCTTTGCCAGGATCAGGACATAAGGAGTTGTCCAAAATCATGGTCTAATGATTTTGGGGGCAGAAAAGTTTGGGGCAGCCTGTGGCAAGATTAATGTTTGTAGATGTGACTCTCCTGGGTCTTTGGAAAATATCATAGAATAGGAAGAGTAGTCGGGAATCTGTTCTTAGAGGTCCAGCCATGATGGCACAGGTGGTAGCATGCCACGGTGTGATACTAGACCACAAGGGAAGGCCTGCATGCTGGATGTGCCCACAGCAGACTATGTGCCTGGCTGACTAAGAGGGCAGGATGAGGGTAGCAGCTTAGCTAGACCTTGACAAGGGTCCTTTCTCTTTCTCATGAGATAAATAAATAAACAAACTAGGTTGGCCCTATAACACAGCAGTTAAACACTGAGCAGAAGATGGTGGATCCCACAAGGCCTGCCAGGGCTTAAGTTTCTGTTCTGAATGCTTGAAAACGTACTAGATGCATGTGCACATGCCCAGAACCCTGAAGATGGAGAATTAGAGGAAACATAATTTGTGATGTGACAGGTCCCATGGAAAGAGTGCTTTCTCTCTCTTCCATTATCTCACTCTTTCTGGCATTGAAAAAAACAGAAAAGAAAAAACAATTAGTGAAATATATTACCATGGTTTGAATGTGTCAATAAATAAATAAATAAATAGAAGAAAGAAATACAGTTTTAAAGAAAATGAATGCAAAAATTTGAATGATGTTAAAATAAAAGTTTGGGGCAGCCTGTGGCGTGGTAATTAAGGCTGCCGAATCCCACATGGCTTACCATGTGACCTGAGTCCTGAGCCCAGTGGTTTGAGAAACATGGTGGGCATGTGTACCCAAAATCCTATAAGGAAGAACAGATGGAGGAGAAGGGATTGTGACTTGACCATTCCCCATGGGGAGTGATTTCTCACTTTCCCTTTCTCTTTGATTTCAACTTCAAACTTCATTTAGCCATGTGGGGGTCCAATGCCCTAATCACCATGCCACCTGCTGGCCCCTCCAATGATATATTTTTATGTTTGATATTTGTTAAGGTCGGTAAGTTAAAAGGATTATTTTGATAAATAGTAAAAAAAAAAAATAGGCATTGTGATACTTAAACTCAGAAGTAAATTTCCAGTACTCGAAACTTTTGATGATAGAAAATTTTAAATAATATTCATATTTTTGTTGGAGAAGAATATAGTAAAGTAATTAAAATATCTGTTTGTTTGTTTCTTTTTTTTTTTGGAGAGGTTTTTGCTATAGGGCGTGTACGCTTGCCAGAAAGACAGGGAGACAGAGAAACAGAAAGTGAAAAATCACCCCCCGGGGGGATGGTCATGCCCCAATCCCTTCTCCTCCATGCTCCTTTTGTGATCTTGGGCACGCACGCACACGTGTCCGGTGTGAGTTTAAGACACCAGGTCCGGGACTTGAACCACAATTGGCTACATGGGGGTCTAGCAACATAGCGATTATGACAATTACTGGTCTCAATTAAAAATAGTTCTACACATAAAATACCTCAGGATAGGGGCCGGCAGGTGGCACAGTGGTTAATGTGCTGGACTCCCACATGGTTGACCGTGGCTCGAGTCTCAAACCTGGTGGCTTGCTTTCTCTTGTTCCCTTTCTGTCTCTCTCTGGTCAAATTAATAATAATAATAACAATAACAAATAAAATAAAATAAATAATTCTTTAAAAATTAAAAAAAATCTCCCTGTAAGTTTCTATGGAGGATTAATATATGAATAAAGATTCAAGGAGAAAAAGAAATTTTGTAAAATGTTTAACTCTAAAAATTCCTTGTCTTGAAAATGTTCGATGGTGGGTGTCAAATTGCTATGACATTTAGATTCCCCTGGGTACACTGAAAAGAGTGAAGTGGCAGTTTTATTTAAAATGTCAGTATCATAATGTGCTGGGAAAAAAAGTTATGTCACTTACAATGATTTAAATTTAAGTAATTCCTTTAAAAGTCTTAAATGTCAATTTAAAAATGTGCAAGAGGCTATACAGTTTTTACTAAATCCTTTCAGTGTGCCTGTGAGTAAGATGTTTAGGGACGACTGGCCTGGGCCACTTGGGTAGGTAACTCCTTTAACCTCAGGCCTATCTGGCCTCCTACTTCTTTTGTCCAAGACAGAACCTTTGAAATTATAACTTGAGTGGGATGAAGCATTTATACCTATGAATATTTGAGAAGAAAAAGCCCTAGTGAGGATTTCCCCATTGCCTCTACCCACTGAAAATGTCTCATACTTGGTCTGTTCTGAAATCTGACTGGTCCCACGGTATCAGCTGTTGGTAGCAACAGAGAGGGTCTTTGTACAGCTCTAGGAATACAGCAAAATACTATGAAACTAAGGAATAAAGTAAACCTGGGAATAACAAATTGGCACATGTTTACATAGTTAAAATGAATACATGCATTTTTAGGGAGTGTCTTATGAAAATACTTTTAATTTGAATGGGAGGTATGCTTAATGATATAACTGATTATTATCTTATGGTGAGTTATAAATGCTTTAGAGTGTATAAATTGCATTGTCTTAAATCCTGAGGTGTAGAATGCCTAATCCATGTTTACAATTTGAACATCTGCCACCAAACTAGAGTAATATTCAACAGCTGCTGTATTATTATTGTCTATGTTTTTTTGTGTTCCTCTTGTTTGAGACTGAGAGAGATTTCCCTGATTTTGTCTTGTTTATCTTGATGATATTTGGTGTTTAATTTTCTGATATTTTGAAGTGGATGTGTTAACATGGGTAACTTCACAAGGGGTTTACAGGCATGTCAATAAGTGAATAAGGCTGCCCAGGTATCTACAAAAGTCAAAACGGTGTGCGTCCTGGAGCTCTGGGCTTTCTCTGCTGTGCTGTGGATCTGGAACTGGAAGGAATCAGCTGTGAAACTCCTCTAAGGATGTGCAGGGCATATGCACTGAGGAACTATTGATACATTAGCTGTGGAAAAGGGAGACATAGCTGCAAATGCTGCCAGACAAAAAAATGTAATCAGGATTCATGAGTAACCACCCAATAATTTGAAAACCGATGAGGGATGCAAACTTTCAGAAAACATAAATTAATAAAACCACTTCTACAGTAAAAACTTCAGTGGTGTCATAACAAATAAATAGAATCAGTAACTAAATATCTTCCCATTAAAAGAAAGAAAAAACACAAACAAATGACAACAGGAGGTTTTACAAATAAGTCATACAAATATTTTCAAGAATGAATAATCCAAACTTAGACAACCCTTTTTTAAGATATAAAAGAATACTATTTTTATTTTATGCAAATAGCATAAGTTTTATACTAAAATCTTCTAAGGAAAATGTAAGGATAATGTATTACAGGCTACTCTTGTTTATGAAAGGGTAAAAAAAAATAATCAAATTATTAGCAAACTGTTTTTTTTCAGAGGTTTTTTTTTTCTTTTGGGCGCGTGCGCTCGCCAGAGAGACAGAGAGATAGAAAGGGAGAAATCACCCCCCAGAGGGTATGGCCATGCCACAATCTCTCTTCTCCTCCATTCTCCTCTCGGGATCTTGGGCATGCACGCACACGCGCCCGGCGTGAGTTTAAGCCACTGAGTCCAGGACTCGAACTACAGTTGACTACATGGGAGTCCAGCGACAGCCGTTTCGTTAACTGCTGGTCCCCCTGAAATTATTAGCAAACTGTATCCAACTGTCTTTAAAGATAAGACTCTACATCAGGAAAACTGGATTTCTTCCCGGGGAGAAAAACCTTACTTTATGAAGTCCATTATTGTAATTCATCATATTAAGAGATTAAAAAAGAAAACACATATGATCATCTAAATAAATGCAGACACAACAGTGGCAGCATTCAACATTCATGCATTATTAAAAATCTTAGGAGAAAATGAATAAAAGGGAAGTTTCTTTAAAGAAAGTTTTTTCCAGAGGGCACATGTGCTTGCTGAGGGGTGCAGGGGGGAGGATGAGAGAGAGAGAGAGAGAGAGAGAGAGAGAGTGAGAAAGCATCCCCTGAAGGGAATGATCATGCTGCAATCCCTTCTCATCCATCTCTCTCTTTCTGGGAGTTTGGGCTAGCTAGTATACCCAGTTAGTTTCTCAAGTCCATGAGGACTCATACCTTATGGTAAGCCACATGGGAGCCAGACATCTAACCACAACTCCATGAGCTGGCTCCAAGGGAACTTTCCTAACATGAAAAATTAAGTTCATTTACAAATAACATGCAGGGAACAATATATTTAATTATAAATATATTACTGAATGCTTTTATCCTAAAATCAGGACTAATTCAGAGAATACTGCTGTCACTACTTTTATTCCACATTGTACTGGAGTTCTTAGCCTTGAGATAAAAATAAGAAAAGGAAACACAGAATTAAATTGTTGGAAAGGAAAAAAGAAAAATGTCATGATTTGGACTGATTACCTACATAGAAAACCCCAAAGGATCTATAATTTATCAAAATTGATGTATCTCAATACTTCTATTTATAAAACATAGATAATAAGATACCCACTGTTTTTAAGAGAATTAAACAAATGCTTTGTATAGTCTCTCAACGTTGAAATTGGCCTGCAGCTTCTCCTTAACCAGGATGCAGATGTGTGAATTAGCTCTGCTAATCTTAGGAACTGTAGCCTGGAGATGAGCTGTATGTAAAGGTGGCCTTTGCTTTGCTGGCTTGTATCACTGCAGAAGCGTACGGATTGAAAGGAGAACAATGTCAGGATTGAATTCTGATACAGCAGTATACTTTACTGTTGTTGTTCATCACATTCTTAACATTTAGTTCTAGATAGCATCTATGTCTGTGGTGGTCGTTTTTGCACCAAGTCAATCTTGTGACAGAGTTGTTGGTGTTGTCACTGAATGCGTAGACCTCTGTTTCTCCAGCCTTTCTTATAATTTTAGGAACCAACTGATACGTTTTTGTTTTGTTTTGTTTTGCTTTTTACTTGTTTGTGTGTGTGTGTGTGTGTGTGTGTGTGTGTGTGTGTGTGTGTGTGATGCATGTGTTCACCAGACCAAAGAAAGAAAAAGAGAAAGAGAGAAAGGGGCTGGCAGGTGGTATGGTGGCTAAGGTGCTGGATTCCTACATGGATGATTGTGATTCTAGTCCTGGATCTGGTGGCTTGCTTTCTCTGTTTCTCTTTCTCTCCTGTTCTCTTTCTCTGTCTCTCTCTGGTCAAATAATAATAATAATAATAATAATAATAAATAAAATTAAATACATTTTTTTTTTGTAAAAAAGAGAGAGAATGAGAAAAGAATCCCCCAATGTGGCATGGTTATGCCACAAACCATTTTCTTTCATTTTCTCTCCTGTGAGGATTTGTGGCATGTACTTATACATGCCTGGCATATTTTTTTCAAGTTGCTGGGCCAACATTTGAGCTGCTGTTGTGATATGGATCTGGATTTCCATGCACAAAGCTTACTTGCTTTGTTCAGTTATGCATGGGGTCAGTTTCCTTCGTAACTCTTACAGCAGCTATTGCTACCATGACATCCACATAATACCTGTACTGTATAACTGGAGTTTCACTTTACATTGGAACCTCACTTTAATCTACTCTCAGATTTTTTTAATAGATTCTCTTTTTAAAAATAATTAATTACTGGACCAGAAGATGGCATAATGGTAATGTTACTGAACTCTCATGTAGTCAACTGTGGTTTGAATCCCAGGAAACTCATGCCATCACATGTGTATGTGTGCCCAAAATCCTGAGAGGAGAATGGAGGAGAAGAGATTGCGCCACGGCCATCCTCCCTGAGGGGTGATTTCTTGCTTTCTGTTTCTCTGTTTCTTTGGTAAGCACACATACCCTATAGCAAACAAACAAACAAACCAAATTACTTTCAGAGACAGAGAGAGAAAGAGAGAGAGTGGGAGACCCCACCAGGGTCTTTCATGCCTTGATTCATCCCATTTCATCTGGGCCAGATAATGAACACGCGCTTGTGTACATGGTATACTCAGGGAGGTCCCAGGATACAGAACCAGAATCTTTCCCATGTTGGTCCAGTTCTGTTACCACTGTATCACCACCTGGCCCCAACTACCAGTGAGAACTTTAATAATTGCCTATTGTATGTCAAGGATTATTACCATCCCACTTATTCCCAGTGAAGATATTATGGCTTCTGAGCATCTACTTTCTAGAGCTAAGCCTTGTACCATCTTTCTTAACTTAGATTCCCTTTGTAAGCAGGACCTGAGATAAGCTTACCTGCAAATATGTATTTTAAGATATGTTATCAGGGGACCAGCAGATAGCATGATGGTTATGTTGCTGGATTCTCACATGGCTGAGTGCAGTTTGAGTCCTGGGCCCGTCGGCTTAAAACTCATGCTGGGCGTGTGTGCATGCGTGCCCGAAACCCAGAGAAGAGAATAGAGGAGAAGTGATTGTGGTATGGGGTGTGACTTCTCATTTTCTGTTTCTCTGTCTCTCTGGCAAACTCTTGCACCCTATAGCAAAATTCTCTCTCTCTCTAAAAATAGAAAAAAAAAAAGATACGTTATCAGGGAACAGGAGGTGGGAATTTGAAAGAGCAAAATAGAGAAAATGCAAAGACAAGCTAAGAGTAGGTTATTGACTTAGTAACTTTTATTGTCAACTAGAGCTTACTTTTGCTAAAGGACTTCTGAAACATGTTCAGTGTGCCTAACTGTTTGAATAAAGCTCGGAGGCTGAAAGTTTCATCTGCTAGCTCCTCCAAACTTTTTCAAAACTTGAAACAGCTGTTTGAGAATGTAAGAGATACATTATATGGCAGAGGTGTGCTATCATTGTGTTACTCTTGAATATAGCTGAGTAATTGCTAGCACGAAAAGGTGGCCTGAGAAGGTGTGAGATAGGCTATAAAAGATGTCTTAGATATTTGGGAACTGGTAGTTTTTCTGTCGCACATTGGCTCATTAAACAAAGACTGAAATTGTGAGAGAGGCTAGGTTGTACCACTTTAGAACTGACTTCTCATACCAAAGTGATAGGACAAAAGCAATACTATACTTGTGAATAAATTTCAGATTAGTGTCAACAGGAAAAACTTGAAAGATAGAGTGAGTATGATTTCACTCTGATATTTCTGTGAAGGGATTTTGTAGATTTGATTATAGTCCGTAGTTAACTGACTTTAAGAATGGGAGATTATCTCAAATAATCTCAATGGACCTAACTTAATCCAATTGAAAGGCCTAAAAATAGGGTTGAGATTTAATATGAGAAAGAAAATAAATTTTGCCCCATGAGTGATATCTTTGGCCTATGCTTGTGGAGTTCCATTCTGCATGTAATTTTCTCTTCCTGACATCCCTCTCTATATATTTTGTACTGTTGAACTTGCCCCTCACATACCCACCTGAGTCAATTTCTTGTGATAACTCTGTATGCTTGTATCTGTGTGTATGTTTGCATTTATGTCTGTGCTGTCATCTATGTCTGCTTCTGTATCTAGGTCTCAATCATCTCTTACTGACTCTGCTTTTAGGGCTGTTATAGGAACTTTGCTTTTACCTGGTATAGTCGGTAGTAATCTAGTCTTAACTAAGAACTACATTTTCTCTTAATTTCTCTTCTAATCTAACTGTAGGCATCGTCTCATCATTTCAATTCAATTATCATTACAGTGAATAATACCACATGAATAACATCATGTTGAATGAGCCATACTTTTTTTTTTTCATTGTTATACTTTAGCATCTCAAAGAATGTCTGGCATGTAATAGACACTCGGAAACTATTGGTTGAATGAATGAATACATTACTGAATAATTAATAAGCTATATAATCTCAAAATGGTATATTTGTAATGTGTCATGAGAAAATCAAAGTGACTCTGTGTTAATACTTAGTCTTGCAGTCTTTCTTAATAGATTAAACCTTAGGAAAATCAGCCTTGAACTTCTTTCATGTTCTGTACAATGAGTTTTATAGAAACTAACCTTTTACTTCCCTCACAATATGTGGAGCATAATGCTTACAAGATTACAATAACCTTGCTGAGACTTTACAGATACTAGTTTATGGAGATATGGAGGGGAAGGACACCACCAGTCTTCTCCCTTATAAGGGTCTGAGGAGATTTTATTAATTCAAGCATTACAAAGCCAAGTAAGTGTAAACCCTCAGTGTTTCTAAACCAGGGTTAAGAATGATCTTAACTGATTCCATTTTGCTTCTGCTGCCTTGTTAAATTGTTGACTTGTTAATAGTTAAGTACTTTGCACAGAAAAAGACTAGTCATTCTGCCTTGCATGCCTAGAATGGAAACTGACCTTCAAGCAACCATTGCCAGACTTCCCCTCAAGCCTCCCCCTCCCCACAAGCTGCCAGTCTGCTTGTGATCCTGCTAAAGATAATGATCAAGCCTCCTCTCATTTTGCCCCATAATAATGAATACATTGCGCTTTGTTTTTAAATGTTCCTCCCACTGATCCCTTTCCTATCTAAGTTTTGTATCTCCTCAGGTACTGAGGAGTTATGACCTTGGTCCACTCTCATCTGGGTGTTAGCCTCAGCAAATACATTCCTTTCCTTATTCATCAACTCTTGTCTCTTTGTCAAGCAACAAGTGTTGTGGAGCTGATTTCCTGTCCTCAGATGGAGCATCCCTGCTTGTTTTGGCATCATATTTAGATAAGATTTTTAAAAATAAAGAATGAATTTTGAAAGACCTAATAAAAATTTATGCTCTTTTCTTAAGCTCTTCTAAAGTTGACATTAAAGAAGAGACAAGCTAAAGACAAGAATATATTTGAAAAAGATTTCTCATAAAGATCTTGTGTCTAGAGCATAAAAATAACTTTCACCACCCAGCAAAACGTGAGCAAAAACTTTAGTAAATACTGAATAAATAAGAGATGCAATTCGCAAATGAGAATGTAAAGTGCTGTGTAATGTTATTAGTCATTAAGGTAAATGCCAATTTAAGCACATGAAATATTTTTACACACCTTCTAAAGTAGACAATACTAAGTCTAATGAAGATTTGGAGCTACTAGAAATCTCGTACATTGCCAGTTGAGAGTGTAAAATTGCATTTATTTTTACATTAAATATTTGTTTATTATGAAACCCAGCAATCTTTTTTTTTGGAGAGGTTTTTGCTACAGGGCGCATGCGCTTGCCAGAAAGAGAGAGAGAGACAGAAAGTGAGAAATCACCCCTCAAGGGGGTGGCCAGGCTTCAATCCCTTCTCCTCCATTCTCCTCTCAGGATCTTGAGCATGCATGCACATGCGCCCGGCGTGAGTTTAAGCCACTGGTCTGGGACTTGAACTGTGGTCAATTACATGGGAGTCCAGCAACATAGCCATTATGCCAAATGCTGCTGGTCCCCCAAAACCCAGCAATCTTAATCCTAGGTATTTAGTCAAAATAAAGAAAACATATGTGTACACAAGACTTGTATGTTTATAGCAGTTAACCCCTAATTGCCCTAAATGGGATAGAACCCAAATATTCAATTAGTGAATAGATAAATTGTAACACATCTAAATAGTGGAATACTACTCAATAATAGGAACCGCTAAAAGAAAAACAAACCAGCCTATTAATAGAGATTTCTCTCTCTCTCTTTTTCTTTTTGGAGAGGTTTTTGCTATAGGGCGCTTGTACTTGCCAGAAACAGAGAGACAGAAAGTGAGAAATCACCCCCCAGGAGGGATGGCCATGCTGCAATCCCTTCTCCTTCATTCTTCTCTTGGGATCTTGGGCACGCATGCACACACACCTGGCGTGAGTTTAAGTCACTGGGTCCAGGACTTGAGCCGTGGTCAACTACATGGGAGACCAATGAAATAGCCATTATGCCAACTGCTGGTCTCTCTTGATTATTTCTTGTATTCTTATTTCTGTGTGTCTGACTTTAGTTTTCCTGGTATAGCACTCTCTTCAGCACTCTGAGGAGAGCCAGTCTGGTGTTGGTAAATTCTTTCAGGTTTTGTTTATCTGAGAAGGTTTTTGTCTTTTTTTCCCCCATATGAAAGATAGTCTTGCTGGGTATAGTATTCTTGGTTGAAATTGTTTTTCACTTAACACTTTGAATATATTTTTCTATTCTTTCCTTGCTTGCATTGTTTCTGATGAGATGTCCAATGTTAGCCTGCCAGGATATCCTTTGAAAGTAACTTAACATTTCTCTCTAGCCAAAATTAGTATTTTACTTCTGTCTGTGGTTTTGGTCAGTCTGGCTATGATGTGCCTTGGAGATCTTCTTTGGTTGTTTCTATGTGGGGTCCTTTGTATTTCTTGCATCTGGATATTTGAGTGCCTGTCTAGGTTTGGAAAGTTTTCTTCCAGGATTTCATGGAATAGATTATCAGTGCCCTTATTAGTTTCTTCACCTTCTGGGATCCTGATGATCTGGATGTTTGGGCGTTTAATGGTATCTAGTATTACTCGCATGTTATTCTTATTTTTGGGGGTTATTTTCTGAGTCTTTTTGGGGAAATTTTTGAAGTCAGAGATTCTATCTTCTACATCTGAGATTTGATCTGCATGAGCTAATCTGCTTTTGATATTTTCAGCACAAGTTTTGATTTCTTGTATTACAGCCTTCATCTCTAACAATTCCATTTGATTATTTTTTATGATGTGTTATCTCCTCTTTCAGTTTGTGCAAGAATTTCCTCACCTCCTGGAACTTGGTGTCTCTTTTATCCTGCATCTTCTGGATTTTGTTGTCTCTATTCTCCTGCAACTCTGTTAGCTTTGTCACTATGAATATTTTAAATTCTTTATCTGACATTACCATGAGTTCCCTTGTATTCTTTGTGGAGGAGGAAGAGGAGTTACTCTTTTCCATTAGAGGAGAGCTACTTTCTTGGTTTCTCATATTTCTTGTGCCTCTGTGGTGGTTTCTGGTCATCTGAGGGATTATATGTTTTTCCCTATTTTTTGGAGTTAAATCTGGCTCCTGGTTAGGCTGGGGAGCAGGAGGGTGAAGTCTGGGCAGAGGGTCTTTGGTGATAGAAATCCCTTAATGAGGCCACTCAGAACTCAAATATCAGGACTGACTTTTACAAAAGGAATTTAAAATATAGTCTATTTAATAGTCCTTTGTTAATTATATTTATTATAACTGTCTTTTCCCAGTTGATGGTTTAGATAGTGCTTTGAATGTAAAAGTACTTATATTTATTTTAGGTTAATTAATTAACCTTTTATTTTAGAGTTAGTGGTTTTATTTAAATATTTACTTAAATGTTTGCATACACTAACTTTATGGACTTTTCATTTGTTTTCTTCTAGAAGCTTTACTTTTACACTTATTACCTAGATGTACTATCTATTTGGAATTTATTTTAGTATACTGAGTAAAGTTGTGGTTAGTATTTATTGTTTTCTATATGAAAATCTAATTTACTGGTCAATATTTAACAATTCATCTTTTCTCCACTTTGTTATTAAATTCTCTTTTTAAATTTTTGTTATTAAATTCTCTCACTGTATATTTGCTTTGGCCTCTCTATTTTTCCATTGTTTAATTGTAAATTATCATCACAAGCCATGTTGTCTAATTAGTGTAAATTTATTAAAAAATATATTTTGGGTAAAATTTGTATTTATTTAAGATAATGTTCTGATAAACCTATGGATAGTGAAATGATTATCACAATCAAAACAATTAACATTCCATTCTCTGCAGATAGTTTTTTCCATAGTAAGATTACTTATAAACTATTCTCTTAGCAAATTTCAAATATATAATACAGAATCCTTAACTAAAGTGACCTAGCTAATATATGCTCAGCACTACATAGTTGAAATGTCATACAATTTGTCCAACATCTTCCCTATTCCTCCCACCTCTCTGTCCCTAGTAACTGCCATTCTACTCTCTGCTCCTATAAGTTTAACTTGTTTTAGGTTCCACATATAAATGAGATTATGTCATATTTGTCTTTCTGTGCCTGATTATTTTACTAAGCTTTAATGCCTTCCATATTTGCTCTCTCTCTCTTTTTTTTTCTTTTGTAGAGGTTTATGCTATAGGGCACGTGTGCTCACCAGAAAGACAGAGAGAGATGGAGAGACAGAAAGTGAGAGATCAGCCCTCAGGAGGATGGCCACACCGCAATCTCTTCTCCTCCTTTCTCCTCTCGGGATCTTGGGCACATATGCACATATGCTTGGCATGAGTTTAAGCCGCCAGGTCCGGAACTCAAACCACAGTCAACTACATAGGAGACCAGCAACATAGCCATTATGCCAACTGCTGGTTCCAGCCTTCCATATTTTCGCAAAATGGCAGAATTTTCTTTTTAGCCTGATTATATTCCACTGTGTATACATACATACCTGTTATTAGATCTATCTACCACCAGACAGATAGATATATCTGTCTATTTAATCTATCATCTATCTATATCATCTTCATCTCTCACAATTTCTTTATCTCTTAGTCTGTTAACTGATACAAATGTTTTCACATTTTGGCTATTATAAATTATGCAGCTTTCTCTGATTTTTTTTCAGAGCAGGGATTGGTGGTTATATTTTTATATTTTTTGAGGCACCTCCATATTATTTTCCTTAATGGCTATACCAATTTACAATCCTGCTAATAGCATACAAGTGTTTTTTTTTCTCTACATTCTCACCGACCCTAGATATATTTTGTCTTTTTGATACTATTATAGTTATCCCAACAGGTGGGAAGTGACATCTCATTGTAGTTTTAATCTGTATTTCTCTGATGATAAAAAATGATGTTGAATATTTTGATTATTTATCTTTTTTGGAAAAATATCTATTAGGGTTTGTTTTGCCCACTTCTTAAATTTTTTTTTAAAGGGAAAGTCAGTTTATTAAATAAAAGTAAAAATACACTCCTGAGAGGTAGGAGTGTGTCTGAGCAGACAGAGAAAGAGTGGCTCAAAAAGGTCCTGACAGTTACATTCTGCCAGATTTATAATTTTTAACTTAGGTCATGTGGGTTGATCTTGGTTGGGCCCACTGACTGTTTTCATCTCATTGAAATCATATGTGGCTGGGCCCACCAATTTCTTATTGGCTATTTCAAATGTGGCTGGGCCCACTGATTTATCTCATTGGCTATATCAAATGTGGTTTAATCAGCTAGACATTACCCACTAATCTCCTGCCTACATTACTTTAGGCAGGAAATTTTGTGCCTTGATTTTTTTTCTCTCTCTAACCACACAGGCAGATGCTCCAGCCCTCTTACCTGCTTCTATTTCTTGGCTTTCTCCTGACTCTTTTTCCTCCTGAGAGGCATGATCTGCATTAATCTTTTTGGGTAGTTGAAGGTGAATGGTCTTTCTTCTGTAAATGCTTCATGCTGGAAAGGGGCATAGACCCTAATATTGGAGATCATGGAAGTCTTGCCCTATCTGATTTAGGTAAAAGAGTGGGGCCAGGGACAGGTCATTGAGATAGTACCCTGATGTGTCATTTAGGAGGGCTGTTGAGGACTATGGTTGGTGCTAGATGACTTGCAGTAGGATTTAGTGGAGGTCAAAAAAGTTAATATCCCTGTTGTATAGTCATTTGCAATTTTACAGCTTCTAAGAAAGAAGAGATAAACTTTTAAAACCTCCCTTCAAAAGTATTAAGAGCAGATTAAATCATGCAGAAGATTGAATTTCAGATATAGAGGACAAAACCTCTGACCTAGAAAAAAATATCAAAAAGACTGAGCTTCCGACCCAACACCTAGCAAAGAGAGAATCCATGTACATCTGAGGTGGGGCCCAGCAATGCCCCTTTTACACTGTGTGGTTTTAATTTTTTTTGCATTTTTAAAAAAAATTGTTTTTTTTCACTTTTAATTTTTGTTCATTTGTTTGTTTTGTCTTTTTTTGGGGTGTGTGTGTGTGTCTCTTTCTCTTTTTTTCCTTTTCTTTTACCTGACTTTCTCATCTTGTTTCTCAGCTTCCACACACTGAGTACCTAGGCAGGTCTAGGTGCACAGTAATGAAACATCTGAATACTTTTAGGGTCATAGAAACACTCAACCCCCACTGAACTGCTACAGAAAGGGAGAAACTCATCTTCACAAATCTGAATTCAAATTTCTTTCTGTGGATACCACATTGCAAAACACAATAGTAGAGGAGAAATAGGCATAGATGTATCTCACAGTAAAGTGAAGCATGTAAGCTTATAGTAAAGTAAATCTCCACTACATAAGCCAAACGTGAATATACCTCCAAATGACTAAAAATCAGAGAAGAGAGACTGCAAAGTGAGCCGCAAGGAGAAATAGAGAACGGCAGGGATTGTGGCTCATCTCCTCCCATGCAACTCTGAATTCTCCATTGAAACCCCACAGCTCAGACACCTATTCCCTAGAAACTGTGAGGCCTTTGTAATACCCAGTTTCTTCAACAAAAATACAGATTGCTTGAAGAGGATCAGAGAAACAGAACCGCAGAAATATTGCAGGTCAACTCCTCCTGCACACCTCTAAAATTGATGATAAGGTGTATAGTATTCCCAACTGGACTGGTGTGAATGTATCCATATTGGAAAATTCACTTTAAAAGCTAAGTGATGTATAGTGATTAAATGTATAAAAGAAATTAAAAGAAAATAAAATATAAGAAAGTTTTGTAGAATTCTGAAGTGAAGCCATCAAATCCTGGTTTTTGTCTTTGTTGGGAGGTTATTTATTACTGATTCGATCTCATTTTTTAGAGGGGTCTATTCAGGCTTTCTGTGTCCTCCTGAGTCCATCTTGGTAGATTATATGTGTCCAGGAATTTGTCTATCTCATCCAGGTTTTCTTGTTTGTTGGCATATAGTCATTCATAGTATCCTCTAATGATGTTTTGTATTTCTATTATGTTTGTTATATTGCCTGCTTTATTGCAAATTTGGTTTATCTTGTTCCTTTCTCTCCTCTTGGGATCTTGGTCATGCATGCACACATGCCCGGTATGAGTTTAAGCCACCGGGTCCAGGACTCAAACCATGGTCGACTACATGGGAGTTCAGTGACATAGCCATTACGCCAACTGCTAGTTCCCATTTGATTCTTTATTATGGTGTCCATTTCTTCTTTCAAATTGTGAAAGAACTTCTTCATCTCCTGGAGTTCATTGTTTCTTTTCTGTTTCATCTCATAGAATTTTGTCACTATGAATGTTCTGAATTTTTTCTCTGACATTTCAATAACTTCTGTTTTTTCAAAAGATGGAAAAGAGTTATTGTGTTCTTTTTATGGGGATGTATTTCTATTTATTTATTTATTTATTTATTTATTATACTTGGGGCTCTTCTGTGACTTTTAGCCATTTGGTGTTGTATTCACTTTTGGGTAACTCTTTGGAGAATGTCTCTGCAACTGGGAGCTAGTTTACTTTCCTTTTGCTGTGAATTGTTTCTGTGACAAAGTCTCTCTTATGCTGTAGTTAGCAACGTGATCCCCACAGGAGGAGTTTTCTGTTTAGGTTTCTGAAGAGCAGTTTCTCATTTTTTGCTGGTGGTTCAGTGGTGAGTGAGGGTCCCTGAGAACTTCATGATGCTAAGGTGTTTGAAAACTGTAAGTCGAGACCTGTCTAGACCCACTGGAGGGGGATTGTGGAGGAGGAGAAAATGACAATGTAAGAGGGAAGAAAAAGGAATATGAAAAAAAAAAAAAAAAGAAAAAATCATGCATCGTGTTTGTATGGTGTGCTATTTTGACAGGGGCCTGAAGATGAAGATGGACTCTGGTTGATAGATGAGAACTGCCCTGACCTATAGGGGAAGGAGAAGTAAAGAATTAGCAAAAGAAAGAAGGAAAAATAAAAAGGCCTATCTTTCTGGCTATGAGGAGGACGGGCTCTGAGGTTGGGAGCTGGGACTGGTGTTTAAGACGAAGATAGATTCTGCTTGAGAGCTGACAGCTGCTCTGACCTTTCTGGCTGAGAGGAGGGGGGCTATGACATTGGGAGCTGGGGTTGGGACTGGGGCTAATGTTCAGCCCTGCCTCAGTTTCCCTGACTGGACAGGAAGCTGAAGATGAAAATGAACTCTCTCTACAAAACTTTAAAGAAAAGGTAACTCTTGTTCTACTCAAATTATTTCTAAAGATCCAAAAGGAAGGAAGCCTCCCAAATTCATTTTATGAAGCCTCCATCACCCTCATTCCCAAAGCAGATAAGGATATGACAAGAAAGGAAAACTACAGACCAACATCTCTGATGAATATAGATGCAAAAATTCTCAACAAGATACTTGAAAATCATATCGAACAACATATAAAAAAGATTATTCTTCATGAACTAGGTAGGCTTTAAAATGCAAGGGTGGCTCAACATACATGAAACCATAAATGTATATCCCATATTAATCAGAAGAAAGATAAAAACCATATAATCATTTCAATCAATGCAGAAAAAGCATTTGACACAATACAACATCCCTTCATGATTAAGACTCTGAACAAAATGCATAGAAAGATCATTTCTCAGCATAATAAAAACCATTTATGAAAAACCTCAAGCTAATATTACACTGAATGGGGAAAACTTGAAAGCTTTTCTACTAAAAACTGGCACACGACAAGGCTACCCAGTTTCTCCACTTCTTTTCTATGTATTGGTGGAAATCCTAGCCAATGCAATCAGACAAGAGAATAAAATAAAAGGCATTCAAATAGGGAAATAAGACTTGAAATTATCTCTATTTGCAGATAACATGATTGTATACATAGAAGACCAAAAGGTATCCATGAAAAAACTTCTTGAAGTAATAAATGACTACAGTAAAGAGGCAGCATATAAAATCAACTTACAAATATCTCTAGCATTTCTGTATACAAACAAAAAGCATACAGAGGTAGAACTGAATAGAGTAATCTCATTTGCCATAGCCACAAAAGTATAATATACCTAGGAATAAACCTAACCAAGGAAGTCAAATGCCTCTATGAGGAAAACTGAAAATCTTAAAAAAGAAATTGTAAATGACACAAAAAAGTGGAAGGACATCCTGGATTGGTAGAATTAATATAATCAAAATGGCAATTCTACCCAAATTCATCTATATATTTAATGCAATCCTTATAAAATTACAAGAGACATTCTTCACAGACCTATGAAAAACAATCATAGAATTTGTCTTGAATCATAAAAGACCTCGCATTGCCAAGGCAATCCTGCACAAGAAGAATGGAGTGGGCAGAAACTTACTCCTGACCCCAAAATATATTACAAAGCTGTGATAATTAAAACAGCATTGTATTGGCACAAAAACAGACAGGTGGACCAATGGAACAGAGTAGAGACTCCAGAAATAAACCCCAAAACATACATCCAACTGTTTTATGACAAAGGATATCAGTCAAGCCAGTGGAAATGGAAAACCTCTTTAGCAAATAGTGTTGGAAAAATGGTAACCACCTGCATAAAGATGAATTTGAACCCCTATTTCTCACTATTAACAAAAATTAATTAAAAGTGGATCAAAGATCTAAACCTAAGACCTTAAACAATAAAACTACTGCTGGAAAACACAGGGAAGCTATGGGAGACATTGGGGTAGGCCAAGAATCCTGAAATAAGACCCCTGAAGTATAGGCAATAATCACAAAAATGGACAAGTGAGATTACATCGGATTAAGAAATTTCTGCACAGCAAAAGACACAGTAATTAGTGTGAATTGACAACCCTCAGAATGGGAGAATATTTTTGTAAACTATACTCATATAAGGAACTGATAACCAGAATCCACAGGGAACTCAAGTGGTCTACCCTAAAAAAATATTATTAACTCAATTAAAAGATGGGAAAAATGAGCTAAAAAAAAACCTCTAAGGAAGACATACGAACAGCTAAAATAACACAAAAAAAGCATACTTGTCATGAACAAGAAAAAGAACTTTTAAGCAATTCGTGACATGTAACTGAGGATAACTGTTTAGGATGTAGTGAATTTCCCATAATTCAAATTATTTTAGGAAATGTTCAGTAACGTGTCCTTGGAGCCCTGGTCTTGTCCAGCACTTAGTTGTGCTGTGAATGTGAAATTTTTCTTTCTTTATTGTGTTTACATACCATTTTGGGTTCATTACAGTGAATGATGAAGACTTTGACATAGCTTGATGTGTGCTAAGCCCTGTTCAACAACTTCAGGGTGATCTGAGAGATCATAAAGAATTTGTACTCACTCTTCCTTCAGAACATACTTTCCCATGATATGACATGATCAGTGCCTCAACTCCTTCATGTCTTTGTTCAGATATCATCTTTTTAGTAATGCCTTTGTTGCCCACTTTATATAAAATTAGAATCACACTTTCTATTTCTGACCATACTCACATTTCTTATTTTCTGTATTACTTTTTATTAGACTTAATCACCTTCCATGTAACACAGTGTCTTTCTGTCCTCTCTTTCTCCCTTTTTTTCTTCCTTCTTTGTTCTCTTTTCTCTTTTTTATTTGCTACTATTTTTATTTAGATATTTTTTCAATGCTACATAATTCTATATTTGGAACATCTAAGCAATCTGAAGAGAAAAGGGGTTTCCTAAGACCACTGGACCAGGGGAAGATTATTTTGTTAATCATGTCTTATGATGGGTGATTTACTGCTTATACAATTACCTTTCACTTTTAATTAATTGTGATTTAGACTTTAGTTAAACTTAACAGTTATCTATGTAGAGAAATTAATACTGATGAAGATGCATATGCTGAATGATTTCATGGCAGATGTTGTTATTGTCCATGCTGCAAATGAGGCGAGGCTAGCAGTAGTGGTGTCCATCTCCACTAGCAGTGTTGCTTCTGAGAAATTTATCATGGATGAAAGTTTTGGCTTGGATCATGTATGGATTCTCATGGGACTCAGAAGTAGTGGTGGGAACAAATTGGGAAAGCAGTCTTTAATCTTTGATTTTCTCAGCAATTAAATCTTGCTCACTGAGGAATAGTCACAGAGATGGTGCACAGTCACCTGTTGCTACAGATGCTCTGGAGAATTTCAGGGCCTCCTGAGGAGGCTGGTCTGGTTGTCCTCATGGATTACCATGTTGGGACTACAGATGACCATTAATATCATGGCAGTGGCATCACTGAAGTGCTGGATTCATGTGTAGTGTTCATCACTCTTGCAGCCCATGTAAATCATGTGGAAGTTGACTTTATCTACAAGGAATTTGGTCTCAAGGATTCCAGAAGTCAAGATGTCAGCAAAGCAGATCCTGCCTGAAACATGGGCCTGCTGACATCAACTTTGTCCAGGGAGTAAAAGGCCCAGTCAATGAGTTGGTACTCACTGGAGTGCTTATAGTAGACCTGTTTTTCTTCATTCTCCCACAGAGCCTTTGTGGGATAGTAGAATCCAGGAGGAAAGTCAAAGTCAGACACATTCATCACATTCAGAATGTATATATATATTCTGATTTGGTACTTTGGGTTGATCAGCTCCACAGGGTAAGCAGGTTGCTCATGGTAGCCATGATGGTTTCAAAGGCCCTTTTCACTTGTGTGTGTGTGTGTGTGTGTGTGTGTGTGAAGTCTCACACTTTGATTGACCTCTTACTATCTGTGTTAAACCCGTTAACATGCAGTATTCTCATCTATTTCCCAATTATGCTTTTACCAGATTTTCCTCTGCCTGCCCTCCAAGTATTGGTGACTCACAAAGAGTTGCAGACCTGCCTAGAGAGGTTGGCTATGTGGCATGTAGGTAGGTGTGTACTCTCTCTGTTGTGTTCCCTGGCTCATGAGAAGGAAGAGACAGGTGGTGAAGGCCAAAGACTTTTTTACTTCCTTTCTCCATTTCTTTATCCTAACCTTCCCTTTTTAATGTATATATTACTATGAAAAGATGTAGGACAAGGAATTTTTGTGTGCTTTGCTTACTGATATTTCTTTGCCATGCCACAATCCCTTCTCTTCCATTCTCCTCTCAAGATCTTGGGCATGCATGCATATGTGCCCAGTGTGACTTTTAAGCCACTAGGTCTGGGACTCAAACCATGGTCAACTACATGGCAGTCTAGTGATGCAACCCTTACACCATCTGCTGGTCCTAGTTTCCTATCTTCTTACTTCTTGATATTGCATTTTATATAAGAATTTCTCTCATTTAGGGAGTTCAAAGATGGTTCTTAAGTGTGGGACTTACTCATCACTAGTCAGAATACTAACCATAGGCACAGGAAGACCATGCCTTGAAGAAGTATGGCCCAAGTTACATAGGGTGGTCTTTGGATCAGGGTGCTTTGCTGGGGTTATCCTCCTTTGAGGAGACATAGGGCTAAGCATGCTGTAATTTTATATCTTCTAATGTCTATGAATGAAGCACTGCCAGTTATGAGATAGAGTGGCTATGGGGCCTCTCCAACTTGTCAGAACAGCTGGCAATAATAGGGGTACTCTACAAGTAAGAAGAAACCTGGAAGAGAAGTTATTTCCTGGAAAATATTTAATATGGAAAACTCTTGTATCAAAACCCATGCCATCAGAATCACAAATAAAAAGCTATGATCCTTCCAAAGGGCCTCTGGCTGTACTACTGACTCTCCTATGGTTGTTTTGGTGCCCCAACTTTTCCTGGAATTGTCTAACTCAGATTATGGTCTGACAATACCTAATTGGTGCCCTCTGCATATATATCGTAAGGATGTGGAATCCTGGAGTCAGTGCTGTGTCTTCCCCTGAGCTCTGAAGCATTCCTGTTGTACTCCCAGATCTTCAGTTCACCACCATGAAGTTCTTGGCACTCCTGGCTCTGGAGGGAGTTTTCACCTTCCTAGTCTCTGGCTGTAAGTAAAAATTCCTACCTGAGCATAAGTTTTGGGGATATTGTATATCAAGATATTCTCTTTGTGAGGATGTGGGTCTGGGTGTCTGCATTACTGGTACTCTGCCTTCTATTCCTTTAACCTGTTTCATCACCTTTTCGAAATACTATTCAAGATGGAGTTGACTCTGTCCTTAGCCTTTATCTATTCAGTTATATCTTTGCTGAGTTCTTACCTTGGCAGCCAACTTTATAGTAAGTATCAGTTAAACACATTAAGAAGGTAATTATAAGCTTATTTTAGGTAAGTGACCACATACTAGTTTTTTTATGGGTTGCCATGGGTTTTATATCATTTGTGCATCTGTGTTTCTTTAACTTGTGAACAAAAGACTAAGCATTTTCCATTGTGAAAGCTGGAATATTGTTTATATTCTGTCTTTTCTCCACCCCTAAAATTGGTGTTCACCTTACATTCTATTTTTTTTTCTACTTTTACAGTGAATACTAGAACACCTGACTCATCTGGCAGCTTTGCTATTGCTGAGTCTGCACTGCATTTTGTCTCTTTCTCAACTGAGTGTTTTCCCCTCTTAGTCATATGTTGAACAAATTTCATGTGGATACTCTTGAGTTATAAGAAACCCTGAAAAGGGTTTCTTATAGGCCTAAATAGGCCTGTGAAAGATGTATTACTGATTTGAAAATACTCCATGAGCAACAATAATCTGCTTGTTTCTTATACATTACAATAGAATACGATGCCTCTGACATGAACTTATACAAATTATGGACTCATTATTCATTGTTCCTCAACAGGAGGCACAAGGCTATGAGATCTGAGTCTGTGGTCTCAGTAATTTTGCTGGGTGCAGGTGAAGTATTTCATACATTGGAAGTGTTGCAAAAAGGAGGCCAGTTAGTCCCAGAATGAAGGAAGAGACTGTTATTGCTAACAGTGATACAGAATGAGGGCATTAGAACCACATAACTGGGTAAGGCTGTGAGCTGTAGAATGCAGGGTCAGGCCAAAGAAGTATGCACTTTGGTTTTTACAATGGCATTTGTGCCTTATTTCCAGAATGATGATGATTGGAAACCAAGGTTGTGGAACAATGTTCCTAGTCATTGTGGTTTCTGTCCGTGTATCCTGTGTGTGCTGTGCTGTGTGTGTTGTGCTTATACAGGAGTTTTGAGGATCTCTCTTTTGGTCCTCTTCTGCTTGGGGATTCTCTTAAGAACATTAACTCCAATCAGACATCACTGGGGCATGCATCTTATCAGCCACATTGGGTCCAATTTAAAAAGTTGTCTGTCTCCTGAACAAGGCCTGAGATGTATGGCTAGAGTGTGGGTATGGAGATAGAGTTTTATAGTTATTGAGGTGGGTTTAATTTACCAATACAGTGCCTGTCTCTTGCTTTTGCCAGTAGTACTGGTGTGTGAGGGAGATAATTTAAATAAATCTTACCAGTTTCTTAACTTGTGGTAATTGCTGGTGACTTTTTTCATCTTTTAAAAAAAGAATTATTTAATTTGATTTTATTATTATTAAAAAGAAATCTCTACAGGGCATGTGTACTCACCAGAGAAAGACAGAGAGAGAGAGAAAGCAATAAAGTAAACCACCAGGTCTAGGATTTGAACCACTGTCGGCCATATGGGAGTCCATAGCCCCAGGCACCATATCACCTACTGGTTCTGTTTTTGCTCATTTTTAAAATCATTGCCAGAAGTGCTAATTTCTCCTATTTGTCTAATGGGGTTCTCATAAATTGTGCTATAATTGAATCCAAGTTGTAAGAAATGTTCAGACAAATATGGCTCCTTTTTATTCTAGAACTTGATATAAAAGATTTTACTGCACTTGGGACCAGCAGTTGGTGTAATGGCTATGTCACTGGACTCCCATGTAGTTGACCGTGGTTTGAGTCCCAGACCCAGTGGCTTAAACTCACGCTGGGTGCATGTGCCGGAGTGCCCAAGATCCCAAGAGGAGAAGGGATTGCGGCACGACCATCCCCCTAGGGGGTGATTTCTAGCTTTCTGTCTCTCTCTTTCTGGCGAGTGCATGCGCCCTATAGCAAAAACCTCTAAAAAATTTTTTATATATATATATATATATATATATATATATATATATATATATATGTATATATGTGTGTGTGTATATATATATATATAACTGCACTTTAAAACAGGAAAAATGACTCTAATCTGAGATATATCTTCATAGTCTTCCTTCTCGTCCTTAAAATTTATTATTCTATTCACCTTCATTCATGTTGCAATGGAAAGTATTCATCCCTAGGTATATTTGATGGGGAGGAATCAGACTGTCAGGTCACTTGGAAGACCATGTTTTTCCTGGGCAGTATTCTGTGTAAATAGGAACACATGTGGATTTAGTCTTTTGCACTCATGCCTGGGACCAAGTACTTGCCTGTGTTCTATCACTGTCATTACCCTTCAAAGGAAACTCTCAAGTTTATGTCCCAATAGGGATAGGAAGAATGAGGCAAGAGGAACGTGGGTTGGTAAGCTCTAAATATGACAGAGTTTAAAACTGCCTTGCAGACGTGAATTTGAGATGAGGAATATGGGACCAATTTTGTTCCCTAAAGAAGAAATGTTCATCTGAAGCTTTTTTTTTCTTTTTTTAAAGAATTTATTTAATTAAAAAATTTTTTAAGATTGTTTATTTTATTTGGGTATTATTATTCAGTTTTTTGTTTGTTTTTTAATGAAATTTATTTATTTACATTCATTCACTGTACATCATTACAGCATACAAAGTGAGATTTTCCATCCAGAATACACTGTATATTGACTCAGTCAAGCACATCAACATACGTGTTATCATCAACAACTAATTTTCCATTTCTTGTTTCCTGTATGCTTTGCTTTTTTTTTTTTCTCATCCTTGATTCCCTGTCTCTTACCCTTGGCCGTCTCCCACTCTCCTCCCACACTGTCTCTGGTATCTATGTTTACTTTCTATACTCCCCCCACATTTTATTAAGTCACTAAAGATCTTAATTAATCTAAATATTTTATAGCAAGCACAGCTGATATATACATTTCCATGAACACAAGTCTAACTTTAGGCATAAGCCTCAGTGAGTAGAATGAACATCCTATAAAGTATCACCTAGTTGGAGCTATATATCTTACTGCAGGCATCGAAAAGGTATTTTTAATGCATTTTTTTTTAATTTCAAGAAAAACAGTTTTAGTTTTTTTTTCCTGAAACTTTTTTTTAACTTAATTTACATTCTTTCCCTAAGCATCATCACAGCATACAAAATGTGATTTCCCATCCAGAATATACTGCATAGTGGCTTAATCGTGCATATTATTATCAAAAATTTTCCATTTCTAGTTTCTAGAATTTTTTTTAACCCCTATTTCTGACCCTCTGTCCTTTCCCACCCTCTTCTCACATTATCTCTGGTGTCTACAGTTGTCTTCCATTCCTTCCCCCCCCCTCCACACACAATTTCATAAATAATCTAACTACTTTCAATAGCAAGTTCACTTGGTACTATTAAGAAAACCAGTTTTAACTCATATCAAAGAAATGCTAAGGAACTTTGCTGAAAGCCAGGAAACAGGTTAGGATTCTGTTCACATGGTGGGTGCATGAACCTATCCATATCTCAAGACAGGACACAAATTCTTACAACGGCCTTTTCTCTTAATTTCAGCTGCCCCTAAAAATACCTCCACCCCAACATTTGCTGCCAAAATGACCACTCCCACCTGTGAAGCCAACACTCTCCCCCCCTCTGATGAAGCCGTCACTCCCCCCCCTCTGATAAAGCCGTCACTCCCCCCCCCTCTGATGAAGCCGTCACTCCCCCTCCCTCTGATGAAGCCGTCACTCACCCCCCCTCTGATGAAGCCGTCACTCCCCCCCCCTCTGATGAAGCCGTCACTCCCCCTCCCTCTGATGAAGCCGTCACTCACCCCCCCTCTGATGAAGCCGTCACTCACCCCCCCTCTGATGAAGCCGTCACTCACCCCCCCTCTGATGAAGCCGTCACTCTCGCCCCCTCTGATGAAGCCACCACTCCCACCACCGTTGTTGAAACCACCGTCACTGCTAAAACCAACACCACCGCTGCCGCTCAAACCAACACCACCACCACCACCAATGAAACCACCACCACCACTGCTAAAAACCACCACGACCGCCAGGGAAACCTCTATCACCACGGCCGCTGAAATCACCACTACCACTGCCACCCTTAAAAGCACCACCACCGCCGCCGCTGAAACCATCATCACCACTGCTGCCCCTGCATCCACCACCACCACTGCCACCCCTGCCGATACCACTGCCACCACCACCGCTGCTGCTGAAATCACCACCACTGCTGCTCCTACCACCAGGACCACTGCTGCTCTTCCCCCGAGACTACTGAATTCCATACCAACCAACCATCTGAGTGCTTCCTTCATGTGGCACGTGGTTCCCTAGGTTCCCTATTCCCAAAGTAAATAATATTTTGGTAGATAA
This sequence comes from Tupaia tana, assembly GCA_026018925.1. Classification (NCBI taxonomy): domain Eukaryota; kingdom Metazoa; phylum Chordata; class Mammalia; order Scandentia; family Tupaiidae; genus Tupaia; species Tupaia tana. The sequence goes on from JAKSZU010000006.1 coordinate 158,919,861, forward strand.
GAAGGAAAAAAAAAATGAACTGCCTTCTAGTTTCTTTCATTTTTCCAGATCAAGTCAATATGTAAATATTAAAAGAGGCAGTAGATTGCAGATTATACATTACTAATGTTAATTACATTGCTCTTGAAATACTGGCATTTATTAGGTAAAATCCATTTTAGTTGAATTCACTGTAAAAAAGCAAACTGCAAAGCAATTGTTTGCAGGTGTTTTTTTGTTTTAAAATTCTTTGTTTTCTTTGGAGAACATTCCAAAAATATAAAATGACTTTATGATGAGGCTTCGTGTGGCAGATTATTTTCAATGCTATTCAGAAAATTAATTCACTAAGGATCAGGGTACAGTTTCCTATTCCAGTTCATTGTTCCCTACCCTTTAACTTTCAGGTAACTGTGATTATAGAATTTGTTGATTCTGAATATATGTTGGGCACCATGGTATAACATTTAGACATTCAATGTAGTTTAAATTTCATGGTCACTCTATGAAATAAATAAAGATGAGAAAATGGAAAAGTTGCAATGAGGATGTTTCCTTTGAGTACATACGGAGTAAGAAAAGGGATTGGAATTGTACTCAGAGTCTTCAGGACACTTTTTCAAATCTGGCTTATCCATGTCTAGATCAGACTTGTTACCTTGCTCAATGATTTTTCTATGGATGAGAAAATGGCTCTTCTTCCCTTATCAGAAAGAGGCTGGATTGCTTCTTGTCATATTATAGGGAAATCTAGTGTGTATTGGGATCCTTCCCACTCTCTAAATTACTAATCTACAATAGTTTGTCTCCCTCTAGAGCTGCATATCCAAATCTTTTTTTTTTTTTTGAGAGATTTTTGCTGTAGTGCGTGTGCACTTGCCAGACAGACAGAGACAGAGAGATGGAAAGTGAGAAATCACCCCCCGGGGGGATGGCCATGCCACAATCCCTTCTCCATTCTCCTCTCGGGATCTTGGGCACGCATGCATACACGCCCGGCGTGAGTTTAAGCCACCAGGTCCGGGACTCGAACCGTGGTCGACTACGTGGGAGTCCAGCGACATAGCCATTACGCTAACTGCTGGTTTCTATATCCAAATCTTTAGGATAGGAATTGGTTATTTGTCTTCTAGGGATGAAAACCTAATGTTTCTTTTGACTCCATTGACTTTCTCGACAGTTGACACTTGTTCTGTCTGCATTCAGAATCCGAAGAAGGAGCCACATTCTCCGATTTTTTGTGGGAACCTTTCGACAATTTATTTTTTTCTCTTACAGATTTCTTTAAAGAGTGGCCAGATGAGATTAATCTAATACTATTTGGGTATGGAGAATTCAGCTTGGTCTCCTGTATGTGAACTTGCTGGGCTGGGCCAGGATATGCCTTCCTTTGTTTTCAGCCATGTAGTTACCTGTCTGCCATATTGTCTTCAATCTAATCAGTTAATCTTTTTTCAAATAAATCATACTTGTGAGCAACATCAGCACTGTTTTTTCATTATTAATTGGGGGGTGATTTTTTGTTGTTCAAACAATTTGAAAGATACTTTGAATTTTACCTGATACTTCATTATACTTATGTCAGTATCTGGACTTTCAATGTTTTACCCAAGTTGACTTTATTTATTGAAAAATAAGACACAGATATAGGACATAAGACTATGAAGTAGAGATTTCTTTAATGAGGAAAACACTAGTTCATGCTTACTAGGCACAAAAGTTCTATTTGATTCCCCCAAACTCTTCTGACAAGCGACATACATATCTTTCTGTTATCTGCAATGATTGAGCTGGTGAGAGCGATGAACGTATCTCTTGACATTTGAGAACTGCTCAGTTGCCCAGAATTCTTTGTAGTTGTTAGAGCTAATCAAGTGTCACAGCTAGGCAATGGTGTTCTCTTGTAAAAGACAGACAATCTCACAACACCCAGCATCAAATAAAGTTACTTAGTGACTGTGATGAAATGAAAACAAAAACATCACTGCACCATTTTATCTAAGCAGAAAACAAGTAGAATGTGCCCATCATCAAATACCCTTCTCTCCTATCTCGTTAGTGATTGCTGCTTCATTACTATTTTCATGGTTTGGTTCACTCTAGGTTGTCCTCCTTTTAGATGAGGTTTATGAAGTTCTCGAATCTTAACATGGTTTATGTTCCCTGAAAACATCAAATCCAGAGAAAACCTTGTTTCCCTGATGGCTCCCTCAGATTTCCTGACTGAAGCAAAATTCTGTATGAAGCACTAACAGCCTTTTACATAGATACCCTCTCACTTCCCTAAGGTGTGTGTGCTCTTCCTCACTGCAATGAACAGGCAAACCAATTGTTTCCATCATAGCTGTGCTCGTGCAGGTCTCTGGCTGGAGAGTTTTGACACCTGAATGCCCCACAGGATGGATATTAAATATGGATAAGGCCTGATCCCTTGTCATTTTTTCTGACTTGGTAAGGATCAGATTCCTCAGATTCCTAAGTGTACGCCTTTGTGTGCAGTCTCAACTGATATTCAGGGATTCACTGGAGAGTGTGACACCTGAGCCATTGCTCTGAATGACAGCACTAGGAAGTGCAGTAAAGGTAGATTTTGAGTCTTAAGAATATTAATGAATTATACAAGCTTAATTAGAGTGCTAGAAAAATAAAGGCTGTATTAGATTTTTTTTTTTTTTTTTTTTTTTTGTAAGAAGCTGGGTTAGAGTCTCAGGTCAGAAGCAGCTACATTAGAGGCCTGGCCTTTACTGTAGAAAGGTATCTGCTAGACTGGAAGTCTTAGTTCCTGGCTGTCAGAGTGGAAAAGATGAATTCCCTGACTTTTATGCCTGCCCTGGGTTTTAAAATTCTTGCTGACTCTGTCGTTTCCAGGGTGATGTACTCTCAACTCCTGGACTGGAAAACTACTCCTTAGCTTTTTGTGAGGTCTCTCTGTTCCTTTTGCTTGATTCTGATTCTTTCATGAAGACTTTTCCATCAAATGAAACTCACATCTCTTCATTCACTCTAAATTGGAGTCAACTGCATCCTGGAGAGGAGCAAAGATATCAGGGCAAAAATAATCTTAAAAGTCTCATTCAGGGCCAGCCTATGGCTTGGTTCCAGTGGCTGAATCTCACATGGCTGGACTGGCAGCTTGAATCCTGGAGCTGCAGCTCAGAGAACACACCTGGCACTTGTACACATGTCCCCTCAATCCTGAAGGGTAGAAGAGATGAGGAGTAAAGGATTATGGCATGACTCCCTCACTGCTCCACCCCATGGTCCCCTCCCCCCATCTGCACATGTCCTATGGCAAAGTTTAAAGTGTTTCCTACAGATACAGTGGTTAAACACTTTTGCCCTCATGTTGAACGTGTAACCTCATCATGTTGCATTTCTACCACAAGCACTGAATAAAAATCTGAAGTTCAGAGACGTTGAGAACTATTTTATATAAGCCAGTGAGCTTTATATTACTAATAACTGGCTATATCTTTTTTTTTTCCTTCTTTTTTTAAGGAGAGAACTTTGCTGTAGGGTGGGTGTGTTTACTGAGAGACAGAGACAGAGAGACAGAAACCAAGAAATCACTCCCCCACCCCTAGGAGGGATTGCCACACTGCAATTCCTTCTCCTCCATTCTCCTCTTGAGAGTCTGGGCATGCATGCACACGTGCCCACTGTGTTTCAAGCCACTGGGTTTGGGAATCAAACCGTGGTTGGCCATGTGGGAATCTAGTGCCTTAATCATTACAACACCTGCTGGCCCCAACTGGCTATACTTTTAAAATGAAAGCAGGAAGATATCTATTTGTGTCTGTCTGCATATTTACATATTTTTGTATGTTATGCATATGTGATAATATTCTACCTGTAATTAGTATTGCCAACTAACCCATAAAATTGCTAAAATGGGTCTATTCAAACTGACTTAGGGGCAAATGTATGCTATATAAGTAAATATTCTAAAACTCCCTGAAATTTAGAAATTTTCATATGCCTTTCAAGGTCATGTAACTTGGGAAATGTTTTGATAAATATTAATTTAACATTGTTGGGTCATAATAGCAGTGATGTCTTCTGAGTTATCAGCATAAATAGTCATGAGCATATGTTTTTATTTACTTGTTTTACTATTCGAGTAAATTGTCATTGCATATTATAACTTATAAAAATCATAAATCCAATCTAAGAAAATATACAAGTAGAGATATAGTAAAACTAATTTCTGAAGATCTCTTTCTACATGTATACCAAGTAGACCAATAAAACAAAGAACCAGGGACCAGCAGTTAGCACAATGGCTATGTTGCTGGACTTCCATGTAGTCGACCGTGGTTTGAGTCCTGGACCCAGAGGCTTAAACTCACGCCAGGTGTATGTGCTTATGTGCCCAAGATCCCAAGAGGAGACTGGAGGAGAAGGGATTGCAGTGTGGCCAATCCCCCTGGGGGGTGATTTCTCGCTTCCTGTCTCTCTGTCTCTCTCTTTCTGGTGAGTGCATGCACCTTATAGCAAAAAAGAAAAAAAAAACCCTCTCAAAACAAAACAAAACAAAACAAAACAAAAACAACAAAGAACCCATGAATTGAAGTTTCTGCTTTTGTGATTGATAAGTACTACAGTTAGGAGGGAAAATAGCTGAGACAATGATTGTTTTATCTAATTTTACAACACACTGGGCTGAAAACTGTTTCCAAAACCCCTTTAGTAACTTGTAAATTTAGAGTTATGCTAAGTTATGAAATTGACATTCATTTATGATCTTTAAGTAAGAAAAACTACTGAATCACTCATTAAAAGCACACATTTAAGGGAACCAGCAGTTAGCGTAATGGCTATGTCGCTGGACTCCCACATAGTCGACTGCGGTTCGCGTCCTGGACCCGGTGGCTTAGAACTCACGCCGGGCGCGTGTGCGTGCGTGCCCAAGATCCCGAGAGGAGAATGGAGGAGAAGGGATTGTGGCGTGACCATCCCCCCTGGGGGGTGATTTCTCGCTTTCTGTCTCTCTGTCTCTCTCTGTCTGTCTGGCGAGCGCACGTGCCCTATAGTGAAAACCTCTCAAAAAAAAAGAAAAAAAAATGCACACATTTAAGTTCATATAGTTCTGACATCTTTTAAAAGTGGTATTGAGAAGCTAAATATTTTGGTTCTGTTAATAAGCTAGAAAAAGCAGGCTAAGAGAGAGCCTATGCTCCAAGCAATTGTGGAATGGTTTATTTCTAAGTTTGCTAGTCATCTGCAGACTAATGCTATGCTACAGATTCATAACTTCCTGTATCCTTGTCTTCTCTGTGTACCAAAGTTTACTAATCATTAAAAATTACAATCAGGGGAAAAGACAAAATATTGAATAGATAAAAAGTTGGAAATTTTTCTGTTGAAATGCAGATGGTAATATCTTTGATGGGACTTCTACATAATGTTTCCACACCAGGGAAGTTCATTTTCTATGCTGTATTGGTGTACAGTGTGTTAATGTAAGAAATTTCAAATTTCAATATTTCATTATAATCTATATTACATATAGATTATAATAAATTATAATCTTTTTAAAACAATTAGACAAGATCAGCTGGCTGTGAGGTGGTTAAGGTGACTGGATCCTACTTGGCCAACTGGGCACTTTGAGTACCAAACCTGTAGACTTTAGGGGTATATTGGGTGTGTGTGCCCAGAATCTGAAGGGAGAGAGAGATGGAGAAGAGTGGGCAACATGACTCTTTTCCATGGAGGGTGGGAGGTGCTCTCTCAATTTGTTTCTCTCAAGCTGTGTGACAAGTTAAAAAATGAATAAAAAAAATACTAGACACCTAAAGATGAAAAGAAACAATTTTGCATAAAAAGTATACAAGTGAAGTAGGATGTGCTTGTCAGAACAAAAGGTATAAGTAATGTAGGTAGGTCTTTGTTCAGGGAAAAAGAAAGTAATTTTATTTTATGGAGGAAGGACTGAGGTTTTCAGGGGAATATATAGGGGGGAAATGTAAGCCTTAATATCAAAAGCATAGCAATGCCAAATTAGAATACCAGGATTTCTTGGTTATTGATTTGTTCTTAATAAGAGTTTTTTTTTTTAATTTTATATAGGACATTTGTGCTTGCCAGAGAGACAAATAGAGAGATAGAGACAGACAATGTGAGAAAGCACCCCCAATGGGGGATGAATGGCCTCCCCTCCATTCTCTTCTTGAGATTGTGGGCATCCATACACATAAGTCCAGCATATTTTTCAAGCTGCCAGGTCTGGGACTTGAACCAAGCACTTGGCCATGTGGGATCCAGTTGCCAGCCCCTTAAGAGTTTTGAAAGTTTCATGTTTTTCTTTTGACTCAATCTGCAAGAGAAACCAATGTTCTGTGTTGTATCAGAATAATGTCTGTGCTTTATGTTGAACTTCATCTGTTCTTGGTTATTTAAGTGAATGCAAATATTGTTTCTTAGCTATCCCTACCAATTAAATATTAGTAAATATTAGTATTCAAGCATTTTGATGTTTTTCACAACCTCTGAAAAGGAAATCCTAAATGAAATTTTGTTCTGGAATTGACTTGGAGATTTCTCAGAAGACCCCTAGAAACTCTCTAAGGATTTTTTCTTTTGTTTTATAAAGAGAAATGTTCAAAGAAACATAGTTTATTTAACATGTTGAATTGTATCAAAAGACATTGTCAGATGTAGGTATCTAGCCTTTCCCTACATTATATTTGTACGGGTAAATGTTCTAACTATTTCAGAAAACGATGAAGTTTATAAAATTTGGTCAATACCTTTGCTGTCCAGGTAACATCTCACCAGTCACAACTGGGTCACTGTATCTTTTGTGTGCCATAGAAACAAACGCATTTCCTTGTGAAATAAACTCTCACCAGATCTTTAACCATTGTCACTTTATATTTTATTGTTGTTGTTTCTCATTTATCTTATTACTTCCCTGAAAATTTCCTTATGAAAAAGAAAAAGTTTATTCTTCATTATTTGTCCCTCCAGAATTAGGTGATTTTGACTGAGTGTTCCAACTGTGGTGGCGAGATAGTTGCTTGCCTGAGATCAACAAGACTCTATTTTCCTTGTCACAGGATGTAGTTGGAAGCTTTTCTTTTCTTTTCTTTTCTTTTCTTTTCTTTTCTTTTCTTTTCTTTTTTTCTTTTTTTCTTTTCTTTTCTTGTTTCTTTTCATTTCTTTTTTTTTTCCTTTTCTTTCTTCTCTCTCTCTCTTTCTTTCTTTCTCTTTCTTTCTTCTTTTTTTTTCTTGGAGATGTTTTTGCTATAGGGTGCATGTGCTCACAGAAAGACAGAGACAGAGAGACAGAAAGCGAGAAATCACCCCCCAGGGGGGATGGCCACGCCGCAATCCCTTCTCCTCCATTCTCCTCTTGGGATCTTGGGCACGCACGCACATGCACCTGGTGTGAGTTTAAACCACTTGGTCTGGGACTTGAACCACTGTTGACTACATGGGAGTCTAGCGACATGGCCATTACACCAACTGCTGGTCCCTGGAGGCATTTTTTAGAGAGCAAGGATTTATTTACAATGCCATACTTCAAAATGAGGCATAGGGACCAGCAGTTGGCATAATGGCTATGTTGCTGGACTCCCATGTAGACAACTGTGGTTAGAGTCCCGGACCTGCTGGCTTAAACTCACGCCAGGCATGTGTGAGTACATGCCCAAGATCCTGAGAGGACAATGGAGGAGAAGGGATTGTGGCATGGCCATCCCCCCTGGGGGCTGATTTCTCACTTTCTGTCTCTCTCTGTCTTTCTGGCAAGCACATGCACCCTATAGCAAAAACATCTCAAAAAAAAAAAAAAAAAAAAAAAAAAAAAGAATAGAAAAGAAAATGAGGCATAGAGTGGCATAGAGTTAGGTGTGTCCAGATGGTTTTAAAAAACTTAAGAATATGACAAGAATGTAGGAATTTGACAATATGAGACTAATGTTTTCACATCATTTTAAAGAATCTGCCCTAGTGCACATGCCCCCCACCCTTCACCCCCCCCAAAAAAAAAAGAATCTACCCTATTGTGGCTCATAGAACTGTCAACATTAGAGATGAGTGAGTAGATTCCCTTGCTTGAAGGATCAGGAGCCTTAAGTTATTTTCTAGACTTCAGGAAGTCACCTAATGAATAAGGTATTAAAGGCAAATGCTTTGATTAAAAAAATAAGAATGATAAGTGCTGGCAAAGCTGTGGTGAAAAGGGAACTCTCCTACAATGTTGGTCAGAATTTAAATTAGTACAATCACTGTGGAGAACATTATGGAGACTCCTCAAATAATTCCCCTGCATGTAAAAGCCAATAGGCAGTGTAGTGGTTAAGACGCTGGTCTCCCAAATGGCCAGCTGCAGTTTGAGTCCAGTTTGAGTCCAGTTTGAGTCCAGTTTGAGTCCAGTTTGAGTCCAGTTTGAAACTCACACTATGTGTGTGTGTGTATATATATGTGCAAAATCCCAAGAGGAAAATGGAGGAGAAGGGATTACAGCCTGGCCATTCCTCCCGAGGGGTGATTTCTCACTTTCTCTCTGTCTCCCTGTATCTCAGCAAGTGCCTGCACCCTATAGCAAAAATCTCTCTTAAAAAGGCAAAACAAAAAACAAAACAAAACACTGACTTACAGAACTACCATACAATCCAGCAATTCCACTCCTAAGTATCTACCCAAAGGATAGGAATATGCTCAGTTGGAAAAGTACTTTACCATCCATGTTTACTGTGACATTTTTCACAATTGCTAGAACATGGAATCAAGCCAAATGTCCCAGAACAATTGAGTGGATTAAAAATGTTTGGTATGTAACCAGTGGTGTAACTGTTACGTAGTTGGACTCCCACATAGTCGACTATGGTTTGAATCCCAGACATGGTGGCTTGAAATTCATGCCAGGTGCACGTGTGTGTGTGTGTGTGTGTGTGTGTGCGTGCCCAAAATCCCAAGAGGGAAATGGAGAAGAAGGGACTGTGGCATGGCCATACCCTTGGGGTGATTTCTTACTTTCTGTCTCTCTCTGTCTCTTCTGTGAGCATGAAAATTTCTCTCTTAAAAATAAGTGCGGCACAGGGACCAGCAGTTAACGTAATGGCTATGTCACTGGACTCCCACGTAGTCGACCGCGGTTCGAGTCCCGGACCCGGTGGCTTAAACTCACGCTGGGTACGTGTGTGTGCATGCCCAAGATCCCGAGAGGAGAATGGAGAAGGGATTACGGTGTGGCCATCCCCTCTGGGGGGTGATTTCTCACTTTCTGTCTCTCTGTCTCTCTCTGTCTGTCTGGCAAGCGCACGCGCCCTATAGCAAAAACCTCTCCAAAAAAAAAAAAAAAAAAAAAGTGTGGCACATAAACACTATGGAAAACTACTTGGTCACAAAAGCAATGAAACCCTGGAATTTGATTGCGAGTGGGTGAATATGGAAAATTTAATGCTGAGTGAAGCAGGCCAGACTATGAAAGAGAAGCATTGTATGTCTACACTTAATATATACTGAATATGTGCACTCTATGACAGAAACTGAATGACTAGAAGGTATAAAGGCCTGGAGAGCAACTGTAGATACCAGAGACAGTATGGGAGGAGTGGTGGGAGGTAGGGAATCAAGGGGAGAAAAAAAGAAGCAAAACATTTAATGAAGACAAAAATGGAAAATTATCCATGGATGATAGTGTGTATGATTATTATCTTTGATTAGACTGATATGCAGTGTATTTATGCTGGGAAAATTCATTTTGTATGCTATAAAGATGAAAAGAAGATAAAAAAATCAAAATAAAACAGAAAGTTTAATAAGTTTTTTTTAAAAAAGGTAAAATGTGGTGGTGAGTCCTGACTTGGCCTCTTAGCTTGGAGAGGCATGTTTTTAAAAAAAGTTTATCTACTTATTGAGAGTTGAGAGAGAGTGTGTGTGTGTGAATAAGCAAAGAGAGAGTGAGAATCTACTGACAGGGTCTTTTCATAACAGGCCTTCCCCCAAGTCGAGTCAGAATTATATGTGTATCCATGGGTGTTTCTAGCCTGTTTAGGTCAAATTAGAACCAAACCCAGGGCATTACTCTTTAGCTACAATGTCACCAAGTGTCATCTGTTCATGGACAGTTGGGTTGGTTCCATGTTTTTGCAATCATGAATAATGCCACGAGGTTTCGATTTCCTATATTACAGTTTCATCTCTAACAATTCTTTTTGATTCTTTTTTTTTTTTAATAGTGTCTATTACTTCTTTCAATCATCAAAGGACTTCCTTATCTCCTGGAGCATCTCTTTTTTCTTGCATCTTCTGGAGTTCATTGTCTCTTTTCTCTTGAATCTCATTTAGTTTTGTCACTATAAATATTCTGAATCGTTTATCTGCCATTTCCATAAATTCCATAGTAGTGACTAGATGATGAGGAATTGAATTTTCCCATGCCTATGCCTCTGCAATGATTTCTAGTAATCAGGTGAATTATACGCTTCTTTCTAAATTCTTCAAGTTAATTCTGAGTATTCAAAGGTGAACAAGAAGAGGTGATACGTGTTTTCTGTGCTGCTCTACCTCCCTGATGCTCATCCAGCAACCTGCACTGTTGTCTCTGGGCTTGGATAATACAAAGTCCTCAGTTTCTAGAAAACAGGTGCACTTGGTGCTGAGCTTCTAAGTTTCAACTGAGAAAGAGAGAAGGGATAGCGAGGGTGCTTCAGGAAACACTGAAGTCTGAGAATTCAGGTGCATGTGGCAGGGGTTAAGCCACAGTCTCTCTGCAGCTCAGTGTCCCTGGCCCTGAGTGCTACCAGGTCCATTGCTGGGGTGAATGTCCTGATGGCATGGGGACTAGGGCAAGATAGGTTTCTCCAAGTCCCAATGAACACAACTGAGAGTTGCAAGGCATGTAGGGGAGGGGATGAGCCACACTCTGCAGCACCCTCCCAGCAGCAAGCTCACCATGCAGCTAACTCAGTTCATGTGCAGCAAGACTTCTAAGGTGGATGTGCCAGTTTCGCTGGGTCATTGCAAGGTGGGCTTCTCCCAGTCCCAATGAACATGTGGGGGAGAAGATTAAGAAGCTTTTAAAAGTCTAATCTAAGATTCCTTTTGGAAAGTTCTAGCAAAGAAACTAAAAAAAGGCCTATTTGGTCAATTAGTGTCCCAGCTAATCTGACCCAATGTAATGAGAACAGATCTATAATTGTAGATTATAGATTCCAAATGAGGATGATTAAAGACTAGAAATTTACATTTCACTGCAAAATTATAGCTCACTCAGTTGGGTTATTACATACAAGTTGCTCTGTTTCACATTTATTCATTATTAGTTTTCCCAGAATGTACCCTGTAGATTTTTACTGAATCTCTCATGCTCTACTCTCATACCTCCATTCAAGTTGGATCTACCTTTGTCCTTTCCTCTCAGAGTCTCTCTGTCTCTACTAGATCCTAAATGGAGTGCAGAGGAAACTAGAATCAACTATTGGAATGTTGGGTTAATCTGGGGATATTAATAGATAGGATCTTACCATGGCAGATCATAGTTATCACAGTTTTAAGATGACCCTATTAGTAGTCTAACAAATTGTTTAATGCAGAAATTAAGCAAATGGTTAATTTAATTTTTAAACTTTAAGATGATGGAAAACCAATATGGATTAAATAGAACCGTACTTCCAATTTTGACATGTGATATTCTCCCTGGTTTGTGTGGGGCACTACAGTCTCTCATAAAGCTGTGTAGCTCCCATTAAGCCATGTAATCATTAGATACCTAAGACACTGTACAGTGTGCGTTATTAAAGAAAGTCCAGGAGATAGCGAACACTTTATTATGAAATAGGGTTTGGGGTAGATTTATTACCCTTTGTAGGCTAATGCAAGTGTACTAAACAAGTATGTGGTAGTTGAATGTTTAGTAAATTAGGTGTATTGAAATAATTTTAAAAAATTCATGTATTTGTTCTATGAATGAGAGGACAAGAGCAAGAAAGAGAGAGAGAGAGCGTGCGCACTAGAAAGATCACTGTCCAACATGGTCTTGCCAAAACAAACCATTCTCTATTCTCAGCTAGCCCTGGACCATGGATTCACTTATGACTAGTGCACTCAGGTAGGTTTCCAGACACAATTGTGGAATCATCCATTTTCAGTAAGCCTTGCAGAGTGTTGTATTTTACTGTTGTGCCATAATCTAGCCCCACATTAAAAATGTTTTTGACTGACATTTTTGTTACAAAGGCTTTATTGGGATTTAATTCCATAATCAGTTGTGGAGTATTTATAATGAAAATAATAATTCTTTTTTGAATTTAAAAGTTATTATAAGAAATTGAGAATAAAATTAAATCATGCTAGATCATAAAACTACAATTTATAAAAAGCATACTGTGTTAATAGTTCTTTTTCTGTATCCTTATAACATTCAAGAGCAGGGGATAGACTAGATAAAAAGATTAGAAAAGTCAAATCAAGGAAGAGGAAATTCTCCTTGTCAATAAATCTATGCTATGTGTTTAAACTTACTAAACAGGGAAATGCAAATTAAACAAATACTGTGTCTGATCCATCAGATTGGCAAGATTAAATTGTGAAAAAATTTACTGCTGGCAGAGATGGTCATAAAAAATGCTCTGATAGTCTGTTCCTGTTATTTTCATTTTAGATTCCTTTGGGAAGAAGTTTGATCATTTCTATCAAGTTAAATATATACATAGGATATGATTCAAAATCTGAAAGAGATGTATCCAAAGATATGGAAATGTTTATATACAGAATATACTAAAAATCAGGTCAATGACTTCATGATTGAGGCAAATAAATAGAAATGATCTGAATTCCTATAGCCTGGTAATAATAGAATAAATTAGAACAGAACAACTGGAAAGAATAATAGAGATATTTAATGACTGATGAAGATTTCTAAAAAGTAGGGCTGAGTGTACAAAGAAGAATGATCTATAACCTAATGTCACTTTTTATTAGCAGTTTTAAAGTTACCAGCAGAGATATATTGATATTTGAACTATAAATATTTGCTTGTTACTGCAAATATACAGGGAAATTTATGTAACATTTGTTATATGGCAGTAGTGACAGTAACAGTATTGAATATTAGACACAGAGTAATAGAAATAAGTAACTATGTATAAGTTTATATGTGCACATAATTTTTCAGAAATATAAAATTACCAAGTGAAAAAGGCCATTATCTCAATGTGTGGACAGTCCAATGACTTACTCTCTTACCTGTACATACATTTTAATTTTTATAATAAAAATGTGAAAATAATTAAGTGATAAGAAAATGCCATAGTAAAACATATAAAACATATAAGAGTGCATGATTTGTAGAAGTGCTTTTTTTTTTTAATTGCTGATATTTACTAGTGCTTGCCAAAGTGAGAGAAAGGAAAAAAATGCAAGGGAGTGAAGGCACCACACAATGGGGCATAGTCACACCACAATTTCTTCTCTTCATTTCCTCATCCTGTCAGGACTTGAGGCATGCACATACACATGTGCTTGGCACTTATTTCAAGCACCAGGACAGCGATTTGAACTGCAGTCAGTCATGTGGGATTAGGTTCTCTTAACCACAGTGCTATGGGGCTGGCCATATGCTGACTTCTTAATATGAGAGAGAACTTCATAAAGATGTGATGTAATAAAATTACAAGATAAAAGTTAAAAATATAAACTTTTTCTCAGCATAAGCTCCATTAAATCAAGACACTTTTGAAAGAGATGTTAACAGCTATGTAGTTAATCCCTAAAGAACTGAGGTTGCTAGGAAATTTAACATGCCAATGTAGAGTTTTTTGCATTAGTAACCGAAGAAAATTGGGTGCCCTTTAGAGACATTTTAAGATTAGTAAACCAAAATATCAGAAAAAGCCAAAGTTCAGGCCCGTAAGGTAAATACCTAGTGTCTGCTATTGAAACTCTCAAGGAATTGTCTGCGTATGAAGAAGAAAGAGCAAGCACATTGTTGTGATTCAGGGGGACTCTCTGGTGAAGCTTTTCTGGCATTTCCTGCTGAAGCTTTGACTCTCTCAGAACAAACTCCTATCAGTAGTTATTGTTTGGTTGCCCTCCAGAAAGTCAGTAAGCAAAATGCCTTCTGTGTCTTAAAAACAATTGCCACAACCTGTGTTCTTGACCAGCCTGCTTTTGCTTTGACTGGACAATTCCACTTTCTTTTTGCCAGTTTTTGATACTGCTTTGTGTTCAGGACCATACTGTAAAAGCTACGTGACATCTTGGGTTACAATTTTTTGAAGGAATGCTTTAGATCCTGATTCCACTTGTTTAAAATTTTCATTGAAAGCTTTGCTCCTGTCTGCAGGTGATCTTGGCACAATCCTTTGGGCACCCAGGGAGCAGGAAGTTTGTTCGACTTTAATATTTTAGTTAGAATTGTGTGAATTAAATCTATGGAGATGGGAGACTGCGTCCACACTGTGAGCACAGGCCTTGCACCCTCGCCATTTCTCCACTGCCAATCCACACCCGACACTCAGCTCGCCGTGGATGACGATATTGCTGCGCTCGTCGTTGACAATGGCTCCAGCACGTGCAAGACCGGTTTTGCTGGCGACGATGCTCCCGGGCCGTCTTCCCTTCCATCGTGGGATGCCGCGGAAACAGGGTGTGATGGTAGTCATGGGCCAGAAGGACTCCTACGTGGGCGATGAGGCCCAGAGCAAGAGAGGCATCCTGACCCTGAACTATCCCATCGAGCATGACATTGTCACCAACTGGGACAACATGGAGAAGATTGGGCATCACACCTTCTACAATGAGCTGCGTAGCTCCCAGGAGCATTCTGTGCTGCTGACCGAGGCGCCCCTGAATCCCAAGGCCAACCGGGAAAAGATGACCCAGATCATGTTTGAGACCTTCAACACCCCAACCGTGTATGTGGCCATCCAGGCTATGCTGTCCCTGTCTGCCTCTGGCCGTTCCACTGGCATCGTGATGGACTCTGGTGACGGGGTCACCCACACTGTGCCCATCTATGAGGGGTATGCCCTCCCTCATGCCATCCTGCGTCTGGACCTGGCTGGCTGGGACCTGACAGACTACCTGGTGAAGATCCTCATGGAGTGCAGCTGCAGCTTCACCACCACAGCCAAACAGGAAATTGTGCATGACATCCAGGAGAAGTTGTGGTATGTCGCCCTAGACTTCAAGTAGGAGATGGCCACTGCAGCCTCCAGCTCCTTGCTGGAAAAGAGCTATGAGTTGCCCGATGGTCAGGTGATCACCATTGGCAACAAGTGGTTCTGCTGTCCTGAGGAGCTCTTCCAGCCATCTTTCCTGGGCATGGAATCTTGTGGCATCCACGAAACCACTTTCAACCCCATCATGAAGTGTGACGTGGACATCCACAAGAACCTGTATGCCAACACAGCCCTGTTTGAGCGCCACCATGTATCCAGGCATTGCCGACAGAACGCAGAAGGAGATAACCGCCCTGGCACCTAGCACCATGAAGATCAAGATCATCACTCCCCCTGAGCACAAGTACTCTGTGTGGATCGGTGGCTCCATGCTGGCCTCGCTGTCCACCTTCCAGCAGATGTGGATTAGCAAGCAGGAGTACCATGAGTCTGGCCCCTGCATTGTGCACCGCAAATGCTTCTAGGAGGACTGTTACTTAGTTGTGTTACGCCCTTTCTTGACAAAACCTAACTTGCACAGAAAACGAGATGAGATTGGCATGGCTTTATTTATTTATTTATATATATATTTTTCTGTTTGTTTGTTTTTTTTTTGGCTTGACTCAGGATTTAAAAACTGGAACAGTGAAGATCACAGCAGTCAGTTAAAGGGAGCATCCCCATAGTTCTGCAATGTGGCCGAGGACTTGGATTGTACATTGCTCTTTTTTTAAATAGTCATTCCAAATATTGTGAGATGCATTATTACAGGAAGTTCTCCCCCTCCCAGAAGCTGCCTCACTTCTTCCTAAGGAGAACGGCCCAGTCCTCACCCAAATACATACGGGGAAGTGACAACATTGCTTTGGTGTAAATTATGTAGTGCAAAATGTTTTTAATCTTCACCTTAATACTTTTTAATTTTGTTTTATTTTGAATGATCAGCCACCATGGACCCCCATTTTTGTCCCCCAACCTGAGATGTATGAAGGCTTTTGGTCTCCCTAGGAGTGGGTGGATGTGGAGGCAGTCAGGGCTTACCTGTACACTGACTTGAGACCAGTTTAATAAAAGTACACACCTAAAAATAATAAAAAAAAAGGAATCTATGGAGATGTCTGTGCTTTTGTTTATTTTGTTTGCCAATAATTGTTGATCCTCATAGATTAGGACACAAGCAAGGTTAACATTTTCCTTATAAATTGATGTGGTAATGCTGCTGCTGTCTTGCTTTCAACATTGTCTTGACTCATTTGAAAGGAGTTATCAATTTGTTAATTGCTGATTTCTTTGGAAGTTGGTCTCCATTAAGTTTTCATTAAGTGCTGATGATTTCACTCTCCTTTCAAACAAGCTTCGCCATAAATATAATGTTTGTTCTAGCTTCAATTTGAGCAGAATTCATATTGCTTTTATATGAGCTCTTTCCCCAGAGTTAATCTTATCTTTCCTTGTTCCTTAAGCCAGATTTTTTTTTTTTTTAAATATTACGTCAAGGTAATACAAGTTCATTTTGTTAGAAAAACATTTTTAAATCCATCTCAGGGTTTTTGTAGAATTCTTTTAATGAGTTATTAGAAGACCCCTAAGATTTGTGTGTGTGTGTGTGTGTGTTTGTGTTTGTGTATATTATGCAATAATATACAGAGATATAATGATTTGTTTAACATGATATATATGGATTTACATGAAATATACTATTTCAAATTTGAACAGTGATAAAAAATAATTTATAGATATTGGAAAGATTTCAATTTAATTGTAATATAACATGTACAGTATGTATAATGCCATTCATTTCAATGAAATAATCAGTGTTATTTGAGTATTTTTCATATATTTATAAGGATATAGATTAGCTAAATTTTAGATCTTATGAAAAATGATAGTCATAAAAACATACAATTTGAGGCATAGCAATAAATTCAAATCCTGTAATTTCAGTAAAATGAAGTCTCAAAACTGGTACAGATGCCACATAACTCTCCTGTACACTGATTCCCTCTCCTTCTGTATACTCGGTCCATGGTTTGCTCATTGTAGCTACTGCTTGGTCTCTGGGTGGTTGTTTCCTGCTGTCTAGCAACTGTAGACCAGGTTTAGACAGGAAAACCAGCAAACTTCCCTGCTATCCAGCACGTTGCTTCTCCAGTAGGTTTTGAACATCTGATATAAGGAAGATGTCCTCTTCCATGGTGATCTTTCCATGGATATATCTCAGCCCTAGGGTTTCATGTAAATTTTCTTTCTAGTTGTTCATCAGTCTTTAGTAATACTTGTGTCCATCTTCTCCTGTTTAACCTACTGCGTGGTTTCTATCATTGGAGTCTTACGTGATTGATAGACGTTTAATCTTCTTTTTTCTGGAAGCCAGTTATTACTTTACCTGTGTCTAGTGGATGTCTGTGTGTCTGTGGAGGGCACAGAGGTGGCTCTAAAGAAGCCCATCATATCCTATAAAACCTTTCAATTTTCAGAGTTGTTGGGAACTCCTGAGTGGGTAACATTTTGTGTTCATTTCATTTTCAGGATAATCAGATAGTACTTGTCTTTTAGGTTTCCTTTTCTTCTTTACCTCCTACCAGTACTTTTTTCTTACCTTTTTTTTAGTAGATTATGTTATTGTATTTTTTTTCTTTTACTTCCATCTGTCATGCCAAGATGAGGTCACCTATGATGTTTTTCAGAAGTTGAAGAACAGTTTCTCGGAAATGCCCCCTGACCTCAATTCATCTGATGGAGACCCACTAGCATGTGGTGGCAGGGAGGTTGACTGTTAGTTCCTGACAGACTTTGCTATAAAAGGGTCATAGATGTTCAATGCAGATCCAGATAACAGAGATCCTTCCAATGATAATATGATACAAACAACTCGCTTCATATGAACAACAAGTAGTTTTCACCAGTTAGAGATATTTTATTGCAGAGACAACTGTAGAGTATAATGAATTTCTCTCAATTTTATGTACCATAGGAGATATTCAGCACTCCTCCATGGGTCCTTTGTGTTTGGTAGCACCAGCTGTTTGTGTATGTGGATTGTTTTTTCTCCCTTATTGTATTCCCTGGACAGTTTATGTCCATAAAACAAAGGAAAAGTCATTTGAAATATCTTGATGTAGTGATGTTACCTACTCAACAAGTGTAGAGAGATCTAAAAGACTGTAACACATATGTACTCACTGTCTCTAGTTGTACTATCCAACATACACAGTGCAGATTCCTCAGATCCATTAATACTGTTCTATTATCACATTTTCAGTAATTTATTTTGGCCTACTCACCTGAACTAATAATCCCACTTGCTGGGAACCATATGAAAGAGAATAAAGTTGTAACCAAGAGGAAAATAAGATGGTATGCAGAAACACATTGCATATAAACCAGTTAAGACAATCTGGGAAAATGAAGTGTGGACTGAGATTAGCGTGGAAAACTATGTGGATCATTAATCTCAAGACAGACCCAACAGGAAAGAATCTATGCATTTTCTCTACCAGTAATCAGAAGGATTGCTTGTACCAGATAACAGTAATGGCCTACAATAGTTAATTTTTCTTCAATAGCCTGTTGCTCCTCACATAGTAGATAGAACTATGTGTATTATGGCATTGTTCACAACTGGTAAGACAATCCAAATGTCCACAAACAGAAGAATGTACTGAAAAAGTGTGGCACATATACTCTATGGAATACTACTCAGCCATAAAAAACAACAAGGCCCTGGCTTTTGATAGAAAGTAGACAAATATGGGAGATTTACTGCTGAGTGAAGCAAGCCAGACTATGAAGGAAAGACATTGTATGTCTCTGCTTAATGTATACTGACTGTATATACTCTATGGCTGAAACTGAAAGATTAGAGGATATAGAAACATGGAAAATGGTTATAGATACTGGATACACTGTGAGAAGGTAGCAGGAGAAGGAGGAGAGTCTGAGGAAAGACCTTAAGGAGAAAAATAAAGAGGCAAGACATTTATGGGACACAGAAATGGATTATTATATGTTGATGATAACATGTATAGCATCCCCAACTGGAAGAAATGTATTCATGCTGGAAAATTCACTTTACAAGCTAAGTGATGTATAGTGATTGACTATATAAAAGAAATTAAATTAAAATAAAATAAATAAAAGCAAGAACATAAACCAAAATCTTATATCTTATTCCCTAATTAAGATAGTTTAAATTGGCTGTAAGATAAAGCATCTGGGCTCTCAACCCTTGAGGTTCTCTCTTCCCATACTTTCGTGTCTCTCTCTTTCCTTATCTTCTGTGCTGCTCCTTTGTTCATGATTTCACCGGACTGGATCTGGCAGCTGGAGCCTGAACTGGGACTGAATGAAGAAGGAGGCATTGAAATGCCAGTGAAAGTGAAACTATGGCGCAGAGGCTTGAGGATGTGAAGGGACTTTCCAGACTGGTGGTATGTTCTTCCTCAAGGATATTAAAAAAAGAAGGTAACATTATGGAACAAGAAGCTTCTCATCACTAAGTATATATATAGATCTTATAGACTTTATTAAAAGGCTCAGGAGTGAAAGTTAAAAAGAAAGCTTTGAGAAACTTTTCAAATTAGTAAAAAAAAAAACATTGTTACAGGTCTTCTGTCCAAGGGACTCTAGATAAGAAACAATGGCGACTTATTATGGTCACACTTTGTCGAGCTTACTGAGGAGAGGAGAATTCATACCCCTGTCTGTTTGGTCTCTATGTAATTTGATTTCCCTGGCCTTGGAGCTGCTGCAGTCTCTTCCCGTCTTGCATAATGATCACTCGGAATCCTGAGAGCAAAATCAAAGGGAAGAGCAACCAGGCTATTATCGAGGATGAGACCAGATACAAAAATGTCCAAGAAAAGAACATAACTGGAAAGCAGCCTCGTGGCTCTGGGGGGACCAAAGAACAGTTCCATGGAGGCTGTTACCTCTAAAAAGTGGGTGAAAGAATTTCCACCACCTCCACCTTCACTGGAGGAGATTAGACTCCCTCTCCTAAATCATGTATCCTGTCTCTTTAAGAGATATAGAAATGACTCCTTTGAAAAGTTTTGTAAGTATGCCTAAGAGAATGTCTGGATTACAACAAGAACTTTGACAGGCTCAATTTAATGGGGACTTAGAAGCCTATTTGTAACGTTACGGGACAAGAAACTTCTCATCACTAAGTATATATAGATCTTATAGATCCTGTTACTTGTGACAGAATCCTCCCAATAATCAGTTGCCCTGGGAGGAATTCAATATGATCACAGTGCTGTTCCTTTTAAAACATTAAAGGAACTTAAACAGGTTTGTTAGTCCTATGGGACTAATTCTCCCTATACTCTGGGTTTAATTCAAGGGCTTGCTCAAGCTGAAAGATTTATCTCTTGGGAATGGGAACAAATAACAAGTACTTGTATGATCCTTGCTGAATTTTTTACAATTAGAACTTGATGATCAGAATAGGCGGGGCAACAAGGAAATGGAAATGCCACTGCTAATGTGCCTATTATCGCTGAGCAATTGATGGGAAGTGGTAAATGACAAGGCATACAGCACAGCTTCAATCTGATGACCAGGGTATAATGCAAGTTCATTTGTGTTGCACAAAAACATGGGAGAGAATTGCTCCTCCAGACTCAACAGTGCCTTCCTTTGTGCAAGTTAAACGAGGGGCCACAGAACCTTATGCTGAATTTATTTCTGCCTTTGAGATAATCTACAAAAGAGTGCGTATCTCAGTTTGGATTACGAGATACGTTATTACAACTGTTGGCTTATTATAATGCTAATATTGAATGTCAGAAAGCAGTCAGACTAGTTAAAGCTGCTGGCAGAAATCTGGAAAGTTACATAAAGACTTGTCAGGATATTGGATCTGAAACCTATAAATTGCAATTATTGACAGAAGCCTTGACCAGCACTTAACAAAAAGGTACTAATAAAATTAAAGGAAAATGTTTTAATTGTGGAAAGATTGGCCATATGCAGAAAGATTGTAGATCGAAGCCAAAAGAAGGGGGCAATAATACTGGAGTACAAAAACCTAGGCCCCAGGAATGTGCTCTCACTATAAAAAAGGTAGGTACTGGGCTAATCAATGCTGATGCAAATTTGATATCCATGGTAATCCAAATCCATAAAATGGGCTCTGGTGCAGGGTCAGTCACAATAAACAGCACTGCCCTCTGACCCAGTATCAATGGCCTCTTCAGGTGATGCAATAATAAGTATGAATTGCTGAGTCACAGACTCAATCAGGCCACTATAGGCAGTGCAGCTGTAGATTTACCAGCCAGAAACACTTTGCTACTGACGCCAGCTGGCAACCCCTGTAAACTTGACACTGGAATTATGGGGTCAATACCAGAAGGAACAGTAGGATTAATTTTAAGATGTAGTAGTCTAAATTCTAAAGGGGTACAAGTTATTCCAGGAATTGTTGATTTGGACAGTCACTGGGGATAGGATTATCCAACTTCTTCTTTTACCATATATTCCTATAGGACATTCAAATCAACAAAGAATTGGAGGGTTTGGAAGTACTAATAAGAAGCAAAAGGAGTGTACCTTGGCTGGACTGTACCTTTACAGTGGAGGGAAGGAAATTTATAGGGCTCATTGATACAGGAGCTGATATTTCTTTAATAGCAATTAAATATTGAATTTCCTCATGGAAGAGTCAGTTGTACCTACTGTTTTAACAGGAGTAGGAGAGATGACTAAAATTTGTTAAAGTAGTAGAATTTTGACATGTATTGGGCCAGAAGGTAAAGCAGGAACTTCACAACCGTATGTGGCTTATATGGCTGTTAATCTATGGGGAAAAGATTTATTTATTTATTAATTTATTTTACTTTTACTCTCAAATTTATTTTAACTGCTTGACATATAATTTAATACTTAAAAAGACTAGCTAAATTATTTAATATTTACAGAGTATTACTTCTCTGGGTACACATTTTCATACAATAGTTTTCAGATAATTCTGAAAAAAAATCACTTGATAATTTAATCACAATTTGTGATTGATAAATAGATTAACAATTTATTCAGTACTTTAGATGGCACAAAGACCAATAAAAGGAAAAATCTGATCACTGTAACTGTGTAATGTGTAAGTTTGCCTATTAGTAATACTAAGACAAGAACTGGGTAGGTATTCCATTTAGTTGGATTACATGTGTTTCCATGTGAGTGACTGATCAACAAAAAAATAGGTACACAATGTTAAACTTTCTCTTTTACCTATTTCTTTTCCTTAAGAGCAGTTCAGTGATTTGAAGGCTTGGTTAGTACAATACAGAGAACACAGGGGAAAAGGACAAAAATGGCACTTCACACCATGGCCAGTATTCATCTCGTTATGGTTAGAACTAAAGGTATCATTCATTTTTATGTTATTTCATTTTCTTTAGAACATAAATCAAAACCATTAACTCAAACTTGAGGTAAATACACAATACATACACAATCTTATGCAAAATACTTTTTGTAAGTAACACACATTTTAAAACATTGGAAACCGAGTATCTGTGCTGATTTGTATTTTAACTTAATGGAACAAGAAGAGAACATTCAACTAGGGAGGGCTATGCTGATAATAAAGCTCTCAGAGTTCAAAACATCTTCCTCTCCCTTTGTACTTACCACAGGCTACACAATGTCCTGAGAGGATTCATTATGAAAAAAATATCAATCACACCTTTAATAACTTACTTTGGAAGGAACTAATGAGAAAGCAAATTGGAAGGTGAGGCTTCATCTTTGTTTTCAAATAAATGGTCTGAATTTTTCTTCTTATAGAAAAAGTTTAAATCAGTTTGTTATAAATATATCTAAACCATTAATTTTTGCAGCTTTCAGGAAAAGCCCAGCACTTCATTTACACAAAGTCTATGAGAAGAGGTCAGTAGAGATCATCTAATCTTAAGTCGTGACATCATCCATTCAAGTCCTTGGCACAACCCCTCGCCAGTAAGAGCACAGCATGCCTGGATATGCCACTGGTGATCTTTAATAGAAGTTAGTTTCAAAAACTGAGAGATTTCTGCTACAGTCATGCATTCTTTAACATCTTGTTTATTAGCGAAAATCAGCAATCCAGCTTTCCTTAGGTCTTCATGTGCTAACATTTTATACAGTTCTTCTCTGGTCACAGAAATCCTTTCTCTGTCTGTACTGTCCACAACAACTATTACGAACTCTGTGTTAGTATAGTAAGTGTTCCAGGAAGAACGAAGAGATTCTTGGCCACCAATATCCCACATTAGGAAACGTGTATTATTAACTACTATCTCTTCTACATTACTTCCCATTGTAGGGGATGTATGTACAACTTCATTCATAGAAAATTGGTAAAGGATGGTAGTTTTCCCTGCATTATCCAGCCCAACAATGATAACTTGGTGCTCCTGGTGATTGAACAGTCTCCATATCCTGGTAAAGAGAATTCCCATTCTCGAGCACGGACCCCCTCCAGCCACGGGGCCGCCTGGCCTCCCCTGGCTCAGGCTCAGGGGGAGGAGAGAGACGCGCTGGAGCCTCCGCCTCTGCCGCTGCTGCTCCCGCACTGGCCGCCCGCCTGCTTCCAGGGAACCGGACCGAGGCCGACGGCCAGGCCGCCCTGCCGCGTGCGAGGTCCCGCCGCGGCACTCGCCTGGCTCGCGGACAGCGCCGCCGCATTGTCTGTGACGAGCCTCGCGGGCCACCGTCCTCCCCCAGCTCCTCTCCGGCGGCTTATTATAACAATGGGATGCCTATATTACAAGCCCTTTCTTAAAAGAAGATGTCAAACATATGATGTCTTCCATGGGCTCTGACCCCACTCAAGGATTAAGTAAATATCAACAAAGAATTAAAGAACCTCTCACAATTCCCTCTAACCATAATAGAAATTCAAAATTTAGACTAGCAGCCACTGTTATTGAGCGTCTGCAGGCTTTGCTTTTAAAATGGTTCACTAAGAGAGGAAAGGGGACAGGCCTTCAGAAGAAGACACCTTCATGGCTCTTGAGAACTAGTGATTTCAGAGAAAATAAGAAGAGAAGTGAAGACTTTCCACTGATTATTCAGCCTCCAGCCCACAATCTTGAGTGGAAAGTCAGGAGACAGGCCTTCAGAAGAAGACACCTTCATGGCTCCTGAGAATTAGTGATTTCAGGGAAATAAAAGAAATGATTTTCCACTGATAATTCAGCCTCCATCCCACAAACTAGTGGGATCAAAATGGGATGGAAAAGAGATTCCAGATCATCTCTTTCTGCACATTCCTGAACACTCAGATTGAACTTCCAAGTTTGGGAAGAAACACGCCATCCATCAGATGACTAGAAACCACCACAGGGCCACAAGAAATATGGAAAAGCAAGAAAATACCTCTCCTCCAAGAGAAAAGAATAGCTCCTCTTCATCCACAGACAGTTCAATGGAAATCATGGAAATGTCTGATAAAGAATTTAGAATATTCTTAATGGTGAAGCTAACAGAGATGGAAGAGAAGAGAGACAATGAACTGCAGAAAAGAAAGGAGAAAGGAGGTGACGAGTTCTAGCAGGTGAGGAAATTCTTGCAGGATCTAAAAGAGGAATTACACACTTAAAAATATCAAATGGACTTATTAGAGATGAAGACTATAATACAGGAAGTCAAAATCTCCCTTGAAAGTATTAAAAGCAGACTAGATCATACAGAAAATAGAATCTCAGATGTAGAAGAGAAAATTGCTGGCCTAGGAAAATTCACCATGAAGACTGAGAAAATTGCCCCCAAAATAAGAATAATATACAAGAAGGACGTTGATACCATCAAACATCCAAAGATCTGGGTAACTGGTATTCCAGAAGGCGAAGAGACTCATAAGGGCATTGATATCTATTCCATGAAATCTTGCAAGAAAATGTTCCAAACCTAGAGAGACACTCAAAGATCCAGTCCCAAGAAATACAAAGGACCCTAAATAGAATCAACCCAAGAAGCTCTTCTCCAAGACATATTATAGCTAGACTTACCAAAACCACAGACAAAGACAAGATACTAAGATTTGCAAGAGAAAAACGGCAAGTTACCCACAAAGGCTATTCCATCAGGCTAACAGCAGACCTCTCATCAGAAACAATGAGAGTGAGATAAGAATGGGAAAATATATTCAAAGTGTTAAGGGAAAAAGCAATTTTGATCAAGAATACTGTACCTAGGGACCAGCAGTTAGCATAATGGCTATGTCATTGGACTCCCATGTAGTCGACCGCGGTTCGCGTCCCGGACCCGGTGGCTTAAAACTCATGCCAGGCGCGTGTGCGTGCATGCCCAAGATCCTGAGAGGAGAATGGAGGAGAAGGGAATCACCCTTGAAGGGGGGGGTGATTTCTTGCTTTCTGTCTCTCTGTCTCTCTCTGTCTGTTTGGCGAGGGCACGCGCCCTATAGCAAAAAAAAACAAAAAAAAAAACAAAAAAAAAACCAACAAAAACTTCTCCCCCCCCAAAAAAAAATACTATCCCTAGCAAGATTATCCTTCATATGGGAAGAAAAGACAACATTCTCAGATAAACAGAACCTGAAAGAATTTACCAGCACCAGATCAAATCTCCAAGAAGTCTCAAGGGAGTGCTATATCAGGAAAATTAAATGCAGACAAACAGAAATAAGAGTTCAAAAACTAAGAAAATGGCCAATTAAATCATAGGGGCAAGTCTAGAGTTGAATATTATATCCCAGAATTCAATCGGGAAGATTTAACCACAATAGAAGATAGATTAAGTACTTGAGGCTAAACTGGTGAAACAGCGTTCTATGACTTTTGACTAAAATATTGCTGATTTTCTTCTAGGCTTTGTTGTCTGGTTTTAAGGGTTTTTGTCCTGTCTTGAGTATGTACCTACTATTTGAACAGAATCCTAATCTGTTTCCTGGTTTTAAGTTTTAAGTAGTTTTTTACCATTTCAAAACTGCTTTTCTTGAAATTACCAGCTAAACTTGCTATTGAAAGTAGTTAGATTATTTAAGAAATTGTGTGATCAATGAAATGTGGGGGGGAAATGAATGGAAGACAACTGTAGACACCAGAGATAGTGTGAGAAAAGGGTGGGAAAGGGCTGAGGGTCAGACATGAAACTAGAAAGGGAAAATTACTGATGATAACATGAATGATTAAGCCACTATGCAGTATATTCTGGATGGGAAATCACATTTTGTATGCTGTGATGATGCTTAGGGAATGAATGTAAATTAATTAATTAAAAAAAGTTTCAGGAAAAAAACCATGAAAACTGTTTTTCTTGAAATTAAAAAAAATGCATTAAAAACACCTATTTGATGACTGCAGTAAGCTATATAGCCCCAGGTAGATGCTCCTTTATAGTATGTGCATTCTATTCACTGAGGTTTATGCCTAAAGTCAGACTTGTGTTCATGGATATGTATATATCAGCTGCACTTGCTATTCAAAATATTTAGATTAATTAAGATCTTTAGTGAATCAATAAAATGTAGTGGGGTGGAAAGGCATAGAAAGCAACTGTAGATACCAGAGAGAGTGTGGGAGATGGCAGAGAGTGAGAGATAGGGAATCAAGGGTGGGGAAAAAAGCAAAATATACAGGAAACAAGAAATGGAAAATTAGTTGTTGATGATAACACGTATGTTGATGTGCTTGACTGAGCCAATATACAGTATATTCTGGATGGAAAATCTCATTTTGTATGCTGTAATGATGTACAGTGAATGAATGTAAATAAATACATTTAAATAAAAAAAATAAATAAAATGGCTCACCAACAAACCCATGTGGGTAGATCAATGGCTGCTTACAGCTGAAAAATGGAATGCTCTATAAACTTTAGTTAAAGAACAACATGAGGCAGGACACATTGATGAGTCTACCAGCGCCCCCTCAAAAAAAAAAAAAAAAAAGGAAAAAGTCTGGTAAATGGAGAATGGAGAATACTTACAGATTCCTTGCAGCTTGGCCAGCCCTCTCTGGCTATGATTCCAAAGATTGGCCTGTAAATATAATTGATTTAAAAGACTGTTTCTTTACCATTCCCTTGGTTTCACAGGATTTGTGAGTGCTTTGCATTCACAGTTCCGTCAATGAATAACAGAGAATCTGATAAGAGATTTGGGTGGAAAGTTTTGCATCAGGGTGTGTTAAACACACCATAGGTTCCTACTCTATGTCAATATTTTGTTTCCTAAGCTTTAAAGCTGCTTAGAGTTTAATTTGTAGATGCTTATATCATACATTATATGGATGATATTCTTTTTGCAGCCCAGGAACCTTTTGTGCTTTCCCATCTATTTCAGAAAGCTAAAACTCTTTTGCCAAAATATGAATTAACAATAGTAGAGGAAAATTTTCAACATCATCCCCCATCTTTGTATTTCGGAAGTAAAATCTTTAAAAAAACAACTATTCCTCAATTATTCCTTTTAGGTATTGTACATATCTCAGTCTTGAATTGTTCAAATCAGAATGGAACAATTAAAGACAATAATTGATTTTCAAAAACTATTAGAAATGCCAACTGGGTCCTTCCCAGTAGGTATCCTCACCTATGCACTACAGAATATTATTTGAAATCTTAAAGGGAGATCCCTATCTAAATAGCCTAAGGACTTTAACCCCAGCTGGTAAAAAATAATTAGAATGGATCCAAATAAAAAATCATGGTGGACAATTAACTCAAGTTGATCTTTCTTTGGAGAGGTTTTGCTGTAGGGCGTGTGCGCTGTCCAGAAAGAGAGATAGAAAGCGAGAAATCATCCCCCAGGGAGGATGGCCACACCGCAATCCCTTCTCCTCCATTCTCCTCTAGGGATCTTGGGCACACATGCACATGCACCTGGTGTGAGTTTAAGCCACCGGGTCTGGAACTCGAACCACGATCGACTACATGGGAGTCTAGCAACATAGCCAACATTCCAACTGCTGGTCCCTTGAGTTGATCTGTTTTTTACCTGTTGTTATGTTAGTTTTCTTGTCTGTACACTCTTTTATTGCTCTTTTAGTCCAAGGAGAAAATATGATTGAATGGCCTTTTTTTTTTTTTTTTGCCTAATAAACAACAAAAATGATTGCTAACGTACCTTGATAAGTTAAGACAAATCATACTTAAAGGGAAGCTATGGTTGAGACATCTTATAGGATATGATTCCCATAAAATCACAGTCCCTTTAACTACTAAACAAATTGAAGCAGCCTTCCAGATCAATCTTAACTGGCAAATTGGCTGTGCTGATTTTATAGGTCCCATTGATAACCATTTTTCAAAATTCAGCTTTCCAATTCTTAAAGATTACCAGTTAGATTTTACCCAAACAGATTTGTTTTTCTCTTATCCTAGGGACTCCAGTAATAAGTAGGAGGACCAGATATGTCAGCCCACAGTTAAAACCTGCCAAACTCCCTACCACTCAACTCAGCAGGCAGAGATGGCTGCTATCATAAGACTCCTCTCTGATATATCTGATGTTATTAATATTGTGTCTGATTCTTAAAATGTAGTCTTCACTGTTTTACAAATTGAAACATTAACTTTGCCCTCTCCAACCACTATAATAGAACAATTATTTGTAGATCTACAACACCTTGTCTAAGAAAGAAACATGGGACTTTTAATTGTCCATGTGCTGGCCCATTCAAATTTGCCTGGAGTTACATCTTATAATAACGACATGGTAGATCAACTTCTAATAGGTTCAGTACAGCAAGTTCAACATTTTCACTCCTTAATTCATTGTAGTGCTCCTGCTCTGCAACATAAATCTCATATTACAAAATAACAAGATACACAAATTATTCCCTATTTCCCTACATGTGGGATCTTTGCCACCCCTCCTATGGCAGCAGGAGTTAATGCAAGGGGACGTAAAGTCAATGACTTACTGCATATGGATGTTACTAACATACCTGAATTTGGACTTTTAGGTGTTGTACATGTCTCAGTCGGCACATATTCTGGCTTTATTCATGCCACCCCTCAGATGGGTGAGAAAACAAAACATGTTATCTCTCACCTCTTTAGCTGGTTTGCTGTCATCAAACAATTAAAGCAGATAATGGTCCCACTTATAGATCTCATTCATTCCATCAGTTTTGTCTTATATGGAACATTACTCCTTTGGAATCCCGTATTATCCCATTGGACAAGCTATTGTTGAGTGAACTAATCAGACTCTTAAAACATATCTTCTTAAATGAAAACGGGGAGAAGCAGTTGAATCTCCAAAAGATGAATTAAATAAAATTTTATTGAGCTTAATTTTTTCAATATTAGGATTGATTCTCCTAGATGCAACAGTTGAAAGGCATTGGAAAGACTATGTAGGGGAATCTGTTAATCAGCTGTGGACAGACATCTCACTGCTTTTTCCTATTTTTCGAAAGTCCTTTCCAGAGGACCTAGCGGAAATCATACCCACAAACATTAATAGACAATTTTTTCCATTAACAGGATTCTTCCTAAATCCTGTCCCTAGCATAGTATCTTTGAGATGTCTATTTCAACCCATTACAGCGTATTCTTTTCCTTATCTCTTCCCAAGACACAGAACTTCCCTTTCCTTGAAATGTAGATTAAGCATTTCTTTTAGGAATCTCTTCCCAGGACACAGATCTCCCCTTCCAATCACCAACATAAAAGTTGTGGAACACACCTATAACCTACAAGCTCCTGCTGCCATATGTCTCCTTTTTTGGGCCAGACCAATGGAAACCCCTGTATCTGACCACCCCAAGAAAGGTATGTATGCCTCCTCTCCAGTTCTAGGTCATTCATATTCTGCTTGGAAAGAAACCACATTAATTATTAATTATTAATTTTTTAGAGTTGTTTATTTTTCATTGACAAGATGGTGACCACGAAGGGACCAGAGACAAACAGGAGATCCCCATGAACTGGATATCCATCTGCAGAAGAATGAAACTAAATACTTGTTTCTCACCAATAACAAAAATTAACCAAAATGAATTAAGGATCTAAACATAAAAACTCAAACTACAAAAATACTGGTGGAAAATACAGGAAAAACTCTTGGAGATCTTGGAGTAAGTAATGGTGTCTTAAAGAAGACCTCCAAAGCATAGCAGATAGTCCCAAAAATAGACAAATGGGACTATATTAGGTTGAGAAGCTTCTGCACAGCAAAATAAACAATATGTGGAGTGAGAAGACAACTCTCAGAATGGAAGAATATATTTGCAAACTGTATCTCAGATAAGGGAGTCATAAACAGAATACACAAGGAACTCAAGCAGCTTACACACAACAAAATAATCAATCCAATTACAAGATGGGAAAATGAACTGAACAGACAGTTTTCGAAGAAGACATATGAACTGCCCAAAAGCATATGAAAATGTGCTGAACATCATAAGGGAAATGCAAATAAAAGCCACAATGATATACAACTTAACCCAAGTCAGAATGGCTAAAATTAAAAAAAAAGAAAAAAAGATAAGTGCTGGTGAGGCTGTGGTGAAAAGGGAACTCTCTTACATTGTTGGTGGGAATGTAAATTAGTATAACCACTTTGGAGAACAATATGGAGATTCCTCAGAAACCTTCAGATAGAACTACCATATGACCCAGAAATTCTACTCTTAGGTATTTACCTAGAGGGTAGAAAAACCCTCAGTCATAAAAACACTTGCACATCCATGTTTACTGCAGCATTGTTTATAATTGCTAAGACATGGAATCAACCTGAATGTCTACGAAATAGTTGCTTGGATTGAAAAAATGTGGCTTACGTACTCTATAGAATACTACACAGCCACAAAAGACAATGAGACTCACGGGACTAGCCGTTAGCGTAATGGCTATGTTGCTGGACTCCCATGTAGTCGACCGTGGTTCGCATGCTGGACCCGGTGGCTTAAAACTCATGCCGGGCACATGTGCGTTCGTGACCAAGATCCCGAGAGGAGAATGGAGGAGAAGGGATTGCGGAGTGGCCATCCCTCCAGGGGGTGATTTCTCACTTTCTGTCTCTCTGTCTGTCTGTCTGTCTGGCGAGCGCACGCGCCCTATAGCAAAAAACGCCTTGTGGACAGAAGTCCGACTACTTTTTCTATTTTTTCCAAAATCTTTTCAAAAGGGGACTGGGGAAATCATGCCCACAAACATTAACAGACCATTTATTTTCTATTAACAGGATTCTTTCTACCTCCTGTTTCTGGCATAGTACCTTTGAGATGTAGATTAAACCTTTTCTTTCTTTTTTTTTTTTTGTTTTTTTGGAGAGGTTTTTTTTCACTATAGGGCGCATGCGCTCGCCAGACAGAGAGAGACATAGAGACAGAAAGCGAGAAATCACCCCCCGGGGGGATGGTCATGCCGCAATTCCTTCTCCTCCATTCTCCTCTCGGGATCTTGGGCACGCACGCACACGCGCCTGGCCTGAGTTTTAAGCCACCGGGTCCGGGATGCGAACCGCGGTCGACTACATGGGAGTCCAGCGACATAGCCATTACGCTAACTGCTGGTTCTCTCAAGCCTTTTCTTTAACTAAGACGCAGACTTCTCTTTCCTTGAGATGTAGATTAAGCCTTTCTTTAACTAAGACATGGATCTTCCCTTCTAATCACGACCTAAAAATTGTGGAACCCACCTATAACCTACAAGCCTCCACTTCTACATGTCCCACCTTTTTGGGCCAGACCAATGGAAAATCTTTTCACTAAATGATGTCTGTCAATCTCAAAAGCAAATAAAAGGAACCTCTCACCCCGAGAAAAGGCATGTATGCCTCTTCTCCGGCCTAGGTCACTCATAGTTGGCTTGGTAATAAACCGCATTAATTATTAATTTTTACAGTTGGTTATTTTTTTTTCCGTCGACAGCCCCCCACCCCCCAAAAAAATGACAATGAGGCCCTGACATTTGATACAAAGTGGATGAATATGAATATGGAAGACTTAATGCTAAGAGAAGCAAGCTGGACTATGAAAGACAAACTTTGTATGTCCCCACTCAATAATTTTTATTTCTATATAATTTTATTTTTTCTTTGTTTTACTCTATTTCTTTAAATTTATTTATTTACATTCATTCACTGTACATCATTACAGCATACAAAATGAGATTTTCCATCCAGAATACACTGTATATTGGCTCAATCAAGCACATCAACATACGTGTTATCGTCAACAAATAATTTTCCATTTCTTGTTTCCTGTATATTTTGCTCTTTTTCCCCCATCTTTTATTCCCTATCTCTCACCCTCTGCCATCTCCCACCCTCCTCCCACACTGTCTCTGATATCTATGGTTGCTTTCTATACCTTCTCCCCCCACCACATTTTATTGATTCACTAAAGATCTTAATCTAAATATTTTGAATAGCAAGCGCAGCTGATATATATATATATATATATATATATATATATATATATATAATATATATAATATATATAATATATATAAAATTATATAATATATATTATATATATATGTTATATATATATATATATATATATATATATATATATATATATATATATCCATGAATTCAAGTCTGACTTTAGGCATAAACCTCAATGAGTAGAATGAACATACATAAAGTAGCACCTAGCTGGGGCTATATAGCTTACTGCCGTCATCAAATAGGTATTTTTAATGCATTTTTTTAATGTCAAGAAAAACAGTTTTAGTTTTCCTTTTTCCCTAAAACTTTCTTTTAGCTTAATTAATTTACATTCATTCCCTAAGCATTGTCACAGCATACAAAATGTGATTTCCCATCTAGAATATACTGCATAGCGGCTTAATCAAGCATGCTATGGAAGGTATGGAAGCAGGGAGGGCAATGATAGATACTAGAGAAAGTAAGGATAGGGGTAACTTGGGGGTGGGTAGTGGCAGGGAGGGGAAGAGGGGAAGAACAAAAAGTACATTTAATTGACAAAAAAAGAAAAGCTATTTGCAGATGATAATGCATACTGTAATGTCTTTATCTTGACTGATATGTATGGTATTTGTGCTGAAAAAAGCAGTGTTGTATATGTTAGATAAATGTGATTAAGTATAAATTAAAATTAAATGAGAAAAAATTGAATCATGTGTTAGAAGATAGAACATTATGATTTTTAAAAAGCATAATGTGTTACTGTTTCTTTTATACTCTGTGTCCTTAAAATGGGTAAGAGCAGGAAACAGAATAAATAAAAAAGATTAGAAAGGCAAATCATGGAAGAGGAAATTCTCATGGTCAATAAATATGTGCAATATGTTCAAACTTACTAAACAGGGAAATGCAAATTAAACAAACAAATACTGTTCCTGACCTATCAGATTGGTGTGATCAATTGTGATAAAATTTACTGTTGGCAGAAATGATCATAAAAGTGCTCTGATACTATGTTTTGGTTATGTTAATTTTTGAGCCCTTTTGATAAGAATTTGATAATATCTATCAAAATAAATATATACACAGGAGATGACTTAAAAGTCCATAGAGCTGGGGACCTGTAGGTGGCTTGGTGGTTAAGGTGCTGGACACTCCCACATGGTCGGTCGATCATGGTTCAAGTCCCGGACCTGGAGGCTTGCTTTCTCACTTTCTCTCTCTCTCTCTCTGTGTCTTTCTCTGGTCAAATTAAAATAAATGAATGAATAAATAAAGAATTATTTTTTAAAATGATCATAGAGCTTTATGCAAAGATATGGAAAACTTTGTTGTGCACAGAATATACTAAAAAGCATCTCAATGACTTCATGATTGAGGAAAATAAATAGAAATGATCTGAATTCCTATAGACTGGTAATACTAGTATAAATTATAATATTGCAACTGGAAAAAACAGTGGAGATATTTAATGACTGATGTAAATTTCTAAGAAGTATGGTTGAGTATACAAGGAAGGATTTATGATCACATGCCATCTTTTTGGTAAGCATTTTTTTTTTTTTTTGAGAGGTTTTTGCTATAGGGCACATGTGCTCACCAGAAAGACAGAGAGAGCCAAAGAGACAGAAAGCCAGAAATCACCTCCCCCGTGGGGGATGGCCATGCCGCAATCCCTTCTCCTCCATTCTCCTCTCAGGATTCTGGGCATGCATGCACACATGCCCAGCATGAGTTTAAGCAACCAGGCCTGGGACTCGAACCGTGATCGAACACATGGGAGTCCAGCAACATAGCCATTATGCCAATTGCTGGTCCCTTGGTAAGCATTTTTAATGTCACCAACATAGATGTATTGTCATTTGAACTATATGTATTTGCCTGTGATAGGAAACACGCAGGGAAGTTTATTTAACACTTGTTTTATGGCAGTAGTGACAGTAACAGTATGGAATTTTAGGCACAGAGAAATAGGAATAAATATGCTTATAAGCATATACATGGTTATTTATGTATTTTTCAGAAATAAAAAATTATCAAGTGAAAATGATAGTTATCTCATTATGTTGAAGGGTCAATACAATGGAGTGACTTTTAGTCTTTTACCTGTACTTACATTTTAATTTATATAATAAAAATGTGAAAATAATTTAAGTAATAGGAAAAGGCATGAGAGTATATTATGTGTTGAAGTTTATTTATTTATTTTTTTAGTTGCTCGTGTTCACTTTGACTTGGCAAAGTGAGAGAAAGGAAAAGAATTCAAGAGAGTGAAACCACCACTCAATGGGGCATAGGCACACCACAATTTCTTTTTCTCCATTTCTTCATCCTGTCCAGGTTTGGGGCATGCATATACACATGAGTTTGGCATGTATTTCAAGCTGCTAGGACAGGGATTTGATCAGCAGTCAGCCTTTTGTGATCATGATCCCTTAACCACAACACTATGGGCCTGGCTGTATGTTGACTTCTTAACATAAAAGAGAATTTCATGAAGATGTGAAATAATGAAATTACAATATAAAATAATAAAAAAATTAACTATTTCTTAACATAAGCTCCATTAAGCCAAGACATTTTTGTAAGCTTTGATTACAGGCATCTCTTTAACCCCTAAAGAACTGAAGGTTTTAGGAAACTTAACATGTCAGTGCAGGGTTTTTTTGCATTGTGTTTTCTTTCTTTTTTTTTTTAATTATTATTATTTTTATTTTTTTTAGAGGTTTTTGCTATAGGGTGCGTGCGCTCACCAGACAGACAGACAGAGACTGAGAGACAGAAAGCAAGAAATCACCCCCCAGGGGGGATGGTCACGCAGCAATCTCTTCTCCTCCATTCTCCTCTCGGGATCTTGGGCACGAACGCACATGCGCCTGGCGTGAGTTTTAAGTCACCGGGTCTGGGACGCAAACTGCGGTCGACTATGTGGGAGTCCAGAGACATAGCCATTATACTAATTGCTGGTCCCCTATTTCTTTTTTAAAGAGAGAGTTTTGCTCACCAGAGAGACAGAGAGAGGCAGAGAGACATAAAACAAGAAATCACCCCCCTCTCCCAGAGGGAGTGGCCATGAGTCAATCCCTTCTCCTCTACTTTCCTCTGAAGATTTTGGGCATGAGGCACACATGCCTGGTCTGAGTTTCAAGATGCCAGGTCTGGTACTCAGTGGCTGGCTATGTGGGAATTAAGTGACTTAACCATTATGCCACCTGCTAGACCCATGTTTTTTGCATTTTTAACTGAAGATAATTTGGTGCTCTTTAGAGACATTTTAAGATTAGTAAACAAAAAGAAGTTAGTAAAAGCCAGAGCTCAGGACTGTAAGGTAAATGCCTACTGATCTGCCATAGAAACTGTTACAGTTTGCCCGTTTGGAGAAGAATGAACTAGTGTATCATCACGGTTCAGGAGGACTCTCTGGTGAAGCTTTTCTGGGCATTTCCCTGCCCTTTGGCTCACTTTCTCAGAACACAGTCATATCAGACTTTATTGTTCTGTTGCCCTCCAGAAAGTCAGGTAGCAAAATGCCTTTAGTGTCTTAAAAAACTATTGCCATATCTGTGTTCTTGGTAAACCTACTTTTGCTTTGACTGGACATTTACATTTTTTTTCGTAGCCTATTTTTTCATAGTGTTTTATTTTCAAGACCATACTGTAAAACTATGTGACATGTTGGGTTAGAATTCATTAAAGAAATTCTTCAGAACTTCATTCCACTTGTTTAAACTGTCCATTGAAAGCTTTGCTCTGTCTGCAGCTGACCTTGGCATAACCTTTGGGTACCCAGTGAGCAGGGAGTTTGCTCAAATTTAATTTTTCAGTTAGAATTGTGTGTGTTGAATCCATTGAAATGTCTGTGCTTTTGGCTATTGACTTTGCCATAAATTGTTGATCCTTATCGATTAGGGCACAAGCAAGGTTAACATTTTCTTCATAAATTAATGTGGATAATGCTGCTGCAGCCCTAACATCAAAATCGTCTCCTCTCCTTTGACAGGAGTTATTTATTTGTAAATTACTGATTTCTTTGGAACATTGTCTCCATGAAATTTTTATAAAGTATTGATGATATCACTCTTCTTTCAAACAAGCTTGGCCGTTCATTTGGTGTTTGTTCTAGCTTCAATTTTAGCTGAATTCATGTTGCTCTGATCTGAGCTCTTTCCCACATGCTAATCTTATCTTTCTTAGTGCCTCAAACTAGATTTTTTTGATACATGTTATGTCAAATTAAAACAAGTTCATTTTGGTAGAAAAACATTTTGGAATCCATGCACAGGGCTTTCCTGGAATTTTAGTGAGTTATTTGAAGACCCTCTCAGATTTGTGTGTGTGTTTTTGTGTTTGCATATATTGTGGAATAATAGAGAAAGAGATATAATGATTTGTTTAACATGATAAATATGGATTTATATGAAATAATCTATTTCTAATTTGACCAGTGCTAAAAATTAAGTATAGATATTGGAAGGATTTCAAAATAATTTTTATATGACATGTATACTTTGTAGAATGCCATACAAAATAATGAAGACACGTGTTATTTTAGTGCTTTCATAAATTTATAATGACACATTATAACTGAATTTTATATTTAATGAAAAATGATAGTATCAAAACATACAATTTGAGGCATTACAATAAATTCAAATTTCAGTAATTTCAGTAAAATGTTGCAGGCCCCATGTAACTCTCCTATACCCCGATCCCCACTCCTTCTATACATTCAGTCCACAGGTTGCTCATTGTTTCTCCTACTTGGTCTCTGGGTGGTTGTTGCCTGTCTCTCCAGCAATTGTAAACCAGCTTCAGACAGGGAAACCAGCAAACTTTTCTGCTATCCAGTGAGTTGCTTCTGACTTGTTTTTGCCATAAATTGTTGCTTCTCCAATGTGTTCTGAACACCAGTGTCAGACATATGTACTCAGTGTCTTCATTCCCAGGTGTGTACTATCAAATATACGCATAGTTGATTATTCAGATCCATTAATACTGTCCTGTTATCACATTTTCAGTAATGCATTTTGGCCTGTTCACTTGAAATCATAACCCCATTTTCTATTTTTAAACCTATTTTCCTTTTCTTTAGTGTAATATATTTACTAGATCATATCATCTCAC
Source organism: Tupaia tana (assembly GCA_026018925.1). Taxonomy (NCBI): domain Eukaryota; kingdom Metazoa; phylum Chordata; class Mammalia; order Scandentia; family Tupaiidae; genus Tupaia; species Tupaia tana. The sequence continues at coordinate 158,957,412 of JAKSZU010000006.1, forward strand.
ATTGTACTCCCCCCCTTTTGCCTTCTTTCCTTTCTTTCTTTTTCCTTTTTTTTTTCTCTTTACATTTTTTTTTTTGCTTTCAGAAGCATTTATGTCTGCAAAGTAATGGCTCTATGAAATTTCTCTGCTTTATTCACTGCATTTCTCTTGTAAGTCGTAACTAGCACCACTTTTGTCAAATAATAGTTGTCAATGAACATTTGTCAACCAATGAAATTTGTCAATCACTGAATGAATTATTTCCATGCATGCACTATAAACACATTTTAGTTCTTTTGTTTTGTCTTCCACTTAATTTTTGAATTTTTAAATTGAATGGGGTCATATTTGACTCTTTAGGTCAGTGTAGGACTGTACCAGTGTCAGATGATCCTAACTTGTGCACAGGAGGGAGTCCATGGTTTGAAGGTGCACAGCCTGAGTTATAGAATGACCCTTGGACCAGTGTTCTATTCAGATTATTCCCCTTTGAAAAGTTACAGGATAAGCACACTGTAAACTTACAACTTTTAATGGCTATGGAAGGAGGAGGCAACTGGCAGGGAGGATGGTTGTGAGTACTTTTTGTCTGTTATTTTGTTGCTAAACAGATATTGAGAATAAGTGATTTATATAGAAGAGTTTACTTGGTTTATGTTTCTGGTGTCTGGAAAGTCCAAGAGCAAGTGGGGCCAGCCTCTGACTGGCATGTGATCCCTCCTTACAACATGTCTGACAGAAGTTGGAAGGGAAAGTGTGCACAAAAAGAGCAAGAGAATGAACAACCTTCTCTCTCATGAATAAACAATTTGGGAAAGCATTAGAACTCATTCCTGCCACAAGGCGGCATTAATCTATTCATGAAGATGATGCCTTCATGATCAAAATACTACCTACTAGACTCTACTTACCCTATCACTATTACTAGGGAAATATGCTACAAGTACATGAATTTTTGGAAGACAACACATATCTAAACTGAAGCATGGAATATCTCCAACTTGCTGGGAGGTCTGGAAGCTGTTGAGGTAGCATATATAGTAGTTGGATGAAGCATGTGCCATCAAAACAAGGATTTGATATGATCTTTCCAAATGGCCTTTGGCAATGGTATTGACTCTCCTGTGGTTGCTGTGTGTCCCAATCTTTTCTGGAATCAGGTTCTGGTCTCGCAGCCCCTGATTGGTTCCATCTGCATATATATTGTCTGGATGTGAAATACTGGAGTCATTGCTGAGCATTATTCTTGGATCTGAAGCATTTTTTTGCAATCCTTGATCTTCGGTTCACCACCATGAAGTTCTTGGCACTCTTGGTTCTGGTGGGAGTTTCCACTTTTCTGGTCTCTGGCCGTAAGTAAAAATCCTTAACCTGAATGTAAAATTTGGCTGTATGGTACATATAGATAAGTACTCTGTGTGGAGGTGGATTAGTGAGTACCTAGAGTGCCGGCACCCTTGTTTTCTACTTCTCTATCTGTTCCATCACCCTTTCGAATGACTATTCTAGAAAGAGTTGACTCTGACTTTATGCTTTTCATAGTTCAATCAAATCTTTTTAATTATTTCTTGAATAGCCAAATTCACTGCTCATGTCAGTTAAATATATTTAAGAAGGTAATCAGAGGTTATTTTCTGGAAAGTGTAGGTTACCACTAGGAGGTTTTTAATGTATATTCATAGATTTTATAATACCTATGCTCATCCCTCTCAGCGTGACACAAATACTGAAAGTGTTCTATTATGAAAGCTGTAATGGTATCCATATTCATCTACTCCCCAAACTGGTGTCTATGCTCCATCCTATTTTTTTTCTTTTTCTGACAGAAAGTACAACAGATGCTCCAAGTGAAAGCAGTGCTGGTGAGTTTACACCTGAACTTCTTCTCATTCCTGCAATGTCTGCCATTTTTAGCTGAATACAATTAAGAGTAAACATGTCAGTCTAATCTGAGATACACCCTAATTTTCCTTCTCATTGTTCAGATTTTTCCCTGTATTCACTCTCATTAATGCTACAATAGAAAAATATTCAGCCTTATTTTATTACATGGGAATTCATCAGAATGTCAGGTCCCTAAGGAGATCATGTTGCTTCTAGGCAGTAGTATTCCCTGTGAATAGAAACATACATGCATTTGGAATGTTTTTGCTTATGGCTGGGACAAAGTGCTTGCCTGTATCTTCTATCTTTGAATTGCCCTTAATAAAAATCTCCAAAATCTAAATTCCACACAGGTTACAACAGAGCTAGCAAGGAAAAGGGTCATAGGAAAGTGGGTAGGTAATCTCAAGTTAGGACAGTATTGATGACAGATGCTCAGAGATGCCTTGAGAGAGTGACTTGTGTCCACACCAGACTGGAATTCTTATTCTATGGTTTAAAAGATAAAGTATTGGGACCAGCAGTTAGCATAATGGCTATGTCGTTGAACTCCCATGTAGTCGACCGCAGTTCAAGTCCTGGATCCAGTGGTGTAAACTCACACCGGGCATGTGTGTGTGCATGCCCAAGATCCTGAGAGAATAGAGGAGAAGGGATTGCGGTGTGGCCATCCCCCCTGGGGGGTGATTTCTCGCTTTCTGTCTCTCTGTCACTCTCTGTCTTTCTGGCAAGTGCATGTGCCCTATAGCAAAAACCTCTCCCTCCCCCCCAAAAAAGTGTCATCTAGAGATTTTTCTCTAAATTTCACATGTTGCTGAAGGTACCAGCGCAGGTACCGATACCACCCAATCACCTGATTCCCAGCCTGATGACACCTCGTCTTCCAGTTCTTCTGATTTATGGGGTAAGAACATTTTATCTAAAAGTTCCTTTTGTAGCTAGTGGGTTCCCTAGGTTTTCTCCTCTTGTAGTAAACTATACTATGGGCACATGGAGAAGCACTGAGTGTAGACTTCATTGTTCACCTTTTTAGACTCCTTGCCATTTTCTAATCAAGTCCACATATAAATATCTGATAAGCCAGTAGATTTGCCTAGAGTTAGCACTTTTACCTGCATTGTACTTGAAACATTGGCATTGATAAAGGATGGATCATTCAACTTTAGTAAAATTCATTGGAAAGAATAAAATAAGTGCCTCCATTTGGCAAGAACACTTGAGGTATTTTTTTTTCTTTTTTCTTTTTGCCTTTGGTTTGGAATTTATTTCCTTTGAGAGTATTCTAAAAATAGAAAATGATAAATAACTTTATGATGTAATTTCCAAAGGCAGAGTGTTTTTTGTAGTATTCTGGATATCAATTCATTAAGGATAAAGGTATAGTTTTCATATTCTTGGCTCATTTTTTTCATATCCTTCAACTTCCATGTCAATTCTAATATAGAATCTGTTTCTGTTGAATACAGGCACTATAGTACAAAATGTATATATATATAAAGTAATTTAAATCTCATAGTCACAGGAGGAAATACATAATTTAAGGATTAGGAAAGGGAACCATTACAATGAGAAACTTTCCTTTGAGCACATAAATTGCAAGGAAAAGGACTGGATTTGCTTTCAAAATCTTGAGGAATCTTTCTCAGATTTGACTTTAAGCTTTTACATGTTTGGGCACACGTTTGCATCTCAATGAATGATTTCTACTCGTTAGATTCTGGGTGAGAAAATTGCTTGTTCTTTTTATTTAGAAGAAGGCTAGATCACAACTTTGTGCCTTATTGTAGGTCCAACTAATCTGTATTGGTCCCTTGGCAGATATCTTTAAACTGCCAGCCTATTCTCCAAAATAAATAAATAAATAAATAAATAAAAGATATGGGACCAGCAGTTGGCATAATGGCTATGTCACTGGATTCCCATGTAGTTAACCACTGTTCAAGTCCCGGACCTGGTGGCTTAAACTCATGCTGGGCGCTTGTGTGTGCGTGCCCAAGATCCCGAGAGGAGAATGGGGGAGAAAGGATTGCGGTGTGGCCATCCTCACAGGGGATGATTTCTCATTTTCTGTCTCTCTATCTCTCTCTGTCTTTCTGGTGAGTGCATGCATCCTACAGCGAAAACTTCTCAAAAAAATAAAAGATAAAAAAATAAAATAAAAAAATAATAAACTGCCAGCCTCACAATTGAAGGCTGTATATTAAATCTTTAGGGCAGCAATATGTGTTTACTGTCTAGAGATAAATACATGATGACCCTTTTGAGTCCATCATATTAAGTGACATTTGACACTTGTTAATCCTGTTGTTTCCAGAAAATGAGCTACAGTTTTCATTCTTGGTAAAAATTTATTGATGACTTTTTTTCTGTTGTAGATTGGCTGAAACATTTCTTTCCGTTTTAAGTACATAGCTGAGACGTCTCAGGCTCTTCATCTGCCTCCGGACAAGCAGAGCTGGGCAATACTGTACTTTTCTTTGATTTGATCTCAGTATTGACCTGTTTATCATATGTCCTTCATCTGTATTGTTTTCCTTTCAATTAAATAGTAGTAATGAGCAACATCAAAATTGTTTTTCTTTTCTTTATTAAGTCAATATCATTTTCCATTGCGTAGTCTATCATTTAGAAATAAAAAGAGACATAGAATTATATGTTCTACTTCCTGTGTTTCTGTTAATAACTGGACTTTCAACATTTTTAGATCAAGTTGATTTTATTTGCTTTAATAAGACAGATACTGGACATAAGACTGGAGAGCAGACATTACTCTGACCCATCCACACTTACACAGAACAAATGTTCAGTTTTAACCCCCTGAACTCTTTTATCAAGCTACTTAAATATATTTCCTTTTAATGTGATGACTTAGCTGGTGAGTAAGGGGAAAGTTGCTCTCAACATCTGAGCATTGGCAAACCTTCTTCGGAGTTGTTAGGGTGACTTGATGTTCACAGCTAGACAGTGGTATTCTCCTATAACAAACAATCTCACATGCCAGCAACAGTAAGATCACTCAATGACTATGATGAAGAGAGACTTAAAACAAGGTCACTGTACAATTTGGTTGAAGCACAAAACAAAATGAAAGTGCACACCCAACAGCAAACACTGTCTTCATCTAGGTAATGAATGTTTGCTGCCTCATTGCCAACTGTATGCTGTGCTTCATTCCAGTCTGCCTCCTAGAGAAACTTTATGAAGATCTCCATTCTTAGCATTATTTTCCTTGAAAGTGTCAAGTCCAGAAGAAAGCAGTGTTTTCCTGATAACTCCCCCATATTTTCTCACTCAAGTCCCAATTCTATATGAACTCTTGCCAATAGCTACTTAGTAAGACAACCTCCCACAGGTCCCATGGTGTCTGTTCTTCCTTGCAATGAGCCAGCAACCCAGCTGTTTCCGTTGTAGCTTTGTTTCTGGTGGTTTATGGCTGGAGAGTTTATATCTGAATGCATATTGGGATTAATATTAAATATGATTAAATCTTGGTATCTTGCCCTTTTTTTTTATTGATAAGGATTAAATTTCTCATGCCATCATGACTTACATTGGTTCTTAAGTGTGCACTTGAAGGCTTTGTCTTAATTTTTTTTTTAGAGGTTTTGTTTTTTTCCCCCCCTTAGGTTGTATGTGCACATTGGAGAGAGACAGAGACAGTGAAAGAAAAAGTGAGAAATCAACTGTCTCCCCGAGAAAGGAGGGCCAACCACAGTGCCTTCTCCATTCTCCACTAGGATCTTGGGCATGCACATACATGTGCCCAGCATGAGTTTCAAACCCTGTGTCAGGGACTCAAACAGTAGTGAGGGAGTGGGAGTCCAGTGATGTTAACTGCTATGCCATATGCTGGCCTTGGCTTTGACTTCAATCTTTTTTCTTTTTTTTTTTTTTTTTTTGAGAGGTTTTTGCTATAGGGCGCGTGCGCTCGCCAGACAGACAGACAGAGACAGAGAGACAGAAAGTGAGAAATCACACCCCAGGGGGGATGGCCACGCTGCAATCCCTTCTCCTCCATTCTCCTCTCTGGATCTTGGGCACGCACACACACGCGCCCAGTGTGAGTTTAAGCCACCGGTCCGGGAATGTGAACTGCGGTCGACTCCATGGGAGTCCATTGACATAGTCATTATGCTAACTGCTGGTCCCTGACTTCAATCTTGACCAACGTACACAAGGCATGCACTGGAGAGTCAGATTTTTGAGTCATTTGTAGGAAGGATAGTTTGAGGAAGCACAGTAAAGACAAATTTTAGAACATGAGTAGATCGCCTTCCCAAGACCCATCCACTGGTGCAGGAGCAGCCCATGGATCTAGGTGCTGGCAGAGAACGGCTGGAAAGATTTCCACTGGTATTTCCCTGCCATCCAAGTGTACTTTCAGATTCCACAGTTCAGTAGACTATGTGCTGCACTTCTTTTTGTAGATATATATTTTTAGCCTGGTCACAAGTACATCTCATTCTAAGAGGTTGTTATAGGAACTAAAGCACCTGAACCTGGCTTGATACGCCCTACTGTGATTTAAAGAAGCAGCCCTCTACCAAGATCACAACTGGGAAGAATAGCTATTCTTTTCCCCTGACACTATAAAACCTATTCAAAAATGAAAAAAGAAGCATGCACTTTATCAAATGACTAAAGACCAACACAGAGTCACAAGAAATATGAAAAAAAAAGATACTGCTCCCTCAAGGGAACACAACTACTTTTGATCAGCTACGGATAGCACAATAGGACTCACATCAATAACAGAAAAAGGGACCAGCAGTTAGCGTAATGGCTATGTCGCTGGATTCCCATGTAGTTGACCGCGGTTCGAGTCCTGGACCCGGTGGGTTAAACTCACGCTGGGCGCATGTGCATGCGTGCCCAAGATCCCGAGAGGAGAATGGAGGAGAAGGGATTGTGGCGTGGCCATCCCCCCTGGGGGGTGATTTCTCACTTTCTGTCTCTCTCTGTCTGTCTGTCGAGCGCATGTGCCCTATAGCAAAAAACTCTCTCTCTCAAAAAAAAAAAAAAATAACAGAAAAAGAATTCAGAATATTTATAGTAACAGAACTAAATGAGACACAAAAGAAAACAGACAACCAACTCCAAGAGATGAAGAAGTCCTTCTAGTAGTAGTAGGAGGAACTCCAAAACAAGATAGACAACATAAAAGAATCAAACAGAGCTTCCAGAGATGAGGACTGTAATACAGGAATTGAAAAGATCCCTCAGAAGTATTAATAGCAAATTAGGCAAGTGGAAGATCGATTTTCCTTTTTTTTAAAGGAATATTTGTTTTATTTTATTTATTCTTCTTCAATTTGATCAGAGAGAGAAAGAGAGAAAAAGAGGGAGAATGAGAAAGCAAGTCACCAGATCTGGGACTCAAACTACAGTCTGCCATATGAGAGTCCTTTACCTCAACCACCCGCCACCTACTGGTCCAGAGAATCATATTTCTGATCTTCAAGACAAAGCCTCTGACTTAGATAAAAATAACCAAAAAAAAGGAAAAATAACAACTAAAAATAATTGAGGATAACATCCAGGAAGTACTAGATACCACTAAACACTCAAATATCCAAATAATTGGTACTCCAAAGATGAAGAATCAAACAAGGACATAGAAAATCTAGTCCATGAAATACTTGCAGAAAATTTTCCAGAGACTAGCAAATGGTATAATGGTTACGTTGCTGGATTCCCACATAGTTGACTGTTTCAAGTCCCAGACCTGGCAGCTTTAAACTCATGCTAGGCCCATGTGCATAGGGGTCCAAAATTCTAAGAGGAGAATGAGGACCGGATTGTGGCATGATAACCCTTCTGGGGAGTGATAGCTCACTTTCTGTGTCGTTTTTCTATTTCTCTGGCAAGTACATGTGCCTTGCAGCAAAAGTCTCTCTCTCAAAAAAAGAAAATTTTCCAGATCCAGAATAACATTCAGCTATCCAGATCCAAGAAATAAAAGAAACTCCAAATAAAATCAACAAAGAAGATCTTTCCCCTGGCACAATATTGTCAGACTAGTAAAAATCAGACAAAGACAAGATTCTAAAATGGTAAGAGAAAATGTCAAGTTACTTAAAGGTTATCCCACTAGGCTAACATCACACCTCTCAACTGAAACAATGCGAACAAAGAAAGAGCAGGAAAATCTATTCCAAACACTGAAAGAGAAACAATTTAAACAGAGAATACTATACCCAACAAATCTTTCCTTCATATGGGAAGAACAAATTAGATCATTCTCAAATAAAACAAATCTGAAAGAATTCAACATTAGACCAGCTGTTCAAGAAGTGCTGGAGATTACTATATGAGGAAAACTAAAGAGTACCTAACAGAAAAAGAGCACAAAAAACAATGGAGAAATGGCTAACAATGTGGCAAAGATAAATCCTTGAACTTGAATGTCAATTGACTAAATTCTCTAACTAAAAGACACAGACAGAATGGATACAAAATAAGAACCCTCTATATGCTGCCTACAATAAAAAAAACAAAAACAAAAACAAAAAACACCTCATGGATAAAGGCATGCATAGATTGAAAGTGAAGGGCTAGAGAAAGATATTTCATGCAAATGGAAATAAAAATTAAAAAGGCAGGAGTTACGGTACTGATATCAGCTAAAATAGTCTTTAAGAAAAGCTGTAAGAAGAGACAAAGAAGGACTCTATATAGTCCTAAAGGGGATCATTCTTCAAGAAGATATAACACTTATAAATTTCTAAGCATCCAATATAGGATAAACCAAATACATGAAAGAAGAACTGCTAGCTCTAAATGGAGAGATAGACTACAACACAGTAATCATTGGAGATTTCATCAACACACTGTTGCCATTGGATGGATCAGATAGACAAAAATTAAGCAAAGAGATACAAGATCTAAAAACCCATAAATGGAATGGATTTGACATCTATATAACTTTCTATCTAACAACCAAAATACAAAGATTTTTTTCTTACCCCTATATGGAGTGTTGGTGAAGGCTGATCACATGATAGGGCACAAAACATACCTTTACAAAGTCAAAGGTATAGAAACTATATGCAGCATCTTCTCTGAGCACAAGGAATTAAACTTGAAATTAAACAGAAAGAATCTAGAAAACATACAAACACAAAGAAACTAAGCAATGTACTCTGGAATGACTTCACAACCAATGAAGAAATTAAGACTGGAATAAAAGATTCATTGAAAGCAATGATAATGATTACATGAGTGTTCATAATCTATGGGATACAGCTAAAGCAGTCATATTGGGGAAGTTCATAGCAATTAATGCTCACAAGAAAAATATTTGAAAGTGGCATATAGATAATCTAATAACATACCTTAGGAAACTGAAAATACAACAATAAAATACCTCAAAATCATACCAGGAGAATAGAAATAAAAGATTTGAGCAGAAATAAATGAAATAGAAGATATATAAACTACACAGAAAATAAATAAACCCATAAGTTGGTTCTTTGGAAGGATAAACTAAACTGACACACCATTACCTAGACTAATTAAGAGCAGAGAAAGGAACCAGATAAATCAAATCAGCAATGAAAGAGGCAGTATTACAACAGATATAATAGAAATACAAAAAATCATGAGGGAGCACTATACAACAAACAAGAAAACCTAGATGAGATGGACAAATTTCTAGATATGCATAATCTACCAAGAATGAATCAAGAAGATATAGAAAGCCTGAATAGACCCATAACAAGTAATGAGATTGAATCAGTAATAGTGTCCCAACAAAGAAAAGTCCAGGACTCAATGACTTTACTTCTGAATTTTACAAAACCTCTAAAGAAGAGCTAACCCCTACACTCCTCAAACTGTTTCTAATAATCTAAAGGAAAGAACCCTCCCAAAGTCATTACATGAAGCCTACATCAACCTGATATCCACAACAGATAAGGACATAACAAAAAAAGAAAAAAAACCAGACCAACATACCTGATGAATACAGATGCAAAAATTGTCAACAAGTTGCTAGCAAACCATATTCAATGACACATTAAGAAGATTATACACCATGACTAGGTAAGCTTTATTACAGGGATACAAGTGTGGTTCAGTCTGCACAAAACAATAATTGTGATACACGATATTAACAGAATGAAAGATAAAAAAATATATGAGCATATCAATCAGTGCAGAAAAAGCATTTGATAAAATACATTCCTGTATAATTAAGACTGTCAGCAAAACTGGAATAGAAGGAACATTTCTCAACACAACAAAAGCAATTTATGAAAAACCCCTTAATTGTATATCATTACAGCACACAAAATGAATTTTCCCATCCAGAATACTCTGAATATTGACCCAGTCAATAATATTACCATACCTATTATCTTCAACAAATAATTTTCCATTTTGTATCTCTTAACTGTTTTACTTCTTTTTCCCTCTTGATTCCTTGCCTCTCACCCTCTGACATTTCTCACCCTCTGTCATTCAGCACCTTCCTCCCATGAGGCTGTGGAGAAAAAGGAATTCTCCTACACTGCTGATGGGAGGGCCTGCTTTTTTTGTTTTATTTTGTCTGGAGTTTGGATACCACTTCTACATACTCACCTCTCAGGTAAATTCCGTAGCACATAGCGACCCAATAGGTCTAGGTATATAGGAGCCAAACACCTGAATACTCTTATGCTCTAGAGGAGTTCTCTACTATACTCACATCTGCAAAAGAGAAGAAACCCTATTCTGTAAATCTGAACTCCAAACTTCCACTGTGGAGATCACACTGCCACAAAGACACAGGTATGGAAACTATACCCATCATCTTCTCTGACCACAATGAATTAAACTTGAAATTAACTGCAGAAAGAACACTAGAAATACATAAAACATGAAACCTAACCAATCTACTCCTGAAAGATTTCACAACCAATGAAGAAATTAAGACTGAAATCAAAAGTTATTGAAACAAATGATAATGAGCACCCAAGTTTTCATAATTTATGGGACGTGGTGAAAACAGTCATATGAAGGAAGTTCATAGCAATTAATGCTCAGAAGAAAAAAAAATGGAAAGGTGGGAAATAGATAACCTAACAATGAGCTTCAGAGAACTGGGAAAAAAAAAACCACCCCCCCCCCCACACACAAATAGCAGGAGAAAAGAAAAAATAAAGACTCAAGAAAAAGTAAATGAACTAGAGAATAAATGAACTACACAGAAAATGAATGAAACCAAAAGCTTGTTATTTGCAAAGATAAACCAAATTGACATACCCTTAGCTTGAGTAACTATGAACAGAGAAAGGAACCAGATAAATCAAATCATCAATGAAAGAGGTTATAATATAACAGACATAACAGAAATAGAAAAATCATGAGAAAACACTATGTGAGACTATACACCAAGAAACAAGAAAATCTAGATGAGATGGACACTTTTCTGAACACACACAGTGTGCCAAGAATGAATTAAGACATAAAGCCTAAATAGACCCATAACATGTAATGAGATTGAATCAGTAATAAATAGTGTCTCAACAAAAAAAAAAGCCCAGGGCCATTGGCTTTCCTTCTGAATTTTACAAAACCTTAAAGAAGAGCTAACCCCTACTGACTCAAGCTATTTCTTTCTCTTTCTTTTTTCCTTTTTTTTGAGAGAGATTTTTGCTATAGGGTGCATGCACTCACTGGAGAGGCAGAAAGTCAGAGAGACAGATAGTGAGAAATCACTCCACAGAGGCATGGCCATGCCACAATCCTTTCTCTTCCATTCTTCTCTTGGGATTTTGGATACACAATCAAAAGTGTCTGAGGTGAGTCTCAGCCACTGGGTCTGAGACTCAAACCATGGCCGACTATGTGGGAGTCCAGCGATTATGCTACCTACTGGTTCCATCTTCTCAAACTGTTTCTGAAAATCCAAAGGAAGAAACCCTTCCAAACCATTAGCCTAATACTCAAAACAGAGGGAAAAAAAAAAAAAAAAAAAAAAAAAAGGAAACTACAGACCAATATCCCTGATGAATACAGATGTGAAGATTCTCAATAAGATAGTAAAGCAAATCGTATCAAAAGATTATGGAGCACGACTAGGTAGGCTCAATTCAAGGGATAAAAGCAAAGCAATAAATGTTATACAGCACATTAACAGAAGGAAAGAGAAAAGCCACATCATATCAAGTGATGCAGAAAAACTTTTGATAAAATACAACATCCCTTCATGGTTATTTCTTTCAGCAAAATTGGCCGAGAAGGAACATTTTCCAAGAAGGAACACAATACAAACCTTGTATGACAAGCCTATAGACAGTATGACACTTAATAGGGAAAAGTTGAAAGCTTTTCCACTAAAAACTAGAACAAGACAAGGCTGCCCATTCTCTCCACCCCTTTCAACCTAATACTGGAAGTCCTAGACAATGGACTTCCAATCAAGAAAGAGAGTAAAATAAAAGACATTCAAATAAGAAAAGAAGATTATAAAATTATCTGTACTTGCAGATGATATGAGTATGTATATATATATATATATATATATATATATATATATACACAAAACAATTCACAATAAAACTGAAAGTGATAAATAAATACAATAAAGTGGCAGGATACAAAATCAACATACAAAATTTGTTAGCATTTTTATACTCCAACAATGAACAAACTGAGGTAGTATTGAAGAAAGCAATCCAATATATAGTAGCTAGATAAAACATAAAATACCTAGGAATAAACCTAACCAAAGAAGTAAAAGACCACTGCAAGGAAGATAATAAAAATAAAAAAAACTTTAAAAAGAAATTGAAAATGATACAAAAAGTGGAAAGATACCTTGTGTTCCTGGATTGGAAAAATTAATATAATGGAAATGTTAATCCTACACAAATTAATCTACAAAATCAAAGCTATCTTGATCAAATTGTCAAAGATATTCCTCTCAATAAATAGAAAATAACAGTCATAAAGTTTATCTGGAATCACAAAAGGCCCCTTAACCTCTAAAAAAAAAAAAAAAAAAGGCCCCTTGTTGCCAAAGCAACACTATGCAAAAAGATAAAGTAGGAGGTATGTCACTACATGACCTCAAAATATATTACAAATCTGTGATACTCAGAACAGCATGTTACTGGCACAAAAACAAAAAGAGCAATGAGCAGAACCAAGAACTCAAAAGTAAATCCCAAAACATATAGCCACTGCTCTTTGACAAAGGGCACAAGACAATCCAGTGGAGAAAAGAAAATCTCTTCAGCAAACAGTGCTAGAAACACTGGATGTCCACCTGCTGAAGAATGAAATTGGACCTCTACCTCTAATCATTAACAAAAATCAACTCAAAATGTATCAAAGATCTAAACCTAAAACCTTTGAGAAAAACATTAAAGAGAAAAATAGAGAGGCAAGACATTTATGGGACAAAGAAATGGGTTATAGTCTGTTGATGGTAACATGTATAGTATCCTCAACTAGACTGGTGAGAAATGTATTAATGTTGGAACATTCACTTTACAAGCCAAGTGACATATGTGATTGAATGTATACAAGAAATTAAAATAAAATTTAAAAAGCCCCTCAGTCTAGAAAGTGACTCTGGAAAATATAGGGGAAAGTCTTGGATACATCAGAATAGAATAGGCAAAGTTAAGAATAAGAAAGACCCCTAAAGCATGGTCAGTAATCTCGAAAATCGACAGGTGGAACTACATCAGGCCAAAAAGCCTTTGCACATCCATAACTATTTTCACTGATTTTTTTTTTCATTTCTATAACATATCATTTTTTAGAGAAGGATTGCAAGAGACCAAATACAGAGGCATGACATTGGTGGGACACAGGGATGGATTATTACCTGTTGATGAATAATAAGTACATTATTATTATTTTTTTTTGAGAAGTTTTTTGCTATAGGGCACGTGCACTCACTGGAAAGACAGAGAGAGACAGAGAGACAGAAAGCGAGAAATCACCCCCCAGGGGGGATGGCCATGCTGCAGTCCCTTCTCCTCCATTCTCCTCTTGGGATCTTGGGCATGTACGCACACGTGCCTGGCGTGAGTTTAAGACACTGGGTCCGAGACTTGAACCGTTGTTGACTACATGGAAGTACAGCTACATAGCCATTATGCTAACTGCTGGTCCCATAAGTACAGTATTTTCAACTAGAGTGGTCTGAGAAGTATTTCATGTTGGGTAAATGTTTTATACAAGCCAAATGATATATAGTGATTGAATGTTTAAAAAAATAGTGAGATAAATAATAATAATCATCATCTTAAAAAATGATGAAAAGCTATTTGATGATGATGATGTGGATAGTAATGTCTTTGTCTTGACTGATATGCATGATAATCATGCTCTAAAAAGAAATGTAATACACTGTAAAGATATATGTGATTCAGTATAATATAGAAAAGATTATGATAATAAATTAATTTAAAAAAAGAAAGTTACACGGGAAAAAAAAGCCTTTGCACAGCAAAAGATACAATAAAGTGAGAAGAAAACCCTCAGAGTGGAAGAATGTATTTACAAACTATGCCCTAGAAAAGGGACTGATAATCAGAATATACAAGGAACTCAAGCAGCTTACCTGAAAAAAAAAAAAAAAATCAGTCCATCAGAAGATGAGCAAATGAACTGAACAGGCAACACTCTAAGTGAGACATATGAATAGAAAAAATGTTCAACATCTCTTATCATAAGAGAAATGTAAATCAAAACCACAATGAGGTAGTAGTTAGTCCCAGTCAGTACGGGTAAGATTAAAATAATAAAGAATGATAAGTCTTGACAAGGCTGTGGTGAAAAAGCAACCCTCCTACATTGTAGGTAGGAATGTAAATTAGTACCACCACCATGTAGACCATATAAAAGTTCTTCAGAAACCTACAAATAGAACCACCACATGATCTAGCAGTTCCACTCTTAGGTATCTATCTGAAGGATAGGAAAACCCTCAGTCAGAAAAAGACTTGCCACATTATTTATAATTTCTAGGGCATGGAATCAACCCAAATGTCTAAGAAGAGATGAGTGAATTGTAAATATGTGGCACATATACTCTGTGGAATACTACTTACACATAAAAGACAATGATACCTGGTATTTGATTATTTGATTGAAAGTGGATGAATATGAAAGATTCGATGCTAAGCGAAGCAAGCCTGACTATAAAAGGCAGAGATCATATGACTCTGCTTAATATATACTGAATATCTGAGAAGAAGGTTCCACATGGCTCCAGTGAAATAGATATTTCAGGGAATGAAGATTTTCTACTGATAATTCAGCCTCCAACAAACGAGCTAGCAGTAGGGAGTCCCCCTGCGCCCCCCAGCCTTCTATCTCTGCTTCTGTGTCTCTTTTCCTGTCTCTCCCTCCTTTGATCTTCCCTTTTTTTTTTGTAACTTTTCCTTTTTACACTTTTTTTAAAAGGCAATGTTTTTCTCTTGCTCCTAGCTCCACCTCTTATCTTGTTAATTATTGCTCTGGTCCTCCCACCAAGGCAGAAGAGGCCGGACCTTCAGAAGAAGGTTCCACATGGCTCCAGCAAAGTAGATATTTTCTATTTTGTGATTCTTTTTCAAAAAAAGAACAGTAATGGGAACCAGCAGTTAGCGTAATGGCTATGTCGCTGGATTTCCACGTAGTCAACCGCGGTTCGCGTCCCGGACCCGGTGGCTTAAAACTCACGCCGGGCGTGTGTGCGTGCGTGCCCAAGATCCCAAGAGGAGAATGGAGGAGAAGGGATTGCGGCGTGACCATCCCCCCTGGGGGGTGATTTCTCACTTTCTGTCTCTCTGTCTCTGTCTGTCTGGCGAGCGCACGTGCCCTATAGCGAAAAACCTCTTCAAAAAAAAAAAAATAAAAAAAAAAAAGAACAGTAATTACAATTTTTTAATTTTTTAATTTTTTTGTCCTTTTTTTTCTTCTTTTGTTGTTTCTCTCTCTTTTTTATTTTCCTTTTTCTTTTCTCTCTACCCTCCAATATCCATTCAATGTGTTTTTAGATGGATCTAAGAGCACTGTAGATCAACATCCAAATACTACTAGGGTTAAAATATTCCCCAATATCTACTGAATCTGCTGCACCAGTGATCACAACAGAACGGCAAAGAGATTCTAGATCATCTCTGTCTGCTTGCTACTGAACATTCAGGCTGAACATCAAGAATTTGAAAGAAACACACCATCCATCAGATGACAAGAAATCACTGCCGGATCTCAAGAAATATGGGAAAATAAGAAAATACCTCTCCTCCAAGGGAAAGGAGTAACTCTTCTTCATCCACAAGCAGTTCGGTGAAAATCATGGAAATGTCTGATAAGGAATTTAGAGCATTCATAATGTCGAAGCTAACAGAGATGCAAGAGAAGAGAGATAATGAACTGCCAAAGAGAAAGGAGAAAGAAATTGACGAATTCCAGGAGATGAGGAAATTCTTGCAAGATCTAAAAGAGGAATTACACACTTTACAAAAGACTCAAACGGAACTGCTAGAGATGAAGTCTGTAATACAAGAAGTCAAAATCCCCCTTGAAAGTATTAAAAGCAGACTAGATCATTCAGAAAATAGTGAGTGAGGAGAGAATGGGAAAATATATTCAAAGTGTTAAGAGAGAAGCAATTTCAGCCAAGAATACTGTACCCGGCAAGATTATCTTTCAGGTGGGAAGAAAAGACAAGAACATTCTCAGATAAACAAAACCTGAAAGAATTTACCAGCACCAGACCAGATCTCCAAGAAGTTCTCAAGGGTGTGTTGTATCAGGAAAATTAAATACAGACACACGGAAATAAGAGTCCAAAAACTAAGAAAGTGGCCAGTTTAATCATAGGGACAAGTCTGGAGTTGAATATTCTATCCCGGAATTTAATCAGGAAAATTGAACCAGAACAGAAGATGAAAGTACATGAGACTGATAGGTTCATGCACCTACCATTTGAACAGAATCCTAACCTGTTTCCTGGCTTTAAGCAAAGTTCCTTGGCGTTTCTTTGATTTAAGTAAAAACTGGTTTTTTTTTAGTAGTAATGAGTGAACTCACCGTTGAAAGTAGTTAGATTATGTAGGAAATTGTGTGATCAATGCAATATGGGTGGGAAGGGAATGGAGGACAATTGTGGACACAGGAGGTGGTGTGAGAGGAGTATGGGAAGGGACAGAGGGTCAGAAAGAGGGGTGAAAATAATTCTAGGAACTAGAAATGGAAAATTTTTAAAAATGTGCATGATTGAGTTACTATGCAGTGTGTACTGGATGGGAGATTGCATTTTGTGTGCTGTGATGAAGCTTAGGGAAGGAATGTAAATTGAGTTACAAAAAAAAAAAGTTTCAGGAAAAAAAATATATCTATTCAATGACTGCAGTAAGATATGTAGCCCCAGCTAGGTGCTACTTTATAGGATGCGTAAAGTTAGACTTGTGTTCATGGAAATGTGTGTGTCACCTGTGTTTGCTATGAGGGTATTTGGATTGATTAGGGTCTTTGGTGATTCAATAAAATGTGGGGGGAAAACAGTATAGAAAGCAAACATAGATACCAGAGACAGTGTGGGAGGAGAGTGGGAGATGGCAGAGGGTAAGAGATAAGGAATCAAGGATGGGGGAAAAAAAAAGCAAATCATACAGAAAATAAGAAATGGAAGATCATTTGCTGACAATAACATGTTTGTTGATGTGCTTGATCAAGACAATATACAGTGTACCCTGGATGGAAAATCTCATTTTGTATGCTGTAATGATGTACAGTGAATGAATGCAAATAAATAAATTGAAATATATATATATATATATATATATATATATATATATATATATACACACACACACACACACACACACACACACACACACTGAATATCTGTGTTCTACAGCAGAGGCTGAAAGATTGGAAGGTTTAACAGCAGGGAGGACAAGAGTAGCTACTAGAGACAGTGTATTAATAGAAGAGGGTGGGTAATGGGGGTGTATAATGTGTGGGATCGAGAGAATCTGGGACAAAAAACAACACATTTACTAGACATAAAAATGAAAAGTTGCTTGATGATAATATATGTGGAAATGTCTCTGACACGACTAATATGCACTGTAGTTTTACTATAAAAATCATGTTGTATACTGTAAAGATATACAGGGATTGAACGTACATGAAAAATAATAATAAAATGAGAAAAAAGTAAAAAAATTCATATGGATATTTTTCCAGGTAGTTAAAAAACAAAATGTAATGAAACACAAAAGTGTACAAATGCCAGATTAGAAAACTCATTTTTCTTGGTTATTGGTCTATTTTTAATAGAGATTTAAAAGGTTCATGTTTACATTTTGAATCATTTGCTGAGGAAGCCAGGTTTCTGTGCTCTTTGTAACTCTTTTCATATTGGTAAGATCGAATTGTGATTAAATTTTCTGTGTGTAGAGATGATCATAAAAATGTTCTACTATTTTTTTCTGTTATTTTAAACTGAGAGCTATTTGGGAAAGAAGTTTGATAATAACTATCAAAATTAATATGTACATGGGATATGACTCATAGAAATGTATTCGAAGACATAGAACCTTTTGTACACAGGTATGTTAAAAAGTGGATCAATGACTTCATGATTTGATGTAGAAATGATCTGAATTCTGACAAAATAGGCTTTAAAACAAAAATTGTTGAGAGAGACAAAGAAGGGCGCTATATTGTAGTAAAAGGGTCAATTGATCAAGAAGATACAACGCTTATAAACATCTGTGCATCTAACATAGGAGCACCCAAATATGTGAAGGAAAGACTGTTAGATCTAAAAGGAGAGCTAGACTTCAACACACTAATTGTTGGAGACCTCACCACCCCACAACCCCCTCTAGACAGACCATCTAGACAAAAAGTAGGTAAAGAGATAAAGGATCTAAATGACACCATAAATCAAATGAACTTAACAGACATCTATAGAACTTTCCATGCAAAAACCTCGAGGTACACTTTTTTCTCACCCCCACATGGAACTTTTTTGAAGATTGACCACATGATGGGGCACAAGGCAAGCCTCTACAGATTCAAAGGCATAGAAATGATATCCAACATCTTCTCTGCCCATGATGGAATTTGACTTGATTTTAAGTTCAAGAGTAATCCTCAAAAATACTCAAATACATGGAAACTAAATAACCTACTCCTGAATGACTTCACAACTACTGAAGAAATAAAGACCTAAATAAAAAGATTCATGGAAGCCCATGACAATGATGACATGAGTTTCTGTAATCTCTGAGACAGTGCAAAAGCAGTCATAAGAGCTCTCCGCCCGACAGCCGTGCCATCAGCATGGACACGAGTCGTGTGCAGCCCACCCAGTTGGCCAGGGCCACCAAAGTGCTGGGCAGGGCTGGCTCTCAGGGACAGTGCACACAGTGTGTGTGGAATTTATGGAGGACACCAGCATTTAGTGCACGTAAGAAGAAGACAGAAAGAAGGCAAATGGATCACCTAACATCATGCCTCACAGAATTGGAAAAGCAATAGCAAAAAATCCAAAAAACTCCAGGAGAAAGGAAATAATAAAGATAGGGGCAGAAATAAATGAAGTAGAAAATAAATGAACTATACAGAAAATAAATGAAAGTAAAACCTGGTTCTTTGAAAAGATAAGCAAAATCAATATACCACTAGCGAGACTTATTAAGAAGAGAGAAAGGAACCAGGTGAATCAAATATGCAATGAAGCAGGCAATATAACAACAGACATAGAAATACAAAACATCATTAGAGGATATTATGAACAACTATATGCCAAGAAACAAGAAAACCTGGATGAGATGGACAAATTCCTGGACACATATAATTTATAAAAATTGAGCCAGGAGGATGTAGAAAGTCTGAATAGGCCCATTACAAGCCAGGAGACTGAATCAGTAATAAGAAACTTCCCAACAAAGAAAAGCCATGGTCCTGATGGCTTCACCTCTGAATTCTACAAAACTTTTAAAGAAGAGTTAACCTCCACTCTGCTCAAGTTATTTATGAAGATCCAAAAGCATGAATCTCTCCCTAGTTCATTCTATGAAACCTCTATCACCCTTATCATTAAAACAGGGAAGAAAAACTATAGACCAATATCTCTGATGAATATAGACACAAAGGTTCTCAACAAGATACTAGCAAATTGTATCCAATAACTTATAAAAATGATTATACATCACGATCAGGTAGGCTTTCTTCCAGGAATGCAAGGTTGGTTCAACATATGCAAAACCATAAATGTAATACACCATATTAACAGAAAGAAAGATAAAAACCATATGATCATATCAATTGATGCAGAAAAAGCATTTGATAAGATACAACATCCCTTCATGATCAGGACTCTCAGCAATATCGGCAAAAAAGGGTCATTTCTCAACACAATAAAAGCTATCTATGAAAATCCCACAGTGAACATCATCCTGAATGGAGAAAAGCTGAAAGTTTTTCCACTAAAAATGGGTACAAGATAAGGATGCCCACTTTCTCCATTACTTTTCAATACAGTACTGGAAGGCCTGCAAATACAATTAGAAAAGAGAATAAAATAAAAAGCTTTCAAATAGAAAAAGAAGAGGTGAAACTCTATTTGCAGATGGCATGATTGTATACATAGAAGACCCAATGGTATCCATGAAAAAGTTTCTGGGAGTAATACATAAATACAGTAATGTTTCAGGATACAAAATCAACATACAAAAATCTGTACCATTTCTATATACAAACAGCAGGAAGACTGAGAAAGACTAGAAAAAAGTAATTCCATTTACTATAGCCACAAAAAGTATAAGGTACCTAGGAATAAATGTAACCAAAGAAGTTAAAGACCTCCACAAGGAAAACTATGAGAAGCTAAAAAACAAAAACAAACAAACAAACAAAAAAAAAACAAATTGAAAATGACACAAAAACATGGAAACACATCCCTTGTTCTTTGATTGGAAGAATTAATATAATCAAAATGGCAATTCTACCCAAACTAATCTACATATTTAATGCAATCCCAATCAAAATACCAGGAAAATTCTTCACAGATCTAGAAAAGACAATCATAAAATGTATCTGGAATCATAAAAGACCTCGTATTCCCAAAGCAATTCTGCACAAGAAGAGTGAAGTGGTTGTCATCTCACTCCCAGACCCAAAAATATACCACAAAGATGTAGTAATCAAAACAGCATGGTACTGGCACAGAAACAGACAGGTGAACCAATGGAACAGAATAGACTCCCCAGAAATAAATTCCCAAACATACAGTCAACTGATTTTTGAAAAAGGGTACCAGTCAATCCAGCGGGAAAAGGAAAATCTCTTCAGCAAATGGTGCTGCACAAACTGGATATCCACCTGCAGAAAGATGAATCTGAACCTCTACCTCTCACCATTGACAAAAATCAACTCAAAGAAGACCAAAAATGTAAACCTAAGACCTCAAACTATAAAACTACTCCTTGAAAACACTGGGAAAACTCTGGTTGACTTTGGGGTAGGCAAAGACTTTCTAAATAAGATGTCCAAAGCCCAGTCAATAATCCCAGATATAGACAAGTGGGATTATATCAGATTAAGAACTTTTTGCTTGGCAAAAGACACAGTAATTAGTATGAATCGACAGCCCTCAGATTTATAAAATATTTTTGTAAATAAGGGACTGATAGCTAGAATACACAAGGAACTCAAGCAGCTGTCCCAAAAAAGATGATCAACTCTATTAAAATTTGGGAGAAAGAGAAGAAAACACCTTCATGGCTCCTGAGAACTAGTGATTTCAGGGAAAAAAGAGAAATGAAGATTTCCCACTGATAATTCAGCCTCCAGCCCACACACTCGAGTGGGATCAAAATGGAATGGCAAAGAGATTCTAGATCACTTCTTTCTGCATGTTCCTGAATGCTCAGATTGAACTTCAAGTTTAGGAAGAAACACACCATCCATCAGATGACTAGAAATCACTGCAGAGCCATAAGAAATATGGAAAATCAAGAAAATACCTCTCCTCCAAGGGGAAAGAATAGCTCCTCTTCATCCATAAACAGTTCAATGGAAATCATGGAAATGTCTGATAAAAAATTTAGAATATTCATAATGGCAAAGTTAACAGAGAAGGAAGAGAAGAGAGACAATGAACTGCCAAAGAGAAAGGAGATAGGAGATGACAAGTTCCAGGAGTTGAGGGAATTCTTGCAAGATCTAAAAGAGGAATTATACACTTTAAAAAAGAATCAAATGGACCTGTTAGAGATGAAGGCTATAATGCAGGAAGTCAAAATCTCCCTTGAAAGTATTAAAAGCAAACTAGATCATACACAAAATAGAATCTCAGACATATAAGAGAAAACTACTGGCCTAGAAAAATACACCATGAAGACTGAGAAAATTGCTCCCCCAAAATGAGAATAGTATACATGAAATACTGGATACCATCAAACATCCAAAGATCCGGATAATTGGTATCCCAGAAGGCAAAGAGACTCATAAGGGCATTGATAATCTATTCCATGAACTCCTGCAAGAAAACTTTCCAAACCTAGAGAGGCACTCAAAGATCCAGTCCCAAGAAATACGAAGGACCCCAAATAGAATCAACCCAAGAAGATCTTCTTCAAGACATGTTATAGCCAGACTGACCAAACCACAGACAATGACAAGATACTGAGATTGGCAAGAGAAAAATGGCAAGTTACCTGCAAAGGCTATCCCATCAGGCTAACAGCAGACCTCTCATCAGAAACAATGTGAGTGAAGGAAAGAATGGGAAAATATATTCAAAGCATTAAGGGAAAAGCAATTTCAATCAAGAATACTGTACCCGGCAAGAGTATCTTTCATATGGGAAGCAAAGACAAGAACATTTTCAGATAAACAAAACCTGGAAGAATTTTCTAGCACCAGACCAGATCTCCAAGAAGTTCTCAAGGGAGTGCTATATCATGAAAATTAAATACAGACACACAGAAATACGAGTTCAAAAACTAAGAAAATGGGCAACTTAATTATAGGGACAAGTCTGGAGTTGAATATTATATCCCAGAATTCAATTGGGAAGATTGAACCACAACAGAAGATAGATTAAGTACATAAGACTGAACAGGTGAAACAGCATTTTATGACTTTTGACTAAAATGTTGCTGCTTTTCTTCTAGGCTTTGTTGTCTGGTTTTAAGGATTTGTGTCCCGTCTTGAGCTGTCGGTAGGTTCATGTACCTACTCTTTGAATAGAATCCTAACCTGTTTCCTGGCTTTGAGTTTCTTTTTTTTCTTTTTTTTTGGAGAGGTTTACCTGGCTTTAAGTTTTAAGCAAAGTTCCTTAGCATTTCTTTGATTTATTGAAGTTGAAATTGCTTTTCTTGAAATTACCAGCGGAACTTGCTATTGAAAGTAGTTAGATTATTTAAGAAGGAATGGAAGACAGCTCTACACACCAGAGATAGTGTGAGAAGAGGGTGGGAAAGGACAGAGGGTCAGAAATAGGGGTAAATATATATATATATATATATATATATGTATATATATATATATATACACATACATACACACACACACACACATACACATACATACATATACACATACACACACACACACACACACACACACATATATATATATATATATATATATGAAACTAGAAATGGAAAATTATTGACAGTAACATGCATAATTAAGCCACTATGAAGTATATTCTGGATGGGAAATCACATTTTGTATGCTATGGCAATGCTTAGGGAATGAATGTAAATTAATTAATTAAAAAATGTTTCAGGAAAAAAACAATGAAAACTGTTTATGAAAACAAATGCATTAAAAATTCCTATTTGATGACTACAGTAAGCTATATATCCCCATCTAGATACTACTTTGTAGTATGTTCATTTTACTCACTGAGGTTTATGCCTAAAGTCAGACTTTTGTTCATGGATATGTATATATCAGCTGTGCTTGCTATTGAAAATATTGACATTAATTAAGATCTTCAGTGAATCAATAAAATGTGGGGAGAAGAAAGCAACCATGGATACCAGAGACAATGTGTGAGGTGGATGGGAGATGGCAGAGGGTGAGAGATAGGGAATCAGGATGGGAAAAAAAGCAAAATATACAGGAAACAAGAAATGGAAAATTATTTGTTGATGATATTACGTATGTTGATGTGCTTGATTGAGCCAATATACAGTGTATTCTGGATGGAAAATCTCATTTTGTATGCTATAATGATGTATAGTAAATGAATGTAAATAAATTTAAATTAAAAATAATGACAACAAAAAAAAGAAATGTTGTGAGTATTTTTCTGTGCAATAATGCATCATGACTTTTCAGATGACCCAATAAAGACACTTTTGCAATAGATAAATTTAAGGAAAAAAAAAAAAACAACTCTTATCCATCTCTTTGCATCTTGGCAGGATCACTTTCTACTATGACAACTGATATGCTGATATGACAACTGATATTCTTTCTTTTTTTTGAAGGATGAGATCTTCAGAAAGAGGGAATGACTTTCAGACTTTTTTCATAGTGTTCCTTCAGGTAACACTGAGATTCTACTATCAAATTCTTACTAATAATTCCTTGGGATATACAGACAAATAGAAGGCACAAATGCTTGCCTTTTAGTAGTCTTAATAAAGAATGGGAAGGAAATTCCATTAAAATGGATCAAATGGAGAAAGTTCACACATAGTAAGTGGTCTTCATTGAAGGAACTAAGCAGCATTCTCATAGCAGTCTGACCGATGTGCACAAGGTGATGTCCCCAAAGGTGTCAACACATGTACCATTTTATTTGTTTGCTTCTGTACACAATAATCACTGCTTGCATTTGATGACTGTTTTATTGGTGACCAGCTACATGTGGAAGGAAAAGTTTGTTGCATGTATATCAAGGAATGGTAACTTTATCATGCACTAAAAATCTGAGAAAATTTTTCTTAGGATAGAGTTTTCTTAGGACATTTTTTTTTCTTCTTTCTTCTTTTTTTTTTTTTTTTTTTGAGAGGATTTTCCTATAGGGCGCGTGCGCTCGCCAGACAGATGGAGAGAGACAGAGAGACAGAAAGCGAGAAATCACCCCCCAGGGGAGATGACCACGCTGCAATCCCTTCTTCTCCATTCTCCTCTCAGGATCTTGGGCACGCACGCACAGGCGCCTGGTGTGAGTTTTAAGCCACCGGGTCCGGGACACGAACTGTGGTTGACTACGTGGGAGTCCAGCGACATAGCCATTATGCCAACTAGCTGGTCCCTTAGGACGTTTTCTTTGAAATTGCCTGAAGTTATCAGCCATCCAAGCCCAGGTCTCTTCTCATAGCTTAACTTTATGTGGAAACCTGTTTCTGTGAGGAGGGGACTAAGGAAAGATTAATCAAGCTATGTTGCCTGCTCTAACCACCTTGTATTACTAACTCCTGACTTTCATAACAAACTGTGGATGTAGGGAAAATATTCATGCTGATCAGCAGAAATACAATAGTCAATTTGGTTTAGATCTTGGCAAGCACCAAATATCAACTTACCCCAATCCCAGAAGATTCATGTCATTAATTTGGTTTGCTTCCCTCTATAGCCTGAATGAGTCACCTCCAAATTGGTATGTTGAAACTTAATCACTATTGTGATAGTATTAAGAAGAAGAGGGACCTTTTAAGAAGTGATTATGTAACAAGGGCTGGGGTCTCTTGAATGAGATTATGGTCACTTATGAGGGAACTCATCACCCTTTTCACCCTTCTGTCTTTCTACCATGTGAAGATATAGCATTTATCTTCTCCAGAGAATGTGGCAACAAGGTCCTATCTCATCAGCAGAGAGACAGGGCCCTCACCAGACCATGAACCTCTGGGTGCCTTGATCTTGAACTTTCCAGCCTCCAGAACTGTGAGGAATAAATTTCTGTTCTTTATAAATTATCCAGTCTTGGGTGTTTTGTTATAGCAGCATGAATAGACTAACAGAGTTTCTGAAGACTCTAAAGTCTGTTTTTATTATCTGAACCTCTGAGGGCTGTGCATATGTTAGAACAGCCCCTAAGGCCATCTTAAGATTGAAAATTTATCTTGAAAAGTTTTTTAAGAATAAAAACTGATGTCTAGGTAATTATAGATCTCAAATTCCTAAAACCTAAATAATAGGTCTTGATTATGTGTGACCTGTAGTCATTTAATAAGAAAATAATTGCTTTTCTGCACTAAAAGCAGTATGTTCTTTTTTTTTTTTTTTTTTTTTTTTTTTTTTTTTTTTTTTTTTTTTTTGCTATAGGGTGCATGTGCTTACCAGAGAGACAGAGAGACAGAAAGTGAGAAATCACTCCCCGGGGGGATGGTTACGCTGCAATCTCTTCTCTTCCATTCTCCTCTCGGGATCTTGGGCATGTGTGCACATGTGCCCGGCATGAGTTTAAGCTACCTGGTCCAGGACTCAAACCATGGTCGACTACATGGCAGTTCAGCAACATAGCCATTACGCTAACTGCTGGTCTTAAGGCAGTATGTTCTAAAGAATCAAAGAACTTCTGAAATGAAAGAAATTTGAAAGATTATAACATTAATAGTTGAAAATTCTTCTCAAATGCTTAAAAACAATTCTTCAGTTTTTACATAGAATAGTATATTTCATACTTATAACAACCTCATGAAGTGATTATTATTATTGAACAAGATAAACATTACCCCCAATTTGACTAAATGTTAGACAGACTTCTTCCTGCTTCTAGGTTTCCAACCTCCCTTTTCTTAGAGCCTTTACTTTTGAAAACTTGTTGTAAATTCTGTCTCTGACTCTGAGGTGTAACTCTTCCCAGTGCTTTAACAATTTTCAGGTCTAGGAAAATTTTACAGCTCAAGGCCCTGGGAGCCATCTCTTTTAAATGAATCATCAAAAGCTATACAGCACCCTTATCTTCCAGTTTCTGTGGGAGAGTAAGATGCTGGAAGCCCTGCTCCAGCCGGGGTGGGTTGAGACTCGTACACAGGAAGGCAACATGGGTGAACAAAAATCAGACTGAGACCTCGATGCCCTTCAGCATGTTGTCAGTCAACTACAGTCAGAGCAAGCTCAAGACTGCAGCCTCAATGGCTAGGAGACTTACGTATTTATTATTGAAGGAGTTTTACAGGAGTAGGATGGGTGAGGGGAAGTAAGTAAAAGATTTTACTCTAAAAGGTAAATAATTCAAAGCATAGGAACAATAATCATAAAACATGATGTCTGTTTTGTTTAGGTATAAACAGTCATAATCCTTAGAACGAGGAAGTCCATTTGTCTGGTGTATTTTCTCCTTAGATCTTGATTACTGGGAAGGGTCTTTTGGATGAGGGGGCTCCTAGGAATCTTAATAACCTCAGTCCCAGGCCAGCTTGGTAACTTCAGCCTCAGACCAGCTTGAGAACTTGAGCCCCAGGCCACCTTGAGAACTTCAGCCTCAGGCTAGGGTGGCAGCAAATTGCCAGTTACAAAGACCTAGATAGAAATCCTGTCTGGTTAAGTAAAGACAAGGTTAATATATACTAAAGTGCAATACCTATATTATCTCTGGGGTAATCCACAGCTAAGAGGGGTGAGTCTAATGTCTACATGGGAAAGGAATATGGTCTTGTGAGTAGCTTGACTGCTCTGAGAGGAGCTTCAGCATTCTTTCTTATTTTCCAGGCAGGTGGAGTGAGTCTCAATTCCCGTTCACAGCCGCTTTAGGAGTCTGAATTCTTTTTAGGATTATTAGTTGGTTTTACTGTAAAAGTTACAGTAAGGCTGGGGGTGTTATTTTGCCTTTATGGGGTACTGGGATGCCCTAATGACAATAAGGCCCATGGCAGAGAAATTGAGTGTAGGCCAGTACAGCAACACAGTGGAGAACTGGAACTCGTAAACTGTTGACCTTGCTCACAGTTTCTTCCCAGCCCAGTCCTTGCTTTAGGCATGGGAGACAGCTCCTTTATACTCAGCCTGTGTTGACTGCATGGTCCCAACAGTAAGAGTCTAACCTTGAGTAGGGCCTGGCTCCAAAATATACAACTGCCTTCTGTCATAAAGGTGCAAGAAGTTGGACCAGCTGGTGGCATAGTGGTTAACGTGGCTAGGTCCCAAATGCTTGACTACACTGTTTGAATCCTGAACCCAGTGGCTTGAGAAAAGTCTGTGTGTGTGTGTGTGTGTGTGTGTGTGTGTGTGTGTGCCCAAAATCCTGAAAGAAATGGAGGAGAAAGGATTCCAATATGACCATATCCCACGAGGTAGGGAGTGCGTTCTCATTTTCCCTCTATCTTTCTCTCTCCAGTGAGTACACATATCCTCTGGTAAAAATTAAAAAAAAATAAAAAGATGTAAGAAGTTATTTTTCTTTTGGATGAAACCAGTTAGCAGTCACAAACAACTACTGACCTTCCCTCCAGTTCTTTTACTTTTTTTTTTTGAGAGAGCAATCTTTGCTACAGAGCACATTCGTTCACTGGAGAGATAGAGACAGAAAGAGAGAAATCACCTCCCACCCCAGGGAGATGGCAACACTGCAATCCCCTTTCCTCCGTTTTCCTATCAGGATCTTGGGGACACACACACACATTCCCAGTGTGAGTTTTAAGCTGCCGGATCCAGGATTCGAACTGTAGTCAACTATGTGGGAGTCCAGTGACATAACCATTACACCATCTGCTGGTCCTGCCTTCAGTTCTTCTCCTAGCTTGCCCCAGTCCTCAAAAGTCTTATCACATCCTACTTCAGCAGAGTTGAGTTTAGACTTAAATCTGATTTCTCCCCTATTTCAGTCACCATAAGTAAAGCCTTCTCTGCCCATTTAACTTTGCCCAATGCAATGTTTAATTTGACATTACTCACACTTTACTAATAAAGAATCTCAAGCACAGAAAGTTTGAGTAACTTGCCTTAAGTCACACAGCTAGTGAATGACTAGATTCCAGTCCTGCCTCTTTACTGACATAAATGCTATGTATCAGGGCTTCTGTCTCATCTGAACCCTTTCTAGAATAAGCCTTGCTATGTTAAAAATACTTTTGTGCTATTATTTAATTTGCTTCTACCCAACACAGTAGATGGTGTAGAAATCTGCATCTTTATATTATGCTTTAATTAACTAATTAAAATATTTTTCTCTCTTTCTTCCATGAGTGAGAGAGAGACAAAGAGACTAAGAGGCACCTCATAAGGTCTTCATGATGTGATCTACTGCCCACTTCACCCAGCTCTTGTTCACTGGCTGCAGGTGCCTGGGGTGTTTAGGGATGTCTCTGGACATTAACTCAGAACCTTCCCATGTGGATCACCCTCCTAATATCTTTGTGTTATAATTGAGAATTTAGGGAGATTAAATACCTTGCCTAAATCAAACAGCTGGCTCTGAATAATAAAATTAAACATATTTGTTTCTATGAATTTAGAGCCCTAAGGTTTAGGGGTCAAATCTTCACTACACTCTTGAGCTGTTTGTGAATCTAAGAAGAACAAGATATGAGAGCTGGAAATGATTACCTATCTAATTCTTGTATTTTAGTGACTCAGGAGGCCTATGCCCCCTCCCAGGCACCTTTGGGCCTTTGATCCTTTTCTCTCCATTTCAGCAGCTCTCACAGTCCTCTTCCACCCAGCAGCCTCCACAGGCCTTTTTGTAGTTCAGGAAAGGAATCCCCTAAAAACCTCCCCTCTCTCCCAGCCCCTAGTCCATGTTACTTTCCTTTAAACCAGCTCCCTGTGAAGATCCTAGATTTCCTGGCCTCCCCTTAGAACTCCATTAAGAACTCCAATATGCATACATGCTTGTCACTTTGTATTTGGGGCATCAGTTAGGCACTCTAGCCTGTTTTCTGCAAGGGGGCTATGTCCCAGATTGGCTTCTCTTCCTTTCACCGAGCTTCCCAGGTGATGCAGGATAATGGTGGGAATGTGTGTGGGGTCATGGCAAGAATAAATCAGTGCTGAAGGGATGATTGGGGTTTGGGAAAAATGCTTGGACAATGCAGAGAATTTATGTAATAGAAACCAAGTGCCCTACTCATGGGCAGTAGGTTCTAGTCCCAACTACCAGCATGTGATTCTGCTCACATTAATTTCTTCTTATGGGCCATTATTTCTTTACACTCAGATAACTGTTCTTATCCTTTGAAACCATGATAATTTATGATTCTCAAGCTTCAGTTTTCCTACTGAAAGTAGAGATACTAACTCTTGCCCTGCTAGGCTCACAGGGTTATACCACCTCAGTCTGATGGACCAGACAACTTGAGAACAAGCTACAGCCTGGATGTTGGATTGTTACCGAGATGGCAGTGGCTGAATTCCACTTACAGTAAGGAACTACCATATCACTGCCTATTCCATTTTTCCTGACAACGTGGGCTTTCTGCCATCAACCTGGCTCCTGTCATGAAAATCAAAGGTACACTGAAACTGTGGATGGTCTGGGGACAATCAGCTCTTAGAGTTCTGACCCACCAGCCCTTATGACCTCAGGTTCTCCTATAGCTGGGAGCTAGGAGGGTTGGCAGAGGAGCCAGAGCTCCTTGGTAGCCAATGGGAGGTGGCAGAGATGAGGCAGACACTGGACATGAAGGACAAAGGAACCCTTTGCTCTCAGAGCTAATGATAGAAACTCAGGGAAAAGATTAGGACTCATCACCTCAGTTCTTTGCAATTTGCTTGTTGGAGCATGTGTGTGGAAGAGCAGGGTGCATTGTTTTTCTTTCCCTCCCTGGGATCACCTGTGTGGGACCCATCCGTTAGTTTTCATATGCTGTGTGTCATGGGATGCCAGAGACAAGAGAGAGCCCCAGGGAACAGAGGAGGTTATTTTGACCTTGTCCTGCCTCCAGAATATGATCCCCACCTTGACAGACAAACTCCTAGATGCCTTCAGCTACCAACTCCATATGTAGAAATAGCTTGAAGCTGAATGTGGGGATTACCTCATTCCATAGCCCCAGCACATTTCTGCAACAAGATAGGATCAAATGTGCTGTTGGGTTTTCAGGCTGTGTAGATGAAATAATGTCAGATTCTTCTTTCTTGTGACCAAGAAGGCCTTAATGTGGCCCTTAGTTTGGCCACACAGGTTTCTTCCTTATTCTAGAACCCTGAGCCCTCAAAAAATTTATTTTAGAGCACTTATGTCAAAAAACCCGGCGGCTTTATTTTAAGTCCTTTCTCTGACTCTCTGAGATATTAATCTGCTTTCAGGCTTTTTTTTCAGTTTTATATCCAGGAATGTCTTTCTCCATGACTTAAGAACAATTTATTTGAGATGTAAACATTAAGGAAGATAATGCCCCAGTCTCGGTTTCTGTGGAAGGGAAGAATGAGAGAGTGGGTGGGGGTACTCCCTCCAAGTTGTAAAACTATGTCCTTCCATGAAGATAGAAGAATATTCATTTTTATTTTGGGTAAGGGTAGTTAGTAAACACAGATGGTCTAAAATTTCCTCCTACCACAGCTCTTAAAAACTCTCCACCCTGTTGTCTCTGCTTAGCTAGGTATCTCCCCTGTTGCTAGCAATGGTATCAGAATAAAATCAACTTCTGTCTACTCATTTCTGGTGTTTTATTTATTTTATTTCATTTTATTTATTTATTTTGCTTGTTTGTTTTGTTTTGTTTTACATTTCCTTCACATTTTCTCAAATCTCTCTCTTCTGGTTTTTGTTGTCTTGCAATTTATCAGGCAACAATTGAATACATTACCAGAAATGTGTGTATCTTACCTCTTCCATGTTACTAACAGTTTCATGAAGGAGAAATGTGTCCTAGATGCTCTGTACCATGTACTGCCCAGCACAACACTGTATGTGCTCAAGTCATTTGCTAGTAAAACATTCTCTCCAAAGCAAATCACGGCTATTAACGTCCTTTACAAACATGCCACAATTTAAAACATATTTTATTTGTATTATTTTCTGCTGGCAGAAAACACTGCAATTTTTTAAAGAGAGATTTTTGCTATAGGGCACGCGCACTTGCTGTAGAGACAGAGAGAGACAGACGGAAAGTGAGAAATCACCCCCAATCCCAGAGGGGATGATCATGCACATGCACATCCCTTCTCCATTCTCTTCTTGAGATTCCGGGTATGCATGCACACATGCCCCATGTGAATTTTAAGCTGCTGGGTCCAGAACTATACCTGTGGTCAACTATGTGGGAATCCAGTGACGTAACCATTATGCCATCTGTTGGTCCCATAAAATATTGTAATTATTTTGCCATAGCCAAAAGGGGTACTTTGAATCACACTTATCTCTTTTTCTATGAAGATACAAAATGTTAGGTAGAGAGAGAAGTTTGGTTTAAGGGGAAGGCTTCAAGACTCTGGTATTGTGGAAGATTTTCTGGAATTTAATTAGGAGCACATGGTGTAAGTTGAAGGAATTCCACCAATGGTTGCACCAGAGTTTTAGAGCTAAAAAGTGAAAATTGTCCTTCCTCTCCTACCTTGAGACTACTGAGAACATTCCAGTATCAACCCTTGTTACCCAAACTTAAAACACTTAAATACCTTATGCGTCCTGGGTGATATTAAAACTTGGGAGAAAATGAAATGTCTGTCCAGTTTACCGCTATCCATATCATGCATTCAAATGTCCACATGGTAGAGAAGTGAAATGATGTGCCTAATGTCTTTCTCTGTGCTTACAGTCTGTGACACCATCAGGATGTATACTCCAAGTCTCTCAGTCTTGTCTTTCCAGTGTACCATGTTTCTTTTCTCCTACTGCATTCAGGGGTTTGGAGAGTCAAGAAACAGGAGCTGGAGGTTGAGGGCAATGTAATTTCCTGTGAGAAGAGGTGGGAATTAGGCTCTTCTATGAAGCCACTGCTGTCAGAGCAATTGCTGTTGTGGTGGTGGAGAAAACCTGCAAGGGAGTGAAAAGGTAAAACATCATGCATTTTATTATCTATGGATGGTAACGTGTATAGTATCCCCAGTTGGGCTGTTGTGAAATGTATTCATGTTGGAAAATTCACTTTACAAGCTAAGTGATGTATAGTGATTGACTGTATAGAAGAAATTAAAATAAAATAAAATATATTAAATATAAAAAAGGATAAAAAATCATGTCTTATTCCTTAGAACTTATAGAAGTATACATTTGCATGTAAAAGTATATTTTTCATATTTATAAAATTATTTGCTCTTGATTTTTGTATTTTTTTTTGAGAGAGATTTTTGCCATAGGGTGTGTATGTACATTCAGCAGAGAGACCGAGAAAATCAGAGAAAGTGAGAAGTCACTCCCCCCCAGGGGGGATGGCCATGCCATAATCCCTTCTCCTCCATTCTCCTCTAGGGATTTTGGGCACACATGTACACACACCCAGTGTGTTTTAGCCACCAGATCTGGGACTTGAACTGCAGTCAACTAGGTGAGAATCCAGCAATGTAACCATTATGCCATCTGGTAGTCCCTACTGTTGATTCTTGAACAACATGGATTTTAATTGCGTGAGTCCATATATATGTGGATTTTTTCAATAAATATGTTAAAACAGTACTGTAAATGTACTGCACAGTGCTGTAACTATATTTTCTTCTTATTCCTTTATTTTTGAAAATATTCTTTCTTTTCTCCATGAGAGAGAGAGTGAGACAGAGAGGGAAGAAGGTAGAGAAAGCATTCCTCAAAGGAGTGTGAGCATGCTGCAACCCCTTCTCCTCCATTTCTCCATTCTGTAGGGATTTGGGGGATGTAGACACATGCGTCCAGTGTGTTTTCAAATCTTTTTTTAATTTTCAAAAACTTTTAATTTACACTCCATCATCATACATCTCTATAGTGCACATTATAGTTTTTCAACATATGCATGTGATGCATGATAATCAACTCAGGGATATGCATTATATATACATATATATATATAAAGAGGTTGTTGTTGCTATAGGGCGTGTGAGCTCGCCAGAAAGGCAGAGAGAGACAGAGAGACAGAAAGCGAGAAATCACCCCCCAGGGGGGATGGCCACGGCGCAGTCCTTTCTCCATTCTCCTCTCGGGATCTTGGGCACGCATGCACACGCACCTAGTGTGAGTTTAAGCCACTGGGTCTGGGACTCGAACCGTGGTCAACTACATTGGAGTCCAGTGACATAGCCATTACGCTAACTGCTGGTCCCCATATGCATAATTTTCAACAGAGAGTTTTACATTCTTTTTCTGTTAAGTGCCCTCTTACCTACCCTCTGCCATTTACTACCTTCCTTTATAGTCTCTGGTATCTACACTTACCCTCCCTACTATCATATCTTCAGATCGTTCAACATTTGTACTTTTCCTTTTTAGAGAGAGATTTTTGCTATAGAGCATGTGTGCTCTCTGGAGACAGACAAAAAAAAGAGAAAGTAAGAAATCACCCTCAAGGGGGATGACCACACTGCAATCCCTTCTCCTCCATTCTCCTCTCGGGATTTTGGGCACACACACATATGCACCCAGTGTGAGTTTCAAGTCACTGAGTCTTGGACTTGAATAATGGTTGACCATATAGGAGTCCAGTGCCACAACCACTATGCCACCTGCTGGCCTTGCCTTCAATGTCTGCACTTTTTTCATTTTCTTTCTTTTTTTTTTTTTTTTAGGGGGGGAGGGAAGACTTTGTTATAGGGTGCATAAACTCATCTGAAAGACAGAGAGAGACAGAAAGCGAGAAATTACCCCCTGCATCCGGCTTGAGTTTAAGCCACCGGGTCTGGGACTCAAACCACAGTTGACTATATGGGAGTCCATTGACGTAGCCATTATGGTATCTTCTGGTCCCCAATGTCTGCACTTTTAATCTTAAATACTTCTTGTCCTTGAATTCCCCATCCCATACTTTATAGTGATGACTCCTTCGAAAAAATAGAGGACCCAATAGGCAGACATTTCTTTGATCTTTTTCTCCAGATGACCAATAAAATTATACTCACACCTATCATTTTTTTGTTTCCTTTAATTTTGAACAAAGATCTGTACAATTTCTTCATGGCTGTACCTTCCAACAGTGCTTTAGGTGTCAACCCATCCCATTTCTCCAGTGACCTTTATCATCATTATCACTTTCTTCCTTGTTTGTGGCTGGTCCCATTCTATTAATTCTTCCCCTTCAGAAAACAACCTGTATCTCTCACCATACACAAAAATCAACTCCCAGGCAATTAAAGGCTTAAACATAAAATCTGAAATAAATAGATGCCAGAAAGAAACATAGGAAAAACACTTCAGGACATTGATACTGACAAAGAGTTCATAAATAAAACCTCAAAAGCATAGGTAACAAAAGCAAAAAATAGACAAATGGAATTACATAAAACCCAAAAGCTTCTGCAAAACAAAGGAAAAGAAAATCAACAGAATGAAAGGATGACCCACAGAATAGGAGAAAATATTTCCATACTATTCATCTGACAAGTGATTTTTAACTAAAGCATAGAAGGAACTCAAATGACTCAATTGCAAAACGCTGAATAATTCAATTAAAAATTAGCAAATGACCTGATAAACTGTTCTCAAAAGAAGACATACAAATGACTGATGAACATATGAAAAAATGCTTAACATCACTAATCATTATGGAAATGTATATAAAAACCACCGTGAGATATCATCTCACCCAGTTAGAATGGCTATTATCAATAAGACAAAAAATAAGAATGCTGGTGATGATGCAGAGAAAGGGGCATTTTTTTACACTCTTCGTGAGACTGTAAGTGTAGCCATTATGGAAAATGGTATGAAGATTCCTCAAAAAAACAAAAAATAGAACTTCCATATGACCCAGCAATCCCACTATTAAGGAGCAAAAGGTAAAAAAAAAAAAAAAAAAAAAAAAAAAAGGAAAACAAACAAAAATTAAAAAAAAACACTATGTACTAAATATATTCATAAATAGCCAAGATATGGAAGCAATTGTCCATCGACTGACAAGTAGATTAAAAAAATCTGATATATATATATATATATATATATATATATATACATACATACATACACACACACACACATATGGTTGTCTGGAAAGTTATGATGCATTTTTTTGCATAGAAAAACAGAAAAAATGCACCATGACTCTCCTGACAACCTAATATTTACATACATATGTATATCTCTCTACATACTGATATATATTTATATATGTACACATACAATGGAATATGATTTAGCTATTAAAAAGAACAAAATCTTTTTGTTGAAAAAAGATTTATCATCAATCACTTGATGTTAAATGGATGAACCTGGAAGACATTATGATAAATGAAATAAGCCAGGCACAGAAAGAAACACACGTTTTCCCTTTATATGTGAAAATTGAAAGAAAGAAATGTTATAGGTACAAAGGGAAAAAGAATGACTGCTAGAGGCTGTGAAGGATGTGGGGTTGGGAATAGAGGGATTCTGATGTGATGGGGCCATGCAGACAACACAAGCTGGTAAAGAGGCTGTCTCCCATGGCCTGGGCTGGGAAGAAACAGCGAGACAAAGGCTGGTGGTTTACTAACCCTCCTTATGTCGTTTTACTGGCCTGTAGTTAATTTCTCTGCTGTGAGTTTTACTGTTATTACAGTACCTTGCAAGGGTAAAATATAACCCCCAACCATTACAATAAAGCCAATTAGTGATCTTGTAGGAATGTGGTTCCCTAAGAACAGGGCGGGAAGTTTGAGACTCTCCCACTTGCCTCTAAGCCAAAATTAACATATGTTAGGTCAAATTAGTATAAACCAAAGTAGCATCAGTAGCATATGAAAACTAAGTTAGTTTAAGGCTAGTTTTATGTAAATTCCCCTTGTTAAAGCTACAGGCCAAAGTTAGCTCTGCTAGGCAAAAATCAGCACATTTCACCCAGAGATAAAACAGAAGGACTCACTAATTGACAGAGTCAGCAAATAAAACAAAAACCCATGATTTTTTTTTTAAGAAAGGAAAAGCCTGACTGGCGATTGACAAAATGAACAAACCTGAGGGCTCCAGAGAAAAAGATTAACTACCTTAGCTGGGAGTTCTTATCTAAAACAAGAGGTAGTTTTCAACTACAAAGAGTTTCTCATCTATGTGCTGTTGACTTTGAAAAACTGCTAATAAAACATCCTGTGTTGTCTCCTGAGCTACAAGATCATCTTCCTTTCCCATATAAGATTATAGACTCACCTTCTATTGTTGTAATGTATAAATAGTCCATACATTAACTGTGTCTTTACTTAACAAGACAAGATTTCTATCTAGGTCTTTGCAACCAGCAATGTTACCGCCCTGGCCTGGGACTGAGATTATCAAATATCCTGCAAGCCCTCTCTTCAAAAGACCCTTCCCAGTAATCAAGATCTAAGAAGAAGATACAACAGACAAACGGACTTCCTCATCCTAAAAACTGTGATTGATTTTTAACTAATCTGACAAGACAAACAGCATGTTTTATAATTATTGTTTCCATGCTATGTAGACCCTGTTCCTTAGAGTGAATTTTTTACTACCCCTCGCCCTCCTTACTTCCTAAATCTCCCTCAATAAATACGCATGTCCTAATAGCCACGGCGCTGCAGCCTGGAGTTTTGCTCTGACTGTAGCCGGCTACAAACATGCTAAAAAGTATTAATGTTTTAGCCTAATTCCGTTCACCTGCACCACCTCTGCCGAGTCAACCCACCCCCGCCGAGGCTAGACCCCGGCACTGATGAATGAAAATAAAAGTGCAGATAGATAGGTCAAACAATTTCAGGTGTTATAAAATACAGTGGGAAGAATCTACATAGTAACTGTAAGGGTACAGAGATCGGTCTAACTGATGGAGACGCAGAAAAGACAATGACAAT
The DNA here is from genome assembly GCA_026018925.1 of Tupaia tana. Taxonomy (NCBI): domain Eukaryota; kingdom Metazoa; phylum Chordata; class Mammalia; order Scandentia; family Tupaiidae; genus Tupaia; species Tupaia tana. Next base: position 158,995,032 of record JAKSZU010000006.1, read on the forward strand.
ACAACTGCAAAAGAGGCTTTTATTTTTCCAGCTAGCTGGTGTCCAAGTTTCTGCCCATCGCAGCGGGCCTTCACAAGGACCCTGAGCCTAAGATAAATGGATCTTTTATAGTTCAGGATGTTCCCTAGAATGTAACACACACAAAGGAGGTGGGATATGAGAAGCGAGGGTCCAACCTGTTCAGGTCTAGATAAGGGCTCTCAGCTAGGGGTTTGGATGACCTTGCCTAAGAGGTGCTGGGCCCTCCCATTTTCCACTTATCTGAGAGTTCCCAGACTCCTGGTTCCCGTCCTTGAGGCCCTAACAAAGTGGGCTCCGTCCTTGAAGACTTAACAGGGTAGCAATTAAGCTGACTTGGCCCAGCATTCCCTAACATGGCGGTGATTAAGCTAACTTGGCCTAATAGTAACAACTTGCTGTGTATCACAAAGTAACCAAATGAGAGGGTGTTGAATGTTCCTACATAAGTAATGACAAATAGTTGAAATGATGGGCACGCTAATTATCCTGAATGAATCATTACACGTTGTATTCTTATACTGGAAAGTCACATTGTATCCATACAAATATGACAATTATTATAGTAATTAAAAAACTAGAAAAAATTTTCCATTGGCCTTGTCTCTTATAAATATGATAAAAGACAAATGATTTACATTTCAGCAACAAGGTACCAATAGAATGGGTTATCAATTTGAAATACTTGAGCATGTTGGAAATTATGAGAAAAAATGAGATTCACCCTTCCAGGGACTTGAAGGACTAAGCCCTTCACCCTGGCAGAAACAAAATGGAAAGGTCAAGAGGAAAGGAAGCTCTTGGCTGGAGGCAAGGTTCTTTTCTAAGAGACAGGTGTCCTTATGCTAATTATATGCTAATTATAATATATTAGAAAATAAAAAAGGAATTTCTCTTAGAAAATAAAATCCTTTCAGGGCCAGCAGATGGCGTAACAGTTAAGTCTCTGGACTCCCACATTTGACCATAGTTCAAGTCCCAGACCTGGCAGCTTAAAACTGATGCCAGGTGCATGCCCAAAATCATGGGAGGAGAAGGGAGGAGAAAGGACTGTGGCATGGTTATCACTCCTGAGGAGATGATACCTCGCTTTCCGTCTCTCTGGTGAGCACACATGCTCTATAGGGAAAATCTCTCTATAAAAACAAAAACAAAAAAGAAAAAAGAAAACGTCCTTTGACTTTTTGAATGGTAAGCTAGGTAGAACTGATTCCAACCCCTATTTGCCTACCAAGCTGCGTGTGTTTGAGAAATGCACAGATTGTATAACCCTACACAGTGACTAGCAGAGTGCTGTCACTACTTCTTACTTAAACTCATACCACTCTACTTCTGACAACAAAAAGTCAATTAACACCTGAGACTGGATACTACATTACAATGGAAAATCACTAATCTCTAGGATAATTAAGTCTGGAAAAGGCAGACTGAAAGAGTTTCTCAACAAAAAATGAAATCTAGTTACTTGAATATAAAGCTCCTAGCGGTACTTTCTCTCTAGCAACTCAATTATAATTTTTTTGGCAACTGACATTTAGTCAAAGTTGAGAACCGGTGCATTGCATAGATTGCTCAGTCTGCTTAGTGGCATTTTTTTTCTTGTGCAAGGCTGCCATCTGCTGGACACATAACACTTAAGCAAAGCTTTGTTATTTTAGACTAAATTCAATTCATAGCGAGGAAATTTAGCCAGGGAGTATATACTAGACATTTTCTGCTTGAATTTGATGAGGCTAGCGGTTAATTTTCTTTTCAAAGTGTATATGCCATGGGTGAGTTTGAACTATTTAACCCTTATGGTGCACCAGAATCATCATGATAAACTGTTTATAAAGATGGCCCAAACCCTCTCATCCTACATTCCTTTTTGCAATGTGGCAATGACAAAGTAGAGTCGTTTTTCTTTCCTTTAAGTCTACTTTGTCTCTGTGATTTGTGTTCATCAGTACTAGTGGCAGAGGGAATGTTACAAAATATCTGATATATCTTGAAAAGAAGTATTAAGGCTTTTCTCCAACTTCCATATAAGAAAAGCAGGCTAGGTACTGTTTCCCATGGTACCCCATGGAAAGAGCACTTAGCTGACACTCAGCACCAAGATCTCAGATGTGTGTGAGCCTGTTCTTTTAAAAAACGTTTTGCTATAGGGTGTACGTGTTTACTGGAGAGAGAGAGAGAGACAGAGAGAGAGAGGGAGAGAGAGAGAATCCCATACCCTCTCTTCTCTATTTTCTTAGGATTGGAGGCATGCATGCACACATGCCTGGTGTGGTTTTCGAACTGCCAGGTCCAGGACTGAACTGTGCAGTTGGTCATGTGGGATCCAGTCGTTTTTAACCACCATGCCACCAGCTGACCTGTGAGCCCATTTTTGACCTTCCAATTCAGCAGCCAGTCAAATGCAGCTACATAAACGAACTTAGGTGAGACAACAGAATAACCTACCAGTCAACCCACAGAAGAATGAGAACTAATTATTCCTTTAAAACTGCGATATTTTGGTGACTGTTAGCACTAGACAACTAATATATCTGGAAAACCTTAAAGGAACTAACAGGCTCAGGCATAGCAGCACAAATAGTCAGACACCCGTGTAAGGCTGGAGACACTTGGGAGGCCTGGGTTTGTATCTGGACCTACCTAGACAACCAAACATGGTGATACGTGCCTATAATCCTAGCTAACTGAGAGGTAAGGGCAGAAGATTGCAATGGTGAAGCACTGTTAAAACTATCTCTCTGTGCTCTCTCTCCTTCTGTACTCTTTCTCATAGAAATAAATAATAAATATATTTTAAAAGAACAACTCTACACAGGTCTTAAGAGATTTACAATTAATTCTATTGGGTGAATTCCAGGAAATAGTTTCTTTGCTTACTGTAAACAACTGTATCTCCAATACCCCCTCTGGCATGCTTCCTGCAGGGAGAGGGTCGTCACTGAGTGACTGAGTGAGTGAATTATATACTGTGGCAAATGGTTGCTCCTGAATGTCAGGAACATCTACACAGATGTGTAAAGATGGTGATTGGAAATGTGCTTGGAATTTGAGGAAAAAAATGGAAAAAGTCACTACAATGACAAACAAGTTCACTCACTGCTGGAATAACACCCATTGTTCCACAGTCAGCAGAAGAACATGCCTTTCCCCAGATTTTAGAGATTTGTGATCTCCAGAACAGGGGTCTAAGCAGAAGTGGAAAGGTTGTGAGTGCTGGATTGTCTGGTTAGAATCCTGGCCTCAACACTAACTAGCTGTTCGTCTTGTCAGTAAATAACCTCTCTGTACCTCAGTTTCCTCACTTGTTACAATTCTTTTGATCTCTAGACATTTTTTTTTTTTTTTTTGGAGAGATTTTCACTATAGGGCGCGTGCGCTCGCCAGACAGACAGAGACATAGAGACAGAAAGCGAGAAATCACCCCCCGGGGGGATGGCCATGCTGCAATCCCTTCTCTTCCATTCTCCTCTCAGGATCTTGGGCACACATGCACACGCGTCCGGCATGAGTTTAAGCCACCAGGTCCAGGACTCGAACTGCAGTCGATTATGTGGGAGTCCAGCAATGTAATCATTACGCCATCTGCTGATCCTGATCTCTAGCATTTTTGCTTTATTCTTTTTAGGATTTCCATTTCTCTACTTACATTGCCCATTTGTTCTTGCATGTTGTTTACTTTCCCTATTAAAGCCCTTAGCATTTTAATTATGGTTGCTTTAAATTTTCAGGTTAATCATGCCAATATCCTTCTCATATCTGAACCTGGTTCTGATGTTTTCTCTGTCTCTTCAACCTGTGTTTTGTTTCTTTGTAGTGTGCTTTGTAATTTTTTGTTGAAAAGTAGACATTGCACACTTGACAAATAATGTGTTGGTGAACTGTTGGGAGAAGAGAAATCTTCTATAGTCCTATGATTAGGTCTTGGTCTTTTACCGAGCCTGTATCTCTGGATTAAGACTGTCACATGCTTCTCAATTCCGTCTCCCCTTCGGTGAAATAGGTTAGGCTGGAGTAGGTTGGATTTAGGTTATTTTCTTTTCCCCAGGTCACTTAGTCTCTGATAAAACCCCAGGAGGACTGGCTCTGGGTAACAAGGTTTTTCTAAGGGCAAACCTTATTAAAAAAAGAACAGAGTGCTCTGCCATGTTTTAAAATGGTTTCTTTATCCCCCTCCCCTGTTGGAAGAACTCTAGGGGGGTTTTCTCCATGTTTACTGTAAGAACCTAGTTGAGCTTTTGAGATAAACTTAGAAAAGTATGAGGGTCCCAAGTGACAGGATCCCCCTGGAGTTTTCATTTCTCGAATTGGAAATTAGGTATAGTTCAGGTTTCTTTACTTTGACCCTGTTTCCTAGGGAGGTTGGTACTTCGGAGTTTCTGTTTTGGCAAGTCATACATCTCTGCATTTCCTTATTTCTCCAATTAGAGGAACAATGGTTTGCCTTATGACCCATGACTCTGATGGGTTTAAGAAGAGCTGTTGATTTTTCAGCTTCTCTAGGTTTTATTTACTGTTTGAATGGAGTGGTGACTTTTAGAGTTTTATATGCCGTAATGGAAATAGCAAGCGTCTTAAAGTTTTTTAAACTCCATGCAATATATTGCTGCCTTCTGATATCTGCCTCTTTTGTGAGTGACCAAGTGTGTACATACAATCTACGTACTCAAAGAGTAACAAGTAAGAGAGAAAGAAGTGATTAGGACCCTAAAACCACAGAGAATTAGAATTTTAAAAGTTAGAATTGTAAAGATCTCTGTGTATCTGGGCAAGTTAACATTGAAATTTTGGATTATCAACCAAAAACCTTACTAGGTTAGAAAGTACAGTAAATATTATCAAGGTATTCAAAATGAAGGACAATCTAAGTAATGGTCATTTACCTAATTAAAGAAAGATTTCATTCCTTACTACCATGTAAAAAAAAAAATCCACCATCCCTAATGCTGTTTTCTTTGTAGTCCTAGTAGATAGGTGATTAAAACTACAGAGGACTAATTTCCACTAATTTAAACAATAAAAATTGGACCAAAGTGTTTGAAGGTGTAAGGTATAACTGACAGAGTTAATAAAAAAAAAATCATATCTGGAAGAAAGAAATGTTGTTAGCTGCAATCATTATCTATGTGAAATCCACTGTCCTCTTTCTTTATGGAGAGGTTTTTGCTATAGGGCGTGTGCGCTCGCCAGAAAGACAGAGAGAGACAGAAAGATAGAAAGTGATAAATCACCCCCCCAGGGGGGATGGCCATGTTACAATCCCTTCTCCATTCTCTTCTTGGGATCTTGGGCATGCACACACACGCACCTGGCGTGAGTTTAAGCCACCGGGTCCAGGACTCGAACCGCGGTCGGCTACTTGGGAGTTCAGTGACATAGCCATTATGCTAACTGCTGGTCTCCACTGTCCTATTTTAGAGGGGGAGGAAGAGCTATTTTGTCACACCCTAGTTGCAGAAAGAAGCCCAGAGTTTAATTGAACTGAGTTGTGGGATACCAGAAACTTTGGGAACTGGGATCTGGTCATTTGTATTTTAACAAGCCCTTCAAGTGATTCTGATGCATGTTGAAGTCTGAGCACCCTAATATAGACAAGCACTTTTCCAGCCATAATAGAATCACCTAGGGAGCTTTAAAAAAATCAATCACTGGTTTCTGTGCTATAGTATCTAAATTATAATTGCAGGGCATGGGACCATTCATTATGGGGATTTTTAAAAAATCTGCCCAGTTGATTACAATGTACAGCCAGATTTGAGAACCACTTCCTGAGATACAGGCTTACATACCCTTTGACTCTTTGCCAGCAAACGTCTGGTAGAGGTGGGGGTGTCTGGGCGTGCTTGGCCAGTGACTCTCTTCCTTCTCATTGTTGCTTTGCACCTGTAACCAAGATCCCAAGATCCCATTCAGAGCCAATAGGGAAAGGGCAAAGGACAGAAGAAAGGGGGGAGGTAGCTCTCGGGAAAGGAGCTAAGTGTAATTGGCGGATTCTTTTGTGTCAGGGACCCAGTAGCAAGGAAGACAGCAGCTGAGGTTCAGCCTGACATTCAATAAGAGGTAACACACATGTAAATGATGTTGCAAATAGGTCATGGCTTCTTTTTGAGTCAAGGATTTGAGATCTTTTTAAAGAGATGCCAAAACTTAGTGGCAGTATCACCCATAGACCCAGGCAAGGAGAGTCCTAAATTCTAGAGGGTCCACTAGGTGAAGAATTGGTGGACTTAGAAGATGTACCCATCTGGGTCCTGTAGTATTCCTTCTAAAACATACTCTGGTTACCCTAAATCACAAAATATGCATGAACCCATGCTGGTCGCTGGGACTACACTAGTTTTACCTGGTGTCTGTTAAGCAATGGATAACCTCTTTACTCGTATATGTAACAGCAGGCCTGAGTGATGACCAATGGATGGTACTCTATGTGAGTAGGGGGTTGTGGTATTTGGATGTTCAGGTTGGGGTGGACACCTAGGGGTGTGCAAGGTCTCTTATAGGGCAGGACAGACCTGGGCATGAGAAGAAAAAGAGACAGCCCAGGGGCTGAGAGGTAGCTCTGCCCACACTGCTTTCTTCTAGCACCAAATTCCTAAGAAACTGATCATTTCATACTGAGACCTGGACTTCTTGAACTTCATGTTTACATACATTTGTCAAGGTAAGAGAGAACATATTTATTTAAGAGCGCCTGGATTTTTACATGATTAAGTTAATTTGCACTCTTTTGAGAACCCTTGTAAATGATAAAAACAGGTGTGCTTTGAGGACCCCCTTCATGTGATAAGGGCAGGTGTCTATCTGAACTCTTACTCTGCAGATGTTTAGTGCATGATAACCTTCAACAGAGATAAAACCAGATAAGAAATACAAAAGCAGCTCTGAAAACCTGACTGCTCAGGGCCTATTTCTCTTTCTACCTCTTTGTTAACCTACTACCAAAGGTATCTTAATTTAATTAAAAAACAGGGAGCCTGGATCTCTCTGCCCAAGGGTCTCAAAGCTTCTTCTGGGCAAGAATCTAGAGCCATTCTCTGCTAGGCTCTCATTCACTTCCAACTCACTCACCTCCTCCAAGTCAAAAGAGTCCAGTAGCTGCTGAGTTAGAGATCGATGGAGTTCTGGTCTATCTATGCTCTGTGTCCATTTTTGCTGAACAATCGGCAGGTCCAGTGATTTAAACTTCCTATCTGTCAGATTCTTTTGGAATAAGCTCTTTCTTGCTCTGCTCCTTTTTTTCCAGGAAGTCTCTTCCTTGGCTGACTGGCCTACCCTACTGGTGGCTAGTAGATCCCACAGCTCTCTCCCTTTCTGTGCAGGATCTGTGTGCCATTGTGAATCTGTTCTGGGCACAGAATGTGTGCAACAGGGCACCTTGTGATAAGAATCCAGAGTCTGTGATAGCGCTTGCACTGTGGACATTCCCTGCTGTGTTTCCTCTTTAGAGCAGAGGATACATGGACAGGGAGAACTAGGCAGCTTTGTACTTTCAGTGAGAAGTACAGGGTCTTCCTGTGGGCATTGCTCAAGCTCAGAGTCTTGCTGGAGGACCAACTTCTCTCCTCTTACTCTGTCAATCACTTCCCATACCACTTGGTCCAAACTGTTCCTTTTGGGGGTGTGGGGTGGTAACAGCCGATCTCGAGGACATGTATACAGGCACATTTTGGAGATAGCTTTCCGTAGGCGTTCTCTGGGTGAGTGAGGTTCAGGCTCTGGAGCCAGTATCCTGATGGATGGCACATCAGTTGGGTTGTAGTTCCAGAACATGTGGGATGGTGTGAACTTTTGGACAGGTGTCTTAGACACATAGGAGTAGAGACAGAAGAAGGCATCAGCAGTGACAGCCAGTGTTTGCACCTGCTTAAACCTGCCTGGATACATGGGTTGAAATGGTTAGTCTGGGGCTCATTAGCAAATATCTCTTAAATATCCCCCTTCAAAAGCCATCCCAAAGTTCAAAATTCAGAGAAGCTGCACTGCCAATGTCCTCACTAGTGTTTCTCTTATTTACATTTCTGACACCCAGGGTTCTCTTTCTTGAATTTATTAACCTCTTGACTCCTTATGCCAAGTATATATTCCAAAGAGGAAATAGAAAGAGAGAGAGAGAGATTAGTTTTAAAGACACTGTACTGATTTGATTTGGCTAAAGGAGAGGGCCTAAAGGAAAAAATGGGGATCTTCAGGAGGAAGAGCAGATGTCAAAGTTCTCTACCTTTACCAAAGACATCATAAAAAAAGTATACAGACACAAAAACAAGTATCACTTGTTTCTGGGGTCAAGAGACACTAACCAAAAGAAAGTAGAATTTGAAGTTGTTAAGCTCTGTTGTGAAAATCTTGAGGCTAGAACACTAATCTTTAGACATACTTACTAGCCAACATGAGGCAGGGATCCTCCATCTCAATCCTCTGCACCTGAGCCTTCAGGAAGAGCTGGAAATCAATGCCTTTTGCCTGAGAGGGGGTGGTGAAAAATCGAGCAGGAATCCGAGAAGGATCTTTATGGTCTTCTTGGCCAAAGCCCAGGCTGAAGAGGACATCTTCTGCATCTTCCTGAACCTTGTCCAAAATCTCTGAGATGCTGAAAAGAGGGAGTTTGGAATAACAGGGTACAACTTAGAGACATATAGTAATCCAGAATAATATCCAGCTAAAGTATAAGGGGACTGAGATTTATTTCTGGCTATTTCTCTACCTTGCATTATAATTGTGAGAAAAGCTTCCCTTTTCTGAATCTAAAAATCTCTGTCCAAAGCAGGGGAATTATAATCCAGTCCTGGTTTGAAAAACTGAGTGAAATTTTAGTATAGTACTTTGAACAACTCACTACAAGTGAATAAATATTTAAGTAAATATAAAATAGTTTTTAAAAATTGGGACCAGCAGTTAGCGAAATGGCTATGTTGCTGGACTCCCATGTAGTCAACCGTGGTTCAAGTTCTGGACCTAGTGGCTTAAACTCACTCCAGGCGCGTGTGAGTGCATGCCCAAGATCCCGAGAGGAGAGTGGAGGAGAAGGAATTGCAGCATGGCCATCCCCCCTGGGGGGGGGGGATTTCTTGTTTTCTGTCTCTCTGTCTCTCTCTGTCTTTCTGGTGAGCACAGGTACCCTATAGCAAAAATCTTTCTCAAAAAAAAAAAAAATTAAAAGCAATATAGATGCAAAGAAATGTTGTGATTGCCTTAGCTAGTCAGATTCAGTTGTGTTACACCAGGATATATCTAGGTTTTGCTGGGTTCTTACAACTTGCCCCAGTAGTTGCAAGAGACTAACCAATAAGTGTATAAAGAATATAGAACTCATTTTACTCGGATCCTGAAGGTAAAAATTAATCAATGGGTACATTTAAAACCTGATTTTGAAAGGTATACCCCTTTCTAGCATCATTGTCAGGAACGAAGCCCTGTGTTACAGGAGCTCAAGATAATTCTCTCTCTCTCTCTCTCCTCTCTCTCTGTCAACATAGCACCCACCTGTATCTACATCCAAATTGAGTACCACTACCCCAGATGACACTAGAGCTCAATAACTACTTTGAAACAACAGGGCTAAGGAGATCTGTAAATTATTTGAGGCTTTGGATAATCACTGCCATGCTCTTCAAAAAGGATGATAGGTTTTCTTTTTTAAGTTCATTCTAATGGGGACCATCTTGTTTAATTAAAAGACAGTGGGAATCCCTGGATTTACTCTTGTGCTTGCCAGCTAAGTGCCCATTTATCTCCATGATTCTATATCTCCCTATCTGTGAATTGTGCGCTTATGACTAGATCAGTGGCTTTCAACCACGGCTGAATATTAGAACCACCTGAGGGCACTTTAAAAATGCACGTACCTGAAGTCCTATCTCCCGACATTCTGATTTAACCAAAGTGGGGTGTGGCAAGGGCTAAGGCTCAGTGAGGATAAATCACTAAACACAGTCACATGACAAAATTTCAGTCTCAGAAGCAGGTCTCACATTCTGACTTTACATTCCAGACACTTCTTGTTATACTGCACTAGTTTTCATCATTTCCCATTTCATTTTAGAATTATTTGTGTGTATGTTTTCAAATTCCACATAGTCATTGCCTGCTCTGAACAGGGGATATACAATTGTCTGAATAGATTAACATTTTATTGCTGCATTCAATCAATAAATGTGTCAGATAATCAATAAATTATTTATTGAGTACCTACCATGAATCCAGGAACTGATGGTAGCAACACTGTATCTCCTGGCATACAAGGTTCAGTGGAAGGAGATATGTATGTTTTACACACAGCATTCAGCTCTGAGAAGATGATTTCTCTGCATCCCACAATTCTTTTTTTAATTGTCAGAGGGCATGTGTGCTCACCAAACAGAGAGAGAGAGAGAGAGAGAGAGAGAGAGAGAGAGAGAAAGAGAAGAAAGAGAAAGAGAAAGAGGGAGAAAGCACCTCCTCAATGGGGCATGGTCACACTGCAAAGCCTTTCTTCCATTTCTCTATTATGTTGGGCTTTTGAGCACTCATGCACACATGCTCAGTATGCTTTTCAAGTCATTGTGGCTGAGACTCAAACCATGGTTGGCCACATGGAATCTGGCTTCCTTAACTACTAGGCCACAGGGCTATCTTCCCACACTCCACTATTATTGAAACAAATATAATCACACTACTCTCAAGTGTGCTTAAAAGAATAAAGGCTCCGGGAACCAGCAGTTAGCGTAATGGCTATGTCGCTGGACTTCCGCGTAGTCGACCGCGGTTCGCGTCCCGGACCTGGTGGCTTAAAAGTCATGCCGGGCATGTGTGCGTGCGTGCCCAAGATCCCGAGAGGAGAATGGAGGAGAAGGAATTGCGGCGTGGCCATCCCCCCTGGGGGGTGATTTCTCGCTTTCTGTCTCTATGTCTCTCTCTGTCTGTCTGACGAGCGCACATGCCCTATAGCAAAAACCTCTCCAAAAAAAAAAAAAAAAAAAAAAAAAAAAAAAAGAATAAAGGCTCCAGTAAAGTCATCCAGAAAAAATAGGCATGACTCAGTTTCATTCTCTTTTGCCTCTTATTTTCTTCACCCTCCCCCTCCTGCCAAAATTAGTACATACCTGGAACTAGTCTTGTTGGTCCCACCAGTCATGCTACTGGAAGCCAAACTACAGCCAAGATCAAGTAGCTGGCAAGGTCTGGTTGTCTCAAGGAAACTCCTGCAGAGATCAGAGCTGATATAACACAAATCCTGTCAACAATCTGTACCCTGCCTTCAAGGCATCCCTTGTGAGGTATATTCATTCAAACTCTCTGGGTACCTTAAACCACCTGCTGAGAAAACTCAGTCTATACTCTCATTGCCTTGGAAAATTTTATGCTTTATTGTGAATCTTTAGCTGTTTATCTTCACTCTTTGACTCTGATACCTACCCAGTTCACTATCTCCTGAAGGACACATTATTCAGCTTTGCGCATCTAACACTTACCTGGAGAAAAGTTTGCCATTGGCGGCCAGCAGAGTGGCTGAACAAGGAATAGAAAGGTGAAAAGCAAGTTAGGAACAAAAATAAAATCATTAGAGTTGTTCCTCTGAGTTTCAAACACAGCCTTCTGTGCTTCGGTCTGCCACTGTTACATGCTAGCTGAGACTCATAAATTCTGTTCTTTTTTTTAAATTTCAATTTATTTATTTGCATTCATTCACTGAACATCATTACAGCATACAAAATGAGATTTTCCATCCAAAGTACACTATATATTGTCTCAATCAAGCACATCAACAAACATGTTATTGTCAGCAAATGATCTTCCATTTCTTGTCTTCTGTATGTTTTGCTTTTTTTTCCCCCCATCCTTGATTCCCTATCTCTTACCCTCTGCTATCTCCCACTCTCCTCCCACACTGTCTCTGGTATCTATGTTTGCTTTCTATACTGTTTTCTCCTCACATTTTATTGTATCGCCAAAGACCCTAATCAATCCAAATACCCTCATAGCAAACACAGGTGATACACACATTTCCCAGAACACAAGTCTTACTTTACGCATCCTATAAAGTAGCACCTAGCTGTGGCTACATATCCTACTGCAGTCATTGAATAGATATATTTTTTTTCCTGAAACTTTTTTTTTTTGTAACTCAATTTACATTCCTTCCCTAAGCTTCATCACAGCACACAAAATGCAATCTCCCATCCAGTACACACTGCATAGTGACTCAATCACGCACATTACAAAAAATTTTCCACTACTAGTTCCTAGAATTACTTCCACCCCTCTTTCTGACCCTCTGTCCCTTCCCACCCTCCTCTCACACCACCTCCGGTATCTACAATTGTCCTTCATTCCCTTCCCACCCACATTGCATTGATCACACAATTTCCTACATAATCTAACTACTTTCAATGGTGAGTTCACTCATTACTACTAAGAAAACCAGTTTTATCTTAACTCAAAGAAGTGCCAAGGAACTTTGCTTAAAGCCAGGAAACAAGTTAGGATTCTGTTCAAATGGTAGGTGCATGAACCTATCAGTCTCATGTACTTTTATCTTCTGTTCTGGTTCAATTTTCCTGATTAAATTCTGGGATATAATATTCAACTCCAGACTTGACCCTATAATTAAGTTGGCCACTTTCATAGTTTTTGGACTCTTATTTCCATGTGTCTGTGTTTAATTTTCTTGATATAGCACACCCTTGAGAACTTCTTGGAGATATGGTCCGGTGCTGGTAAATTCTTTCAGGTTTTGTTTATCTGAGAATGTTCTTGTCTTTTCTTCCCACCTGAAAGATAATCTTGCCGGGTACAGTATTCTTGGCTGAAATTGCTTCTCTCGTAACACTTTGAATATATTTTCCCATTCTCTCCTCGCTCGCATTGTTTCCCATGAGAGGTCTGCTGTTAGCCTGATGGGATGCCCTTTGTAGGTAACTTGATGTTTTTCTCTTGCCAATCTTAGTATCTTGTCTTTGTCTGCAGTTTTGGTCAACCTGGCTATAATGTGTCTTGGAGAAGATCTTCTTGGGTTGATTCTATTTGGGGTCCTTTGTATTTCCTGGGACTGGATCTTCGAATGCCTCTCTAGGTTTGGAAAGTTTTCTTGCAGGATTGCATGGAATAGATTATCAATGCCCTTATGGGTCTCTTCACCTTCTGGAATGCCAGTTATCTGGATATTTGGACGTTTAATGGTATCCAGTACTTCTTGCATATCATTCTCAAATTTTTGGGCTATTTTCTCAGTCTTCGTGGTGGATTTTTCTAAGCCAGCCATTTTCTCTTCTACATCTGAGATTCTATTTTCTGAATGATCTAGTCTGCTTTTAATACTTTCAAGGGAGATTTTGACTTCTTGTATTATAGACTTCATCTCTAGCAGTTCCGTTTGAGTCTTTTGTAAAGTGTGTAATTCCTCTTTTAGATCTTGCAAGAATTTCCTCATCTCCTGGAACTCGTCAATTTCTTTCTCCTTTCTCTTTAGCAGTTCATTATCTCTCTTTTCTTCCATCTCTATTAGCTTCGACATTATGAATGCTCTAAATTCCTTATCAGACATTTCCATGACTTTCACCGAACTACTTGTGGATGAAGGAGAGTTACTCTTTTCCCTTGGAGGAGAGGTATTTTCTCGTTTTCCCATATTTCTCGTGATCCGGCGGTGATTTCTTGTCATCTGATGGATGGTGTGTTTCTATAAATTCTGTTCTTAAAGGAGACTCAAGATTATCAAGCACAGCTCTGGAAGGGCAACAGATATGACAGAGGACAACTGGTTTTGAGCTTCTAGACTTTCACCCTGTGACTAATGTCTGGGCGAGATCCTTTCTGTCCTGAGGAGGGTAGAGTGATTCAGCCCTCTAGGTAGTATTCTTGCCCCACCACATGAGTCTCTACAAGTCCCAGGAGACACTGAGAGGTTATTGTGCTTCCATTCTTTGGTTGCCTCCATTCTCTCTTACACCCAATACTCAGACTTCTTTGGGATTCCTACGCAGAAACAGTCTCAAAGATGTCTAGGCAGCAAATGTTATAGCGATTTTATGTTACCTACCCAGAGGTCAAAGGAAAGTCCCCATGATGGACAGGTAGGAGTAATGACAAGCTGGTGAAGTAGTGTTTCTGGCATGTGACACTTAATGAATTTTACACCAGATCATAATGAAATTTTTTTTTTCCAACAGATAAAAATCCAGGGAGGGGCTGCTTCTGTCCAAAGTTTTCCCCTTTCATCCTATCCATAATTCAATGTACAGCCTTTCTCTTGATCCCAGCCTCAGAGATCTGAACCACTTACCCTCTGCTCCGAGGGTCAAATCATCTTCAAAGCTGGTCGCATGACTGGAGCACCCTGTCAAATAAGTTTCAGGTCACAGAAAATCAGACTGGAACATGCACATGCATGCAAGTGTACATACAACATACATAAACATCTATACATGTCTTAGACTTGCACAGTCATAATAGATACCCACATGACTACAAAACTCCCCCCAGAAATGAATTTACTACCTCAAAAAGCACACTGATATATTGATTCAGGAAGGATCACACATGTACTCACCTATAACTAATCTGCTCCATATATTACAGAGTCATATAAACAATCTCCTGCCACATAGGAAACCCAGGGGAGTATGTATTTACACATAACAACATAAACATTTTATAAAATTCTTTCCCATAGCAGTGGTTGTTAGCTGAGCAATCACTGAAAGAGATAACTTTAGTGAGCTTATGGGCTCTGAGCTGGTACTGTCTCCTAGACCCTCTAGAGTGTATTGTTATGCAAACATATGCATGTGAATGAGCATAGACACATGTGTACACACACACACACCACTATATCACTATCCAGGTAGAAGAACAGTAGAAGAACAGAACCTATACTCACCATTGCAGACTGACTGTCCTGCTTCCTCAGAAAATCCTTCTTCAGGGTCTCTAAAACCAAAAAATAATCTTATAGGTTGAAATCACTGCAATTTTTCCCAAGGGGTTTTTCTTCAATTGTCTTCTACATGTTTATGATATATTACAGTGTGAGTCAGTAGTATTTAATTTACTTTTACATAAAGGAAAAAAATAAAACAGAGTAGTTACTTTTTTTTGAAGAGATTTTTGTTATAGGGTGTGTGCGCTCAACAGACAGACAGAGAGAGACAGAGAGACAGAAAGTGAGAAATCACTCCCTGGGGGGATGGTCACGCTACAATCCCTTCTCCCTCATTCTCCTCTCGGGATCTTGGGCACGCACGCACACGCACCCGGCGTGAGTTTTAAGCCACCGGGTCCGGGACGTGAACTGCAGTTGACTACATGGGAATCCAGCGACATAGCCATTACGCTAACTGCTGGTCCCACAGAGTAGTTACTTGATTGACAAATTTATAGAGATAACGGGAGCTGCCATTATCTTGGCCTCACTGTCTAGAGTTAGCTTAGCAATGGTTCTTCAGTCTTTCGGTAAAATAGGAGAGAAAGATTATAGAAGTAAAACTAGGTAGATACTTTTAGTGCCATAGTTCTCAAATCATGAGTATAAACATTGAGTTAAAAAAATTTAGGAGGTCATCTTATCTACTCACACTCCCTTCCTTGTCTCTGAAACATTCTCTTGCCAAATATCATGTCTTTCAGGAAACAGCAGAAACTGCATCCTGGTTAGAAATATTTTTAGATTTCAAGATAAGATTTTTATCAAATTTTTACTCTCTTCATTAAGAACAAACTGTAATCAGCATAAATAAAAGAATAAACAGTAAGAAACAGCTCAGCTTTACAAAGAAAAAAATTCTCTCTGTCCGAAGCACGTGAGTAAAGCAGGCTGTGAAAAAGTTTTGAAGTAGGACCAGTGCACCTGGATTCTCGTCCTAGTTTGGTGTTTCTTTTACATTCTCAAATATTATGTAAAGGATAATTTGGATAATTTGGATCCTTAGATATTATCATAGGCACTGATATGTTGTGACTTCTGTAGTTTCCCTTCTTAAAAGTTGATAAAATGAATGTTTTGACTATACTCTCCAGTGGAGTTGTAGTATGAAGAGTTTGTGAAAGTGAGCTAGCAGGGAAACTCACTGCAGTGTATCTACTGGAGCTGGTTCGAATCCAGCCTTCTCCTTTATCCTCCTCCAGCAAGCCAGATAACTCTCAGGCTATTGGAGTATCACTTCATAAAATGTTTAACAATGGGAAGGGATTTACTAATTGAACATTTGCAGGTCAGTTATGCTTTAACTTCACAAAATAAAATTATTACATATGTACATATCTTTTCTGGTATCTTCTTTTCTTTCTCTTTTTAAATTGCCAGAGAGCATATGTGCTCACCAGGGAGAGACAGAGAGTCAAAGGAAAAGGGAGAAAGCACCCTCCAATGGGGCATGATCATGCCACTATCACTTCTTCTCCATCCATCAGGATTACAAGGGCATATGTACCCCATGTATTTTTTGAGCTGCAGGACTGGGATTTGAACTATGGTTATCCATGTGAGATCTGGCTCCCTTAACCAGCAAGCCTTAAGGCCAGCCTAGCTGGTATCTTCCTTTCAATAGTGAAAAAAAAACCCATATTTTCTAAAATCTGAATTTTTATATGTTCTTATAAAAAAACAAAAAATGTGTACATTAAGATACATTACAAGGTGTGAAATCATACTCAAGATATTTAAGAATGAGTAACTTAATAATACAACTAAAAGTGCAAATATATTTGTCTCTTTATAATATATAATTACATAATGATATATTATAATAAACATTAACATGTATAAAATATTAGTAGAAATTAATATTTACTATTATAAAAATCACTATAATAACTGATACAGTCAATGACTAGAATATTGAGATTCACTATTGTATTTAATGCTTGTGTTGTAGCTACACAGTAATGCAACTACTAAGGCGTACTATTTCTAGAACTACTGTTAAAATATGCTACTATTTCACTTCTAGGTTGTACCCACTAAAATGCCTGTACATGTTTGTCAAAAGAAATACTTGTCACAATCCACAAAAGGAAGATCTTGACTCTATGAATTGTAAAGTGGAAAATGTTTAGGATAACTATATAATTTAATATTATATGACAATAGAAAAGAATGACCCGCTGATGCATGCAAATACGTGGATGAATATCACAAACATGATGCTAAGCAAAAGAAAATACATATAAAACAGTTGATAGTGTATGATTCCAGTTATATAAAGTTCAAAACATATCTGTGATGCTACAAGCCAGGGTATTGATTACCTTTGGAGGCAGGGTAGTGAGTAGAAGAGGACAGAAAATGGTCTTTTAGAGAGCTGGTAATGTTTTGCTTCAGGTTTCATGAGTGTATTTCCTTTGTGAAAATTCATTGAGCTACATATTTAATATTTACTTATTTATAAGTAAGTATATTATACTTTATATGTATGCTATGCTTCCATTACAGTTTACATTAAAATACCATTGTTAAAAGTCCTTGTTTGTCCAAATTAAAACTCACTGTTATCATTAGATACAAATTTTTGTTGGGTGCTCATCCTACATTTCTATTCTCTAGTTGTAGCCTGGAAAGAATTTTTCTTTCTGAGGACCAGCCCAAGGGCAGGAAGATTTTCTCTGTGTATGTGGGATCTACTACAGTAGCCTAGACTTGGACTTGGATTTATTAATGCTTTCCAACTGAGCATGATATTTTAAAACTTCATCATCATCATCCAAGTCCTAGGACTTCAGGGATTATTGTGTAGATCATATGATGAATAACTAGGGACTAGACACCTAACTGCTCCTTTCTTCCCATCCTTGTATTGAAATGTCCATTCACATCAACTCAAATGTGAAATGGTTGTCAAAATACTGCTCCTCCTGTATACTCAATTCATAAGTAAATCGTGGAGCTGGGACGCTACAATGTGAGAAGCATGTGGCTATTTTGAGCTTCTTCCAGCAGTTTCAGTAGATGCCTGCCTGCAGAAATTTAAACTGAAACCCACACAGATGACTTTTGACCCTCTGACCCCGCATCTGATGATTTGTGAGGAACACAGTTATGTCTCAAAAAATTCCCTAATATCTTAACAAGAGAAAGAAAAAAAGGAGAGGCATTGCTTGTAAAGACATGCATGACCTAATTCTGTAGTAGAATGGTCTACCACTAGATTTAATTCTACTGAAATACAATGACACTAAATTGCCCAAGAAGTTGGTGGACTTTCTAGGAAAGCTTTTCAGAAAAGAAAACTCTCTTGCTACCAGAGGGTATCTGGCATTGGAAAGACAATGGAAACTATATGGTCTTGAACAAAAATTGAAAAGGGCACATAGTAACAGAGCAGACAGAACCAAAGAATGTGGGTTCCTTATCCACCCTCTTTTGACTGTTGTCTTGGCAACCAAAAAAATCGGAGGCTGTAGTAACTCAAAAGACTACTCAGAATGCCTTTTTCCTCCCTTCTTCATTATCTTTATCAAAAGTCAAGTGTTCTGTCACTATCTCAATTATCATCATTATTGTCCTTTAATTATTATGGCTTTCCCATACAATTAAAAAGTTTGCACACTTGTTAGAAAGAATTAGAAAACAGAGAAGATGGAAATTGTTAATAAGTCCCTGAATCGCCTCTAAGTAATTTCCTATTGGAAAATAAGGAGATGGTTGCAACGACATTAGGCCAGAACTTTTTGGCTAGAACCCTCCCTTACTGGTAGCCTACACCTATAGATGGGCCGGTAAGGTCACAATGGAAGGTGAGCTAAATCAAAGTGCTCACCATTCTCGTGACCCAATCATCCACCCTTTCCATATAAATTCACCATGTCTCCTTGGTAGTGGGGCGCTGAAGCACTTCTGGCTTTAGACCCCGGATGCTCTTTCTCTCAGTAAATTTTCATTTTTTTCTTAAGAAAACCACTTCCTGAGTCTTACTCTGAACTGTAACAGAAATGTTTTCTGAATCTACTAATTCTCCTTCTGAAGACAAATGTAAGCATGTTAATGGACTTCCTTATAGCTTTTTGAAGCTTAAATACTGAAACGTCTTCAAAAACAGAAGACTAAAGAAAACGTAGCAGGTACCCTTGCCATCCTATTTTTGCATGTGTAAACATTTTGCCATATTAGCTTCAGAAGTAATTAAAATATTAATAATATATAATATCAATATAAAATAATAAAAAGGAAATAAAGATATAACTAAAGTCCAAAAATAAAAAAAGTAATACAGATATAACTAAAGTCCGATTTCACTTTATTCTTGTTCGTTCTTTTCTAGAGGTAACCACTACCTGTTGGTGTATATTGTTTTGGGGCCTATTTTTTTTTCTGATGAAATAAAGAGATGAAGATAGATATGTAGATACCAGATGAATAGAAAGACATTTTGTGAAGTTAGAAGTAGGCATAGGGCTCCTCTTTAATAAACCTCTTCACTCATACACTATTCCAGCATAAAGCCTTGCATGTTTACATCTTATTTAAACCTCACAAGAAACATTGAAACTGTATTATTTGAGTCTCCCACTGATCTTTCCCACAGATCAGGAATCTGTGATGGAAAGAATTTTAATTATTTGCTTAAGGCTTCTTACACAAGTAGAAGCGGAAG
The DNA here is from genome assembly GCA_026018925.1 of Tupaia tana. Taxonomy (NCBI): domain Eukaryota; kingdom Metazoa; phylum Chordata; class Mammalia; order Scandentia; family Tupaiidae; genus Tupaia; species Tupaia tana. The sequence continues at coordinate 159,014,609 of JAKSZU010000006.1, forward strand.
AATTAGGCTCAAATTGCAAAGCCTTTTTACTCACCAGGCCACCTTTTCAGCACCAGTTTTGCTTTAGGGTTTAGTTTTGTAAAGCATGGGTAGGGAAAGTTGATTTCTAGAGCTTACAATCTTGTATTTATGTGAATTTATTCATTTCAACTAGAACTAGTGTGTTTGAAGTCGGGGAGGATATTTCAATTACTTGGTACTTAGATATTTAGTAAATGCACAATTAACAATAGTTAATATGAACTGATGAAACTCAAGAGTACTTAATGAGATAAAAACATTAACTGAGCCAATTGCTTCTTCTGTATACATCTGGTAAAACTTTTAAAATCCTAAGAGAATTCTCATTCTGCGTTTGTCACCAAAATCTGCAAACATTACTATTGCCACCGTTTCTTTTCTTCTCATATTTTGAGAACATCTTAATTGACTTTGAAGTCACTGAATTATAAATAAGATTAGGACAATAGAACAATAAGTTCTGTAAACAACAAAACAAACCCTAAATAAATCCTCTCTGGCATTGCCTCTCGGGCAGAGTTAAAATACATAACATTGGATTATTTAGTGCTATTTGTTTTCTACCAAATAAGCAAGGGTGGATTTATTCATGTCAGTTAATAGACAGGTTTAGATTAAAGGTTATATAAAGCTTGAGATATTCCTGGGAGGAAAATAAGGAGCCAGTAGAAATTATACTGAGAATTCTTTATCTCATGAATGATCAAGCTTTCCTATGGGGGAAACACTGGGTAGACTGATGCAAGACAAATGTAAGCTCATGCTGACGGGCTGCAGGGTCTCAGATTTTAAAGACTTTCTGAGGAAAGAATGATATACTTTGTCTTGAAATGCCTGTTCTGATGGTTGGTAAGCCCCAAGCCTCTCTTCCTGTGTTCTGAGATAGAAATAAACAACAGAATGATGAAGTGCTCTTCAGTGAGAATAGTCAGATAGCTAACTCTTCTTAGTTACACAGTGTAAGACTCCAGTCTGAGAGTGCCCTTTTCTCCACAGCCTCGTCAGCCCTTATCATTCTTTACACACAGGGATGGTAATATCTGTGATTGAGTCAATATACAGTGTATTCTGGATGGGAAAAATCATTTTGTATACTGCAACAATAGACAGTGAATGAATGAATGTTAAATAAATAAGTAAGTAAGTAAATAAATAAATAAATAAAAAAGACTCTAGTCTGAAGGGAAAAGCAGTGGAGTAGGGATCCGAATCTATGGCCAATTGCTCCCTATACAAGTAAGGGAACAATTTTCATCCATTATTAGCTTTAGATCAGATCTAGCCTATATTCCCAGTCCTCTAGACTAATTTAATCTTGGCCCAGCATTGTACATGATTCATAGCCCTCATCACCATCTTACTCTAAAGCCCTACAACACTCTTTGCCACAGCTGTCTCAAATGACTTCTCATCTCGAGCCCAATTCATACCCATTTCTCTATTTCTGAGTTGCCTGTTAGCATTTCAAACCACCAATCACATCTAGTCCCATTGCCTGTTTAGCACTTACCCACAATCCTGCAGCCAGTCTTCAATCTTACTGATTGGATTCCCTAGAAAAGTCAGACACTGTATCACTGTGAGAACGAAAAGAAACCAGACTTACCGTCAACAACTAAGCCCACCCACTGTCTTTATATGAAGGGACTTCAAAAATTTTGTGGAAAAGTAAATGGAATTAAAGTATACAAAAATTTTGAAGTCCCTGAACAGTTTTTTCATAATATGGATTTTCCATGAATGCTTTGAAGACTCTCTCACAAAAGCCACATCATGAATCTGCCCTTTTCCCATGAAGCTTTTTTTTTACTAAATGAGAAGAATATGCTCATATATCAAAATGGTGTTTATTCTCTCTCTCTTTCCCTTCTCTTTCCGTTGCAGGAATCTGGAAAGTGCCCACAGCTATCTTTTTCCTAAGTTTTAGGGTCAGGGGTAGATCTTTCTCAAAAAAAAAAAAAAAAAAAAGGAAAGAGAGAGAGACACACACACAGAAAGAAAGCACAAACACAATTTTGTATTTGTGCTTTTTTGTTTCCTACCAAATTATCAAGGATGGGTTTATTTCTATTCAGATTTTTTTTTTTTAATTGCCAGAAGACATGTGTGTTTGCTAGAGAGAGACAGAGAGAAGAGGGAGAAAACACCTCTAATGGGACATGGTCACACTGCAATTCCTTCTCTCTCATCTCTCCAGCCAGACTGTGGGCCTTCTTCCTGCACCTGGCATGTTTTTCACCAGGACTGAGATTTGAACTGTGATCAGTCATAGGGGCTCCAATTCCCTTAACCACTAGGCTAAGGGGTTATTTCCTTCAGAATTTTTGCTATACTCTACTCTCTGGTCATTTGAACCTTAAAGAAACTCTGAGATTGCGTATAAAAGGTACTACTACAATTGGATATATATGTCTAACAGAGCTCAGTGACTTCTCAAAAGTTATAGAGCTTGTCAGTGACAGTGTGGGCCAGAGCCCAGGCAACCAGCTTGAGTGTAGTCTTATTACACAAAGTAGGAACCTCAACACACTCATAGAGAAACCCTCGCGGGGGATTCTAAGAGAAGTTTCTCAGCATGATACAAAAATCCACTCCTTTTTCCCCCTGAATTTTATGCCTGTCTCTTTCTCACATAATTTATATTTTGTATAACTTAATATCTCTTCATTAAACTCATTTAAACTACCAAAGTGAGCTCTCCTGAGGACCTCCCTTAAATAAGGAATGCCCTCTCTGTACACCTGTGCCTGTTGTTACACTCTAATGCAAGACAAAGCAGGTATCTGTCTGATGTTTAGTTGCCTCTTACCATCTTGAAAAACATCATCCAGGCTGGAAGGCTCAGGATCTGGAACATCTTGCAGGGCAGCTGCAGCCTCCTCTTCCAGGACCTGGGTCTGCCAGTTTCGGCTCTGACGGAGCCAGGCCCGCCGTTTCTCCCAGGATGTAGGACTCAGCACAGAGCCCTCCATGGCCCTCACTTAGACTTCAGGGCCTCCTGGCACGTTAGTGGTGTCCTGGGAGTTGAAGAAGCACAGTGATATACTTCATCATTTCCTGTTCAGAAATCAGCACTCTTAGTGTTGCTTCTAAGGTACCACAATCAGGATGTCATTCCAACTACAGTAATTCTGGAATTTGTTATTTGGTTTTTGTCTTGATTTGTTTTGTTTTCTATTTTATGTATTAGAAGTCCACACAAGATTTCTCTCAGAGAGAAAGAAAGTCCTTTGATAAAAACAAAGACACACTGCCTTCAGCCATCAGCAGCCGGCACCTTCAGGATGATCACTTTCTAATTTGTCCGCTTATGTTTCTACGTAGCTCTGAGCGAATGAATGCCCCAGTTCATCAGTGCAATTATTGATCCATATATCTATATTTAATTTAAAAGTACCTAATCAACACTGCATTCTTTCAAAAGTTATATAATGATGGTACTAGATACATATACAAAGAGGAACGAAGAGGGGAAGAATCATTTGATTGTCCTGATAGAGCTCAAAAAGGCAGGAGGCTAATGCATATTCATTGCCTTATACTGTCCTGCTGCCTCTTCTTCATTGGCCACATGCACATCCCACCATGGTGTGTAGCAGAAATGGGATCATGAATCTTATTCTTTTGTCCCTTCATTGCTTGTACAGCCACAAACGACTTCTTTTTTAGAGCGATACTTTTAACTGTGGGAGTAAGGGAAAAATAAAGAGGGGGGAAAACGAAAAGAAGAAGAAGAAGAAGAGGAGGAGGAGGAGAAGAAGAAGAAGAAGAAGAGTGTCAGTTTCCAGAAACTTCTGTTCTTACAACACTTAAAAACAAACTCATTAGTGAGGCAGAATCGTTAGTGAGGCATTCAACAATTTGGGCACTAAAGTAGTAATTTTTGAAAAGAACATCCTGAACATAAAGTGCAATAAAATTGTTTTAGATGACTCCACTTGCTACAGACAAAACATACCCAGAGAAAAATAATACATAATTACTGTTGTCTGATCTAAATTCCTTAGCTTCAGATTCCGTCCAAGACATGTTTTTCTCCTGGGGAGACAGCAGTTTGCACTGTCAGACTTCGCTTATAAAATCCTGGCACCTGGCCCTTTGTCCACTGCCTATGACTTTTAGGGAAAATTAAATCATTGAATTACACTTGTGTCAAAAAGAACTCACCAAGTGGGATAACAGAAGGGGCTTGCTCTCCTTTACTTAGAGCTGTCGTGAGGTGATAAAGAGAGGATGAAGTTGTCACCAGAAGAAAATTTAGGAAAATAATATAAAAAGCCCTGATCAGACTGTTTATCTAGTCCATCCTGTTTATCTAGTACCTTACCTGTTATTCTAGTACCTTCCCTGCTTGATTTTTTTTTATCTTAGTTCTTTCCACTGACACATTTTATATTTTATTTATCTAATATATTATTTTTTCTTGTGTTTAGAATGTGAGTTCCAAGAAGACAGGGAAGTCTTGTCTGGGTTGTTCACTACTGTTTTGAATCCCTAAAACAGAATCTAACATTGTAATTGCTTAACACATACTTATTCTCTAAGGGAATGAATGTTTAGTAGGTAATGAATGGTTCCTCGTAGGAGCCTGATATTTCAAAGAGTCGTGATGATACACACATTTGGAGAGATCAGGTTCAACACTATATTAATAAGGTCACAGTTGATGTTTTGTTATTACTTCACAGCTTCACTATGTTGTATTTAAATTTGGTTTTCTTATTACTTACTCTTCAGGAGTTTTCAGTATTCTTTTTATTTTTGATCTGTGGAATCTGGGTGGTGTTAATGTAAGTGATGGGTGTTAACAAATACATTAAAATGTTAAAGGTTAAAAAAATAAGTTTACAATTATGTACTTAACTAAGCATGGGAAACTATTTTGGGCTTTGGACCAGCATATGGAATAATGGTTACATTGCTGGACTCTCATGTAATCAACCATGATTCGGAGTCCTGGACCCAGCAGCTTAGAACTCACACTGGGCACATGTGCTTGTATGCCTCAAATACCAAGAGGAGAATGGAAGAGAAGGGATTGTGGCTTGGCCATTCTCCCTGGGGGGTGATTTCTTACTTTCTGTCTCTCTGTCTCTCAACAAGCCCATGAGCCTTATAGCAAAAAATTTGCCTTAAAAAATGCTTTGTGCTGAAAGTTGAAGAAAGGAGAAACAGTTATTCTATGACTTGTTGCTACCATAGGAGTTCCTGTAATTAAGAACAGAAGTTATATTTTCTTGTCTACTCCTCTTTTTCTCTATTTTTCTCTATGTACGATACACAAAAGTTTTGCTTAATGTAGATTCCTAAATAAAAAAAATAACACCTACGGAAACAGATTCCTTAATACATAAGAGTTCCAAAGAAAGGTTTATAATAAGTGGTTATTACACTTATGGAACAAAATGACTAGATTGATTGTTTTATCATCTGCTAAGAAGGAAAGCCATTTTCCAGGCAACTTATGTGAAAATTAAATAATTTCTTCAATTGGAAAGGCAAAAAGGATCTCAGATCTGAGAGAGGAGATGAAAAGTGGATCTAAGCTTAGTTTTACAAGTTAGGCACATGGAATATGAGACTGGGGAACTGAATAGAGTAATTTTTCCCAGTCACCATCAGAATTGGGTTTTACAAAGCTGTTTATTAGGTGTTATATGGAAATCCTATGAGTACAGCAATATTAGGGGGAAGAAATAGAAGTGTCTGGTTAGTGGCAAGAGGAGGAAGTCGTACTGCAGGGAGATAAGAAGCAGGGTACACTTTGTGGAAATCTGGAGGAAGCACCAAATTATATCAGATAAGTCCATCAGCAGTGAGTGTTAGAGATGTGAAGGACGGATGCCTACACACACAGATGTCAAGATAGACGCTTTAACGGTTTTGAGGCCCTTATAATAGAGAGGATGACACAAAGATGTTTCCTACAAAGAAGTCATACAAAAACATACCTCTATAATATAATAAATTTGATGCAGTAAAAAGAGCACTGACAAGGAATCAGAAGACTTATACATTCTTCTACTTTATGTTAGATTAACTGATTTCTGGTAAGTCAGGTTTTCTAATTGGGCATCCCTTTCATCCTCTAGAAATTGAAATGAGGGACCCAATATTATATAAATTTTCCTCTAGTACCAGTGTTTATGAATCAACTTCTATACTTTTAGCTGATTATATATATATATATATATATATATATATATATATATATTACCTATAAAAGTCAATGCATTTGTATAGTTTTCTCCATAAACATTAGAAGATGGTCCAGTGGCCTCTGAAGTTACTTTCTATTTAGGAAATTATATGTCAAATTAACACTGATTTATGGGATTCCTAGACTTGCAGCTTTCATTGATTCAGGAAAATATTAAGGAAACAAGGGAAGCTGAGAAGGAACCCAAATAAGAGTGAGCTGATCAGGTGTTGATCATTGACTTGTGAACTTTTCTGCTTCTTTGTTTTAGCTTACAGTTTCAAACATCTTCCTCTTCACCCAATCAGATTCTATTCTTTAAAGTCCTACAGAAGTCCTCTCCTTTCTCTGACCCACTACTAGCAACTAGAACACATGTCTGTATCATACCAAGAAAAGAATAAGAGGCTACCTCTCTTGTCATTCTGCATCTCTCCTTATAATTTCTTCCCCAGATCTCATCACAAAATATAATGCAATACTTTGCAACAGAGGGATTGTGTCTGCATGAGTAACAGTCACATTGGTGCTAAAAAATTGTCCTTAACTATTGTAGTATATGTCATAGGACAGATGTTCTTAACTATCCTCATCACCTCAGATCTTAAGGTACCATGTAGTGAATAAGAAAAAGGTTTGGGGCACAGCTTTTCCTTTTTTTTTTTTTTTTTTTTTTTTTTTTTTTGAGAGGTTTTCGCTATAGGGCACATACACTTGCCAGAAAGAGAGAGACATAGAGACAGAAAGCGAGAAATCACCCCCCAGGGGTATGGTCACACCGCAATCCCTTCTCCTCCATTCTCCTCTCGGGTTCTTGGGCATGCACGCACACACGCCTGGTGTGAGTTTTAAGCCACCGGGTCCGGGACACGAACCGCGTTCGACTACGTGGGAGTCCAGCGACATAGCCATTACACTAACTGCTGGTTCCCCGGGCACGGCTTTTCTAATCCTTTATTGGTATAACACAGGAGTTACTAAAGTCTGATGAAATTATAAAACCTGGGCCAGCTGGCGGTGTGGTAGTTAAGGTAGCCAGATCCCACGTGCCTGACTGTGTGCTTTGAGTCCTGACAGCTTGAGAAACATGCAGACTGCCCAAAATCCTGAAAGGAGAAATGGAGGAGAAGGGATGGTAGTGTGACCACACTCCATCGGGTATTCTCTCACTATCTTTGTCTTTCTCTCTGGCAAGCACACATGCCCTCTAGAAAAAATTTTTAAATGGTAAAGATTAACTTATCAAATTCTATCGTTTTATTTTTTAAGAGAGATCTTTGCTATAGGGCATGTGTACTGACTGGAGAGACAGAGACAGAGAGAGAAAGTCAGAAATCATCTCAATCCCAGGGGGGATGGCCACGCCACAATCCCATATCCTTTATTCTCTTCTCTGGATTTTGGGGACATATGCACATGCACCCAGTGTGAGTTTCAAGCCTGTGGGTCTGGAGCTGGAACCACAATCCGCCATGTGGGAGTCCAGTGCCTTTAACACTATGCCACCTGCTGGCCACTCAGCTTCTTCTATCTTAATTTTTTTTTTTTTTTCTCAGAGCTTTCTATTCTAAATTTTCAATTTGTTAAATAGCCAAAATTTTCTTCTGGAATCTGACTACCACTTTTCTTACTGCTGGCTTATAATACTGTATTTAATCTATTTTTTATGAGTATGAGGGTCTAAAATCTGCAATTTCTTTTTTGTTATTTATCAGTAACCCAAGAAAAAACCCCACACTGAATCTATTGTTTCTTGCCTACAAAGCCTTATTTTTCTCCTCTGTTACCATTCTTATCCTTTTGTCATTTTCTCTTCAATATGTTTCTCTAGAGGTTTGTTCTCCTCCACAATCCATCAAGAGTTCTTGAGATCTGACTACAACCAGGTAGAATAGGAGGGAATTTTTCTGGTTCTGAGGATGGAATAGGAAAACTTGTAGCAGATAGAATTGAGGTCAAATAAGAGAAATCACTTTTAATAGTTTAAGAGTAAGGAGTTGTTTTAAGAGCTGTGAAATTAGTATATTCCAACAAAAATTATTATTGCTGGCGAAAGCTGTAGGAGCAGAAAACTTTTAGGGGTATGTCATTATGACACTAAGAACAACACTGAGAATCTTATCTACTCTGTTCTTTAAGAGATACAGTCAGAAATTCACTACACATTGACAGTGGCAATTTAAAGTAATAGGTACTTATGAGAATTAATGTGTATAGAGTACCTTATAGTTTTCTATAAATATTCCTGCAAAGGACTTCACTTAATCTTACAACCACCTTTGAGCTAATTGTTGTTACCTGAAGCTCTAAGAGATATGTGACTTATCCAAGAACACATACTTAGGACCTCATAAGTCATGATATTTAAACTCAGGCTGGTTAAACTCCATGTTGTATAGTCTTTCTGCTAATAATATAATCAGATAATAGCCTAAAATCACCACCAAAGTGTCAGTGGTGAAAGTAATTTGTGATATAGGAAAGTAGAAACTGTTTTGGTAAGTTCTTCATTTTTCATTTTAAGTAAACTATTTTGTAGTCTAGCATGGAGGAGGCAGCATAAACAGTGCAATTTATACTTAGTTTTCTGACAATCTTAGTGAAAGAAGTGTTCCTTGTTTGCATTATTAGCATAATTCTTCTGAAGTCCAACTAGATGATCATAAGGCAATTTAACCTTCCTTAGTCTTACAGAGTGGTTTTCAGCAAGGATCCTACTAGGTCTAATTGAGAAGAGAAAGTCTGCCTGGAATTCCGCATTACTTTCAGATTGCTGTGGCACTTAGAATGGTTAACTATGGTTATGGGGTCATCATCAGAAGACAATCAGAGTTGACACTAGTCACAGCCCTGTGGCGAGGCTCTATAAGGTCATGGCTGGTATAGCACTGAACTTTGAGGTCAACTCTGGAAAATCTTGTGATGGAACTGATTAGTTGGGTTAAAGACAAGCACTTAAAGTGCTTGGAGTAATGATATTTATCATAATTTGTTGGACATATTTTAATGTTTTGACAAGTATGGGCTTACTAATGTGTGCCTGCCAAATATCAGCTCTGCCTATGATACTTCATCAGGGAACCCAGTGAGAATGGTCAATGCTGCTTCATCGTTTTCTTTTCTTTTCTTTCTTTTTTATTTAAAGTCTGGCTTTTTTTTGTTTGTTTGTTTTAAACTTAAGAAAAAGAAAAGTGTAGAAAGAACTTGGGCCTTGGAATCAGAATAAACCTTGTTAGAGTAACACTGTACTTTATTGCATATGCACTTTTGATGAAATTTTTGCCTCCTATATACCAACATTTCTTCATATGTATAACAGATAATATAGCAAACTTGTTGGGTTATTGTGGGCTAAAATCAGGTAATGCATATTAAACCCCTAATCAATAAATGAAGAACTTAATAAATGACAGTTGTGATTATTATTAATCTGCTTTCAGTCTAAATCATTTACTAAAATTGTAACTTTTTAAGAATAAGAAAAGAAGGAAAGAGTGGTAGCAGGGTACAGTAGATTGTGTAAAATCCAGATGGATGTTGCTCTTAAGCACAGACAAATAATAAACAATGAAAATCCTTCATTCTTACCACAGGGATCAAAAAAATCATCGAAAACTAGTCACTCATTTTGGAGTGAGGAAACTAGCGGTAGGGGTAAAATTTGTATGGGCCACAAAGAATATTAATAGCTATGAATGGCACTCAGACTCACAGGTTTTGAGGCCTAGATATATGCTTTCTTCTTTCATATCAGACAAGCCTTCCTCTTGCCACTTTTGCTTCCAAGGCTTGGTGGCTGTTTGTGTTCAATGCTCTGTACCTCCTCCCAGGAACATGAATTAGGCAAACCTCTCTTCTCTTCTGCCTACACCCTCGACATTATGCCTATGAATTGGGACTTCGTGAGAACTACGTGGGAGGAGAGAAAAAGGAAACAGGGTTTCCATGAGGTGGCCCGAAAATTCCGCATCCTGGCAAGATACTTATTTCTACCATTGCAAAGGACTGTGGGGAATCCCAGAATAGCCAACATTACTCCTTTTTGAACAGGAAAAACTTCACCTCATGCCAGGTTGACTGTCCCCCATTCAAAGAACCCCTGCAACTTCTATATACCCGTACAATCTGCAATTGGCTCTCATACTATTTCAAATATTTTTAAAAACTTCTTAGTTTCTAACTCTCTTAAATGTCACTACAGTTTAGAAGATCATCAGGACAAAACCTATCCTGAAGATAGCATCTGTGCATTTCAAGAGTTCTGTGGTCTAAGGGAGCTGTTCAATCTGTTTGAGGAAAAAAGGAGGCTATTATTTAGTAAACACGGCATGAAAAATGTCAATTAATCAATATAACCCTGCTTCTCCTCCTATTTTACACTTTTCTTCCCACAAACAAGCTTAGCTGAATAAATACCAAAAGAAAACCATCTTAGATCTCTTTTTTTTCCGCTTTCTCTTTTGTCCTTATTTCTACTTTCACGATGTGGATGAATTTTATAGAAGGTTTGTAAAGTTCTGCAGGGAATAATACAGTTGTGTTTTTGAAAAAAAAATTTAATCCTGTGCTCTCTCTCTCTCTCTCTCTCTCTTTTTTGTCTTTAATTAAAAGTTTTGCCAGATGGTACATGAGCTCCCTGGAGAGAGAAAGAAGAGAGAAAGTGAGAAAGCACCTTCCATGGGGGAATGGTACTCCACAATCACTTCTCCTACATTTCTCCTTCTTTTGGGAATTTTGGGTATATACTTCATGTATTTCAAGGGACTTGAACTATGTGTTCAGGCCATGTGGGACCCAGCTGCCTTAACTACCATGCCACAAGCTGGCCCAATCCTGTGCTTTCAATGTTGGGAGACACCAAATTTTTTCATCTGGATGGGCTATAAAGACACCAACAATAAAAAACAGCAATTCATTGAGCTGGTTTATAGACAGTTTCATAGACATAGAATTCATATCTTTAATTCTTCAGTCCTATTTCCTTGGTAATCGAGTTCTTTCCCTCATGTACTCACTTCTATTCTTGCTCTCCTTTCTTTCTCTGTATCTATACACACTCTTCCCCATATCCTCCAGCTCATTTGATTGAACTGCATTTGTAACTATTCTGTATTAGGCCTAGGAATGGACAGGACACAGAGTACTGTGGTACTGGAATAACCACTTTGATCTTGCAAATGGAAATACATGCTTCATCTTTTTCTCTTATTATAACTGAAGAGTGAACCTAGTAAGCCATGACATAGGCTGAGACCAAAGTTTCTTTCCATTTTCTATTGGAATCTGAAACATAAACCTTGAACTAAAAATGACTTTTTGGGACTGGATGGTGACACAGTGGTAAAATATATTGCTTTGTGAAGCTAATCCATATGGGAAGGTTCACATTCATGTTCAGAGACCCCCTGAGTATGTGAGAAATGTGCATGTTCATGATCCGGGGCTGAATGAGGCTGGGGTGAATCATGGTGCTGGACACTATTACGGCTATTCTTCTCTCTCTCTCCGGCTCATAGAATAAATAACCTTTTTAAAATGACCCTGTTTTGGACCTCCATGTCCACTACATAATATTTAATTACAGTATTCTATCTTAATATTCAGAAGACTCAAGGAGTTCTGAGAACAAGTTATTAGTATAGTTGTACACAGTTACCAAAATCCTCGGTGCCTATGAATAAGAAATTATGTTATATCTCTTGCTGTCTCACCGTCATTGTTATGTCTGGTATTATTCTCATTAAAGGTAGACAATAAACTTGGCTTCCCCTCTTCCTGCTAGTGCTTCATATTACAGAAGAATTATGCCAGATATTCAATGCTAACCACTCAAGCTAATAATGATTGAATCTTGGATACATGAGTTGATAGCTTTCAACCTCCAGGATTTTACCTTAGGCATTGCTCTGTACTGTCTAGAAAGCTCCCGTGCTTCTTCATTCAGTGCCACTCGTGGTAGACGGAGTCACTAGTACTTCCCTGGATATGTCTTCCAACCCTTTCCCACATAGTCTTATCAGATGACTTCTATACAACTCTTTCTTATTTTATCTTTGCTCAACTGTAGGGACACATTTCTTCTCTGCCCACTGGTGAGCTCAGTGGCATGGGTGTGGGAAAACCCCCATGTGGAGCATCTTTCCACTCCTCTACCCTCCCCAAAACTAATGTAGGTGGTGACACACTCTGCCTGCCTATCACTGAGAAAAGGGATGTTGGAGGGCCACAGCACTCTAGTATTATGTAGGTTACATACAGGTTAACATACCCAGTTATCTACCTTTGAGATGTGAATCCTGAAAATCAATCCTGAGATGCTGTTATCTGTATTAAGCCTCCCAGTTGATCTGGCCTGGCATTGTATAATTGTGTGAATCTTTCCTCAAAGTTACCCCACTATATCTTGTTGCAGTTTATCTCTTCAACAGTTTTCTTCTACTCCTTCTGAAAGAAGAGGTTATTCCCACAGAAAGCAAAACTGATTTAGGCTAAGCATTTCCAACAGTCAGAGCTATGGACACCTGAATAGGCTTGGCAATGAAACAGAAATTTTTTGATTTGAGAACTTTTTAAAGTTAGAATCTGACTGCAATTGCAGCAAAAGTGGATTTAGCAAGATACGAAGAGCAACTCCTCAGGAAAAAAAGGCAAACAATTTCTTAATGTTAAATTAGAAAGGAACCCAAGTTTTGTGACCCAAGAAAGATGAATTCTTCAGTGATGAGAAAGCTGGGAAAAAGAAAAGACAAAGGGAAAAAGAAAAGACAAAGGACCCCCTTGTTTTGATAGGCACAATGATGATAAAGGTTGAAGTCAGGGAGAAGGGAGATTTTCTCCTAACATTTCCTTTTTCTTGGGAACCTGATTTTTCTCAGACTTATTTTCTTCTATCTCCTAGCATCATCTTCAATCATTAAAGCCTTAAAACTGTGGTAAAAGCTGTACTTACCTGTCCACTGGTAAAGAGTTGACTGTGAGGTGAAGCCATTCTCAAAGCTGAGCTGAGCCCTTCCCAGATGTGGGTATAGAGGTGAGGACAGAGAGAAAGTATCATGTTTTAGATTGTGTCTTTCCTTCTGTTCTCATTCAGCTGGTGTTGCTAGCTCGAAAGGGGAAGCAGAAATGAGAAAAAAACACACACACAAGCACACGCACATACATAGTCCCCGCCTCCTACCCCAGCCACATCCTTTGCTCTAGCTTGGAGACTGAAGAACAAAATGTCTGTACACTGAGCCCTCAGCTAAGGAGTCCTTCCCGTCAGAGAGTTGCCTTAGTCTTTCCAAAACAACAGGAGATCTTTTCTTACGGGGGAAAGATAGAGTCCATTTAACAATGTGTGTATAGGAATATCTTTCTACCAAAACTAGAACTTCACTGCCACAAATAAGGCTTTCTGTCTTCGGGAGGAGAGGTGTCTAAACATGAGAAAGCTTTTGCTCAAAAATTATCTCGCACTAATCTCAGAGAAGAAGCTTATAGCAGTGTCACATGATTGAGAAGACATCAAACCAATGTGTTTTTTTTTTTTTTTTTTTGAGAGGTTTTCACTATAGGGCGTGTGCGCTCGCCAGACAGACAGAGAGAGACATAGAGACAGAAAGCGAGCAATCACCCCCCAGGGGGGATGGTCACGCCGCAATCCCTTCTCCTCCATTCTCCTCTCGGGATCTTGGGCACACACGCACACGCGCCTGGCGTGAGTTTTAAGCCACCGGGTCCGGGACGCGAACCACGGTCGACTACGTGGGAGTCCAGTGACATAGCCATTACGCTAACTGCTGGTTCCCAAGCCAATGTGTTTTTATAACTCTTTCATATTCTGGTAAATTCCCCAGAAGCTTGTTTCAAATAGTGCATTCTTGTTTTATTCTGCATTAATTTCTCAACATTTTTTTTTTTTATGTTCAAACCACTCCAAAGTTTTTCTTTTCTTTAGTTTTTAAATTTTACCAGGGGGCGCTTGCACTTGCAGGACAGAGACACAGAGACACAGAAAGAGGACAATGGAGAAAACAATACCCATACACAGTGGTCAGGCCATAACCCTTTCACCTCCATTTCTCCACCCTGTCAGGATTTTGGACACTCAGACATGTGCCTCTCCTGTGTTTTTCAAGCTACTGTGCCTCATATTTAGACTTCATAGTTGGCCATGTGGGATCTGGGTCCCTTAACAATCAAGCTTTGAGCTGGTCTCAACGTTTTTCTTTCAAATAAATTATTGCTTTTTAAAGGAATTTTTATAGCTAGAATTTTAAAATCTGTTACATCTTGGAGATGTCTTCAATTTATTGGCCTTCTAAGAAGCCTTATTCAATTCAAGAGTTTTTCCTTATCCCGTCTCTTTCACTCTTTGGTGACATAGTATCATTGAGTTGATCATTTACAATCCACTTTTCTGATATTTTTTCCTCTTTGTTTGATGTTGCTCCACTCCAGATAGTTCCCATCTGTTTTCTGGTTTATTTCATTTCCTTCTCTGAATCAGTTATTTATACATATTTATCCCAATATTTATGGAGCAAGATACTTATCTATTGTATTAAGTATGAATTATTTTCACATGATCATACTCTTTTTTATCTAATTTTATGGCTACAACTATAGTTGGATGTCTTTTTACCATGTTTCCAAATTCTATTTCTAGTCACCAATAGCATAACTCCAATGAATATCCACAGTATAGTTATAATATAGAGAAAACACAATTATATTTTCTGCTTAGCAAATTAAGTTCTCTAAACTTCTTCAAGTGTAATATAAAAAAATAATTTTCTTATTTCTGTCTCTATTTTTTTCTCTCTCAAGCACACACATATGCACACACCTCACATTCCTTTATACATAGGCATGAAAACATGCTAACATATTTTCTAGTATATGATAGATGTTAAATATCTGATTTGTTTGAGAAAAAGCTAAAGCCAACATTACTTTTTTTATTGCTTTTTTTTCTGTAAAGGTTAATTACAGAAATACTCTTCAGGATATTTTTATTTGTAAGTTTCTAGAATTTATTATCTTCCAGTTATTTTTGATGTGTTTGGGATAGGGAAAGTATCACTTCCTTGGGAGTTTGGAAATATGTGAAATTTTTTTTTTTATTTTAGAGAGATTTTTGCTATAGGGTGCATGTGCTCACTGGAGAGACAGAGAGAGACAGAGAGATAGAAGCGAGAAATCATTCTCCTCCCCAGGGAGGATGGCCACACAGCAATCCCTTCTTCGTTCTCCTCTCGGGATTTTGGGCATGCACATACATGCACCTGGTGTGAGTTTAAGTTGCTAGGTCCAGGACTCAAACAGTGATCGACTATGTGGGAGTCCAGTGATGTAACCATTATGGCATCTGTTGGTCCCAAGAAATTTTTAATATTCATAGTGATGGGAAGGTACTTAGTACCTGTGGGCCGACAATGCCCAGTGCTTTGAAGGCATGGATTGTTCAGCACAAGAATAACTGCCCTGGACAAAATGCCAACATTTTGTTAACACTGATAGTTTCATGGTTAGGAGAGTAGGCTTAGGAGGCTGACTCTGGCACTGAGTGGTTGTGGAGTCCTGGACACATTAATGTCTCCAGGCCTCATTTCCCTAACCTTCAAATAGGGCCAATATCCTAAAGGAGGGGTTGCAAAACTATAGAAACAAAGGAACGTATAGGATTTAGTCCAGGGTCTATCTCACAGCATACACTCAACAAATGGCAGCTTTTTTTTTTTGACTCTTGAATTATGTTTTCAATTTATATGCTATGTATCTGTCATCAAAATTCATTCATTACAAGAGCCATTTTTTTTGTTAATCAAAAAAGAAAATCATTGTTTGTGATTTACTCTTTAAAAAAATAAATAAAGGTTTTCTTCTTCTACAAGCAGGCTGAAGGGTAAGGATGAAGGCCATGTAATTCCTAGGGAGAAAATAAGGTCCAAGGTATTCCTATATGTTTATTTTCTTCCACAGTTGTGTAGTCTTTCTCATTTACTCTTCCTACATTCTTTGAAAATATTAAGTTTCTCTACATCATTGACATCATGGATTTCTCTGGTCATATATTCTACACGTTTCATGAAAACATAAGTACTTGTTCTTTTTGTACAAGATGCAGTTCAGGATTTCAGACAGTTTTTATGAGATCCTGTTCAATATTGTTACCTGGATTAAAGTAAAAACTCTTGGAGCCAGCAGATTGCTTAGTGCTTTTTTTTTTTTTGAGAGTTTTTTTGCCATAGGGTGCATGCGCTCGCCAGACAGAGAGACAGAGAGACAGAAAGCGAGAAATCACCCCCCAGAGGGGATGGCCACGCCACAATACCTTCTCCTCCATTCACCTCTCGGGATCTTGGGCACGCACGCACACGTGCCCAGCTTGAGTTTTAAGCCACTGGGTCCAGGACTCAAACCACGGCCGACCACATGGGAGTCCAGCGACATAGCCATTACGCTAACTGCTGGTCCCAGATTGCTTAGTGCTTAAGGCACTGGATTCCCACATTGTCGACTGCAGTTCAAGTCCTGGACCTGGTGGTTTGAAAATCATGGCAGACGTGTGTGTGTGTGCATGCCCAAAATCCTGAGAGAAGAATGGAGAAGGAACTGCTGTGTGGTTATCATGCCTGGGAATGATTTCTCACTTTCCCCCTCTCTGTCTCTCTCTTTCTCCAGTGTGTACACACACCCTATGGCAAAAACCTAAAAAGTAAATAAATAAAGATGAAAAATATATAAAATAAAAACTCTTGGGTCAGCCCTTTAGCACCGTGGTTAAATACTATGCATAGAGAGCCAAATCCCACATGGCTGATTACAATTCAAATCCTGGCCCCTGAAGCTTAAAAGACATGCTGGGTATGTGCGCCCCAATCCTGACGGAATAAAGAAATGGATGAAAAAAGATTGCAGTATGGGGACCAGCAGTTAGCGTAATGGCTATGTCGCTGGACTCCCATGTAGTCAACCGTGGTTTGCATCCCGGACCCGGTGGCTTAAAACTCATGCCGGGTGCGTGTGCGTGCGTGCCCAAGATCCTGAGAGGAGAATGGAGGAGAAGGGATTGCGTTGTGGCCATCCCCTCTGGGGGGTGATTTCTTGCTTTCTGTCTCCGCGTCTCTTATCTGTCTGGTGAGCGTGAGCGCCCTATAGCAAAAACCTCTCTTAAAAAAGAAAAAAAAAGATCGCGGTATGATTACAACCCATGGGGGAGGTTACTATCTCTCTCTGGTCAGTGCATATGTCCTCTGGCAATAAAAAGAAATAAATGGAAGAGAAAAACTGTTTTACTCATGGAGATAATGAGTAAATTTTCCACTGTTTAGGCAATTCAGCAGTTCAGCGCTTCATCAAATGGCCAGTTTGTCATTCCATTGTTCCTTTTCTCGTGTTTTATGAAATTTAGTGAAAACACTGATCTGGGAGTAAAAGGGCCATCTGACTTTAACACTAGCCTTATAATAGTTAATTACACTGGATATCGTTTTAGCCCCCTCTGACAAACAGAGAAGTATTTCCTAATTTGCTCTTGGCTTTAGAAATCTGCAACAAGTGCTGCACAAAAAGTTCACCATCTTATAGCTATGTATGGCTTATCATAGAAAATGAAAGTATTATAGGACATCCATTTGAAAAGAAATAATTCTAAAGTAATAGGAAATATATTTAAAGTAAAAACATGTTCATCACAAAGCTAAGAAATAATTGCTTTCAAATGATATCCTCTAGATATATAACCTGATAACATTAATAATTAAGAACAGTTTCTGACACTGATGCGCCCATCAAACAGATGGGCTGGAGTTGGGCACAAGTTCTGAAGCTGCAGAACTGAGAGCTCTGCTGGCAGTTTGCCCAGAGTTGGGGCAGGGCCAGGACAGCTGGCCGTAGAGGATGCCCCATGATGGAGAAGCTCTGGGCTGCTCTGGGCTGCTCTGGGCTGAGCAGCTGGGCCCTTCCACCCAGGCCCAGATGCAAATCATCTGCTTCCATTTCAGCTCTCAGCTTTCTTCTTTCTCAGATTCTGGGGTTTGTGAAAGCTCCTACTTTCAGGAGTCTACTTTAAATTGCTGATGTGGGGGTTTGACTCTTTCCTATACCAAAAGCTCAAAAGTGGGGAGAGAAGATAGAGTCCCAGGGGAGAGAGCTGTTCAATTCATGAAGGATTTTCTGCATTTTCTCCAGGCAGAAAAAGGTTCACTGATGTCCCTTTGTCCTCTCTGCTTCTATACTCTGCAGGTTAAGGGATTTGCTAGCTTTTCTAGTATATCCATTCTCCTGAACACTCTACTCAGTGCAGAAAAGTTCCTCCTTCTGTTTGGCCATATCTTTCCTGTTTGAAAATCTAACAGAACAGAAGAACAATCTGTCTCCTACTTCTGCAGAGGGTATTCTTTAGGAAATACATATTATAATTCTATTGAAATGGATTCATATTGCATACCTTCTGTTTTAAAAATTTTATTTGTTATTATCATAATCTTTTTAATACTACATTGAACCACGTATATCTTTTATTTATTTATTTTTTTGGAGAGGTTTTTGCTATAGGGTGTGTGTGCTCGCCAGGAAGATAGAGAGACAGAAAGTGAGAAATTACCCCCTGGGGGGGATGGCCATGCCGCAATCCCTTCTCCTCCATTCTCCGCTCGGAATCTTGGGCATGCATGCACATGTGCCCGGCGTGAGTTTAAGCCACCGGGTCCAGGACTCGAACCACAGTCGACTACATGGGAGTGTAGTGACACAGCCATTACGCTAACTGCTGGTCCCTGAATCAGATATATATTTACAGTGTATTACATTTCTTTTTCCGGCACAATTATCATGCATATCAGTCAAGACAAAGACATTACTATCTACATCATCATCACCTAATAGCTTTTCATCATTTTTTTCAGCCATTGTAGAAAACAATATGGAGGTTCCTCAAAGACCTACAAATAGAACTACGATTTGATCCAGCAACCCCACTTCTGAGTATCTACCCAAAGGACAGGAGAATGCTCAGTCTGAAAAGTGCTGGCACACCAATGTTGATTGTGGAATTATTCACAATTGCTAAGACATGGAACCAACCCAAATGTCCACAAACAGATGAATGGATGGAAAAAGTATGGCACATAGACTCTATGGAATACTTGTCAGCCATAAAAAAAAAAAAAAAAAAAAAAAAAAGACCCTGGCATTTGAAAGAAAGTGGTCCAATATGGAGGATCTCTTGCTGAGTGAAGTAAGCCAGGATGTGAAAGAAAGATATTGTATGTATCCACTTAATATATACCAATTATCTGCACTTTATGGTAGAGATAAAAATATTGGAGGGCATAAAAGCAGTAAAAATAGGTATGGATCATATTGCATATCTTCTTTTTTATTCATTTATTTTATTTAAATTTATTTATTTACATTCATTCACTGTACATCATTACAGCATACAAAATTAGATTTTTCATCCAGAGTACGCTATATATTGGCTCAATCAAGCACATCAACATACATGCTATCGTCAACAAATAATTTTCTATTTCTTGTTTCCTGTATGTTTTGCTTTTTTTCCCCATCCTTGATTCCCTATCTCTCACTCTCTGCCTTCTCCTACTCTCCTCACACATGGTATCTATGTTTGCTTTCTATACTTTTTATCCTCCCACAGTTTATTGATTCATTAAAGATCTTAATTAATCTAGATATTTTCATAGCAAGCACAGCTGATATATACATTTCCATGAACACAAGTCCAACTTTAGGCATAAGCCTCAGTGAGTAGAATGAACATCCTATAATGTAGCACGTAGCTGGGGCTATATATCTTACTACAGTCATCGAATAGATATTTAATGCATATTTTTAATTTCAAGAAAAACAGTTTTAGGTTTTTTTTTTCGAACCTTATCTTTCTTTCTTTCTTTCTTTCTTTCTTTCTTTCTTTCTTTCTTTCTTTTTTTTTTTTTTACTTAATGTACATTCATTCCCTAAGTATCATCACAGCATACAAAATATGAGTTCTCATCCAGAATATATTGCATAGTGGCTTAATCATGTATGTTATTATCCAAAATTTTCCATTTCTAGTTTCTAGTATTTTTTTTTACCCCTATTTATGACACTCTGCCCTTTCCCACCCTCTTCTCACACTATCTCTGGTGTCTACAGTTGTCTTCTATTCCTCCCCCACCCCCCCCACACACACACATTGTACTGATCAAACAATTTCTTAAGTAATCTAACTACTTTCAATAGCAAGTTCACTTGGTACTATTAAGAAAACCAGTTTTAACTTAAATCAAAGAAATGCTAAGAAACTTTGCTTAAAACTTAAAGCCAGGAAACAAATGGTAGGTACATGAACCTATTCATATCTCAAGACAGGACACAAATCCTTACAACCAGATAACAAAGTCTACAAGGAAATCAGCAATGTTTTAGTCAAAAGTCATAAAATTATACTTGACCAAAATTCAGTCTCATGTACTTTATCTTCTGTTGTGGTTCGATTTTCCTGATTAAATTCTGAGATATAATATTCAACTCCAGACTTGTCCCTATGATTAAGTTGCCCATTTTCTTAGTTTTTGAACCCGTATTTCTGTGTGTCTGTATTTAATTTTCCTGATATAGCACACGCTTGAAAACTTCTTGGAGATCTGGTCTGGTGCTGGTAAATTCTTTCAGGTTTTGTTTATCTGAGAATGTTCTTGTCTTCTTCCCACATGAAAGATAATCTTGCCGGGTACAGTATTCTTGGCTGAAATTGCTTTTCTTTTAACACTTTGAATATATTTCCCATTCTTTTCTCGCTCTCATTGTTTCCCACGAGAGGTCTGCCATTAGCCTGGTGGGATACCCTTTGTAGGTAACTTGGTGTTTTTCTCTTGCCAATTTTAGTATCTTGTCTTTGAGTTTTGGTCAACCTGGCTGTAATGTGCCTTGGAGAAGATCTTCTTGGGTTGATTCTATTTGGGGTCCTTTGTATTTCTTGGGACTGGATCTTTGAGTGCCTCTCTAGGTTTGGAAAGTTTTCTTGCAGGATTTCATGGAACAGATTATCCATGAAATGGATAAATGTCCTTATGAGTCTTTTTGCCTTCTGGAATGCCAATTATTTGGATGTTTGGATGTTTGATAGTATCTAGTACTTCTCATATATTATTCTCATCTTTTTGGCAATTTTCTCAGTCTTTGTGGTGTATTTTTCTAGGCCAGCAATTTTCTCTTCTATGTCTGAGATTCTATTTTCTGTAGATCTAGTCTACTTTTAATACTTTCAAGGGAGATTTGGACTTCCTGTATTATAGCTTTCATCTCTAACAGTTCCGTTTGATTCTTTTTTAAAGTGTGTAATTCCTATTTTAGATCTTGCAAGAATTTCCTTACCTCCTGGAACCCATCATCTCCTTTCTCCTTTTCTTCTGCAGGTCTCTTCTCTTCCATCTCTGTTAGCTTTGCCATTATGAATGTTCTAAATTCTTTGTCAGACATTTCCATTGAACTGCCTGTGGATGAAAAGGAGTTATTCTTTTCCCATGGAGGAGAGGTATTTTCTTGCTTTCCCATATTTCTTGTGATCCTGTAGTGATTTCTAGTCATCTGATGGATGGCATGTTTCTTCCTAATTCTTGAAGTTAAATCCTGAAATCACTAGTTCGCAGGAACCATGAGGAATCTTCTCCCGAAGGCCTGCCTCTCACCTCTCCTCCATATTGTATATCTTCTAATAAGCTAGATTTGCTTGAGGGGATACAGAGGGAAACACTATAAAATATTATTCCTTAGAGGACTTACTCTCTAGTCTGATCAAATAATTATAGGCAATGCAGGTCCAACAAAAGTCAGACTTTTTTTTTTTTTTTGAGCAGTTTTCGCTATAGGGTGCGTGCGCTCGCCAGACAAACAGAGAGAGACAGAGAGACAGAAAGCGAGAAATCAACCCACAGGGAGGATGGTCACGCCACAATCCCTTCTCCTCCATTCTCTCGGGATCTTGGGCATGCACGCACACGCGCCCGGCGTGTTTTAAGCCACCGGGTCTGGGACGTGAGCCGCGGTCGACTACGTGGGAGTCCAGCGACATAGCCATTAGGCTAACTGCTGGTTTCCAGACTTTTTTTTTTTTTAAGGCCCAGTTTCTTGGAGTTTTTAACCAGCTGATAAAAATTGTGACTCTTCTAGAAGGAGAGACTACTATACTCCTACATGTATTAGTGTATGGGGTTTTCTTCTTTTTTGAGGAATATCTCAAGGAACCCTACTTTTAGGAAAGTTGCCCTCCAGTATAGCCATTTCAGTTCTGTTTTCTCTGGAGTAAACAAGGACATTCATCACACTCACATTCCTGTGAACAAAGGATTGTTGGACTGCCTGGTGAAACTTTGTCCCATCTCTCTTTGGATCGGGGCCATTGAATGTACTCAGAAGCACCGGACCTCATTGAGGTCTCCAGTGTGAGACACATGGTGAGACTCAATTTTTACAAGCCCATCAATGAGCAAAGATCCTGGAACTCACAGTATGTGGTTGTGAGTTCAGAGGAGGAGGAGGAGAGAAATAGGACTGTAGTAGGATGGAAGTCAGGGGACTTTGGGAGCTGACTGGAGAGAGATCTATCAAGAACAACCCAATAACATCAAGAAACAAAATAAGAAATGTAAAATAATTTTCAGCCTGTTTGCCATACCTACAAGAGAAAAGAGCCTCTAGCAGAGTTCTTCTCTGTACCAGGTAACTGGTACAAAGTAAACACTCAGAGCAATGGTGTACTTGGTGGTAAGGACAGAAAGAAGGGGAGGAATGAGAAACAGTGAAGTGTTTTGGGTGAAAGAGCTTTAGAGGTAGGCTGAACATACATAGTTCATTCAGGCTGCTATAACAAAATGATCACAAACTAGATGCTTATAAACAACACACATTTACTTATCATGGTTCTGGAGGCTGGGGAGTCCAACATCTAGGTGCTGGCAGTTTTCATGTCTCATAAGGGCTTATATGTTTTTTGGTTCATACATAGCTATCCTTTCCCTGTGTACTTACGTGGTAAAAGTGGGGACTCGGCTCTCTGTGTCTTTTGCTCGTTTGTTTTTTATTTTTAGGGCTCATGCACTTACCAGAGAGACAAAGAGAGAAAGAGAGAGAGAGAGAGAGAGGAAAAGTGAGAAAGCACTCCCCTCCTCCATGGGGATTGACCATGCCACAATCCCTTCTCCTCCATTCTCCTCTTGGAGTTTTGGTGACATGCACACAAGTGTCCTGTGTGTTTTACAAGTCTCCAGGTCCAGGACTCAAATTGCACAATTGGCCATGTGTGATCCAGTGCCTTAACCTCCAAGGCACTGGCTGGTCCTTTGGGGTATCTTTTATAAGAGCACTAACCCCAATTATAAAGTTTCTGCCCTTTTGATTTAGTCACCTGCAAAAAGCCTTTTTTAATGCCATCAGCTTGGAGGTTCATATTTCAAAATGTAAATTTGGAAGGACATGATCATTCAGATCATAGAAACCTTGGCAAAACCACAGAGCAAAAGCCAAGTGATTGGCAGACTCATGGATTTAGGGAACATTTCAAACTGGGTTCTATAGACCCAGTATCCTGAAATATTTTTAAAATTTAGATATTAAAAAGCATGACAGCAGATAGGAGAGGATGACTATGCGTTAGAGTGTAGAGGCAGAATATGAGAGTTTGGATTATGGTTATGGTGAGAAAGGGGCAGGCAGTCACAGATGAGAGGAAGGGGCAGCTGTCTTCTAGGTTCTTCTTTCATCTCTACAGAAAGAAAGCCCTGAAATTCAGAGACCACTTTACCACTTAGATTGCACTCCTCAGTCACAGTGCACTAGAGACCCTGCTGGGCAGAGTGGACTAGGTGAGGATAAGAGAGGGTGTGGGGCAGAACACAGCGATGGGCTGGAAAAAAATCAACCAAGGTTGCTGGAAAGACTTTAAATGTTTTCTCAGTATTGTGTCAGTTAATCAGAGGAAGTGGAACAACCGCCACCTTCTGATCAGAGGCATATCTGCAGGAGGGGAGATGGTGTATGTGTCAACCTAGAGCTTAATCTGTGTAAGAGCCTTGGCTCTGAGGACAGTTCTATTAGTTAGGTTTAGAGAAAGAGATGGAGAAGAAGAAAGAGGAGAGCTGAATCAGAGAGAAGCATACAGAGAGAATATAAAAGGGAGTTTTCAAATACAAGAGAAAGTGAAACTGGAGTGAAACCACCCACCCAAATGGTAGAAGGCAAACTTTTCGCCCCACTGCAGGAAACGGCTCATCTTACTCAGGCACCTGTCCTTGCCACAACCACCCTCCTCCTACAGCTTTTCTTGCCTACCTTAGAAGGCAGGAGCAAATGAAAATGCAGATGTGAATCAGACTTAAATCAGAAAGTAGTCTATAATTTTTGCTATATTCACATTGAACTTGTTTCTTCTGATTTAGGTATGGTGAAGTGGTGAGATGTACAACAGCCTGTCCTTTAGTATTTTCTTTGCTTCTTTAAGGATTTTTAGATTCCTTAACTGTACTACAATGAGATGAAAGTAAATAATGTATGAAGTCATTTCCAGTATACTATTCAATGTTTGTTATTATTTTAATTACCACTTATTGAGTAAATACTCTGTGAAAAACAATGAATACATCCTAATACTAATCCTAATCCTCAACACAATCTAGGAAGTGCATATTGCAATTGGTAGGTGAAATAAATGAAATGTTTGTCTTGCTTACTTTTTCAGTCCTGCAAACTTCTGAGCTCAAAAATGAGCCCTTGGGGACCAGCAGTTAGCGTAATGGCTATGTCGCTGGACTCCCACCTAGTCGACCACGGTTTGCGTCCCGGACCTGGTGGCTTTAAATTCACGCCGGGTGCGTGTGCGTGCATGCCCAAGACCCCGAGAAGAGAATGGAGGAGAAGGGATTGCACCGTGACCATCCCCCCGGGGGGGTGATTTCTCGCTTTCTGTCTCTATGTCTCTCTCCTCTGTCTGTCTGGCGAGCGCCCGCGCCCCATACCGAAAAAAAACTCTCAAAAAAAAAAAAAAAAAAAGAACCCTCAACCTGATATACTCCATACTACCACTAGGTGGCAGCCTACATCCAGTCTCTAAATTTGTAGTTATATGTGTGAGAACCAGGGATTAGCCTAAGGGCAGAATGGTTGGCCTAACCCCAAATGAAGAAATAACCTAGTTATGGAGCATCAAGACAACCACATTTTGTCTAATTTGTATTATAAAAGGCTGGATAAATTTAAAAGTTAAATGGGAAGTTGAGGGTTTCCTTCTCTAAATATTTCATTTTTAGTTACATATGTTGAGGGTTGAATAGAATTTTAAAAGGTTGGGGGGATTAAAGAGGCTGTGCTAGCAGAGAGATCTGAGTGAGTATAATTACCAAGATGGGACAGTATAGAGTATGTTTGGGAAAAATCAAGTAGCTCAAGGTGGCTATGCCAGGATTTGTATGATACGAATATTAAAAAGAATGAGTGGAGCTTAAGATAGCTAACTGAAGTTGAGGTCAGAACAAAGAAATTCTTAAATGTCATATTTTAGGGTTTGAACTTTGTTTTAACTTTTAAGATTTTCTTATGAAATAATTTCAAACTTACAGGAACGTTGTAGTAAGGGTAAAGAGAACTTGTGTATATCTGTCAGTCAGATTCACTATTGTTAATATTTTGCTTTATTATACTGTCTCCTTTTTTTCTAACCTTTTGAGAATCAGTTTTCGATATTATGCTCTTTAACCCTTTCCTAAAAACAAGGACAATGATTCTTATAAGTACAGTCTAACTATCAAAGTCAATGCTTACTACCTACCTGCCTCCTTTCTAGTTGTTTAACTGTGTATACTCTCATTTAGGTCTCACAGCCACTCTTTGAGGCAGGCATTATTATCCCAATGATACATATGAAGGAACTGAGGTCCAACAGTCTCAGTGGAAGGCTAGGATTTAAGTCATGATCGCTCTCATTCTGAAACCTGCATCATTTCTGCTGCCTTTTTTTTTTTTAATTATTTTAATTTTATTCATTCATTCATTTTAATTTGACCAGAGAGACACAGAGAAAGAGAGAGGGGAAAGTGAGAAAGGAAGTCACCAGGTACAGGATTTGAACCGTAATTGGCCATGTGGGAGTATCCAGCACCTTAACCACCATGCCACCTGCTGTCCCCTTTTCTGCTGCTTTTTAACTCCCTGATTGCAATGACAATATTAAGAGCAATCCTGTCATCAGCTTGTGACTATCATAACCAGCTTTTTAATAGAAAAGTTCCTCACATTTTCACAACCACCTGTGGGAAATAATAGAGCAGATGCCATCAGTGTCATTTGATAGATGAAGATAACTGCCCAGAGACCAGCAGTTGGCATATGTTGCTGGACTCCCATGCAGTTGACCACAGTTTGAGTCCTGGACCTGGTGGCTTAAACTCACGCCAGGCACATGTGCGTGCGTGCCCAAGATTCCAAGAGGAGAATGGAGGAGAAAGGATTGCAGCATGGTCATCTCCCCAGGAGGTGATTTCTTGCTTTCTGTCTCTCTGTCTCTGTCTTTCTGGCGAGCACACGCACCCTATAGCAAAAACCTCTCAAAAAAAAAAAAAAAAATAGATAATTGCCCACATGGTTAGTGAGAGAACAAAGACTTTTGACTTTCTGTCAAAGGATCTTTCTGATTTCTGTAAAGTGTCTTCTTTGAGGAAGTGGGAGAAGATTTGGGGGAATGAGAGAGAAGAGACAGGGAGTAGAGGACGTCAAGGCTGAGGAGAGCTACACGCAGGCTATGGAGCTGCCCAACTACGCCCCCAGGGTTCAGCATGGAGAATACATCTGTGTCCCTTGGGATTCCTCTTGGTAGAGCCCAGGAGATTGGCAGGGCCCCTAGAGAAGGCTTACTCCTGGGTCAGGGCAGATGCTGAGCAGCTGAGTAAGGAGGCCCAGGTGGGTAGGGTGGGGCATCTCCTCCCTGAGAGCACAGCCTCCCTCCCTTCCTTTTTAGGGGAAATCTATCTTTTCTCCCCTCTTACCCACAGTAGCTCTCAAGACCTGGAGAGAGGTCTTTGTCTAAGGAAACAAAGAGCCAAAGGATTAACAGAATCTCAAGGTATGAAGGAAAGGGAGAAAAGTATTTTCTCTGTAGTTTGTCTGCTTTTTCTTATAAGACAGGAGGCATGAGGGTAGGGCAGAGGATGATTTTGTAGGTTTTTGTAGGGGAGCGGAAAGGTTAAAAGCTGCAGGGAAAGTTAACTCTGAGGGTAAAGAAAAAGGTCCCCACTGTATCTTTCTATAGGTCTTCCAGCTCTCCAAAATAATGGGCAGACATGTGAGGGACTGGCCTAGGCTTGACACAGAGATTTCTATGGATTTTGAGGGTTTCTGTCACTTCATAGGGTAGATAAATCATGGATACAAAGGGAAGAATGTGATACACCAGAAGAATCAGTGTGTTTCTTTTCTTTTTTTTTGGAGAGGTTTTTGCTATAGGGTGTGTGTGCTCGCCAGACAGACAGAGAAAGACAGGGAGATAGAAAGCCATAAATCACCCCCTAGAGGGGATGGCCATGCCGCAATCCCTTCTCCTCCATTCTCCTCTCGGGATCTTGGGCACGCATGCGCCTGGCATGAGTTTAAGCCACCGGTTCTGGGACTTGAACCACAGTCAATTACATGGAAGTCTAGAGTCATAGCCATTACACTAACTGCTGGTCCCAAGAATCAGTGTGATTCTTGGGGAAGCAATGGTAAGAGAAAGGGCTATCTGGATGTGAATCCCCACTTAATCATTGAGCAGCTAGTGGGTTGTCGGGAATGTCATGATGCATTTCTGCATAGAACAATACACCATGACTTCCTCGATGACCTAATATTTGGGTTTGGATGAGCTACACAGCCTTGAAACCTCAGTGTTCTCCAACAACATGGGCAATAACTGTGCCTGTATCAAAGAGAGGTGCAAGTGAAATGAGGACGGATGTAAAACTTAGTTCCGTCGCCCAGTGTATAGTAAGTGAGCAAGTACTAAACTGCCATTATTGCTATTCTTATTTATAGTGAAGAAAGCATTGGGTTGAGGATAAGAAAACTGTGTTCCTGTCTAGATACACAGCTCTTTCTCTGACAAACAGTATCTTCTCCCCTCTCCCTCCTTCCCCTCTGGAAGAATATTGTGAGGCAGAATATTGTGAGGGCCAAGTGCTATTGCCAGTTCTGATACTAACGCACATTTTGAACAAATGCGAATTACTTTATTACTCTGAGCCTTCGTTTCTTCACAAATAAATGGAGAACATAATACCTATTTCAGTTGCTGATTAATATCATAGTGTTTAGAATTAGACCCACTTCTCTGAGAAAACACCAAATGGCAGATGACACCAGTGAGGGTCTGGGGGCCCTGGAGCCCTGGGATAGGAGGTCGTGGAGGCTTCTGCAGAGTGTTCAACAGCTGACCCCAGGGTCCAGATCACAGCTGTGGTCCGAATTGGGGCTGAGGCCGTGGAAATCATGGAGGCAAGGCAGAGGACAAGGAATGGATTCTGGTCACCACGCTGTACCACCTGGTCGAAGACATGAAGTTGGAGGAGATTTATCTCTTCTCCCATCCCAATAGGAGTCTGGGATTCTTAACTCTTCCTTAGAGGCATCTCTCAAGGATGAGGTTTTGAAGAGTCTACCTGTGCAAAAGCAGACTAATGCTGGCCAGCAGACCAGGTTCAAGGCATTTGTTGGCTTTGGGGACTATAATCGCCATGCTGTTTTGGGTAAAAAGTGATCCAAGGAGGTAGCCACCACTGTCCAAGGTGCCATCATCCTGTCCAAATGCTTCCTCATCCCTGTGCAGAGATTCTACTGGAGCAACAAGATCAGTAAGCCCCATACTGCCCCTTGCAAGGCGACTGGCCACTGTGGCTCTGTGCTGGTGCACCTCATTTTTGCCCCCAAAGCCACTGGTATCTTCTTGGCCCTTTTGCCCTAGAAGCTGCTGCTGATGGCTGGCATTGATGACTGCTACACCTTAGCCAGGGCTGTGCTGCCACCCTGTGCAACTTCGCCAAGGCCAAATTTGATGCTGTCTCCAAGATCTACAGTTATTTTATCCCAGACCTCTGAAAAGAGACATGTTCACCAAGTCTCCGTATCAAAAATTCACTGACATCTCATTAAGAAAAACACCAGAGTCTTGGCTCAGAGGACTTAGGTTTCAGCTATGGACACAACATAGGTTTTTTTTATTTGTCTTTGCCATAGGGCACATGGGTTCACTATAGACACAGAAACAGTGAGAGGGAAAGTGAGAAATCACCCCCAGGGGGCTGGCCATTTTATAATCTTTTCACCATTTTCCTCCCACAACATAGGGACCACTTCTCTGAGAAAACACCAAGATAAATAAAGTGGGGACCAGTAGATGGCATAATGGTTACGTCACTGGACTCCCACATAGTCGACTGCAGTTCAAGTCTCCCAATGGCATGTGTGTGTGTGTGCCCAAAATCCTAAGGGGAGAAAGGAAGAGAAGGGATTGCAGCATGGCCATCTTCACTGGGAGGTGATTTCTCACTTTCTGTCTCTTTCTGTCTCTCTGGCAAGCACACATACCCGATAGCAAAAATCTCTCTCTAAAAAATTAATAGGAATTATATTACCTAACAACTTGGTTGAGCTTTGGAGGACCTACTTAACACTGTAAACTGCTTAACCCTGAGCTTAGAACAAAGTGAAGTAAATTAGTAGTGGTAATTTTTCTGTTTGGATGAAAACATCTAAGGAGTACTCTTTTAATCATATTCCCTCTGCCCCAAACAAAAAGGCTTTAATGAATGAGCAAATTTTAAATCCTTATTCTGTTTTCTCCATTTAGATTGATCCACTGAAAAACTATTTTAGAATATTTGTCCCAAATTCAGCCATAACCTGCTTCAAAACCCTTATCCTTCCCCTCCAGGGGATCGCCATCCATCAACTTTCACATTTGCCATTGTTATGCAGAGTAGACTAGCCCCTGGCTACAAATCCCTGATACACACCAACACAACACACACACATACACTCAGAGAACGCACACAAAATATTTCAAAAGCCAAATTAAAGTCATCGTCCATCCACTGCCAGAAGCCCTTTTCCTTTTCCCTTCTCCCAAGGGAATCCTCACCCTCCTTTGACATCACCCTCCTCCCCCATTCCATCTTCCAACACAGACACACACCGGTCACCATCCCACTTTTCCTCCCCTTCTCTATTGCTCCATAATTATATTCTCCGCCTCCCAGTGTCATGCTAATACAAGCTCCTGGCACAGCTGCCCAGATTAAATTAGAGCCCAAACCAGCAGGCCGACTAATTATATTTTCTGGATTGAAATTGTCTTCCCTCACCTTTGGGGTACTGGGCCCATAAAGAGTAAATGAGCACTGCCAATATTTGCTGAGGATATTTGACTCTTCTTGCCCGGGTGGTTTTGTCCTCTCTAACTAATCTGGGCCCCTTGAATTAGATTAAACTAGAAAGAGAGAAGAGAGTCTTACTCAAAGGACTGTCCACAATCCTATCCATTTTCCTGCCAGTCAGCTCAGCTGAGTCTAACCACCACCAAGCCAAGAAAAGGGAAAGGGATGAAACTCTGCCTCAAAAATGAAATTGACTACCACTTTTGTGGGTCTTTCAGTTCTTCACAACCCCAAAGTCTTTCTTCTAAATAGTCATTGCCACTTATCCTACAATAATTAGTGCTGAATTCTTTTACTTGTGTCTCATTTGGAAAAGGATGGTAATCCACTCACAGAACAAGTTTTCAGAGCCTATCCCCCATTTTTCATTTTTCCTATTCATGGCTGGAACATAATAATTAAGTTTCAATTTAAGGAGGCCAGCAGGTGGTTTGGTGGTTAGGATGCCAGACTCCCACATGGCCAGCCACATTGAAGTCCTAAACCCAGTGGCTTGAAAATCACGCTGGGCATGTGTGCATACATGCCAAAAATTCTGAGAGAAGAGTGGAGAAGTGATAGTGAGATAGCCATCCCCTCTAGGGGATGATTTCTCACTTTCCCTATCGCTGCCTCTGTCTCTCTCTCCAGCTAGTGCATATGTCCTATGGCAAAAACATCTAAAAAAAGTTTCAATTTCCTAGACACAAATTTTTTCATTTCTTTACTCCACATTTGCTGTACATTTATTATATACCAAATAATGAAAGGAGTGTTAAACAATTAAAGACTAATTCTTCCTTTCAAGAAGATCAGGGCTCACGATGGGGCTAAATATGTGTAGATATGTAGAAATCAAGAAATCTGTGCAGGATGCAGCCTGGGCATGAAAGGGTTCGGGTTGGAATCCAAAAAGGTATTATGAAAATGTGACCCTGGAGTAGTCTTAAAAAATTGTCCAGAAGACCAATAAAGTGAGGACAGGAATTTTGGGTAGAGAAATGAAAGATATGGGGGCAAAAAAAGGCATAGCAATTTTATGATCTATAAACATAAAAGATAAGACAGAGGAAGTAGCCAGAGATAAGTCTTGAACAGTCGAGGAATGTTCTACTTCTGGAGTTCTCTGGGCCCCAAATGTACGTCTTCTTAGCTGAAGAAGAACAGATCTGCTCCTAGAAGATCTAGGCTGCCCTAGTTAGAGTCCTTTCTTTTGTTATCAACTTTGCCTCCTCAAATTTGCCTGCAATAATCTCTCCTGCAAATAATGGTCTCATTTTTGTATGGGTATTTCCTTTAGAGGTACTTTTCAGGAAAAAAACTAAGATTTCGAAAGCATTGAAGAAAAAAAATTCTGGTAGTAGAATTGCTAAAAAACAGAACAAAACCTCTGACAGGCTCTCTGATGTTCTCCTATATGGTCAACAACCTCTGTATCTTCATTCATTCATTTGCTCATTCAACACGTATTTTTTCAGCATTATATTAAGCACTATTCTATATCAAGGGTTATTTCACCATTTGAAAGACAACCCAGGGTAGATGAATAGGAGAGTCCTTCTTGTTGAAGAACTCGGTCTAAAGGAAGAGAAACTAATACATAGACAATAAAAAAGAGGTGGCAATGAGAGGACAGAGTGGGACACTGCATTAATTCCCTAGGGCTGCCATGACAATATACTGAAAACTGAGTGGTTTATTCATTGTAAACTAGAAGTCCAAAATCAAGGTGTCGGCTGGCAATCTTTGGCATTTCTTACTGCAGATGCATTACTCCAATCCTCCACTTCATGTAGCTTTTCTTTCTGTCTTCACATAATGACACTAGTCATTTTAGAAGAAGGTCCATCCACTATAGGGTAATCCCATTTTGATTGAACTAAATGCATCCCAATGCCCTATTTTTTTTAATAAGTGCATATATATTGTAAGTTACTAAGGGATAAGATTTAGATGTGTGTGTGTGTGTGTGTGTGTGTGTGTGTGTGTATGTGTTGAAGGAGCACAGTTCAATTCATAGAAAGTACCTAATTTTTCCTTATGTATCCAGAAAGCTCAAGGTATACTAAGGTAGAAGTGATTGAACTAAATTTAATCCTAGAATATCAAATAATAATTAGCTAATGGGGTAATGTGGTAGAAGATGCTCCTATGGAAGAAAAGGAATAGGAAGAGGCACAAAGACACAGAAAGGGTGTGAATAGACCAGGGAAGTATAAACAATTTCCTGTAGCTATAAATATTCAAAACCAAAGTGCTAAAGGATGGGATGTGAGAAGTGTGCTTGGATCAGATAGTGACGAGCTCTGTGGTTACTTTATCTTTGTGTCAGCGGAGACCGTATCTTACAGACTTATGACTTACTGCCCTGACTTCCACAGAAAAATATGGGCCTGAGCAGTTAATAAGTGTGATATGAGAAAGGGGAAGTAGGGGCTAGCACTGCCCTCTGTGACTGAAACCTCTCCCTTTGCTTCCCACCCACTTAAAGCAGGCATCGGCATTAACTCTGGACTTCTTTTTAGACATCTCTGGAAATCTCTATAGGAAGGGATTAATCATCCACATATTTCCAGCTTTCAGCACAACAATTGGTACAGTGTGCATGCTGGATATAGATCAGTCAAATGAATGAATAGATTGCAAAGTACATTTAGAGCAGCTAGACTCTGAGTATGCCCTGTTGACCACATAAATCACCTAGGCTCATGCCATTTTCCCATCCTGGGGCTACTTCACTTCTCTCTGCTTAGCTGTTTTTCAGATTGTTTCAGGGAAAGTCTTACAAGTAATAAGGAAAGACTCGCAGAATAACCCTTGAATAATCTGGATTTACTGTAAGGTTACGTGGGAAAGTGCAGGAGCATGAGAGCACATGGCAACAGAAGCCCGACTAGTCTGAGTCCTAGGGATGTCAGAACCATGATGGAGAGAGCGAGAACGCTATAAACAAGGAGACAGCTAGAACTTTCCTAATTCATTTTCTGTGTATACCTAATGTCTGTTCTTCCCAAGAGAGGGTCTGGTAAGTTTTTCTCTTCAACATCGCAAAAGAAGTGTTCCTGTTTGGGAGAACTTTTCTCTAGATCCCTTCCATAAAGATTGATTTCCACATATAGCCTGTATGGATCTGCTCTGACACTTGGTCCAATCAGTTCCACTGTTGGTTTTCAATTTCTACATAAAGACTAAGCTTTAACTTTAGGGAGAATGAATCACTATTTTCATGAAGAGACAGAGGGCTAAGAAGTTACTTATTTTTAAGATTCTTCTTCACAAGAAACCATTAATTGTTTCAGAGGAGGTGATCTAGTTCTGAAAATCTCGTAGACCTTGAAGACCGCCATTTCCTAGGCACACGCCAAGTATGAGTTTATTCCTACTTTATATGCTGGCTATGAAACCTTTTCTTACTCGCTTATCTATTTCTATAACGCAATCTGAGTATAAAAAGGACTGTGAACTTTGAAATCAGATAAACAAGTGTAAGAGTTCTGCCAGGTATTTAAAAAGTGTACAAGTTGGGTATTATTGTTCTTACTTTTTTTGTGATAGCATGGCAGTGGAGAGAGAGAGAGAGAGAGAGAGAGAGAGAGAGAGAGAGAGAGAGAGAGAGAGAGAGACAGGAGAGCTCACCCAACAGGATGTTGTTATGGCGTGATGTCCTTACCTTAGCCTTCCAGCTCCACACGATCCCAGGAACCAGCATGCACAGCCAGAGTGTCCTCAGGTCCACTCAGGGATCAGAAACTGTGGATGGTCTTGTTGCTTCTAGCACTGCAGTTGAGCATGCCATGGACAGGTCTGCCTAGACTGGACCCGTACTAGGCTATTAATGTTCTTAGTTCCTTAGTGTTCTTATATGTCAAACACACAATAATGTTTCTTCAAAATTGATATCAACTATTAAATTGAAAAATGGTATAAATTACTCAAGACATGCCACATTTCCTCCTCAATTCCTCAAGAGCAAAGATAATTTATCAAAGTTTTTTTGTAATCATTTTCTTAGGTCTTGTTTCAGAGTATGAATAAATAAGCAAGCACACACAGCTTGTTTACTTATGGACTAAAAGCAGCTTGAATATATTTTCACAAAGAAAATAATGCCTTATAATGTGATAATTACCTGCTTTTTAAAAAGAATTATTTATTAAATTTTATTTATTATTATTATTATTATTATTATTATTATTTTAATTTATTATAAGGCATGTGTGCTTACCAGAGAGAGAAAAGTGAGAAACCAAACCACCAGGTCCAGGACTCGAACTGAAGTTGGCCGTATGGGAGTCCAGCTCTTTAACCACCATGCCACCTGCTGGCTCCAAGATACCCTGTTTTAGATTCCTGATCCAACCTAAAGATCAGATGTGGTGATATGCTCTTGCAGTCCCAGTGACTCAGCAGGGAATATTGTAAGCATTAGAAGATGATGCAGGACAATTGCAACAGTGAAAGCCTGTCTTAAAAATAAATAAGTAAAAGTAAAATAAATTTTCAACTTAAGAAGGGCTTGTACTCTGTAGAAGAAACAAACAAACAGCATTAATTGTGATGACCTAGTACGCAAGTGATATGATAAAAATAAGTGTTTTTTTCATTTCCTGGGAAGACAAGATTGTTTCAGCCTGGGAAGAAAAGTCATTGAGGAGGTGACGTGAACAACAACAAAAAGAATAGGACTTTTAACAAATAGAGAATGATAATTATTTGTAGAGAAGCAAAATAGTCTATTCTGAATGTAATTTAGATATAAATACGATTTGCAAGAGATGAGTGAGAGAACACATGGATATCCAGGTTAAAAGCATTTCTGGCTGAAAAACAGTGAAAAACACCTTGAGACAGAACCAGGATTGTTTTTTCTTTTTCTTTCTTTCCTCTTTTTTTTTTTTTTTTCCCTTTATTTTTCTTTCTCAGATCAATCACATTCATTTTACATAAAGTTCTCATCATGATGTGTACAGTATACATACATGTATCAGTTTTCAACAGAGAACCCTACATTTTCTGGTGACAAATGACTCCTCCCTTCCCCCCTACGCCCACCCTCCACCTCCCGTTCCCGACTACCCACTCCCCTCCCTTACAGCCTCTGGTGTCCAGATTTGTCCTTTCCGCTATCATATCATCAGATCTTTTTCCCTCTGCCAGAGTGCTGATATTATTATTATTATTATCATTATTTTTTTTCATTGCACGTCTTTACAGTGTACAGAATGGTTTTTTCCAGCATGAGTGCAGTTCACACTAGACAAGACAGTGATACCATCACATACATCATCATCTACAGACCACCCCTCATCCCTGTGTCCATCAAACGTGATGATCATTCCCTGAACTGCCCTCCATCACTCATTCTCATTACCTCTCCCATACTGTCTCCAGCATCCGCAGTTGCCATCCCTGTGACCATACCCTCCAGATCTTTCACCCCTTTTTTTTCTTATTCTATTATGAGCTCATAGAGTTTTCCACAATAGGAAACATAGATTCTGTTCAGGGTTGGGTCAAGGGTGGGTCTCGTGCAGTTCCGCAGTTGTAGGTGAGTCTCTGTGGAATACGGTTCTAGGAGTGCAGTTCTGGTAGGCAGAGATGGTTATCAGTTGATGCGACAGGGCCTCTATCCTGTGATTACCGAGAATGGTGTTGTGGGGATCTGCAGTGTGAGTCATCCTCGAGAATCTGGCTTCCGCAAGAATGGAAGAGTAGTTCTTGTTTTCCCTGAGGTAATGCAGGGCTGGTAACCATCATCTTCTCATTGCCCGTAGGCAGCGAAAATCCTCCTATACAATATATTTCTCAATTGGTTTAAGACATCTAAAGATTCTTTCTGTTGCTTATATTTGCAAGATCTTAATCCTTGTTTTCGGCTTCAGTTTGCCGCTCGTGACCGGCGGCCACATGCTGGTCCGGCGGTCGCGTGCTGGGTCATTGGCCACGCCCGGGTGCCTGCTTGGTAGCCACGCGCATGCCAGGCATGCCAGGCGGTCATGCGCAGGCCCGGCGGCCACGCGCATGTGCAGGCCCAGTGGCCACGTCCGGGTGTAGGCCTGGCGGCTCCGCGTGGGCGCAGGCCCAGCGGCGCGCAGGCCCGGCAGCCACACGCATGCCCGGCGGCTGCGCACGGGTGCAGGTCCAGCGGCCACGCGCAGGCCTGGCGGCTACGCGCAGGCCCGGCGGCCGCATACATGCCCGGCGGCCACACACGGGTACAGGCCCTGTGGCCACCTGCAGGCGCAGGCCCGGCGGCCACGCTCAGGCTTGGCGGCCACTCGCAGACCCGGTGGCCACACACAGGCGCAAGCCCTGCGGCCGTGTGCAGGACCAGCGGCGACTCGCAGGCCCGGGAGCCACACGCAGGCCCGGTGGCCATACGGCCCGGCGACCATGCTCCGGCCTGGCAGCCGTGCGTAGGTGCAGGTCTGTCGGCCACTCACGGGAGCAGGCCCGATAGCCGGGAGCAGGCCTGGCGGCCTCGCGTAGGCGCAAGCCCGGCAGCCACAGTCAGACCCGGCGACCACTCGCAAGTCCAGGGGCCACGCGTGCGCCCAGCAGCCACCCGCAGGCCCGGCGGCCATACGGCCCGGCGACCACGCTCCGGCCTGGCAGCCGTGCGTAGGTGCAGGTCTGACAGCCACTCACAGGAGCAGGCCCGATGGCCGGGAGCAGGCCCGGCGGCCCCGCGTAGGTGCAAGCCCGGCAGCCACAGTCAGACCCGGCGGCCACTCGCAAGTCCAGGGGTTACCGTGCGCCCAGCGGCCACCCCCAGGCCTGGCGGCCCCGCGCCGGTCCAGCAGCCATGCGCATGCCCAACGGCCACACGCCAGCCCCGAGCGCGCGAATTCGCCCAGGAGCCCTCGCCATCTCCCATTCACCCGCCCAGTCAGAGACAGAAAGGACGGCGACCTCGGCCTTCTGGCGCCACCAGCCCATGTCGGCGCCGAGCGCAGGACACACCCTGCGCCAGAGAGGCAGCGGGGGCCGGGCTGACTGGGCCCCCACACACAGAGAGTAGAGGGGAGTCCCCCCACCCCCGGGCGCCCCCAGTCGGGGGTGGCACGCCGCGGCCGCCTCAGCCGCCGCAGTCGCTTTTTTTTTTTTTTTGAGAGGTTTTCGCTATAGGGTGTGTGCACTCACCAGACAGACAGACAGAGACATAGAGACAGAAAGTGGGAAATCACCCCCCAGGGGGGATGGTCACGCCGCAATCCCTTCTCCTCCATTCTCCTCTCGGGATCTTGGGCACACACGCACACGCGCCCGGTGTGAGTTTTAAGCCACCGGGTCCGGGACGCGAACTGCAGTTGACTACGTGGGAGTCCAGCGACATAGCCATTAAGCTAACTGCTGGTTTCCCCTCCTTTTTTTTAAGAAAGTTTTTTTATGCTATAGGACATGCCTGCTTGCCAGAGAGACAGAGAGACAGAAAGCAAGAAATTACCCCCCAGGGGGATGACCATGCTGCCATTCCTTTTCCTCCATTCTCTTCTCAGAATTTTGAGCATGCATGCACACGCGTCCAGCATGAACTCCCAGCTTCTCAGTCCAGCACTTGAACCGCGGTTGGTTGTTTGGGAGTTCAGTGATGTAACCATTATGCCATCTACTGATCCCAGAACCAGAAATTTTAAGGAACAAAAAAGAATCCAGTCATCCTGATGTAGGGTATGAAAGACAAAGAGAGTCCAAGATCATGTCAGAGAAAGGAGAGAAGGATAGATTGTGTAGAATCTGTTAAGTCATTGTAGGGATCTTGGCTTTTAATCTGAATAAAATGCAAAATCATTTGAAGTTTTTAATGCAAAAAGGAGACATAGACATCATTCTCACCGTGCTCTTGAGAATAGACTGAAAGGATCAAGAATGGAAGGAGGCAGACAAATCAGAGGCTATGACAATATTCCAGGTGAGAAATGATGATGGCTCAGACAAAAGTGGTAGCAAAATTAAGGAGATTCTTCATTTTTTAAAAGAGATTTTTGCTCTAGGGCATGTGTGCTCCTGAGCAGGGGAGAGTGAAAGAGAGAGAAGAGAGAGAGAGAGAGAGAGAGAGAGAGAGACACCAAGCGAAAGAGAGGAGAGAGAGAAAGTGAGAAATCACCTCCTGGGGAGATGGTCACGCCATCCCTTCTCCATTATCCTCTTGGGATCTTGGGCATGCACACACATGCACCTGGCATGAGTTTTAAGCCGCTGGGTTTAGCACTTGAACCATGATCAACTAGGTCAACTACATGGGAGTCCGGCGACGTGACCATTATGCCATCAGCCGGTCCCTCTTAATTTTTGTTTTTAATAGGAATTTTTATGCATTTTAATGTTACATTGAATTTTAGTACTTTTTCAATCTAAGAAAGAAAGAAAGAAAGAAAGAAAGAAAGAAAGAAAGAAAGAAAGAAAGAAAGAAAGAAAGAAACTGAGACATGGTCATGAGTTCAGGATTAATTATATTACCCTTTGCCTTGCTATAATATATTTGTGGTTTTATAATAGAAATAACTCAGGGACATGGAATTCAAGCTAATTTGTGTAACTGTCACATGAAAGAAAGCATTAAATGCATTACTGAAATAAGTATTTCTATTTAATATCAGAATCTCAAAACAACTTTAGATCCTGTCCTTTAAGAAAAAAAAACAAAACACTTAGTTTGGGATTGGCAGGTGGTGTGGTTGTTAAAAGTGCTGGATTTCCACATGGCCGACCATGGTTCAATTCCTGGACCTGGTGGCTTGCTTTCTCACTTTCTCTCTCCCTCTCTCTCTCGTCAAATTGAAATAAATTAATGAATAAATAAAATTAAATAACTAATTCTAAAAAAAAGTTTAGTTAAACAAAAGCTGCTAAATAACCTTTTTGAAAGGCTTAAACACAATTGATATAAAAAATGCTTTCCTTCTAATCTCAAGTGGAATAAGTGAGGAGGGGAGAAAGGCAGAAAATTTTTTAGCAGCATACTAAATCCATCAACTTTGAGCTGTAATGTCCATTATCAACCCCATTAAAAAGAATTGGGCAAATATTCAAAGTTACCCACTTCAGAAACCAAAAGACAATAATTTTAGGGTTATAGAAGGTAAAATATTTTTGGAACCCTTCAAAAACTTTTAACCATAAACTAGAGGAAACATCTTTTCATTGTAAGAAAGAAACACATCAGAAAGTAAAATACATTTAAACTAAACAGATATTTTAAAATTATTTTTGAATTTAAACAAAAAAATATACTGATGGATTGAAAGTGTAAGAGAAAGAAAGCACTAAGGAATGACCTCATATTCCTAGCCTGAGCAACTGGAGAAAAGCTGCCAATAGTAACTAGATGAGGAAGCTTGGAGGAGGAGCGGATCTGAGGGAAGATCAGGAACTCAGCTTCAAGTTGGCAGTTAGATCATGGGCTTGTGTCTAAAGTATGGTCTGGGCTAAAAATAAATAGTTGGGATTTTGCAAAGATGCCTTTAGAGAATAACCATGCAGAGTTAGCTGCCGGTGATTTATATTAATAGAGTTAAAGTGGAGTTAGAAATGTAAATTATAGAAGAAAGAAAAATACAATTGTCATTTCAAAATCTGTGATTTAAGTCATCCTGTTGCATTTCTTTTAAAATGGTCTTAATGGTCTCTGTGCCTCAATGGTGTATGGAATGTATTTTTTTGGTTGGTTGTTTTGTTTTTTAGAGAGAGATTTTGCTGTAAGGTGCATGCTCTCCCAGAGAGACAGAAAGTGAGAAATCATTAACCCCCTGGGGGTGGGAGTGGCCATGCCGCAATCCCTTCTCCATTCTCCTCTTGGGATTTTGGGCACATACACACACATGCCCAGCATCAGTTTTAAGCATCCAGTTCCAGGACTTGAACTGTGGGACTATGTGGGAGTCCAATGACATAGCCATTATGGCATCTGTTGATCTCGGTGTGTGGAATGTATCTTAAGACACCTGCAGAGAATTCATTAGAATTATATGTTTGACAATTTATTTTAAAATGGTAAAATGTAACTTTTTACTATAAAAATAAAATAAAAATCACCTATAACCTACTGTGTAAGTGATAACTGTTAAGGCTATTGTGTTCTTTTCTGCCTTAAAAACAATTCAAATGTGTCTTTCTAAAAAAATTGTACAAAAGTAACTTGATAAGACAAAGCCGAATTTCTTGCTTGCTACTGCAAGAGAGGGTCTTTTTATTATTATTATTTCAGAGAGAGGGGAGTCAAGATATTTACAAGGTTTGCAGGTATAATTTGACATGGATTTTTCAATGTGATGCATGAGTAGTACTGAGTAAGGGTAATAATTTAATGGTTTATGATTGGAAGAGAAAGCAAGGTAAGAATTGTGAGGTGAGAAGTTTGAAGAGTCTTGGATGATGTTCATTTAAATCTTTGTGTGCACGTGTGGTAAATTACTGAAATAAAGTTAGTTAGGACATATTTTTCTGCTGAGCAAGAGCTTTCTGGAATAGAGAAGTCATGTTAATGTAGTTAGAAAGCTGTATGGGTTTGTAAAGTCTCAATTTTTAGTTCATGTTGTAAGTGGTTATGATCCCATTATATTTGTAAGTTTTTAAAGATTTTTTTTTTTTTTTTTTTTTTTTTTTACCATAGAGTGTGTGCACTCACCAGTGAGAGACAGGGAGAGACAGTGAGAGGGAAAGTGAGAAATCACCACCCTTCCCCCAAGAGGTGGGTGGCCAATGCTGTAGTCCCTTCTCCTCCATTTTCCTCTCAAAATTTTGAGCATGCACACACACGGGCCCAGCATGATTTTCAAGCCTTCGCGTCTAGGACTCTCACTGCAGTCAGGCATATGCGAGTCCAGTGCCTTAACCAGTATGCAACCTGTTGGCCCCTTCATGCATAATTTTTAATATTGTGTTCTTTTTTATTTACCTTATGCCATTTTTTTCATGTAGCATAGTTGTACTGTAAACACTATGGGTAAAAGCTGAGCTAATGACTATACTGAGCCCATTTCCATTGCTTCCTATTTTAACTTAAATAAATAATGCAGAGATACATTTACTTTTACACATGGATAATGTTGATTATAAGATTTTATTTTTTTTAGCTAGAAGCATGTGGTAATAACTGTATTTAAGGCATGATGAGTATTTTATTATTTCTTCTTATTTGCAGAATAATCAGACTTTCCCCCAAACGGAGGAAAAATAAATATAAGGCAGACATTTAAAGCTCTTTGAAAGCATGATTTGCTCTCCTCTATGCCTCCAAATAGCTAGACTCATAATAGCTAGCTCTATTATGCCATACCTGTCCTATAAAAGGTCATTAAACTATTATCCAGTCAAACATGATAGAACAAGCAAATCTGTTAACTTTGCCCAACTCTCATAACTGTCCACACCATAAACAAAACCTAAGTTTTTCAACTTAAACAAACTGCACATTTACTTATACAAGGTATATAAAATAGGTTACTTTGAAGCTTTAGGGAAGAAAGCATATAAATGCCCAGTCTGCAATTGGTGCTGAGTTCACGAGAATACAGTCCAAAGCTGCACCTGTCTCAAAGCGCAGCTGGAATTCCGTTTCCTCCTGGAACCATCCCCGGAGCCATAACATAGCTTTTCCTAGAGTCCTAGAGCCCATGTTTTTGTCCCCATCACAGATTTTCCTCGATTAAAGTTATCTATATGTGAATATCCTCAATCAGACTACAAAACTCTGAAGTCTCTAGAATGTTCCTGTTTTACATGTTTGAGTCTCCAGCACGGCGCAGGATTTGAACAAATGCATACTGGTTCAATTTTGAATTTTCTGATTAGAATTTTATGCACCATTGCTCCCTATCAAAAGTGTGCCTAATCCTGAATTTATGTGTAACTTGATGTGTGGTTGACATCAGTAAATCTTAATTATATAGCATCAGGCATCCCGGTAGGGGAGAGGATGCAAAGCTACTTCACAGGACTGTACTTTCTGGCTGACTTCTGTGACTTCAAAGACTTTTCTTGAGGGGATAGCAGGCATGAAGTTGAGTGAGGGTGGGGAAGAAAGGGGAAATAGAGACCTCAGTGAGAACTGAGATGGGATGAAGTGGGCATAGGGAAGTTTGCCTAAATCTTCCATAGTTCCCTTAGAAACTGCCCATAGGGAAGAGAAAGGGGAGGGGGTGATGGCTGAAGGCCAGGGAGGGAATGGGGAAAGGCTGACAGATGGAGTGCTCCCTTTGAGGGCTCTCTGAGGACTGAAGGTTGCATGGCCACACAATGTACAGAAGTAAATCAAATCGAGGAACATGTGCACTAAAAGAAGGGGAAAGAAAGGGGGGAGAGGGTACACAGTAGGGAGGGGGTTGCCAAGAGGGAGGTGGAGATCCCCTTAGAGTCAGAACAGGAGAGAAAAGGGAGTCAGGAAGAGGAAAAGGAAGCCATGTCTTGAGAGGGCTGCATTTTTCTGGTGCAGTTCTAGTGTAAGGAGGAAATTGTGATCAAGGAAGATCAGAATCCATAATATCCTAAGGCCTCATTATATTCATTCTCAAGAAATACTGTTACTGTTGGGGTGGTAGCAGGCAAGCAATATACAGGCAAAACTTGCACCGGCACCCTTAGTAATAGATGGCATTATCTCCCTTCCAGTTACTGTGGGAGGTCCCTGGAAGATGATACAGTGGTTAAAGCCTGGTCTCAGCTGACACCCACAGAAAATATTCAGAATCTTAATTTAGCTCTTAAAGATGTTAAATCCCGCCTAGCCTGTGGGAAAACAGCTCTCACTCTTAACTCTGGGTTCAGGCTTCTGGCTTTTGAATTTATCTGGATCAAGGTAAAGAGAGGTGGCTGGATATCAAGAGGCTGAGTCTGAGCGTGTTTTTTCAGAGTCCTGAATGGGATGAAGAGAGGTTTTATTTTTTGTCTTTGCCTTTTTACCTCTCCTCCTTCACCTTACTTTTTCCAGTTCTCATTATAATCATCTTTTATATGTGAAGCTTTGAGCCCCAATATCGCTATACTCTCCAACTTCCTTCATCATGATCTTTTCCAGACTAGGGAGGGTGAAATACACTTTTCTGTCAATGACGGCATCAACTAAGGTAAATAGGGGAGAGCCAAGGTCCAGGAATGGGTAAGTGTGTTACTTCAATGCATGGTGTGAATTGGGGGAAACCACATGATGTACATCTGAGCTGGGACATTTTCAAAAGTGAAAGAGAACCCAGCATGTGATGTATACTTTTAGCTGTAGCTATTTGGGAAGCAGACTCAGGAAAATTACAAGTTTAAGACTAACCTAGGTAACATAATCAGGTCTCTTCTCCACAAAAAAATTAAAAGTAATAGTTAAAAAAGAAAGTATTTAAAAAGCAAGGGGCAAATCCCATAGAGAAATGATTAAGCACTGTGCAGAGGAAGCTGGATCCTCCATGCCTGCCAGGGTTTGAGTCTTGGTCCCCACAGGTTGAAATAAATGCAGGGCATAATCTATGTGCCCAGGATCCTGATGAAATGGATGACTGAAAGTAAAAGGATTGTAACTTAATCAGGCCCCATTGAAAGATTTCTCTCTCTCTCT
Organism: Tupaia tana; assembly: GCA_026018925.1. Classification (NCBI taxonomy): domain Eukaryota; kingdom Metazoa; phylum Chordata; class Mammalia; order Scandentia; family Tupaiidae; genus Tupaia; species Tupaia tana. The sequence goes on from JAKSZU010000006.1 coordinate 159,058,797, forward strand.
CTCTCTCTCTCTCTCTCTCTCTCTCTGTTTCTCTCTCTCTCCTGCATCACATGTACCCTCTAGCATAAAATAGTGAAAAAGGCTCTAAAACTAATTAATAAGCATTAACTAATCTACAATAGGTACGAACTGTGATTATATTAAGGAAACCAGAAGTTATGGGCCCCTGGATATGACTACATTGGAATGCATCTCTATAGTTGCGTATTGTCTCTCTCTGTGAGTGTGCAACTGTGTGTGTGAGTGTGTTTGTTATCTGGGGAGAGGGCAGGGGTGGTATATGGAAACTATTCTACTTGCCATGGAGAATTCTTTTATGTCAACTACCTAGAACCTTTACTTCTCTTTATCCAACCAGAGTTACTGTCTGGAAAAGTGTAGATTCTAGAATAGGGTATTAATTTGTTCCATTTTTATTCATATCTATCATCCCAGTGCTCAAGGAAAAAATAATAAAATAATTACCAAAATAAAGAGGCATAGAAATAAGCAGACTATTACCGTGCAGCATTTGATTCCTGGTTCCATGATTCTAGACAACCACTAGGCTACAGGGCAGCCTCACTGCTTGTGTGTCTGAAGGATAAGATATATGCAGACTACTGATGCAAGAACTTAGCTTCTTAATAAATGTCAATTTCCTTATATTTATTCTTTTCACCTCTCTATAATTTTGGTATTTTAAAATATTCACTCTTGAATGGAAGGGGTCAGCTTTGCATTCTCAGTGTTGCCCTACTCTCTGACTTCCTAGCTCAAACTAGCATGAAGGTGTCTAGAAATTAAAATAGTTCTTTCTACCTCAAAGCTGGAAGAACAGAGAAGTATATAAAAATTTCAACCAGATATTTGTGGTCGAGGAAAAAGTTGTTGTAGAAGCAGAATGCTAAAGTTTGAGAATTGAGCTATAAGGACATTTCTTGTATTCTTTTGCTATTTTTTTTCCCTTTAAATAAGTGGGAGAGGGCCAGCATGTGGCGTGGAGGTTAATGTGGCTGGATCTCACATAGCTGACTTTGCATTTCAAGTCCCAAACCCAGTGGTTTGAAATTAATGCTGGGTATGTATGCGTGCCCAAAATCCCGAGAGGAGAATGGAGAAAGGATTGCTGCATGGCCATCCTCCCTGAGGGAGGTGATTTCTCACTCTCCCCCTCTGTCTTCCTCTCTCTGGTGAATGCACTGCTCTATGGCAAAAACTCAAAAATAATTAAACAAGTGAGAGAACGTAGAAGATGAGTCTCAGGATGGTGATATGGCCTGCTTCTGTAGCTAGCTACCTTTCACAATGGTCTCCTATCAACATTTTGTTTGTCTCAAGCCCTAAAAGGTTTATATTTTATTTTTATAAGAGAAACTATTTTTTATGTTCTAGATTCATAAAATATGGTTTTACAACATAATATTTGGGGGTAAGTTTGGGGATTAGGGAAGGCCAGATGAGTTGGAGGATTTCATCCCTACTGTAGAAGTTTCTAGAGACCAAGATACTACCATCTCCCTCTATCACATTATCAGTTGAAATGATTAAAAAAACAAAAACAAAAACAAAAAAACAACCTTTCCTGAAACTGAATCTTAGGCAAGTGTATTGTAGGCATAATATAAGTGTTTTCAACATATCCTGGAATGGGGAAGCAGATGAGAGTGAGAGTGCCATCCCACCAGCTGCTTCAGACTGTCACCAAAATGATCACTGTTAATCATTGTACTTTCAGGGTCTGCCCTGGAACGTCCAGAGAATGGATTCTGGATTTATAGGGAAGTATTAGTTACCTGTATTAGGATGGCAAACAGTGTAGTGGAGGTAGACTACTTGTTTTCCAAACCTCAGTACCAATACTTACAGGACCATCAATTTCTCTGTGATCTTGGGTAAATTGTTTAACTTTTCTATATTCCATCAATTAATTTGTAAAACAGGGATGATGATGATAATGATGATGATGGTAACCTTATAAGGCTGTTGTGGTGGTAAATTAATACATGTGAAACACTCAACACAGCATTTGATATATGGTAAATGTTCTGTAAGGATAAGCTATAATTATTAATAATTATTATAGTTGACAATTAGTTTCTTCTCACTGGGTTCTACCTCTCTCAGTTGACCTCACTTTAGGCCAGAGCTCTAGTCACATCACCTCCCCTCACTGCTCAGGAGAGGTGATGTGACTAGAGCTCTGGCCTAAAGTTACAGACTACTCAAAGCTACCGGGGATGCAAATGAACTGCTTTTCTAACAGTGTAGTATCTACCTGGAGTGGTAGAACTTTGACTTTGATTTGAGAGTGCCCATGGTCCTGATCTGCTTGGACCTTCCAGAAGACTGTGCCTTGAGGAGAGAAAACTTGGTTTTATTCAGCTTTTTATCCTAATTTAAAAAAAAGTGTAGGAACCAGCAGTTAGCGTAATGGCTATGTCGCTGGACTCCCATGTAGTAGAGTCGATCGCGGTTCGCATCCCGGACCCGGTGGCTTAAAACTCACGCCGGGTGCATGTGCGTGCGTGCTCAAGATCCCGAGAGGAGAATGGAGGAGAAGGGATTGTGGTGTGACCATCCCCCCCGGGGGGTGATTTCTCACTTTCTGTCTCTATGTCTCTCTCTGTTTGTCTGGCGAGCACACGTGCCCTATAGTGAAAAAAAACTCTCAAAAAAAAAAAAAAGTAATAAATTAAGTCTGAATTCTCAGAAACCCCTCACTACTCCCTGCCAGAGATTTCTCAGGCTTAAGAATTACAGATTGAAGCTTCTTAAATTCCATTTAAAATTTGCTTCTAAACTAAGCAAATGCTCCCATGCTGAGTGAGAGTGGAGTTGGTGGGAGCCCGGGTGGTGGCCTTTTCATGGAAGAGTCATATCAGACCTCCAGTCTTTGATGTAGATTTTGACTCTCAGATCCTTTCCTGGAAATAAATTTGGTTATGGTGGGAAATGAGGTTTTAAAGATAGCATATTTTAGCTGTATTTTAAAATCAGTTCCACTCTCATACACTATATGTAAATAGATTATACTTGTACAGAAATAAGATAATCTGCTTTGATAACAACCCAATATCAATCTACTTTATTTCAGTCCTGAGACAAAGATACACAGTTTTCAGTCTGTGTGTAGGGATGTGTGCATATGTAAAATATATGTATTATTTAATGCATGTGTAAACATTTTTAAAATTAAGTATATCATATTAAATCTATAGTTCTAGAAATTATTTTATATCCCCCATAGTATGTTAGTATATATAGCATAATTCTTATTAGTACATATTGGGTTGTCAGAAAAGTCATGACACATATTTTGCATAGAAAAATGTGACTTTTCCAACAACCCAATAGACCAACCATTGCAAATTAAATGGTATTCCATTGTTTGGCTAAACCACTGTTTAGTTAGTATATTGATAATACACCTATCCACTATTAAAGCAATGCTACAATTAACATCTCTGCTTTGTAATGGATCCTTGGGCTTGTAATAATTATGCTAAAAAAAGATGTAGATAAGTGGAGTTTTTGGCTAATATTTGGATAACATTCATACATTTAGTTTTCTCCTTCTGCCATTATAGTGAAAGTTGGTTAGAAATGAGAAGTCTCATGCAGAGCTGATATATGCATAAAACACATTGGTTAGGTAAATTATTATTATAAAACACATTGGTTAGGTAAATTATTATAGTGTAATTATTATTATAAAACACATTGGTTAGGTAAATTATTATTATAAAACACATTGGTTAGGTAAATTATTATAGTGTGATTGTTATTATAATAAAAGAATACTTGGACTGAGATAGGCACATAGACACAGAACTTCTATAAGGAGATCCTGATTTTACTGAGATAAAACATCAAATTTAAAAGTTTAAGACAAAAATGCCAACAATAGCTACCATTTTTGAGTACTTACTAAGTGCCAGATCCTATAGTAGAATCTTTCCATATATCATCTTGTCTATATTCCTCAGAGCAAGTTTCTTGAATAAGTACTATTACACATAATTGGAAGATGGGATAACTGAAGCTGGGAGAGACACACAAGTTGTCAGAAATCACATGGTTAATGAGTGGTAATGTGGAACCAGATGAATTTCAGAGGAATTTTCTCTTAGAAATCAGGCATAACAGAGAAAGATGTTGGAGGTAGATGGCTTAGATCTTTCAAAGGCATAAAAGTTTCCCAGTAGATTGAAATAAGCCCAGGTAGTTTTGTCTGGCTGGAATAAGTCATTCTGTAATACTCCATGGATGCACAAATGCACTGCTCTTGAATGAATGGATTGGGAGAAGGTAATCTGGGTCGAAAGAGGACTCTCAAATTTATTACTTGGTTTCTAGATCCACTTTTGACACTAAGCTCTTTTATTGCATTATTTAAACCTGGAGACTGAGTCTACATACCTTTGAATGGGCCGGTAGTATTCATCTTGAAGGGGAATTTTAACATTTAATTATGTAATAATCACTGAATGTTAGAGCTTAAAGAACCTGAGAGATCATAATCCAACATGACCATTGACTAATGAGAAACATGAGGCCCAGAGAGGTTAGGTCATTTGCCATGATCACACAGAAGCAGACTAAAGTTCAGAACTAGTTTCCTTCTGCTTTTCCCCTTCCTCACTACTCACAGAGATTTTGAAAACAATGAAAGAGTTTGCAGTTATAAGGGAAGGTTATTGAATCTCTCAGAAACTCAGCTGACACTTCTGTATTTTTCTCTAGCTTGTATTCAGGAGAGATTTATATCATGTATCACTTTGTTTTAATGTGTCTCACAATTATTTTTGGACCTGAATCATCTCTTATGCGTGTCTTAAGATCAGGAGCTGTATTTCCTGTATTTCCTTTACCTTCTCTCCAGTCCTACCCCAACCCTGTCCCAGGTTCCAGTGCCTAATCCTTGGAGAGCAACTTTAGGCTCTACTCAAATTTTATCCTGAAAATGGGCAGCCTGAATTATTTCTTTCTTGGAAGTTCACCTCCTCATTCTCTATAGTTTCTGATTTATGTCTCTGGACTCCATTTGTTGGCAGTATTGGTTTTAATTCAGCAAAAGCTAGTGGTCTCCCAAGGGAAGGTGAGAAGGAGGGACATCTGGGGACCGTTAGCAGCAGGATCTGCGGCTTGCAGCTTAGCACCCTGGGGCTTAATGTCAGACATTGGTCCCAGGTCTTCAATGTCTAGTCAAAGAAAGCCGTTTTTACCCCCTTAGGGGCCCACAGGCAGGTCTCCTTTGGGGGTCGGGATTACTGGGAATACTAATTAATTCATTAGTGGGGTTGATGGATTATCAGGCTGTCTCCTGACAGAGGGGCCTTGGGGGGAAACAGATTGCTGCCCATAAATCTGCCTGTTGCCTCCCTTCTCTCTGCTTCAATGGCTCCCGGCATCAGGACTGTGGGCCAGCAACTGAGTGCTGGTCTCATTTTCCCCACTCAGCAGATGGTTTTAACAGGTTAGCTCAGAGCTTTACAAAAAGCAACAGAGAAAGAAGGAAGGCTAGGGATTGGCCCTCTGGCCCAGGAACCATGTGGGGGAGGAGAATGCAAATGCCTTGTATTCTCTTTTCCTAGAGCAGTTACCAGCCCCTTTCCTTTACTGACTGCACACACCCCTTCTGCCACCTCTTGCCCTCTCAGAGTTGAACAGTCAACTTACAACTGTCAGGAGTTGTGACAAGGGTGACCCTGATGAAACAAATTCCATTTGTCCCTCTGCAAAGGAAATGCTTTAAAAAATTCGATGTCCTCAACTCCCTCCCAGGACTGCACAAGTGTGCATGTGTACACACATATTCACACAATTGAATGTATTTTGAAGGCTAATCCTATTGTATCCAGTCTTTTACATCTGTCAGAGAAAGCAAAGAGCCCCCACAGAATGTTCTAGCCCCACCTTCATCTTTGTCTCAATATGTTCACCTTTCTGCTAATCCACTACTCTTCCCTCCCTCTGAAAAATTCAGAGGCAGGACACCAAAACCACCAATACAATCAACTCTTAAATAATCCATGAACATGGCTTTGAAGATACAAAGCAGGAGGTCAATCCATTCAATAAATGGTCATTGGACAACTATTATGTGGTTCTATCCTAGACACAAATAACCCCTAGATTACTCTGGGGCTTAGAAATGTATTCTCATTTGATTTCCAGAAATCCACGTTCCTATCACATGTCATTCAATTGGCCTGAAAATATGGTCTATTTTACTGAAAAGCTATTTCCTGGATAGGGCTGATACAAATTCAATGACGAAGAACTTAAAGATTTACTGAAAATTAATAACTTCCTATGAAAACTGGGGGAAAATGTGCTAATTTTTTATTCTCTCTCTCTCTCTCTCTCTCTTCATTTATTTATTTATTATTTATTTATTGTAAAATACCAGAGGTCCATGGCACCTATATTGGAACTTTAAAAAATTGATTTCAAACCCAAGATACTCTTTTCAACTTTATGGTCAATAAATCTATCTTTTGTTGTAACCCTCTATACCTTTCCCTGCACATGAGGTGTATTTATAGCTCTTCATTTCTGTTAGATACATGTGCTGCTTCTGTTGACAGAGCAAGTGATTCTTGAAAAGCCTGGGAAATTTCCTTCAAGTCAATTTAAAAAAGAAGTTAAGCCTGAATTCAGAATTCTGTTGTGCTACTGTTGGAAAAAGCTCAAGTGATCAGTTCATTTAATAGATGAGAAGACTGATACCCAGAGTGAAGTCAACTCATTTAAGATCATTCAGCCACTTGCTTAATCCAAGAACCCTTCTTTTTCCTCTTCAAAAACCACTAGATGATTACAAAATCCTTGACATGTTGAAATGAGCTCACAATGATTTATTTGTCCTTGGTCAAGTTTTAAATGAGGTAATGATGTATATCCATATATTTCCTTTAAAATATTCCAGATGTAGGTTTTTTAAAAAAATTAATTATTATTATTTTTTTTATATTTTAGTGACTTGATCCCACCTTGTAATAACAAAGGGGATTTAGGAATCATACGACCCTTCTTTTCCTTTTAAGCTCATTATCATTTATTATCACAGGTAGACTTTCTAACTGGATGCTGAATGATTTATTTTTGAAAAAAATAGTGGATTCTAGTTTGTAACCCAAAGATCTAAATGTCCTCAAGGTGAAGTTTTTATTCACTTACTTCTTGTTTTATAAATGTCAAGTGAACAGAAAGTGGAAAGAGCAGTACAACAAATACAGATTTTGCTTCATTTCCATTAATAAATGACAACGGAAGAGTTTTAAATAGGAACACATTTTACATATTGGAAAGAAGGGAGAGGTGGTCTCCCTTCTGTTTTTAGAACTCAGAAGTTCAAAATCCAGACACCAAAGGGCATGTGTAAGGTAGCAGTCACTGATGCTGTGCCCTTGGTGTGCACATTTTGCATCTTTTGATTCTTTGCACATGTGGGCCAAAAGTTTCATTTTCCCTTCCCATCTCTCTCTCCAAGTCGATCCCCAATTTTCTTTCCCCACTTTGCCCATCCTCCTCCATACCATTTCTTACCTTTTAACCACAAAGATTTCCAGTCCTTTTTTTCTTTACCTATCAACTTCAGCAATTCTAGTCCCGTATCTTCCTCCCCACCTCCCATTTAAACAAACCAACAAACCAACAAACAAACAAACAAGTGGCAATGGAGGACCTGGCCAGAGGAGTGCTATTAAGTAGGCGTGCCTTTCTACTGGGGAAGGGGAGGAGTTAGACTGTGGGCAGTATCACCCCTCCTTGGTCAGCAGGGAGAGCAATCAAAACTGCCATCAGTCAGAGGCTCCGGCCAGAGCGCAGGAGCTGCCCAGGCACTGTGGTTCTGAAAGCTCCGCTCCGGGGAGCTAGCCAGGGAGAAGAGGTACTGAAAAAACGCCTAAACCAGCTGCAACGGAGGCATCTGTCGGAAGGCAGCCTGCAGGAGCGTCGGAACTCCAACGAAGGAGAATAAGTTCGGACTGAGGTGCCAGACCAGGTGGAATCGCTAGGAGGTAGCGCCCGGGTGTAACATGGATCACTGAAAGCTCCTCCTCTGACGATCTGGATGGTCAGGGGGATTTGACTTATCTGACTGTCCTCAAGGACACAGATTCAGAGTTCACTGTAAAAACTGCCACTGACCGAGGTGAGTCAGTGCATGGCGTGGAGGGGGGTGAGGCTATTGAAGTTTCTGTGGGAAGTTTCCAGACCTAGAGGAGCAGTTGAGGTGAGGTAAGTCTCTTCTGGGATAAGAGAGGAGGTAGTCAGTTTTAGGAAACTTGAACATAGAAGCCGAGGGAGTGTGTATGTATATATATCACAAAATTTTAAGTAATTTCACAGTTCCTCTCATCTAAAGTGAAACTCATAGATGATTTGATTAATTTTTATTAAGTGGAGATTACAGATTACCCACTTCCTCCAACCTCTCAAACCCACCCTTCTATTTTACTAATGCTGAAAAACACCCAAAAAGTTAACTGCTTTTACAAGGCAGCCCAGCAAGTCATTTGAAAGAATTGACCCAATCCACCACTCTGCTAACAGCACTTCAGGGCTATGCAAAGAGTGGAGGGGGAGAGAGAGGAATGAAAATAGAATAGAAATAAGAATGATCTTAGAAAGTCATTGCCCCATTTGGTTTGCTGAAAGTCCTTGGATAATTAGAATGGCATAAGGGTTATTTCCTTTTCTCCAATTCATTCAAATGGCATACCAGATGAGAAAGATTGCCCAAGTATATTTTCCCTCTTCTGCCTCACACCCATCATTCTCTCTCTCTCTCTCCCTCTCCCTCCCTCTCTCTCTCTCTTTCTCACACACACAATCTGCATTGAGAAACTACTAATAAGTGTAAAATGTACCCCCTCTCATTTTTTTGACAGAGAGACTAGAGAAGGTCCATGGAGGTAAAATTGAAGGATTGGCTAACTTTTGTTTACAAAGTTAAAGTTATACGTTATAAGATCTGGGGCTGGCTTTCCTGCATAACATTCATGTGTGTGTTTGCACACATGGAAACACTTAAAAGAAGGGAAGTAAAAGAGTATAAAATGTTGGGTAGGAAGTGCGTAGAACAGCTTACTAATATTTTCCAATTAATGTGACTTGAGCATCCTGGGTAATTTTTGCACTGATCTTTTCAGTGCAAAGATTGTGCCACTCTGAACAAAGCATATTGTCTATCTGGTCCTTAGATTCTCTAGGAATGCGGATAGATACTCTCCTTCCTGTTGTATGTAGTCATAAGATCACAAGGTAAAGAGAAGACTATCAACTTTGAAGAGAAAAGGCACTGTCCAATCACCAATGCGTACATCCCCTACTCACTTCTTCATCAGTCAAAACTTCTACACAATAAACACAAAATTAGTGAAAGTATAGGCAGAATCCCAGAACAGCTTTGCATGGTAGTCATACCCAATGACCTTGACCCTAGTAGTGAAGATAAGGGAAAAAACACTTCACTTTAATAGGTTTAAAAAAAAAATTAAAAAGTAGAAAAAATAGTTTGAATTAGAGAAAATAGATTAAGCTTGAATTTCACCGAAAGATCCTAAAGAAAGAAAAATTCTGTTATATTGTGATGGAAATTCAATACCATCATCAAACGCTAAAATAGGTTTTATAAGACTATAATGTGATTGTGTATGTAAGGGGGAAGGAGGTCTGGATTCTTCCCCCAGAGCAGTAGTTATTGATTTTTGTCATATTAAAGTCTGCTTTCTGAATATTCTGAGAGTTAGTTTGTTATCTAGGAATTGAGGAAGCTTTTTAGTTTTTGTGAGATAGTGCTATAGACTTTTCCTTATAGTTTCTGTAAATCAATTCCTAGCCCTTGCCTTTGTGTAGGACTTTTACAAAGTACTCATGTTTGCATTACCTACTTGCTTTTAATGGAATCTTCTAAATGAAATAGAAAAAAACAAAAAAATATTTCCATTTTGTCCTAAGGTTAAAAGAATTAAGATATTTTTCTGTGCTCATTAAGAAGTGGGTGATAAAAGAGGATCTTAGTTTCACGCTTCTTTCTCTGAGATGATGGCTGTAAGTAATATAAGCTTTAGGGTCCTGTTTTGGAGAGAACTCAGTTGGTATCCTTGATCAAAGCTCAGAATTGCAACACACACATTTATTTATTTATTTATTTATTTATTTATTTATTTATTTATTTAGCTAAAAAGTGCATGTGCTCACCAGAGAGAGACAGAGAGAGGGAAAGAAGACAGCACTCTCCCGTGAGGAATGTGGTCCTGCTACAATCCCTTCTCCTCCATCTCTCCCTCCTTCAGGGATTTTGAACACGTGCACACACACACACACACACACGAACATATACTTGGTGTGTTTAATAAGCCACCAGATTTGAGACTTGAACTGTGGAATAGGCTTTGTGGGATCAAGACAATTCAAACACCAGGCCACAGAGCCTGCTTGCACTGCACCCATTTTTAATTCCAAACCTAAAACTGGATTGCTTTTTTTCTGCTACCCTTTCAGATGGCTTGAAACTCTAATATTTAGATAAGAAAGTCAGAGAAAGTTTTTTCCCCTTTATCTTCAAGACGTCTTGAGTGATTCTTCTTTGAGAAGTCTTTTTGATTCCATTTAAGAGATACTTTATATTCTCCTAAGAGTTCTGCCACTTGGTTTTGGTAGGAAAGCCATATTCCTAATACTGATTAATCAAATATAAACTATTGAAGTGCTGATGGTTCTCTATATTCCACCAGGAGCTTCACAAATATGCAATTTATGTGATTACGTAGGAGCGTTCAGTCAACTGCTTTATCTCAATTATAAAACAGAATATAAGTTGGGAAGTTAACTTCTATTTCGAATATGATGGAAGAGTTGTAGTCAATTCAGTGAAAGTACCTGATAGAGTTGAATTTCCTCACCCATTACAGGAGAGTAGGACCTTTGATATTTAGTTTTATTAGGAGATGGGAGGAGTAGGTATATCAGAGAAATGGAGCCCTTGGCTTCTGCTGACACAAAATCAATTTTAAGCACAGATTATAAGTAAACTTATCCTTACCCAAGTGGCCAGAAAAACTTGTGGTGAAGTTTAGAAATAGCAGTATCTAACATATATATGGAATTTATGATGCCCAGCATTATTTAAAGCTTTAAATATATTAATTTATTTTTGCACATAATAATCCTATGATGTAAGACTTTATTATTCTCATTTTAAAGAGAATAAGACTGAGGAAGAGAAAGGTTATGAAAGTTGCCTAACAACATAGCTAGTGAGTAGTGAAGTTGAAATTTAAACCCAGGTAATCTGACTCCAGAGTCTGGGGTGTCCAGCCCACCTTTTTCTCTGGGAAAAGGAGCAGACTACCGGGCAATTGTCAGATGACCTTCTGAGCCAATCAGAGGAGGTAACATTCAGATAAAAAGACCCAGTAGTCAGTACAGTCTACTTTCATTATTCACCTGTGAGAAACAATTTTTACTTCTGAATGAACAAGCATGTAAATGGATTAGATGACAAAAACCAAGAAAAAACACAAAATAAATACATGGATAATGTTTTATAACATTTGATGCTACAAAATCCTTTCTTACATTTTTACTTGTCTTCTAAGAATCATGTAAAATATATCTCATTCCTATTCTATTAAAGGGAAAATGAACGAGCTTATGTAATATGTTTGAGATCAACACCAATGAGAAGTGGCACTAAAGTCCACATCAGTGTTATTCCAGCTTCCATTCTTTTGAAGTCACATTATATATTCACAAAATTCTCTTAGAGTTAACAGACCAGTATCTGTGGAATCAGAGGAAGTTAAACTGGAGCCATGATGTCTTTCTCATGGTTAGTAGGAAGACCAAGGTGAAATTTTGTTTTCCTTTTCATTGTTTTGGTCAAACCCAGTTAATTCTTTTCTTTAGTACCTACTGACAATTTTATTTGCATGCAGTTCCTTGACTTTTTCAGAAACCATCAAATATGTTAAAGACAAAGTGCGGTTTATTCTCTTCTCTCAATTCCACATCTTGATGGGTATGAGTGTTGACAGATCTCGGAAAGATTTCATAGATAGAGAGGTGGGGATGATGAAGAAGGCTAAAAGCCCCAGCTAGTGTGGTGTTCACTTCTGGGGCAATTCAGGAGACTCTTCTCTCTTGAACCTTCCTTATTCAATTCCTTCCTTCTCTCCTCTCTATGCATTTGAGTAGGACCCAGTGATAATGATAATGAATATGAGAAAGCGAGAAGGCAAAGAAAAAAGAAGGATGAAGAAGATAAGGAGGGTGGGATATATGGGTAAAAGGAACGAGGGAAACATTTGAAAGAGCAAGAGTTCTGGAATATGAGAGTTAAAAGATACCTTAGGTAACACCTGAACTAGCTTCCCTTTGAACTATGGTAACTCCTGCTGACTGTTTTACTGATCTATATTTCTTGGAGTCAAAGTGCCTTTTTTTCCCTCTGGCTGTGATGGAAGAGGAAAGGAGAAAAAAAGAAAACATAAAATTTAGGACTTGGAGTCAGAAGGACTGGTTTTATGTTCTGTTCTACCTTTGCATTTCTATTACTTAAACTATTTACTCCACAGGGAAACTATAAAATGAGCATAACAATTCCTACCTTCCTCAAAGGTTGGCTATAAGAAACATATAAATTAGTGAATGAAAAATGCTCCATAAACCCTAAAAGGCTAGATGAATGTTATCATAATTATATGGGAAGCATTAGGTTTCCCAAGCCAAGTCCATCTTCTATGGCCTCAAAATGCACCTGCCTGTGGAAGATCTGTGTTACTTTATAAGAAAGTTAATTAGGTCTTTCACCTCCCTCTGGATATCTGCCTGAGTTAGAAGTGCAGCTCAGCACACAAGCTCCATCATCCATATTAAAAGTGGGATTTTCTGACTTGGCCTGGGCAGCCAGTTGACCAATAGGTTCCAATGTGTGTTTTCCATAAAGCTGCTTACCCAGGAAGCCTTATTAAATGAGTAAGTCAAGCTGACATGATTTCCTTGCTGATTAACATGAAACCTGGGCTGTTTTCGCAATGCAGTAACATTAATTATTTATAGGAGGTAAATGAGGTTACAAGGAAAACAAGCTCCAATTACCAGAAACAAATCAAATAATATATTTATATTTTTAAAAGCTATGTACTAATCCCTGCATTCATTGATTTGAGGATCAAGCTTCAAAGATCAAAAAACATTATGTTCTCTTTCTCATAATCAAAGATGATAGAGGGTTTAATATTTCAAAGATTAGTTGGTAAACTGGGACTCCAGTTTATTTGGTAGACTGGATACCTACAAACGACTCAATAAATTTCTAAACAGTTCAAACTCTTCCAGAATTGTATGCAAAATGTTTACCAAACCACCAGTTTCTATTGATTTTCAAATAAAAAATTTTGCACACACACAAAAATCTGATTAGGGTCAGTAGGCAGTATGATGGTTAAGGAGACTGGATCCCACATGGCTGATTATCTGGTTTGAGTCCCAGATCTGTCACCTTGAGAAACACATGGGGCACATGTGTGTGCATGGCCGAAATCCTTACAGAAGGGAGAGGTGGAGGAGAAGGAATTGCAGTGTGACCATTCCCCTGGGGGGATACTTTCTTACTTTCCCTCTCTCTGTCTCTGTCTCTCTTTGGCAAGCACATGTGGCCTCTGGCAAATTATTATATTTTTTTAAATTCTGATTAAGCAGTATCTGTTAGACAAGTGGGTTAAAGTAGTCAGGCTATTTCTGTATTTGGCTGAAATAGTCATTGCTTATATTTGCAGTCACTATGTTCTTTATAGTTTAGCATTTGTTCTAGATTTTTCATTTTAAATAAGGTATTATTATAGTAGTTTCACCAAAATAAACATGAGTAAATTTGGTAAACCACGGGATTATACTTCTAGCTGTTGCCATGTCTTGTCTGTTGTTTGAGATTCATGTGTAATAAAAAGAATTCTCTTTTTAATGTATGGGCAAATTTGAAAGATGTTCAGTGAGAACCCTCCTTTATTTTCCATATCTTTTTAAGACACCTCTAACACCACTAACAGTAGACAGAAGATAAGGTGCTTACCGAAAAACAAAATGCTCTTCTAGTGATGGTGAGAGAAGTGTTTGATGGTCATGTGCTCTATAAGCCAGTTGTACAATGGCCACTTCCTAAGAGATTTTTTTTTTTAGAGGTTTTTGCTATAGGGCGCGTGTGCTCGCCAGACACAGAGAGAGAGACAGAGAGATAGAAAGCGAGAAATCACCCCCCAGGGGGGATGGCCACACTGCAATCCCTTCTCTTCCATTCTCCTCTCGGGATCTTGGGCACGCACGCACACGCTCCTGGCGTGAGTTTAAGCCACTGGGTCCGGGAAGTGAACCGCGGCCGACTACGTGGGAGTCCAGCGACATAGCCATTACACTAACTGCTGGTCCCCCTAAGAGATTCTTGAAGCCACTAATTGGCAGTGCCAGTGGAGAGCATGGCATATTACAGGGTAGATTTATGTGAAATGCCTCTAAAGAGAGGTTGAGGTTGAGCAGTCCTTTGTAGAACACATAAAGAGTAGTCTGAATGATCTTGCTTCAGTTTTTCTCTTATTTTATGCTGTAAATATACAAAAGTTTGTTTATTTAATTATATGACATACTTTTATTTCACATCAATAATTATTGCATACATATCCTATCATTATAATTATTTTATTACCCTTTTTCACTTTTATAAATTCTTCTAGTAAGATAATAATTTGTATGCCTACTTATCTCTTTACTTATATGTTCTGAATTCTTCATAGAAAGCAAATTTTATTTCTGGGCTGATATAATAGCTTTTGCATAAAATATCCATGAGATACAGAATCTTAAAATAAAGAGTTAGAACTAGTATTGTGAATAATCAAGTTCATTTTTTTTTCTTAATAGCTAATTTTCTTTTAATATGTCATACTTAGATGAGTGTGCTGGGCATTTCTTTGAGTCTTGGATTAGTGATTTAGAATGGAAGACTTACACAAGATAATTATAAGTTGAATCTCACTAAAAATTTGAGCTCTATCTGTAAAAAGAAATTAGTTTTAAATGAAACCAGGTATTCACAGGAGTTAATCTTTGCTATTTCTCTTTTCTAGCATCTGGAAATGGCAAAAACTTATGTAAAATCCAAGGAGATGGTAGATGTGGTCAGCACACAACCCTGGATGGAGAAAGGTCTGGGCTCTCAAAATGAGGTGAAGGAGGAGGAGAGAAGGCCAGCTGCCTACGGGATGCTTGACAGCTTAACTGAAGAGCATGACAGTATTGAAGAGGAAGAAGAGGAAGAAGAAGATGGGGAAAAACCTAAGAGAAGGGGTCCCAAGAAAAAGAAGATGACGAAAGCTCGCCTTGAACGATTCAGGGCTCGAAGAGTAAAAGCCAATGCTAGAGAACGGACCCGGATGCATGGCCTGAATGATGCCTTGGACAACCTGAGGAGAGTCATGCCATGCTACTCTAAAACTCAAAAGCTGTCTAAAATAGAAACTCTCAGACTGGCCAGGAACTACATTTGGGCTTTGTCTGAAGTCCTGGAGACTGGCCAGACACCTGAAGGGAAGGGTTTTGTGGAGATGCTCTGTAAGGGACTTTCTCAGCCCACAAGCAACCTGGTGGCTGGATGCCTCCAACTGGGCCCTCAGTCTGTCCTCCTAGAGAAGCATGAGGAGAAATCTGCTATATGTGACTCTGCTATCTCTGTCCACAACTTCAACTATCAGTCTCCAGGGCTCCCCAGCCCTCCTTATGGCCATATGGAAACACATCTTCTTCATCTCAAGCCCCAAGTATTCAAGAGTTTGGGAGAATCATCCTTTGGGAGCCATCCACCTGACTGCAGTACACCTCCTTATGAGGGTCCACTCACTCCACCCCTGAGCATCAGTGGGAACTTCTCCTTGAAGCAAGATGGCTCTCCCGACCTGGAAAAATCCTACAGCTTCATGCCACATTACCCTTCTGTAAGCCTAAACTCAGGGCATGTGCATTCAACTCCCTTTCAGGCTGGTACTCCCCGCTATGATGTTCCCATAGACATGTCCTATGATTCATATCCCCACCACAGTATTGGGACCCAACTCAATACAATCTTCACTGATTAAGGCAGTAAGATCAGTATTTCAGGGAATAATGTAGAGACATTTTCCATAATTCAAATGATTGTGCTAAAGATTCAGTGACCTTAAAAGGTCCTTTAAAATTTCATATCAAATGCAATAGTCCTAGTCTGTTTAAGCCCTCCCATACCTGTCACTCTTTCTTCTCATGAATTTCTCACGTTGTATTGATTATTTTATTTATGGTCTTCAAGCAAAATCATTTTATGACTTAAGACCATGTAGAAATAGAACAGAAGACCTAAACCTTATTCCAGTGGTGCCAAAAATTTCATTGAATAATCTATGCCAATTAATTTATGTTTCTGGACTTTATTTATCAGTAATATGAGGCAGTTGTTTTAAGTCTAGATAATTTCAAAAGTGCTTCACAGTTCTGAAACTCTATAACTTTGGTTATCATAAATAAAATTCTTGAAACTGAAAGAATAGAGCAATAATAGGCGATGGACATCGGGCATGGAATGATCAAATGGAATTACCAATGGGAGAACAAGGTGCACATCTCTTGGCTCACAGAACACAAAGTTTGTTTGGACTGAATGAAGTCTTCTTTGCATCTATCTAATAATAGCTTCCAGAAGCTGAACTTCTAACTTGGCTGTCACTGTGAATAACAAAACATTATTTCTTGTTGGACTGAATGCTGAACATAACTACCTTAGTGATTTAGGAATCATAAAAAAGGCCTCATGCCACTTTATTCTTGATAATATTTCAAAATCTCTTTCCTCAGTGCTAGAGGCATGGAAAACAATTCACTGAAACCTCAGACTCCTATGACAGTGGGACATACTGAAGTCATCTAGACCATTTCATGGCCTCCATAACCTGAGGGCTCTGGAAATTCTGATATAGCTCAGGTGCTGCTATTGGAATCAGCACACAACCCAGGTTCATATTAAAGAGCAAGAAAATGGCTATCAGGCTATACTAACTGCCATAGTTTGGAGACTCTCCAGCTTACACTTGCCCATAGGAAAACCACTGGGTTTTCTTTAGCAATATGAATTTCATTTGGTTAAAAACCTCTGTTCATACTGATATCATACTTTTCAGAAGCACAAGCACAAATCAATTGATTTATTGATCAAGCTTGGATATTTCCAACATTTATGCAATCCTTTATCTCCCCCACCTTTAATTGTTACTTCTTTCTTTTAAAGTATGATATGTTATTACATATTGTAAATATCGTTTCAAGTGATCAGACTTAGGGATGCAGAAATGAAATCCAAAGTCAGTGAATGCTTTTGCCAATCTATGTTTTCATCACAGGTTTAACCCAATCTATAGGTTTTTTATTTCTCTTCATGTAACTACTCTTTTTATTATATAAACACTAACTTTATTGCATTTATCTTTTTCCAGATAAATGTATCTGAAATATTTTACTATCTAGTTCAATCTGCCAGGACAACAATTTAAGTTAAACTAAGAGCCTAAATGCTACTACCAGAGAGAATAAATTTAGCATGCAGGGCACACTAATGAAGCCAGTGAATAAAATGGATAAGATTGACTAGTATGCCACTTATTACAGTTCAGCTAATACCTAAAATCTGCCAGTGTATATGTATATCTTGGGTTTTTATCCCTTTTATTTATTACATCTAAATTATTTTCTTTCTATTTTGCTTGCAGCACTTACCCTGCTATGCTTTGCACCTTTAGTTTGTAAATCCACTTGAAAGTAGCCTTGCAGAGAGAACTTAAACCCTACCAGCCACCAAAATGGTTCCCTTCACTGTGATCTGCCCTAGAGGCACTAGGCAAGTAAAATGATTTATAAAGCCATACTATGTGCTTTTTGAGTATATACTGCTCTTATCTTCATGAGTGGCTGTGAGAGGATCTATCCTTGAGGCTAGCATATTATGAGATTTAAGTTTGTAGAAAATGAGTTTTGTCTGAGTTATTTATTAGATATTATTTATTTTATTTATTTCTTCCTTCATTCCATACAAATTCCTTGGACCTCATAGATGTGCTTGCAAACCCTCCTTAAAGCTTCATTTGGGAAGTAGGTCATAATTTTGTTAGAAAGTCCTCAGTTTGAGGTAAAGAGAGAGGAGTAAGTTAGAACAGAATTACCTGTAATGATTTTATAAAGAGCAGCAATAATTTAAAATGACTATGCAAGTTAATATTTTTAGATTTTATTTGCTTCAGTCTAAGATGAGCCAGTTACTTTTTGGGAATCTGTTGCTTATGCCTTTGGAGAATATGTTACTCATAAACCGGGCTTTCCTGGGATTTTTACAGAAGAATTTTATGATTGAATTAAAATTTAAGAATGAAGTATGTTTGGAAAGCACCTAATCTCTAACTCAAGGTGGTCTCTTTCTTCTGGGGAATTTTTAGATAAAACAAAACAATTGTTTAAATCTTTTTCTTAAAATGATTGTTTTTCCTTTTTTTCTTTCCTAGCAGAAATAAAGTTGTGAGTCTTATTAGACATTGTGTTGTGTCATTAGTCTTCAGAGCTTTTATTTACACTCCTCTGTTCATTTTCTTGGGCCCTATATTGGTCAGAGTTCTCCAAAGAAACAGAACCAAAAAGATATGCAAAAGAAGAGAATTACTGTAGTTACTATTTCACACAATCACAAGGTGGAGAAATCCCACAATACGCTGTCTTCAAGCTGTAGGAACAGCTGAAAAATTCAGAAGCAAGGAAGCCAAATTGTGCAGTTTCAGTCCAGCATCTGAAGGGCCTTTGGGCGACTCAAGCAAGGAAGGAAAATGTTGCACTTACTCTCTGAGACCTGAAAGAGACACCCAGGAAGTTGTAGACCCAAGCCCCCTCAAGTGGCCACTGGTATGAGGGCAGAATCCAAAAGTTAAGAACTTTAAGTTTGTCTGGCTATAGGAGAATAGGCATTAAGAGCTAGAAGGAACAAACACAGTCAAGGTCAAGTAGAGGAGGAGGGACGGAGCAGGCAGATATGTAGAGGCAGAACACACAGCGAGCTCTGGAAGAAAGGGTCAGGAGAAAGGGAGAGAGCAAACAGAACTTTCATTTCCTCTGTATTTCCTCCATGTTCTCAGCTGACTGTGTGGTGCCTACACACATTGAAGGCAGCTCTTCTTCTCCCAGCCCATTGACTTAACATCGAATTTTGTCCAGCAACACTCTTACAGACACAGCTAGAAACAATGCTTCACCAACCATTCAGCATCCTTTAATCCAGTCAGGTTGATACCCCAAATTAACCATTACACTCTCCCTCTCCAGCAAGCTGGTGGCAAAGCACAGGCTACACTATGAAGAGGATTTACACATACCATATTTCAGTTGATCTTGTCAGAAGATTTGAAAGGTCTAAACTAAGGAGCTGGAAGTCTAAAAGCACTGGTCTTTGCCACTCAGACAACCAACTATATAATCTACAGTTGATAAAAAACTCTTCCAGTTTACAGAAACTTTAGGGCTATATGCATTCTAAACTATCAAACTACAGAAAGATGGACCATGGGCAGATGGACTATTATCTAAAATTTAGATAGACTGACCATTTTTCAAAAAAATCATGAAGTGGGACAAGCAGATGGCATAGTGCTTACATTGCTGGACTCCCATGTAGTCCACCTTGGTTGGAGTTCCAGACTTGGTGGCTTAAAACTCACATCAGACGTGTGTGTGTGCATACTCATGATGCCGAGAGGAGAATGGAGGACAAGAGATTGCAGCATGGTCTGGGGTGGGGGGAGGTGATTTCTCGCTTTTTGTCTCTCTGGCAAGCACATGCACAATATAGGGGGAAAAATGAAGTATTTTTTTTTTTTTAACAACTAACTGTAAACCTCTCTTCTCTTGATTTTTTTCTTCTTTTGAATTTCTCTAGTTAAAACTTTCCAGAATCCCTTCTTACATGAGTAAAATGCTGATTAATATTTAAGAAAAATAATGATGATATTAATAATAATAAGCATGAATGAAACAGAGTTGATTAATCAAAATAGGGACTTTGTTTAAACTATTTAGGAGACAAAAAATGGGTAATAAAAGTCATTGTCTCCCTCTATGTTCCTCTACTAGTTTCCACCCTCCAACTGGAATCTACTTTTAAAGAAGTGTTTAGCTTATATTAGTGACCAAGTCCTTTTATGTATACATAATCAGATATAAGTTACATTAAGCTCACATATTTAAGTACATTATACTCTTTTTTGTTTATAAAAATGGTAACAATATAACAGAGTTTTGCATATTGATTTTTTAATTTAAGACATATCTTGTGGTATTTTTAAATTTGATAAAACATTTCTTAATTCTTTGTTAAATATGGATAGCATTCCATATTAAAATACCATAATTTATGAATTCAAATTACATAATTTGTGTTTTTTTGATCTTTTACAATATTGAATAAATTATTACATACATATACATTTGATACTTATTAAGAGAATCTTTATTTTGCAAATATTTCAGCAGGACAAAGATAAATTGACAGATAAAAACAATCCCATCTAGCAGCTATTGTATGCTTATGATGCCTTTTACTTTCTTAAATAAATAATTTACATGTAGTAATTCATGCAATCCTAAAGTCATTCCTATAAAGTAGTTACTATTATTATTTTCATTGTACAGATTTGGAAGGCTAAGGCATAGAGTAATCTGTTCAAGCTCACATTTCTAGTGAGTGGCAGAGCCAAGATTTGAACTAGTTGGTTTATCTAAAAGATTTGAATGATTCTCAGTTGCTTATTTGGTAGATACATGAGGATCACATATTTATATAATGCTGGGACTGAAAAAAATGAAGTTACTATTTCCTCCCCTCAAAATTGCCCTCTAAATATGATATTCTACTGCATCTATGACACAGGCTGACCTCTGCCTACCTAAGTTGTGCAATAGAATCCGAGAGAAAATCCTTTCCTTTGACAAAAGCTCAACTTTCTGTTGGACTTTACCTACATAGATGTAGACGCTGTCTAGATCAAAGATCAATGCCTGTAATGATCACACAGATAATGTGAAAGTGACCCCCGCCCCCTTTTTTTTTTTGGAAAGTGCGCTCACCAGACAGACAGAGAGAGACAGAGAGACAGAAGAAGAGAAATCACCCCCCAGGGGGGATGGCCATGCCACAATCCCTTCTCCTCCATTCTCCTCTTGGGATCTTGGGCATGCACACACACGCGCCCGGCATGAGTTTAAGCCACCGGGTCCAGGACTTGAACCATGGTCAACTCATGGGAGTCCAGCGACATAGCCATTATGGTAACTGCTGGTCCTAAAAGTGCCCATTTTTCAGAGAACTTCAATTGATTTTATGCTGTCATCTTACATCTTTAAAGTTTAATAAAAATGATTTAATAGGAACTTTATATATTAAAATAATAAAATCTTCTATTAACATGGAAACATCCTATTTTCAGGTTTATTTTAGTCAATCTACTTAACTTTGGAGTATAGTCCAGTGCGGTAATTACAAACATCAGCTTTAATTAAATAAACAGTATTTTAGTTATGCAACTTACTGATTGAGTAACCTTTGTTCAAGTGATTAATTCTGTGATCCTCAGTTTCCTTAAATTTAAAATAGCATTAATAGTAATACTTTCCTCACAGGATTATCGTAATGAATTGATTGAGATAATATATCCAAAGCACTTAGCAAGAATTTAGTAAGCATTAACTACTACTATTTTTGTTATTCATTATTCTTTGATCACATTCATGTTAGTTTTTCTTTTTTTTCCTCCATTAGTGGCTAGAAAGTGCTGATGGTTATAGCAATAGTCTTTAGGAGAGCACATAACTCTTAAGAGAATTAAATCAGACAACTTGGACTTGAAGCTACTGAGTAGTCATCGGCAATTTATTTAACATTTACATCTCAGTTTTCTTCTTCATAAAAAGGGCACATGGGACCAGCAGAAGGAATGGTTACGTGGTGTACTCCCATGTAATTGACCATGGTTTTAGTCTTGGACCAGGCAGTTTAAAACTAACACAGGCGTGTGTGCGTGCATGCCCAAGATCCCAAGAGGAGAACAGAGGAGAAGGGATTAAAGAGTGGCCGTCCCCCCCAGAGGTGATTTCTTGCTTTCTGTCTCTGTCTCTCTGGTGAACCTACGCACCCTAGGGCAAAAATCTCTCTCTAAAATAAATAAATAAAATAAAAATAAAAAAGGCACACAACATCACCAAATCCATAGGAGCAATATAATTAAAATACTGATAATGCCAGTGAAGTGTTTTTCTTAGCTTTGGTACACTTCACTATTATCATTATTAATATTAATGGGAGTAAGATAAGAACAGATAAGGTAATAAGAACCAGAGAGAACAGCAGAACCTTTGATTTTTTTTTTTTAAATTTTGTTTCTATAAGAGAAAAAAGAATGTCTATTGAGAGAAATAGTACCAGGGGCTCTGAAACCCCCTCCACTGAGGAGATGTGATATATTTATGTGGGAGTGGTGGAGGGGCAGGGTTATAAAAAAAGTGGGTACTTTGGTTAGCTTACTTGCCATTGTGACCTTGTGGGTCCATCTATGGCTGTTGGCTGCCAGTAAGAGAGGGCTCTGGCTGAAAGGTCCTGGCCAAAGGTTGTTTGGCCATATCCTTATTTTCTGACCAGAAACTACCTAAAGACCAGTCAGGGGCCGATCTAACATTTCTGGCCTTTATCTTTTACGAAAAAGATGGGGTGAGGGTAGGACAAGGGATTAAAGGTGATTGTGAGTCTTCTGGAGCTGCTTCATGCTGAGAAGGGTCATCTTTTAAGGTGAAGGGGAGGGATGTGGGTCCTCTAGAGACAGGTGTTAATATCAAAAGCTCTGAAAGAGCAAGATGTTTTCAGCCTTTATGTGGCCAATTGTTGGATGTTGTCTCAGATGAGGTGGTTTTGCATTTTTAGGATTTGAGGTCTTGCAGAAACTAAGAGAATTACAGTGGGAGCAATGAGGAGAAGGATGAAAGCTATTTTGTTCTTCCAGAAAGAGAAAAAGACCCCCTTTCTCTGCTATGAGAAAGACCAGGCCTCTTCAGTTTCGGAGAGTTCCTGCAGTCATGGAGTTTACTTGGTCTTGAATCTGTAAGAGACTTTGGGGTATTTGGTGCAGGCTTTGTCAAAGGTCAGAGGAAAGAGTTTTAAAGTAGTGAAGAGATGAGGCTATGTCTCCTATCCCTGTTGAATTTATACAGCAAGTCATTTATGGGAGACAAATCAAAATCTAAATATATTGACCAGAACCCATATATTGGATTATGCAGGTGGCATAGTGGTTGAGGTGCTGGACTCCCACATGGCTGACTGAGGTTCGAGTCCTGGACTCAGCTGCTTGCTTTCCCACTTTCCCTTTCTTGTTGTCTCTCTCTGGCCAAATTAAAACAAAATAATAATGATAGTGAATAAAATTAAATAAATAATTCTCAAAAATTATTGTATTTTATACATCCAATCACTATACCTTACAACAACCTGTAAAAAGAATTTTCCCAGCATAAATACACTACACACCAGTCCATTTAAAGATATTATCACATACGTTATTGTCAACAGACAATCCTCTATTTTTCAGTTCATCACAGAGACCCCTAAAATTAATGTCTTATATGTAAGTAAATGGATTAAATTACTCAATGTGAAATGAAGAAAAATTTGGAAAGCGATAGCTAAAAACTCAAAGAAGGGAAGAGGAAATTGGTGTTTTTAGGCATTCGTGCTCTGTAATTGTCACAGTTAAGTTCTCTACCTTCAATTTTTCTTCAAAATAACTCATTAAGGTGGTTCCAGATATTGTAGAAACTTATGTAGAAATGTGTAAGTAAATCTGAGAACATGGTAGGTTACATAAACTCTCTGCTTTGTCCTCTATAAATTGAGATGACTGTGCCATTAGACATCTGCAATTTCTTTCATCTTAATATTTTTATCGTTCCATGAGGAACTCCATTTTTCATCAGAGCAGGAATTACACTTATTTTGGAAAAAAAGACGAGTGAAGGAATGATTGGACAAAAATTTACAGATGAAACAAAAAAGATTACACATCATTAACATCAAGGTGGTACTTTGATGCCTCGTGTGGTTTTACAATTGCTGGTCAGCTACCTTAAGGAAATAGGGTGCTTTCAATTTATCAGTTTAGAAGACAATTTTCTAGGCAATGATCTTATTCTACAGAGACAAATATTGGAACGTTTTTGGCAAGTAAAAAAAACAGTATGCATTGAGCTAAGATAAACTTAGCAAAATCCAAAAGAAATTGTACCATTCCTAGAATCATGCAATTGCATTTCTTTCTCCTTCAGTATTTACTTGACTGCAAATACAGTAAGTTCTCAACTATCCACATGAATAATCTACGGCAAAGATTATCAATAAAAATAATTTACGTAAAATTTATTTCTGCATAAGAGCCATTATTTCTCATTTTAGTTTATATGCATGTGTAGATATACATAATAATGTATGCATATGTGAACATACATATATGAAGGTATAGGTGTGTGTATATGCATATGAGTGTGTATGAAGCTATGTATATGCAAACATACATATTTTAGTATATGTTGGTGTGTGTGTTTAATCTGAATGCACTCTAGAGTCAAATGGAAATACTTTTTGGATCATTTCATTTTTGGCAAGCCTATAGGTTGTTTTTCCTTCATTAACTGAATGTCAGTAACTGAGCCACAGGGCTAGGTCTGAGAGACAAAGTAGAGGTGCAAAAGCAGGGAGGAAGTGGGAGGGAGATCTAGTTTTCCCACTGTACTGAACATGGAGGGGCAGCGTGATAATGGTAAACATTCTTCCTTGAGCTAAGCCTGTGCTCTCTGTCCTCTGAGAGCTGGCCTCTGAGCCGAGGCAAATCCAGGGCAAGCGGGCACGTGGCTGGCCCACTGAGGGCCAGGCACAGCCGCAAGCTGCTCAGGGACTCCTGGAGCAGACTATCCCTTGGCTCCTGCTCAGCCCACTGCTGCCAGCCGGCAGCTTCCCTCATGCCAGACCCCTGGGCATGCTGATGGGAATGGCACAATTACTTAATCCCTGCCCAGGGAGATCTGGGACACATGCAGACAGATGGAGGACCAGGGGGATTCAGAACTGTTCAGTATTGGAGGAGCAAAAGAGAAAAGCCAGGGAGTAATGGGCCAGGCTGGAAAGGAGATCCTGAAAACTCTTTTTCTTCAAGCAGATCCAAGGCAAGCTGTTTTCTCACCTGAACAGAAGCTTTGGAAAGAAGGATCCAAACATTCTCTAGCTGCTGGCAAACAACCTGAGAAAGGGCACTGGCCTGCAGTGTCTGAATTTCCACAAAGAGGGGAAAGATTCAAACAGGCACTCAGGGAAACAGAATAGGGGAGTCAGAGCTTCAGAAAGGTCCACAGGGAGAGGGTGAAACAGAATCAGAGATACTGAAGTTAAATGGCACATGGGTGAACTTGACCATATGCTACCCTTCCAGGTTCCTTACCCCTCACTAGTACATTCTCATCCTCGCTGCCAGTGCCCTAGCTTGGGTCTTAAGTACCTATCTGTTTGGACTCGTACAATAGCGCTTTTTTGTATTTCCAATGTTTTTGCACTTATCATCTCATTCTTTCCACAAATCTATCCAGACCGACTGTCTAAAAGTAAAGCCAGGACAATGTCTATCATTCCTTGCTCAAAAAATTTCATTGGTTCTCTATTATAGAATACAGTCCAAGCTCCCCAACCGGATATTCTGATATTTAACCTCTGTTAGAACTGGTTTTGGTATACTTTTCCAGATATATATCCTATATATCACTACTTCTCTTGCTTTCATCAGAAACCACCCCTCCACTCCCTTACTTTTCTTCTCCACCCTATGTGGAGAGTATTGCCCCTCTGGATTACTATTTCTCTAATCAAGAGGACATGAAATTGCTTCTTACCCTGCTGTCTCTTTCATTTACACATACTGAAACTGTTTCAGTCTTTCAGGGTCTAGCTAGAAGTCCTCATTGGTAAGGACTTACTGAGTATCCTTATAATAATTATTGTCTTCTTTTTTCACAGCTTAGGGAATTATGATGACTGCTTCTAAAAGAGAAGATGCTATTCTTGTCTCTACTAATTTATAAGCTATTTGAGAAGAAAGGCTCTTTTTCCTCATTCTGTATTGACAGCTCCCAGTATAATCCTGTGCATACAGTAAGGAAGACATAAAGCAACTTTTTGTGTGTGTATGTGGGGAAAGCTGGGCATTGTGATGTTAACTTATATTAAAGCAAACTCATATAATTTTAGGAGAACAGTGTGCATGAGTCCACAGTTTAATTTTTATTTTTTCTATTTTACAGACAGTCACAAGGAAGTTTAGAAAAATGTCGAAGTCTACTCAACTCGTAAGAAGGATGTGATGAAGATTCTTACCTTAGGAATATATATTTTTCCAGAATAATTTTTGTACCACTATCTGCGTGAATAAAAAAAGACTAAATGTTTTATGAGTTTTGTGTACCCAAAATCCACTAAACTATTGAACATTTAAAAAAAAAAAACTTGACTTAAACAATTTCGATTTTGACAAAGCCAGAGTGCTCAGTTGAAATAATATGGACTTAACTAGAGACAAATGAAATTTGTTGGAGAAGCATAGTTTTAGAAATGCAGCCGTGATAACAAAAAAGGGTCAACATGAAGGCTGAGTGAGACTTAGAGAGAGGGAAGAAAGGGCAGAAAACCACAGGAGGAAATCTAAAGGAAGAACAGAATCAAGGCAACATAAAAGAATTATGGGCAAAACTTATTCAAATGGGACATTTTAGGAACTTTTAGAGATCATCTCAGAGGACCAGGACCTCCATGGCAGTGTGGGAAAGATGAGGTCTACATAAAAAAAAAAAAAAAAAAAAAAAAAAAAAAAAGGCAGCTGCTGTCCCTGTGTGTTTCAGTTGGGAACCAGAACCATGTGTCTTAATTCCTGCTGCAAAAAACCTGGACACCACCATTTTCAACCTCCTTGAAGACAGTCACTGCTTATCTGTCTGCAGAGCAATAGAGATCACCAGAGTAACTCTCTTTAAAGAAGAATAAAGATGATAAATTTCCCAGGGAAAACTTGGGAAAACATTCATCAGACTTCTGATGCGATGTAAATATGTAAGTTTCCATCTGGTTACTGGATATATCTTCTTTAATGACGAAGTGCAGAGAACAAAACATTGTTTACTGAGGATGTGGAAAGATACATTTCTCTAGCTTCCATGGCCTCTGGAGTCTCATGATTTATTTTAGGCTTGTGAATTCAACAAACTGTACGAATGCTAGTTTTGCCACATGCGATCATCACCTATAGGCAAGTTTTATAAACTCCTACAATGTCAAAATATTTATATGCAAAATGATAACAATAGTATCTTAGAGAATTTTTGTGATCGTAAATATAATTGACATAAATGTAGCATTAGCATGAGCTCTGGCAGATTATTGATGTTCAGTAATTGGTAATCATCACCTCTACCAACATCATCATTAACATCATTCCCTCCTACACAGGTGAGCTCTCCCTCATATTGGGCTGGTGGAAAAAGAGACTAATGCCGGGCACAGCAATGAGAAAAAGGTGACCCGTGGGGATACAGTAGTATTGGATAATGACTAAACTATCAGAAGGAATTATTAGGTCTCTGTCTGGAGTATGTGACTCAGCTGGAGTCTGAGTACAAAGGGTCCCTAAGCAGAAGCATCAGGGACAGACAGGGGGCAGCTGATACTGTGCCCACAGTTGGCACAGTCCAACAAGATTTTCAAGGATAAATGAAAAAAAGTCAGTCCTGAGAGGGAGCACCGCTGAACCATGTTGCCCTGTTTTTGAGCAGCAGCTGCAAGCAGGGCTAGCAGCTGCAGCTGTTCTTCGAAGCCTGGATTCCCAGGGAAAGTGGGCATCAGGCAAAGCTAGGGGAGGGAGAGGCAAGCATGGGGTAATTCCCTGGGTTCCCAGGATGGGAGATTCCACTGCATAGAAGTAAGGGAAGGGGGCAAAGAGGGAAATGTGTGGGGTTGCAGGGAGAGGGTGTTCTGAATGGGAAATGATGCTCAATATTGGAATCAAATTTATGGATTCATAGAAAAAACTAGGTTGGGGATTAAGACCTTTTTAGTCATTTTTGCCTTTGGATTGCTACATAGGCATGAGCAGATAATTTTCATAATAGATAAGATTAACCGAATGCTAACCATGTACCCAATAATGTTATTCCTATTATAACATGAAATCTTGCATTAGTATTGTGTGCATTTCACAGAAATCTGAGCACAGAGGGTAAAGCAGCTCTATCAGGTTGTCTGACAAGCAAATGTCAAGCTGAGATATAACTCTACAGGCTTGGCTCCTCGGTCTGCATTATTACCTGTCACACTCAACCAGAACTATGCAGAAGAATTTTCTGCAATGGCAAAAATGTTCATATAATGTTGAATATTTGAAATTTGGCTAGTACAACATACGAACTGCATTTTAAATGTAAACAGCCTCACATGGTTAGGGACTACACAGTGGAGAGCACAGTTTCACACTGTCTCTCTCAGTACACATGGGCCTCAGTTATTAATTATTTTTTACCTGAAAATGATTGGATTATACTTATGGATAGGAAATATGTGAACTGATTTTCACCAATTCTTCTTTGTCTGTCCATATGAACATCATCGATTATTCAATCACCACTTCTTACTCCTGAGCCTGGGCATTCCTCAGCATCCATCATACCAGAGAATTCTAGTCAGTCACTGCCAAGAACGTAGAATCTTTCTTTGAGAAGGTAATATGTATTTCTGGACTCTAGATTAAAATTTTTTTTTTCTTTCTTTCTTTCTTTTTTTTTTTTTTTTTGAGAGATTTTTCTATAGGGTGCATGCTCTCGCCAGAGAGACAGAGAGACAGAAAGTGAGAAAATGAGAAACCACCACCCAGGGGAGATGGGGAGATGGCCATACTGCAATGCCTTCTCCTCCATTTTCTTCTCAGGATTTTGGGCATGTATGTACACGTGCCTGGAGTGAGGTTTATTTTTAAGCTGTTGGATCTGGGACTTGAACTGTGGTCAACTACATGGGAGTAAAATGATGTAACCATTACACCATACACTGGTCCCCAGATGGAAATTTCTAAGAAAATGACAAGGTTTTAGGCATCAGAGGCAAGGGGTTGCCTTTATAGAAGCCATTACACATAGTTCTTTGCATTTAAACAGTACAACTTTTTCTTTCCTCAAGCCTGCTGTGCCCCACCAAGCTGCCCTTCTCTGTGTAATACTTCCCATCATTTAAGTCTAAATGGGGTGGGGGTACGTTCTGCAGTGCACTTAAAAATCTTAATCAGTTTTCTCAAAAGGAATGATTCAAGTTGCTTTATAAAAATTTCTATCATGAGGGAGGGAGACAGCAGAGAGGAGAGAGAGGTAGCCCCTAAAAGGTCTTCATTTCTTGATCCTATACCCACTTCAGGGTTATGAGCATGTGTGCAGGGACTTGAAACTGGGACCTTCCCATGTGGCCTTGGCATTAGGGAGCATCGTGTTACCAATGCTCTACTCTGGGTGTTCTCCAAGACACTTACGCTGCACTGGATGCCCATTTCCTTTCCAGCAGATGTGAATGGAGACAAAGGAACTATGTTTTTCTCTTTCTAAATATATCACTGAATAAGTCTTAGCAAAATCCATCAGAGACCCAAGAGATGTTAGTTTTTGCAAAAATACGAGGATAGTTCTTCATATAATTATATTCTGAGCCTTAAGATCCACTGAATAACTTACCTTGGTATCACCCTAAGCCTCTAAAAGCTCCAGAGAATAATTGGACAAGGATTTCCCTAGCTGGCTCCTAATTAATGTTTTCTTTCTCCCCGGAATGGCTCCCCTGACTTCTCTTGCTTTTTTGCCTGCTAAATTCTTCCTTAGATTTCAAGATGCAGCTCAAATGTTACTTGCCCTGGGAAGCCTCTTTAATTCTGCAACCAGTGCACAGATCCGCTAGGCTGGGTGAGGTTCCCCTACTCTGATCTAATAGGTACTTTTCTTACCCCCAGAAAACATTTTACTCATACCTCTACCAAAATATTTAACTCATTCTGCTGCAATACATGTTTTTAATCTGTCTCTCCTGGAAGCTCTTATTTCATCAATAGGACTGAGATAAATTCAGATTTCTGTCTCTTCTACCTTGCAAAGAGCTTGGTATATGGTAAGAAGTTAAATAAATATTCATTGAATGGACATGAGAATTAGTGACTGGGCAAGATAAGTAGAGTCGTGTGGCAGAGCAGATCATTGCTACTGACAGACCAAACCCAAGGTCATAAACAAAAGAGCCTGTTCCCTGGCCAACCTGACCTTTTCTGTTCTGAACAGACTAATCAAGGATAGACTCTCTCCTCATTCCCTGACACTACCATAAAAATCCAGTCATTCTAATTTTATCCTCACATTTGCTTCCCCCCTCCCAAATCTTGCACAGTTCCAAAACACTTGGCTTCTCTCTCCCTCTGTCTCAATTGTTCCTCTTTCTATAGCATCGGAATCTCATTGTCCTCCCTGCCCTATTCCCTCCTGACCTTTCAACCGCCCATTGTTACATGTCAGGAGGACCCGGGTGACAGCTGGGCCCCAGCAGGGCAGGCCTAGCATCCCCAGGGCATCCCTGGCAGGTGTTGGAATACTCAACAGTCAGCTTGGTATCACCACCACTTCTATCTTTCCATAGGTTCCCTGCCCCCGCACAGGCTCATCTTCCTTTCTTGAGGACTGTTACGGCCTTTATGACCAGCAGGGCTGGGTACAGGCTTAAAGAGAAAACAGAATGATTTTTTCCTTTTATCTATTTGTGCCCCTATGCGTGTCTCTTTTCTATCAAACCTCCTAGGTGTAATCAGCCTAGGAGCCTCCGAGAACATCCTCTAATGCCAAATTCTAATTTGGAACCTCTGTTTTTATTTCCCTCTGTAAAACTATTGCTGTCACATTCTTTGACTCCCTAAAATGTTGATTCAGTCACTCAAAACTCTACAAGAAAGGTATCCTTTCTCAGTTCTCGCATGTATCACCTTTGCCTTCTCTGGCCCCTCCATGACCATGAACTTGCCTCAATCATAGCATGGATTCCACTTGTCCCTCACCGCCATGTGTATGTGGGGTAGTAACCAACAAAAAGCTCAGTGTTTGACACATAGGAATTGAATTCTGTACATCAACTATGTGTCAGTAATATTTCAGGATGTTTACCCTCATAATTTTATTCAGTTGGATCCTCACAATAACCTATTGTAGACATTTTATCCCCATTTCTCAGACTATGTGGTGATCTGAGTTAATTATTTGTCAGTCATACGTCCATAGGTGACGGTACCGAGGCTCGATTTACATTTTATGACCTTTCTATTAAAGTTTACCAAGTATTTAATTACATTTTATTAATAGACTGGTTAAGTCTAAAGATAACACAGACCTCAGGGACACAGATTGAATTGAGCAGAACAGTTTAAGTATTTGGAGGAATTTCTTAATTATAAGACAGAAAATGGTCCTCTCACTGAATTCTGAGGCAAGAAAAGGAAATAGATCTATATGAATAGAGTGGATTAAGTAGAGATCTAAGAAGGTAAAGGGATAAGTGGAAAGATGATGATGATGATGATGATGATGTGTGTGTGTGTGTGTGTGTGTGTGTGTGTATTATTCCTTTACTTCTCATTGGAACTTCTCACAGCCATGCCTCATCCTTACTTCCAATGACACTAATACCAATGCCAAGCAATAGGGAAAAGAAAGGGAAAAATCTTTTCTATTAATAGAAAGTTCTATACTTTATTTTGTCCTGCCTTTATCCTACCCTTTATAACCTACATGGTGAAGTCCATGAGTCTTTTTTTTTTTTTTTTTTTTTTTTTTGGAGAGGTTTTTGCTATAGGGCGTGTGCACTCGCCAGACAAACAGAGAGAGACAGAGAGACAGAAAGCGAGAAATCACCCCCCAGGGGGGATGACCACGCCGCAATCCCTTCTCCTCCATTCTCCTCTCGAGATCTTGGGCACACACGCACACGTGCCCGGCGTGAGTGTAAGCCACCGGGTCCAAGACTCAAACCGCGGTCGACTACATGGGAGTCCAGCAACATAGCCATTACGCTAATTGCTGGTCCCATGAGCCTTCTTATTTGACAAGAGGGATATGCACTAAAATAAATCTAATCCTTGAAATAAGCCTGGTTTATAAGATGTTCACTCCAAGCCTCCTTGAGGCACTAAGTGTCTGAATAAGAAAATCAGTTTGGATTCAAACTGTGGTCTTGGCTGGAGACCTTATCATTGTTCTCCTTGCTCCTTATCTGATGGCACAAGGTCCTGACTACGCAATTGAGCCATGGAAGAAGATGCAAGAAAATAAAAGACAGGTAACACTTCATTATTTTCTACTGAAAACGAAGAAGGCAGGAGGTTGGTGATTCTTTTCTAGGACCCAGCAGAGTGGATTGTGGGGTCTTAATTCCTCCTATATATTTATGTTGGCTCAAAGAAACAGCCAAGCAGCTAATGGGTAATTCCTCAATAATTTGTCCTCTGGGGAAATCTACCTCCTCACTTGGGGAAAACATAATAATACATTTAGCTAAAATTATCTATTTTCAGTTGTATCCAGAGGTGATAAGTAGATAATTTGATTCTTTGGGGCAAAATAATAGTTTTATGAAGATAGGTTTTTACTGAAAACAAGTGATTCTGAACAGGAGGAAATATATTCATAGTCTACCTATAAGCATCTGTCTCTGCCTTTGCTGTATTCTTATCTTTGATCCAAGGTCATCTTCCCAGATATTTTCCGTTCTACTCTCAGCATAATATAGACAAATGTAGTTTGTAACCAAGTTGTTCTAAATTAAGATGCTATAGGTAAAGAATGGCACTGAGAAAGAAGAGATGACTTGCCTTCCCTGGCCCAGGCAAAGGGAGAGTGAAAGGCAATCTTTACTAATACTATGTGGATTGAATGGACTAATCTCTGGAAAATTTTATCTTTGAGTTACTTTGTAGAACTCGGAGTTAATTAGATATAACATAAATTACTCCGTACACACCTTTGTTGAAGGAAAAAAAGCCCAGAAGCTTACGGGAAGGAATGTAGATAAAGATTAGAAAGACAACTTTCTTATAAAAGACTATTGGCAGCACTTCTTCCCTCAAGGCTAATATGAAAGTCAGTATGAATCCTCCTTCTCTAACTACTTTAACAAAGATGTATTTTATTCTTCTGGCAGATCCTAAAACTTTGGACTCTACTAGTGTGTGTGTGTGTGTGTGTGTGTGTGCGTGCGTGTGTGTGGTGTGTGCATGTCTGTGTTTTGTATATGCATGTGTGCTTATCCCTTAAGCACAAATATCAAAGCTTATTCTTTGTTTATAAGTTTAGCCATCTACTGAATGTCATAGATTTTAGGCATACACAATAATGATCAATTTCCTGATACTAATGAACCACTCATTGTTCCTTTATTGGTCTACCTCTTATTCAATCTCAAATAATCAAAATTCTTGATACATGGTAGGTTTTTACTTTTTTTTTCTTTTTTTTCTTTTTTTTTAAGAGGTTTTTGCCTTATGGCATGTGCACTGGCTGGAGAAACAGAGAAAGCAAGAAATCACTCCTCGGAGTGGGGGTGGGGGTGGTGGATGGCCACACTGCAATCCCTTCTCCTTCATTTTCCTCCTGGATCTTGGGCCCCACACATACATGCCCAGCATGATTTTCAAGCTTCCAGATCTGGGACTTGTAATCGTTACTCTAACAAAGATCTTTATCAAATCTTTGTTGCTAGAATGATCAAAAGATGATTGGTAGGTCTAAACATTATGTTCTTCACGAGCCACCCAAAATCAAGAAGGAAAAGAGGTGTGTGGGAAACAGTTCTCTTCTTGTGTCACTATTTTATTTCTCTCTCTTAATTAGTAGGAAAACAAAATCCAGGAATTAATTTACTCTTGTGTTGCATTAGCTGGAATTGTGTGATTTGCCCAGTCCCAAGTTGAAGAGAAGCTACCAAAATGAGCCCCTTGTACTTTGTACTCTGTGTCATCTGAGGCAGCCTCACATGACTGGGAATAAGGGAAATGGAAATGACTTTTGGGTAGACAACTAGCAACAACTGCCAGAGTAAAATTTAATCAAAGGTTTTAATGATCTCAAAGCTTATACAGTATAGTAAATTGTTCATTTTCTTCAATAGTATAATTATTCAAATTGAGAATTGCTTTAGCCATGAATTTTAATGAACTGTGTTAATTTGACCCATCATTGTTTAAATTATGTAGACTTTGGTGTTATGAAAATATAAAAATTCTAAGTGCCCTACCTATGTTTTATTCTTTGAAGACTGGGAAAGTGAAATAAAAAGTGACTAGAGAAGACTTAAATCCAAACACAATTGACTTTTTCAACAGTTACTGAGAAACATATTGAATGGGACAGGGTAATAGAAGAGAGTTGAAGGCTGTGCCATCCATTTTTAATGTTACAGAATAAGACAATCTCATTTATAGATTATGGAATTGCTTATCCTTCTGAAAAGTGTGATGGCATTTTCTCACCCCTACATTTCTTTAAGTATTACAAGGAACACATTATCAAATTTGTACCTTCATAGAGCGCTATGGTATGTAGTTGATTTATTTCTAGAGGCTTCAGTTCATTTAACACAACACATTGTTCTCTGTTAGACTTTTGTCTCACTATGAGCTTTAAGTTCAGTTTCAAAATATTTATTTTCTGGGACCAGCAGTTAGCGTAATGGCTATGTCACTGGACTCCCATGAAGTCCACCGCAGTTTGCATCCTGGACCTGGTGGCTTAAAACTCATGCTGGGTGTGTGCAATGCACGCACCCTATAGCAAAAAAAAAAAAAAATTATTTTCCAAACCTGGTCTTTGGTGGAGCAGTCAGGACTGACTTCTGTCTTCTCTCTGCCACTTGTTAACCTTACTACATCTTCATCCATCATCATCTTGCCATTCTTTATTTAACTTCTTTTATATATCTTAGCACATTTCACCCCTTTCTCCTGGTCTATGTTTATAGCCATAATAGTCTTTTGTGAACAAGCTTGAATAGAGGCACTTTATTTCAAATGCCATGTAATTTTTTAATTGAGTTTTTTTTTTTCTTTCCTTGAGAGGTTTTTGCTATAGGGCTCATGCACTCACCAGAAAGACAGAGAGAGACAGAGAGACAGAAAGCAAGAAATCACCCCCCAGGGGGGATGGCCACGCTGCAATCCCCTCTCCTCCATTTTCCTCTCAGGATCTTGGGCACACATGCACATGCATCCAGTGTGAGTTTAAGCCACCTGGTCTGGGACTCGAACCGTGGTTGACTACATGGAAGTCCAGTAGCCATTATGCATAATAGCCATTATGCCAACTGCTGGTGCTTTAACTGAGATTTTTAAAAGGTTTTACTATCATATTGTTTTTTGTAAATCTGGAGGAATAGAATTGCATTTTTTACCCTGGTTTATAATATTAATTGAATTTTTTATGTAGTATCAGTTCAGCTTTATTTTTTTCTGTTTCATTGGCACTATAATGATTTCAGATTTTAAGAGTTTCTGTACAACTGTATGGCCTTGTAATAGCTTGAATATTTCAGGACCAGTAGTTAGTGTAATGGCTATGTCGCTGGACTCCCATGAAGTTGACTGTGGTTCAAGTCCCGGACCTGGTGGCTTAAACTCACGCTGGGCGCATGTGCGTGCCCAAGATCCCAAGAGGAGAATGGAGGAGAAGGGATTGTGGCATGGTCAACCCCCCTGTGGGGTCATTTCTTGCTTTCTGTCTCTCTCTGTCTTTCTGGCGACCACACACACCCTATAGCAAAAACCTCTCCAAAAAAAAAATTAGAATATTTCATTTTATTGCAAATAATACATAAGAGAAATGTGTAATATAAAAAAATATTTCTTATAATCCAATGCCCATTGCAGATAGCTAATACATGGTATCTGTGTGTTTCAAATCAAAAGCAAAGCAGACAGACTACATAAAACAGTCTGGCATTTAAGAAAATTTTGAATTTTTTTTCTATAGTTTCTTTCTTTCTTTTTCTATTTCTCTTTCTTCCTTTCTTTTCTTTCTTTCTTCCTTCTTTTGAAGTGGTGGAACTCATTTTGTCCTATGTGTATGAATAGTTGACTTTTTCTCTTTTCTTTGCTATCATTAATTATTTTCCCTTAACTTCAATAGTTCACCTGGTTTAGGATTGTTGATTAAATCATGCCTGGAGAATGTAGCTTTGTGGCCCCAAGCTTAGACTGGTCTTTAGCTCTCCTTGACCATGCTTAAGGTCTCCATCCTGTGTTTCTTCCTTTTTAAAAAATTATTATTATTTTTTTAAAATTTGCTGTAGGGCATGTGTGCTCAACAGAGACAGACAGAGAAAGAGAAAGAGGGGAAGTGAGAAAGCAAGTTGTCAAGTCCAGGACTTGAACCATGGTGGGCCATGTGAAAGTCCAGCATCTTAACTGCCATGCCGCCTGCTGGCCCATCCATCATGTATTTCTTCCTTTCTATGAATAAGCCATTGTGTCACAGTTCTAGCATGACAATAATTTCCTTTAGGAAACATTACTTTGCTTCTCATTCCCATCAAGTATTTTCCCATGGGGAAATATTAATATCTTCTCAAGTTGTTAAATATCAGGGGACATTTGAAGCACAGAGAGTTGAAGTAATTTGTTAAAGGTCATAGACCTTCTGAGTGAGAGAATTGAGTCTAGATTGAAAATCCTAAACTTCTTTCATGCTGGTCCAGCCGAACCTGCATATCCGTGGTCAGCAAGGTGGGAAGGCAAAGGCAGTAAGACGTATTAGAGTTTCTAATGAGAGCCTGTAAGCAAACGTGCTCTCTGACATTTATTTTTCTTTCTTTTGTCTTCATACTCTGAATAAGTTATTACTCAGAAATTTAAATATGCTTCTCTTCTAGAAAATGTATTTCTCTTTTAAAGAACCTGTGTCTCTGTTAGTGTGTGGGTTTCATGGCGTGAAAGCTGAGTCCTCTGACAGACAGAATGTACCACACAAGACATGAGACAGACTGGGCATGAGATGAGATCAGGAATGACTGCTGTCATTGGTTAGCCTCAACTCACACTCAGTGCTGCAAATGCCAAAGAAGGCAGTCTGAGACTCCTTGGCATGAATGTTTTTGCTAATTAACTACATTCAGGCAGACGGAAAATGGCGGGTGGGATGTGGTGCAAGAGGATGATCTTTTCTGTAAGATCAGATTTGGAGCAGTGTTATGGCACCTGGCGTAAGAACTCCTGGGTTTGAATACTCTATCTTCCTCTTACTGATTGTATACTCTTAAGCAATTTATGCAATAGTTTTGGGACTCAATCTTCTCATTTGTAAAATAGGCATATTAATAGTACCTACCTCCAAAAGTATATTATAGTCATTAAATAATGTATACAACAGATAATTGGTGACTCTGTGAGGCAAACAGCTTGATATTGATCCAACACTGAGTTTACACCTTTTATTTTCTATGTGCACATTCTGTTTTCACCTAATCCTTAGTGGGCAAGGTCAGAGTTTGAAACAGGTCTTTCTGAACACAGACCCTCCTTTTTAGTGTAACATTACTTCTGCCAGATGTTAATAATGATGTTGTTGTAATCCAATTAGCATTTAGTCTCTCTCCTTGAGTTAAAGTCACAAATGCCTATATTTGTTTCCTCGTGTGCACTGTGAGGCAGAGACATGCTTTATTATTATTATTATTTCCACATCTCTGCATCTCTCTATATGTAACACAGAGTCTGGTGCAGAGAAAAAGTAATATAAAATTTCTGGATTCAGGAGAAGATTGTGTAAGAGGTCTCCCAGGCATTGTCTATGTAGACTAAGGAGACATTCTTGGCCTAACTTTTAAATAATCTGTCATAGATTATACTTACCATCATTTTAAGCATATTATAGTTTAAGAAAAAAATAGGCGAGTCAGGACTTAGCTCAATGATTGCCTCATCATAGGTGCTTTGTAAATATATGTTGTGTAAATGAAAAACTTCAGTCATAAATTTGATTTGCGTAACAAATGATAAACTCCAAGTAGTAGAAATGGAGGTAGCTGTGGTGACAACTGAGAAGGCTGTCAAAACATAATATGCGTTGGACAAAGTTAAGCAGGCAAGAAAGACTTTATTCAAAGTTCTTTCAATAAAGGAAAGAGGCTAGAATTCAATATAAGATTCAGCTCCCCTGAAACAAAGGGTGAGAGGTTACAGGCATGTAGAAAAATACTAGAAGACATGAGAAGGAAGTCATAAACCATTTATGTTTGCTTATCTACAAGAAAAATTCACTTCTCATATCTTGGAGAAAGTATGCAGTTTTGCAACTTGGAGCAAGAAGGGTATCCACTGAAATTAGTCTTCTACCTTCCCAAAAGAGATTAAGAAATAAAAGTACTATCTTCTGTGATGATTACATTTCAAAAAGATGACATTCAGGCTCCTGAGAAAGGCTTTCCTAAGTTGTAGAACTGGTAAAAGGACTTTAAAAAGACACATCTCAAAGGAGCAAAAATAACTTGCAGTTATATTTTCTAAAGAAAATGCTCTAAATTAAGGGAAGTCAGGGACTTAGAGTCAGGAGAAGCCTGTCTAAAGTTTAGTCAACTTGAGGATAATGTTAAGGTCATCTTGGTTCAGTGCAACCTGCTGTTTGGAATGTCAATCTTGCTAGCTTCTAGACACAGCTCCTTTTATAAAAAGTCACTTTGTACCAGTCACTGAATCTTTTTCAGCATACTTCAGGACAGATGAGGATAACAGGAATGTTCTAGTTCCTTCATAAGTCTATAGTGAGGGTCTATCTCATCAAATCAGAGACTGCTTTGTAAATTAAAGGTATTACACTGCTATGCTGCTGAGGGGCTGAAATTATTCTGTTTTCTTAAGATTTGTAAACTCTGGTTTTGTCTCAGTCCTCCAAGTGCATTTTCTTTATTCCTAGAGTTTTTATTAGAGCATTTGCCTATGTTGCTAATGAATCAGAGAAGGTGCCTTGAGCTCTGTTACAACTTTATAGTTTTCTTTCATTCATCATTTTTTTTTTAATAGGGTACATGTGCTTGCTGGAGAGAGACAGAGAGGGAGAGAGAGAGCAAAAGTGATAAAGCACCCCAGTGGAGGGGGTGGATGGCCATGTTGCAATCCCCTTGACTCTATTCCCCTCTCTGAGTTCAAATGAACACACACCAATGTTTTTCAAGATGCTGGATAGTGACTTAAACATGGCTGACCCAACAGAAGAACAAGTTCTTAAGTAAGGAACGAGCTTGCCGTTGAACGTTCCTAAGCAGTAGAGGCAGAACCTGAGACAATTGCCTTTTTTTTATTACACAAAAACACATAAAATATTCACTGAAAATCCACATCTTTTCCTTTGGAGGCAGCTCTAAATGCACTCTGTCTAAGAAGCCACTTTTGCTCTGGGACTTCTGTTTATATTACACTCCATTCTGTCTGATGTTGCTTTGACAGTGTTCAATTGTTTCCTTTGCTCGTTATCCAAGGCTGCCTTTTTATGTCTCTGTGTCCCTCTGGGGCCTTGGATATCCAGAGACTGGGTGGACTGTCTGGTCACCCAAAAATGGGATTGCTTTTCTGGGCTTTTATATACTCATTTCTGCTTATCCACTATGGTTTGTCCCTTTATCTCACAGATGAGAGTGAAGATTTGATGATTCTGGAGCTCTGATGAGAAAACTGCAGCAATCTGGGCAGGGTGACCCCGAACTTGATCCTTGCAGGCCCCGTGGGCTAATCCGTAACACTCTTCCCCTCCTGCCACCATTTCAGGAGGTCAGGCAGTGAGGTTGCTGACGTTGGTGTGGGGGTGGGAGCAGGATTTTGAGCTCCTCTCCCTGTCAGCTGGTGTCTGCTTTCACGACAGATGGTGGGTGGTGACGTGGCTCTATTGTCCTCCCTTGCCTGCCCTGGAGGGAGATTTCCTTTGCCAGCAAATGTGCTACACTTCCAGAGGAAATGGCATCTGCCTCTGAGGGCACATCCAGAAGGCATCTCTATCCTCTCCATTGCAGCTTTGGCCTGAAAACAAATCTGTGCTCCTTTATGGCCTAAAGAGTAACCTGTTGTTCTCAGTGGGCTCTATGGGCCACAATGAAGAAGCGAGTTTAACTTTCCTCAGGAGTCACTAAAGTTAGATATGAGGATAAACATTTTTTGATGTAATAGTTATTAGACATGACTTAATGAGGTCAAAAAGTTGAAAATTGTTGATGCTGCTGGTTTCTCTACTTTATGCTCTTCCTCTCTGAGACACCCTTTGCCTGTTTCAATATTGTGATGTTTTTCTTTATGAGTGTTCAATAGAAGTCTTGCTTTTAAATAATGGAAAACAGGAAGTACTTTTTGGATGGCTTTCTGAGAGCTAGGTGTTGCTCAAATTTTAGCATTCATCAGAATTGGTTACATGATTGCGGGGTAAGGTGGGAGTAAGGCAGGAGAGCTAGTAAAAGAGGCATATTTTTAGGGCTATATCAGCCGGTTCTTATTTAGTAGGCATGGCTGCTCTAGTCTATGCATTTTTGGTAACCATTTCAGAAATAATAAACTTAAAAAAGTATTTCCTAGGGTTTAGATTGAAGTTATTTATTTTACAGGTTAAAAAATTATCTCAGAGAAGAAAGTAGAGTAAAAGTAGGAAGACTCATTACTAATGAAGAACAGAGGAAGGAGCGAAGAAGCATGTAGTTAGGTGAGAAAAAGGAATTCTGAGAAGTGTAGAGTGCAACTACTCATAAACAAAGGAGGCTCTGGACACAAATGATTTATTATCTGTTGATGATTACGTGCACAGTATTCTCAACTGGACTGGTCTGAGGTATATTTCATGTTGGGTAAATTCTCTTGACAAGCCAAATGATGTATAGTGATTGAAAGTTTAAAAAATAATAAAATTATACAAAGGTGTAAAGAGAAAAGAAATAGAAGGAGGTTCTGGAGAGAAAATAATTGTTGAGGTGGAGGAACTGGTAGTATACATGTAAGTTAAAGTACTTAGAATGCAGAGTCACTTCAAATAACATAATTATATTTTATTTAAATTAACATAAAGTTAAAAAAATAAACATCATCCTCTGGTTTATAGAAGCTGTTGAGCTTAAGCTTAAAACTTGAACGGTGCTCTAGAACCACTGAAGTTATAGGACCTTGAGAACATCCTTATTATGCAGCCACTAGACTCGTAATCAGAATAATAATTTATATCTATAGAGTAGTATAGTAGTTAGGATATTAGGACATCGGTTTGGTTACTTGATCAAAGAAATCTAAAATAAGTGTAGTATAAACAAGACAGAAGGTTATTTTCCCTTTATAAAAAGTCTGAAAAGTCTGAACATGTAGGTAAATACGCAGTTGTCAGGAACTCATGAACCTTCTACCTAGCTTACTTGTCATCTTAAACACACACATTTTATTCATCTCTAAAATAGCAGTAGTAGACTCATTCTTATGGTCACTTTCCAGCCAGAGGGAAGCACAGAAATTGGAGTAGCAGTGGTAGAAAGAGAAAAGTTGGTTGCAAGTTTGCTGTATGGGAACATGGAAATCTTACCTACAAACTGTCATGGCGTTTGTCACGTGACCATACATAGTTGTAAGAGTGCTGAGCACCTGGGACCAGCAGTTAGCGTAATGGCTATGTCGCTGGACTCCCACGTAGTCGACCGTGGTTCAAGTCCTGGACCTGGTGGCTTAAACTCAGGCCGGGCGCGTATGTGTGCGTGCCCAAGATCCCGAGAGGAGAATGGAGGAGAAGGGATTGCGGCGTAGCCATCCCCCCTGGGGGGTGATTTCTCTCTTTCTGTCTCTCTGTCTCTCTCTGTCTGTCTGGCGAGCACACGCACCCTATAGCAAAAACCTCTCCAAAAAAAAAAAAAAAAAGAGTGCTGAGCACCTTGCCCAGCTTTACCTTATAGGTAGGTAGGAACAGAAAAACAGATATTGGAGAATTTCAGTACACTTTCTCATGAGCAGGTTTCAGTTTCTAAAACCTGAACACCTAACTGATATCTTGTTCTAAGGGTGAGACAAGTAATATAGTTAATATTATTTCCACTTGCAATTGAGGAAACTTGGTGCATAAATGACAAGTGTCTGAGTTTGGCTTTGAATTCAGGTCTTTGGGTTACAAGTTTCCTGTACTTTCTGTTATGTTAGAATGCTTTCCATTAAAGCAGTGTGAAAACAGAGCTCTCCTCACCTCCCTGATTGTACCTAGTAACTAAATACAACTCCAGGCAATCCACTTTTGCTCTCCTCTGCGTCCTGGACTCCCATATCTCTCAGCTTGGTTGGAGAAAGATTTCTAGGTCCTTTGCTTTGAACTCAACAGCTGCTAGGAACAAGAGGGCTATACGTTGGGGTTATTTTAATACAGGTTTTGGGAGCAGCCTCTCAGTTTAATCCTTGGCAGATAAACTAACAGTAGAGAGATTGGGAGTTATTTACGAAGACTTGCTGGCTGTAGGAGATTGGACAGTTGTTAATCTTTTCAGCTGAGGTTGGGGAGCCCATTTTAATCAGAATTTGAACAGGAATAATCCTTTCTTTAAATTCTGACCCAATCCCTCCAATAATTGCAATCAGGGCAGTGCTCTTTGGAAGGCAGTGTGTTAATACATTGTTTAAAGAGATGAAATCGGTCAACTGAAATAGTACCATAAATGCACCCAACAAGAGTTCTGAATAATACTCTCATATTACTGAAAGCTCCCATGGATGATGGAGTCTAGAAATCATTATCCTTCCACCTGTGTCCAGGGAACACTTATTTGAAGTTATCTCACATGTGATTTGGGAAAGGAGAGCCAAAATAAAAACAATGATTACTTTCTAGAATATTTCACTTATAGAAAAAAGCATAACAAGAAGTAAAAGTTATTTTATGCAGATCCATATAGGGGACTTATGTTAGAGCCATTAAGTATTTATAAAATGATGCTCACACGGAGAGGGTATTATTCAATTATAAGACAAGAGATCATGTGTATTAATTTGGGATATTTAAGAAGCAGATATTAAAGTATGATTAGATGAGCAAGAGATTTTTGTAGGGAGAAATGCCTATGAAGGATAAAGGAAAGAGAACATGAGTAGCAAGGAAAGCCCTCAGATCATGATACATGTATGATGTCTATGAAAGGAGAGAGGGAGGAAGGAAGACTGTGGGAAAAAAGACCCAAATTGTAGAATAGGTCTAAGAAAGTTTTTTTTTTTTCTTTTTTTTTTGGAGAAGTTTTTGCTATAGGGCGCGTGCGCTCGCCAGACAGACAGAGAGAGACAGAGAGACAGAAAGCAAGAAATCACCCCCCAGGGGGCATGGCCACGCCGCAATCCCTTCTCCTCCATTCTCCTCTCAGGATCTTAGGCACGCACGCACATGCACCCGGCGTGAGTTTAAACCACCGGGTCCAGGACTTGAACCACGGTCGACTACGTGGAGTCCAGCGACATAGCCATTACGCTAACTGCTGGTCCCAGAAAGTTTTTTTTTTTTTTTTTTTGGAGAGGTTTTTCACTATAGGGCGTGTGCGCTCGCCAGACAGACAGAGAAAGACATAGAGACAGAAAGCGAGAAATCACCCCCCAGGGGGGATGGTCACGCCGCAATCCCTTCTCCTCCATTCTCCTCTCGGGATCTTGGGCACACACGCACACGCGCCCGGCGTGAGTTGTAAGCCACCGGGTCCGAGACGCGAACCGCGGTCGACTACGTGGGAGTCCAGCGACATAGCCATTACGCTAACTGCTGGTTCCCGGTCCCAGAAAGTTTTGATCAATGCCAATGGAAAGAGCCTGCACCAAAATCATCTGTTGGAAGAGTTCTGCATATTATGACCTGTGCTATGTTTAGTCACTGGCTGAGAGTGACACAGGGTTAATGTGGCCTCAGTGCATACATGGTGGTGGTTCAAGAGGGACCTAAGCTGGACCCGTCAGTCAGTCCTTTTGCAGAAAATCTGAGTAGTGCATTTTTTTCATTTTTTAATTTCATTTTCTTTTATACATTCAATCACATTTTTTAGTTTACAAAATGAATATTCTAACAGGTGAACATTTCTCCCTAGTCCAGTTGATAAAACTATAAGATATCTTCAACAGATAATACCACATTTTTTTGTCCCATTAATGTTTTGCCTCCCTATTTTTCTCCTAAATGTCCTTCCTCATACCTTACTCTTTCATGGTCACCACACCTGTCCTCTCTGTTTGACATTGGGAAATTTTCGTTCTTATCTGGGAAAAGCAAAATGGTTAGTGCTAGGAGATCTGCAGGTACTGTTTCCCTTTTATTCTCTGATTTTACTGCCTTAGTCACTGATCCCAA
Organism: Tupaia tana; assembly: GCA_026018925.1. Classification (NCBI taxonomy): domain Eukaryota; kingdom Metazoa; phylum Chordata; class Mammalia; order Scandentia; family Tupaiidae; genus Tupaia; species Tupaia tana. The sequence continues at coordinate 159,103,341 of JAKSZU010000006.1, forward strand.
AGGGTGTGTGTGTGTGTGTGTGTGTTGAGCAGGGGTACAGACAGGGAAGGGTTGTCATGGAGAGAAATGGATTAGTGACTGGGAGGAAAGACAGATCACTCTGTCAGGTGCCTTCTTTCTTTCTCAGCCTGCTGCTTTTTTCTGTGCTCCAACCTGAACAGGATGGCTGGGCTGGCCACAACTTCAGCCTGAAGCTTCAACTGAAGCTTAATCTAATCTAATCTATCAGAGAGGTAATGAACTATAAAAGTGTGGATTCAATTACAATTAGAGGGGAGTTTTGTGTTGGCTGAAGTCTGGTGCTAGTCAGATAATAGAAACTCAGGCTGGGTTGAAAGGCCCCATCTGTGCTAGCAAGGTCTGCCGTTAGGGGCTGGGCAAAACCTTACCGAACACAATGAGGAAAGAACAGACTCATATTCATGGTATTTTTTTTAAGAGGAAAACTATTCACTTTTTAGGTTTGGTCTTTTTCATGACATGGCCAGGGAAAGCACTTTTTTCTTTGATTTTCTTATCCTCACTGTCTAAGTAGAGTCCAGGTATTCCCAGAGCCTTGTGACAATGGTATTTTCATCCCTACCAAAGGCTCCTGTAGCCTCTTCCACGCTCATTTTTCCTTCTAAATGGTACAGGTTTAGGCACTGGGTAAAATCCTTTGGAATTTGAGAAAAATCTCATCCTGTTGGAACCCAGAAAAATTCTGCCACATGACTTCTGGGATACTCATTCTTCTTTTATCCCTATAGTCCAAAATTGCACCCATCTTTTGAGGTCCAAGGAAAGGATATTTCCTCAGATGACACCCTCAGAGCCTCTCAGAGAATCATCATCTGCTTTGCTCTCCTATGCATCATTGTACTTTAAAACTCTGTCAATAAAATCAATCAGATTCTGTCTTGCATTATAGACATTTATGTATTTATGCTCATTTTATTATTTTTTTTACTATACTATAAATGCTTTTATTTCAAGAATTATTTGTTTACTAATCTCTACATCCTCTCTACGGAGCCTATCTGTAATTAGCATATAAAAGTCACTAAATATAGGCTTGCTGGAAAAGATAAGAACATATATTAAAGAGATTGTTTTCTGTCTTGCTTCATTGTTACCCTTCTTTCATTTTCGTTACTTAGTTTCCCTTTCCAAAAATAAAAAATAAATAAATAAATAAATAAATAAATAAAAATTGTAGAGCATACCAAAAGAAAAACAAAGTGAATCTTAAAAACCAACTTTAAAAATATTTAAAAAAGAATTTTTTTGTCATGCCGTTTGCCTTTCCTCTATACCTTGACTCAATTACAATTATACATACCTGGGCTGCTTTAATTTAAAGTATAAGTTTGGGAGCCCTGGAATAATATTTGGCTTTTCTGAAATTTTGTATGAATTTAGACAAAACCATCTCAGTATTCTTCTATTTATATGCCAATGTAAATAGAATGTATGTCCTTTATTTTTTTAAACTTTCATTGAATAAGTACTAAGAGGTATACTCTATACCAGCTCTACCTCTTACTAACAATATTATCTTGGGAATACAAGATTTCTCTGTGCCTCAGTTTCCTTAGCTATAAAACAATATAACAATTCTATCTTCTTCAGGTCAGTAGGTGGCGTAGCGGTTAAAAGCACTGTGACTGACTTCATGGTTTAAGTCCCGGACCCAGTGGCTTAAAACTCAATGCAAGACACGTGTGCATGCATGCCAAAAATCCTGAATGGAGAATGGAGGAGAATGAATTGCAGAGTGATCATCCCCCTGGAGGCTGATATCTCACTTTCTGTCTCTGTGTCTCTGTGTCTCCAGTGAGCACACACGCCCTATAACAAAAATTCTAAAATAATAATAATAGTAATAATTTTATCTTCCTCCAGGGTATGCTGTGAATATATGTGTGGCATAGCAAGTGATATATATTTGCCATATCTTTTTGCTATTACTGTCAAAAATAGTTCAAAACAGAGAAGCAAAATTAACAACAACAACAAAAAAAAAAACACAAAAAACCTGAGTCATTTATAATCATTACTATGTGCCCAGATTTCTATGGAGAAAATTTTTAGAAAATGGCCAAATTTTTTTCTTCTTTCAGTAGATACATATATGTCAGGGACAGCGCCTAGGTTATTCTGAGAATTTATAAATGTCAAAAACAATTTTTATACTGAATTAGTATGTACTTTTTAAAGTGTTGGTAGATGGGATTGTCACTTATGTTACCAGAAAGTTGACATGTATTTTTGTCTGTTCTTTATTATCGCAGTAGTTTTATGCCATAAACAACCTATTGTCTATGAGAGACATGTAAGATAATGTATTTACAGTCATTGTAGCAAGTTTATAATGTATTTTTCTATCTTGTTTTATGTGTATGTTATATATTGTTCAAAACAACCTCTTTCTTGATTGGGAAAGCACACAAAATGCAAAATTTACAATTTTGATAACTGAAAATTGCTAATTGTTTTGCAGTACTTTATTATATTGGGTCTCTTGTCTTTCTTGGGGTTTTAGTTAGTTAATGAACGAATACATTAGACATTATGGGTTTTAGTTGGGATTTTACATAGCTTCATTTTAATTGCTTTGGTCCTTTGCTGTTTCTGTTAATTCATAGCATTATTTTAATAAATGTTATAATACCAATTTAAAACAACAACAATAAACCTCCTCCCCTCCCCAGGAAAAAAAAAAAAAAAAGAGAGCCAGGCTTGCATACTACGTTGGACTGATCTAACTTGAATTGAAAAGCTTCTGCATCATGGAGGGTGAGTAAGGATTGATATGCTTTATTAGGGAGTGGGAATCATAAATGGGAGGGCTTCTGCTTATTTTATAATCAAGTAAACAACATGAAAATAAGATGCAAAATAAAACTCAGATTAGCATATAATCACATTAGCAGACTAATTGAGTCAGGAGCTCAGCACTTTGTGTAATAAGGTTGCACCTTTCATAGGGAGAATAAGAAAGTCCAAATTGTTTATCCATCCTTCTATTTCAATATAGAGCAGAGGGTTCTGGGACCAGATGTGGCCAGAGTCCCATCCGGGCAGTTAGCACAGTTTCACTTACTCTAGGGGACCTATAAGAGGGGATTATGGGTCATAGACGGAATGCAGCAAACCCCTAAGGCCTGAGGGATTTGCATCTAATGCATCCAGCTTTGCAGAAAATAGGGCTCAGATGAGGATCTAACCTCCTTTATTCATCTTTGTTTGTCAAAAGCTTCAAGAGTGAAGGGGTTTCTTTATGTTTTCATACAGTGAAGTCCTTTCCATCCTGAGAAGCTCGGGGGGGAGATGGGGACATGGGATCTACAGGTGACTTGGCAGCTCTGAAATAGAATTTATTTTCCTTTTATCCACACTTCTGTCCCTTCTGAGTGTGTGTTCTCTCGGATTCCTTTTTGCCTCTTTCTCCTCCTAGATGCCTAATGCTAAATATTTCTATTTAAATTGAAGTTAATTCCTTCTCTTCTTAAGTTCACAAGGGAAACATCAAAGCATGTTTCACATTCTAACATCCTTAGATCAACTTGTTAATTTTGTTACTTTTGCTTTTAGTCATTCAAATGCATTTATTTAACATTTACTATATATGAGCCTGGCACTTCTAATATCCCCAGTCTAAGCTATTAAAATATATTGGAGAAGACTAGATTTTTTTTTTTTTTTAGAGAGATTTTTGTTATAAGGTGCATGTGCTTGCTGGAGAAGGGGAGAAAGAGAGAGACAGAAAGTGAGAAATCACCCCCTGGGGAGGATGGCCACACTGCAATCCCTTCTCCTTTATTCTCCTCTCAGGATTTTGGGCAAGCATACACACATGCCCAGCCTGAGTGTTAAGCCACCTGGTTGGGATTTGAACTGTGGTTGACTACGTGGGAGTTCAGCAAGATAATCATTACTCCATCTGCTGGTTCCTAGAATTTTTTTTTTTTTTAAAGAGGTTTTTGCCTTAGGGTGGGTGTGCTCTGGAGGGTGGGGAGAGAGAGACAGACAGTGAGAGGGGAAGTGGCCATGTCATAATCCCTTCTCTTTCATTCTCTTGCTGGGATGTTGGGAACGCGTGCATACAGGCCTGCCGTGATTTTCAAGCCACTGAGTCCGGGAGTCAAACCATGGTCAGCCATGTGGAAGTCTAGCAACATAACCGCTATGCCATCTGAATTTCATAGACTAGAACTTAAGGCAATAATATATTTAGGCTGACTATAAATTTATTTAGTTTAATTCTTTCTATCAAACTAGTGATAAGATGATTAAGATAAATTTATGTGATATTTAACAAGGTGTTTATGATCCTAGAGCTAGTTATGGGAAGAAAAGCTATAACGCAGGGTTATTTACCCCTGTACCAATGTTCTTTACACTGTATCTTCCTGTGTACAGTTATTTCATCATTCAAATTCCTCTGACTACTTTTTTTAAATCTCATAACATTGCTATGCTTATAATTAATTGATCTTTTCTGTGGAAAGATTTTGGTTTGAAAGTTGAACGATTTGTCCTCACTCATTTTCTTCCTCAAATTTGCATTACATTTTATTCAAGGCTATCAGACACTGCTCTGAAAGATTCATATCTTCTATGCTTTTCTCTGAGGCATAGAGAGAGAATAAGAGCAGAAAAAAATTTTCTTAGTAAATCTGTGACGTTTGTGAGAACAGAGGGGTTCACAGCAAAAACATTAATATTGGACTAGGGGTCTAGTCACTACTCTTTAAATACTCACTAGTTGTATGGGGATCAGCAAGCTCTGTAACTACCCTTTACTTTTCGTCATCTGTAAATTGTGAGAAGATATGATGCTCGTAGGATGGCTCTTGTGAATAAAACTCATATATGGAAAATGTCACACATAGAAGACACCAACCAAATCTACAAGCAGATATATTTATTAGGCATCCATTGTTGTAAGCTGCAATATACTTTTGTGGCCCTGCCATGAAACTAGTGGGAATTTAAAGCAAGAAAACAGCACAACCTATGCTCCGAAGACTTTCATAATCTTCAAGAGACAGCCAGACTCCAAAAAAATGCAATTCAATAGGCACTTAAAAAAAAAGTCACCAAACTCAAGTCTTGGAATAAAACACTAAGATTATGCTGAATCTTCCAGGGAGATTTATGTATATTTAGGAGACAGATCAGGGGTGAGCAGGTGGCATAGTGGTTAAGGTGCTGAACTCCCACATGGTCTACTGCAGTTTGAGTCCTGGATCCAGTGGCTTGAAATTCATGCCAGGTATGTGTGCATGCATGCCCCAAATCCCAAGAACATAATGGAGGAGAAGGGATTTCAGCACAGTCATCACCCCTTTGGGGGGGGGATTTTTTTGCTTTCTGCCTCTCTGCTTCTCTGGCAAGCACGTGTGCCCTATATCAAAAATCTCTCAAAAAAGGGGGGAAAGGGGACATACCACTACATAACCACAGAAAAGTATGATATCTGCCAATATAAAAAGGTTGACTCAGGGTTGTCCCTGTAGCGCAGCGGTAATATGCTGCTCACATGATGCTGGGTCCCTATGGAGGGCCACAAGTTCTTTTCCCCCACTGTCATGTTTATGGGTGCCTATGATCCTGACTGACTGGAAAGGCTGCAGAGGGAATCCTGGTGTGAGATCCTGGTGGGAACGCTTGTCCTCTGTCTCTCACTGTCATGAAAGAAGTAAATAAACTTTGAAGAACAAGGTATTGTTTACTTAGTACTCCATCACACATTATTAAAGACATTAAACTGTACCTAAAGGAGTACAAATAGAAACAGTCCAAGCAGTGGAAATTGTAGGACAAACCACTAGCTTGAAGAAAGGAATTAGGGCATCCTGAGAATAAAGAGTGTTTTAAGGGATCAGAATATGGGATTGGTGGCCATTGTGTGTGTAGAAGAGATTGGTTAAGGATGAGATCCAGTAAACTATGACCAAGTAGCTTCAGCCTAAGACATTTAGACTTGGTCCTGCTAACCGTGGGGAGAGATGTGATGTTTATGCAAGAAAATGACAAGATTTAATGTCAGTGGTATACCCTAGTTCTAGGAATGGCTCGTTTTGATGAAGGCACTCTTAACAAACGGATGTTTCCAGGAGGAAGGTTTATTGAGTCTTCTTAGGATGACATGCTTTCCCCAAAACTGGTCTAGGGAGAGGCAGATGACCCAGGGCCTCTTTGCACCTAAGAGAGTGGTTCACAGGCAGGGCTGGCTAATCAGTGTTCTGTCCCCAGATCTGGACTTCACTCTTACCCCTCTGTAAGTCCATGAGAAACTTTTTCAAGGTGCCAGTCTGGTATTCATACCCCATCTGTCATGATCCCAGGCACAGTCTGACTCTCATTAGAGCAGTGGGCAGGGCTGCCCTTTCAGGGTTACCTCCACTTCTCTCTTATGCAGCCTCCACACCCAAACAATCGGACCAGAGTCAAGTTGATTGTTTCCTATGGAAATCAGCCACGTGGAGCCCCAGGGGGAATACGGCTGCTCTCTTGTATTCATTTTCTTCCAGTGTGGATAGAAATTAGGGAGGGCAGTTTCTAGCCCTTCACATATGCCTGAGAGAGAATGGGATAGGAAAATAGAAAAAAGGCCAAGAGGAATAGGCAGTGGTTTAGGGTGAGAAAGGATAAAGGAGTAACAACAGAATTACTTGCTATGGTCACAGAAAATTTTGAGGGGGAAATTTGCAGAGTGTTAGGAGTCTAAATAAGGCAAGAGGGCAGCCTCATAGCCTAGTTATGGATAACCTAGATATTAGTGTGTTGGAATACTAACACAAAAATGGCATAAATAGATATATTCCGTAGTTCAACTATTATACCAAAAATTCTGCAAGTGGAGCATCATGTAAGTTTGCCTGTCATTGTGATGGACAAAGCTGGGTGGAGTTTGCAATTCTTCATTGATTAGTTTCCCAGTGATTTTTCAAAGAGCCAGAATGCTTGACATTGTGCAGATAAGATACCTGCATGTTTGACAATTGAATTTAGATGTCATCTGATTATTCACTTCTAATATTCCCATATTACTTACAAAATTCACTTGAATTACTTTGTAATTCACTATGTACGTTTTCCTACTAACATTTGCTTCTTATCTTTCCATCCCAATTTTTTGGCAAAGAAAGCCAATAGGAGTTACTGTATAATTATATTTTCTAAAATCCAAAGTTGATATATTTATGAGAGAAATATCATACTATGCAATCAGAGATATTCCTACTAATCTGAGACCTTGTGTAAATTGGAGGCTGAGACAGGCTCAGGGCCCAGGTGTTTTCCCCAAGGGGCAATATGAGTAGATGACGAGGGTTGGGAGTTGGATCAGAGGGTGAGTGAATGGATAGCCCAGGCAGCCAAGGTTTTTGTTTGATTGAGGGCCTTCATTTTGCTTCTTTTAGTCTGCCTACTGCTTATTCTTTCACAATATCCTATTAGAACACTTCCTTTTCTAGAAATTACAATGGCTTCCTAATTTCTTATGGAATTAAGCAGTAATATTGAAACTACTCCATATTGAAAAGTCTCTGCAAAATAGAGTCTACCACTCTAATCATTTATCCAGGTACTTCTCGATAATGTACTTTATATACTTGCCACACTGTATCACATTTGCTTTCCTCCTCTTAATGCGGATTCCTCATTTGGATTTCTCTAGATCTGTGCTTTTCCCCATGTATCCCTGTGCTTAAAATTTTCATCATCTTTCCATTACTGTTCTTCCCTCCGTGAACCTTTCTCAATTGTCCATTTTCTTGAAATCAGCCAGATGAGATTTGGCTCCTTCCTTTAAATCTTGACAACAATTAATTCATCTCTGTTATTCATCACTTTTTATTTAACCCTTTTTTTTTTAAACCACATGTACAAAGTTCCCAATTATAGCTTGGACCTTCATTTAGAGCAGTGGGTAACCTCCACTTATTTCTATCCCTACTCCATGCCATAGACCCTTCATGACTAAAAATATATCTCCCTCACATACACACATACCATATATGTGCATATATGCATCCATACATATTACATAATCATATTATATAACCACATATATATCTATATCTATATATACTTAAGTACCTTTTTTGTCCTTCAACTTTGGATCTCAGTTTATTCATCTGTAAAGATACAGGGGTTTTATTCAATGATCTTTAACATAGTAAAGCGATGGTAAAGTTTTACAGATTCCATAGTCTTTTCTAACTCTTTCATAAAGGGTATAATTTATGATTGTTGTGGGCAGTGACAAGCCATTAAAAATAATGTCTTACTCGTAGAATCTGCTCCATGCATGCTTGTTTATTTGAATTACAAACACATGTCTATAGTGTCTTCATTACTTCTGTTAAGTTTAAAAATATGCCTCTTCTCCCCTATTTCCTCTGCAGTTAGCAGAGATCCTGCTGTGACCACAGCATCAGTCCCTGGGCCTGGACCACAGCTTGCTGGGAGCTCAGGAGAGGGCTCCAGACTTGGGGAGGGTGACAGATGGCTCGGCAGCAGCAACAGTTTGAGGAAGGAGTCATCAAGGGGCATGTGTCAGACCTTCCTATGGGGTAGAGGAAATGACCCAAGAGAGTGTGAATACCAGGGAGTGCTTTATTGACAGGCTTTTGTAAATTTGGGCTAAGGAAATAAGTGCAAAATAAAAAGCTTCCTTCTTGGGCAAAGATTTACTCTCCGCTCTTCTCACCATTCTCTGAGTCTCTACACAGATTACTAGGTCCTTGCTGTCTCCTGCTTTGGTAACTTCAGACAGGGTTATTTTCTCATCTAACAGGTTCTGAGAAGGAGTGCAACCTTTCTTAGGCCCAGGATGAAGGCTGTAACTGATACGAGCTTTTGAGGCATGAATTCTAGAATACTGGACTTTTAGGATGAGAAAAATGCTAAAGGGTGTCTGGTATTTGAATACCTCAAAGTTCCAGACCCTTGCAAGTGAAGGATTCTGCAGTGGCAGGAAAGACCAGGGTGCGGACTGGTCAGAGACCTGCTATGGTTTTGATTCCAAGTCTACATCTGGTCTGGGCAAGTGATTAAATCTTGGAACTTAATCCCCTTGTGCTGTTGAGAATCTGTTCACTCACGTGCAGCCCTGGGTCCAGCCCCTCCCTCTGGGTTATTAGCTCTGCAAATCCTCAGCAGAACCATTTCTTCCAGACCTTCAGGATTAGCCTGGGTGCCCACCTAGTGGCTGCTGAGGAGAACAGTGGCTTGGAAGGGCTGTGTTCCTCAACCACCTTTCTCTACAGGATGTTGAGGCAAAGGACAAGAAGAACCACGAAGCCAGTCATCCATTTCACTCTCCCAACCAACTGGAGTTTCAGGTCTTGTAATGCTCTTCATTCGAGCAAGTTCTTTTAAAGCACCAACCATATAACTTTATTTTTCTTTTAAGTTTAATTTATTTTACAATATTTAGAGAGAGATGGTGACAGGAACCCTTGTTAGGGTCTTGCCATGCTGCAATCCCCTTTCCCCAGCTCTCCAACCAGCCAAGATCTTGTGTGCATGCACTCCTGTGTTTCAGGTTGTGTCAGAATCTGAACCCACAGTTGCCACATGGTTTCTAGCATTGCAAATCAGTGTGCACATACCTGTGTCACTGAGGCTGGGCCTCCAAACATGTCACTTTTGATAAAGGTTAAATCTAAAAATACCAACCAATGCATTATCAGTTTAGCATGTTTTTCTGAAAGAGAGTGAGATTGTCAGTGATTGTGTGGTTAAGGATATTGGACTTAAGTGTGGTTTGGACAAATCAATTTGTTGAAAATCCATTTTCAGACTGATAAAATGAAGATGACATTTCTGCCTTACATAACAATTATTATTACTGTCTAATGCTCTATAGTTCATAAACGTGTTTTAAAATGCAAATTATGTTGAGCCAGCCCTGTAGCCTAGTGATTAGGGAGTCAGATCTCACATGGCTGACTATGGTTCAAATCCCAGACAGGCCACTTGAAAAATATGGTATGTATGTGTGTGTTTGTCCGTGTATTTGTGCCTAAAATCCTCACAGGATGGAGAAATAGAGAAGATTGTAGCATGACCACACCAAATTGGGGGATGCTTTCTCTTGTTCTCTCTCTGGCAAGTACATGAGCCCTCTGGCAATGAAATAAAATAAAGCATATCAAAATATACCTATATCATGTAGTACTATAGTAGATGATCAAGATAAATTATTACTATGAAAATATGTTGTAAATTATACTAATAGGAAGATTAGTATAATTAAGGATATTAATCCTAACATAATTCTGAGGAAGGTAATCTACCCATTTCCTATGTGGGACATTTGAGCACAGAATAAGAAAATATCTAACCAAAAAACAAGCCAGGATCAAAATAGTATTAGGGCCTGGTTTCTTTATATTAACCTCCAGGCACTTTCCACTAGATCACACTGTTTTTTTTGATGATTCTAATGTATACTCCCTTATCAAATAATAAAATATAGCACTTGTGTCTTGAATATGCCTAAGCCCAGACTAAGAATTCAGTTATCCTTTGACCGTATAGAAGGTAAGGTCACTCCCTTCCATCAAAGGTGTTTCGTAGGTTTTTTTAAAAGACAGATTATTCTTGGTCCCTGCTGAGAGAGGTGACAGGGTAAAGAAGCATTTATTGATTTATTGGGCACAGCAGTTAGTGTAATGGCTATGTCACTGGACTCTCAAGTAGTCAACTGTGGTTTGAGTCCCAGATCCGGTGGCTTAAACTCATGCTGGGCACATGTGTGTGTGTGCCCAAGATCTGGAAAAGAGAATGGAGAAGAAGGCATTGCCACGTGGCCATCCCCCCTAGGGGGTGATTTCTCGCTTTCTGTCTCTCTGTCTCTCTCTGTCTGTCTGGCGAGCGCACGTGCCCTATAGCAAAAACCTCTCCAAAAAGAGGAAAAAAAAAATGTAAAGATGCCTCTAGCTAGATAGCTGGCTTGGTGGCCATGGGGAGGGATTTGCAAACTGAATAGCCTGACCTCACTGTCTATTCCAATTTCATTATTCTATGGTGCTATATTCTACTCTGTCACATGGTGTAATACAGACTTAGACCTATGTGGTAAATTATGGTGGTCATTAGCCACACATGGCTATTCATATTTAAATTAATTAAAATAAAATAAAAAATTTGGGCCAGTAGGTGTTGTGGTAGTTACGGTGTTGGACTCCAACATGGCCTACCATGGTTTGAGTCTCGTTCTGGACAGTTTTTTTTTTTAATTTTTTTTTTTTTTTTTACAATTTTGGACAAGAATATATTTTAGTTTTCATAAAAGTTCTACCAAAAATATATTTTTCCTTAACTTAAAATACAGCTTCTGAAAGCAAAAATTTGAATTGTTATCATTTGGTACACATTTTATAAACAGCAGTGAAAAGAAGTTAACAGAAGGAATTCAATTTTTAGATATAGTCATTTTAAAAGCTTGACTTTGTCCTTTAATAACTTAAAAGTGGGGTTCTTGCCGCTTTTCTTGTTAAAGATGACCAGAAGTTCCTCTTCCGGTCTGTGGTGTTCATTCGTCACCGCATAGTACTGAGCTAAAACCTTTTTCCTTAGCTTTTTGATGGCAATTTCATTGTCTGGGGCCTGCTTCAGAACTGCTTTAATCATTCCTTTCCAGTTGAATTTACCTTTTGCAGGAGCCTCGTGGTCTTCTGGCTCTCCACCTTCGGAATGTCCTGGGATCTTCATCTTTTTCTTCTTAGTATCTGTTTTAACTTCTGAATGCTTGCGCTTTCTTTTTCCTATAGCTGTTTTGGGCTCTTCCTTGGCACCATCCTCTCCGGAGCCCCTACCTCCATCCGCTGCCCCTTCCCCTGCAGGCGCGCCCTTGTTCCTCTTCTTCCTACTCTTCTTCTCGCCAGACCCATTGACCTCGGGGCCTTCTTGCCCGCCAGCTTCCAGTCCCGCCTCCTGCCCCTTTTTGCGCTTCTTCGGCTTCTGACTCCTTGAATTTTCCTGGTGGTTTTTTAACTTCAGTTCCTTCTTTTCTTTTTTTCTAATCTTCTGCCGTTCTTCCTTCTTCTCTCTTTTATTCTTCTTCACTTCTGCTTGTTCTTCCGTGGTGTTGTTTGCTGTGGAGGAGCGGGCCTTGGTGGAGACTTCCGTGTGTGGATCTGCATCCTGGTTGAGTGGCTGTTGATCTTGACCCTTATTGACTGGCTCACTGCCAGAAGCTTCAGAAAAGATATTCCACACCTGCTCCAGAATGGATTCATTATAAACTTTTAAACTGTTCTTCATCCAATTCTGAAATTTTGCCTTTTTCCTGGGAACGTTGTCAAAAGCACTAATTTGCTCTAAAAGTTCTCTCACTTTGGGGCTGACATTAGGTCTCTTTATTAACTTATTAATTTTCTGAATCCATGCTTGCTGTTTCACATCGCCTTTGGTTTTACCCTCATAGCCTTTGCCACCATACTTCTGATCTTCACTTATGCATTTCACATGGTTTTTATAATCATCACCCCAGAAATCTTTACCACAGTCAATGCAAGAAAGGCATTCACAGTTTCTGCAAATAGATACGTGCTTTTCCACTTGTATTTTCTTCACTGATTCACCACATGCATTGCATGAAAAAAATACCATTTTTAGCTAAATGATGAGATAGTCTCTAGCCAAGATTGGCTTTAAGTTGTATCCTCGCAGCCAGCACCTGCCAACGGTTTCAACCCGCCGCCGGGAGCACGTGCAATCGCCGCAGCCCGCCCTGCGGAGCCGTCACCTCCCTCCAGGGCTTCCCCGCGCAGAATTCACAGGCGAGCCGGCGGGCGCGCCTGCGCGCTGCCCGTTCTGGACAGTTTGAAAATCATGCCAGATGCATGTGCATGTGTGCCCAAAATCTCCAGAGGAGAATGGAAAAGAAGGAATTATGGGTATGGCCATCCCACCTGGGGGAGGTTGACTTTTTACTTTCTCTCTCTCTGTCTCTCTGTGACTCCATCTTGGCCTTATCCTGTCTGTGTGCTCAATATCCCTATCTCCTGCTTTATTAGCAAGGAGTCAGAATTCTTTTTTTTTTTTTTTTTTTTTTTTTGAGAGGTTTTTGCTATAGGGCGTGTGCGCTAGCCAGACAGAGACAGACAGAGAGACAGAAAGCGAGAAATCACCCCCCAGGGGGGATGGCCATGCCGCAATCCCTTCTCCGTTCTCCTCTTGGGATCTTGGGCACGCACGCACACGAACCCAGCGTGAGTTTAAGCTACCAGGTCCAGGACTTGAACGTGGTCGACTACGTGGGAGTCCAGCGACATAGCCATTATGCTAACTGCTGGTCCCGGAGTCAGAAATTCTTTAAAAGAAGTGACTATTTTACAGTAACCAAACCATAGAGGAAAAAAATAGAGACTTGCTTTCAGTGCTCTTACCCTATCTGTAAGTGGATCTATCTCGAGAAGACCCAAGAGAATATTTGCTCACTTCACGGTTCACATTTTTAATATTTATGAATATAATTTCTCAGTAATAGCAATTATCTGGCTTTGGGATAAAGAAGGTTTATAATAAAGATTTATAATGCTGTTAGGGAGCCTGCCCTAGATGCTGTAAAATAAAGTTCTAATCCCAGTGCTGTCACTAATCTTTTGTTTGACTTTGGACAAATTATCTAACTTTTAAGAAACTCAGAAACGTTTTTGGATGATAAAGGGAAATTTGGGTTAAATTGATCCTGAAGTTCATTTGAAATCGAACACTTAGGATAGAGTGTTGTAAAACATCTCATTACAACTCTCAAGATTTTTCTGACCGATGACTATTGACGGTGCTATCCTGGGGATGTGGTGCCACCTTGTGGTAGTTTATGTTATCTGCATGTGATAGTTTGAAGATTTCTGATTTATTCTAATGCCGTATGTCTTTTTTTTTTTTTTTTTTCCTTCCAAAGGAATACAGACATTTGCTTAACATTTGGGAATTTTAGGATGCAATAAACTATCTTTTAGCTTATTTCAACTGACCGACCCTACCAGTGATCACACATATTACACCTACATACATAAAAGCATCTGATTTGAAATTATTTTATGATAAATAATACAATTATGATAATTAATAAATCATCTTATTACAAATAATATATTACATTAATTATACATTAAGATATACTATTAATACATATATAGAGAGTACATGAGAGTGAGAGAGAGAGAATCATGATCTGCAAGATTTGTTCATTCTGCTGTTCCCTTTTCTTCCAGCTCGTCAGGATCTTGGGCACAAGTGTGTGTACACCTAGCGTGTTTCAGGTTGACTGAGCTAGGAATTCAAACTTGGAATGTGGCTTCCATCACCACGGCTCAGTACCTACAGACTGTGCCACTGCACTATGCTGGATCTTGGTCTGTAACACTAAGTGAAGAACTGAAGTAACTCCATATTAAGTCTAACACCGTGGGTTTAAGTACTGTAGACTGCCTTCAGCATGTTTTCTTTCATTTGCACAGTAAGTCATGGTTCATATTTATGCATAGAACTTAATAATAGTTTTGCTGAGACTTTGTAGAGACCAGATACTGGAGACTCTTGAAAGCAGAAGGTAGCTGTGCTCTAGGAATATTAAAAACTTCTGTCCTGAAGATTAGGTTCAGCCAGCCCAGCAATAGTTGAAAATAATAATGTTGACCACAAGTCTCCTCCTCTTCCTTGACTGGTCAAGGAAAGGATAAACTGCTTTGCTGGGCAAAACAGTGTATAGTTCTCTCTCACTTCCTTTTTTTTTTTTTTTTTTTTTTTTTTTTTTTTGAGATGTTTTCGCTATAGGGTGCGTGTGCTTGCCAGACAGAGAGAGACATAGAGACACAAAGCGAGAAATCACCCCCCAGGGGGGATGGTCACACCACAATCCCTTCTCCTCCATTCTCCTCTCAGGATCTTGGGCATGCACGCACACGTGCCCGGCGTGAGTTCCAAGCCACCGGGTCCGGGATGTGAACCGCGGTCGACTACGTGGGAGTCCAGCGACATAGCCATTACGCTAACTGCTGGTTCCCTTTTTATTTTTTTTAAAATCCTCTACCTAAACCAGGACTTCGGAGAAGATCTTTGGACATTAGTCCACCATTTTCCAAGTTGGATTCTTCTCAATAAAATAAACTTTCAAGCATTGGCTTTTCAGTGATAAATAGTTTGACTTAAATTTGGTGCCAGATTCCTTCCTATAACAGGTCTTTAGAGCTCCAATGGTCCCACTCAGATGACAAGAAACCTAATGCATTTTATTCTGTATAAAGTTGCTGCATCTCAAATGCTTTGTTACCATCAATTCCAGTTGGTTACTTTGTATAGGGTATTTTTTGAGGAAGTCTGCTAGCCATTTTATGGTTTATCTAAGCATGTGGTGAAATTGCTCCTCCAAACTGTGACACATCAAGAAAAGGTAGGTTGTAAGCTTGAGTTTGGGTTTAGGTTAACAGGTAATGTGAAGTCAACTGGCGCCATTTTGTCCTAATTGGTAGCACATATGGGATAGAAGTAAGAGAGGGAAAAATGGAAATTTAGGGTATTATTAAAAGACCAGGGAGTCAAAATAAAGTAAGCTCATGATTATTAGATTTTGCTAAGACAATTTACCATTATTTTAATTTTTAAAATAGCTAAATTACTTTAATACTATAGCAGAAAATACACAGCCACTTATCAACACCTCAACTTAGTGAGTGGTAGTTTTCATATTTGCTGAAGAGCTCTCTTTTTCAAGTTTAAACATTAAAGTAATATATCACTAAAATTTTTTTTGGAAAGGTTTTTGCTATAGAGTGTGTGCGCTCACCAGAAAGACAGACAGAGAGACAGAAAGCAAGAAATCATGATGGTCACACTGCAATCTCTTCTCCTCCATTCTCCTCTTGGGATCTTGAGCATGCACGCACATGCGCCTGGTTTGAGTTTAAGCCACCAAGTCTGGGACTCAAACCGTGGTCGGCTACATAGGAGTCCAATGACATAACCATTATGCCAACTGCTGGTCCCAATATATCACTAAAATTTTATACCTCTATCATTTACGTTTTCTTCCATGCATAGATTTTTGACTTTCACTGTTTATGTTTAAACCCATAGATAACACATAATATGTTTAGTATTACTGAGAATTCATGGAAATGATATCATTTCATATATATCATTTTATAACTTCTTTTCATCACTCAGCATTATGTTTATTGTTTGAAAGGTGTACATATTCTGGTATAGAAACATACACACACACACACATATATAGTTTACTCATTCAAAAATCTATAACCTGTAAATCAACAAATCACTAATTCAAGTTCTTATTGGTTAAGAATTTATTTTTTCCACTTTTTTCATATTAAAAATGGAAATGCATCCATTTATGTATCTGCTATATATGTATTTGAGGATTCATTTGGAGTATATGACTACAAATGGAATTGCTGGGTTATGGGGTGTGTATATCTTCCATTTTTCTAGGTATTTATAAAATTTCTCTCCAAATAGGTTGTTCCAGTTTAAACTCCAAGTATTTGAACATTCACTTTTCTTTATCTTCATCAAAACTTGGTATGGAGGCTGGCAGATGGCATGATAGTTTAGGGTGCTGGACTCCCACATGGCAGAGTCCCGACTTGGCAGCTTGCTTTCTCACTTTCCCTCTCTTTCTCTCTCTCACTCTAATTCTTCCTCTGTCCCTCTCCTGTCAAATTAAAATAAGTAAATAGATAAATAAAATTAAATAAAATAATTCTTTAAAAAATGTTGGTATGATTATAACCAATATTTGCCAACTGATGGATATGAAATGGTAAACACTTTAATATCTATCTGATTATTAGTGGTGTTGAATGCAATTTAAAATGTTTGTTTTATTTTCTCCTTATCATTAGTGTGCTCATCTATTTGGTTATTTATTTTTTCTTATAAATTTATATGAAATAATGGAATTTTCTGAATAAGCAATCCTTTGATGGCTGTAGGTATGGCTGTATTTTATTCTGGCCTGTGGGCTGTCATTTAGTATTATTTGTGGTATGTTTTGTCATAGAGATTAAAAAATTAAAAGATAGTCAAATTCATTAACTCATTATTACTTTTAGGATAGAAACTATATCCCGATTTCAAAAACCTGTTTATTAAGAAACTCAGGGCTCCTAATTTTTAAACTATTGATCTAATTCACCTTTCCTTCTGGCTGGGCTTCAAGAAGATCCTTTTCATGTGCAGATACCTCCAGGTGTTTTTCTTTCTTTCTTTTTTTTTTTTTTTCCTAGTTTGAAAATTAAGGACATTTTGTCTATGGTTTAGCCAGTAGAGAAGAGAAAGGAGGCACTCCCAAGTTTGGTATAATAAGGCTACAAATAGAAAACAGAGCCCTCAACATGCAGGCTGGCCTGTCTAGAACTCCAGATCAACATTTTGTGTCCATAAATTGAAAAATGGCTACCATACTCCTTTCAAACTTTTTGATTTTTTAAAAAAGGTAAACAAAACCCAATTTTGAGTAGACCTTAGCCTTGATATGTGTACATGTGTGTTTCAGATATGATATGGAGTCCTCAAATTTATTGTTATTCTCATTATTTAAGAGTAGAATTCTCCTATTTTGGCAACCTCATGATTGATCTCTGTTTTGACTTTGTTATCACTTCAGTTATTTTCAAAAAGTTTCACTTTTTCATGTATGTGCAAATCATTCTTTCTTGTCTTTCCTTTCAGTAATTTAAAACACTTCAAAATGTTGGTGGAAAAATGAAATCAAAATACGAGATAATTTTGGTTCCAAAATTTTGAAATCCATCCATAGTTTTTTTATAAGACACATTTCCCCTAAGCTTTTTGAAGAGCCCTAGTGTGCAGAATCACGGAAAAAGCATTTAGCATCAGGAAACTGAAGACTTAACTATTCCAAATAGCTTACACTGTATGAGGTTCCATTATTTCTCATAATTAGGTTGCTGGAGATCCCTTGATCCTGGGTAGGTTAATTCAGTGGCACGAGGACCTCATTAAGGACACAACTTTCTTCCGACCTTTTGCTCTACCATTCTTTGCATGTCAGCAACAAAAGCCATTTATGGCTGTAGTAGCATTCTCCTGCCCAAAGGAAGAAATCACCAAGTCTTTATCTTGCAGGCCTTTAAAAATAAAGTTTGTTAGAGTGGAAAATAATTAGAGATATACTTTTAGGTTGTACTCCATGAGTGATGCAAAATTTTACCATTGGATTAAAGTATTACCATGGTGTCTCTGATCTCACCATGTGAAATTATGGTACTTCTTTAATTTATTCATTTTTTGTTTTTGTTTTTGCAACATCAAATAATTTATGTGGGATTTTTTCTTTCTTTTTTTGGAGAGGTTTTCACTATAGGGTGTGTGCGCTCGCCAGACAGACAGAGAGAGACAGAGAGTTAGAAAGCGAGAAATCACCCCCCAGGGGGGATGGCCACGCCGCAATCCCTTCTCCTCCTTTCTCCTCTCGGGATCTTGGGCATGCAAGCACATGCGCCCGGCATGAGTTTAAGCCACCGGGTCTGGGACTCGAACCACGGTCGACTACGTGGGAGTCCAGCGACACAGCCATTACGCTAACTGCTGGTCCCTATGTGGGATTTTTTGATATCAGATGAATACCTAGTTCCCCTTTATTCTTTTAACTATTTGCTTTAGAGAAGATTCACTGAAGATCTTTATTAAATAAATTTTTCTTTAATGTGGTCTAAATGTATCAGCTGACATTTATTTTTGGCAAGGCAGTTGGTCTTTTAGAAATAGAGTTCCTAGGGAACAGCAGATGGCATGATGGTTATATCACTGGACTCCACACGGAGGCCATGCTTTGAGTCCTGGACCCAGTGGCTTGAAACTCATGCTGGACACTTGTGCGTGAATGCCCAAAATCCTGAGAGAAGAATAGAGGAGAAGGGATTGTGGTGTGGCCATTCCCCCAAGGTTATTTCTCACTTTCTGTCTCTGGCTAGTGCACACACCCTATAGCAAAAATCCTTCTTAAAAAAAAGAAAGGAAAAGAAATAGAGTTTCTATGGGAAAGACAGGATAAATGTTTAATGTTTTTTCCTTTAATTATAAATTTTAGAATAATTATTAATACAATACAATGTCCTTCTATGAAGTTGAGAAAAATCTTCCCAGGAGCAGTGCAACATTTGATTCTATGTCTTATTAGCAGTCATCATATGCTCATGCATAAAGTAGTCATTGGAAAGTGAAATTAAGCAACCACAGTTGACTTAAAACAATAAAAGTGTGTGCCAGCCAGGTGGTATAGTAAACGTAGTTGGATCCCGTATGGCCAACTACACAGTTTGAAAACATGATGGGCACATATGCGTGCATGTCCAAAATCTGGAGAGAATGGAGGAGAAGGGATTGGGGCATGGTTATTCCCCCTGGGTGGGGGGTGCTTTCTCACTTCCCCTTTCTCTGTCTCTCTCTCTGGTGAGTGCATGAGCCCTATAGCAAATATATAAAATAATAATAAGAATGAAACTTTATCTCTATCATACTTGGGATTTTAGGTGTGCTGTGGAAAGGCCCATAAAGTAAATGGTTATCTCATAACTGAAAAAAGAAAGGAAGAGGGATTAAAAACAGTTGGCAAGTAGGTATTCCAAGAATGGTGTGCCAAAAAGTTTTGGCAGAACCAAGGTTGGCTTAACCACTGTAACTTTAATTAATTTCCAGACTAATCATTTATGAATTTAAAAATTAAAACTCACTTCTCATTTTTGATAGAGCTTTCCATTAAAATGATTATAGTATTCTTTAACACTCACATCCCTTTATAAATTCTGTTTATTGTTTGCATCTAAATATTAGTATTTATATTTTGGGGGTCTAAGTGACAGAATCAGTGATGGTATAATAATATTTTGTTATAAGGTTATAGTTATAATTTGGCCTAGGAAGATTTTTTCCTAAAGGATACTTTTCTAGAGATAAACCATAAAGATCAAAGAAAGATAATTTTGACTTAGTAATTGCTAAATGACAGTCTACTAGATATCCAAGAATGTTTGGTTACTTCTTTTCAGATTTAGGGAGTTACCTTGCTGCAGTGATGTACGCCCACTGGAAGATGGCTGAGAGGCTGTGCAGTGCGCATTTGTGCCAATGCAGGAGATTTAGTCTTCAGTGATCCTCAGCTTCCCTGCGTTCAGATAGACATGTAGCTGTGTTATTTAGAGTTCATTTTGAAAAGAATCTTTTTTGTTAAGGTTTTTGCTATAGAGCATCTGAGCTTGTCGAAGAGAAACAGAGAGTGAAAGGAATAGTGAGATATCACCCTCCCTTCGCCCCCTGCCCCCAGAGGAGATGGCCATGCTGCAATTCCTTTTCCTCCATTCTCCTCCTGGAATTTTGGGCACATATGTCCACACACACAACATGATTTTCAAATTTCCAGATCTGGGACTGGAACTGCAATTGGTCATGTGGGAATCCAGTAATATAAACACTACACCCCTTGGTGGCTCCTAGGATTAGTTTTTTAAATAGATGTTTCTTCCTATTTCTGGATATTAATTCTTTGTCAAATATATATATATTTTTCTAGTCTGTGAGTTACCTTTCAATTTTATTAATTAGTATCTTCTAAAGAGGAAGCTATTTAATTTTTGTCAACTATACTTTTTGAAAAAATCCTAAGACATCTTAGGAAAATTGAAGACCACAAAGATATTGTCATATGTTTTCTTCCAGGGGTTTGACAATATTAATTATATTTAAATAAATTATTCATCTTGGATTAATTTGGCATATGATGTAAAATAAAGATCAAAGTTAATTTTATTCCATATGTTTACCTGTTGTTACATCACAAATTGTTTAAAATATCTTATTTTCCATTGAATAGTCTTCACACATTTGTTGAAAAGCAGCTAACTACATATTTGGATTTATTTCTGCCACTGTCTTCTAGTTCATTGTTTTCTCATGACAATGCTTTAATATTACAGTTTTATATTGCAGTGTGACTACTGTAATTTTATACTTAGGGTTGAAATTAGGTAATATTAATCAAAAACTTTTTTATTATTATTATTTTTTTGGAGAGTTTTTTTGCTATAGGCAAAGCACACACATAGACCTGTGTGCTTGCTAGAAAGACAAAGAGAGACAGAGAAGACAGAAAGCGAAAAATCACCCCCTAGGGGGGATGGCCATGCCGCAATCCTTTCTCCTCCATTCTCCTCTTGGGATCTTGGGCATGCACACACACACGCCCAGTGTGAGTTTAAGCCACCAGGTCTGGGACTCAAACCATGGTCAAGTACATGGGAGTCCAGTGACATAGCCATTACACCCACTGCTGGTCCCTCAAAAAATATTTTAAATAAATAGTTTATTGTAATTTTAACTGAGATTTTGTTAAATTATAGATCAATTGGGTAAATTAAACATCCTAGCAATGTTGACTTTTTGAATCCATAAACATATATTTTTCTCCATTTAATCAGGTTTTCTTTTTTTTCCTGTAGTTTTAAATTTGGCAAAGCTTACTCATCCTTAGTTAAAATTGTACTGAAGTATCTTTTTGTGTGTATTTTGATAATATAAGTGGTATTCTTTTAGAATTTATTTTCCAATGATCTGTTATTATATAAAAATAGATTTTTAGATATTATTTTTTTTTTATCTAAGACCTTGTTTAAATTCACCTTTTAGTTTCACCAAGTTTTTTAGGGGGAGGAATTCATAGAATTTTCTGTATGCTGAATTACATCATATATGGATAAAGACATTTCAACTTCTTGACTAATTTGTATGCCTTCATCTTCTTTTTCACCATGAAGTATGTTAGCTGCATTGCTTTTGTAAGCAGTACTAAAATAAAGTGTACAATTCTTATAACAGTTTTAGAAATGCATGAAATACATTAACCCATTTAGTTATCATAGTCCTTAGAGTACATACTGTCATTATCCCTGGTTTAAAGATGAAGAAGGGCCAGCAAGTGGCGTGGGGGTTAAGAAACAGGATTCTTACATGGCTGACCACGGTTCAAGTCCCAGACCTGGAGGCTTGAAAATCACTCTGGGAGTATGCATACATTACCAACATCCTGAGAGGAGAATAGAGGAGGAGGGTTTCCAGTGTGGCCATCTCTCCAGGGGGTAATTTCCCATTTTCTCTCTCTCTTTCTTTGGCAAGTCCAAATGCCCTATGACAAAACAGAACAAAACAACAGAAAACAAACCAATGGAAAAACAACAAAAAACTTAAAAATAATATAAAGAAACTGATGTTTAAGGAGGTTAAATATCTGATGTTAGGTCATCATAAAACTATTGAATGAGTGAGCTGCTTTTCAAGCTTATTTTTATTTGCCACGCTGCTCTGACTCTTTAAAATTATTCCAACAATTCTCAAAAGGTTCATTTCCTTGTATTAAAATTTCTTAGGCCTCCTGTACCTGAGAGTAAGGCACTCTTACACTAACATTATGAAAGTTTAGATCCTGAGTTCTTGACTCTACTCAGATGGCATTATCATTCTTAGTTCTTTTCAGATTTTCTTTCTGAAGGGTTTTAAAAACTCTGTATTGTAGATTGTTCTAAATTTTAGTACAGTGTGTATCTGTTTTTCTCTTTACAGACTATGTTGAGCCTTCTGTGGGCCTTTTCTTTGTTTGAAATTGTATGTGTGTATGTGTGTGTGCATAATTTAAATTCTGAGTCAACATAGCTTCTTAAGCATATTTGCATTCATGTCTGGTTTGGGATAAAAATAATGAGATGTTGAAGGACTCTTAAGTTAAAAGGAAACATCTATTTATCTACAGATCATACAATTCTCTTTTTTCCCAATTGCTTTTTCTTTGTGGAAAAGAAACAACATGAAAAAGTTTTTGGCAGGTTGAAAAGCTTTCCTAGACAGTGTTTGCTTAATCATAATTTTTGACTCTTTGTTTTCACTTTTATTACACCAATTAGGAAACAATTATAACAATGACAACAAAAGTCACAAAAACTTGAGTAGGTCTGCAAGGCACCATGCCAAATGGAACAGAAAAAAGTTACTCAGAAATTCATTAAATTTAAATCTTAATGCAAACTACTTTCTGCCTGAAATTAGTAAAGACATAATAAATCCCGGTGGGGAAATTCTGGGCTTGTTAGACAGGACAGATAATGACGGAAGTTTCTGTGTTATGTTAAAACATCAAGGAGAGAGGTTGTAGGCGCATGATGGGGAAGTCTGTTTTTTCTATGTGTAGAGTTCCAACTCAAATGCCCAAATAATTTACAGACTCTCACAGAGGCACCCAGTGAACTTCTCCTGGGCTAACTCGTCTCCTCCAACTTTGAAAACTAAAGAAGCTCCTAGGCATTCTCCACTGACACCAAAACTACTTAATGACTATTTCACACAATTGTTTATTTTAGCAACCTCTTCTGACATGACCTCCAAAGAATGTATCCAATATGAAAAGTAGACTCCAGTTTCAAAAGTAAAATGATCTCTTTGTCACTATAAAAACAAATGAACAGGGGACCAGCAGGTGGCGTGATGGTTAAAGGCACTGGATTCCCACATGGCCAACCGTGGTTCGAGTCCTGGACCTGGCAGCTTGTTCTCTCACTTTCTCTCTCTCTCTCTCTTTGTCTGATCAAACTGAAAAATAATAATAGTAATAACAGTAAAGTTAAATAAAAATAATAAAAAAACCCAAATGAACAAATAGATAAACTCCATCAAGCTGTTTCACAGGCAGTATCTAAAATTTGCTAGTTTTCTTATTTTTTAAAAAATGCAGATTTATTTATGATTCTCAGCCATACGTGTTACACAGGAGCTATAGGTACTAGATCTAACTAGTGTTACAGAATCCAGAAACTGAATTTCAGTGAAATGCCATTACAATATCCGATTCTAAAGATAGTTCTAGCAGATGTCAGACCATGGTGGAGAGAAATTTGACTAGATTACAAAATTTCTAAATCCAGAGGTAAGACTAGTAGAAATAAGTAACTAGTAGAAATTCAAACTAATATTTCTCACCAAGAGAACCACACAACAGGGAGATTCTGAAACTTTTCTAGATTTACCTGGCATGTGAATAGTGATGGTAGGTCCTAATAACCGTGTCTTTAAATGCAAATTTTTATGTTTTTCTTCTGTCTTCCTGCCCACTAATTATGGAAGGTTAGAAAGATGGCAGAGAAGAATCCCCAGGGAAAGAAAGAACCAAAAACTTGGCCCTATTCTCTTATTGCGGGTACCTTTTGTGACAATATATATTCATAAGATGTATTTTAAATTGTGATATAAGACTCTAAGATGGCGATTGTGGAACTGGAAAACACCCTTATCCCTAATCCCCCCACCTACAGAAGCGGAGGAAACAGAATCTAATCAGGAGGTTGCTAACCTAGAACACTATAATAAACATTGTCTAGAGAACAGATGAGAGCTCTGGTTTTTTAAAAAATGACAAAAACAAAACTTGGCAAGCAAATCTTTGACTAATTTTTGAGTTTGATACTCCTGAAGACTTTTGGGCTCTGCACAACCATATCTAACTGTCTAGTAATTTAATGCTTGGCTGTGACTATTTGCTTTTTAAGGATGGTATTGAGCCTATGTGGGAAGATGAGAAAAACAAATGGAGAAGATGATGGCTAACTACATTGAACAAACAGCAGAGACAAGTGACTTCTATTGCTTTTGGCTAGAGACACTGCTCTGCTTATAGGAGAATCTTTCGATGACTACAGTGATGACGTGTGTGGAGCTGTTTTTTTTTGGAGAGATTTTTTTTGCTACAGGGCGCCTGTGCTCGCCAGACAGACAGAGAGGGACAGAGAGACAGAAAGCAAGAAATCACCCCCCAGGGGGGATGGCCATGCCGCAATCCCTTCTCCGCCATTCTCCTCTTGGGATCTTGGGCACACCCGCACACGCGCCTGGCGTGAGTTTAAGCCACCGGGTCCGGGACTCGAACCACGGTCGACTACGTGGGAGTCCAGGGACATAGACATTACGCAAACTGCTGGCCCCCGGAGCTGTTGTTAATGTTAGAGCAAAAGGCGATAAGATAGCAATATGGACTACTGAATGTGAGAACAGAGAGGCTATTCCTCTGGGTCTTTGAGAAATCAACACAAATCTATAGATTTCTTCAAACTCAAAATCTCATAGCACCAATAGTTTTACACAGAACTCTTACATGTCTCATCAAAACTCAGAACAAACATTAAAAGGAAAACATTTAAAGTTGATGATTTGTTATCAAGAGTAGAGAAAAATGAAAGGAGAGCAAGAATCTCATGGTTTATCAGCTCATTTGCAGCTTACACTTACTAGTTTCTACCACAAAAATGATAAGACATCACAAAACTCAGAAAATGAAGAAAATCCTGTCACCATAGAAGTCCTGCTTATGAAAGTTTGCCACAAAAAAAGAAAAGATGTAAGTTGTCCTATCAGGCAAATTTCCACAGATAGAAACCAGGTGCCTTTGAATCCTGACCTCAATCAAACAAAAGGTGGAATTCTTCCATCCTTTGCAATTTCCAGTAATGAATTTGAATTTAGTAACAGCCATATGGTGAAGTCATACTCATTGCTGTTTAGAGTGACTCATTCAGGAAGAAGAGAGTTTAGTGGAATGATTAATAGAGACACCAATGAAAATATTGATGTCAACGAAGAACTTGCAGCCAGAAGAATACAAAATCATGAAGATGGGTAAAAGACAGTTGTTGAATGAATGACCATATTTGCTAAAAATAGGTTCTTACAGCTTTTAGAGAGGGAATATGAACTAGCCATGCAGAAATGGAGGAATAGCAAATAAGCAAAAAAAGAACAACATGGGAGACTATTCTTGATGGGAAGAGGCTGCCTCCTTTTGAAATGCTTTCTCTGGAACCTACATTGCAGTTCACTTTTTGGTGGACAGGAGAGACCAATGATAAATCCACAGCTCCTATTGCCAAACCTCTTGCCACTAGAAATTCAGTCTCCATTAAGAAAACTGGATGGGAGATCGTATTTTGTGTGCTGTGATGATGCTTAGGTAAGGGATGTAAATTGAGTTACCAAAAAAAAAAAAGTTTCAGGAAAAAAAAATATCTATTCAATGACTGCAGTAGGATATGTAGCCCCAGCTAGGTGCTACTTTATAGGATGCATAAAGTTAGACTTGTGTTCATGGAAAAGTGTATGTCACCTGTGTTTGCTATGAGGGTATTTGGATTGATTAGGGTCTTTGGTGATTCAATAAAACGTGGGGGGAAAACAGTATAGAAAGCAAACATAGATACCAGAGACAGTGTGGGAGGAGAATGGGAGATGGCAGAGGGTAAGAGATAGGGAATAAAGGATTGGGGGGAAAAAAAGCTAAACATACAGAAAACAAGAAATGGAAGATCATCTGCTGACAATAACATGTTTGTTGATGTGCTTGATTGAGACAATATACAGTGTACTCTGGATGAAAAATCTCATTTTGTATGCTGTAATGATGTACAGTGAATGAATGCAAATAAATAAATTAAAATTAAAAAAAAGAAATAAAAAAGAAAACAAGCCAGGTTCAGTTAAACCTACTCAAACTATGGCTGTTAAAGAATCGTTGACTACAAACAAGAAAAAAATATGCTTCAAATAAAAACTGACTAAAATTAAGAATATTTTATCAGTTTCTATGTAACAACAAGACAAGACAACAAACTGAAGTAAGAGATGACCTACATTGCCCTTAATGCACATTGAACTGTGGCAAACTATATAGTTACTCATGTATCTCAAACTCTGTAATAGCAGATTTATATGCAATTATGTTTCTCATACAAAAGGTGCTAGGATAGATATTTCTGTCAGTGAGTATTATGATGGCTCCCATGCAGGAAATCTACAGGTATTCATCACCAACCTGGATTTGCTTTTAGTCGCAATGGGCCAGAAAATAGAACACCTAACACACACCTTCTTGTGCGCAGACCAAAGCAAACGAAAGCAAGCATGTCTAATTTTTGAATCTGAAGATGGAGAAGTGGAACAGCAATGGACTTACAGCGGTGGCCACAGTCATCTGTATTTCCAGAGTGACACCTGTTTACCTCTCTTTCCACAAGAAATGGAAGTAGATAGTGAAGATGGAAAAGATCCTGACTGGTTAAGTGAAAAAAAACTATTATGCGATTGAAGAATTTTCTGATGTTAATGAAGGAGAGAAAGAAGTAATGACACTATGGAATCTCCATGTCATGAAGCAGGGGTTTATTGCTGACAATCAAATAAGTCACGCCTGTATACTTTTTATAAAAAATTATGGACAGATGGGGCTGCCAGATAGTGTGGTGGTTAACGTGCTGAACTCCCACATGGCTGACTGTGGTTCAAATCCTGGACCTGGCAGCTTGCTTTCTCACTTCCCTTTCTTTCTCTCTGTCTGGAAAAAACAAAAACAAAAACAAAAACAAAACAAACAAAAAAACAAACAAAAAAACTCCCCCAAAACAGCAAATAAAATTAAATAAATAATTCTTAAAAAAAGGAGAGAAAAGTATGGACAGAAAATAATTAAGAAGACTTTATGTCAAAACTTCATGTTTCATCTAGTCAGCATTCATGACTTTAATCTTATTAGCATAATGTCAATAGATAAAGCTGTTACCAAGATCCACAACATGCAACAAAAATTTGAAAAAGTAGAATCTGCTTCCCCTGAAAATGAAGAAATAACTGAAGAACAAAATGGGACTGCAAATATATTTAGTGAAATTATCTTAAAAAAGGAAGGTTTGGAAACAGACCCAAAGGATAGGAGAATCCTCTTCCCATCAGTTGGAAAAGTACTTGCACATCTATGTTTATTGTGGTATTATTCACAATTGCTAAGACATAGAACCAACCCAAATGTCCATGAACAGATGAATAGATAGAAAAAGTGTGGCATATACTCTATGGAATACTAGTCAGCCATAAAAAAAAAACTCAAGAAGACCCTGGAATATAATAGAAAGCGGAATGCAGATTTACTGCTGAGAGAAGCAAGCCAGGCTATGAAAGAGAGACATTGTATATCTCCACTTAATATGTACTGACTGTCTGCACCCTATGGCACAAACTAAAAGATTAGAGGATATAGAAGCATGTAAAATGGTTATGGATACTGGAGACAGTGTGGGAAGAGGGTGGAAGAAGGAGGAGAGTGTAAGGAAAGGAATCAAGGAGAAAAATAGAGTGACAAGACATTTATGGGATACAGATGGATGATTATCTGTTAATGATAATGTATATAGTATCCTCAACTGGATTGACGTGAAGTTTATTCATACCGGGTAAATTCACTTTACAAACTAAGTGATGTATATTGATTGAATATATAAAATAAAGTAAAATAAAATACAATAAAAAATTGTGATATAAGTGCTGACCTACATCTTTTGTGAATTTTAAATCATGATTTATGATGTACTTGGATAGGTGGCATATACTCTCTGTACTTAGAGCTAAAATATCCATTCCACTAGCTTCAAATTTTAATCCTTTTGATTTATACTGAGTTTGATTTATATTTTTATTGGTTGTGGGAAAAGTCATGACATATATTTTCTATGTTTTCTTATGCAAAAATGCAAAAGACAAACAATATATCTATCTATAGTTAATATTATGTATGAATCAGCCAAAGAGAATCCATGTCTACAACTTTCATTAATTTTAAAACTAATGAACATTTTAACTGTTATATTATTAAATGAATAGTCTTGTGTAAAATCTGTTCCTACTCCAAACATAAAATACCAAACTACCTGTAAGCTTATTTTCCAGATATATCTTTCACCAACATTAATGTTTGTTTATGTATCTGTACACATATTTTTGGTCTTTCCTTTTTTTTAGATAGGGTATCACTATGTTCAATCTCTCAGGTACCTGGAACTAAAGGTGTGCACCACCATGACCACTTTTAGGGTGGACCAGGATCGAACCTGAGCTGCCCATGTGGCCTCAGTCAGCTGAGTAGCTGCAGAAACCAGCATGTGCTACTGTGGGTGGTCTATATAGATATTTTTCTTAAGTTAGAGGGAATTAAATAGCATACAGAGCTTTTAAATTTAATTTTCACCCATGTATTAGTTACATTATTTTGCCATAAGTTTTTAAAATGTTTTTTATTGGTTTTTCACTCCAGGTGTGACTCAAATGTATAATCACATGATTTGTTTTTTGATTGTTAATAAACATTTGTACTATGTGCCAGAATGTTGTTTATGCTGTTTGAAATTCTCCAATTTGTATTTTATCTTTACTGCAGTTCACAGTCTTCTATCATATCAGATTTCAGTCTTAAGTGTAGTAGAACTGTATCATTTCTTTTCAATTAGGTGAATGCTATCGATTCTAATATTTGTAGATTTTTTAATGCAATTAACATATTCAAGTAGACATTTAGTAATTCATGTTACTCAGAAAAGTAGAAAAAAATAATGCAAGAAGTTTTTTTCTACTCAGTTCTGGTTGCTATATCTATAAAGAGGGTACTTCAAGCAAAGCAATAACAAATTTATAGCTAGCATATATAAAGTTTATCTTTTCATTGATTTTGTTTAATATTGTCATTTATGTTCTACTAAGTAAAAATATTATACTGTTGCTTAATGCTAAGAATTTTGCTTCCAAAGCCAGAATTTTTTATTAGGATTTGGGCTCCATCCCTTGATATTAAATGTCTTTGAACTTCCATTTCGTCATCTCTAAATTAATAATAATAGTACTTAAGAGATTGGGTCTAGCATATAAAATTGTTTGGAAAATTAAAAGGTTCAGTTCCTGTCAACTGCTTAGGAAAAATGCTTGTCATGAATCGAGTTTTCAATAATTTCAATAAATTATTTTGTTACTGTAGTTGTTGCTCATTACTCCAAAAAACTATAAATGAGGTCAATAAATAAAACAGTAAATTAGTACCTATGATGCACTGCAAATTGTGGTATTAAAGGGCTTTGTAGAGCAATGTGTTCCACTGTAAAGTAGTTGAAAGTGCAGTTGGAAGTATAAAATACATACATAGAATAACCAATGAATGACTAGATGCTACCATATGTGGAGATGACCACAGTTATATTAAAAAAGTCCTTGAAGAAATGGTACCAAAGCTGGCTATTGAAGCAAGAAAATGGTAATTCTGGGGAGAAAGGAACAGAATCTTAGATGTGGGTAGGATTTACGACTAGGTCCAAGGAGAAAGTGTTGAGTTAATCCAAACCAACATATTGAGCCCACACTGAGCCAGAAGAATGGATGCAGAATGAAACATCTCATGTGATTTCACAGAAATTACAATTTGGGGAGTAATTAAAAGTCCTTTTGCTAAATAGAAATTTAGTAACTAACAAAATCTCATAAGAATTTACATGATTAAAATAGTGTTTTCAAAAGCTTTAAACTAGTGTTTTTAAAATCTGGAAGCTTACAAAAAATGAATGTTGAGCAAAACAGGTAAGATTAAGATAAAAAACATATTCATGAGGACATATTCATGAGGTGAGGACGTTCAAAATCTGGATTACAACTATAGCAGTGACAATAAAGAAAAAAGTATGAGCTCGAGGATTATTTAAGGCACTAGATTAAAAATACTACCTTAGAAAATTGAAAATGTAGTGTTATCACTTACAGTAATTTGATAACTAGAATAGGAGCTCATTAAAACTTGTCACTTTTGGGACCAGCAGGTGGTGTGGTGGTTAAGGTGCTGGACACTCCCACATGGCTGACACAGTTTGAGTCCTAGACCTGGTGACTTGCATTCTCTCTCTCTCTCTCTCTCTCTCTCTCTCTCTCTCTCTCTCTGTGTGTGTGTGTGTGTCTCTCTCTCTGATCAAATCAAAATAAATGAGTAAATAAATAAAATTAAACAAGTAATTCCTTAGGAAAAAAAGTCACCATTAATCAATACAGATTGGGTTTGTATGCACACGTGCATGTGTGTGTTGGATGATAGGGAGATACAGTTGGGAACTAGACGGCATGTTTGACTGTTGGAAGAATAAGCACACAAGAGTAATACATTTCCATTTTTTTGGTATAGGTTTATTTGTTTCAACACTGGTATTTCCTTATTTTTTTTCGAAGATAGTGTTTATTCTGTTATGTGAATTATAAAATGTGATTTTCTATTGATATTACAAAGCAAAATAACTACTAGGCTCTCAATTCAATCCAGAAGGAAAAAAGGCCAGTTGACTTTCTTAACATTATAACCTTAGGAAGGACCATATGTTTCTGGATTAGGACACCATATCTTTTCCTTCATTCGTATTCATTATCTTTCTTTTTTACCTCACAAATGTAATCCTGTTTTCTTTTCCTTTATTTTTCTTTATGTTGTAAGTTTGTGTGTGTGTGGTAAGAAAACTTAATCTGAGATGATATTGCAATCAAGTTTTTTTTTTTTTTTTTTTGAGAGGTTTTTGCTATAGGGCGTTTCCGCTCGCCAGACAGATAGAGACAGAAAGCGAGAAATCACCCCCCAGAGGGGATGGTCACGCCACAATCCCTTCTCCTCCATTCTCCTCTCGGGATCTTGGGCACACATGCACACTCGCCTGGCGTGAGTTTTAAGCCACCGGGCCCAGGACGTGAACCACGGTCGACTACGTGGGAGTCCAGCGACATAGCCATTACACTAACTGCTGGTTCCCTCAATGAAGTTTTGAAGAAATTACCAGTTTCTCTCTACACAATCTAATTTTTTTTCATGACTTTCTCAGTAGCTATCCTATCAGTAAGTGCCTAAAATTGATGAAAATCTATTACTTTTTTTGGGGGGGAGGGAGAGATTTTCGCTATAGGGTGCATGCGCTCGCCAGACAGAGAGAGAGACATAGAGACAGAAAGCGAGAAATCACCCCCCAGGGGGGATGGCCACGCCACAATCCCTTCTCCTCCGTTCTCCTCTCAGGATCTAGGGCACACACGCACACGTGCCCGGCATGAGTTTTAAGCCACCGGGTCCGGTATGCGAACCGCAGTCAACTACGTGGGAGTCCAGCGACATAGCCATTACGCTAACTGCTGGTTCCCAAAATATATTACTTTTGAGAAACCAATTGTTCCTTGTGTTTTCTCAAGCCTTTTAGTCATAGCTATGTCACTAAATCAGGACTGAGAAAGGAATTGGCATGCTCAGTGTACTAATAGGACTACCAGATAGGCACCTGTATATTTTTTTGGCATAGGACACATGCACTGACCAACACTTTTACTGTTATATGCTTTAAAAGAAGTATAAATCTCAAGTAATTAGGCAGTGACATTTCAAATGAATAGATTGTATTCAGTGATGTCAAATTGTGGTAATCATTTTTTTATTTTATTTTTAAAAATTTGCTATAGGATGCATGCACTTGCCAGAGAGAGACAGACAGAGAGAGACAGAGAGATGGAAAGTGAGAAAGCACTCCCTAGGCAGGATGACCACACTGCAATTCTTTCTTCATTCTCTCTGGATTTGGGGCACTCAAATACACCTGCTCCACGTTTTTCAGGCCACCAACAGTTGGGGACTTGAACTGCACAGTAGGCCATGCAAGACCCAGCTTCCTCAGCCATGATGCCACCAGCTGGATTGTGACAGTATAATTTTTTGACAAGGACACTAACAAAATAGAACTCATTTAATTGCTGCTAAGAGAAGATGCTAGTAGAAAATAAGGACTTTGAATCCAGAGATGAGAAGGCTGTGGAGCCATAATGTATTCGTCTTTTCTAACTTTTGAAAGGAGGAGTCAGTAGGTGGTGTAGTGGTTAAGGTGCTGGACTCCCACGTAGCAGATCGCAGTTCAAGTCCTGATCCAGCAACTTGAAACTCTCACCAGGTACATATACATATGTGGTCAAAATCCCTAGGGTAGAATGGAGAAGAAGGAATTGTAGCAAAGCCATTACCCTGGTGGGTGATTTCTCACTTTCTGTCTTTCTGTATCCTTGGCAAATGCATGCACCCTATAGCAAAACAAACAAACAAACAAACAAAAACAAAACAAAACAAAAAATCTCCCTCTGTCTAAATAGATAAATAAAGAAACAAACATTGAGAGGATGTCAGAGGTTAAAATAGAAGTTTTCTATGCAGCTTTAGAAAGCAGAATATTGAGTAGAGGCTCTGCTTTTCTGTAATTTTCTCTGTACATGAAAGTTACAGAGAAGCAAACTCCAGTTTACTATAAAGAAAAAAAAAACTTTCTAATAGGGAGTCTTGTCCAAATAACTTTGTGATTATCCCAAGAGTATTCAAAACGTGAAGAAATTGACTTAGTGTTTGCTCCTCATATCATCCTCTTGGGATGGTGCTGAAGTTTGCCCTTGTTATGAAATTATAATTGACTTATTTTTTAGCCCTCTCTCACAGGGACTTTTTTCTCCAAAATTCTGAAAAACTTTATGCTGCAATTCTCTGAAATAGTTTCACAAGACTCAGAAAACTAAGATGACCGTGGATTTTGGCTGCTGCTATTTTTGTAGGCCCTCAGGGGTCAGAGAGTCTTTGATGCTCTCCTTAAATTTCCATTTTTCTCTCGTCTTCATTCTAAGGTTTGTGAAACACCTCAGCATGGAGGTGAGAGATTTTCATGCAGTTTGATTTCATAAATGGATTGATACTTATTCAATTTTGGGAAAGAAACATCCACAATTCTCTGAGAAAACTAAAGAGATTTCAAGTCCATCATCTTCATGCTATATTCGAGAATACAAGTATAACAGGTTTTCAAATAAAATTAAGTCAAAGAAAAAGCAGTCTTTAATAACAGGTAATGGGAAGTTATGGACTTAAGCAAAGCCACCAAGAACATGACTATGCCATGCCTGTGAGAATTATTATTTTATTGTGTATTACACATTATTTGATATGCTCTATTCTGACATCGCCATTGATAGTTTTTCTTTCTTTCTTTAAATTTGCCAGAGTATGTGTGCGCTCACCAGAGAGAGACAGAGAAAGAGAAAGTGAGAAAGCATTCCCCATGAGGAATGGTTGCACTGCAATCCGTTTTCCTTTATTTCTCTCTCCTTTTGTGATTTTGGACATGCATGCTGACATGTCTGGTGTGTTTTTCAAGCTGCCAGGTCTGGGGCTCTACCTGTGGATTGACCATGTAGAATCCAGTTACCATAACCATCATGCCCCTGGCTGACCCAGTCATTGATCATTTTATTTTTCATATATATCTTCTTTTCTAGAATGAAATAAGAATAATTTGGAAACCTCTAAGTTTCATGTGAAAAACCTTATAATACAGAAAAGAAATATAAATTCAGGTAAGAATAATTTTTAAAATAATCATATTTATTTTAGTATTTTACAT
Organism: Tupaia tana; assembly: GCA_026018925.1. Lineage (NCBI taxonomy): Eukaryota > Metazoa > Chordata > Mammalia > Scandentia > Tupaiidae > Tupaia > Tupaia tana. The sequence goes on from JAKSZU010000006.1 coordinate 159,137,675, forward strand.
ATGTTTAAAATACATTATTTCTTAGATTTTAAAATGTGTCATGATATATATTAAAGATTATAAAGGTGAGGAAAAACCTCGATAATTTAAGGTTTGGCTTAAATGATCCACCACTTGGCTAAATTAGACTGGAAATATAATAATTGGTGTTTAAATATAGCTGTGGTGAGGTATGTTCTGTTATCTCATTCTTTCCTGATCAACTGCTTAGAAAGCCTCACAATCATAAAAATCCTCCATTACCTTGATTTCAATGATTTCATATGTAATAGTAGACTATTTATACTTTATTTTTTAATGGAGAAAAACTTTTCATAGCCTATGTTCTATCATTTTACATGTAAACAACAAACGATATCACTCTATGATATTACTCTAGGTTAAAATCATTGGCTTTTCTTCACAGGTACATTCACATCATTTTCTGAACCAAAAAATCATGACACAATAAGGCCAAAATACTCTCCAAAAAAATAAAAAAAGGGACCAGCAGTTAGTGTAATGGCTATGTTGCTGGATTCCCACGTAGTCGACCGCGTTTGCGTCCCGGACCCGGTGGCTTAAAACTCACGCCGGGCGCGTGTGCGTGCGTGCAAAAGATCCCGAGAGGAGAACGGAGGAGAAGGGATTGCGGCATGGCCATCCCCCCTGGGGGGTGATTTCTTGCTTTCTGTCCCTCTGTCTCTCTCTGTCTGTCTGGCGAGCGCACGTGCCCTATAGCGAAAACCTCTCCCAAAAAATGAAAAAATAAATTAAAAAAAAAATAAGCCCAAAATACATTGTGCACTATTTAAAGTCAGGATTGTTCTCAAAAGCCTACTATAACATAGTTGCTGTGCTCATAAAACCAATTATTTAAAACTTTTAGCATCTTCAGTTTAGCCTTTTAAAAACTGTGTTCCTTAAAAAGCTAGGAGTGAATCTATTTATTACTGGCTGGTTAGTATTGAATTAAAGGTAGTTTTTATATTGTAATAAAAATTTCATATGTACCACATCATGTCATAACTTGGTATTACATTCCATTTTTTAAAATCTTCATAATCAGTGTTAAACATAATTCTAGGCACAGAATAGCTGCTTAAAATATGTATGTATGTGTGTGTGTGTGTGTGTATATATATATATATATATTTATAGAGCACAGATTAGTTTATTTTTAGGACCCATCATGCCATGAATTCATAGGGAATAGGTTCCAGTAGCTCAGGCTCTTTTCCATTTGTTCTCACAAAGTGTGCTTCTCTGGGTGGAGCAGGCTGGCACTTTAGCTGAACCCAGGTACCTTTCTCTATGGCTTCTTTATTCTTATGGACATTTTCCTTCACACGTTTTAGGAAGCAATCTCTGCTCTTAGAATGTTTAATATGCTCAATACGCACATTGATTCTCTTGGTAAGAATCTTGCCCTTAACTTGTTTGTTCACAACAATGCCAACAGCATGCTGGGTAACATTGTAGACTCTTCCAGTTTTGCCATGGTAACATCTGTGGGGCATTCCTTTTTGAACAGTACCCATTTCCTTAATGTCTACAATATCACCTTTCTTGTAGATTCGCATATATGTCGCCAAAGGAATCACTCCATGTTTCCTAAAAGGCCTAGAGAACATATATCGGATGCCTCTCCTCTTTCCCTTTGTGTTCATCATTTTGGTTAATTATGGGAAGATGGCGATTCCCTACGCATATTAATAGAATAGGCAGATGAAAATGGATTATCATTATAAATTAATACTTTTAATCATTGATATAAGGTAAAAAAGTAGCATTTGTTTTGGTTTAAGAACTTAAGATTCCTTTTCCTTCTCATCTTGTTCTTCCCTCTCCTCCCCTTCCTCTTTCTTTTTTTCTTCTCTTTAAATAAGATCACATAAGGTCTACTAAGCTTATGTTTTTAGGAAATTAATATGTATTCTTAAAACTACTGATATCTTCCATCAGGATAAGAATTCAAAAGAATTTGCTATCTAATTTAATGGTTTTTTTTTTTGTGTGTGTGTGTGTGTGTTTGTGTGCAGTCATCATTTTTGATTACTTCATTACTTTGAAGCTTATAATTTTTCTTAAATTTAGAAAAGTTTGAGATGACATAATTTTTTTATAGGTTAGGTGGAGAAAAGCAGGATCAATAAACTTCACAGAATAAAACACATGAAGGCATTACTCAGATTTTACTTTTACACTTAAATAAAATTAGACTAGTTCCAGGAACTGAAGATTGGTTGCATTTTAAAAGATCTCTAAGTAAGACAATTAACTCTTCAGTAACTTACTTGCAATTGTAAGAGCTCTTTCGGTACAAAGTCTGTTACCTTGGAGTGTACTTTTAACTTACTTTTCTTTCACTTCTTTTTTACTGTATTAAAGCAAAATGTTATTAAAAATGAATATTAAATGCCAAATTAAAATGAAAAAGTATCTTTTGCTTAGTGCTAGGCATTTACTAGACTTTAATATTTTAAAATGATCACAAATGACATCTCATCAACTCATAGGAACAGGAAGAGATACATAAAGAAGTGTCAAATTGCATGGTATTGTGAGTAACACTAGCCTGTCTGGATACAAAATACTTCACTTTGAGTCCAAATTCCATCATTAGGCAGTTTGTTACCTTAGACAAATAAACTTAATGGGATAATGGATACAAAAACATGTGTTAACTAAGAAGTCTTTAATGTTAAATGCTATTTGTAATAGTAGACAAAGAATGGAAAGTTTATTTGTTGACTTTCTCTTATACCTTGACACAGAAATTTGCCAATGGGTGACAAGGGAGGAGACAACCATTCAGAAGTGACTGACTTCATTCTTGTAGGCATCAGGGTCCGTCCAGAGCTCCACAGTCTCCTCTTCCTACTATTTCTGATTATTTACGGGATGGTCCTTCTGGGAAACCTTAGTATGATTGGCATCATTGTGACTGATCCTCGGCTGAACACACCAATGTATTTCTTCCTAGGCAATCTATCTATCATTGACCTCTCCTACTCCACTGTTATTATACCCAAAGCCATGGTCAACATCCTATCTCAGAAAAAGACCATATCCTTTGTAGGTTGTGTGGCCCAGTTGTTTCTTTATGCACTTTTCATGGTAACAGAAGCCTTCGTTCTGGCAGCCATGGCATATGATCGGTTCATTGCCATCTGCAACCCACTCCTCTACACTGTCCGCATGTCAAGAAGTGTCTGTATCCAGCTGGTATCTGGTTCTTATCTCTGTGGCTGGGTCAGTTCCATCCTTCAAATCAGTGTAACATTCTCCATGTCTTTCTGTGCCTCCCGAGTCATTGATCACTTCTATTGTGATTCAAATCCAATTGAAAAGATTTCCTGTTCCAATGTCTTTATCAATAAGATGGTTTCACTTAGTTTGGCTATCCTTATTATTTTGCCCACAATAGTTGTTATTGTAGTATCTTACATGTACATTGTATCCACAGTTTTAAAGATCCACTCAACTGAAGGAAGGAAGAAAGTCTTCTCCACTTGTAGCTCTCACCTGGGGGTTGTAAGTTTGCTCTATGGGACTGTCTCCTTTGTGTATCTCACACCACCAAATAACCCTGAGCTTCGTAAAGTGGCTTCAGTATGTTACATTTTGTTCACACCCATGTTGAATCCTTTAATCTACTCTCTTAGAAATAAGGATGTTAAAGATGCCATGAGAAAAGTTCTATGGAAGAAAAAAGTTTTACTCTAAATATGTTTCCACTTGCTTTATTGTTTCTTGTATCAGTTGAATTTTAACTTTCTAATTTTCTAGATGTTGGCATTTAAAATTCAAATTTACTTAAAAGAATAACTTTCTAATTTTTTTATTCCACGGCATTAACAATTTCCTATAAAAAATGCTCCAAATACTCAGTTTTCCTTAGGTTGATGTTATATTTGAAAGTTCTGGGCATTTATGAAAATTTCATATCTTTCCAGGCTGACCCATGGTTAAGAGGGTCAAATCCTACTTGGTCAATTGTGGTTCAAACCCTGGACCCACTGGCTTGAAAACATGCTGAGTGTGCTTGCATGCACGCCCAAAATCAAACCCCTACAGGATGGAGAAATGGGGATGGGATGGCAATATTATCATGCCACATTAGGATACTTTTTCTTTCACCTTCTTTCTTTCTCCAGTGAGCAGAAAAGCAAAAATAAAAATTATTTTTGTTTGTTTCTACAGTTACATATTTGTTGCTCTCATTCTACTTCTTTGTATAATTTGTTAGATGACTGAAAGAAGTATAGAATTTTGTTTCTCTTTCTTGCATGCCTAAGTTAAATTTAGAAAGTGCTTCCTACGAAGGTTAGCTTGAAAAATCTATGTGTCCCAACTTGTTTATATGCAAATGACACTTGATATAAATGTCAAGTGTATCTTGGCATTGTAACATGAATTTTAATGGTTCATATTATTTTATTAATGACATGCGAAAGGTATGCGAGCATATGCTTTTGACAAAGAGGAAATGAAAGGAAATATAACAAGTACTCTTTGTTAAATTAATAGGGCCAAAGAAAAAGAAATAGAAAATTGCTTTAATATGGTTTAAATAAAAATATTTTGTTAGTGGCCATCATTCCTGTTTGGCTCTAATACAATGAAGACATTTTTATAGTTGATGATGTTTTTCAGCTCAAGTCTTTGATCTTCTGGATAATATAAATTATTAGTTATGAATATGCAATTAGCAAAAGTGCTATATTGAAATGAAGTCAATTTGAAAATATGCTATAATATCTGAAGACCTTCCAATGGCCTCTACAAACATTTGGATTATATTAATATATGTGTGTACGTGTGTATACACAGTGTGTTTGTTTATATATGTACATGTATGCATTATTTTGGTTATGAAGTGACCAAAAATGTAGTAAGTTTCTAAACAGCAAGTATCAATGGAGTAAAAGGTAGGTAAGAGAGCATTCCACAGAACTGACGTGTTTCAAGGGAAGTCAGGCTCTAGAAAAACTCACACCAGAGCTTCCATTTAATATTAGTAGTTATTCAGATAAACAGTTGTAATACCCAGGTTATAGAAAAACAAATAAACCTGAAAAATAAAATACCATTAATTGTTTTGTCCATATATTTGGTATTATGAAAATTTAAAACATAGAGAAGGTCTTTTTTCTTTTCGTATTTAGGTAACAGTGCCTCCTTTGATGAATGTACAATGGCCTGCATCTTTGGGAAGAGATTGGAAGATAATTACTTTTATCTAAGAGATAAAGAGGGAAGCTGAGTAATTTAATAAATCAAGATTATATTTATTCCCTCTTCCCTAATCCTGTCAATCTATCATTTTTCTTGATACTTAATTTCATAAAAATACCATCTGAGAGCAAAATAGAAATCCAATTCACTTAGGAAACTGATCTTTGTCATAGATTATTGTAAGTCTGAAAGATTCCTATTTAAGATTTAGGTTTAACTTATTTCCATTGAGTTTCTGTTTGTCTTAGATTGTCATTCTTTGATATAGCTTCCAAATGTGGGTTATTAAATACTCTTGGAAAATAATACAACCTAGGTACATTTGCTGCAGTTTAAAATACAGTGGATAGTATTTTCTATTTCCTACCCACAACAGATTTCAGTATTCCAGTGCATAACCTTACAAATGGCATTGCTTAAACCACTCCAGATGTTCAAATGAATTCCAGAAAAGTTAAACACCCAAGGCAGATGTTTTCAAAGGTGTTAAATTCAGCTAAATATTATTTTCTTTCAATTGCCATAAACATTTTCCTTGGTAAATTTTTTTCTGGGTTCATGTGCCTTGTATGAAAAGTAGTGCTAATTTATAACTTTTTTGTTACTTGTGCCATCAAGTTTTCATCAGAACAGCCTAATGTCATACTGACATTTTGTTGACTTTTATTGATGAAGTGTTTTCTTTTTCAATGATTCATGAATTTATTTGGAAACAGCCACATCTAAGAGAGTTTGGAGATTACATTCTACATCCTGCATATTATAAGTTGTTCAGAGCAGACTTGAAAGCTGCATACAAAAATCCATGTGAAAAAAGTTTTTAATATGGTGATATGATCTTGATAGGCTAGAGATTACATCAACTATCTCAAACATTCTTACCAAATATCTACTTGTTTTATTTGCCTTAGTTGCAACATTTTGTACATGAATGTGTATTGATTGTCCTGTAACATCATATGGTGCATTTTGTCTCTAAATCTGATGTATTGTTGGTGTTTACCTAATGTTTAGTGTGTTGATGCAAAACTTGGGTGAGGGCATGTATAATAACTTTTTATTGCCAGGATGCTGATTTTGACTCAGAAAGTTGCAAATAATAATTAAGCACTGATTCAAACCTTATGAATGCAAGTTAAATTACTAAATTGAACATTGTGTAGTAGCACCTAGATCTTGTTCCAATTGCCTTACCTTAAGGTAGTTTCAATTTTTTATTATGGGAGTTAAATTGCTATGATAATTGGAGTAACTGAGCTGTACAATATTTTGATGTTGAATTGAGACTAGATTATGTTATTCTTAATCTCATGAGTTGATATGAGATGTCACTTTGCCCAGTTCTAAGATACCAGTAAAAGTCATAAAATCAATCAATATATATATATATATATATATATATATATATATATATATATATTTGCTAGAGGATGCATGAGTTTGGTGGAGACAGACCGGGGGTGGGGGGGGGGAGAGAAAGAGAGAGAGAGAGAGAGAGGAGAGAGAGAAAGCATGTTGTTCCAGAAGAAACATAATGAGGAAACGGATGCCAATCATCAGTGTCAAAACTGAATAAATGGGGGACCAGAAGATTGTGTAATGGTTACATCACTGGTCTCCCAATTATTTGACTGTGTTTCAAGGTACAGACTCAGTGACTTAAAACTCACGCTGGGTACCTGTGCTTGCGTGCCCAAAATCCCAAGAGAAGAATGGAGGAAAAGAGATTGTGGCATGGTCATTCCCCCTGGGGGGTGATTTCTCACTTTCTTTCTCTCTGTCTCTCCCTCAAGTGCATGTGCCCTATAGCAAAAACAAACAAATAAACAAACAAAAACTCTCTCTAAAAAACAAACAAAAACACCCAAACTGAATAAATGGTGCTTTGAAATGTTAATAAACAAACATCCCATGGAGTATGGCCACAATGCCATCTCTTTTCCTCCATTTCTTTGGGATTTTTTAGTATACTTACATATGCACCTGTCATATTTTTCAAGCTACCTGGTCCAAGACATGAATCACATAGTCAGCCATGTGGGATCCAACTGCCTAACCACCACACCACTGACTGGTCTAATAAATATGTTTAGAGCTAATAGGTAAGCAATTATTCTTGTGATTTTTGGTGAGGAAAAAGAAACTGTTAAAGCTGGAGAGAGAAGGAAGGAAGATGGAAGAGATGGGTTAAGCAAAAAGTAGGTTATTCTTCTGAACTAAAAACAATATGAAAAAATGAATCAATTTTGGATAAACAAAATTGATACCCCACTAGCGAGACTTATTAAGAAGAAGAGAGAAAGGAACCAGGTGAATCAAATCTGCAATGAGGCTGGTAACATAACAACAGACATAGTAGAAATTCAAAACATCATTAGAGGATACTTTGAACATCTATACGCTAAGAAACAAGATAATCTGGATGAGATGGACAAATTCCTGGACAAATATAAGCTACCAAAAATGAGCCAGGAAGAAATAGAAAGTCTGAATAGGCCCATAACAAGCCAGGAGATTGAATCAGTAATAAGTAACCTCCCAACAAAGAAAAGCCCTGGCCCCGATGGATTCACCTCTGAATTCTACAAAACTTTCAAAGAAGAGTTAACTCCCATTCTGCTCAAATTATTTCTAAAGATCCAAAAGGGTGAATCTCTCCCTAATTCATTCTATAAAGCCTCTGTCACCCTCATCCTCAAAACAGATAAGGACACGACAAGGAAGGAAAACTATAGACCAATATCTCTGATGAACATAGACTCAAAGATTCTCAACAAGATACTAGCAAATCGTATTCAACAACTTATACAGAAGATCATATACCATGATCAGGTAGGCTTTATTCCAGGAATGCAAGGTTGGTTCAACATACGCAAAACCATAAATGTAATACACCATATTAATAGGAAGAAAGACAAAAACCATATGGTCATATCGATTGATGCAGAAAAAGCATTTGATAAGATACAACATCCCTTCATGATCAAGACTCTTAGCAAAATCGGCATAGAAGGGCCATTTCTCAATACAATAAAAGCCATCTATGAAAAACCCATAGCGAACATCATCCTGAATGGAGAAAAGCTGAAAGCTTTCCCACTAAACACAGGAACAAGACAAGGATGCCCACTTTCTCCTCTCCTTTTCAATATAGTACTGGAAGTCCTCGCCAACGCAATCAGAAAAGAGGAAAAAATAAAGGGCATTCGAATAGGAAAAGAAGAGGTGAAACTCTCTCTATTTGCAGATAACATGATTGTATACATAGAAGACCCAATGGTCTCCATGGAAAAATTACAGGAAGTAATACATGAATTCAGTAAAGTTGCAGGATATAAAATCAATATACAGAAATCGATAGCATTTCTATATACGAATAACAGGCAGACTGAGATAGAACTGAAAAAAGTTATTCCGTTTACCATAGCCACTAAAAGTATAAGATATTTAGGAATAAATCTAACCAAAGAAGTTAAAGACCTCCACAAGGAAAACTATGAGAAGGTAAAAAAAAGAAATTGAAAATGACACAAAAAAATGGAAGGACATCCCATGTTCATGGATTGGAAGAGTTAATATAATCAAAATGGCAATTCTACCCAAATTAATCTACCTATTTAATGCAATGCCAATCAAAGTACCAGACACATTCTTCACAGATCTAGAAAAGACAATCTTAAAATTTGTCTGGAATCATAAAATACCCCGTATTGCCAAAGCAATTCTACACAAGAAGAATGGAGTGGGTGGCATCTCAATCCTCGATCCAAAAATATATTACAAAGCTGTGGTAATAAAGACAGCATGGTATTGGCACAGAAACAGACATGTGGACCAATGGAACAGAATAGAGTCCCCAGAAATAAGTGCCCAAACATACAGTCAACTGATCTTTGACAAGGGGTACCAGTCAATCCAGTGGGAAAATGAAAGCCTCTTCAGCAAGTGGTGCTGGAGAAACTGGACTTCCACTTGCAGAAAGATGAATCTGAACCCCTACCTCTCTCCTTTGACAAGAATCAAGTCAAGGTGGATCAAGGATCTAAATCTAAGACCTCAAACTATAAAGCTGCTCCTGGAGAATGCTGGGGAAACTCTGGGAGACATTGGTGTAGGGAAAGACTTCCTAAAGAAGACCCTCAAAGCAGAGTCCATCGTCCACAAAATAGACAAGTGGGATTACATCAGACTAAGAAGTTTCTGCTTGGCCAAAGACACAGTAGTTAGTGTGAATCGACAGCCCTCAGAATGGGAAAATATTTTTGTAAATGTTGCATCAGATAAGGGACTGATAACCAGAATACACAAGGAACTAAAAAAGGTGTTTGGAAAAAAGATAATCAACCCTATTAAAAGATGGGAGAAGGAGATGAAGAAAACACTCTCTAAAGATGACATACGAATGGCCAAAAGGCATATGAAAAAATGTTCAACCTCCCTCATCGTAAGGGAAATGCAGATAAAAACAACAATGAGGTACCACCTAACCCCAGTCAGATTGTCTAATATTAAAAAAACAAAAAATGATAAGTGTTGGCGGGGGTGTGGTGAAAGGGGAACTCTTTTACACTGCTGGTGGGAATGTAGATTGGTCCAACCACTGTGGAGAATAATTTGGAGATTCCTCAAAAATCTACAGATAGATCTGCCATATGATCCAGAGATCCCACTCCTCGGTATCTACCCAAAGGACAGAAGAATTCTTCATTGGAAAAGTGCTTGCACATCGATGTTTATTGTGGCACTATTCACAATTGCTAAGTCATGGAACCAACCCAGATGCCCCCGTATGGAGGAATGGATTGAAAAACTGTGGCACATATACTCTATGGAATAGTACTCAGCCATAAAAACCAACAGAGCCCTGGCTTTTGACAGAAAGTGGAAGAATATGGAAGATGTACTGCTGAGTGAGGCAAGCCAGGCTATGAAGGAGAGACATTGTATGTCCCCATTTAACATATACCGTTTGTCTACATTCTATGTCTGAAACTGATTGACTAACAGTTGAACAAACACAAGAGATGGGTGTGAATGTCAGATGAGGTGTATGTGGAGGAGTGGGGCCCAACGAAAGACATTTGGAGAAGGGATACAGAGGTAGAGCATTGACGGGATGGGGAGGTGTGGTGTTATCTGTTGAAGATATTTTGATCAATGGGTCTGGGGAGAAATGTTCACATATTGAAATGGTCTCATTGTAAGCCAAACAATATGATTGAAAGTATATACAAAAATAAATAAAAAAAATGAATCAATTTTAAAGTCATTTTCTAATCATCTCAATCTTATAGAAAAAGGAAAAAAGACAAAATAATGACACAACAAAAGCAAAATCTTTAACTGAAGAGTAGTTTCTGTATTTCTTACAATTATAAACTGTGACTTTTATATTTTTAAAATAGTTTCTTTCTTCTTCTCCTTTGTTTTTCTCCTCCTCCTCCTCCTCCTCCTCCTTCTCCTGCTCCTCCTCCTCCTCCTTCTTCTTTTTAAAGTTTTTTCAGTTGTCTCCTCCACAGGTGAGATAGAAGGAGGGAAAGGAAGGGAAAGATAAAGAGCACCTCAGACAGGGTCCTGATGCCATCATCCACCCCCAGCCTCAGCCAGCCCTGTATTGTGGGCATGCGTGTGCTTAGTGTACTTAAAGGAGGTCTCCAGGTGCAAATCCAGAACCCCGCTATGTGATCAGCCTTGAAGACTGTCAGGTTTTACCACGGAACCATGTGCAGCCCCCGGTCTTCATTGCTTACCAGCATTTTTAAAGCATCTATTTATCCACAGTTTTGGCATCCTGATGAATGGCATTTGTTTCCTCAATTAGAGGTCTTCCAGTTAGGTTTTGGAACCACCTACATAAATTAACTTTGGGGTGAACTGGTGGCACCACTGTACTGTAGAGCTGTGTGATGCTGGACCCACATGGGAAAGTTCTGGGTTTGCATCTCAGGGTCTCCCTGTGCATGCCAAGCGTATATGTGTGTGCCCACCTTCAGGACTGGCTGAGGCTAGGGATACATTTTGCCATGGAGACTCTGCGGAGGGTGCCTGGCTGTCTCTGTCTGTTAAGGAAGAATAAATAAACTTAAAAAAAATTGAATTAATTTTGTATGACTTAAACAAAAGATAAACATTTAGCCATGTAAATTTTCCTTTGTCTGGCTGCACTTATACAGTGGTAAGGCTGGAGAAAATAGTTTACTGTTCAATATACCAGGAAGGTAAAACTAGAAAATGGAAAAAAAAAATTCCAAAGAGGATCCAAACTTGCCAAATGCCATGCTATTAGAAATATTTACTTCAATAAGTTTCAGTCCCTTTTCTTCTCTGCGGGAGATTAAAAATCTGTTGGATGAGACCCTTATGCCTCAGTTTTCAGCATGTATTCATTCACTTTTTAAAAAACATTCCCAGAGGGTGTGTACACTCACCAGAGAGAGACACAGAGTAAGAGGAGGAGAGGGAGAAAGCACTCTCCGGGGGGCATGATCACTCTGCAATCCCTTCTTCTCCATTTCTCCATCCCATTGGGATTGTGGAGTATGCACACCCACTGTGATGCCCTGAATGCTTTTTGAGTCACTGGGTTCAGGATTCAGACTATATGGCTGACCATGTGAAACCTGGCTCTCTTAACCACTAGGTTACAGGGCTGGCCATGTATTACCACATTTTCTTGGATAAGGCAAGGGTCCTATTGGAAGCTTTATAACCTGTAAGTCTCCTAATGGAAGCTCTTTTAACCTATGTATAATTGCAAGGAGGTAATTCCTCTAAAAAATCAGGATACGTTTTATCAGGGAAAATTGATAGTGAGCTGACTAAAGCCATCATTTTCCCAACAATCCATTTATTCTACTGTCTAAATGCTACATACTTTTTTGTCCATATAGACAACCCAAATTTTCCTTAGCCAACATAATGCAAAAATTTCATGTTATACAAAATTAATGTCACTTGATTTCCTAAGACACATGATTCAAATTATTGTTCATTGTTATATTCAACTCCCAGTCTAAGACCCTTGGCTGATTTCCATTTCTCTAATAATTAGCTGGTTATTCAGTCTCAATATTCTGTAATCTATATACCCATGTCTTCCTATCATCATCACTATTATAATCAATAATATAAAAATATAAAAACACATAAATTAATTTGAATAAACATCTTATTAAAATAGTTATCAAGGTGAGGTCAGCAGATACCCTAGCAGTTACATTGCTGGACCCCCACAGGGTCAACTGTGGCTCAAGTCCCAGACCTAGTGGCTTGGAAATTACTCCAGGTGCATGTGTGTGTGCGTGTGTGCCCATGAACCCAGCAGGAGAATGAGGAGAAGGGATTGCAGTGTGGTCATCTCCCCGGGGAGTGATTTCTCACTATCTCTGTCTCTTTCTGGTGAGTGCACATGCCCTAAGGCAAAATTCTCTTAAAAAAATAGTTATCAAGGAAGTAAATTTGAACCATCTTATAGTCCTTATTGGTAAGACTGATCATGCAATCATAGTGTTTATTATTCATTTTTTATTTCTCCTGTTTATGGTGTTCCCTTGTTTTTGATATCAGCTACTCATATTCTTGTGTCGAGTGAGTATTTTCTAATCTGCATCCCATGAGATCTGTGCCTTGGACAGTCTTAGTTTTGTGCAGTATTGGTGGTGGAGTGGACACTATCAGTTGCTATACGGCAGGAACTTCTTTCTTTCTTCCTCTCAAACCTCATATTAGATCTTCAGCCTACTCTTCTTGTGGTGTGTTTTTATTCCCCTTTAGTGGTAACTAGTTTAGAAATGGGAAAATCGTTCATGAAAATATATTTAGCCCCATTTAGAGTTACTTTCCTTCTTTCTATCTCTCTCTAACACATGTTTATGCACCCTCTGGCATAAAAAAATAAATAAAAAAGTAAATTTAAATAAGGTATAAGATTAGTATTTTGGAGAGTTTGGAAAATATGGATTTTTTTCCTTATTTAAAAAATAGGCAGAATTAATGAAAGAGTATAGCTTCGTGGTTCCTTTTGGACCATCTGAGAACAGAGAATGGAGGGTGGCAGTAGAGCAGATTCTCATTTCTATTGCTACCAAATGAAAACAAAGTGATACTCTTGTTTTATATTGAGTAGAAAAGAAAACAATTTCAGGTGAGTAAATAATAATAGTTACTTTCTCAGTGAATATTGTTGTTCTGGTAAGAATGTTTTGTGTGTATATATTTTAATAACTCGTGCTAGGCTCATCATTTGATAAAATTATCATAAATCAATGTGCTTCTCAAGGGCCCTGTCCTCTCACTGTCCAAATTATATACTAAATGCAAAACAAAAAACAAACAAAAAGAGGCAAAATTATCATTTTAGAGGCTGGCAGGTGGTGTTGTGGTTAAGGAAGCTGGACTCCCACTTGGCCTACCACAGTTCAAGTCCAGCACCTGGCAGCTTACCATCTCATTTCCCCCTTCCCCTCGCTCTGTCCCTCTCTAGTCAAATTAAAATAAATAAATAAATAAATAAATAAATAAATAAATAAGTTAACTAAAATAATTCTTTACAAAAAAGCTAATTTATCATTTTAATCTTGTTGATGGCACTAGTTGATTTTTGTTTTGTGATCTATATCACTTTTCATATGATATTTTGGCAAAAAGCTTTATGTGATTCCATTTGACCCTTATTACTTTATTAGTTTATATCTTTGTTATAGGTCAGTGCATACATTTACCAGTCTTCAGATTCTACTACAATTATATATACTAGGGAGATGGAAAACACATTATGGATTTTGAGATTCTAGAGTACCTGTTAGGAGCTAAACATAAATCAAAACTTCATTTCCTGTCTTATCTTTATTATTGTCTATTCTGATGAGCAGCCTGGATGACATTCTGGGACCTTATAACTTAGTGGTAGTTCTGAGACAGAATCAAAATATCACTAGAAGTCCATAAAAGTTGTCCCAGTCACTGTGGTACAGTGGTAACTCAAATGCCTTACAGGACTGGAAGCCATTTGGGCAGTTGTGGGTGCAGATCCCTGGGCTGGCCTGAAAACATATTGGGCATGTGCATAGGTGCCCAGGATCCTGAGAACCTGGACTGGGACTGGGGAAAGGAGATCCAGGTGAGGGAGAACCCTGTCAAGGATGCTTTCCTCTTTCTTTTTTCCTTTCTTTTTCTTTCTTTCTCTCTTTCTTTCTCTCTCTCTCTCTCTCTCTCTCTTCCTTCCTTCCTTCCTTCCTTCCTTCCTTCCTTCCTTCCTTCCTTCCTTCCTTCCTTCCTTTTCTTTCTTTCTTTCTTTCTTTCTTTCTTTCTTCCTTCCTTCCTTCCTTGCTTCCTTCCTTCCTTCCTTTCTTTCTTTCTTTCTTTCTTTCTTTCTTTCTTTCTTTCTTTCTCTCTCTCTCTCTCTCTCTCTCTCTCTCTCTCTCTCTTTCTTTCTTTCTTTCTTTCTTTCTCTCAATATCAGGTATTGATATTATGTAGTATTTTTCTGCACCTTAATTTCTGAAGGCAGTAATTCATGAAAAAGATAAAATTTAGCTTTGTAATTTTAACATTCCTTCTGAATGTTGTTTACAAAAAAAAATTTTGTGGTACAAATTTATTATTGTTTGACTACCCTGCATCTAAGTACATTTAGAAAATCTGCCAGTGTATAATTATTGATGTGAACCATGTTCTCACTACCCACCCAAGATGTATCAAGATATAATTGGATAATAAAAATAGTATAAATTTACAGTAAAGAGTACGATGTTTTGATGCACATGCACACGCACACACACACACACACACACATATTGTAAAATGATTAAATCAAGCTAACCAATACACCCTTTACCTCGTATACTTACTTTTTGGTGAGAACACTTAAGATTTAATCTTAGCAATGTTTAAGTATACAATTAATTATTATTAGCTTTGATCATCATGATGTACAACAGATCTCCAAGGCTTAATCATCTCAACTGACACTGTGTCCCCTTTGGCCATCCTTTCTGTATTCCACACTGCCTCCCTCTCCAAACTCCCCCAGATCGTTTGGCCATTGAAACCTAAGACTGAATCAGGTTACTACTTTTATAGAAGCCTTAAGGTTGATATTTATTTTTTCTATTTCTAAAAGCTAGGATGTGAGTATATGATCAGGAATCAGACAGTCTGATGCCCTTGTTTAGTATTTTGCATTTGGAAAGAATGGTAGAAGAAATCTTACCAGTTTAAAGTGAATAGTGTGGCTACGTAGCAATGGCAGGTTCTGCGGAATGAGACAACCTTGGCTCTATTGCTATCACCATCCTGAGATCTTGATGGTGACCACAGTGGTGACATTTTTGACTGTGAGTCTGGATGTTTAGACTTTCTTAATTTTTACTCACTTTTTTAGTTTCATTTTTCTGTATACTTTGTGACTTATCTGATATCATACCAATAAAGTTATTAGGTTTTACTAAACAAGCAAAGAAACAGCAGTAACAACAAAAGAAGTTCACTAGAACCATTTTGGAACGTCTTTATCTATACCGAGCAAACCGTTAATAGCTTCAGCACCTGGATATTATTGTCCTCTGTAGGAGAAAGCCAATGGGAGAAGTGAACTTTCTAATAGACATGAGAACTGCTACTGAAAGCAGCTAACACGTCCTCACCGGAAGTGTGGTAGACAAGTTGAGAAGAGCAGCTCAATCCAGGAGAGATTTTAACCACTGTAATTTCAGTGTGTGATTCAGATTTATGGTAACCTCCAGGAACTGTGGCAGTCTAGCCCACATGAACTTTCAAAAGAATCCTGCTGGGTTCCATTTCCGGTTATATCCTTATATTGAAAAGCATTAGCCCCAATTATTCACCACTCCCTTTGTCTACAATCTTGACTCTCTTTTTGTTTTTAATTTGCCAGTGGGTGCACGTCCTCACTAGAGGGAGACAGAGAACAAGAAAGAGGGAAAGTGAGAAAGCACCTTCCTTGGAGAATATTCTCTGCAATCCCTTCTCCATTTCTCCCTGCTTTTGGAATTTTGGTCATGTATACACATATGCCTGGTATGTCTTTCAAGTCATAGGTCTGAGACTCAGACATGCAGTCTGCTATCTGGGATCCAGCTACCATAAGCACCATGCCACCAGCTGGCCTAATGACTATACCATTTTGCAGTGCTCTCCAGCTCAGGAAAAGATGCACTGCCCATTCTTTGATGCATCTATATTACTTGCTCAGGGCAAAGAGAGGTCAGCTTCAAAAGTATGTGTGCATTTCTACTTTTGCTTCTTCCTTCTTAGCTATCACTATAAGGAAATGCTGTTAAGGGTTTTCTGATGGAAAAAAAGATACACATACGGAAGAGAAGTTGTCTTCATTATTCCACCTAAAGACATCTGTAACTAGTCTGCAGCTGAGACTGGATAGCCAACTTGAGTAAAGTTGCCTAGCAGATGACTTCAGTTTCATTACAATTATGATGTGGAGATTTTGTGGTTGTCATCTGTATGTTATTTTTATAATAGCTAGCCAATATATATGGTAAGGGAATTTTTATTTAACCATTACATTCAACACATTGATAACTGATAAATAATATACAGTATACTTAGAATGGCTGCAGTTTTATATATTTACTTCTTGTTTTTCAGTAAGGTAGATATATATATATATATATATATATATATATATATATATATATACATATATATATATATATATTAATTGCCAGAGAGCATGTGTGCTTGACACAGAGAGAAAAAAGATAGAGAGGGGGGAATGGGGGGAGAGGAAACACCCCCCCCCCCCAGTAGAGTGTGGTCATGCCACAATCCTTCTTTTCTCTTTCTCCCTCTCATTGGGATTTGGGGCATGCACATACATGTACCTGATGTGTTTTTCAAGCCATGAGGCCTAGATTTCAATTGTGCAATTGGCCATGTGGGATCTAGCTTCACTAACCACTAGATCATAGGGCCAACCCAGCACATTCTGGTATCTTAACCATCAAACATATGGTTTAGCTAGAACCACAGTATTAAGACCAATAGAAGTGGCAATGCCTTGAGATAATACTTGTCATGTAATAAAATAGAGTTGCTTATTAGTTGACTCTTTCTCAGTTATTTTAATTATGGCTAACCTGGCGTGTAATATATTTCATGGTGTAAAATAAAGTAGAAATTATCTAGTAGATGGGGGACAAGCAGTTGGTGTAATGGTTATGTTTCTGGACTCCCATGTAGTTGACCACGGTTCGAGTCCTGGACCTGGTGGCTTAAACTCATGCCCCGTGCATGTGCATGCGTGCCCAAGATCCTGAGAGGACAATGGAGGAGAAGGGATAGCGGCGTGGCCATCCCCCCTGGGGGGGTGGATTTCTCAATTTCTGTCTCTCTGTCTCTCTGGTGAGCGTACGCGCCCTATAGCAAAAACCTCTTAAAAAAAAAAAGAAATTATCTAGTAGAGGCTATGATTCTACAAGAAAGCAGGGACAGTGTAAAAGCTTTAGTGTAAAAGAAACAATAGATAAATTGATTACAAATGTATAAAGTGAATTAATTTGTAGAACAGAAATTATGTAAAGTACTTTATCTTAACTAAGGCAAGTTTCTCTAACAAGAAGTCATTTCAAAAAAGATCCAGCAATGGTTTGAGGTGAACATTAATGGACATCCTTTCTTCTTGTCTCTCCTAGGTGGCCCTTATGAATAAACGTGAAACTTGCCATTGTTATCTCCCATAATTGACTTATTCTTAGACTCTCCCAGAGGAACCCCTTTCTACCTAATTCATACTGTAATTATCTGAAATGTTTGCAGTAGAGTATCTAAGGGCACCAGTGACGACTCCTGCTGTTTCCCCATAGGTCGTCCTGGGCTACCACTATTCACTGGTGATTTTATCTTTGCCCTACTTAAGTTTCCATATACTTTAATCATTCTCATCCTAAGACCTGTAACACACATTGCGGTGTAGGAAGACACACTCATAGTGTGATTCTATAGGTTCAGTTGCATTTTCTTTACGGATTTGAGAAAGAAATCTATCTTTTAGACCTATGAAAAATGACCTTGTTTGTAAAATGGGGTGTATAATTATAGGGGATAGTCTAGTAAAAGTCCTGTTAATAAAATAAAAAGCCATTCTTAATTAAATAATGAAATATTAATCTGTGAGTAAAGCCTAAAACTGAGTAAGCTTATGTATTTCAAAACAAGATTTTATAACTTGTACACAAGTTTTTAAAACATGCATAATGTTGATGTTGTCTTTAATTTCGTTTACATATATATATATTTACAATGTTTTTGACTTTCTAGAATTCAATACAATAACTTCTGTATTGTTGCATCTAGCATTTTCCATGAGAAGTAAAAAAAGAACTATTCAGGTAAGATATGAAATGAATTTATTTAAATGAAATATTTAATTATCTATGAGTTTTTCTATGTACTTTAATAAAATTGTTTTATGACTGTTAAGGTTTACTTGTTACAACTTATTTAAAGAAACTCATTATGAACCTTAAAAAATAAAATCCCTTTCCTCAAGGGCAGATTATAACATTTGATTATTTCATAGTAAATAGAAAGTAGACAAGGAACAAATGCAATATGTTTTTACTTTGAAAAGAAACTCATTTATTTTACTTGTGCATTTCTGTTGTCTGCCAGCATACTTAGGTAGTTTGTAAGTATTCAGTGTCTGGATGATTGGATGAACACACATTATTCTTGAAAAATAAAGATCTTAAAATAATTATTTCTTGATTACTGGTTCCATGCTGATATAGTTTCAGATATTATGATGTGATTTGATGAATAAAACTGAGAACTAGAAAGAAAACAAAGAAAAACCGCTGCAGAAACACTGCCAAATAACCAACTATGTAGCGTGAATTTGGTAGCTTTGACAAGGACTTCTTATTTTCTCTAAATTTCTTATTATTTTCCTGTTCCATTACCCACCTCTATCTGATGACTGATAAGTAATATTCTGTTGTCAAATTCTCAGTCTTAAAAAAAATTCTCATTTTTAAGCCCCCATTGTATGATTATATTTAAACACAGTCATTCTTATAGGAGTTAACGTGTATCATGCTTTTCTGAACACTGCATTTAATTAAGATTACTTAAGTGGATTTCAATTTGGAAAGGGAACACTGGGGTAAAGAAGATCAAGAACTGTATTACTGAGCTTTAAATGTTTTTCCTTTTGTGAACTAATTTGATCATTTTTACAATAAAAATTTGAACTAGGAAGGGAGGAGAAAGGGTGAGTGATGAAAAGATGAAAGAAATATTAGTTTAAGGACTTCAGAAGAAATATAAATATATATATATATATATATATATATATATATATATATATACTTTAATTATAAATAAAGAAATCAAGAAGTCAGAATAGTCACATTCACAAGAAAGGGTGAGAGCCAAAGACAAAATATGGTGATGCTGCCATTCATGCAAACCAAAAGTAAATACTTTTTAGATCATTTGCTGCTTCTGATAAGCCACACGATGTCTCCCCCCACGCTGGAGGGTAGAAAGGGGCAATGTAAAATAACAATTGATTTAAAAGTCTGAATAAAAGAAAAAGAATGACTGGGTTATTTTATTGAGGAAACAGAGTATTTACAGAGTTACAGGATAAAGAAAATCAGATCCCTGAACTGTGTGATGGATTCAAAATAATTATTATGATAATTTTAATACATTTATGGATTTCTCTATAAATGATAAAATCATAAAATTGCCTTTCAAAACTGATTCTTTTTTTTTCTTTAAACTTTTTAATCTTCCCTCTCTTTCAAAGTTTACTATTTTTGTTGTACAGATGTTTCAAATCAAATTGGGCTCTTTGCTGATTTTACAGATTTATAAGATTCATGGACTTCTGGTAGCATGTTTGAGCTTTGTCCACTAAAGAGACTGAAGATGCATCTTCTTAAGGTTTACCAAGGCTTTACCAAGGTTTACCAAGATTTACCAAGGCTAAATCTCTTGGTAATCTATTTCAAACCCTCAGAAAATATTAATACTCTAATGATTTTTATTAATGTGTAATGTCTTCAATAGAATTTTATATCACTCTTTAATTGCTCCTTCTGTTATAAGAGCATTTTTGAGGATAAAATGAGTCTGAAATTTTTAACTAAGTTGAGAATAAGTACTTATATATTTCTCAAAACCTTGAGATATTTTAAACTTGCCATGTAAATAAAGTGTGAAGTTAAACAGGTATAAAGAAATAATTCTTTAAGACTGAAAGGCACAGAAGCCAGTAGGTGGTGTAATGGTTAAGGTGCTGCACTCTGACATGGCTGACTGAGATTTGAGTCCCAGACCTGGTGGCTTGAAACTCATGCCAGGCATGTGTGGTGTATGCACCAAATCCTTAGAAAAGAATGGAAGAGAAGGGACTGTGGCATGGCCATGTTAGCTGGGAGGTGATTTCTCACTGTCCCTCTGTCAAACTCTCTGGCGAGTGCACATGCCCTTTGGCAAAAACCAAAACCAAAACAAACAAGCAAACAAAAATGAAAGGCACATGTATTATAATGGGAAAAACTCAAGGTTTGGAGGAACACATTGGAAAACCATGAGTCTGGTACTTACATATTACGTAATGTGGGCAATTACAATACATAAATCCTCATATTCAGTTCTTTTAAAAGGGTAATAATTCATACCTAACAGAATTGGTTGGGCTAAAGGAGATGACAACACAAATTTCAATGACTGCTTTAAGAGAAAAGGGATATTTTATAATACTAAGTTGTAGGTAGAAAGTTCCATTTTTAACCTTGTCTTGTTCCTTTCAGCAGGTTCTTGCCATGCGTGACAAGGGAGCAGACAACCAATCAGATGTTACAGACTTCATTCTCGCAGGCTTCAGGGTCCGTCCAGAGTTTCACATTCTTCTTTTCCTCCTATTCCTGCTGGTCTATGGCATGGTCATTTTGGGGAACATTAGTATAATGGCAATCATTGTGACTGACTCCCATATGAACACACCAATGTATTTCTTTCTAGGCAATTTGTCTTTCATTGACCTCTCCTATTCCACTGTTATTGCACCTAAGGCCATGGTCAACTTCCTGTCTGACAAAAAGACCATCTCCTTTGTAGGTTGTGCAGCTCAGCTTTTCCTTTTTGCCCTCTTCATTGTAACAGAGGGATTTATCCTGGCAGCCATGGCCTATGACCGCTTCAGTGCCATCTGCAATCCTCTTCTTTATAGTGTCCATATGTCAAGACGCCTATGTACTCAGTTGGTGGCTGGTTCCTACTTCTGTGGCTGGATTAGTTCTATCCTCCAAGTCAGTGTAACATTCTCAGTGTCTTTTTGTGCATCTCGAGTTATTGATCACTTCTATTGTGATTCTTATCAAATTGAGAAGATCTCCTGTTCTAATCTCTTTGTCAATAAGATAGTATCTCTGTGTATGGCTGCCCTCATTATTTTGCCTACAATAGTTGTTATTGTAGTCTCTTATATGTATATTGTGTCCACAGTCTTGAAGATTCCCTCCAGTGAAGGGAGAAAGAAAGCCTTCTCCACTTGTAGCTCCCATCTGGGAGTTGTAAGCTTACTTTATGGGACCGTTTCTTTTGTGTATCTCACACCTCCAAACAATCCTGAACTTCGTAAAGTGGCTTCAGTATTTTACATATTGGTCACACCCATGTTAAATCCGCTGATATATTCTCTAAGAAACAAGGATGTCAAACAAGCTTTGAGGAAAATCTTGTGGAACAAAAAAACTTTATCCTAATTCTACTTTTTTGTGATTTCCTTACTAGTGGGCCCAGTGATTTCGAAAATTCCAGTTTTCTTTTAATACGGGGTCAAACTTGAATAATTTAAGAATACTTTAAGTTGGGAATAATATGAATTATTTTTACTAAAGGAGTGTTACTAGTTAATCATTTACTCTTCTATAAGATCAGTGTTATATCTTAATATTTTGGGTATCAGTAAAATTTGCACCCATTCTGTTAATAGAAATATCTCCTCACTCTTTTTTTTTTTTTTTTTTTTTTTTTGAGAGGTTTTTGCTATAGGGCGCGTGCGCTCGCCAGACAGACAGAGAGAGAGAGACAGAGAGATAGAAAGCGAGAAATCACCCCCCAGGGGGATGGCCATGCCACAATCCCTTCTCCATTCTCCTCCCGGTATCTTGAGCACGCACGCACACGCGCCTGGCGTGAGTTTAAGCCACCAGGTCTGGGACTCGAACCGTGGTCGACTACGTGGGAGTCCAGCGACATAGCCATTACGCTAACTGCTGGTCCCTCTCCTCACTCTTTCTTGGCATTGGCATAATTTTATGATAGTGGAAGAATAGAGATTTTCATTTTATTTTATTTATTTTTTCTCTGAGCCTATTGAGATAGTGAGCAGAAAAGATGTTTTAGTATCTTTTATGATTAACAGAAGTACCACCTAGGGCAGGGTTGATTCTGAGTTATAATATTGAATTCTTTTATAAAATCTACTTACAGGATTCTGGGTCCATAATTCTTGAATAAAAATTATGGTATAGTATTTTCTTTGGTATTATCTTGAGATTAACAAAACAACTCAATAAATCATTGGTGTTCAATTATATTTTACTATCATTTATTTTTAGTATTGTTATGTATTTGTCACCATACCAAGTAGATGGAGAAAGATATTCTGCATCTAATCTTTTTTTTAGAGAGAGATTTTTGCCATAGGGTGCATGCACTTGCTGGAGAGACAGAGAGAAACAGAGAGATAGGAAGCGAGAAATCACCCCCTACCCCCCACAGGAGGGGGATGGCTATGCCACAATCCCTTTTCCTCCATTCTCCTCTCAGAATTTTGGGCACACATGCACATGAGCCCGGCATGAGTTTTAAGCCGCCAGGCCGGTACTCAAACTGCGATTGACTGCGTGGGAGTACAACAACATAACCATTATGCCATCAGTTGGTCCCACTCTGCATCTAATCTTCTAAACAGAGGATATCCAAATCCAGAAAAACAAAGTCTTCTGTATTGATATTCTATCTTGAGGTGACAAAATTGCATTAGATTCTCAAGCCACTTTCACCAGTTTGTATGGGATTACTTAGTTTTCTTTGATAGTTGTTACTTATATGTTCCCAATTTTTGCCGTGTATGTTTAACATTTAAATAATACGTAACATTTTTGTTTGCCTGATAGTTGTTACTGATGTTATACTTCAATGCATGTATTTTGAATAGTATTTTTGTTTTCACTATGATTTTCTTGATTCAGGCATATGCTTTCAAATACAAATTATAGTACTTCAAATCTCCGAACATAATAAAATCAACAGAAATAATTGCTAAAGAAAAGTATCAAGGGTTTGCTCCTATTATATATTTTTCATTGTATACTGTGAGATAAAATTATAATGTGCTTGGGAAGATGCAGATGTACTCTTTCATGTACATTTGCTTACTTCAATAGTATCAGACATAATATAGTCAATCAACTTATTAATAGATCTCAGTGACCATTGTGAGCATGCAACTCTATCTGGCATTTCCACGAGTTCCACTGAGTTATTTGAGGATGATGAGGAATTGATATTTACCCTTAGGGGAAGAGGTATTTTTTGTTTTCTCATATTTCTTGTGCTTCTGTAGTGGTTTCTGGTCATCTGATGGATTTTAAGTTTCTTCCTAATTCCTTAGAGTTAATTTTGAGTGTTTAATGGCATGCAGGGGATGTGATCCGTGATCTCTTTTTAGCCCTGTTTTCCTAAAGCTCAGCTGTAACCTGCACATTTGTTGCAGGGACTGGGTGTTCCAAATGCCTCCCAGATTCTAGAGAACAGATGCACCTGGGGCTGAGCTACTGGGTTACAACTGAGAAAGAAAGTATGGGTCCCGCGCAGCACTTCAGAAAACTATAAAGTCTGACAAACAGGAGAGAGTGGAGGTTCCAAGGAGGTCTCTGGCCTTGGTCCACACACTCACTTCTGCCACGCAGGAGCTGGAAAGAATGGTTGGATGAAAGTTGGAAGCAAAAGGGACTCGCACCTGGAGTGGCTGAATAGAGTGTATAGGTTCCAGGGTGATCTGTGGCCTCAGTCTGCACACTTCTGCCACACAGGAGCTGGGAAGAATGGTGGGTGGAAGTTCTCCATTGAGTGGTTAGAAAAGGAGGAGAAAAATAAGGAGGGATGGGAGTAGTAGAGCCAAAAATGCTTCCTAGTATTTAACATACTCTTAATAAAAATGTTGCTTTTCTAATTCTTACGTATTCCAATTAGAAAAAAAAATCAAAGGCTACTGTAACTTTTTTTTTCATAGAATGAAAGCATATAAAGAGAGAGAGAGAGAGAGAGAGAGAGATGTAGAGCATACTGAATTAGTAGAAAAGCTAGAGAAAAAAAGCACTGTCATTGGGTAGAAATCACATGGGCTGAGTTTTGGCCCTTACTTAGGAATATCTAGAGTCTTAGTTCTGATCTTATTTAATAAGAAAAAAGGATTCAGAACAATAGGAACTCTCACTCATTGTTCATGGTGATGGAAAATGCTGCTATACAGACTTTAGCCACTCTATAGAGTTAAACATAGATTAATTGTACAAAGCAGCATTTGCACTTTTAAGGATTTACTCAATGAGTTTGAAAACTTATGTTCACCTAAAAACTGCACATGAATTTTAAAGTGGCTTTTTTCATAATCACCCCAAACTGGAAGCAATCAAGATATTTTTTGATAGGTTAAAGGATAAAAACTGTGGGGTGTCCATGCACCACCACATTATTTACAAATAAAAGTAAAGAATTAATAATTCACTCAACAAAAGGAATAAATGTCAAGTGCATTTTACTAAGAGAACATAAAATTACATTTAGGTGACATTCTGAAAAAGGTGAAACTACTGGGAAGGAATATAGGTCAGTAGTTTCCAGGGACTTAGAGAAAGAGTAGTATTTGGCTAGAGGAAGCCTGAACCATTTTCAGGATGGTGGATCTAATCTGTATGGTCATGTAGAGGCAGATACAGAACAGTGCATTGGTCAATCCCATAGAATTTCACAGTACAAAAAGGTGAACCTCATGTACACAAATTTTTATGCAATCAACTAGGATATCAGGCTCCTGAGATGAAATACAGATTCTGACAAAAGAATCAGACAGCATTACAAATATATCACATATATCACTGAAGAGGGTGGGAGAAAGGTTTGGGCCTACGTAGTTTTGGAAAACAGTTTTTTTTCTGGAATCTGTGAAACTAAGTACAAAAATAGCACACGAGCACTGTACTTTAGTTAGTGATGTTGTTTCTCACCAGGGTGCAGGTTTACAACTGTGAAATTGCTGTGCATGTGTATAGGGATTGAACACATAAGTGAATGGCTGGCAATGGTAGACATGAACAGGTTTCTCACTGCTGGAATGGAAGTTTAGTGGTAAGGAAAGGGGAAGGCCAGAGTGAACCATGCGGTATGAGATTGAGGTTGGAGACCTCAGTATGAATTCAACTTTAGATTAATAGAGACATAGATGGTAGATGCAGGAATAATTATATATACATGCATATATAGATAAGTTTGAATATTTTCTAGCTATGTTTTTGAGAGCTTCAATGGCACCCTGGTAGTAACAAATACACAAAGCAACCTGATTCTGGTTTCTAATACCATTCTCTAATAAAAGAAACCAGAAATAATTAGAGAAATGGTTGATTCTAGGTCTAGGGCAAGGAAAGCCCAAGAAAAGGCTTAAGCATTTTGTAGTGCAACAAGATAAGATAGCCTTTAAAAAACATAAGAGATATTTTAAAAAACATAGGCATCAAGGCCAGCAGGTGGCATGGTGGTTGAGGTGCTGAATCCCACTAGCCAAGTCAGGAGTTCAAGTCCTGTACCCAGTGGTTTGAAAAACATGCTGTTGCATGTGCCACAGGCCCCAAATCCTGAGAAGTAAATGGAAGAGAATGGATTGCAGTAGTATGTCCATTCCCCCCAAATTTCTCACTTCCCTTTTCTCTCTGTCTCATTAGTGAGTATACACCCCTTAAAAAACAAAACCAAAACCAAAAACCAAAAACCAAAAACCAAAAAAACAAATGAACAAAAAACTTAAAAAAAACCTCCAAAACCAAAACCCAACAAAATACAGGCATCCATTTCCAAGTGCTCTCAGTGGCCAAAGGTGGAAAACTTTGAGCAATGAAATAATAAGTAATGTAATATTGTATCAAAGCCCAAAGTATATAACAAATATGTGTGAATCTCTAATAAATACTGATTGAATAACTAACTAAATGGGAGAGAAGATATATATATATATATATATATATATATATATATACACATACACACACACACATACACACATATGTGTATATATATATATATATATTTACTGTATGAAACAATTCAGTAATTTGTGATAATTTATTTTTGTTGTAGAGAAATCTCCTGTAATCAAAATATAGTTGAATTTTATGTTAAATTTTATAGGTATTTTAAGTTTAATTTAAGTTGTTATATGAATAAATCATATATTAATTTATTTTAGGGTAGCTAAAATTTAATTTCTTGTTTTCATTCTACTCTTATAATTTTAATTATTAAATAAGTAATATATTTTCATATAACAGATATTTAGATATGGTATTGAGCCTCATTTTATTTGGTTCACTACTCAATTATCCGCACAGTTGCGTTTTAAGGGAAGTATTTTGCTATTAAGTGAAAACTGCGTATGAACATGTGTTGTCTGGCTCAGGTATATCTTAAAGTCAGAAGTAAATTTTATGAGCAAATGGCTCA
Organism: Tupaia tana; assembly: GCA_026018925.1. NCBI lineage: Eukaryota > Metazoa > Chordata > Mammalia > Scandentia > Tupaiidae > Tupaia > Tupaia tana. The sequence goes on from JAKSZU010000006.1 coordinate 159,164,672, forward strand.
TATTTCTGGGGTACCTGCTACTTCTGCGTTTCTATCTTTCTTTTAGCCCACAACTATGGTCATATAGAACATTCTCTATTCATAGTTTCTGAGGAAAAAAGTTGTGGCATGTAATACAGGTACCAGCTGGAAATTTATTACTGCAGTAACTAGTTCAATTCAAATGTGTTTCCTAAAGGAATTGAGTAAGAAAAAATATCCTTAATGGCATAACTTCATAAGTTATTAATTTATTACATGGGTATGGCTCAAGAAATTTATCAACACTGATTTAGGGACAGCGGACTAATGTTTTAGCTGAAAGTTGGAAGCAATATAATTGTGGGATTATTGACAAAGTGGTCAAAGAGAATGTGGAATGGATAAATGTCAACTACTGCCACTGACAAGCTGCATATATGAGGACTTTATGAGTGGTCAAAATTTTGGAGAATATTAGTTCCCCATGTATATGCTTAGTAAATTTCATCACTTCAGATATGGAAGTGGCTCTCATTAATCTGGTGAAGGAAAGGATACTCTCTTTAGTTTCTTTTCTATTTACTGCTCTGCTCATTCAGTGGTTTCTCCCCAGTCATGTAGTCATGGTGGAAATGTTAGAGCCCAACCACATGAATTACTCAATGCAGGTTGACCTGGTAACTTCCATTGCTTTAGCAATGCCCCATTTTCCCATAATGGTCATCAAAAATATCTCTGATAAGTGTTTTATAGTCTGAGTTACCAGCAAGCTTATTTCAGCTTATTTGTATTGATATTCTCCTACCACGTGGGAATATTTATTTGCCCAGACATTGCTCTAAGATATCATTTTGCCTTTCCTGCTCAAATGGCTTCTATTAACACCATCATATCAGGACTTAACAAAGGTCTCAGTATTACTATGTTATATTTGCAGTAGGGCTTTGTAGCAAAGTACTCATTTTATGAGAAGTAAGGCATAGTGTTCCAGTCATGGGACTCAGAAGAATTATCATGCATCTAGTCAAACAGAGTCATATGAACTTAGTAATGATGGAATCATTGAACACTTAGTTGTTAGATCAACTTGTTGCCATCACTTTATAAAATTGTGTCACTGTCATCCAGGGTGTGATCTATATGGGGCTATTTTTCTCATAATCAGACTACAGGTATAAGTACAAAAGATTGAAGTGGGTATAAAACCCATTCTCAGCTTTGTTATATTTGCTGCCCCATGACACCAGACTGGTGAGTTAGTAATCTTATTACACAACAAAGGGATAATTTTATCACTGGCTGCAACAATTGCTAAAATAACTGAGACTCCTCCTGAACACATTTATTGGGCTGAAATAATAGGTAAAAGTGATGCAGGGAAGACAGGTGCCAGGGTAATCAGGTCTAGCACCTGCAGCTGGGCATAGGTTCTGTCTGCAGTTCAGGAAGAATTTGAGGCACAGATGTCGGTAAGCAAGAGGAGTTTATTAAGAGAGAAGGTAGAGCAGAGCTCCCAAACAGAGAGTGAGTCCTGAGTGGGTTGCCGATGAGGAACTCTGGGTCAGAGGGGCTTTGTCCATGCTTGTTCCCAGGTGGTACATGTGTTCCTCATGTGATGTGGTTGTTGGCATGGGTCCGGTTATTTTTCCTAATTTTGGAGTGAATACAACGGTCACAAGACTCTCTTTGCCTAAAAGCTTTGGGCCATAAAAGACCATTACCTTCTTCTTGGAATGTAGTGGGACAGGAAAGAAGTCTTTGTCTTAGGTCTATCATTAAGATATTACTGCAATCGGTCTCTGAGCAAACAGTTCAGGGACTGCTGTGTTATTGTGTCTTCATCTAAAAACTTAGCCATTTTGTGATTTCATCTCAGCCCTATGTGCTAACTATATTCTTAGGGTTCCTGCTATCTCACTTGGGTTTTTCTAAGGCTTTTAACAATGCAATAGTGGTTAATGGTCACACGGAGTCCTATCATTTAGGCTCATGGTGTGGGTGTCCCTTGGCACTAACTGTGGCCTGTACTGACTAGTCTTGACTTTTTTGGGGTAAGATTATCTTCTGGCCCCAAGCATGGTCTTCCTGGAGTGGACCAACTTTTGGGGGGATAATTTTCCATGCATTTAAGCTCATTGGCCTATAATTTCCATTAGGTCCAAACACTTAAAATTCTGAACTTAGAAGTTGTCCAGTCTTGAGTTTTTTGCCTCTTATATTTTTATTTCAAAAGTACAGTATAGATATGAGCCTCAGGGACAGAGAGCAGGAATGAAAGTTATTTTTCCAACAGGTTATAGTGGGCTGACTGGTTTTGGGTAGACTGCTTGGTTTCAGGGTCTCCCTGAGTCTCACTCAGTACTCCATATTGATTCTCCTATTTCCCTAACTGCCTCGCCTGAATAGTCTGCCTCATGAGTAATGCCTTTAATTCTTTTGGGCAACTGATTCTTATTAGCAAATGATATTAATAGAAGAGAAACAAGGAGGCGGGTAGAAATAACCCAGGGAATTTTATTTTATTTTATTTTTGGAGAGGTTTTTGCTATAGGGCGCGTGCACTCGCCAGAGAGACAGACAGAGACAGAGAGACAGAAAGCAAGAAATCACCCCCAAGGGGGGATGGCCATGCCGCAATCCCTTCTCCTCCATTCTCCTCTTGGGATCTTGGGCACGCATGCACACGTGCCCGGCATGAGTTTAAGCCACTGGGTCTGGGACTCGAACTGTGGTTGGATACATGGGAGTCCAGCAACATAGCCATCATGCTAACTGCTGATCCCACAAATAGTAGTTTTTGACTCATTTAGAATAGTTCTTATTTTGAAAGGTAAGGGACAAAGAGAAATTACTAACTTAATACATGACACCTGTATATACAACTTTTAAGTGATTAAAATTACAAAGTGAGTCTAATTTATATTCAGTCAATTATTATGCCTTGATGAATTAGATGGCATTTGTTGAGCTTTACATGTCATGTTCATGCTATTCTATTATGAATTACTCTTGACAAAATACAGCTAAGAAAGAAACAGAAAGAGTTTTGAGTCAATGGCATTTTTTTTAAAACTTAACTGTGGCCAGCAGGTGGCATGATGGTTAAGGTGTTGGACTTCCATATGGCCAACCGCAGTTAGAGTTCGAGTCCTGAACCTGATGGCTTGCTTTCTCACTTTCCCACTTTCTATCTCTTGTTCTCTGTCTCTCTTTGGTGAGTGCACATACCCTATAGCAAATTAAATAATAATAATAATAATAATAAATAAAATTAGGTAAATAATTCTTTTAAAAATATGAAATTAACTCTATGACTAGGACAAAATTTTTTTTTATAAATTGCATGATAATGTGTGATTTTTTTCATATCTATTTCTATTTGCTTACCCCAAATTATGTTGTAATAATAAATTGAAAATTCTTCTTTTCTTAACTTTTTTTGTTAGAGGCTTTTGCTATAGGGTGCATGCACTCACCAGAAAGACAGAGAGAGACAGAGAGACAGAAAGCGAGAAATCAGTCCCCCAGGGGGATGGCCACACCTCAGTCCCTTCTCCTCCATTCTCCTCTTGGGATCTTGGACACGCACGCACACACGCCCTGCGTGAGTTTAAGCCACCGGTCCGGGACTCGAACTGCAGTTGACTACACGGGAGCCCAGCGACATAGCCATTATGCCAATTGCTGGTGTCAAAAATTCTTCTTTTTCAGTGAAGATATTAAAATAGAAAGATTCTTATAGCTTCTCCCAAAGAATTCACACAACCAGAGGAAAGAAAACAAAACATAACTCTTGTTCGTGTTTTAACCCTATTAGATTTCTCCCTCACTCTCTCTTTCTCTTTTTTTAATGTGAAGCTTCTGTGGTCCTCATGGACCTTGATTCTGGAGCCTAGATGTCTTAATAATTGACTTATGCTTTCTTCTCTCTGAGAGAAACTAATTCCCAAAAGATAAGAGAATTCTCAATGCTGCAATTATTTGAAAAGTTTACACTGCTATACCAAAACCAAAACTGTTATGGATAACTGCTGTTGATAGCTTACCAGGGATTCCAGGTGGCTCATGGCCTTTACTTATGTATTCATGGCAATCTACATCTTTAAAAGCATGCAAGCATGTAAGAGTTTAAAAGAGAGAATATTCTGTGGTTCACTGCCAACAGTAACTTTGCATAAGTATAGAATGTAGTTATTGGAATTATTCTGGTTTTGGCAGAGTAGGATTTGGAAAATTCATCTTGTTTCTCTTGAGAAATCAACTACTAAAGTAGAGGATAATTTTTTTTTTAAAGAATTATTTAACTTTATTTATTTATTTATTTTAATTTGACCAGAGAAGGAGAGAGAGAGAGAGAAAGAGAGAGAGAGAGAGAGAAAGCTGCCAGGTCCAAGACTTGAACCGCAGTCTGCCGTGTGGTAGTCCAGCACCCTTAACCTCCATGCCACTTGCTGGGCTCAAGAAAAGGAGAGTTTTAAAAATATAGCAATGAGGAAAGTAAGACACTTTATGATTTTTCAATACGTGTAGTTTTTACATAGGAACTAATGGACTTCGTATTTACTCTTTCTAGAAGTAAAATAATAAAAAAGAGGAAAACATTGGAATTTTGCTGCTTCATTGCTAACAGAATCTGACAAATTGCCAATTACAAGGTAAAAGTAACTTTTGAAAAATGTAAGTTTCTGATAATAAATCACAAACTGTCTACTTGTTTGTTGTTTACTCTGGGAAGAACATCTTTTCCCAGCTATAAATGTCTTCAGTCATTAATTTATTAGTTTTTAAATATTATGTTTACAATGTTTGTGATTTAAATTTATTAAACAAATACTCTGATTTTGCAATGGTCACTGTCATTCAATGTTCACCTAAAATAAATATAGATTGATTAATTTCTATTTTCCAATACAGAGTGTCACACTGACAATACATGGAAAACAAGTTGAATTTGACCTTAAGGAAATTATTGAAAAGTGAAGAATAACTAATAACTAATAAAAATATTACATATGCTGTTGGAATAAATTTGATAGGAATAAATATCAAAAATTAGGGTAAAAGTGTTTGTCTCTAGGTGAGATTAGAGATCAATGAAAAGCATATAATATTTCAGAACTACTTCTTTCTTTCATTATTTACATGTTTTGCATGCCCCCAGATTTTAAATATGATCTAATTTTAAATCTTGCTTCTTTATAATGTAATTATTCACATTAATTTGCTTAATTTTTAAATTAAGATTTTGAAGTAAAAAAGCAATTCACTAAATTAATTGCTTAAGTTTTATGGGGGTGGTGGATATTTTATTTCCAATATTTTATAGTCTTTTAAGATTTTCTGATTCCTACCCTTTACTTAGGCTGGTTTGTCCAAAAAAAAAAAAAAAAAAAAAAAAACCTCATACACAGATTATTAACTTTCAAGCTAATTAGCATGAATTATTTTGTTGTAAATTATAGGACTGGTCAGTGAAAAGTGTAATAAAAATGTTAATGGCTAACATTTATTGAATATTTACCATAAATCGTGCTAAGTGATTTACATGCATTACTCATTTTGTATCCTCAGGAAAACTTTAAGGTTATATATTTTTTACCCCCCTTTTATATGTGAAGACATTGTGGCATAGAAAGTATAAGAAACTAGTTCAAGGTCCCATTTAGGAAGTGAGAAGCAGAAATGAAACTTAGGTCTATCTCAATCTAAAATGTTCTCACTGAAGTATTAAATAGCCTTCATGTTTTCCCCTAATTCTGCATGCTTAATTATCATTCAACTTTTATTTATAGAAAGTCAATATTTCATATAAATGCATATTGATTTTTGGCATTTGCGAGACACAGAATATTATTCTCAAAATATATGGACAGAAAGTTGAGTTTGATCTTAAGGAGGTTATTGTTAGATCAGGAATAATTAATCTTTAATGTTAATTAAAGGAGGTAGGAGAATCAGGGAATTTGTGTGAAGATAAGAAATTTTAGCCAAACTTTAAGGTACTAGTAGAAATAACTCAGGTACAGGAATGAGAAAGGTTATAATAGATGAAAGGGTTTAGAGATTAATTGTTAATAATGATTAGGAGAATAGATTCTGTAACCCAGATTTTTGACTTCAAATCTTGACTATGAACATAGTAGGTATTAACAGACTGAATTTCTCTGTATCTGTTTCTTCATCTGTAAACTTGGGAATAAGATGTACTCATCTCATATTATTATTGCACAGATTAAGCAAACTACTAAGACATTACTTAGAAAAGTGTCTGGCATATAAAAAGTGCCACATAAATGTTTCTCATTATTATCACTGCCCAGACATCATCATGCACCTCCCTGAGGAAAAAGTCTGTTTTTCTCAAAATAGACTTATTTTGTTAATGCAAAAAGTTCAAAATCTATTTCAGTTGTCTAAATGATTAATGGTTATGGAAGTTGTATTCTGACAAAATAATACTGTGACCAACAATTTTTTCACATCTTTTTTCCTTTCTGAAGTAACTCTCCTATCTATACTTCTTTTAGACCTCTTCTTAAGTAACTGTGAACTGTGGGCTAGGGAAGTTTTCCTTATGGAAAGGTTTTGATGACCCATCTGGGACAGAAATCCTAGAATGCAAATAGTAATAAATTTTGTGTTTGACCGTACACATCTTTTATCTTAGTGGGTATATAAATTACAACAGAATTGTTTTTATTATCCACCAAAATAGTTGGACCTCATAAGTAGATTTTAACATTTAGTCATTCTCTTTACAACTGGTGGTACTCTAAACTAAGCCCCTAAGTTTCTTTTTTTTTTCTTTTCTTTTAAGGTTTTTATCATAGGGCATGTGCTTTTGCTGAAGAGATAGAGACAATGACAGGAAAAGTGAGAAATCATGCCCAAGGGATGATAGGCATGCCCAATCCCTTCTCCGCCATTGTCCTCTTGGGTTTCTGGGTGTGCGCACACACATACGGACACACACACACACACACACACACCAGGCGTGATTTTCAAGCTGCCAGGCGTATACACACACACACACACACACACACACACACACGGTGTGATTTTCAAGCTGCCAGGCGTACACACACACACACACACACACACACACACACACAGTGTGATTTTCATGCTGCCAGGTCCAGGAGTCCAGCACTTTAACTACCACCACCTGTGGCCCCAAGTTTCCTAACTTGACTACTAAAGCTCTTGATATTGCCAACCCCCTACTACCCAAAATTGCTTCCTTAATGCCTTTTATTAAGTCATGCTCTCCTTCAGCCATCTGTGTATATCATGAGGTGGAAAGGTATAGAAAACTTGGACTTAAAAACATGAAAGCTATTTTGCTAGGAAGGCATTTTGTAGATACAGTGACAAAGGACCTAATTCTACTACCTGCAGTAATTAAGAATTAAAACTAACCTTTGGAATCACCATATGTTTGTTGGCTTCAATTTAAGTCAAAATATTTCTTTTTTTTTTCTCTTTTTTTGCTATAGGTTACATGTACTTGCCAGAGAGACAGAGAGAAGGAAAGACAACGAGAAATCACCCCAAACCAAAGGGGATGGCCATGCTGTAGTCTCTTCTCCTCTAGTCTCCTCCTGCCGTTTTGAGCACACATGCACATGTGCACTGTCCAGTATTTGAACCACATACTTGGCCATGTGGAATCTAGTTGCCTTAACCACCATGTCATTGACTAGCCCATGTCACAGTATTTCTGTGAGGCTAAAATGAATAATAACTAAAGAACAACCTTGTAAATTCCAATACTTTAAGAGAATATTTGTAACCCTAGGATCAAAGCCAAGAGTTCAGTTGTTTATTTTGGTTTGTACCTTTCAACAGGTCTCTCCATGGGTGAAAGAGGAACAAGTAATCACTCAGAAATGATGGATTTTATTCTTGTAGGCTTCAGGGTTCGCCCAGAGCTCCATGTTCTCCTTTTCCTGCTATGTCTGCTTGTATATGCCACGGTCCTTTTTGGGAATGTTGGGATGATGGCCATTATCATGACTGATCCTCGGCTGAACACACCTATGTATTTCTTCCTAGGCAATCTCTCCTTCATTGATCTCTTCTACTCCTCTGTTATTGCACCCAAAGCTATGACCAACTTCTGGTCGGAGACCAAGTCCATCTCTTTTGCTGGTTGTGTGGCCCAGTTCTTTCTCTTTGCTCTTTTCATTGTGACTGAGGGATTTCTCCTGGCAGCCATGGCTTATGATCGTTTCATTGCCATCTGCAACCCGCTCCTCTACTCTGTTCAGATGTCAACACGTCTCTGCATTCGATTGGTAGCTGGCTCCTATTTTTGTGGCTGCATCAGTTCAGTTCTTCAGACCAGCATGACATTTACTCTGTCCTTTTGTGCTTCTCGGGTCATTGACCACTTCTACTGTGATAGTCGCCCGCTTCAGAGATTATCTTGTTCTGACCTTTTTATACATAAAATGGTGTCTTTTTCCTTGTCTAGCATTATTATCTTACCTACCATGGTAGTCATTATTGTTTCCTACATGTATATTGTGTCCACAGTTCTAAAGATACGCTCCACTGAGGGACGTAAAAAAGCTTTCTCTACCTGCAGCTCTCACCTGGGAGTTGTGGGTGTTCTGTATGGTGCTGTCTTTTTTATGTATCTCACTCCCGACAGGTTCCCTGAACTGAGTAAAGTGGCCTCTTTATGTTACTCTCTAGTCACTCCTATGTTGAATCCCTTGATTTACTCTTTGAGAAACAAAGATGTCAAAGAGGCTCTAAAAAAACTTCTTGAGAAGAAAAATGCTATTTTTTGATTATTTCTCTTCCACCAGTTGTATTGTGCCTATTTATTTTTTAATTCTTGTGGCCATTAATGAAAGAGTGTGTGTATGTGCACCTAAAATCCAATGGGATGGAAAGATGGAGCCCCTGGCATGACCACGCCCCATTGGAGGGGTGCTTTCTCCCTCTCTCTTTTTGTCTTCCTCTCTGCTGAGTGCACGCATGTGCGTACACACACAAAGTACAATGGGAGATAGATATATGCAAATATTTTTGAGCAATCGTACCTTCAGTGTGGATCATCATAATTTATTCTTGTGTTAATTATTCCTAAGGAATATTTAATAAAGGTATAAAAACTAGGGACTCATAAAAATAAAGTGCAATCCTAAATTTATTCACCTATGCCTCTGAATGTATTCGTTTACTGGGTTAATCTGATCAAACACCTGTCGATAATTTTCTGGTCTCATAGTGGGCTCAGGGACAAATAATTCCAATCTTGAGGGAGTTTTACAATTTGATGAGGGAGCCAAATTCTTGGACAGGTGATTAAAAGCAAGGGGATTGTGCCAAAGATACTTGTAGAGGTCACAAAGTATGGTTTCTGAATGTAGGTGGTTGGTAATCTAGGAAACTCATTTTGGTCTGTGTGGAAGACAGATTTAAAAGGGGTAAGGTTGGAATCTGGGAAACTGCTAGAGTGGTTCATATTATTAATACAGCCTTAAAATATGCCAGTATAATGGAAAAAGGCAGGTTTGAAAAATTGCTGGTGAAATACAAAGAACATATTGACCAGTTAGCATGAGAACACTACAAGATGAAGTATATTCCCATTTTTTAACTTGAGTGAGTGTGTGTAGTAATGGCATAGATAAAAAGTAAAGGAATAATCTGAAAACTAGGAATGAAGGATAAGCTTTGACAACTTTATAGAAAACATTTATAAAAACCTTCAGCTAATATCACACTTGATGAGAAACCAGAAGTTTTTCTGTTATGATTAGGAATAAGGTGAAGATGTTTCCTTTCTGCACTTTTTCAACATTGTATATGAAGTTCTAGATAAATCAAGAAGACAAGGAAAGAAAATAAAAATGTTTTGGGCAGAATTACATTCCCTAAAATTTGTATGTTGAACCTCTAACCCCTTCTGTCTCAGAATAAGATTGTATTTAAAAGTAGGGCCTTCATAGAAGTAATCAAGTTAAAAATAAGGCCATAGAGTATATCCTAATGTAATCTAGTGGGAATCCTTAAAAGAAGAAAAGGTTTTGACACACAGAGAAATATCAGGATGCATGTACATGAAGGGATGACCATGTGAACAGATAGCAAAATAGTGGCCATATGGAAAGCAAGGTATGAGGCCTCAGAGGACACCAACCCTGCTGGCACCTTGATCTTGGGCTTCCAGCCTCTGTAACAGTAAGAAAATAAATTTCTGATGTTTAAGACACCTAGTCTTTAGTATTTTGTTATGGCAGCCCTAGAAAATCCATACAAATAGGTATACAAATTGGAAATGAGAAAATAAAGCTGTCCTTGTTTGCAGATGATATGATTGTCTATGCTGAAAATTCAAAAGAATCAACAGCAACAATAAAAACCTTCCTAAAACTAAAAGTAGTCATAGCAAGATTGCTGGATGTAAAATTAATATACAATAGTCCATATCCTTGCTTTATGCCAGCAATGAACAAGTAGATGTTGCAATCAAAAACAGTAGTAGAGGTAAAACCAGCAAAAGGTAGAATAGAAAAATCTCAGCTCTGTTTCCCTCACAGAAACACAAATTTAGCAATATATGGGCCCAAATCTCAGAATCTAGTTGAGAAATTGCAATAACTCCAGACAATTGAAGAGCCAAGAAAAGACACATTGAAATGGACAAGAAGGGTTTTACTTTACCCACATTAGGCACTCACCCTGGCTGCACAGCTCAGTGTTGGGACAGCACATTGGCTTTGACTTCTCCCTTGGAGGAGAGATGAGTGGAGAGTGTGTCTAACATTCTGGCTTTTCAGGGAGGTTGCCTAGAAGAATTATTTTTTGCCTCACTGTATTCAGAATGTTATTGGAACCAACATAGTTTGGTTACTTGGAGAGTATGCTGAGAACAATTTAATGAGAAAGGGAAATGTCTTGCCTTAGCTAATACAGCTGGGAAGGACTGAGAATGTACACAACTTGAACCTTCTACCCTGGAGGTAGGGAGAGGAGTACAGGGTGCAGCTGATGTTCTGGCATTTTGGATGGTGATATGAGGGATTGACATCAGTCTTGCCTCTTTCAGAGTGCTAGTGGGGAACAGTATACTGTCTGATGACTGCTGAGATGAAAGCAGATCAGGACAGCTTATTGTTGTACACACCAGATAGTGCAAGAAATTATAAGCTCCTAAAAAAGAAACTGATAAGCCTTTCAAATACACTTTATGCATAGCCTTAGAGAAATAAATTCCAACCAAAAGAGTTTCTTTTCCCTAGAACCTCTAGCTGGGTGAATTGGCGAGGGTCTTCTTCTGTACAAATCCAGGCTGTAAAGACTGGAAGAGGTGGCCATTATTCCAAATGAATGGGCTCTGAAACAAAGTTATGATGGGATACATGACAATTAGGGAAACACTGCTCAAAGGGTCAAAACAAATCTCTAATAACCAATTATAAGTTAATGTAAGTATATAAATTACCTAAAATATAATTTTAAATCACCATCATGAAAATTCTCTGAGAGCTTAAGGAAATAAAGCTTGAACAAAATGAGAATATCAACAAAGAGACAGAAATATAAAAAAGAAACAAACAGGAATTTCGGAGTTAAAAAACACAAATCTACCCAAGAATAGAAAATATTTTATTGGAAAGGATGTATATGGTAATATCATTGATTTGATCGTCATAAATAAATAAATAAATAAATAAATAAATAAATGGAAAAAAGAGTACAATTACTTAACTGAAAAATTCATTAGAAGAATTCAACAACAGACTTCTTCAAGCAGAAAAGAGACTCAGCAACCTATAAGATGGTGCATTTAAAAAGAGTAACAGAAAGAAAAAAGATAAAAAAGGAATAAAGGAGAGCAAAAGGACTCATGGGACATCATCTAGTAGAACAGTATATGTAAAATTGAGTTCCAGAAGCAGAAGAAGGGGAGAAGCATTTTAAAATAAATAATGACTGAAAACTTTCCAATTCTGGTGATGGAAATAGCATCCAGATTAAAAAATCCTAATGGATTCCAAATGGCTAACATCAAATAAATCCATAGTGGGACCAGCAGATGGTATAATGGTTATGTTGTTGGACTCCCACATAGTCGACTGTGTTTCGAGTCCTGGACCTGGCAGCTTAAATTCACATGAAACGCATGTATGTCTAAGATCCTGAGAGAAGAAGAGATTGTGGTGTGGCCATCCTCTCTGGGGGGGGGGGGGGGTGATTTCTCACTTTCTGTTTCTCTGTCTCTGTCCTTCCAGCGAGCCCATGCACCCTATAGCAAAGACCTCTCTTCAAAAAAAAAAAAAAAAAAAAATTCCATACTAAGATTCATAATAACAAAACTTTCTAAACTCAAGAATGAAGAGAATTTTGAAAGCAGAAGAGGAACACACAAGGGAACTTCTTTAAGATTATCTGAATTAGCAGTAACCTTGCATGCTAGAAATCAGTGAGATGATATATTCAAAGTACTAAAAGAAAAAATTTCCAACTCAGAGTATCATATCTGGAAACACCCTCCTTCAAAAGCAAAGGAGAAATAAAGACTTTCTCAGATAAAGAAAAGCTGAGCAAATTTATCACCATGAGACCTGCCTTATAAGAGATACTAATGGGAATACTTCAAATTGAAATAAATGAACATTTAATACAAACACAAAAGTATAAGAAAGTGTAAAACTTATTGGTAAAGATTATTATATAGACAATACATCATACTGTAATACTGCAATGTTGGTGCGCAAGTAACCTTTTATTCTGGATAGAAGGTAAAAGGCAGTAGGTTATAAAATAACCAGAGCCAGCCTGTGGCCTGGTGGTTACATAAGGCAGGTCTCACATGGCTGACTATGGAAAATAAACACAGAAGCAAATAAAAGGAAATAAACATAGAAGACAAATAAAAGCAAATAAGAAATTAATCAGTGTATATAAATAAAAAAAACAACAAAACATATTGGAAGACAGTAAATGAGGAAAACAGGGACAAAATTATAAAACAGAAACCACTTAATAACATGGCACTGGTTTAGTTCTTCTTTACCAATAATTACTTTAAAGGTAAATTAATTAAATGTCCTAATCAAAAGATACGGAGTGACTAAAAGAATTAAAAAAAAGGGTCACCAGGTGATATGGTGATTTAGGTGGCTGGATCCTACATGACCAACTCTGTGATTTGGGTCCTGGACCCAGTAACATGAAAAACACGTTGGGCACATTTGTGTGCATGCCCAAAATCCAGAGGAGAACAAAGCAGAAAAGACTGATGCACAGTCATCCCCCTGGGGACATTTATCACTTTCCCATTCTGCCTTTTCCATGAGCTCACTTTTCCTATAGCAAAAACTTAAAAAAAAAAAAAAAAAAAAAAAAGAAAGAAAAGATGAAAAGACAAAACAAAACAAAAAAACTACCAATATCCAACTAATGCTGTCTTCATGAAACTCACTTTACATTTAAGGACACACAGGCTGAAAGTAAAAGAATAATAAAATAAATATTTCTTGCAAATGGTAACCAAAAAAGAACAGAAGTCATACATCTGTAAGACAAAATAGACTTTCATCAAAAACTATCATAAATGGACCCAGCAGGTCATGTGTTTAGGTAAAGGCACTGGATCCCTGGAAGCTTGAAAATTACTCTAGGCATGTAGGAGTGTGTGCCTAAAATCCTGAGAGGAGAATGAAGAAGTATGGTTTGTGAAGAGGCCTCCCCTGAGGGGTGATTTCTCACTTTCCCTCTCTTTGTCTCTCTCTGGCAAGTACATATGCCCTATGGAAAAGAAACAACAATTAAAATAAAATAAAAAAACAACAAAACAGGAAAAAAAAACTATTGTAAGAAAATAAAGAGCTTTATGTAATGATAAAAGAGTCAACTCATTGAGAAGACAAAAACAATTATAAATACAGAAGTACCCAATATCAGTGCCCTCAAGTATGTAAAGCAAATACTGATAGAACTGAAGACAACAACACAGTAGTAGTAGTAAGGAATTTCAGTACCCCACTTTCAATAATGAATAGAATATTCAGACACAAGATTAATAATAAAACAGAGGATGTGAAAAACACTGTAGACAAGGACTTTAAGATTTACTATATATTTGTAGTAATGAAGGCAGTGTGGCAATGGTAAAAGAATAGATTAAAAGATCAATGCCTGGGTATGGGTCATAGTGTGAAAACCCAAGTTGGAGCCTTTCTCTCTCTCTCAATAAGTAAATAAGCAGGCTTAGAAAAAGTTTATATGGGACCAGCAGTTAGTGTAATGGCTATGTCGCTGGACTCCCATGTAGTCGACTGCGGTTCGCGTCCCAGACCCGGTGGCTTAAAACTCACGCCGGGCGCGTGTGTGTGCGTGCTCAAGATCCCGAGAGGAGAATGGAGGAGAAGGGATTGCGGCGTGACCATCCCTCCTGTGGGGTGATTTCTTGCTTTCTGTCTCTATGTCTCTCTCTGTCTGTCTGGCGAGCGCATGCGCCCTATAGCAAAAAACCTCTCCAAAAAAAAAAATGTTTATATGTTGGAATTTGATTGTATTGTGAAGATATTAAAAGGAAACATATCTGATTATCTGATTATAAAATTAAGACGTGAAGCCTTTGGTGAGTGATTAGGGTGGAGTACCTAAGATTTACTCTTGGTTTCTTCATAAGGAGTGAGACCAGAACAAACACAAGACACAGGCCTGCACTCTGCTCTGCTCAGGCGCTTACAGTGTGATGCCCTATACCACTGAAGGGCTCCATCAATAAGAAGATCCTTACCAGATCTGGCCCTTTGACCTTGGACCTCGCCAACCCTTATTTATAAACTATCAAGACTAAAGCATTTATGTTACTTGTAATACAATAGACTGGAGCAGAAAACTACTAAAAGCTCACAGATAATATTATAAGTTGTTTTCCAACATGGCCAACTGAGGTTTGAGTCTTGAGTCTGGCAGCTTGAAACTCATGCAGGATGTGTGTGCCTATGTGCCCAAAATCCCGCTTGGAGGGTGATTTCTCACTTTCCCTTTGTCTCTCTCTGGCAAGTGCGCATGCCCTGTGGGGGGTGGGGTGGGGGGGAAACTCAGGAATTTCACGGGTACAAAACATTGCTATTTACTGTAGTCACTATGCTATATAATAAATCTTGTAACTTCTTTTTTTTAAAGAGGTTTTTGCTTTAGGGCCCATGAACTCACTAGAGACAGAGAGAGACAGAAACAGTGACAGGGAAAGCGAGAAATCACCCCCCCGGGGGGACGACTACACAACAATCCTTTCTCCTCCATTCTCCTTCCAGTATTTTGGGCATGCACACACATGTGCCCAGCGTGAGTTTCAAGCCACTGGATCTGGGACTCAAACTGCAGCTGGCCATGTGGGAGTCCAGCAGTGTAATTGCTATGCCATCTGTTGGCCCCAACTTCATTCTTATTAACTGAAATTTTGTATCTTTTTGTCAACATCTCCTTAATCTCTCCCCTAACTCCTATTTATTACATATATTTTTAGAGAGATTTTTGCTATAGGGCACATGCGCTTGCCGGAAAGACAGAAAGTGAATAATCACCCCCCAGGGGGGATGGCCAAACTGCAATCCCATCTTCATTCTCTTCTTGGCATTTTGGGCATACACACACACATGTCCGACTTGAATTTTAAGCCAGCTGGTACAGGTTTCGAACCACGGTCAACTACATGGTAGTCCAGTAACGTAACCGTTACACCATCTGCTTATCCCCCCCAACTCCTATTAATTTATTATTTTCTTGCTATGATAATTACTAGTTTTTTTCCATATCAAATAGCAACCTGCTTGTCTATATCTATATGTCTTGCTAGGAATATTGATTGGAACAGTGTTTATTTAATCTGTAGATCGAATTCTTTTTTAAAAAAGAATTATAGGGACCAGCAGTTGGTGTAATGGCTTTGTGGCTGGACTCCCATGTAGTTGACCACGGTTCGAGTCCCAGACCTGGTGGCTTAGACTCACGCTGGGTATGTGTGCATGCATGCCCAAGATCCCGAGAGAGAATGGAAGAGAAGGGATTGTGGCGTGGCTTGGGGAGTGATTTCTCACTTTCTGTGTCTCTGTCTCTTTCTGTCTTTCTGGCGAGCGCACGCGCCCTATAGCAAAAACCTCTTTCCCCAAGGAAGAGAATTATATTTAGTATTATTTACTATTATTATTTTTAATTCACTAGAGAGAGAGAGAGAGAGAGAGAGAGAGAGAGAGAGAGAGAGAGAGAGAAAGAAATGAGAAAGCAAGCCGGAAGGTTCGGGACTCTGACTGCGGTCAGCCATGTCATAGTCCAGTGCCTTAACCACCAAACCACCTGCTGGCCCCTGTAGATCAAATTCATTAGGCTGAAAAAAAAATTTGTGCCACATGAAACTAGAAACACAAAGGGATAGAGGTTACTAAAGATGGCATGTAATTGGGACCAGCAGTTAGCGTAATGGCTATGTTGCTGGACTCCCACGTAGTCAACCGCGGTTCGCGTCCCGGACCCAGTGGTTTAAAACTCACGCCGGGCGCGTGTGGTGTGCGTGCCCAAGATCCCGAGAGGAGAATGGAGGAGAAAGGATTGCGGAGTAGCCATCCCCTCTGGGGGGTGATTTCTCGCTTTCTGTCTCTCTGTCTCTCTCTGTCTGTCTGGCAAGCGCACGTGCCCTATAGCGAAAACCTCTAAAAAAGAAAAAAAGATGGCATGTTATTAAGTATAAAATATATTTTTAATTAAAAAATTTAATGTGTGTATATAAAATTTTTTGACATTATAGTAAGTGGTCCAAATTGTAGTATGTGTGAAGAAAAATTGTATTAAAATAATAGCAAAATCTAGGATAGACTGTTTTAATGATATCGTGTTACTTTTCAAGTAGTACATTATCTGACTACAGTATTAACTTGAGTTCCTAAACACAGTGGAATTTATGAAATCTTGTATGGTTAGGCCTATTAAAGTCAAATGACTGACCAAAAAAACCCTTAAAAGTTGCAAGAGAAAAATGTCAATTACATGTTAGGAAACAACAATTCTAGTAACTGCAGATTTCTCATCATAAATTATGAAGATAGTGGCACATCTTTGAAGTGCTTAAAAATGGAAGACTAATGAGAGAAGGAGTACCAAATCAAAATGCTGTTTCAGAAAAAATATAGTTTAGTAATGCAGGTGAAATAAATAACTTTTCTAATAAAGTGAAACTAAGAGAGGGTTGGGCAGGTGGCATGGAAAGGTGCTGGACTCCCACATGGGCAACTGCGGTTTGAGTTCCAGACCTGGTGTCTTGCTTTCTCACTTTCCCTCTCTCTCTCTCTCTCACTCAGTCCCTCTCTAGTCAAATTAAAATAAGTAAAGTTAAGATAAAATAATTCTTTAAAAAATGTAAGATTAAGAGAATGCATAATGGCAAAATTGCACTATAAAAAAAGTCAATGGAGGGAACCAGCAGTTAGCGTAATGGCTATGTCGCTGGACTCCCACGTAGTCTACCGTGGTTCGCGTCTCGGACCCGGTGGCTTACAACTCACGCCGGGCGCGTGTGCGTGCGTGCCCAAGATCCCGAGAGGAGAATGGAGGAGAAGGGATTGCAGCGTGACCATCCCCCCTGGGGGGTGATTTCTCACTTTCTGTCTCTATGTCTCTCTCTGTCTGTCTGGCGAGCGCACGCGCCCTATAGCGAAAAACCTCTCCAAAAAAAAAAAAAAAAAAAAAAAGTCAATGGAAAAAATTTTAGTCAAAGGCAAATGTTATCAGAATAAGCTGAGATCTCCAAGAGCAATTTTTTTCCATCAAAAATACACTGTATATTGGCTCAATCAAGCACATCAACATACATGTTATCAGCAAATAATTTTCCATTTCTTATGTCTTGTATACTCTGTTTTTTTTTTAATTTAAAATTTTTTTTTTTGCCATCCTTGATTCCCTATCCCTCACCCTCTGCCCTGTCCCACCCTCCTCCCACATTGTCTCTGGTATCCATGGTTGCTTTCTATGGCTTTCCCCCCCATTTAATTGATTTGCTAATGAACTTAGTCTAAATATTTCCAATAGCAAGCGCAGCTGATACATACCTATACATGAACCCAAGTCTGACTTTAGGCATAAACCTCAGTGAGTAGAATGAACATACTATAAAGTAGTACCTAGCTGGGGCTATATAGCTTACTGCAGTCAGCAAATATGCATTTAAAAAAAAATTTCGATAACAGTTTTACTGTTTTTTTTTTTCTCCTGAAACTTTTTTTTTAAAATTACTTAACATTCATTCCCTGAGCATCATCACAACATACTAAATGTGGTTTCCCATCTTGAATAAACTGTATAGTGGCTTAATCATGCATGTTATCATCAATAATATTCCATTTCTGCTTTCATATATACGCATATGTATATATATATATTTTTTTTAACCCCATGTTTGACCCTCTGCCCTTTCCCTCTCTCTTATTATACTATCTCCAAGAGCATTTTGGAAAGCATTGGAATTTGGAAAAATCTGAGTAAATATAAAAAAAATTTTTTGAAATGCTTATGACTCTTTAATGACAAAATTATAAAGCTGTGCTTTGAAGTTTATAATTTATTTATGCAAACGGCAACTGTAACTTAAAGATAATAATAATGCCACAAGGTTTCTATAGTCAAAATCAATGAATATATACTAAGTAAAATAGTCTTTGAAAAGTTAAGAGCATGTATTAAGCCCAAAAGCAGTCACCAAAAATAATAAAAAGTTGTTATAGCAAAAAATTCAACAGATTTAATAAAAGAGTCTCAAACTTAAGATAATATTGAATGTTTTTAAATTGAGATAACATGAGTTTTTGCACTGATTTATCTACAGTATATGAGAATGGTTGTAAGATGTGATTAGTATAAACTATCTTTGTATCATTCGTTATTTTTTTGCAGCAGAAAAGTTTGAATAACTTATCAAAGGTGATGAATAATTTTTACAGTGTTATGTTAATATATAAATGAGTAAATTGAGAATATGTGGAAAATAGAAAAGCACTTGATATGTAAATATTTAAAGAATTCTCAGGTCATAGAAATATTAACATTTTACTAAATTTTTCCAAAACTTCCTGTCCTTCTGCTCTGGGTTCATTCCATGAAAACTCAATGTTTGTTTGCAAATAAAATGTTTCATAACCTTCTATCTCCTTAGTGCCTGTCATTACAGAACAATATTATA
Source organism: Tupaia tana (assembly GCA_026018925.1). Taxonomy (NCBI): domain Eukaryota; kingdom Metazoa; phylum Chordata; class Mammalia; order Scandentia; family Tupaiidae; genus Tupaia; species Tupaia tana. The sequence goes on from JAKSZU010000006.1 coordinate 159,183,837, forward strand.
TTAGCACTGAACTATTTTACAGTATTTTAACATGCCACCTACAGGGGACAAATGAAACTCATTCTTTTTTTAGAAGGGAGTCAATACAACTAATATGCCAAAATCTAAGAAGGCATAGAACATACTGGTGAAAAACCTTGAACATTTTTATGTAAGATTCTTTCTTTCCCAAAATGCTGTTTGCTGAATCTTAGCACATTTTGCTGTGTGGTCAGCAATCTGTAGTCTATGGCGAAACTCAGTTGCACTCATTCATTTCCTCTTGAATATGGCGGCTTTTGCCTTACAATGGCAGAGTTGAGGAGGTATGAAGAGAATGTATTTATTTCTCTTTCAGTCAAGAAATAAACAGGGTGTTTTCTCTTTTATTGGCTCTTTTTTTTTTTTTTTTTTTTAAAGAAAACCCCACTGCAATTGTCCCTGTTAAAGTGACTCCTAGGATTCTGGAGTCTTTTAACACTACTTCTTATGCTTTGAAATCAGATGTTCTGATATGACTGCTCCTGTTAGTCTCTGTACTACAATATTCCCTGCTTTTTTCTTTTTCTTTTCTTTTTTTTCTTTTCTTTTCTTTTCTTTTCTTTTCTTTTCTTTTCTTTTCTTTTCTTTTCTTTTCTCTTCTCTTCTCTTCTCTTTTCTTTCTTTCTTTCTTTCTTTTTTCTTTCTTTCTTTCTTTCTTTCTTTCTTTCTGTCTTTCTGTCTTTCTTGTCTTTCTTGTCTTTCTGTCTTTCTTTCTTTCCTTTACTTTTTTTGTGGTGTGTGTGTTTTCATTTGCTTTCATTGACTGTTAGTTTATTTTTTATATTAATTTTCATCTGATCAACACCAGTGTAATGCATTTAAAATAGAGATAAGGAATGAATTCCTAAAATTAAGGAATGTAATATATTCAAATGACAAATAGTGAAAATGAAAGAAGAGTCATCTTTTTATCCAATTGTCTGTTTTGTTCTATAACAAGGAAGTTATTTCTCATATCCTCTAGAGAGCCCTTTTTACTTTCCAAGGGTCTGATAAAGTTTAATCATTTCTTCTCTCATTTTTTCTTTTTGCATTATGACACAAAATACCTTATTGGTGAGAGGGATTTTTAATCTCCAGTGAATATTTTACAGAATGATTGCTCACTACTATGGTTTCCTTCCCCATGAGAGAATTTCTCTCAGGACCCATCCCAAGTCTATTTGTTAGTTTAATCAATAAAAAAGTACAGTAAAGTAAAAAGTAATAAGAGAGCAACTACAATTTTTGCCAGTATTTGTTTATATTACCAAATTTGAATCATGATCAGGACAGTGCGGAAATACAATTTGTGTTACAGAAGAACTTTCTGTTGAAGGTTTACTTCTTTCCATTTATGTTTTTGTTACTTTATAAATGTACTTGGTCTTACATATTGTAAGTATGCACTACAATAAGAAATAGTATTCATTTTTGAGAATACCTCACATTGAATTTATTTATTCTATTCACCCCTTTCTTTTGGATAACTTTACATTTCTTTCCCCCCATTTTTTTCAATATTCCTGTTGAAACCAGGAATTTTTATATTAAATATAAATTTAGAGAAAACTAAGAGTTTCGTAGTTAATAGGCCCTGTTAAAGGTTTTTTTGATCATTTCCAAAATCAACCAGTCAATATTTCTCCTCTAATTTTTTTGATAAAGTAGAATATTGTACCTAAAAATTGATTCTAATTTTCTTCCAATCTGCATTAAAAGAATGTAAAAATTAGTAAAACTAAAACTGTTATTGCAATAAAATTGAGACACAATATTTTATAATTATGTTATAACCATATAATTTGCAACTTTATTAATGACATATTATAATTTACAAATAAATTTATAATTACAAAAGATATTTCTGTTTTGTCAGTTTGTTTTTACATTTTGTGATATAGTGTTGAATACTACTCAATCTTGTGACTCCAAATAAGCTCTCACAACTGTTTTTTAATCTCTCTTAGTTTCCTCATTCATAAAATTAGAATAAAAATGTTTTCCTTTATCTCTCTCCATTGTATTTTATTTGAGAAAATTTTGGTGGTCAGTTAATGAAGCCTAATTAAATATAATTCAAGTTTGTTTATATACATATTTCTTTAAAAAATGTTAATCTGTAGTAGTCTTTAAATTTCCTGTGTGCTTTGTATCCTCCATATGCATAATTCCTTGCATTTGTAATTAGTTTTTTTCCCTAAAGGGAGAGAAATATCTTAGTATTACACAATTGCATTTCTGTTTTTTCAAATAAAAAGAAAAAATTGAAAAGGAAGGAAGAAATGTTCATAGAAAATGAAGAAAGAAAAAAGAAAAAAAGGAAGTAATAAGAAAGGGAGAAAACCATGCAAGCAGGCAAACAAATACGTTTGATTCACTGTATCTAGGAAAATAAGCAAAAGACCACTGCTGTTTATAGCAGGTAAACTGTGCCACTAAGAACTTATGTTACTACCAGGACAGAAATAATGGAAGAAATGATGCTATTAACTTAGTATAAAAAGATGAAATGTCTGTCATGATTTGAAGTATTTCTTCTTATATAAGGAAAATAGATACGATATTATATATTATTTTTTCTAGAGTAAATGAAAACATTAACTATTAAAAATAAAATCATGGGCTAGCTCCGTGGCTTGGTGGTTAGAGCAGTCAGATCACATATGGCTGACTGTGTGGTTCAGGTCCTGGACCTAGCAGCTTAAGAACCACACCAGAAACATGTGTGTGGATGCCTAAAATCATGAAAGGAGGAAAGGGTGAAGGGGAAGGGATTGCAGTGTTATCCTTCCTCATGGGGGGATTTTTCTCCTCTTTTTCTCCCTGACTCGCTCTGTCTGGCAATCATGTCCACCCTCTAGCCAAAAATAAGATAAAATGAAACAAAACAAAAAATAAAATGAGACAATTAATTGAATTTGATTTTCATTTTAAATACAAAATCCAAAATAGATTTTAAATCTGTGACAAGTATCTTCCATTAAATGAGTGACTTTTAGCAGAGTGAACTGATAGTAAAATAAAGGGAAAAAACCCAGAAATCCTATTGTTTCCATTTTACTAGATTTTTATTTCCCCAAAATGCACTTAAGAGGGTAAATCTGCATTATTTGAAAATAAATATATCTGAAAAGGCTTATCAATCAGATTGAATTCCTCACTAGGAAGACTTTCTGAAAATAGCAATCCATTATTTAAAAACAATTTTTAAATAATTATTTAATTTTATCTATTATTATATTATTTTTTTTTATAATTTGACCAATTCCTCACTAGGAAGACTTTCTGAAAATAGCAATCCATTATTTAAAAACAATTTTTAAATAATTATTTAATTTTATCTATTATTATTTTATTATTATTTTAAAATTTGACCAAAGAGACACAGAGAGAGGAGAGAGAGAGCGAGCGAGAGAGAAAGAGATGGAAAGTGACAAAGCAAGCAACCAGGTCCAGGACTCAAACCATGGTCAGCCTTGTGGGAGTATAGTGCCTTAACCACCAGAGCACCTACCAGCCTCAGCAATCCATTCTTCATGTTCACTGTGTTTTGTAAAATATTTGAAATAATATTATAAAACAAATTTTCTTCCATGCTAACTCATTCATTATTTTTTACTAAACAAGTATTCCAATCATTCATTTCTTTCTTTCTTTCTTTTTTTTTTTTTTTTTTTAACTATCCATCTAGTTCCACCTATGTCTCAGCTATGAAGAACGAGCTGAATAGGAATTACACAGAGGTGACTGAGTTTATTCTTCTGGGATTCAGAACCCCTCCAAAGCTACAGATCCTTTTATTCTTAGTGTTTCTGATGATTTACATGGTAATCGTGGTGGGAAATATCAGCATGATAATTGTCATTAATATGGATTCCAGACTTCAAACGCCTATGTATTTCTTCCTTAGAAATTTGTCCTATTTAGATCTGTGCTATTCCACAGTCATTGCTCCTAAAACGTTAGCCAACTTTTTGACTAATGAAAAGAAAATTTCATACCACAGCTGTGCAGCCCAGTTTTTCTTCTTTGCCCTGTTCGTCACAACTGAAGGCTTTCTTCTGGCCGTAATGGCCTTTGATCGGTTCTCGGCCATTTGCTCTCCACTTCTTTACCCTGTGCACATGTCCCAGAAAGTCTGTGTTCAGTTGGTAACTGGATCTTATATGTGTGGGGGCATCAATTCCATAGTACAAACAGGGTTCACGTTCAGTTTGCACTTTTGTGGAGAAAACAGACTGGATCACTTTTTCTGTGATGTCCCTGCCTTGATCAAGATCTCATGTGTTGACACCTTTGTGAATGAGATTGTGCTGTTTATTCTCTCTGCTCTCATCATCATCACCACCACGACTGTCATTCTCATTTCCTATGCTTACATCCTCTCCACTGTCCTGAAGATCCCTTCAACCCAAGGCAGGAATAAGACCTTCTCTACTTGTGGCTCCCATATAGCAGTGGTGAGTTTATTCTACGGAACTGTGTTCTTCATGTATGCTCAACCTGGGGCCATCTCCTCACCAGAACAAAACAAGATAGTGGCTGTGTTCTACACACTTATAATACCAATGCTAAACCCTCTAATATACAGTCTGAGAAACAGAGATGTGAAAGATGCTGTGAGAAGAATATGTGGGAAATGGTCTTCTCCATGTTATATATAAAACTGCTGTATGGTGGGCAAAGTTCATTTAGTTAGGATCCTAGTTACTGTTGTTCTTGTGAAGTTATTGTGTAAAAATATTTACATATATATATATATAAATACTTATTTTTTCTAAGTTTTACAAAATACTCTTTCTAATAATACACATAATACACATCATTATTTTATTTGCTTAGAATAAACGAAAGCACATTTATTCTCAATTTATGATGTGTTAGAATTTTCACTTTAACTTCATTTTGATTAAGAAGTACATGTGCTGGGGCCAGTGGTTAACAGTACTCGACTCCCATAGGTTGACTGCAGTTCAAGTCCCAGACTTGAAGGTTTGAAAATTACACTGGGTGCATGCATGTGCATGCTTAAGATCCCAGGAAAAGAATGGAGAGGGCATTGCAGCATGGCCACTCCTCCTGGAGGATTTCTCACTTGCCCTCTCACTGTCTCTCTTTGTCTCTCTCTGGCAAGTGCACGTGACCTATGTCAATAACCTTTAAAAAAAAAGTACATGTGCTTCAAAACATGTTACGTAATAAATATAATTTTATGTCTGTTTAGAAAATAAGTTTGAAAAAAGTAAATATTAGGAGTTGTTACTATGTAGTCATTAAAATAATAATATCTGTTTGTATTATTATTTACTTTTTTTAACAAGATAAAACTCATTGTATTGATGGAAAAATGGAATGTCAATTGTTGCATAGGGCTGGCCCCTAGCTTAGTGGTTAAAGGAGCTGGATCCCACATGGGATAATAATAAACTCAGTCAATTTGAATCATGACTATGATGGCTTGAAAAGCATACCAGGCATGTATGTATGTGAGCCCCATATCCTGACAAGATGGAGAAATAGACGAAAATGAATTGTGATGTGACTGCACCCCATTTGGGTGGTAAGTGCATCCTCTTTCTGATGATTAAAAAAATAGTTACATAGAATGTTTTTAAGTAAAAATATTATTGTTTCCCAAAGATCCAGGTTTATAATTTGGAGAGTTATCTTTGAGTTACCACACCTATTAAAAAATGTCCCACAATGTATCATTCAAGAAGCAAGTTTTCACATAAAATATTATGGCAAGGGCCAGCTGTGGCATGATAGTTAAGGTGGCTGGATCTCATATGACCAACTGTGCGGGACTTGGTGGCTTCAGAAATACATCTGGCATGTGTGCATGCATGCCCTTAATCCTGAAAGAATGGAGAAATGAAAGAGAAGAGATTGAGGTGTGACTATTCCCCATGGTGGGTGTTTTCTCTCTTTCTTTCTCTTTTTTCAGTGAGCACACACACCCTCTGGCAAATTTTAAAACAAAATTGTGGCTATGAACATGCTACTAAGTTTGATCTCCCCATTCTCCTTCTAGTATTAAGAATGACATTGTATAATGATGAAAGCTGATACACAAAAAGCACCTACCATACACTGTACATTGCTTTTAATAACTTTTTTTTTTTTTTTTAATAAGAAAATTGAGGCCTCTGGAGGCTAAACAACTTGGTGGAAACCAAACTCAACACTATCATTGTTCCAGAACTTTTATTATGCACATATGCCTAAATGCACATTCCAAAGCATGTGAAATACTCTAAAACCGTAATTACATGGCCAAGAAACAACCACTCATGGATGAAAGTATTCTGGTACTAGTCCTGCAATATAACAAATATTGACCTTTCTCCTATCATTATTATAATATTATAAATATTATTCTGGATTTATATTTTCTTTTAACATTTTAATCAAAATGCATCATGACTTTCCCAATAACATATTAAATAGATTTTATTTTTATTTTTTATTTTTTGGAGAGGTTTTTGCTATAGGGAGCGTGCACTCGCCAGACAGACAGAGAGACAGAAAGCGAGAAATCACCCCCTAGGGGGGATGGCCATGCCTCAATCCCTTCTCCTCCATTCTCCTCTCGGGATCTTGGGCACACATGCACATGCGCCTGGCATGAGTTTAAGCCACCGGGTCCGGGACTTGAACAACAGTTGACATGGGAGTCCAGCGACATAGCCATTACGTTAACTGCTGGTCCCTTAAATACGTTTTAAACATTAATATTTATGGTTTTGGAGAAAGTCTCCTTCAATGTCATAAAAGTCCAGCAGGTGATGTGCAGGTTATTTTTAATATTAATTTTTATATTTGTTATTTAATAGAATTTTTTCTATATGAATTGTCTTAAGATCTTTTCATCACTAGCCTTTTTTTTTTTTTAGCAAGATAGAGAAGAAATGAAAGTTTTTTTAGAAGTTTATTCATTATTTTCTGAGAGAGAAAAATTAAGATTGACAGTCACCCTTGAGAGGGTCTTCACTCCTCAATCCTGCCCCAGGACATTCCCACGTGATCTCCAGCCTTACTACAACAGCACTCCTACTTCCCGTGCCACCATAACTGGGACAGGAAATGGAAGTTTTTGCCCTTCTTTCTCAGCTTTTATTTTAAGCACCTAATTGAACCAAATGTATTAATGACATGAATCACTTGTTTTAAAAATCTATTCAGGTGGCATGTTAAGATTCTCACACTTATCTAACGTCAGACCATAGCAGAAAGTTAGTTCTTCATCCTCTAAATGAAGGCTGAATTCACTTCCACTGTGGCAGGCTTTTGTTTTCATTTTCTTAATTGGATTCAGTGGTTGAATTAACACAGAGAGTAAGTCCTGGAGTTTATGGCTTCCCTAAATGCGTGGTTAAATTTGAGATACACTCCAGGTAATTAAATTCAAATGATACCTTGTTTTCAATTTCTTATTGTAACTTCAGGCAAATAAGTCTCAGAAATAACTAGTGATAGGACAGACAGCCAGGCTGAGGCAGGAAATGGGAGCCTTAGAAATATTTCAAAAAATAAAAATGCATTTCTTTAAAAAAAAAAAGAAAATACTTCTTGTTAGATACTAAAGCCCAAATTACAGCAAAGTTCTTCTTAAATAATAATGATTGGTTTTTGGTCTATGAAGTTCATCATTGTTAAATATATTAGATTCTATTTAAAGTAATTAATTTTGTTCTATCAATTTGGATGCATATATTTATTCTAGTATCACCTACTTGCTGTGTAATACAATTTAATGCCTGACAGGGCACGTCTTTTTAAAACACTTTCTAGCTAGTATTACTCAATATTTTAGTGAACGTCATAATTATTTCACATTAAAAAATTGCATTTGTATTTCAGGAGAATGGCATTGAATTGATTAATTTACAATACAGATTTGTAAGAGTAAGGTTGAACATTGCCTCCAATATCAGACAGCTTGTTTTTAAATTTTGTATTACCACTGAATATAGTTTTTAAGAAGTCATTGAATGATTTTAAGGTTGAATGAAGACTATCAATTTACCTACTTTATTTAATAGTTGTGAAGATTACATAAAATGCTATAAATCAAGGTTTTAGCAAAAGAAAGTACTCAATTAGTATAGTATCAAATGTTATTATTCCACATTCCACATCACCTTTTTACATTTTTTGGCAATGTTATGGAGTGTCTATATTTCAGATTCACATTTCTTTTCTTTTTTCTTTCTTTTTTTTTTTTTTTAATTTTTACTTAGGACAGAGAGAGAAAAGGAAAGTGAGAAAGCACCCCACCTTCCCACCCCAGGGGAGTGGGAATGGCTGTACCATAATCCTTTCTCCATTCTCCTCTCAGGATTTTGAGTCCATATGCACACATGCCCAGTATGTTTTTTCAAGCCACCAGGTCCAGTACTTGAACTGCACAGGAGGCCATATGGGATATAGCCCTCTTAACCTCCATGCCATCTGTTGGCTTGAGAGCCGCATAGTTTTAGTAGATATATTTCTATGCATTTTATATGTATTTGTTTCATTTGTGGCAAAAATCATTATTATTTATTTATTTATTTATTTATTTATTTTTTCCAGAGAGAGAGAGAGAAAGAGAGAGAGAGAGAGAGAGAGAGAGAGAGAGAAGGAAGAGAGGCAGGAGAGGGAGTAAGCACCCTCAAAGGAGGTATAGTCAAGCTGAAATCCCTACTCTTTCATTTCTCTATTCTGTTGGATTTGGGGCCATTTTCAAGCTGCTTGGACTGGAATTCAAACTGTAGTTGGCCATGTGGGGTCTGACTCCCCTTAATCACTAGGCTATGGAGCCAGCTCAATTAGATATGTTTTCTAATGAATAATTCTGATACATAGCTCATGTAAAATTATCATGAATTATTTTATATGAGTTCAAATGACAAAACTTTCATTCTATTTTAAAGTTATTCAATTAAATATTATATTGAAAGCCTGCCTAGTTAAAGGCCAATTTTGAAGTTTTAAAACTGTACTTTCTTAAAAAAGTTTGATATAAGTTAAAAATACTTTGTATGGCAGATACTGTATAAAGTATACATGCACTTATTTAATCCTTGAAGCACATTTTTGGTATACAAATTATGTATTAAATGTATAATTTAAATCAATATAGTTGACCAGCACTAGAATATAGAATTTCTTATTCCAAAGTCTATAGAAGAAAAAATTCTGTGTAGGGGCTCATGAAAATTTAATTCTCTGTGGGTTTTAGCATAGTAAACTCATTTGAGTACAAATGTATTAATAATTTTTTTTTGAGTCTTTCTTACTTTATTGATTTGTTTTCCTGTCTTGGTACATCACAAACTGAACTAGTTAAAGTATTGTTTGTAGTTTGCTTGTCGTTTTATCTGTTGTAATAATTTCACTTCATTACATGATATACACCATGTAGTTATATATTTTAGTAATATCTTTCCTTGTTACATTTATAAGTGCATAGCCTGAATTCTATTTTATTTAATATCTCCATGACATCTAGCTTAATTTTTAAATGTTAGCAGTATGGTTTATTAAACTTCAATTTTCAAATTTTTATATAGCATATTTTAGCTGTAACTGTTAAAATTCAAGATCTCTTTTCCCTATTCTCCCACACCCCCCCACCCACACATGCACAAAACCAAGGCACTTTATTCTTAAATAGGAGGGGGGACCAGCAGTTAGCGTAATGGCTATGTCGCTGGACTCCCACGTAGTCGCCCGCGGTTCGCGTCCCGGACCCGGTGGCTTAAACTCACGCCGGGCGCGTGTGTGTGCGTGCCCAAGATCCTGAGAGGAGAATGGAGGAGAAGGGATTGCGGCGTGGCCATCCCCCCTGGGGGGTGATTTCCTGCTTTCTATCTCTCTGTCTCTCTCTGTCTGTCTGGCGAGCGCACGCGCCCTATAGCAAAAACCTCTCCCAGAAAAAGAAAAAGAAAAAAAAAAAAATAGGAGGGATATAACTTGTTCTGTAGATTTATCATTTTTCTTTACTTTTTGCAACTCTTATTCCTTTGTTCCTTTTTCTTCCTTTCTCTCTTTCTTTCTTCCTTTCTCTCTCTCTCTCACCCTCCCTCCCTCCCTCCCTCCCTCCCTCCCTCCTTTCTTTCCTTCCTTCCTTCCTTCCTTCCTTCCTTCCTTCCTTCCTTCCTTCCTTCCTTCCTTCCTCCTTCCTTCCTTCCTTCCTTCCTTCCTTCCTTCCTTCCTTCCTTCCTTCCTTCCTTCCTTCCTTTCTTTCTTCTTTCTTTCTTTCCTTCTTTCCTCTTTTTTTTTTTTTAGAGGTTTTTGCTATAGGGCATGTGCACTCACCAGAAAGACAGAGAAAGACAGAAAGATAGAAAAGGAGAAATCACCCCCCGGGGGGGATGGCCACGCCGCAATCCCTTCTCCTCTGTTCTCCTTTCAGGGTCTTGGGCATGCACGCACACGTGCCTGGCGTGAGTTTAAGCCACCAGGTCCGGGATTCGAATTATGGTTGACTACATGGGAGTCCAGCAACATAGCCATTACGTAACTGCTGGTCCTTTTTTGTTCTTTTTATATTTTTTTATTTTTCATTTACTACTGAAAAAGATTATCCTGCTGCTTTCATCTTTGAGAACTATAAGCCTAAATTATATAGTATTGCTTATATTTAAATACAAAAATTTATCCCTCTTATGTCTCATTCACATCCCTCTTTTAAATGTAATTTTCTTAAATATGTTATCTACACATTTACAACTACAAAGGAGAGTATGGTAATCTTTACTTCAACCACCAAACTAAAATTAGAAAACTCAAGAGTACAAGGAAAGTATACTTAAGACTTATATTTACTTATAATGTGATATATCACCCATCATGTATCTATTGTGCTTCAATTTTTCAATTTTTTAATGTAACATCGTATAGTTAAGATGAGGATAGAATATCACATTTATAGTTATTTTAATAATCTACTCCTTTTCTCTATTTTTGTATTTCTAATATTTCCTGTATTGCCTTTTGGTATTGTTTGTATCTTACTATTGATAAAATATTGTTTTGACTGTTTCAGCTTAGAGAAATATAAACCTATACCACATTGTTCATATCTCTATATGGCAACTAAGTGTCATTTTTTTTTACCTTTCAGTTATTTTTAGACTGAATACTTAATAATAACCTCTGTTTTGAATAGTAGATTTTTTTGAGTCTTGCAAAATTATACTTGTTTTTTGGTCACTCTTATATTGTAAACAAATGGTTTGACATGTAATAGCATTTTTTCCACAAAGTATTATTGTATCACTTGACAGATGAGAAATATGAAGTCATCATAATTTAATAGATATATGTTATATTTGCTTATGTGTAGGAAAAAGTTTTCATTTTAATCCTTAAAAGTGAAATCACATGTTACAGAATCATGTATTCCTCTATTTATTTTGGTTTCTTACAATAGCAAGTGAATGCCTCCTTAGTGAAAATGTTGCCCTTTTTTCTCCACCAAGTCTTTATAAGTACTTATAATTTTTCTGACATATTTTGAAATTTTCTTTATACACATTAACATTACTAATAAAAATATACCATAAATTAAAAACCAGATAGAAAAATAATAGAATTTTTAGAAATAAAAAATGTAAAGTAAAAATTCAATTGTACAAGAGGCTTACAACTTAGAAATTAACTTAAAAACCTAAGTGCAGATGAAATATAATTGAAGAAAAAATTAGAATTTTTGCAAAAACCCAGCAAAAGCGACAGGTGGCATAGATCAAAGTATAGAACATTGATGGTAGTATAAGAGAGTTCACACTGTATCCTATCTAAATGACAGAATTGGGCCAGCTAGTGGCATGATGATTAAGGTGGCTGTATGCTGCATGACTGATCATGTGGTGCAAGTCTCAGATCTGGTGGCTTGAAAAATAAGCTGGATGTGTGTACATGAGTGCCCCAAATCCAGAGGAGAATAGAGGAAAAGGAATTGTGGTGTGGACACAAGTGCTTTTTCACCTTCCCTCTCTCTTTCTCTGCCTCTCTTCTGAGAGCACACATGCCAAAATAAAACAAACCAAGGGACCAGCAGTGGGCATAATGGCTATGTCGCTGGACTCCCATGTAGTTGACCATAGTTTGAGTTTTGGACCCGGTGGGTTCAACTCACGCCAGGCATGTGTGCGCATGCGTGCACAAGATCCCAAGAAGAGAATGGAGGAGAAGGAATTGCAATGTGGCCATCCCCCCTGGAGGGTGATTTCTCGCTTTCTGTCTCTCTGTCTCTCTCTGTCTTTCTGGTGAGCACACGCGCTCTATAGCAAAAACCTCTAAAAACAAAACAAAAGGAAAACCAAAAATAAACAAACCTCAAATGACAGAATTAAAGTAAAAGAATATGGATTGGAGAAATATTAAGCAATATGAAATATATTTAGAAGAGTGCCATCATGGAAATGCACAATACCAAAGACAAAGACCACCAGGAAAAAGAAAAAGAAAAAGATAATAAACTTAGAAATTCAAAACTTAGACTCATAGCTGAGTTCTCAAAGGCAACACGTGAGAAAAAGAATAGTGGTATGATAGTATTAATGTAATGAGATAAAATAGTTGCACACTTAATATTGCATATTTGAGGGTTTGGTGTGGGCTAGAGAAGCTTTAAATATTTAGAGGAAAAAATAGAAGATGATGTCAAGAAAAGAAACATTATGACTAAACGTCTTTAACCATTAGCACTTTGAACATATGTGTATCAGGAGGGATGATTATTGTAAAAGAAAAATATGAATGTAAGAATGAATATTTTGTTAAAAATGGTAAGCCTTTGATAAAGCTATGTCTGTGTGGGGTGCTTTGACTGAATATACTAAATTATAAGATATTTTCTAACTTTAGAATAGTGACAAATTATTTCTAATGAAGTCACTCAAAACCATTAGCATATAACAGAGCACCCCATTCAGCCAAGAGCTGAGTCATCTTATTGTGAACTTACCTTGTATTTCCCCTTCACTGAGTGTTTTTTCTGTGTCTGTTCAGATCATACAAAGGATTTTATCATTTTTTTCTAGTAATGTGGTGAATTACAGCAGTTGATTTAACAACTTTACATGCCTGAGAAAAGATATGATCAACTTTGCCTTAATATACTGTTTTATATACTGATGAGTGTGACTTATTAATGCTGTAAAATTCTATTTTAACATATAAAAAGGATTCTGAAATATATTTTCCCTAAAAGTAAGAATCTTACTGTAAAGTTTATGGGATGAGCCAGTATGTGCAGAACTGTGCACCGTTTCTGGAGGATTGTGGCTCCAGAAGTGAACCCTGGACTAACTGCGGTTTGCTGCCATCTGGTGGTTCTTGCCCATTATAACTAAATTTAAGGGAAAGGTCTGGATAGTGACAGAAGGGAACTTTTAGGACAATGGCTGACATTTCAAACTATTTCCTACTTTGTTTCCACCTCTCTCATATTGTCCTGAGCAAGAGAGAATGACTGGCAATAAACCATAACTTGAAAATTCTTGGAAGGGATATTTATAAAACGATGCAATGTGAGGTGAAGGACATACTTTCAGAAGAACCTTTATAATTAATTACATTGAGTAACCTTGGGAAAATTTGTTATCATCAGGAGCAATACAAAGACCTAATTCACTGATTCTTGGATGTTCACAAAGGGATTAACTTTATTAGAATTAGTGAGAATTAAAAAAAATAAATTAATCCTTTCTCACATTCATCTCTTTGATAGTTTTTCAATATTTTAATTAGTTAAGGATAAATCGTGACCCAGGAATCAGTATTAAAAACAAATCAAAACAAAACCTCCCTAGATGATTCTGAGATTTGAAGTTTAGTGAGCACTGACCTAATTGACCTCCAGGGCCTTTTTCATTTTTCAAAAAGAATATATATATGTACAGACTTTCTGATTAATTTTATTGTTTTTAAGAATAATTGCATGGCTAGATCAAAGTACTTAGTGCTTATGGTGGATATCATGTAGGAGAAATTCTCAGTTATGTCCTTGCATAATAAAAAGAGTAATATTTTCCTTTCGTTCAAATGGAAGGACCAGTTTAAGATTCTGTTTTGACTCTATTAATAAGGAAGAGGTATAAGAAACTTAGTAATAGATAATTCTCTTTATTGAGTGTACTTAAATATTCAAATATATCTATTAATATATACACTGTAAAGCATTATTGCAGTTAATTATACTTTCATCAAAGAGTTTCTGAAGAATCATAAGCTTTTTGAGTCCTTCAATGATCCTTCCTGTAGAATATGCTGGATTTCAAGTAAGGTAAATGGTTTTTAAAAATTAAAATTTTTTCTAAAGATAGTTTATTTAATTTAGCAAAGATTTCTCTTTTTCACTCATTCTCTCATATATCAATATGTATTGAACACTTTCTATTTATCAGGTGCTATATATTATATTTAATTCATATACATCATTTAATATAATTCCTACAACAATTCTATGAATTTCATGCCCTATATCATATTTTGCTGATGAGAACGCAGAGGCTTATGAAATTTAAACAGTTTATACAAGATTACTCAGTCAGTGACTGGCAGAGCATGAATTAAAATCCAGGTATCCAGGTTTATATAAATGAAAACATTGTGTTTTTAACCTTAAACCATTGACTTCATAAAAAAGAATAGCAGAAGAAAAATCAGTTTCTCTTCTGATTCCATTAGACTTTTTTTTTTTTTTTTTTTTTTTTGGAGAGGTTTTTCGCTATAGGGCGCGTGCGCTCGCCAGACAGACAGAGAGAGACATAGAGACAGAAAGCGAGAAATCACCCCCCAGGGGGGATGGTCACGCCGCAATCCCTTCTCCTCCATTCTCCTCTCGGGATCTTGGGCACGCATGCACACGCGCCCGGCGTGGGTTGTAAGCCACCGGTCCGAGACGCGAACCGCGGTCGACTACGTGGGAGTCCAGCGACATAGCCATTACGCTAACTGCTGGTTCCCATTCCATTAGACTTTTAAGTTTATAAAAATTTCTAAATAAAATATATAACTTCAAATATGATATTAAGTTCTCTGAAGGGAAGGAAAAATTAATTTGTTAGTTCAGAAATTAAATGTAGTAATGGAATTACAGAATTAAAATATATTTTTTTCCACTTTGCTTTAACTTTTCACATATTATAAAGGTTATTTTATGTGTCTCTTCAATATTTTATATAAAATATTTTTTAATTTTTAATTTTTAAAATTTTTTATTATCATCATAATCTTCTTTATATTACATTGGGTTACATATAACTTTACAGTGTATTACATTGCTTTTTCAAAAGGGAATGCCAGGCATGTCAGTCAGTACAGAGACATTAATCTCCCCGCTTCAACATTCAATATCTTTTCTATGTTTTCCCCAATCATTATTATTATTATTCTAATTATTTTTTAAAACAGTCAATCGCTATTTCTCATTTTGCTTGTAAAAATACTTTGCCCATCACGAAATACTTCTCAGATGAATCCAGTTGAGAATATTATACATGTCAACATCAACAGTTAATAAGCCATATCTGTTTCTCACTAACGTCCTGCCTCTCTATTGTTCACTTGCTATCTTTTTCTATCCTCTTCTCTTCACTTCCCCCATTCCACACTGTCCTATTCTCATTAAGTACCTTCACTGCTTTTATGTCCTCCAATTTTTTGCTTTCTACCATAGAGTGCAGATAGTCGGTATATATTGAGTGGATACATACAATATCTTTCTTTCATAGCCTGGCTTACTTCACTCAGCAATAGATCCTCCATATCTGACCACTTTCTATCAAATTCCAGGGTCTCATTATTTTTTATGGCTGAGTAGTATTCCATAGAGTATATATACCACACTTTTCCAATCCATTCATCAGTTTGTGGACATTTAGGTTGGTTCCATGTCTTGGCAATTGTGAATAATGCTGCAATAAACATTGATGTGCAAGCACTTTTCTGACTGAGCGTTCTCCTGTCTTTTGGGTAAATACCCAGAAGTGGGATTGCTGGATCAAATGGTAGTTCTATTTGTAGATCTTTGAGGAACCTCCATATTGTTCTCCACAGTGGTTGAACTAGTTTACATTCCCACCAACAGTGTAGGAGGGTTCCCTTTTCACCACATCCCCACCAACACTTATCACTTTTTATATTCTTAATCTTTGCCATTCTGACAGGGGTTAGGTGGTATCTCGTTGTGGTTTTTATCTGCATCTCCCTTATGATGAGGGATGTTGAGCATTTCCTCATATGCTTTTTGGCTGTTCGTATGTCTTCCTTGGAGAGACTTTTGTTCAGCTCATTTTTATATTAAATATTGATAGTTATAAAAAAGCAAAATCAGAACCTAATAGTAGAGATATTTTGCCCTATTTGTATTATTGTCTTATGTTTTCTTAATAATATAAACAGGAAAGTTACTTCTTGTTGGGTAACATAATCTAATATTTAAACCATAGTGCTTCTATATAAACAAATAGTTTATATGTTTAAGATAGTAAAAAGAAAAAAATATGCTTTTGAGAAATGTACTAGTAGCTCCAAAGAGGGAGCTACTAACATTCTGAGATTAGGAAATGGAGCAGGAGATAAGCGTTTGAATAGTGTATTGATTAATGATGGGGATAAGAGTTTAATATATAACTTTGAATGATATTTTCAAGACTGGTGCTTTATTCTACTTCATGAACTGCAATCCTATGTTTTCTAAAAGTTCTTAGCTAGCAGAATGTTTTAAGAGAGCCAAATTAACTGCATCTTGTGGTCAAGAAAGGAACTGGCCTATGTTTTCACCCAATTTTCTATTTCTACAGCAAAAAGAACTTTATGATTGCTTGTGTGTGCATATGAGTATAATATATATCATATGTTATATATCATTATATATTTAGAAATATTTATATCATCATCTATGTATCTATATAAAATTCTTTTTTTAATTTGCTGAAGGGTAAGTACACTCACTGGAGAGACACAGAGAGAGAGGTAAAGTAAGAAAGTATCTTCCCATGGGGATGGTCTCACTTCAATCCCTTCTCCTCCATGTTTCCTGGATTTGGGCATGCACCCATATATGCTCAGTATGTTTTTCAATACATCAGTTCTGAGACTTGACCACATCGTCAGCCATGTGGGATTCAGGCACCTTAACCACCACTCCAAGGGCTGGCCCAGCGTCTGCCTGTTTCTTTATTTGAGTAACATTTATTGTTCAAGATGTTCAGGTCATCATATATACTGCGTTTTGCACTGAGTTTCAGGTAATCCTCACAACAATTCCTTAAAGTAGGTATTATAAGTCCTCCTCTCCCCATTGACAGAAGGACTTCTGAGGCAATGAAAGTATAAGCAGTTATTTTATATTCTTTTAGGTTAAAAGATTAAAACTTGGACAATGTTCCTCTGACTTCAAAGCTCTTAATAAATGATGTAAAATGAGGGACAATATCAATGTCCAAAACACAACTTTGTTCATCTACATTTTCATATGATATTGATACTGTATACATTCTAATAAACCGAAACAACCTCATTTTGGTTGTATATGTAGTGTTTCCAAATGTAAAGCTTGTCTGTCAGATATGCTGCCAAGAAAACATTAGTATGTTTTTTCTCATCGAGAAATTCAGAATCAAAAGTTTTATTTGCATAGGCTTTGTGACAATCGACTCATTTTCTCAGATAGGTTTCAGTATGACGAAAGAGCTGCATAGAAATGATTCAGAGTTGACAGAGTTTATCCTGCTGGGATTCAGAACATCTCCAGAAGTACAGATTGTCTTATTCTTACTGTTTTTACTTATCTACATCATTACTGTGCTGGGAAATATCAGCATGTTAATTGTCATTACAGTAGACTCCAGACTTCACACACCTATGTATTTTTTTCTCAAAAATTTATCTTATTTAGATCTCTGCTACTCCACAGTCATTGCTCCCAAAACTCTGGCTACTTTCTTGTCCAAGGAAAAGAAAATTTCCTACAATGGCTGTGCAACACAATTCTTTTTCTTTGCTCTCTTTGTTGGAACTGAATGTTTTCTTCTGGCTGTGATGGCTTATGATCGCTTCTCAGACATTTGCTCACCTTTTCTCTATACTGTACGTATGTGTCATCAGGCTTGCGTTCGTTTAGTGTTTGGCTCCTATCTCTGTGGGTGCATCAACTCCATGATACAAACGGGGTTCACTTTCAGTTTGCGTTTCTGTGGAGAAAACAGACTGGACCACTTTTTCTGTGATGTCCCTGCCTTGATTAAGATCTCATGTGCTGACACCTTTGTGAATGAGATTGTGCTGTTTATTCTCTC
This sequence comes from Tupaia tana, assembly GCA_026018925.1. Lineage (NCBI taxonomy): Eukaryota > Metazoa > Chordata > Mammalia > Scandentia > Tupaiidae > Tupaia > Tupaia tana. The sequence continues at coordinate 159,202,139 of JAKSZU010000006.1, forward strand.
TGCTCTCATCATCATCACCACCACGACTGTCATTCTCATTTCCTATGCTTACATCCTCTCCACTGTCCTGAAGATCCCCTCCACCCATGGCAGAAGCAAGACCTTCTCTACTTGCAGCTCTCACATTACTGTGGTGAGTTTGTTCTATGGAACTGTGTTCTTCATGTATGCCCAACCTGGGGCCATCTCCTCACCAGAGAAAAGCAAGATTATAGCTGTCTTCTACACTCTTATCATCCCTATGCTAAACCCTCTGATTTATAGTCTAAGAAATAGAGAGGTGAAAAATGCTTTGAAAAAGATATTTTTGAGAAAAATATCTTTACACTGACCTAGTCATCTATAAAACTGTGGAATCAACTGAAAGCAATATTAACAAAATTTATTATGGAGTAGTTTTAATGAAAAGCACCTAAAATTTTGAATATTAAAGTCTTTTTTCATTTTTTGTTATCATTAGACTTTTAAAAAAGAATTCAGTCAATGTAGATTGTTCACATTTCTATATACTTATTTTATAGTGTGATATCTAAGTATTACATTGAATAGTTGTTCTAATTTCCTTTAGCTTCGTTGTATACAAAATTGCAACTAAATTATAGTACTAATAAATTAATATATTAATGCACACATCAAATTTATTAATAACATATTTATAAATCTATAGATATTTTAGCTATATCTATATAATATCTATAAAACCAAATACATGAATATTGACATGTTCATTTATCTCTTGGATAGGGGAAAAGGAGAGACACTGCTGAATGTTCTGCTACTTTTATTTTATTTAGCTCATAATCAATTTTCAATTGTCCAACTCTTTGCAACTGAGAATCAAAAGTGCTGTGATAATGCAAACTATTGGCTCTTCCAAATATCTATACTAAAGGGCAGTACCAAATATTACACTAATAATATTGTTAAATTATCAAAATCTTAATGATTTCATCAAAAACACAAATAAATACATGGATGTGTTATAATTGCCATAAAATTATTTAGTCATAGAAGTCTTAGTAATATATGTTTGGTATATAAAATACTAGTTATGCTTTTTGGTCTAATTATTTTATAATTTGTTTTTGTATCATTTTCACAACTTATATGTTGACTGAAAACTTTATTTTTCTTTAGATTGAAAAGCTATTTTCATGGAGTTACATTAAATATTGTTGCATAATAATTTAATCCTTTTAAAGTCTGTGATTATGCATACTTTCTATTTTTAATCCTGACAATTTAGTCCTATTTTTACTTAATTAAACTTGCCAAGGACTTGACTTTGTATCATGAGAAGTCTTGAGTTTTGTGAGCTAGATGGTGGTACATTGGTAAATCACAGTACTTTGGGAGGCTGACCTACATGGGAAGGTTCTGAGTTTCTTCCCAGAGACCTCCCTGAGTACACTGGGCACACATGCGTCATGTTCTAGAGCTGCCTGGGGCTGAGAGTGGATCGTAGGGCTGAGATCCTGTTTGGGGTGCTGCCTTTCTGTCTCATTTGCTCAAAGAAGAAATAAAATGAAAGTAAAGTTTACAAAAAACAATTTTGAGTTTCATATGTTTATGTAAAAAAGGTTTATTTATCTTTAAAATTTTATTTATTTAATTTTATTTATTATTTTTATTTTTTAATTTTACCAGAGAGAGACAGAGAAGGGGAAAGTGAGAAAGCAAGCCACCAAGTCCAGGACTCAAACTGTTGTTGGCCATGTGCAGTCCAGTGCCTTAACCATCACACCACCTGCCAGACCCCATTTCAAAGTATTTAATGGTGTGCCATCTAGTTAATACATACTTTTATGTTTTTGTTTTAAGTGTATTCAAAGTTGCAATGCATGGGGCCCAGCAGATGGCGTAATGGTTAAGTTGCTGGACCTCCACATTGTCGACTGCAATTTGAATCCTCGACCTGGTGTCTTAAAACACACCAGGTGTGTCTACATGTGTGCCCCAAATCCAGAGAGGAGAATGGAGGAGAAGGGATTGCAGCCTGCCAATCTCTCTAGGGGGTGATTTCTTGCTTTCTGTCTCTCTCTGTCTCTCACTGGGAGCGCATGCACCTCACAGCAAAAACTTTTCTAAAAGAAAAAAGTTGTAATGCATGAAAAAAATATAACTAAATTAATACATGCATTACATTTATTGATATAATATGTGCACATATACCTTTATATCTATGTAATTATTGTAATGTCTTAAGATCTCATTTTATTAGCTGCCTTTTTCTGAATTTATATGTTGAGTGCCTGATACTTTGTTTCTAGTTTTTATTTTAATCATGTTAAAGTCTTGCATAGTTTTCAATGTATTTTTTTAGTTTAGTATTTACAGGTTTTTTTTGGTATTAATATTTTCTTTCACTCAAGGATATTTAGATAAGATTTCTAATTTCAATATAGTTTATCAATTTAGGCACTTTCTTTTTATTGTTCATTTCTAGTTTTATTATTATAAAATCAGAGATTTAGGGGCCAGCAGGTGGTGTGGTAGTTGACACTAGACTTCCACATGGCAAACCATGATTTGAGTCTTGGACTTGACATCTTGAAATCACACTGGACATGTGTACTTGCATGCCCGAATTCTCAGAATGAGAATAGAGGAGAAGGGATTGTGGCATAGCCACCCCCTCCAGGGGATGGCTTTTCACTTTCTCACTGCTTCTCTCTGTCTTTCTAATGAGCATACATGCTCTATGGCAAAAACAAACAAACAAAACAAGCAAACAAACAAACAAAAATTTCTCAGAAAAAATTCAGAAATTTAAAATCAAGCAAACTTTTGGTGACATTTATGTAGTTATAATGCTTGCTTGAAAGATACATTTTTGTTAAAATTCTATTAATTTAAGCAAAGAATGCCCATCCTCTTATTTGTTATCAAATTGAATCTTAAGGTGTATTAAATAAAATAAAAATTGCACTATAGGCAAGATGTTTTTCTACCAGGTAGTGTTGGTATACAATTAGAACATGTAGAGTCACATTCACCATAGTAACTGATTAGAAGACTAATTGCCCCAGGGGTCAGTGATGGTGCAGTGGTTAAGGTGGCCGTATTCAAGTCCCAGGCCTGGTGGTTTGAGAAGCATACTGGGTGCATGGGCATACATGTTCCAGATCCCAAAAGGAGGGAGAAATAGAGGAGGAGGGATTGTGGCATGAGCATTCTTCATTAGGAAGGGGAAGCATTCTCATTTTCTCTCTGTCTCATGCTCTTTCTCTTTATCTATCTCCAATTAGTGAGTGTATCCTCTGGCAAATTTAAAAAAAAATGGCTAATGCTCCAATTCAATCATTACACTTTGTGTTCATATACTGAAAAATCACATTGTGCCCCATATGTGTAATTATTAATATTAATTAAAAATAATTTAGAAAACATTATCTCAGAGGTTGTGGAAAAATTTTAATACAATTTTTAGAAACACCATCTATTTTATTTTTAATTAACAACATATTTCTCATTGTTTAACTGAACTGTGCCTAGAGACTTTGAACTTCAAAATCAAACTGCATCTAGAGGATCTATTCCGGGACCAGGACTATGATTCAGGGCTGTTAGATATCCAACAGTTTTGGTCTCTTCTAAAAGAGTTCATCCTTTTTATTTAAAAAAAAAGGGGAGGATCAAAGGGATATTAGAGCATAAAAATGAGTGTAACTTAAAAAAAAAATCATCCTTAAAAGTATAACTGTCTTGTTTGGGGAGGGGATGTCCCTTAGACATTTGATACATTTTAACATCAGATTATTAACAAACTTAACAACTTACAAATAGATAAATTTCATTTACCTGATAAAATATATATGTATATGAGAAGAATAAACTCACATTCTCCTTTTTTTTAAGTTTACTTATTTCTTAAATGAGTGAGACACAGAGAGAGAGAGAGTGTGAGGGAGAGAGTGTGAGAGAGAGAGCACCTCCCATAATATCTTGACACTATGATCCACCCTCAGTCATCCCAGAACACAGAGATGCCGAATACTCTCTGAGTAGAGTATTCAAGGCCCTCTTTAGAGATGAACCTGGAACCTTCTGATATGGGTCAGTTTAACAGGGTGTCATGTATTACCACTGTACAACCATCCAGTCCTAAACACCACTCTAAATGAACAAATAGTAAAAGCATTTTCTTTAAAATTAGAAAAAGGACAAATTGTCCATTACCTCTGATATAGATCAGAAATTTAGCCCATATGATATGATAATAAATAAAATTAAAAGTGTAAGAGATTAAATGTAGGATTAAACTGTCCTTTACAAGATCATTTATAAAAATGCCTAGGTTGGGAACCAGCAGTTAGCGTAATGGCTATGTCGCTGGACTCCCACGTAGTCGACCGCGGTTCGCGTCCTGGACCTGGTGGCTTAGAACTCACGCCGGGCGCATGTGCGTGCGTGCCCAAGATCCCGAGAGGAGAATGGAGGAGAAGGAATTGCGGCGTGACCATCCCCCCTGGGGGGTGATTTCTCGCTTTCTGTCTCTCTGTCTCTCTCTGTCTGTCTGGCAAGCGCACGCACCCTATAGCAAAAACCTCTCCAAAAAAAAAATGCCTAGGTTAATGTGCAAAAATCAGTTGCATGTCTATGTATTTGGAATAAATACAATGTTTAATTTAAAAATTGTATCTTTTACATATGTACCAGAGATTATCAGAGATTTCCAAATAATTTGGAAAAAAATGCCTAAAACCTCTATGTAAAAAATTAGGAAATTCTTAGATCATACAGGAGAGAATATTGCTCAAAGATTACAGAGTACTCACCATAAGAAAAGACATACACATGTAAATATAGTAAAAAAAAAAAAATCCCATTTAAAGCTGCTATATAGGAAAAGTAATTACAGACCCAGCCTCAGTAGCATACTGAACTGTAGTGCTGGAAGCCACATGACCAACTTTAGGTTCAGATCCCAGCCTGATGGACCAGAAGCATGAACTGGTCCTGATTGATCAGTTCACATATGCATGTCCAAAATCCTGATGAGCTGGAGGGCTGAAGAAAGAGAATCTCTGTAGAGAGTGCCTGTTTCTCTGTCTCCCCCTTTCCCCTCATGTGAACACACACACATACATACACCTTCTGTCATGAATAAAATAAATAAACTTAAAAAGAGAAAGTAAAAGTACAAACTATAAGCTAAAAGAATATGTTCACAGTACTTCCAACCAAGAAGATTATATTTTGAATTTCTACAAATTTATAATAAAAGCATAATTGACCAATATGAAATGGGCAAAATTTATTAACACATTTCAAAAATGGGCAAATGGGAGGAAGGGCAAGATAGACACTCAGGGACATCCATGAAGACATCTTTGTGGTAGGAAAGTCCAAAATAGTTGGATAGATGGTTGCATCTGGAGCAGAGGTAGCTGAGACCAACAGAACACAAAGCAGGACAACAGTGACCTTTGGAGTACTGAGTCTCAAACGGAAAAAATAAAAAAGGGGTCAACTGCCGGGAGCCGTGCCCCAGCCGGGGTGGGTGCACAGGGAGGCGACGCGGGTGAACAGGAATCAGACTGAGACCTCACGCCCCTTTAGCATGTTCTCAGCCGACTGCAGCCAGAGTAAACTCCAGACTGCAGCCCTGATGGCCAGAAGTCATGCGTATTTATTATAGAAGGAGTTTTTACAGTAGTGGGATGGGTGAAGGGAAGTAAGTGAAACATTTTGCTCTAAAAGGTAAGGCATTTAAAGTATAGGAACAATAATCATAAAACATGACATCTGTTTTGTTTAGGTATAAACAGTCATAATTTTTAGAACGAGGAAGTCTATTTTTCAGGTGTATTCTCTTCTTTGATCTTGATTATCAGGGAGGGTCTTTGGATGAGAGGGCTCCCAGGAATCTTGACCACTTCAGTCAGACCAGCTTGATCACTTTAGTCCCAGATTGGCCTCAGGTCAGCTTTTTGAGAACTTTAGCTTCAGGCTAGGGTGGTAGCAATTACTAGAAATAAATCCTGTCTGGTTTAGTAAAGACAAGGTTAGTATATACTAAAGTGAAATACTTATGTTATCTCTGGGGTAGTCTACAGCTAAGAGGGTGAGTCTACATAGGAAAGGAATGTGGTCTTGTGAGTAGCTGACTTGAAGGTTACTGTGTACTTGGGACCCTCTACATGCTGCTAATGACTGTGGCTTGGGGAATGGCAATTTGCTCTTGTCCTGAGAGTAAGAGTGGCTTATGGTCTTTGGGGTAACAGCACCTCATGGATGAGTCCCTGAGTCCCTCCCGGCTACTGAGATCGTTTTGCCCATTAGTAGCTTTACCCTAATGCTTATCTATGTAATCCCTAGTAGGAGAAGTGAATGTAGCATTCTCCGTTGACATTTTCTAGGAAGGTGGGGTGAGTCTAATGGGAGTAACTCCTGTTCGCAGCCGCCGCCCTACGCAGCTGCCGCCTTAGTGGATCCGCATTCTTTCAGGATTATTGTAAGAATTATAGTAAGGCTGGGGGTGCCTTTATGGGGTACTGGGGTATGGCAACAAGGCCCATGGCAGAGAAATTGAGTGCAGGACAGTACAGCAACACAATTCGTGAGGTCCAGAACTCGTAAAACTGTTGACCTTGCAAACAGTTCTCCTCAGCCGAGTCCTTGCTCTAGGCACGAGGGGCAGTTCTTTCATACTCAGCCTGTGTTAACTGCATGGTCCCAGCAGTCAACTGTCCAAATTTAGACAGGAACCTAGGATGACTGGGGCTTCCCATGATGCGAGAAGGGAGTGCCATTCCTGCTGAAGTTACCAGGTTCCAGTTCGCTCCTCCACCTTGAACTCCCAGTGTTTCCTGGCTGCAGGACAATACCAAGAGGAGCACAGACCATGAAATAATCTTAGAGAGCTGCAAATATCTGCCAACCACGAGAGAATCAAACCCCAGGCACATAGGACTACCTTAGAAGCCATATTAGGACTGACTCTCCCTCCTTCTTTCCCAGAACACCAAGAACAGGTCCCTGTAATGCGCTGTTGCCTTCTACAGAGCAGCTTCTCCAGACTTCCTAGAATGTAAGAGTGAGTTTAGGACTGGGAAGGGGTGGCCAAAAAACAAGAGAGTACCAGCAAACGGGACAGACTGGGTGTCACTTTGTTTGCTTTATATCCCCAGGAACCACGCTGTACAGATCAGCAACGGTAGTTCTCAATGAGTCTGAACAGCCCAGCTTCACCATCTCCCTCCAATTGGCCAGATGTACACAAGACAGCAGACCACACAGCCTCCAAATAGAGTATGTGCAGGCAGAAGCTTGGGCAGACTCAAGCCTTAGCTCCACTTCCTGGTCCTGCAGACATGCAAGGCCTCCATCCCTGCTCTGTAGCTGCAAAGACTCGCAGAGGTATGCAGCTGCCAGTCCCAGCTACAGGAAGTGCGTGGTTCCCCCCACAGTTCTTACACTGATCTACAACCCAGTCCTGTGACCAGTTGGGCAGTCCTCCCTGTTGCATATACTTGTGTACCCTCAGCCTCTCCTTCCAGCTGCACACTGGGGTACATAGCTCTCACCCAGCCTTGCAACCCTGCAAGATTAGCCTCCTCCTATGTCAACAACAGTGCCTTCCACTGTAATCTGCTTTGAACCACCTGAGAAGGGGTGCTATGCATGTAAACAGGACTGGGCTAGTAGACAGTTTCCTTTATCTTTAGGAATTGCACATAATTAGCTAAGTAAAAAACTAGCAATTCCCTGCATCACAACTTTTCAACCAGCACTTACATCCTGTGTGCAAGCCATCAAAGGCAGAGGTTATTATTATTCTTAGCTGATATTTTCACTTGATTACTTCCCCTAGAAGACAGCTGAACTCCCTATATAGGATCCAAGAACTCAGATAACCACACTACTGGGCAGCAATTGCCACCAGCTCAAGGGAACCCACCTCTTGTATAAGTAGAAGAGCAGTGCACAATTCTAACTCATCTAGAGCCCCAAAACACTGGCCCAGAGGCCCCAACACCCCCTCTGGTGTCTCTGAAAATACACAGTCCTTAATAATTAAAAGCCTGGATCAAATAATAAATGAATGAATGAATTAAATAAAAAACTGCCACCAAAGAAACCTAAATAAGAAATTAGGAAGAAATAAGTATTGCATAATATCTCAAAATTTCAACCCAGGGATACAATAAACATGAAAGAAACAGGAAATTATTTCTTCCCAAAAGGAACACACTAACTATAGACAAAATGCAGGAAACCATAGCTATGTTGAAAATAGATATTAGAATATTTATGTTAACAAAACTACATGAAATACTGGAGAAGGCTGATAGAAATTTTCAGGAGATGAGAAAAACAATGCACGACATGCAAAAGAAATTTAATATAGAGAGGAACATCTTTAAAAGTATCAAAAAAATTCCAGAGATGAAGAATAAAATATATGAAATAAAAAATTATATAGAGAACATCAACAACAGGTTAGACTAACCACAATAAGGAATATCTGAACTTGAGGATATAATGTTTGAAATAGTGCAAAATAACAAAATGAAAGAAAAATAGCCATGAAAAAGAAGGAGAGAACATACATGAATTATGGAACATGATTTGAACATCAAATAACCACATATGAGTATTTCAGAAAGTGAGGAGATGGGAAAGGGCATAGAAAGTCTATTTCATGAAAACTAATATCTTCCCAAATCTACAGAGAGACATTGAGATCCAGGAGGTTCAAAGTATGACAAATAAACCGCCATACAAAGATCTTCTCTGAGGCACATTACAGCCAAGGGGTCAAAGATAAAGAGAACATTCTGAAAATGGCTACAGATAAGAGCCCAGGTTACCTATTAAGGATGCCCCATCAGACTAACCTTGGACTTCACAACAGAAAACTAACAGAGCAGGAAGGCATGGGATGACATATTCAAAATTAAGAAAGAAACCAAATAGTTTCAGCCTAGAATACTATACCAGGCAAAACTTTCCTTTATATATAAAGGCTAAATGAAGCCATTCCCAGATGAACAAAAACAGAAGGAATTCACAAATTCTAGACTGAAATACTTCAGGAAGTACTGTATCTTGAAATGAAAGGAAGATAAGTAGTAGCATCACGGAAACACATGAAGCTATAAAACTCACCACTAGAACACCATACAAAGAAAAAACGAGAAATGACTCAATCCTTTCCACTATGAAAAATCTAATAAAAAGCAGAGAAATAACAGCAGAAGAAAAAATTAAATAAGAAAACACAAAGCAATTAGGAGTGAACCAACAAAATAGCAGTTGTAAATTTGTACATATCAGTAATATCATTGAATGTAAATGGATTAAATTCCCTAACTGAAATATACAGATTGGCTGAATGGATTTAAAAAGGTAGTTGTCAGTTTGCTGCTTTCAAGCAACATACCTCACTAGTGGAGACACACATAAACTGAGAATTAAGAACTGGAAAACATTTCCTATACATGAAAAACAAAAAAAGCAGATGTAGCTATGCTAATATCAGATAAAATAGCCTCCAAGATAAAAATCTATAAAAAGAGACAAAGAAGGTCATTATAGCATATTGAAGGGATCTACTCACCAATATATAACAAATATAAATATTTTTACATCCAACATTGGAGCATCAAAATACATAAAACAAAAGCTGTTTGACCCTAAGAGACACATAGCTGCTAACGCATTAATTGTCGGGACCTTCAGCACCCCACTCTCACCATTTAATAAGTCAGTTAAATGCTACAATTAAACCAAATAGGCCTCACAGAAATTTTATAGAATATTTTATCCAGCAGGTAGAGAATATGTATTTTTTTCCAGCAGCACATGAAACATTTTCTAAGATTGACCATATGATAGGGCGCAAAATAAGCCCCACTTAACGTAAAAAATTACAAATCATATCTACCATTTTCTCCTACCATAATGGAATAAAACTTGAAATCAACAACAAAAAGAATTCTCAAAAATACACAAATACATGGAAATATGGTATCATGTGTTTAAATAATTTTGAATCTACTGAAGAAATTAAAGATAAACTTAAAAATTCTTCTGAAACAAATATGAATGAATATACTTCACTCCAAAACTTGTGGGAGGCAGAAATTTATAGCAATTTGTGTTATAAGTAAAAAAAAAATTTCAAATAAGCAACCAATTGATGCATCTCAAGGAACTGGAAAAACAAGAACAAACTAAATCTAAGAATAATAGAAGAAAAAAAATAAACATCATAGCAAAAATAAATGAAATAGAGACTGAAGGGATAATTTTTTAAAAAATCAGTGAAACAAAATACTGGTTCTTTAAAAGTACAAAAAAATTGATAAACCATTAGCAAGATTAGCTAAGAAGAGGAAAGAGAAGACCCAGGTAAATAAACTCACAGAAATAAAACAGTTATAAATACCATATACAGTGTGGGAAGAGGGTGGGAGAAGGAGGAGAGTCTGAGGAAAGACATTGAGGAGAAAAATAGAGAAGCAAGACATTTATGGGACAAAGAAATAGATAATTATCTGTTGATGATAACATGTATAGTCTCCAACTGGACTTGTGAGAAATGTATTCATGTTGAAATATTCACCTTACAAGCTAAGTGACATATGTGATTGAATGTATAATAGAAAATAAAATAAAATTAAATAAAAAAGAAAGTCATTGAATATGGAAGATTTATGGTTGAGTAAAGCAAGCCAGGATATGAAAGAAAGATGTTGTATGTATCCACTTAATATATACCATCTATCTGCACTCTATGGTAGAGACTGAAATATTGGAGGGCATAAAAGCAGCGACAATAGTTATGGATGCTTAAGATAGTGTGGAATGGGGTTGGGAGGGAGAAGGGAAGAGTATAGAGAAGGAAAGCAGGAGAAAAAATAGAGAGGCATGACAATTCTGGGATGTCATGCATAAATAAACAGAAATAGCTTATTACCTGTTGATGATAACATGTATAGTGCTCTCAACTGGACTGTTCTGAGAAGTATTTCATGTTGGGTAAATTCTCTTTATAAGACAAATGATGTATAATGATCAAATGTTTAAAAGATAAGAATAATAAAACAAATAATCTGAATAAGAATTGAAAAGTTATTTGCTGATGCTGATATGTATAGTAATGTCATTGTCTTGACTGATACGCATGGTAATTGTGCTGGAAAAAGAAATGTTATACACTGTAAAGATATATATGATTAAATGTAATATAAAAATAATAATAAAAAATAAATTGGTAAAAATTTAAAAAAATACTAAGTATTATTGAGGGTTACCATGAGAAACTATATCTTAATAAACTGGAAAGCCTCCAAGAGAGGGACAAGTTTCTGGACACCTACTAGCATACCAAGAGTGAACCAGGAAGTTACCTAATGTCTAAATAGTACAATGACAAGTGATGAGATTGAATCAATAATAGAGTCCCAACAAAGAAAATCCCAGGTCCAGATGTCTTCACCACTAAATTATACAAATCTTTTAAAGAAGAATTAACACCAATTCTCCTCAAATTATTTCAAAAGATCCAAATGAGAGAACCATCCCAAACTCATTTTGTATAGTCATCACCAGTTTCATAACAAAAGCAGACAAAGACACAACAAAAACAACAAAAAACTAAAGATTAATATCTGTGATGAATAATGGTGAATATCTTCAGTAAAATACTGGCAAACTGAATCTAACAACAATATTAAAAAGATTTACACCATGATCAATTAGGCTTTATCCCAGGGATGCAAGGATAGTTCAATATACACAAAATGATAAATGCAGTAATACATCACATTATCAAAAGGAAAAAAGCAAAAATCAAATAATCATATCAACTGATGCAGAAAAAAATTTGCTAAAGTGAAATGTCTTCATAATCAAGACTTTCTTTCTTTCTTTCTTTCTTTTTTTTTTTTTGACACGTTTTTGCAGTAGGGCCCGTGCGCTTGACAGAAAGACAGAGAGAAACAGAATGACAGAAAGTGAGAAATCACCTCCCAGGTGGGTTGGCCACGCTGCAATCCTTTCTCCTCCATTCTCCTCTAGGGATCTTGGGCGTGCACACACACATGCCCGGTGTGAGTTTAAGCCACCAGGTCCGGGACTTGAACTGCATGGGAGTCCAGGGACATAGCCATTACACCAACTGCTGGGTTCCATAATCAAGACTTTCAATAAAATAGATATAGAGGAAAACTTTTTAATACAGTAAAGGTCATATATGACAAGCTCAACTTGACATTATACTCATTGGGGAAATGTTGAAAGCTTTTTCTCTCAAAATTGGGACAAGGAAAGTGTATTCACTTTCTCAAGCCCTATTCAACATAGTACTGGAAGTTCTAGAAGTTCTAGCTAATGCAGTCAAACAAGAAAGTGAAAAAAAGTACACTCAATTTGGAAGTAAGTTAAATAGTCCCTACTTGTAGATAACATGATTATATATATATATATATATATATATATATATATATATATATATATATACACATATCTTAAAAATTCACTTTAAAACTGTTAGGGGAACCAGCAGTTAGCGTAATGGTTATGTCGCTGGACTCCCACATAGTCAACCGTGGTTCGCGACCCGGACCCGGTGGCTTAAAACTCACGCTGGGCGCGTGTGCATGCGTGCCCAAGATCCCGAGAGGAGAATGGAGGAGAAGGGATTGTGGCGTGACCATCTCCCCCGGGGGGTGATTTCTCGCTTTCTGTCTCTATGTCTCTCTCTGTCTGTCTGGCGAGCACATGTGACCTATAGCAAAAACCTCTCCAAAAAAATCCAAAAAACAAAAAAACAAAAAAATGTTAGATGTGGTAAACAAATTTACCAAATTTGCAGGGAACAAAGTCAATATACAACAATTTATGGCATTTTTGTACTCTCACAACGAGTAAATAGGGACAGAAATGAAAAAATACATTCCACTTACAATACCCATGAAAAAGTAGGGATACATCTAACGAAAGAAGTAAAATGCTGGGACCAGCAGTTAGCGTAATGGCTATGTTGCTGGACTCCCACGTAGTCGACCGGGGTTTGCGTCCCGGACCCGGTGGCTTAAAACTCACGCCGGGCGTGTGTGCGTGCGTGCCCAAGATCCTGAGAGGAGAATGGAGGAGAAGGGATTGAGGCATGGCCGTCCCCCTGGGGGGTGATTTCTCGCTTTCTATCTCTCTGTCTCTCTCTGTCTGTCTGGCCAGTGCAGGCGCCCTATAGCAAAAACCTCTAAAAAAAAAAAAAAAAAGAAAAAAGAAGAAGAAGAAGTAAAATACTTCTACCATGAAAACTATTTAAAAAATTGAAGAAATTGAAAAACACACATAAAAGGAATAATATCCCTTCTTCATGTGTTTCTCAACATAGTTAAAATGTCAGTATTACCTAAAGTGGTCTACAGATTTAATGCAACACCTATTAAAATTCTAGCAATATTCTTCAGAGAAGTAAAAAAAAAATTACAATTTTTTTCTGAGATCACAAAAGACCACATATCACCAAAGCAATAGTATACAAAAAAAAGTGAAGCTGGATACATCTTGCTACCTGATTTCGAAATATATTGTGAAGTCTTAATATTCAAAACAGTATGGTATTGACTTGAAAAATAGGCACATAGACCAATGGCACAGAATAGAGAATCCAGAAATAAATTCCACAACATATGACTGATGTTTGACAAAGGGCACAAGACAATCCAGTGGAGGGGAGGTATTTTTTTTTTTTTTCCCAACAAATGGTCCTGGGAAACTGGATATCCACTTGCAGAAAATGAAGCTATTAATATATCTCCATCTGTCACCATTTCCAAAAGTTAACTCAAAACTGATTAAAGACTTACACATGAAGCCATAAAATCAATAATAGAAAACACTAGAGAGAAACTTCAAGATAAAGTTGGAATAGGCAAAGAATTTTTGAATAAGATCTCTACAGCAAGAACAATAATGCTCAAAACAGATATGAGATTATATCAAGCTTAACAGCTTCTTCACACCAAAAGAACAATAAATAAAGAGACAACCACAAAGTAGCAGAACATATTTGCAAGCTATACTTGGAACAAAGGATTGACAACAAGATTGACAGGGACATCATAGAAGTGGTGCCACCTTCTCACTGAATCACAGCAGGTGGCACATAAATTTATTATGTTCATAATTATTTTTACTTAGTCACTTAATGTGGATGTTTCTGCTAGTGTTCTCCTATACAAAGTACTCATTAGTTTGTATTGCTTATTTAATGTAATCATTACAAAAAAGATGGACATAAAACTAAAATTCTTAAAACCTTTGAAATGATTGGACCAGCAGTTGGCATGGTGGTTGAGGTGCTGGATTCCCACATGGCCGACCATGGTTCAAGTTTCAGACCTGATGGTTTACTTTCTCTCTCTCTGGTGAGCTTACCTGCCTATAACAAATTAAAATAATAATAATAAATAGGCAAATAAAATAAATTCATTAATTTTTAAAAATTAAAAAATGAATTTGAAATGAAAGCTCCACAAAATTATAAAATGATCAGTCCCTGTCCATACTTCTTGATACAGATTTGCCACTACAATCCAACTTTAATTATTCAAATTCCCATGCAATTTTTTACAACACTTTGCCCATATTTAAATGAAGATGTTTTCTAACAACTAGTATTTTCCCCTATAACCCTGAGAATTTGTGAAATTGATGAGGGGATTTCCTAATTAAATTTCTATTTTTTTTGAAAGGGAATCTCATCTTAATTATAGGAGAGAAGAAAATTCCTTTAAGATCTTTTTTCACCTAAAATGTCTTGGGTGCCTTATGGAGTTTACAGTACAAAGAAATTTCTATTCTTAATGCAGCAGACCCTGGGGACCAATTGGAAACTTACATAACACTCCTCTATTGTTGCCATTAATCATACTGGTCCTGGGAGAATATTACATAAATATTCTTAATTAAAGATGAAGTCATTCTCAGGGTAATATGTTTGAACCAGGTCTACTTTGATGGTTTCCAAATAGTGTGATTCCCACTGGATGCTTAAAATAACACTCCATTTTCACAGTTAAATGTATTAGTTGGAGAGACACTTAAGAGAGAGATTTGTGCCTTTGAGTAGTTTAATGAGAACATGGTACCCCAAGTGGTTTCAAGGTACAATTGGATGTAAGGTAGGCAATTTCTCACTTAAAAACGGATCTGCTTTGGCCATATTTAGTGACAGGTTAAACTAGGGCAACCAGGCAACTGGATGATTCCCACTGGTGAACTGAAACTTTTGTATCCTGCTATAAATTACCTTTAATAAAGCCCATATAAAATAACTCTTAATCAGTCTCACTGGGCCCTATTAAAAAGTGAATATAGTAAAGAACAAAATTAGAAATAGCCTTAAGAAGTCCCTGAATAGATGATTACAGTGGAACTTAAATTTGAAATAGGTTTAAATGGTACATTAAATGTTAAAAAGTATAGAGTTGGAGACAATCATTTCTTTTTAGTTTTCATTACTTATCTTACACACACACACACACACACAAACACACATGCACCCATAAGAAATGATGGATGGTGGATGCTAACATTATTAAATTAATTCCCAAAGAGTCTACATGTCAAAAGTATTTTAAATATATTTGCAAACTTATATTTCTGAATCTTTCCATGGAGAATTACATCTGCCCTTCACCAGATTTCTTTCTTTCTTTCTTTTTTTTTTTTTTTTTAAGAATCTGTTTGGAAAAGTAATTTACAGCTTCCAGTTTGTACTATTTTTATATTCCTTAATTCCTGGAAGTTAAATTAGAATTCAATTATTTATTATTACCTCAGTAAAAATTTTGTTCTATATTATTCATTAAGTTTAATAGAAATAACCTGGAAGAAATGGGAAGTAAAGTTATTTCTGAAAACTGTTTCTCTTCTCTATAGACAGCTTTCTATGACATTTGTCTTGCCTCTAATATAATCATATACAATTATATTTTACCTAATTCCTTGGTATTTTTACTGCTTTTCTTTAAAGGTATCAGTTTGAATATCAAGAAACAATGTAAACAATTTGTCTTAATATGTTACCAAAATTGTGTTGGCATAGTTCTGAAAAGTTATTCTCATTAGTGAGATGAATATAACATTTGCTTCAATAACTAGCACATCTTTTTATTTGTATTCCCTTCAGTTCATATCAGATGTATAGTTATATAAATGAAGTATATATATTTTTATTTGGTTGATTAAATTGAGTAATTCTGTTTCAAATTACATTAGATACTATGTGGTATAATGTGCTAATCTTAGATAGAACTTTTAACCTGAGTAGTCACGCCACAGAATATGGATTAATTTTACCATTTATGCTCTTTGGACTTGAAATCAATTAAGTATCAAAATCCTAAGCAAACGATTCAATATAGTTACAACTGCATATACATAAGATAGAATAATGGTGACCAAAAACTGTCTTTGTCCAAATCTTCTAAAAGACATGTATTTTACTCAGTTACCTTAAAAAGCATTTGTTTGTCATACTAAGGACAACTCTGGGAAGATAGTTGTGTGGAAAATACCCTGACCGTGATGCCTGAAATTGATAAATATGAAAGAAG
This sequence comes from Tupaia tana, assembly GCA_026018925.1. Lineage (NCBI taxonomy): Eukaryota > Metazoa > Chordata > Mammalia > Scandentia > Tupaiidae > Tupaia > Tupaia tana. The sequence continues at coordinate 159,218,719 of JAKSZU010000006.1, forward strand.
AGTAAATGGAAAGAATACTGAGTATCTTTGTCATCTATCTAAAATGGTACAATAGGATCTTTCTATTTATATCCTCAGAATAATTGGAAAGGAAAACAAAGCACTATCTTAACAGTTGACCCAAAGTAAAACATTTTATACTTTCTGATTGAGATTAATTCTAGACACTAAATAATTAAGCTATTAATATAATTAAAATTCTCTTTTTTGCATTTCCCAGAATATCCCATAGAGGTGGGGGATTATTATTATAAGAGAAAAGTAGTGTTTTAAATGATAAAGCTATTCCCGTAAGTGGATAGATATTCATGGCGTCATTTTTAGTTGAATTAGAGAATTCTAGTTTTGATAATAGATGATCAGATGATGATGGCATAGGAGGTGGAGGAAATCTCCCTTCCCCTCTTGAAAATTCTGCTGAAGATGACTGACAAGGCAAATTAATAAGTGAAAATGGCAATAGTTTATTTTAACGTATATATTTGTGTAAGGGAGTCATACAAAATTATGAGCTCGAAAGACGGGCCCATATTATTCTGACATATAAACCCTCTCACAGGAGTGTGGGAAAAAGGAGGAATGGATGGGTCAAATATTCATACGATGTTAGTAAAAGATTCTCTTTGCGAGCCAGCAGGTGGCACGGTGGTTAAGGTGCTGGATCCCACATGACTGACTGGATGGTTACAGTCCCAGAGCAGGCTTGAAAAGCACTCGGCACATGTGCATATGTGTCCACAATTTTGTGAGAGGAATGGAGGAGAAGAGATTGTGACATGGTCATCCCCCTGGAGGGTGATCTCTCACTTTCTCTGTTTCTTTCTATTTCTCTCTCCAGCAAGTGCATGTGCCTTTCGCAGCATCTGAACAAACAAATAAATTCTCTTTGGAAGCAGGAGGAGACTAAGAAGTTATTGAAAAGTGAGAGGCAGAAGTGAAACTGCTCCAGAACAGTTTGTCTTCTCGTGTCTTGATAGCTAAAACTTTTTAGTTAATGCCTGGGAATTGCTCTCAGAATTAGTCTTTCTTGTCTCTAGTTGCTTGATGAATTTCTTAGGGAGGAGGTTCAAGAGAATTGCACTTCTAATGGAAAATAATTCTCAATTAGATAAATCTCAGAGAAATCATCTCGTTTAGTGTGGGGGAGAACAGACAAGGTTGCAGAAACTTTTGGGGTGGGGAAGAAGAGACAAGGTTACAGAAACTTTTATGATCTCTCAGCATGTCAAAGTGCCAGTTTGGGATATTGATTCCTGAGTCGCAATAAAGAAACAAAATTTAATTATTCTTAACTGTTTAATTATAGTTGTCTGTCACATAGCATTCATGAATATAAATAATCCATCAAAAGACTGAAAACTATATTCTACCTAAAGAGAGGAGGAAAAAAGCAGATTTAATTTTTAAAGTACCATTTTTTAGTGTATAATATATCTGTATACAAAAGTTGTGGTTTTTAAGTCATTGATATGCTCTAAATAATTTAATGCAACGATTAGAGTGAATACTTTCTATATACTTCTTAAATCAATAATCAGAATACACTAGAATAATTTCATCAATAGAGAATTTCACATTTTTGAAAGCATAGTGTACTTGTATAATATTCAATTTCTGTAATGTCTGCTGTCAAATCTCTCTCATTGCCAAACAATATCAGGCACTACTGTGAACTTAACAATATTTTCTGGAGTCTTCAAATATAGTATTACCTGTAACTGAACACAATATCCATCCATTCATTTATCTTAACAGTATTTAGTGATGTGTAGGTCTTCAAGGATGGGGATATAGCCCATAAATTTCCTGGATTGAATATTATGAAAATAATAAGTAGCCATGGCAAAACTGCCTCTCACCTCAAGCATCTTATAAGTGTTAGGGAGAATGATGCCCGGGAGTTGTAAATGCTATAGAGAAAAATAGATGTTGACTTCTTTTTTTGCGTGTGACATATTCTACATTGGGAGTAATATACATAGAACAGAGTGAAGGGACAAAGGAAGAAGTAATGCTATTTATTTATACTAATTTTAAATACTTTGAACAAAAGTAATAATTAAAATTGTATTTTCATATTGTCTTGAGAACCATAGTTTTGAAATGTCCATTTTTTAAGTGTAAATATGTTCAGATATGACATATATTCCGATACAATCGCTTTATGTTTTGTCCACCAGATGGCACTGCTAGAGAGCGTTTCATGATTAAGTCAGTACTGATCCTAATCCTATACAGTAAAACTGCCCTGGAATTTCTTTAACTAACAGGTGGACAGTGGAAATAGTTATGTAGTCATTTATTTTCTTATAAGGAATTTGTTTAGAAATTAGTAACTGAAATGACTGTTTTAGTAAAAAGCATGTAAAGCATGTATAATTTGTTGAAAATTAAAACTGTAAAAATCATAACTGGGTTATCATTGTTACCATTATCATTGTTAACATTAATCAATGTTGCCAGATTAATAAATAATTATTGAAAGATATTTTTCACCTGACTTTAACTAGTGGCAATTGTATATAGAAGTGGTTTTTTTTTTTTTTTTTTTTTTTTTTTTTTTTTTTTTTTTTTTTTAATTAAGATGTGATAATAGTGCATAGATCTCTTCTTTTTTTTTTTTTTTTTGGAGAGGTTTTTGCTATAGGGCGCGTGCGCTCGCCAGACAGACAGAGAGAGACAGAGAGATAGAAAGCAGGAAATCACCCCCCAGGGGGGATGGCCACGCTGCAATCCCTTCTCCTCCATTCTCCTCTCGGGATCTTGGGCACGCACGCACACGCGCCCGGCGTGAGTTTAAGCCGCCGGGTCCGGGACTCGAACCGCGGTCGACTACGTGGGAGTCCAGCAACATAGCCATTACGCTAACTGCTGGTCCCTGGATCTCTTCTTTAAACAAGGACCTGACACTAATCTTGTCCTGGGTTGTGTATTTAGGAGCCTTTTCTTTAGATCAAATGATCTGATCACAAAGATAACTATTGTGTTATATAATTTGTCCAGCCTATTCTGAGGAAAATAGAAACACTTCAAAAAATAAAATAAAAATTCTTGGCTTTTGGCCGGAACCGCCATCTTCCAGTAATTAACCAAAATGACAAACACAAAGGGAAAGAGGAGAGGCACCCGATATATGTTCTCTAGGCCTTTTAGAAAACATGGAATTGTTCCTTTGGCAACATACATGAGAATCTACAAGAAAGATGATATTATAGACATTAAGAGAATGGGTACTGTTCAAAAAGAAATACCCACAAATGTTACCATGGCAAAACTGGAAGAGTCTACAAAGTTAACCAGCATGCTGTTGGCATTGTTGTGAACAAACAAGTTAAGGGCAAGATTCTTGCTAAGAGAATTAATGCGCATATTGAGCATATTAAGCATTCTAAGAGCAGAGATAGCATCTTTAAACCTGTGAAGGAAAATGACCAGAAAAAGAATGAAGCCAAAGAGAAAGGTACCTGGGTTCAACTAAAGTGCCAGCCTGCTATACCCAGCGAAGCACACTTTGTGAGAACCAATGGAAAAGAGCCTGAGCTATTGGAACCTATTCCCTATAAATTCATGGCATGATAGGTGTTAAAAATAAACTAATCTGTGGTCTATTAAAAAACAAATTCTTAGGAATTTTGCAAAACAAATGGATGACTCAGCCTTTTTAGCCTATGATATATAGAAGCTTTTTGTTGAGGAAATGATGCCAGAACACGCAAGAGTGCATGAACCAGAGGACTATCAGGTCTTCCCCAATTGCTGTTTGACAAAAAACAATCTTGAGAGACAAATGTTAGTGAATAAGGAAAGGAATTTATTTCAGAAAGGCCAATACTGGGAAGAGAATGAACTGAAATCCATAGCCATCTATTATGTACAGTCTGAGATACAAAACTTATGGAGCTTTAGAGGTAAATGTGAGCATATATGTACAAGCAAAGGTTAAGTTTCATTGTCTTAGGGCAACATCACAAGGACATTGCTTTGGGTAGGGTCACAAGGAGAACTGAGCCTCAGAGAGGCAATCACTGCTCAAGAGACAGTTTTTGTTCTGGATATATAGGGCAAAACAACTGGTTTCAATTCTCTGAAGGAGGTTAAAAATAAGCAATGATTAAAGAGGCACTAGCAGCAAAATGGAGTCAGTCAAGACAAACCTTAGAACTTGTTTTAGCAGCAGTCAGTGTCTAAGTTTGACTTTTCAATGCTTAAACTAATAAAATCTTGGTTGGTTATGTGGAAGGGGGCTGGTTATATGGAAAAGGACACTTTTCCCTCCTCTACCTCCTTTGCTGGGTCTCTACAAGCACTCAGAAAGGTTACTGCTCATTTTCATTAGTTGAGCCTTAGGCCTAAGGATTAATCTGTTAACAGGGACTCCCAAGACTAAGCACACTATGGAATCACTTTGGTTCTCTTTAGACTCAGTTAAGAAATTCGTATCATTCTTTAATTCCTCTTAGAGGAAATGTATATATTAGATTCATTTGATTAAGTAGTAGAATTATTAAAATTATTTAATTTGCAAAATTTCTTGGGTTAATCACTGAACTTTATAATCATATAAAGATATATAAGACTAGAATAAGAAACTCTAGTAACAATTCTTTCTAGAAAAATAGAAAGATGGAACAAAAATAAATTAACTGTATCTAAGTCTCTAGAATTTTCGTTACAATTTTAAACTATTCTAACAGCCATTTTTTAGTTACTGATAAGAAACCCCTCAGCTCAGAGTGCTGTAAGCAAATGTTAAGAGGAGGGGATTATTCATTTCATGTAATGGGAAATTCCAGTGTACTTCTAAAGCCAGATTAAAAGGCCTCTATGCCATAATGACTTGATATTTATACAGCTCCTGAGACTGTTTCCCTCCAATTGACATTATTGTCAAGTTATTCTCTTTCCTTGTGCTCTAGTCCTCAAGGTCCAGACGGTCCAGGATAGCTTCCCATAGTCAACTCTAACGGAAAAGATAACACTTCCTTCTTTTTTTATTAAGTGAAAACTTCAAGAATTATTTTGATGAATTGCTGCATCAACTATAAGATTTTGAGTCAATTTCTGTGTACCTCCATCACATGGCCCACGGTGTTCTGAAAAGTATGTTTCCTCAGTAAGAAACAAGGCAAAAGGACAATGGCTGCTAAAGAGACAAAAGTATAAAATGTACCTTTTATACATTAAGAGGAACAAGGATATAGAAACCAAAGCCTAGTGAAATGTAAATATTAGTAGAATAGATTTCTTTCCTTTAATTCTAATAGGCAAGATGTCAATGTACGTTGAGTATTTTCTTTAAAAAAATTTTTATTCAAATTGCTAACCTCAAAATATGAGTTGATCAATTGACTTTTCAAAGTGAATTATTTATTTAATTTTATTTGTTACTATTTTTCTTTAATTTGTTATAGGGCATATTATAGGGCATATGCACTCACCAGAGAGAGACAGAGAAACAGGGGAGAGAGAGAGACAGAGAGAGAGAGAGAGAAAGAAAGTGGGAAAGCAAGCTGCCACGTCCAGGACCCAACCTGTGGTTGATTATGTGGCCATGTGGGAGTCCAGTGCCTCAACCACCATGCCAGTTAGTTGATTTTTGAGGTTGGAGTAGATTAAGTATGATAATACCTTGTAACTGAATTAACACCCCATGTGTGTGTATTTCTTAACCTTCAATCTTATTTTTGTTTCATGCTTAAGAAACTTTGATCACGCTAGCCAGTTTTTTCTCAGAGTTCAACCTTTCTAAATCTTCTGCTTCTATTGTCAATAGGAAGCTTGTATTTGAGACCAGGCTTAACCAGATCTTGAATTTTTAAGTATTTGCCTGAATAAGTTATGATTCTTGTCACTGTGCCTAGAAACCTCATTGCTACAACCATCTTGACACAATGTGGGGAATTTTATATGACTAGTTGGCTAAAAATAAAAAGAAAAATATTTGAACCTGTTTTACAAATGATTTTGTCCTTTACATACAATAAATACAGAGAAAATGAACATTTACACCATTCAGCTACTTCTATGTGTTGACCCTGAAGAACAGAGGGTGAAAAGGCATAATTTGGAGGAAAAAAAATACTGTAGTATAAGTAAGAGTATGGATACTAAGGCTATAACCATGGGAAGTTTCCTAAGTTCTCTATGCTCCAGTGTTCTCAGCTTTGTAATGAAAATAAGAATACCTTTTTTTTTTTTTTTTGGTATTATGAAATATAAAGGACATAGACTTTGTAAATCACTCACCTAAATGCTTGACATATAGTAGGTGCTGAATGAATAGTTAATCTAATTATTTATAGCTACTCTTTCTGTAAGGACAGATAGTCTGATATTACATTAAAGTATATTCTCACAGTGGTCAATTGTCTTAACTGTAAAGAATGGCGTTAAGATCTGTGGGGTAGTAACAGCAATTTAGAGGAAGAACATGTACTTGAATCTCACAAGTGGGCAAAAACCTTAAAAAGAACTGTGTCATTTATTCATTCTGTTTTTTTTTTTTTTTTTTTTTTTTTTCCCCTATAGGGCGCATGTGCTCGCCAGAAAGACAGAGAGAAACAGAGAGACAGAAAGTGAGAAATCACCCCCCAAGTGGGATGGCCATGCCGCAATCCCTTCTCCTCCATTCTCTTCCTGGGATCTTGGGCACGCATGCACACGCGCCCGCCATGAGTTTAAGCCACCGGGTCCAGGACTCAAACCGTGGTCGATTACATGGGAGTCCAGCGACATAGCCATTACGCTAACTGCTGGTCCCTACTCATTCTCTTATACACTCAAATTTTCACAATTCATGAATACCCATTCTTGTCAGGCTCTGAACTAAGTTCTGAGAGAGAGTATAAAGGAATGCTTCCTCATTTCTGGAATCTACAATGAAGTGAAATACAGATGTTAATAAAAAGAAATAAAAAACTACAATTTCATCATAGCAAACATAGAAAAGAATCAAGAAACAAAGGAAGTTAGACAATGTCATAAAATATGTAATAAGAAAAGATGTAGTCATGAGGCAATGGAAAGCTTTTATGAATGATTATTAGTTGATATTTGAAGGAAGAGCATGGATTAATTTGATAAAAGGAATAGTTGTTGGAGAGGGATAGCCTAGTGTGAGGAATCAGTATGAACATTGTCCACATGATGGGATAGTATTCAAGAAACGGAAAGAAAATCATCAAAATTGGAGCAAAGAGAGCACGATCTTAGGTAGAATTGACAAGAACACAAAGGAAGCAGTTCATACAGGGCCAATTTGCCCAGGAAAATCATTTTGGTCATTCTCCTATGAGCAATGGGAGCTATTCTGTGTAAACATGTCGGTGACATAAGAAAAAGAAATATTTTCAAACTACCACCATGGGTCTGTTGGAACAGACTGAACAAAGTCCATCTTTAGGGATGTGGGACGATCAGGAGTGATAATAATTGGACTATGTCAGTGTAAATTAAAAAAAGGGAATGGACTTTTCCTAAGTTTTTGTGTAAAATGATCATTATTTTACTAAAAATTTGAATATATGTGTCAAAGAGAGGCATGTTACAAGGACAATTGCAAGATTTCTGTCTTTCATAACAGAACGGATTGGAATAAATTGAGTTAAGATAGAGAATGAAAAACTGTGACATATTTTTTGGGTTGGGGTTCACTTTAGCATGTCTAGTTTGAGATGCTTTAAACTTCTTAGTGAGATTAATTAGAAACTGGATTTCAAATGTCAAATTGGTACTATAGTTTGTTAATGGTTGTGCATTATTTCTTTAAAGAATTATTTAATTTTATTCATGTATTTTATTATTAGTATTTTTAGTTTGACCAGAGTGAGACATGGAGAGAGAGAGAGAGAGAGAGAGAGAGAGAGAGAGAGAGAGAGAGAGAGAGAGAGAGAGGCAGAGAGGGAGGGAGGGAGGGAGAGAGAGAGAGAGAGAGAGTGAGAAAGCAAGCCACCAGTTCTGGGACTCAAACCATGGTTGGCCATGTAGAAGTGTCCAGCCCATTAACCACCACACCACCTGCTGGCTCCTGATTAATAGTTACGTATTACTTTTAAGTAATGAAATAAAATATTTATAACAGAAAGCTCAATTCTTTACTAACAAACTATGAAATAGTTTTATTTTTCCCCTATCACTAATTAATTTTCTTTGATTTTCTCCATTCGTATAACTTAACCATCTCTGTCAATTTCTATAACTTTCAGATATCTATATATTATTGAAATTTCTGCAATTTAAATCTCGAAACTTTCAGTTTCATTTAATTCCAAAGTCAACTAGTGCCTTTCAGCTTCTCAACTTCACTTCCAGTGAATTGATGGGTCAAGGATGGGGGAGAGGTAAGAGCACATTTCTTTACCAAAAAACAAAAAAGTGATAGTATATAATTAACAATGCAGTTCTGTCACTGACACAGTTGCATCCTATTCCACTAAAGTCATCACATTTCCCCATAATAGAATGCATCATTTTCTTGAAGTACACTTCAGCTTAACCCTACTTTCCTTTCACTGTTCAGAAAATTTTCAAATGGTTTATATGATTTTTCTATACCCACAACTTCTTCTTTTTGACTTTCTTAACCTTTGCCTCTAACCTCATACTCTTTCAGAAATATGTAGATGTACTAGGCACTTGTTCTGTACCTCTCATATATCACTGCTAGATTAGGAGAGTTTTGGTTATCTTTTAAGAAGACTTTATTAGTGTACAGTCATTTTAGGTTTACAGGAAAATTGAGAGGAAAAAACAGAGATTTTCTACATATGTCCTGACCCCATTCAGGCATAGCCTCCCTCATTATCAACCCTCCCACCCCCAATCAGAATGGTACATTTGTTACAAGTGGTGAACGTACAGTGACATGTAATATTACCAAGGAAGGCCTATAGTTTACATTAGAGTTTACTCTTGGTGTTGTCCATTCTATGGGTTTGGACAAATGTATAGCAATATGTTCATAATTATGGTATCATATGGAGTAATTTTACTGCTCTAAAAATAATTTGTGCTCCAACTATTTGTACCTCTTCCACAATCCCAGTCCCTGCTATTTTCATAATTTTGCTTTTTTCAGAGTATTATATAGATGAAATAGGACAGTATGTAATTCTTTCAGATTAGTTTCTTTTAGTTAGTAATATATAAATTTCCTCTAGTTTTTCAGTGGATTGATAGTTCAATTCATTTTGATGCTAAATCATATTCTGTTTTCTGGATTTACTACAGTTCATTTATACATTCAGTCACTGAAGGACATCTTGGTTGCTCCCAGGCTTTGTAAATTATGAATAAAGTTGCTATTAAAATCTCTGTGTAGCTATTCTTGTGGAAATAAGTTTTCAGCTCTTTTGGGTAAATGCCCAAAAGTGTGATTACTAGATTTTTAGAAAGAGTATGTTTACTTCTGTAGGAAATCATCAAATTGTCTTTCAAAGTGCTGTACCATTTTGCATTCCTACCAGCAGTGAACAAGAGTTCCTATTGCTCCACATCCTTATCAGTATTTGGTGTTGTCAGTGTTCTGGATTTTGGTCATTCTAATAGGTGTGTAGTAGTACTTCATTGTTGTTTTAGATGCATTTCCCTAAGACATAGGAGGAGAAACATATTTTCATACACATATTTGTCATTTGAATATCTTCTTTGGTTCAGTGTCCATTGAGGTCTTTGGTTCATTTAAAAAACCTGCTTATTTATTTTCTTATTGCTGAGTTTATTTATGTGCTTGTTTTTTTGAGAGAGATTTTTGCTATAGGGTACATGTGCTTGCCAGAGAGATACAGAAACAGAAGGCAAGAAATCACCTCTCAGGGGGAATGACCACACCACAATCCCTTCTCCATTCTCCTCTCAGGATTTTGGGCACTCACAAATGCACTTCCATTGTGAGTTTTACGCCGCCGGCCTGGTACTTGAAAAGTAGTTAACTAAGCCAGAGTCCAGTAATGTAATCATTATGCCATCTGCTGGTCCCTTATCGTTGGGTTTCAACAGTTGTTTGTAGTTTTTGGATAACAGTTATAGTAAGTTATGTTTTTTGCTAATATTTCATTAAGTTCTGTGGATTTTCATCCTCTATATATTTAATAAACTCCAACTGATTATTTCTTTTATTGATCATACCTTTGGTATTGTATCTAAATAATTCATTGCCACACTCAAGGTCATCTAAGTTTTCTTCTTTGTTGTCTTTCAGAAATTGTATAATTTTGCATTCTATGTTTATTATTTTGACCTATATGTTGAAAGATTTTTGCTCTAGGGTGCGTGAGCTTGCTGTAGATACAGAGAGAAACAGAGCGACAGAAAGCTAAAAATTAAACTGGGGGAGGGTTATGGTCACACTGCAATCTCTTCTCTTCCATTGTTCTCTTGTGATTGTGGTCAGGCACACACATGGTCCTGGCATGAATTTCAAGCTGCCAGGCCTGGGGCTCAAACTACAATCTGCTTTGTGGGAGTCCAACACCTTAACTACTATACCACCTGTTGGCCCTTTGAACTATTTTTTTATGAAGGATGTAAATTCTATGACAAAATTACTTTTTAATGTGAACGTCTGGCTGTTCCAGCACCATAAACTTAATAAACTATCTTTAATCCATTGCATTGCCTTTAAAACTTTCTTAAAGGTTAGTTGACTTTCTTTTCTTTCTTTAATTTTCTTACTTTCCTTAAGAATTTTCTAGAGTCTATGTGTGCTTGCTGGAGGAAAACAGAGAGAGAAAGAGGGAGAAAGGAGAGAGAGAGAAGAAAAAAAAAAGGAAAGTGAGAAAGCACTCCTCTATTGGAAATAATTGTGCTGTATTTCCTTAGCCTTCATTTCTCTTTTTGGGATTTTTGAGTACTCATGCACATGCACCTGGTGAATTTTCCAAGCTGCTGGGTCTGGGACTCAAACCATGCAGTTAGTCCTGTGGCATCCAGTCACCTTAGCCATGATGCCACCAGCTGGATCTAGGCTGGTCTATTTCTAGGCTTTCTAATTGGTTCTATTTATTTTTCTACTCTTTTTCCAATATAATACCATCTTGGTTCCTGTAACTTTATAGTCAGTCTTAAAGTTCTAATTCTTACTATCGTGAAACTTAGGGTCGGAGCAATAATTTCATTGGAATGGAAATTTAACAAAACAGTATAATGTGTATTCAGTACAAAAAAGGACAAGGATATCGGGGCAAGGGAAGACCAGAATTTAAAAATCAGATAAACATAGGCCAAACCCATAGCACAGCAGTTAAGTCCCATGCATAAGAAGTCAGATCCCACCTGACTGACCATGGTTCAAATGTTAGCCCAGGTGGCTTGAAAAAAAGTAGTTTAAAAGGCAGTTGTGGTGGGTCCAGCTGATGGCATGGTGGTTAAGGCAGCTGGATCCCACATGGCTGACTGCAAGGAATCCTGGATCAGGAGGCTTGAGGGACATGCCAGGTGCATGTGTGCATTCCTCAAATCTAAAGAGAAAGGGGAGAAGGGATTGAGGCATGGTATATCCCCAAAGGGCACTTTCTTGCTGTTTCTTTTCCTCTCTTTCTGCGTCTTTCTCTGTTCCTCTTCAGCAAATGAATGTACCCTATAGCAAAAAAAAAAAAAAAAAAAAAAAAAAAAAAAGTTGATTGTGGGCCAGCCAGCGCATGGCCATGGTGTTTGAAGCAGCTAGACCCCACAAGGTCAATTGCATGATTGAATTCTCTGACCTGGCAGCTTAAGGGACACTCTGGGTACATGTGTGTGCATGCCCAAAATTCTGAGGGGATTGTGGCAAGCTCATTCCACATGGGGATATTTTCTTATATCCTCTACCCCCACCCCACCACTGTCTATCTCTCTGGCAAGTGCACATCCTCCTCAGGTCAAAAGAAAAAGTCGATTGCATGTTTTATATTTCACCCATAGCACCAAGTAGATACAAAGATACAGATAGAGAAATAAATGCTGAAATTGACTAATTATATTATACCTTAAGTAATAGACCATAAAGAACATCTTTCTCATGTTTAAAAAATAGTCCTTATTCTCTTCTTTTCTCTTGCCAAGAACAGAAAGACCCAAGTTTGGGTGACTTAGACTCACAATCTGGAGGTCAAACTTGAGGGGCTGCTTTATGAGAGCGTCTGGACTCTCACCGCACAACAACATAAAAGAGGGCATGCAGAGACCCCTGTCTTCTAACCCAACCCAACCAGCACCATTATAAGGGCTCACCAAATTTTAATGTATGAATTTTAGGGGAGATGCATTCAATCATGGCTATAAAATACAAACACAATGTGAATGTTCTTGGAACTTGCATTTATAGTTTTACTTTCACTGATTAATTTAAAAATATCAACTATGTATTTGTGACATCTCAAAAAGAATAATTGGGTCCAGTTGCAATGGCGTAAACAGTAGAGTGGTGATATTCGATACTGGTGCCACATTGAAGATCCAGGTTCAGAGCCTAGGTTGTCCTGACCACACCAGGTGTGCTGGTGCACACTCATGATCCTGGCCTGCCAGGGAGCTGCAGGAAAGTATGCATTGTAGTGAGAACCTGTTAGGGGTACCTCTCTGTCTCTCTCTGATAAAATAAATAAATAAAATAAATGTAAAAACATAAAATAAAACACGAACAATTAATCTATGTTTCAAGAGAAAGTCAAGTTATGATGAGAAAGAACTGACATGACATAATTTATATTTTTTCACCTATAATATGTCTGTGTGACATGTCTGAGTCAAGTCTAACTCTGACTTTTAAAAATTGAATTTTCATTTTTTATAGAGTCAGAGAATAAAAGAAGGAAGAATCATTGTGATATAAATCCTTATACTATATTCAAACCAATATGTATCATTTCTGCTTACACTTTTCCCTTGTCTAATACTACAAATATAGAAATATTTTGTAGAATAAATGTGTAGTTTTTGCTGACAATGTCATCTCCAAATGATATTTACCATGTCAAGCTCTGTTGTCAAATGCTTTCCATTTGCTAAATATCTAAATTACTGTATCTGAAGGCATTTCCAGAAGTCTGCTGTGGTCAGAAGCAGAGCAGTAGTGTCAGGATTATCACTCTCTAGGCTCAGCATTTGAGCAACGTTTCATGAGGGCAGGAGTATTTATTTTCCAACTATCCAGCCTAGAAGACAATAACTTTTTGGACTGTCTTTTATACTATTCCCCCCACAAGATTAAATTGTAATGGCCATTTATGGTACCTGAAAAAATAATGGGCCACTGTTTTACTGTCTTTCCTTGCCTGTACGATTTTCCCACTTGAAGCTCCTTCCAAATAAATTAATTTTTTTTGTATTAGGGTTTGATTCTAGGATATTTAAGAATAAAGATAAAGACACTAAGATCAAATCAAAAGTTATCTTCTATGTTTGCAAAATGTTACTGAACATTTTTGTCACCTAACTTCTCTACAGAAGCTACAAGAAACATATATTTCTTTAAAAGTTATTAATTTTCATCTCGTACAGAAATTTTGTTCCTTATTATTCAAGGGGCCCAAAATAATATAGATAATTAGCTAGAATACATGGAAAAATTCATGGAAAATGGATTTTTTAAAAGTATGAATTTCAAAATTTGTGCACCAAAATAGACTAATACTTTAATTCCATTTTTCCAGAAACTTCTTGAAGTCCCCACATAAATGACCGGTGCCAGAAAAAATATTATGTTCAAGTCAATACATTTTAACAGTGGCCACAATAAGTATGACAAGAGTAAATGTCACATAAGAAGAAATTTCTATAAAATTTCATTCATTTGATAACAACTAAAAATAGATTGAATAAAGAATCTTGTTTTGCATAAAGAATCAATGTCCCTCAGATTTACAAGTTAAAAATTTAAAGTTGTGTTGTAGTTTACCTTACTCATTGGTATTTATTAACAGTTGATTGTTTAAGATCTACAGAGAGGAGAATATTTCAGGAAGCATACCTCACTTAAGAACGGAAATTCTGATAGCCTATGTTGATACCAAACAAATATTACTATTCATTTTTTTTTCCTAAGAAAGGACATTTTATTTGCCTCAGTACAGTGGTGTGAAACATATGGACCTTAATCTTATTACCACTGGAGAAGTAAAAAAAGTGGTGGCAATGACACAAGAGATGGTCAGATAATATTGTTGAATGAATGAACAATTAAATAATTAAATGATCTTGTTGATAAGTTCCCTTTTGTCTACACTGAAAAATGTAGATGACATTCAAGTGTTTTTATGGTTGCTGGCTATAAATGTTTTTATGACAATATATATCAGTAGAGGTATCATGAAGTTTGGATAACCTATCTGTCCCATAGTATAAATTTCAGATATTATGCTGGTTTAGCCCATTTGCCTAAGAGGGTTCCTTTGTAGTACCCTTCGGAAGGCTTCCTTCACTTCCTTGTTCCTCAAGGTATAGATAACAGGATTCAAAGCAGGTGTGACCACTGTGTACATGAGTGCAGTGGCTTTGTCTGTTTCTGGAGTGTGCATAGCCTTAGGTTGGAGATAAGTGAACAAGGCAGTGCCATAGAACAGGGAAACAACCAGGATATGAGAAGAACAAGTGGAGAAGACTTTGCGTCTGCCAGCTGCTGATGGGATTTTTAAGATGGCCACAAGAATGCGCACGTAGGAGCACAGGATGAGCAAGCAGGGACTCATGATAAAGAGCACAGAGAGTGCGAACATCACGATCTCATTGTGGGAGGTATCAATACAAGCCAGTTTCACTACAGGCAAAATATCACAAAAAAAGTGCTGAATTTTTCCTGTTCCACAAAAGGGTAATGTGAAGATCCATGTGGTCTGTGCTGACTCCACCACCACCCCTGTGGTCCAAGATGCAGCAGCTAATTTTAAGCACACACGAGGGCCCATCAGGAGAGTGTAATGCAGTGGATAACAAATAGCTACAAAGCGGTCATAAGCCATGGCTGCTAGCAGGCAGCATTCTGTCAGTCCCAAGATGGTAAAAATATACATCTGGGTTGCACATCCTCGCACACTTATGGTCTTGGTCTCCACAAGCAGGTGCACCAGCATCTGAGGTACCACACTGGTGATATAACACATCTCCAAAAAGGAAAGGTTCACCAGGAAGAAATACATGGGCGTGAGCAGAGAAGGGGTGACCCAAATCAGGCAGATGATGATGAGGTTTCCACCCACAGTAAATAAATAGATGATTAAGAACACAACAAAGAGCACAAGTTGTAACTCCGCTAGAGACGAAAAAGCCACAAATGTGAATTTGGTACAGAAGGAATAGTTTCCACTCATTGTGATCTCAGAGCCAGACATCTGTGAAGACAAAAAAGAAGGCAAATAATATCTAGGAACCCGATCACCTAACAGAACACTATCAAACCACAGCAAAAGAAGTGTTTCAGAATGAGAGATCTTAGATGAGGACCTAGAAACCAGGATTTTTTTCTGTTAAATCTTCCTAAATTACTACTCAATTATAATAGATGCATAATTCTTCCTAATTTTTAGTTGAGGAAATTTTTAAAAAATAATAATTTAGAGCAAAGAGTGGCTTTAGGTTATATATTCTTAGGTTTTGTTTTTATCAATATTCTAATTATACAAATAAGATGTTCCTATACTAAAATGCAACATTTTAATTGTAAAGAAATTACTTAAATCCAAAGTACACAGAATAAAATATAAAGATACTATGTATTTTGGTCTTCCAAAATATACAACCTTTCTTAATGTTACTCTTCAGGGTTCAAAAGGGAGTACATTTCCAGCAACTTATTTATAAATTTACATATGTTCTTTTTTACTCACTTTGATTAGAACAGCCTAAGTCAGTTCTGATTAGGCAGTTAAAATTCAAGAAATAACAGATTCTTCTTTCCACAACCTCAGTGTGATTTTATGGGAAATTATGAATAATACATATCTAAAACCACAAAAGAAACTTTGTTTCTTTTCTTTGGCTTCTAGGTGCCTACAAATTCATATTATGACAGAACAATTAAATAGACAATGATTTTATTCTTATGAGAGACCATAGGGATTACATCCTCTTCAAAGCATAATTGTATTTGTCCCTAGAGGAATATGTTCAAAAACAACAATGAATGCTGTGCAATTTGGTTCTCATTCGTTGGACTCTATTTCCACAGATAAACTATTTCTATTAGTTATATCACTTACATTCCTAATGATACACATCATGCAACCGAAATTGTTAATGAACTTCATTGGTGCTTGCCATAGTAATATTTTTCAAGCTCTTAAAATGAACTGTGACCACTCAGTCCTCATTATCAGTAGGCACAGTGCAGAACAGTGTGCAGTCTGTCTAAATACCACACAGAGCATTTACTTTATTCATTACTTATGATTCCATTATTAGCAACATTAAAAATAGGCATGCTCAGGGGAATTCCAATTTTCTAATAGAATTAATTAAAGTATCAAAAAATAAAAAAAAAAAATTGACCCAGGTTCAGTGACACAAGTGGTTGCATATTGAGCTGCACTTTTGTAAGCTGTAGGGAGCAGTTAGACCTATGCAAAAACTAGTGACCTTTAAAGCAGATTTGCTTTTGGTGCTAATGCTGTAGGGCAAGCGAAATCTCTAATAAAGACATAATCTTCTCTATAGAACAGCACGGAGTGAAGGAAGCTGTTTGTCATCCAGAAAAGGCCCTGGGAGGCTTGTTCAGAATCAGAAGATGTAAGAAACTCCTCAGTTGCAGTCGATAACAGAAAATACCTGGCTTTGCTTTATAAAAGAATAAACCTGATGACAATGCAGTGCCCTGACAATCTCTATCAGAGACACCTGGACCTCCGGACCTCCACTTTCCTCTACTCCTGTGTCTGTGTCTTTGTCTTTTCTAAATCCACTATTGCTCTCATTAGGAGCTCCCTGTCCCCTTCTCCTGCTTTGTTGAGCTGGAGCAGGAAGCCTCTTGGCCAACTGCAGGTTCAAGTTGAACTGATAACATCTGGATAGTCATGCCCAAGATCCTAATTAGGTGGAAGGCAGGAAGGAAGGAGATCGTGTCATGATGAGAATTTGTTGAGGGTAGTTGACTCTCTCTCTCTGAAATAAATTCTAAGAAATGACAGTTTTGGGATCAGTAGATGGTGTAATGGTTACGTCACTGGATCCCTATGTAGTCAAATGTGGTTCCAGTCCTGGACCCAGTGGCTTAAAATTCACTCAAGGTGTATGTGCATGTGTGCCCAAGATCCATCCTGAGAGAATGGAAGAGAAGAGATTGCAATGTGGCCATTCCTCTGGGGCGGAGTGATTTCTTGCTTTTTTTTTCTCTCTCTGTCTTTCCTGTGAGCACATGTACCCTGTAACAAAAATCACTTTTTTTAAAAAAAAGATTTTTTTCTTGTACTATCCTCAAGAAACAAACAAAACTTGTTCATTCTCAATGATAACTATTGCTTCAATCAGAAAACATTTTCTGTGGCCTGATTAATATGCTAAATTTACTGGCATAGGGAGCAAAGAGAGTAAGAGTGGAGGCTGAATTTTAGATAGAATTGCATTTTCCTTCTTCACAATTCCCCTGCCAGACCAAAAGAGAGTTTTAGACAGTATTAAATATAAATACATGTAACTTCTCAAACTGCCTCAGAAAACCAAAGCCTGTGTTGGGGAGCAGTGCTCTTTAGTGAGCATGGAAGCACTGCTCCAATGAATGTACCACATCAAGAATGTAATGAAGAAGAAAATGCATTCTGCTGAACTGCATGGCACCCTGAAAATGCAGCAAAATATCACTTTATGTGTGATGAGTAATATTTTGTCAAATCTCCTCAAAAAATCTAAGAGTAGAACTAGTTTTATTTCTTTGATGTGTTTTTATAGTTTATAGTGATAAAACTGCTGTATGTTGGGACCAGCAGTTAGCGTAATGGCTGTGTCGCTGGACTCCCACGTAGTCGACCGCGGTTCGAGTCCCGGACCCGGCGGCTTAAACTCACGCTGGGCGCGTGTGCGTGCGTACCCAAGATCCCGAGAGGAGAATGGAGGAGAAGGGATTGCAGCGTGGCCATCCCCCCTGGGGGGTGATTTCCTGCTTTCTATCTCTCTGTCTCTCTCTGTCTGTCTGGCGAGCGCACGCGCCCTATAGCAAAAACCTCTCCAAAAAAAGAAAAAGAAACAAAAAAAACAAAAAAAAAAACAAACAAAAAAAACCAACAAAAAACAAAAAAAAAAAACTGCTGTATGTTTCTCTGGATTCTATATTATATTCATTTCTCTGTTTCTGAAATCAGAATTGAGTATCAGTATTGAGACAATAATGTGGTATGTTAGTGTATAAGTGAAACAACCTAATGCCATCTATGTCCCCTCCTCTCTTCCACTGCATTGACTGGCCCTGGCCTTTAAAAATGGGGAGGCTACAAAGCCCCAAGAGGAGAATGGAGAAGATACTGTGATGTGGCCATCCCCCTAGAGGGTGATTTCTCACTTTATGTCTCTCTCTGTCTCTCCAGCGAGTGCATGCACCCTATGGCAAAAATCTTTTAAAAAAAGAGAAAAGTGAGCTGTCTAGTAGCTTTTTTTTTTTTTCTTTTTTTTTTATTATATATATATATTTTTATTATCATCATATTCTTCTTTATATTACATTGAATTACATATAACTTTACAGTGTATTACATTGCTTTTTCAAAAGGGAATGCCATGCATGTCAGTCAGTACAGAGACATTAATCTCCCCACTTTAACATTCAATATCTTTTCTATGTTTTCCCCAATCATTATTATTATTATTCTAATTATTTTTTAAAACAGTCAATTGCTATTTCTCATTTTGCTTGTACAAATACTTTGCCTATCATGAAATACTTCTCAGACAAATCCAGTTGAGAATACTATACATGTCAACATCAACAGTTAATAAGCCATATCTGTTTCTCACTAATGTCCTGCCTATCTATTGTTCACTTGTTATCTTTCTCTATTCTCTTCTCTTCACTTCCCCCATTCCACACTGTCCTATTCTCGTTAAGTACCTTCATTGCTTTTATGTCCTCCAATTTTTTGCTGTCTATTATAGAGTGCTGATAGTCGGTATATATTGAGTGGATACATACAATATCTTTCTTTCATAGCCTGGCTTACTTCACTCAGCAATAGATCCTCCGTATCTGACCACTTTCTATCAAATTCCAGGGTCTTGTTATTTTTTATGGCTGAGTAGTATTCCATAGAGTATATATACCACACTTTTCCAATCCATTCATCAGTTTGTGGACATTTAGGTTGGTTCCATGTCTTGGCAATTGTGAATAATGCTGCAGTAAACATTGATGTGCAAGCACTTTTCTGACTGAGCGTTCTCCTGTCTTTTGGGTAAATACCCAGAAGTGGGATTGCTGGATCAAATGGTAGTTCTATTTGTAGATCTTTGAGGAACCTCCATATTGTTCTCCACAGTGGTTGAACTAGTTTACATTCCCATCAACAGTGTAGGAGGGTTCCCTTTTCACCACATCCCCGCCAACACTTATCACTTTTTATATTCTTAATCTTTGCCATTCTGACAGGGGTTAGGTGGTATCTCATTGTAGTTTTTATCTGCATCTCCCTTGTGATGAGGGATGTTGAGCATTTTCTCATATGCTTTTTGGCTGTTCGTATGTCTTCCTTAGAGAGACTTTTGTTCAGCTCATTTTCCCATCTTTTAATTGGGTTCATCATTTTTTTTTCGCACAAGGCACTTGAGCTCCCTATGTATTCTGGTTATCAGTCCCTTGTCTGAGGCATATTTAACAAAAATATTTTCCCATTCTGAGGGTTGTCGGTTCACACTTGTTACTGTGTCCTTTGCTGTGCAGAAACTTCTTAGTCTAATATAGTCCCACTTATCTATTTTAGGGATTATTGCCTGTGCTTTGGGAGTCTTATTTAAGAAGTCTTTGCCTACTCCAATGTCCCCCAGAGTTTCCCCAGCATTTTCCACCAGTAGTTTTATTGTTTGAGGTCTTAGGTTCAGATCTTTGATCCATTTTGAGTTGACTGTTGTTAATGGTGAAAGATGGGGGTTCAGTTTCATCTTTCTGCAGGTGGATACCCAGTTTTTCCAGCACCATTTACTAAAGATGTTTTCCTTTTCCCAATGGATTGACTGATATCCTTTGTCAAAGATCAGTTGGCTGTAAGCTTTGGGGGTTATTTCTGGGGTCTCTATTCTCTTCCATTGGTCCACTTGTCTGTTTTTATGCCAATACCATGCTGTTTTGATGACCACAGCTTTATAGTATATCTTGGAATCAGGGAGTGATATGCCTCCTACTCCATTCTTCTTGCGCAGGATTGCTTTTGCAATACAAGGTCTTTTATTCCAGACAAATTCTATGATTGCCTTTTCTAGATCTCTGAAGAATATCTCTGGTATTTTGATTGGAATTGCATTAAACATGTAGATTAATTTGGGTAGAATTGCCATTTTGATTATGTTAATTCTTCCAATCCAGGAGCATGGGATGTCCTTCCACATTTTTATGTCACTTTCAATGTCTCTTTTAAGATTTTCGTAGTTTTCTTTATAAAGGTCTTTGACTTTCTTAGTTAGGTTTATCCCTAGGTATCTTATACACCTTGTGGCTACAGTGAAAGGGATTCCTTTCTTCAGCTCTGCTTCGTTCAACTTGTTGTTCATAAATAGAAATGCTATAGATTTTTGGATATTAATTTTGTATCCTGCCACCTTACTGTATTCACTTATTACTTCAAGCAGTTTTTTTCATGGATACCTTTGGGTCTTCTAAGTATACCATCATGTCATCTGCAAATAAAGATATTTTCAATTCTTCTTTGCCTATTCGAATGCCTTTAATATTATTCTCTTCTCTGATTGCAATAGCTAAGACTTCCAGTACTATGTTAAAGAGCAGTGGAGAAAGTGGGCAGCCTTGCCTAGTACCTGTTTTCAGAGGAAAAGCTTTCAGCTTTTCCCCATTCAGTATAATGTTAGCTGTAGGTTTTTCATAGATTGCTTTTATTGTGTTCAGAAATGACCCTTCTATACCAATATTACTGAGAGTCTTAATCATAAAAGGATGTTGTATTTTATCAAATGCTTTCTCCGCATCAATTGAGATGATCATATGGTTTTTATCTTTCTTTCTGTTAATGTGGTGTATTACATTTATGGTCTTGCGTATATTAAACCATCCTTGCATCCCTGGTATAAAGCCTACCTGATCGTGATGAATGATCTTTGTTATATGTTGTTGGATACGATTTGTGAGTATCTTGTTGAGAATTTTCGCATCTATATTCATCAATGATATCGGTCTGTAGTTTTCCTTTTTTGTCATATCTTTATCTGTTTTGGGGATGAGGATGATGGAGGCTTCATAAAATGAATTTGGAAGGTTTCCTTCCTTTTGAATCTTTAGAAATAATTTTAGTAGGATAGGGGTTAACTCTTCCTTAAAAGTTTTGTAGAATTCACAAGTGAAGCCATCTGGGCCTGGGCTTTTCTTTGTTGGGAGATTATTTATTACTGATTCAATCTCCTGGCTTGTTATGGGTCTATTCAGGTCCTCTATGTCTTCCTGATCCAATCTTGGTAGATTATATGCATCCAGGAATTTGTCCATCTCCTCCAGGTTATCTTGTTTGTTGGCGTAAAGTTGCTCATAGTATCCTCTAATGATATTTTGTATTTCTGCTATGTCTGTGGTAATATTGCCTGTTTCATCACATATTTGATTAATCTGGTTTCTTTCTTTCTTCTTCTTAATCAGTCTAGCCAATGGTGTGTCGATCTTGTTAATCTTTTCAAAGAACCAGCTTTTGCTTTCATTTTTTTTCTGTATGGTTCGTTTATTTTCTATTTCATATATTTCTGCTCGAACCTTTATTATTTCTTTTTGCCTGGCATTTTGGGGGTTTGTTTGTTGTTGTTTTTCCAATTCTCTGAGGCATGATGATAAGTTATCTACTTGCCATCTTTCTATCCTTTTCTTATGTGCACTAATTGCTATGAATTTCCCTCTTATGACTGCTTTTGCTGTGTCCCATAGATTCTGGACACTTGTGTACTCATTATCATTAGTTTCCATAAATTTTTTTATTTCAGCCTTAATTTCTTCAGTAGTGAAGAAGTCATTCAGAAGTAGGTTGTTCAGTCTCCATGTGTTCGTGTATCTTCGGGGTTGTGTCTTGAAATTAATCTTGAGTTTAATTCCATCATGGTCAGAGAAGATGCTGGGTACAGTTTCTATGCCTTTGAATCTATAAAGGCTTGATTTGTGTCCTAATATATGATCTATCTTTGAAAAGGTCCCATGTCGGGGTGAGAAAAATGTATATGTTGTGGATGTAAGGTGGAAAGTTCTATAGATATCTGTCAAGCCCATTCCATTTATAGTATCATTTAAGTCCTGTATCTCTCTATTTATTTTCTGTCTAGAAGATCTGTCTATAGGAGATAATGGGGTGTTGAGATCTCCAACAATTATAGTATCTCTCCCTATTTCTCCTTTTAGCTCCAGCAGTCTTTCCTTCACATATTTAGGTGCACCTGAGTTGGGTGCATAGATATTTATAAAGGTTATGTCTTCTTGCTGGATTACCCCATTTACTATTATATAATGCCCTTCTTTGTCTCTTCTTACAGTCTTTGTCTTGAAATCTATTTTGTCTGAGATCAATATCGCTACTCCAGCCTTTTTTTGATTACCATTTGCATGGAGTATCTTTTTCCAGCCTTTGACTGTTAGTCTATGTATGTCTTTATCCATAAGGTGAGTTTCTTGTAGGCAACAGATAGAGGGTTTCTGTTTTCTTATCCATTCAGCCAGTCTATGTCTCTTAACTGGAGAATTTAATCCATTGACATTCAATGTAATTATTGATATTTCCATACCTGATCCTATCATTAAGTGAGCCATTATCTTGATTGCTTTTTGTTCTCGTATAACTGTCTCTGATTTTTAGCTTTCCTGGTATAATACTCCCTTCAGAACTTCTTGAAGAGCTGGTCTGGAGTTGGTAAATTCCTTCAAATTTTGTTTATTCGAGAATGTTTTTATCTTTTTTTCCCATATGAAAGATAATTTTGCTGGGTATAGTATTCTTGGTTGAAATTGTTTTTCACTCAACACTTTTACTATGCTTCCCCATTCTTTCCTTTCCTGCATTGTTTCGGCCGAGAGATCCGATGTTAGCCTGATGGGGTGACCTTTGTAAGTAACCTGGCGTTTCCCTCTTGCCAACTTTAGTATCTTGTCTTTATCTGTTGTTTTTGCCAGTCTGGCTATAATGTGCCTTGGAGAAGATCTTCTTGGGTTGATTCTATCCGGGGTCCTATGTATTTCCTGGGTCTGGATACTTGAATGCCTTTCTAGATTTGGAAAGTTTTCTTCCAGGATTTCGTGGAATAAATTATCTAGGCCCTTATTATTTTCTTCCTCTTCTGGAATACCAATTATCCGGATATTGGGGCGCTTAATAGTATCCAGTATTCCTCGTATATTATCCTCATTTTTCATGGTTGTTTTCTCAATCTTCTTGATACTTTTTTCTAGGTCAGATGTTTTGTCTTCTACGTTGGAGATTCGATCTTCTGCCTGGTCTAACCTACTTTTAATACTTTCAAGGGAGGTTTTGATTTCCTGTATCACATTCTTCAATCCTAAAAGTTCCATCTGGTTCTTGTTTAAGGTATCCATTTCTTCTTTCAAGTCATTGAAGGACTTCCTCATCTCCTGGAGCTCCTTGTCTCTTTTCTCTTCCATCTCAGTTAGTTTGGTCACTACAAATAATCTGAATTCCTTATCAGACATGTCCACGACGTCCATTGTATTGACTGTGGGTGGTGTAGCTTTGATGATTTCCCTTGGGGGAGAGGCCTTTTCTTGGTTGCTCATATTTCTTGAGCCTCTGCGATTGTTCCTAGTCATCAGGTAATCTATATGTTTCTTCCTAACTGATTGTTAAAAGTTGTACAGGCTTAGAAAATTGATGATTTCCCTTATGGTTGGCCTACCTGTTGCTCACAATTACCATTAACTGTTGCCACTACTCTGGATGGCCCAAAGTCCTCACTGTCTCTAAGGAGAGGTGAGCCTTCAATTGACTGAATAAGCAACACCCCAAAAGCAAAGAAAAACAGAATGAAAAAAGGAAATCGCGCGGCGTGCGCTATTCAAATCACTACAATTCAAAGAGTCCAAAGACTAGTGGGAAAGGGTCAGAAGATGAGTGACAAGACCAGGTTGGTAGGGCCTGCAGCCTGAGTCGGCCTGGAGCCCAGAACTGCTGGCTGGCTTGATCCGGGTTGCCGGTGGGGTGGGGTGGGAGTTCGCCTTAAAGTCCCAGACAACCAACCTGGGGTCCAAGGAGGAGAAACGGTGGGGATGCGTGGAGATTCAGAAGGGTTGGGCCTGCAGCCTGAGTCGGCCTGGAGCCCGGAACTGCTGGCCGGCTTGATGCGGGTTGCCGGTGGGGTGGGGTGGGAGTTCGCCTTAAAGTCCCAGACAACCAACCTGGGGTCCAAGGAGGAGAAACGGTGGGGATGCGTGGAGATTCAGAAGGGTTGGGCCTGCAGCCTGAGTCCGCCTGGAGCCCGGAACTGCTGGCCGGCTTGATCCGGGTTGCCGGTGGGGTTCTAGTAGCTTTTGATCTGCTACCTCCTCAATATTCACACCTTTCCCCTACCCCCAGTTTTTGCCTATTTTTCAGCGAGCTCCTTAGAGGTTACGGATGGCTAGGGCAGGAAAGAACAGTGCTAGTGTTAGCAGAATAGAAGTGGTAGCAATGGAGAGGGGGACAGCAGCTGCAGAAGCTCAAAAGGTGTTGGTGGTTGGGAAGGAAGGAGATGTGACACAGAGTGTGGAACCTGAAGCTGCATGGTGAGAATATCAACCTCCACTGTATGTTACCCTCTGATAGTAAACTTTTAGCCAATACTCTATGGAGTTGTTTGCTTTGCTTTTCCATTTCAGAGAACACACAGTCAAACTAATGGCTGTATGATTGGGTGTGTCAGATTTAAGAGAGAAAAGTCAAAAGACCTGCTATGCTGCTCCAGAACCTCTGATCTAACTAACTAACTGGGTAAGAGAAAACAAAGTTTGGTGAGATAATCGCTATAAGAGTATGAGCAATACCTGAAATAACAACAAAATACAAACTCCAGATCCCACAATGATTTCTCACAACCTTCCCTATATCTTACAACATGAGTTTGTGTTTCTGAAAAGCAGAAAAAAAGATTTGAGATGAAAGAGTGGATTGTGGCAAATTGATATTTTTGAAGTTGAGGAAAGAGAGTGTTGATCTTTCCACAACCTCTGTGGTGCAGTGAAGCACTCTGGTCTACAATGCTGGAAGCCATAAGAAGACCAAGGGTTCTGGTCCACATACACATTGGGCTTGTGTGCATGCATGCCTGTTAACTAAGCTGCTGAGAAGACTGGGGGGAGGATTGTGGTATGAGACCATGTTGAGGGTCTCATCTGTCTTTTTCTTTCTTTGTCTCTCTTTCATGTAATAAATGTATATATTTTTGAATAAAAGGAAAGAGAATGTTTAAGAAAAGACTGATTAAGTGTACCAAGCATTTTCTGGGAAGTTGTGAACAAAGTAGCTTTCATTTATCTGTTGATTTTTAGCTTCACTTTGGTCGTTGATGACCCAGAAAAGATCAATGTAGAAATAGAGGTAAGAGGATAAACCAGACTGAAGTTATTTTATGTAAACACGGGTCAAAACACAAAAGAAGTATTTTATTTTGGGTAAATTCTTTATATAAACCAAATTATATATAGTGATTGAATGTTTAAGAAATAATGATAATAAATAATAATAATATTCTAAAAAAATGATGGTAAGCTCTTTTATGATGGTGTGGATAGTAATGTCTTTGTCTTGACTGACATGCATGGTAATTGTGCTTGAAAAAGAAATGTAATACACTGTAAAGATATATGTGATTCAATGTAATATAAAAAAGGTAATGATAATAAATAAAATTAAATTTAAAAAGAAAAAAATCATAAAAGAAACCAATAGGGGCAACACATTGAATAAATCTTAGCCATGAAGGTGAGGAGAAAAATAGGATGATAGCTAGAGAAAAAGACAGGACAAGATTATTTATTGTTGTTGTTTTATATGTTTTTAATATTAGAGAATAATGATTCTATTTAATAGCTGTTGTGAAGAGCCATCTCACACAAACCTTTTCTTTTCCACATGATGGAAAGGGAATAGTTAGCCTTAATATTACTTTTAAAGCTTTGAATGAAAATGTTAATTTAAAAACTATGGGTGTCTCATGGTCAAGCTATAAATAAACATGTTTATATTTTAATATATCATGCTTGCAATATAATTATTATATTTATAACTCATAATATTACTATTATTATTATTTATAATTTATCCATTAATTGTACATATTTATAGACTACAGTATGATTTTTCCATACATGAGAACAATGTGTAATGATCAAATTGGGGTAATTAGGGTATCCATCATCTCAAACATTTTTCATTACATTGTATTAGGAATATTTAAAATCCTCTCTTCTGGCTATCTTGAAACAGACAATAAATTATTGTTTACTGCAGCCACCCTACTGTGCTATATAACATTGTAATTTATGTCTCTTACCTAACTATAGTTTTTTGTATCTATTAACCAACATCTCCTTGTCCTCCCTCAACTGTTACCAACATTTTCTAAACACTATTCTAGTCTGTATTACTATTAGATCAACTTTTTAAAAAGTTTTTATTTACATTTTTAATACATTCAGTTACATTATTTAGCTTACAACGTGATCATTTCAATATTTGAACATTTCTCTCTGGTCTAGTTGATCAAAATATAGCAACATTACCTCCCTGTCTCAACAATGCTGTCTTCCTATCCCTCCTCCAAATGTTCTTCCCTAGGCCCCTCTCCCCCACACACCCTACATCTGGCATTTACATCCATCACGTGTGTTTGTACATCCTTTAACCCGTCAGTTTCAGTTATAGAGTGCGGACATTCGGTATATATTAAGTGGGGGCATACAGAGTCTCTCCTTCATAGCCTGGCTTGCTTCACTCAGCAGTAAATCTTCCATATTCTTCCACTTTCTGTCAAAAGCCAGGGTTTTGTTGTTCTTAATGGCTGAATAGTATTCCATAGAGTATATGTGCCACAGTTTTTCAATACATTCATCCGTACGGGGGCATTTGGGTTGGTTCCATGTCTTAGTGATTGTGAAAAGTACTGCAATAAACATCGATGTGCAAGCACTTTTCCAATGAGAAATTCTTCTGTCCTTTGGGTAGATGCCAAGAAATGGGATTGCTGGATCATACGGCAGTTCTATTTGTAAATTTTTGAGGAATCTCCAAATTGTTCTCCACAGTGGTTGGACTAATTTACATTCCCACCAGCAGTGTAAGAGAGTTCCCCTTTCACCACACCCCCACCAACACTTATCATTTTTTGTTTTTTTAATCTTAGCCGTTCTGACTGGGGTTAGGTGGTATCTCATTGTTGTTTTGATCTGCATTTCCCTCACGATGAGGGATGTTGAGCATTTTTTTATATGCCTTCTGGCTATTTGTATGTCATCTTTAGTGAGTGTTCTTTTCAATTCCTTCTCCCATCTTTTAATAGGGTTCATCGTCTTTTTTCCAAATAGCTTCTTTAGTTCCTTATGTATTCTGGTTATCTACCCCTTATCTGATGCATAGTTTACAAAAATAAACTATTAAACTGCTTCTAGAAAACACTGGGGAAACTCTGGGAGACATTGGGGTAGGGAAAGACTTCTTATATAAGACCCCCAAAGCGCAGTCAATAATCCCCAAAATAGACAAGTGGGATTACATCAGACTAAGAAGTTTCTGCATGGCAAAAGACACAGTAATTAGTGTGAATTGAAAGCCCTCAGAATGGGAAAATATTTTTGTAAGATCAACTTTTTAAGCTTCCACCTGTGATTGAGATATTTTTCTTTTCTGTGTGTTGGTTATTTCACATATCATAGTGACCTACAGATTTGTCCACGTAGCCTCAAATGACAGGATTTCAATACTTTGAATTGCTGAATAGTATACCATAATTTAGGTATATGGTTTGGTATGTATGCATTTTCTTTATCTGTTCATCTATTGATGGACACTTTGGTTCTATATCTTGGTTATTGCAAATAACCAAGGAAATGAACATGTATCTTTGACATAGTGACTTTCTTTTGGATAGTAAGTTTATTAGACCATAACATAGTTCTATTAGTCACAGATTTTTAAGTTCTTTTGGACAATAAGAAAATTTTTTTATGTCCCTATCTTCATTTATAAGTGCTAATATAATTATTTTGGTCTTTATTAAACTTTTGTAAGAATTAAAAGAATAAACAAATGTAAAATATTTAGAATGATAATTGAGTACATTGCTATTACCTTTATCAAAAACAGAAATTTTTATTATCAGGAATTTTGAAGAACTAAAGATTGCTATATTTATCTGTTCTTAAGATGTAAGACCTCCTGTATGAAACCAGAACTATTAATGGATTATAAGTAGAAAATAAACCTAATATTTATTATCTCCAATATACTATACTGCTGCAGTAGATTCTTTATTATAATTCTTTATATTAACCTTTAAAATTTTCCTGTGAGACATAAATATTCACCATTTTTCTGAAAAGGAATAAACTAGTAATTATCTTGCTTAAGATCCTGTATATTGAGGGATGAATAACAGAATATCAGCGGATATTTGAGGCCTTTGTATTTGTAGTTTCTCCTATATCCACTGAATTGTCTCTCTCATTTATTATTACAATTTATTTTTTGTAATAGCTATAGTAGAAGACAAATTAATAACTGTATGTTGAATTGTGTATTTAATGCTGTCTGAGAAACAGAAATAAAATCATAAGAAGACAAAGATATCCCATTAGTCTCATAAAATCAAGGCACAGCATGAATTTCCAAAGCCTGTATATAAATCAACTTAAAAGTTCATGAAGTTCTTTTAAGTCTTATTAAAAATTGTAGCTACTATTTTAATTCTTTGTGATTTAACTTTCTAAAAGTAATTTCTAGATGAATAGAGAAAGTTAGCCAGGTTGCTAAAAAGATATATCACCTAGTTTCAAGTACTCTACTAGTATTTTATACACCTTTAGTGTTTACACACTTTTAGTGCTTATGCAGTAACTTTGGGTGAGTTTAATTTGTGTTTGTCGTTCCTGAAGTGTGCAGGGCATTGCACATGGAAGACATCTTGAGAGTTTCTTGAGAGCTGTCCGCCATCTTATAAACCATTAGGTTTCACTTCCTCATTGAGCAAACCATTTCTCAGAAATCATGTGACCAACTGTTCTTCCTGGGGGTGGTTGGGATCCACCCACCTCAATGATTGGCTCATACTGTTTAATCTCATTTGCATTTCGAGCAACCAATCGGTGCCCACCAGCCTGTGTATAAGCTTGCAATTCTTCCTCAATAAACTGAAGACTTGATCAGCACCTCATCTTGTCTCCACTTTGTGTGTGTGTGTTGGAATTCTGAGAGCCTGTGTAAGTGTAGGTCCCTTTCTTCACCATCCTCACCCAGGTACCCGTTTGACTGTCCTGCGGGTCAGGGCATTGAAGAGTTGATATCTAGATTAATTTCCACATTTAAATTCTGAAACTGAAATCTACGGACCCAATCCATCAAATTGAAGTCATAATTTGATCTTTTTTCATGAGCCACTAAATAGCCTCTGATATTTCTTCTTTCTTTTCTTTTTTCTTTTCCTTTTTCTTTTTTTTTTTTTGGAGAGGTTTTTGCTAAAGCATGCGTGAGCTTGCCAGACAGAGACAGAGAGACAGAAAGCGATAAATCACCCCACGGGGGGGTGGCCACTCCGCAATCCCTTCTCCTCCATTCTCCTCTTGGGATCTTGGGCATACACGCACATGCGCCTGGCTTGAGTTTAAGTCACCGGGTCCGGGACTCGAACTGCAGTGGACTAAATGGGAGTTCAGCGACATAGCCATTATGCTAACTGCTGGTCCTTACTCTTTATTTTCGGAGATAAATTTTTTCAAATGAAAATTTTGAACAGTGTAATTTTTGTTTTCTTTTTCTGTTTTGCCATAGGATGTGTAAACTTGTGTCTAAAAGGTAGGTGTTCAAAATGGAGAATTTCTAAAAGATAAAATATATTAGCATTTTGTACTATTGTTAACTAGTTTACTGGGAAAATAAGAATTAAACCTTCCTTTAATTTCTAGAAATTGTAAGAAGCTTCATTTTTTTCTTTAGTAGAAGGAAGTAATATTAAAAATTGATAAACCTTCCTATTTAGATTTTGTGGAGGCATAGGTTGACCTTAAACTCCTGGGGGCTTTTGAGAGCTTCTTCCCCCCAAAGATTTCATTAGACCTTTAAAAAATCATTCCCAGTGTGCTAATTTGTAACTGTTTCAAGTTTATATTTATTTATAAGAGTTAGTTCTACAACAAATATAATTTTAATGAAATAAAGGGAATTAATTCCACAGTCTTGTTAGCTCATTATAAAGCAATTCAAAGTAAAATGTTATTTCTTTAGATTAAAATAACTTCATAATTTCTAAAGATAAACACTTTGAAAGATTTTCTAAAAAAGAAAGAAAAATTTACTTCTCTATGACATTATCCATGTTAGCCTTTAAAAGGTACTACTGCCATAAAACAATTTGTTAATTCTAGTATGATTTACAGTGACCTCAGTATGAAACAAGCCAAGAACCAAAGTGTTTAAGGTATAAAATGAAAATAAAATACATACTACTCATCAGTTTAATCTGATGCATCTTATCACTTTAAAAGATTATTATTTCAACACTATTTAAATTAGTCAATTTTTAAAAAGGGGTTAAAAATAAAACTCAGAAACCATGTGCATTTCAAAGACATGTATAAATTTCTCTTAATAATATTGCACCAAAGTCTATCTTTTTTAATTTTTATTTTCCAAAGTCTATCTTTTTAAACACAGAAATCTTTAAGGGAACAATTAAAATCTATGCTCGTCACAAGGTTTTGGTATATTAATAGTTGTAATATCAAAGACTTGACCAGCATGTCAACAGCCCCACCAAAAAATACCTATTATTAAGAAATATATAGAATTGCAGAGATGACTAGCAGAAAATATAGACAATTCCATGAACTTTCTATACCTTCCCCTATGTGATGAAATTAGTTGTTAATTAACAGTAGTCCTTTCTAACATCCCAGAGGTCATTTCCCTTAGGCAAGGCACAGTTTTAAATACTATTACTAAAACATGTCATCCATTTAGTGCCAATGCAAAGCGGTTTAGTCTTTCTATTAGCTTCAACTGAAGATTAGCTCTATCAGTAAGTTTTTATTAACATTTTTCAGAAAATATTGCATAACTTTAAAATCCTCATAAATCCTCTATTTAGAAAAGAAATATGGAGTTTTTTTTTTTTTAAGAAGATATATCCAGGTACTTATTTATTATTTTACTTGTTTCTCAATTGTTTAAATACATCATCCTACCTATGCATTTGTGTATTAAAGAAAAATTCTAAAGAAAATTAATGAAATCTTGTTTTATTATGAAAAAAGGAAGGCCTTCATGCTTTATTAAGAAATAGTGCCCTTGTTCTGTCTGGAAAGCTATAGAATGTTAAATAAAAGAATATTTTAGTATATGTGCTGCTCAAGCGAGTCTGTTAAATAAAAGAATATTTAGAAAATAATATTGTGTATTCAAGAAATAGTCTGTAATATAACCACACAAAGCATTTTCAATTCAGATACTGGGGTTACTAATTCACATTTAAAGTTGTTAAAAGTGCTAATCCATTTGAAAAAAAGCAATGAATATTTCAGCTTATGTTGCATACCAAGTACTGGTGATGTAACTGTATTTATTAATCCATAATCATTTTTATGAGAAAACACATGTATACCTATGAGAGAGTTAAGTAAAATGATAGATAGTATCTCTTTCCTAAGAAAAAGGTCAAATTTGGCTTGCTTAATAGAAGGTGAACAGTCTTTTTTTTTTTTTTTTGCCTTTTTTTTGGAGAGGTTTTCACTATAGGGCGCGTGCGCTCACCAGACAGACAGATAGAGACATAGAGACAGAAAGAGAGAAATCACCCCCCAGTGGGGATGGTCACGCCACAATCCCTTCTCCTCCATTCTCCTCTCGGGATCTTGGGCACGCATGCACATGTGCCTGGCGTGAGTTTTAAGCCCCCGGTCCGGGACACAAACTGCGGTTGACTACGTGGGAGTCCAGCGACATAGCCATTACGCTAACTGCTGGTTCCTGAAGGTGAATAGTCTTTGCAGTCATTAGAACAAGGCCTACTAACCAGTGAATGAAATTAAAATATCAAAATGACATGCAACAAATAAAATAGCATATACTCTAGATCTATGTATTAACAGCGATCATGGCAACTCAATGACAGTTGATTTTGTTTTTTAAGTTTTGCTATAGGTTGCATGTGCTTGCCAGAGAGAGACAGAGACAGAGAGAGGGAAGGAAAGAGAAATCATGTACTAGGGAGCATTCCATGCTACAATCCCTTCTTCTCCATTCTCCTTCAGGATTTGGACACAAATGCACACATGCACAGTGCGATTTTCAAGCTGCTGGTTTCAGACTAGAATTGCAAATTCGACCATGTGGAACCCAGCAGTTTTTACCTCTACTCTACCTTCTGCACCAGTCGAATTTTTATTTTTTTCTATTAGAGGCTTTTGCCTTAAGGCACATTCTCTTGCCAGAGAAAGAGAGAGAGAGAGAGACAGAGACAGTGAGAGGGAAAGTGAGAAATCACCCTCTAGAGAGGATGACCACATTACAGTCTCTTCTCCATTCTCCTCCTGGGATCTTGGGCATGAATTCAGGCACCTGGCATGATTTTCAAGCCACCAGGTCTGGAACTCAAAATGCAGTTGGACATGTGGATGTCCAGAGATGTAACTGCTACATCATCTGCTGACCCCCAAGACCAGCAGAATTTTTAAAAACAGATAATCAAGGTAAATTTGGGGTAGTGATTGCAACACTATTGCTATTAAATCTCCTTATTTAGAGGATACAGGCAATCTGTACACGTTTAGGAAAAAGAAAGCAATATTTGGAGGTACGTTCTGTGACAATATAAATCTCTAGTTCTTCAAATTTTCATTTATTTAAATGTGCCCTGGAAAGGTAGAAAATCAACAACACTAATTATCAAATATTCAAAAGAACACTTTTTAATAGCCTTACTTATATTTCACATGGATGGTATATTAAAGACCTTATTACTCAAGGACCATTTGGTCCTTTCTGTCACTATTAGTATCAGAATTCTGAAAGGCCATGGTAGTAGAGGCATTTTAGTATATACTAGATATCATAAACCACTATAAATCCTGACACCTTCATCAATTCCCATATATTTGTTCAAAACAAATAAGGGAGTATTTTTATAACCATAACAAGTTTGAACATTATAATACATATGAAGCTTTTATAAGTTTTGTTAGATATGCCAGGATGAAGATAAATTGCTGCTACTATGATTAGTGATGAGAATGACAGTGAAGCACGTTTCCCAAAAGTGGTGAGAGGGTAAAGATCACAATTACTCTTACATCTGTTACCTTTTATTCTGGAACTTTCAGGGTATGGACAGCCTATGATCACCAGAGTTATTCTTTTCCTTATACCGATGAGGACATTGGTTTGAGAGCTTACAATATGCAAAATAATCCGGTGAGATGTGATCAAAGTATGTATTGTTAGAGTAGAAATGAAACGTAGGATTTTACAAATGAGCTACTCATTTCAAAATGGACCTACATGTTGTATATTTTTCTTTTTAAAATTTATTTATTTTTTACATTAATTCACTATACATCATTACAGCATACACATGAATTTTCCATCCAAAATACACTGTGTATTGGCTCAATCAAGCACATCAACATACATGTTTTCAGCAAGTAATTTTCCAATTCTTATGTCTTGTATACTTTGTTTTTTGTTTTGCCATCCTTGATTCCTTATCCCTCACCCTCTGCCATGTCCCACCCTCTTCCCACATTGTCTCTGGTATCCATGGTTGCTTTCTATGCCTCCCCCCCAATTTAATTGATTTGCTAATGAACTTAATTAGTCTAAATATATCCAATAGCTAGTACAGCTGATATATACCTATACATGAACCCAAGTCTGACTTTAGGCATAAACCCCAGTGAGTAGAATGAACATATTATAAAGTAGTACCCAGCTGGGGCTATATAGCTTACTGCAGTCATCAAATATGCATTTTTTAAAAAATTGATACAAACAGTTTTACCGTTTTTTTTTTCTCCTGCAACTTATTTTTTTTTTAATTACTTAACATTCATTCCATGAGCATCATCACAACGTACTAAATGTGGTTTCCCATCTAGAATAAATTGCATAGTGGCTTAATCAAGCATGTTATCATCAATAATATTCCATTTCTACTTTTATACATATGTATACGTATATGTATGTTTTTTACCCCATGTTTGACCCTCTGCCCTTTCCCACTCTCTTATTACACTCTCTCTGTTATATACAGTTGTCTTCCATTCCTTTTTCCCCAACATTTTGTTGACCACACAATATCATAAGTAATCTAACTACTTTCAGCAGGTAATTTCAAGAAGAGTAGTTTTGAATTGGTAATGATATTTCCTTGAAACTTAAAGCCTAGAAACAGGTTAGTATTCTGTTTAAATAGTAGGTACATGCACCTATCAACAGCTCAAGACAGGGCAAAAATCCTTTAAAACCTGAAAACAAAGCTTAGGAGAAAAGCAGCAATAACTTAGTCAAGTCACAGAATGTTGTTTCATCGGTTCAGTCTCATGTACTTAATCTTTCTTCTGTTAAGGTTTGATCTTCCAGATTGAATTCTGGGATATAATATTCATCTCCAAACATTGTCACTACAATTAAGTTGCCCATTTTCTTAGTTTTTGAACTCTTATTTCTGTGTGTCTGCATTTAATTTTACTGACATAGCACTCCCTTAAGAACTTCTTGGAGATCTGGTCTGGTGCTCGTAAATTCTTTCAGGTTTTGTTTATCTGGGATAGTTTGTGTCTTTTCTTCCCAAATGAATGATAACCTTGCTGGGTACAGAATTCTCGGTTGAAATTGCTTTTCCCTTAATACTTTGAATATATTTTCCCATTCTCTCCTCGCTCGCATTGTTTCCAATGAGAGGTCTGCCGTTAGTCTGATGGGATACCCTCTGTAGGTAACTTGCCCTTTTTCTCTTGCCAGTCTTAGTATCTTGTCTTTGTCTGTGGTTTTGGTCAATCTGGCTATAATGTGTCTTAGAGAAGATCTTCTCGGGTTGATTCTATTTGGGGTCCTCTGTATTTCTTGGGACTGAATCTTTGAGTGTCTCTCCAGGTTTGGAAAGTTTTCTTGCAGGATTTCATGGAATAGATTATCAATGCCCTATGAGTCACTTCGCCCTCTGGGATGCCTATTATCCGGATGTTTGGACGTTTAATTGTATCTAGTACTTCTCGCATATTATTCTCAAATTTTTGGGCCATTTTCTCAGTCTTTGTGGTGGATTTTTCTAGGCCAGCCATTTTCTCTTCTACATTAGAGATTCTATTTTCTGTATAATCTAGTCTGCTTTTATTACTTTCAAGGGAGATTTTGACTTCTTGTATTATAGCCTTCATCTCTAACAGTTCCATCTGATTCTTTTGTAAAGTGTGCAACTCCTCTTTTAGATCTTGCATGAATTTCCTCACCTCCTGGAACTCTTCAACTCCTTTTTCCTTCCTCTTCAGCAGTTCCTTGTCTCTCTTCTCTTCCATCTCTGTTAGTTTTGCCATTATGAATGTTCTGAATTCTTTATCAGACATTTCCATGATTTCCATTGAACTGTGTGTGGATGAAGAGGAGCTATCCGTTTCCCTTGGAGGAGAGGCATTTTCCTGCTTCTCCATATTTCTTGTGGTCCTGCAGCGATTTCTAGTCATCTGGTGGATGGTCGGTTTCTTCCCAAACTTGGAAGTTCAATGTGAGGGTTGGGGAGTGTGCAGAAAAGGAAGCAGAGAGAGGGAAACAATACCAACAACATCAAAAAAACAGACAAGAAACAGAGGAAAAGAAGAGAAAAACTTTTGAATAAATCTAAAAAGGAAAAATTAATATTCAAAAAATTTCAATAAAAAGCAAAAATAAGAAAACCGCGTGGCGTGCTTGCACGCCGTGCGAAATGGCTAAATACATGTTGTATTTTAAACCCTTTACTTCCAGAGGTCAAATCTTTATTATTTATTATTTTTCATATAAAAGTATGCACGTTTTTCTCAATTAAATTAGAAAATGTATTATAAAATAATTTATTTAATATTTATCTAGACCTATTATTTGAAAATGATAAAACACCATTTAGTGCAGATATATTGTATCATCATGAATAGTTGTGTTTTCCAACACACATTTCTGCAATTGCTAATGTTTGATCTGCATTGTTATCAAGTGTACATAAATATTTTTGTGTGTAATTCTACTGTTGGAAGTATGATACACTGTTTGAGTTCCTAATAGTTGAGCAAGTCCTTCATGACTGACCAGCCAGCGTAAAATAACATGCAAGAATAACTCTATGTATTAGGAGACATGCAATAGGATGTGACTACCTCCTACTTCTGACAATGAGGTTTTGAAGAAGAAGGACTGTCATGAGCAGAACTATTTGAAAGAATAGGAGTTGAGATGAGTGTGAGGAGGATGAATTCTCTATTTCAAGTTATAGTTTATTTATTTTTTTAAGCCCAAGGTAAACAATACAACTATAGCTATGTCCCGTGATAATTAATGGGGGTCCAGTGAATTTGAACCATAGTTTAAAAAAGATACCCAAAACTCCATAAATTAGCAAGTCTATCAAGCCATGAAGAAACTACAGAAAAGTGCCCAGACCATAAGAATATAGTATGTTTATGGGACCAGCAGTTAGCGTAATGGCTATGTCGCTCGACTCCCACGTAGTCGACCGCGGTTCGAGTTCCAGTCTCGGTGGCTTGAACTCACGCCGGGCACATGTGCGTGTGTGCCCAAGATCCTGAGAGGAAAACGGAGGAGAAAGGATTGTGGCTTGGTCATCCCCCCTGGGGGATGATTTCTCGCTTTCTGTCTCTCTGTCTCTCTCTGTCTGTCTGGCGAGCACACGTACCCTATAGCAAAAACCTCTCCAAAAAAAAAAGAATATAGTATGTTCATTTGTTTATGTATATTTACTAAGTAGCTCTCTCCTGTGTGCATGTGTGCATGTGCATTTGTTGGTATATGTATATGTATGTAGATAGTGGATGGGATGGTGTCACATACTCTCCATTTATTAGAAGCATGATTTATATAATCAAAGGTTAAAAAGTCGAACTAGTCTATTCTTTATCTTTATCACATCTTGATATCATTTAAAAATTAATAAGTAATTCTATCTCAATTATTATTTATCTAAACTTGTTCTACTTAATCCAGCAAAACAGCATGCCTATAATGAAGAATGTGAACTGCAGACTATGACTCCCAATGGAAGAAAAACGACACCTAGGTGATAAGCAATTAGTAACATTTATGCAAAATGCTTCTTTTTCTTTAATTTTATCTCTTTGTAAACATTCTCTCTGCTTTAGAGAAATTGAACAATAAGACAGCTCTGAGCAGAGATGTATTTTATGGATTTTATTGTAATTTTGAGATCATATCTATATTAATAGAATATTCTTTGATGAGCATACTTTGATTCTGAGAGAGAAATTGATCTAAGATATGATTTGTGAAAATCACACTAGAGTCACTGAATTTATTCTTCTGGGTTTTACAGACAATTCTGAGATGCAAGTTTCCCTCTTTATTTTGTTCTTGGCCATCTATACTGTCACTTTGTTGGGCAACTTTCTTATTGTCACAGTTACCACTGTGGATCCTGCTCTTCAAACACCCATGTACTTCTTTCTCCGAAACCTATCACTTCTTGAAGTCTGTTTCACTTTGGTCATGGTGCCAAAGATGCTGGTAGACCTAGTGTCCCCAAGGAAAATCATCTCATTTTTGGGCTGTGGTACCCAAATGTATTTCTTCTTCTTCTTTGGCAGCTCTGAATGTTTCCTTCTCTCTATGATGGCTTACGATCGCTTCGTGGCCATCTGTAACCCTCTCCGCTATTCAGTAATAATGAACAGGTCCCTCTGTTTGTGGATGGCAGTGGGCTCTTGGATGTCCGGTGTTCCTGTGTCCATGCTACAAACTGCTTGGATGATGGCCCTTCCTTTCTGTGGACCAAACACCATAGACCATTTTTTTTGTGATGGCCCTCCAGTGCTGAAACTAGTCACTGAGGATACAACCATGTATGAGATACAAGCACTTGCCTCCACGCTACTATTTATCATGTTTCCCTTTTCCCTCATTTTGGTCTCCTACTCTCGTATCATCATCACCATTCTGAAGATGCCTTCTGCTACAGGTCGCCAGAAGGCATTCTCTACTTGTTCATCACACCTTATTGTGGTATCCCTCTTCTATGGGACAGCCAGCCTGACCTACCTGCGACCCAAATCCAATCAGTCCCCACAGAGCAAGAAGCTAGTGTCATTGTCCTACACTGTCATCACACCTATGTTAAACCCCATCATCTACAGTCTAAGGAACAATGAAGTCAAAGGTGCAGTAAAAAGAACAATCATGAGAAAAGTCTGGCAGAAGTTAGATATAGTTTGAGTCCTTTTGTGTAGAGTGTTTATAAGCAAAGTATGAGCATCAATGCCCTCTAATAAAAGCATCAAAAGAAGTAAAGGAAGACTCGCTGTTGTTTTATCAATGACACACTGTGGTGAGTGCATCTCAGTGCATCGTGTAGGGTTCTATCAAGAAAGAAATGTTTCTCTCGGCTCAGAACAGTTTAAAAATGAGTGGACTATTTAAATATAGTGGACAAAACTAGATAATTTTCCATAAACCATTCACACATTGGAAATCTTTTTTTTTTTTTGAGAGGTTTTTGCTATAGGGTGCGTGCGCTCACCAGACAGACAGAGAGAGACAGAGAGACAGAAAGCAAGAAATCACCCCCCCCCCCAGGGGGGATGGCCACGCCGCAATCCCTTCTCCTCCATTCTCCTCTCAGGTTCTGGGCACGCACGCACACACACCCGGCGTGAGTTTAAGCCACCCGGTCCGGGGACGTGAACTGCGGTGGACTACATGGGAGTCCAGCGACATAGCCATTATGCTAACTGCTGGTCCCACACATTGGAAATCTTATACCTCTTGGCTTTAAGGGGAAAATAGGAGCATTTACTAGAAGTTGAAGGATGCTACAACTGCAAGAAAAAGCCACCTACTAGGAGCTGTGTTCATTACAGAGGAAAGCAGCTATCTCAGCCTTCTTTATTCTCTTCTGACACACAAACTTATGCTAGCTTTTGTGCCTGATCAGACTCAATCTGAAACTTAATCTGAAAGAGAAAACCTGCATGTCCATTGAGACAGTATATAAAGGTCAACCTTCTGGAACACAGAGCTGTATAAGAAAAAGGTAAGAAAAGTTATGAAGTGTGAATGAAAATACCCACCACAAGCTTCTATATATTCAGCATCTAAGGAATACAAAGATAAATAAGATGATATGTTTTAAGTAACTTTAAAAAATAGTTTAAAAGGTCAAAATTTGCAGATGCTAAGAACTTATGATGCAAATTATTTATACAAGTCATATGTTCAAATTGGTTTATTCAGTAATTATTTTTAGAATTTATTATTGGTGACAAAATTCTGGAATTTTGTGATCATTGAATCATTTTTCATTAATGATTAAGTAATCAGCTATTCTTAAAGTTTAAATAATAAACATTTGCTTGACAACATAGTCAAGAAAAAGAGTAATAATAATAACAAGCCATTTTATTGAGGCACTAGCTTTATCTTTTATTTTGCCAAGGGCACATGTTCTCACCAGAGAGAAAGAGACATACAGAGAGAGGGAGAGGGATAAAGAACTCCCCCAACTGGATGTGTTCATACCACAGTCTCTTTTCTTCCATTTCTCCATCCTGTCAAAATATGGGGCATAGATATTTATGTATCCAATGTGTTTTTCAAGCCACCTGTGCCAGGATTCTAACTTCACTGTCAACATGATAGGATCTGGCTCCATTAACCATTTGTCCATGGATCAGCCCCCAAATATCTGTTTCTTTAAATCTTTGCCCTTTATCAGTGTTTTCATTTATTAAGCCTATTTCAAATATTCTTGAATTAATGTTATTAAATTCAATGATTATTAGCTACAACTCTATTACAATAATTTTCTACTAGTTTTATGTGATTTATGAGTAGATTAGGATGTTATAGTATCAACTTAGTAGTGCACATGTATGTATTTAATAAATTATCACAGTAAGATATATGCCAGAGTAACCAACAAATGAAAGAAATTTACTAGTGCAACTGACACATAATTAATAATACCTGAATGTTTGAGATTATTCTTGGAATACTGTAGAAAATATAAAGTGAATAATACATGTTCAATGGCATGTTTTAGTCATGCATATATATACTGAAATAAATGTGAAATTAATTTCTTTCTGAAAGATGCAAGCAAGAAGTGATAGTAAGTCATATACATATTTCATGTCCTGTGTGGTTTAGGGTTCAGATGATAGCTATGTCCAGGAATTGGTAATATAATTATGTTTCAAATAAATTTATTAAAATTTATATGAGTTGCATAGCCACAAAGTCTTCATGGGATTCATTTTTGTTTTTATTTTTCATACTTAATTTATAAGTTGATTTTCTTCTTGAAATTTTCAAGAGCTAATTAACAGTGTCATTATTATATCCAGAGAGATAATTAAAAAATGTTCTTTGTTGAGGCAGCCTCTCCAATAAGTGCCATCTAACATTTTGATTACTGACAGAAACTCTAAAACTACCTCTGGAGCAAATATTTTATCACTGTTTTTATAGTGGTATGATGAACTTTTTGGTTGTAGTGAAAAACATTTTGCAAGATTTTCTTCCCAAGTTTAAAATTCCACAGGTCACTTCCAAATGTATGCCCTCATTTTATTGTTTACAAGCAATTCTAGAAATATCTCCACTAATTTATTTTTATGTTTTTGGCATAGGTTGTGTGTGTGTGTGTGCTCCCAAGAGAGAGACAGAGACAGTGAGGGAGCATTGAGAAACCACCCTCCACAGGATATGACCATGCTGCAGTCCCTTTTCCTCCATTCTCTTCTGGATTTTGGGCATGCACACACACACAATTTCCTGGCTCGATTTTCAAGCTGCCAGGTCCAGGACTCAAACCAGAGTTGGCCATGTGGGAGTCCAGTGACATAAACATGACCCCACCTGCAGGCCCCTCCACTAAATGTTTTTAAGATTGAGCATTAAAGATGGTTTCAAAGGCAAAATTTGACACAGCTAAAGTAGAAGACTAGGTTATATATTATCCAATACTGTTGCATATATGGTAACTATGGTAA
The DNA here is from genome assembly GCA_026018925.1 of Tupaia tana. Lineage (NCBI taxonomy): Eukaryota > Metazoa > Chordata > Mammalia > Scandentia > Tupaiidae > Tupaia > Tupaia tana. Next base: position 159,260,261 of record JAKSZU010000006.1, read on the forward strand.
AAAAGAAAAAGCAAGCAACACTGTTCATATTTTGATATAGCTTAAAAATTTTATATTTCAGCATCATTTAAGCCAAATTAGAGAATATAATCTGATGTTTACTATTTCTACATATTTATATATATAAAAACACATTTTTTAAAGAGAAATTTTTGCTATGTGGTGCGTGTCTTCTCCAGACAGGCAGAGAGAGAGACAGAGGGGCAGAAAGAGAGAAATAACTCCCAAGGGAGATTGCCAAGCTACAATCACTTATCCACCATTCTTTTCCCAGGACTCAGAACACACACACATAGGCACCTGGTGTGAGTTTTAAGCCACTGGGTCCGGGACTCTAACTGTGGTCAACTATGTGGGAGTTCAGTGATGTAACCATTATGCTATCTGCTGTTCTCTCTCTATGTATTTTAACATGCATAAATAAAACTGTCCTAAAGAAGTTATAAATTTGGCTAGGAGACAGACAGAACTCAAGTACACTCAGTTAAAAATAAAATTTTGTGATGAAGTTTTAATACAAAATTTTCAGTTGCCAAAATCAATGCTACAAAAATATAAAGGCATACACACTCTTAAACTTGTATTATAAATTTATAGTGTCAGTGAGTATTGCAGATTTTCTGATTATGGAGAGAATAAAGATTATGTAAAATAAAATATAATAGGATTCTGTGGATAGAAACCTCGAAATTTGAAAACAAGTGAATTAGAATTCAGAATCAAATAATAACAATATAAGAAATTATTATTAAAAAGTTTATGGAGAAATATATTTTGAAAAAATTATGTATTTAAGTTTTTTGCATGAAAATAAACTCATATGTTAATTCAATTTTTCTGTGATCTCTTTGAAGTATACTCATATTGGTCAGCCATGAGTAAGCATTTCTGCTCAGGCTGTTGGGAAGTCATGTGAGTTCTTGTTGCTTTATGACACTTCACTACATTCAGAAAAGAGGGTATAGTGATTATATAGGGGGGCTGCTTAGCCTCCCACCTCCTCATTTTATGAGCCTTAGTGGAAAGCAGCGACATTTTCCATGAAAAAGATGTCAAATCTAGGTATACATTTTACCAGACTCCCTTATAGCTAATTTATGGGCATGTAAACAAAGCTCAAATAATTAGATTTTGAATTGAGAAATAAGGATGCAAGAAAATGAGACAATGGATATCAAAGAACCAGTATTTCCTAGTGTCCAGCAGTAAAAAATAGAGGCAGGAATGGCATCCAATGTCCAGTGCCTATAGGGTATACTTAAATTGTGGCATACAAGTTTTAAATGTGGTCACAGCAGTGTTTTTTAATACCTGAGCATGGAATGTGGGTTTGGATTTTCACTGAGGTCAGGGCTGCTGCTAATTCTCCAACTTCCACTCTCATTTTCTGTTTGGTGCATTCCTCAATACCTTTTTAACAATTAACAGAGTACAGAGATAAATTACAGAGTAAGAGAAAGTATTTGCAAACTATACATCCAATAAGGGATTAGTAACTAAAATATAAAAGGGACTCAACTCAGCAGCTAAAAAAAAAACTGAAGTAAAAAATGGACAAATGGGGCCTGTAAATGGTGTGGTGGTTAAGGTGCTGAACTCCCACATGACTGACTACCTTTGGAGTCTCTGAATATCATGCCCCGTGCATGTGTGTGTGTGTGTGCCCAGAGTCCCTATAGTAGAATGAGAAGGGACTGCAGATGGCCATCCCTCCAGGGGCTGATTTTTTACTTTTCCTCTCTCTCTCTCTCTGGCAAGCACACGTGCCCTATGGCAAAGACCTTAAAAGAAAAAAAAAAAAAAAGAGGAAATGACCAGAAGAGATAGTTCTTAAAAGAGGACATATAAAGGTCAATAAATGTTTTGAAAAAATGCTCAATATCAATAATTATCAGGGACTGTAAATCAAAGCCACAATGATATCATCTCATACCAGTTAGAATAGTTGGTGTCAGAAAGACAAAACAAATAAAAAAATACTGGTGATAATGTAAAGAAAGGAGAGCTCATTTACACCTTAAAGAGAATATCAATTAATATACCCATTGTGAAAAATAGTATCGACATTCCTCATGAGACTAAAAATAGAACTGCTATGTGATCTATCAATTCTGTTCTCTCTCCCTTTCTCTCTGTCTCTGTCTCTGTCTCTGTCTCTCTCTCTCTCTCTCACACACACACACACACACACACACACACACACACACAGGAATATTACTCAGCCATTAAAAAAATTAAATCCTGTAATTTGAGGCACCATGGTAAGCCTGAAAGACAATATGTTAAGTGAAATAAGCCAGGCACAGAAAGAGAAATACTACATGTTATTCATATACAGAAACTAAAAAAGATAACCTCACAGAAGTAGGGAGTAGAAGAGTTACTATTACAATCTGTAAAGGGTAGCAGAGAGAAGGGGATAGAGATATATTGGTTAATTGACACAAAAGTACAGATGGACAAGAGGAGCAAGTCCTAGTGTTATGAAGTATAATAGGAAAACTGTAGTTAAAATTCACTGTATCTCTCAGAGTAGGAAAAAAAAAGAATTTGGAATATTCCCAGCATAAAATAAGGAAAAATGTGATAAAATGATAGATATGGCAATTAACCTGCTTTGATGATTACATATTGTGTTCTTGTATTGAACTATCACATTTTACTCAATAAATATGTATAATTATTATATGTCAAATAAATAAAGTCTTATACAAAAGTTCTTGATAATTACATTCTGAATTTAAAGGCAAAAAAGATTAGTACATATACAAGGACATACACATTATGATATACAGAGACGGGGTTCTCTGCACAATAAATTGTTGGGGTTATTATGTTCACACATGGATAATCTGTGTGTTTTGGAGGTATCTGGAGTGGGTGCAGAAATAATCTTTAAAAGGTCTTTTTATATATGGACCAAATTTTATATTGGTATTTTTCATTTTCATATAAGTTGGATTTGTTTTCTTTAGGTACAACCATGAGAAAAAATTGTGGAAAAAATTACTTATAAAGAAAAAGAAAGGGGACTAGCAGATGGCATAATGGTTACGTTGCTGGACTCCTACATAGTCAACCACAGTTTGAGTCCTAGACCTGGTGACTTAAAACACATGCTGGCACGTGTATGTGTGCCCAAAATTCTGAGAGGAGAATGGAAGAGAAGGTATTGCAGAGTAGCCATCTCCTCAGGGGTTGGTTTCTCACTTCCTGTTTCTCTGTCTCTCTCCAGTGAGTGCATGTGCCTTATAAAAAAATCCTCTTTTAAAAAAAAAGAGAAAGTAAGATTTTTTTTTAACTAATTTGCAATCTTTCTTTCAACAAAACCTATATATGAGTAATGCAAAACTGAACTTGTGCTAGGGAAATACTAATCTTAGTTTCTTTCTTTCAAAAATGTTATTTCATTGACATGTGAAAACTACATATATTTACATTGTATAATGCAATGATTTGATATATATTTATCACACATACATGGAATAGTTTAATCAAGCTATTTAAACATACACATTACTTCACAAACTCATCTTTTTTTTAATGGCAAGAAAAACAGATGCTTTTTCTGATTTATTTTATTCACTCTCTTAGTGAACTTCACCAAGATAGAAATTACCTGAGAATCACTTTGATCACCTATAAAAGAGAAGGCTATGAAACTACATGATTCTAAAATTTGACAACAAAAATAATAAGATATGATTTTCTAATGACAAAGTAGTTGAGAGATGGGATAGGAGTGTTGTAGACAAATTTATAAAAGGAGTTTGAAAATAAGCTGAAAATGAAGCATGCTTCATGTTTGACATGAAAATACATTAGCAGGGGGCAAAATCAGCATGAAAAAAATAATGCTACATTGCATTTGACTTGATATTTTCTTTTTCTTACACACTTGTTTACAGATTGGGATTTCATATTTTTATGATTTTACAGCCTATGTTCTAGTCTAGCAATATTCACGGCATTTTATTTCTCTTAAGTAATTTCCAAAAGTGTACATGATCATTGTTGTAGATTTAATTATATCTTTAAAAATATGCATTGAAATTTTAACTCCTAGCACTTGTGAATGTGACCTTTTTTAGAAATAGGAGCTTTGCAATGTAATTAATTTAAGATGAGGTTATTCTAGATTAGGATGGGCCTTAAATCCAATGACTGGTATCCTTCCACAAGGAGAAAAGGATTTGGAGACACACAAACACACGGGGAAGAAATTACCTGAGAATCACTTTGATCACCTATAAAAGATGGAGGTGAAGATGGAAGTAGAAAATGGAATGATGTAGCTGAAAGCTAAACATCAAAAATTGTCAGCCATGACCAGAAGCTAGGAGAGAAACACCAGAATAAACCAATACTGCTGACATCTTAGGTCCAGGTAGTTGTCTTTCTGGACTGTGAGAGGATATATTTCTGTTGTTTTAAGTCACTCATTAAGCAATGAGTAGGTATGAGATGATTCCTCATGAGCTGTGTAGTAGATGGACTAAAAACACCCACATCCTTTGCAATGTGGCTTCGCAGTAGCAGTTATTTCTCTCACTTGACTCTATACATGTCACTTGTTTTGTATAGAATGTGACAGAGGAAATGTTGCACCACTCGGAGTGTAAATCAAGAAACCATGCACACATCTGCTCTCTTTTTGGCACTTATCTTTCATGAAAAATTCAAGGCTAGTCTGTTGGAAAAAGAAATTTTTTGAAGTAGAGCCTATTTATACTGGTAAAGCGCATTCTAGACCAGATATGGCCAGCTAATTCCCCCAGATTTCATTAGCTATTATGAACATTAAAGATCCTATGTTTAGTCTTTAATGGTCTCAGTTAAAAAACTTTTTTTCAAGAACATCAAGGTCAGGGAAGAGGTTCCTGCTGAAGAATTAAAAGAATGACTGCTAAAATATGAAGTGTCTGTAAGATTTCAGGTCTACAAATTTTTCACCAGCATCTCAGAGCATGATAGGATGTTTTTGCTTTTTAATTACCAAATAAAAATTGTATGTATGTATAATGTATAACATGAAATTTTGAAATGGATACAATGTGATAAACTGAGCTAATTAAGGTATGCATTACCTCACATACCTATTTTCTTGTGGGAACATGTAAAATCTACTTTATTAACAGTTTCTACATATACAATACAGTCCTATAAACTATAGTTATCATGTTCTGTAAACTATAGTTATCATGTTTTATAAGATATTTCTTGTGCCTGACATTTTGAGTATTTATCTCATTGAAATCTTTTTGTCTTCATTTGTCTTTCTCTCTGAATGATTACTACATTTTGAAGCTTACAAAATTTTTCTACCTTTTACGTGAACTCGTTCAGGTGGCTTATTAACTTAGAATTTCACTTCTCCTTTGGATCTGAATACTACATTGAGCTCTGTATCAATTATAGCTTCAAGTAGGCAATTCTTTCAATCCCATTGACCCTAAGATGTCACTACCCTCAGTATAGTTTCTATATATTGCCTTTTAGTAAATGAAATACTCTTCTATTCACTGAAATATATAATCAAAAGGTGACTAAAATATTTGTAAATAGTAATACTATATACTCTTTGAAAACTGTGTAAAAAGAAAAAAGAGGATAATATCCTAATGCTGAATATTAGTGGAAAATACACAAAGGAGGCAATACATGTCTTCATTGCTCATAATGTTTAATTGGAGATAGTAGAGTTGGCAATCTATCTATCCTTTCTTTGGGATTATACTTATATAGCCACATGGAAGTAAGGGTGATAAAAAATTTACTACTGAACTTATTTACCATATGAAAGTAGGCTCATGATAAAATAATACTGAAATTAATATATATGTAGTATGATCATATGCTAACTTCTGTGTAAAGCTTATTTATCATAAGGTAGGCACTAAGATGATCTTCACTTTACAGCAAGAAGACTGAAGCATAAAAATGTTAAAGATAACTATTGTTATTTTCTTATTCATTTCCTGTTCATTCATTTGTGAATTTTTTAAACTCATATCAGAAGGATTTTATCTTTTGTGAAGAATCATGCCATATTTTCCTTATTAAAATAAGTTTAGTTCCTTTGCTAAAGTGAGATATGATGTTAGCTGGTGAAAAAAAATCTAACTTTTTCGTCAAGATGCTGCTACAGTTATGTGATGTGGAAGGTGTGCTGAAAAAAAAAATCTTGTGTTGTAGAATGCACATGTCATGTTTAGAGGATCTGAGGAGTTTGACCAGTTTGAAGAGTTCCAAAAATGTTCAAAGTTAACTATTGGGAAAATATTAAAAACTTGAAAGGTATAGTTATGCAATAATAGAGAAGACTGGTATCAGCTAATGTATTAGATACATTGTATGAGTAGTGAGGTGGTTTTTTAAAATTGTGATTTCTAACTTATGTATATTTGGTGTACATTTTTGGGTGATACAGTACTTTTTAAAAAGTACTCATATAGTATGTCCTAATCAAATAAAAGATATACATATATTGAGCATTACATAACGTTGTGTACTTTTGATAATAGTTCTACTAGTTTTGGGGATATTTGTTGGAAGTATATATTGAATTGTCCATAATCCCTTCCCCTTATTTACATTTATTCTTACATTTACTAAAGGTTTTCTATTGAACTCTCATCAACTCCTTCCTATATAGTTGCTGTATCTACTATTACTCTATTTTTATGCTTTAGAGTGCTTCAGTTTTCACCAAGAATGTAGACATTTGGTATGTGTTATATGGGGACATACAATATTTGTCTTTTATGTTCTGGCTTACTGACTTATCATCATATGTCTAGGTTCATGCACTTTGTGTCAAATAAAAGATTTTGTTGTTCGTTATGGCTAAGTAATATTCTACTGTATATATGTGCCACATTTTTCCAATCCATTCTTCGGTTGTTAAGCACATAGATTGGTTCCATGGCTTAGCTACTATAAACAATGCTGAAATAAATGTATGTGTAAATTTTTCTCCAGCTGAATGCTTCTTTTTCCTTTGAATATGTACCCAATCATGGGATTACTGGATCATATAGTAGTTCTTAGTTCTATCTTTAGAGTTTTGAGGAACTTCCATTCTGTTTTCCACAATGGCTGCACTAATTTACATCCTCACTGTACTGTGCAAGGTTTCCCTTTTCTCTGCAACCTCTACCAGCACCTGATAATCCTTGTTTTCTTGATCATAGCCATTCTTGTGGGGATTAGGTGAAATCTTATTGTGGTTTTGATTTGCATTTTCCTAATAACAAGGGATGCTGAACATTTTTTCATACTTCTTTTTTTAAAACCATTTGTATGTATTTGAGAGTTATCTGTTTAGATCCATTGCTTTTTTTTTTCTTTTTTAGATTATTAGTATTTTTGAGGGTTAGCTCTTTGAGATCTTTATGTATTTTAGTTAACTTTTTTTCAAATTTTTGTATTTCTTTTTAAAAATTTGAGTCACGAAGGGGACCAGCAGTTAGCATAATGGCTATTTCGCTGGACTCCCATGTAGTCCACAGCAATTCGAGTACTGGATCCAGTGGCTTAAACTCACGCCGGGCACGTGTGCACGCATGCCCAAGATCCTCGGAGGAGAATGGAGGAGAAGGGATTGCAGTGTGGCCATCCCCCCTGGGGGATGATTTCTCACTTTCTGTCTCTCCATCTCTCTCTGTCTTTCTGGTGAGCGCATGTGCCCTATAGCAAAAACCTCTCCAAAAAAAGAAAAAAAAATTAAGTCACTGTACATCTTTACAGCATACAAAATGGACTTCCCAGTATGAATACATTATGTATTAGTCCAGTCAATGGTATCGTGATAGGCAGTTCTAGAAATGAGTGGACAACCCTAAGATAATAACGGGAGGATGCCTGTTAATTCAGTTGCAATTTATCAAGAGTTAACAACCAGACCATTTGCAGAGACTCCTTCTTCCCACCCAGCTCCTAGTGCTAGGAGGGCAAGGCAGATCTCATTTTCATTTTTTTTCTTCTTTAGTTCCTAAGGCATGGTTGTTAATTTCCCTCTTACTATCATTTTGCATAAATACCAAAGACCCAGAAAAAGGATGTTCCTTTCCTCAGTGTTCACACTGAGCCTGTACATTGAGTAATCAAATTTCTCAAATTCTTCATCTGTGAGAAAGATGCACAAGTTCAGGAGAAAGTTGGGAACTCAAGCAAAGAACACAGATATTATGACAGATTTCCCATTGTTAAATATTTATTATCACCTGCACTCCCACATGGGTGACCATGGTTCAAGTCCCAGATCTGGAAGATTGCTTTTTAGCTCCCCCTCTGCCCCCTCATTCACTCTGTTCCTCTCTAGTCAAATTAAAAATAAATAAATAAAGTTAAATAAAAAATTCTTTTTTAAAAAACAAATACATACTGTACTTCTTTTCTGAAATTCTTTCTTTCCTATTAAATATTCTCTTCTACCTACTTTTATTGTGGTTGCAGATATACTTCACACTTCAGGGCAGTTCTCTAATTTTAGAGATCTGGACCTGTAACAATATTACTATATACATTTTTACAAATGGAATATTAAGAAGCAAAACATGGGGCCAGCAGGTGGCATGGTGGCTAAAGATGCTAGACTCCCACATGGCTGAGTGTGGTTTGAGTCCCAAATCTGGTGGTTTGCTTTCTCATTTTTCTTCTCTCGCTCTCTCTCTGGTCAAATGAAAAATAACAATAATACTAAGTAAAGTTCAAAAAGATAATTATTTCTAAAAAAGGAGCAAAACATGAGGTGTTTTTTTTTTTTTTTTTTTCTTTTTTTTTTTTTGGAGAGGTTTTTGCTATAGGGCGCGTGCGCTCGCCAGACAGACAGAGAGAGACAGAGAGATAGAAAGCAGGAAATCACCCCCCAGGGGGGATGGCCACGCCGCAATCCCTTCTCCTCCATTCTCCTCTCGGGATCTTGGGCACGCACGCACACGCGCCCGGCGTGAGTTTAAGCCGCCGGGTCCGGGACTCGAACCGCGGTCGACTACGTGGGAGTCCAGCGACATAGCCATTACGCTAACTGCTGGTCCCAAAACATGAGGTGTTTTTTAAGTGAGACAGTTACAATATTGTAATTGGAGGAATGGAAATAATGAGTGGTAAAGCAGACAGATTTGACTCAGAAAGAACAATTAGGATATTATTGTATTACCACTACTATGAACTGAAGAATCATATTACAGGACTAAAAGAGAGACTGAAAATGAAGGGAAGGATGAAAGAGAAAATTGCAAAAGAGATATTTGTGAATTCAATGGCTTTATGAGACTAAGACAAAACAGAAAACATGAGGGGGTCTTCAAAAATGGGTATTATGAAAAAACTGTTCATGGATTAAAAAAATTTAGCATCAAAATAAACTTTTACTTTACTTCCATTTTTCCATGAGGTTTTGAAGTGCTATTATATATTTCAGAGACTAAGGAATAGTGGAGTCAGTCACAATTCATAGGCTTCTGTACATGCATTTAGAGGATAGAGATGCAATAGTTGAAAAGGAAGTGTATGTTATGAACTGCAAGATGATGTTAAAAATAGGATTGGATGTGACATCATCACTTCTATTTTATGACTTTGACATCTTTATAAAATATGAATCAGAATCCATTCCAGTCTTCCACAATGGAAGAGATGGAATTGTGAATGGCCATCCTCCCTAGGATGTGATTTCTCATTTTCCCTTTTCTCTCTCCGTCTCTCTCTCTAGTACGCACACTTGCGGACAGCAAATAAATAAATAAATAAATAAATAAATAAATAAATAAATAAATTGAATCAGTTGTTTTGTAAAATATCCTTCAGTTTGTGCTCATGTTATTACATGATTGAGATGAAGTTATACATTTTACACAATTACCACCGAAATGTGTATTTATATGTGTATCATACTAAGGAGTTAATGATGACTGTAAGTCTTATAACTGGTAGTTAATTAAATGAATGAATGAATTAATTAATTTGGAGAGATTTTTGCTGTAGGGCGCATGCACTCACCAGAAAGACAAAGTCAGAGAGACAGAAAGCGAGAAATCACCCCCTGGGGGGATGGCCACGCCGCAATCCCTTCTCCTCCATTCTCCTCTCAAGATCTTGAGCACTCACACACACACACCCGGCATGAGTTTAAGCCACTGGTCTGGGACTTGTACCGCGGTCGACTATACGGGAGTCCTTCAACATAGACATTACTCCAACTGCTGGTCCCAATATAATTGGTAATTTAAATTTTGATCAGGTAAAGTGACCCTTTATAGTTTCTACAGTATAGTTACTATCTCCCTTGGTATTTACTAAATATTAAGAGTAGATACTTCATGGCAATATCAATCCTTTCTCTCCTCAAATTTGCGTTCACACATTTTAGGCTTTATCTGTAAAACTATGAAATGGTAAACTATGATGCTTGCTTGAGAGTTATGATTTCCTTTTTCCAGAATTTCACTTTAATAAGCTGTCTTTGGGTTGGATGGTTGTGTAGCCATAAAATGTGATGTGCTGTGAGGCTGACCCACATGGGAAGCTTCTCAGTTTGTATCCCCCGCTTTTGAATATATGGGGCACATGCATGCCAGTGATCTAGGCCTGGTTCTGTCATCAAAAATCCTTTTGGAAGTGCTATCTCTCTATCTCTCTCTCTCTCTGTCTTTCTAGTTCAGGGAAAAATAAACTAAACTTAAAAAAAAATCTGTCTGGGGCTAGATAGTGGCGCAGTGGTAACTCAGTGCTTTACAATGCTGGACCTACATAGTTTGCGTCCCGGGTACCCATGCTGGGTGCATGTGTGCATCCTGTGATCTGGGCTGGCTGAAACTTAGGGTAGATCTTAGCATGAAGACTCTGCTGGATAACTCTCTCTGTCTTTCTTTGATGGAATAAATAAATAAATTAACCAAAAAAACCTGTTCTCCATTTTTCTTTAGCTAGTCAGTGATTTATTTCAATGAATATCATTATAGAAATATTTATTTCAACCTATTGGTTACGGTTTGACTATCATTATGTTTTTTTGTTGTTCAGTCTGTTCCTGCTTTGAACACTAGAAGCTCCTTTGAGTGGCTGCAGTGTTACCGTTACTGTTATGAGAAGATCCCATCTTTTAATATCACTTTCCTTCTTTAGACACTATTAGATGTTCCACAAACATTTTGTATTTTCCTTCCTGAACCCTGAGAACAACTATTTTCTCAAAGGGCTTTAATGGAAATAAAGTTTATTTATTTGATACATTGATTACATTGGTAAGTGCCTAACAATACAACAGTTATTTCACCAAGAGATGACCGTTCGTTTTTTTTTTTTTTCTTCTTCTTTCTTCTTCCTTTCTTTCTTTTCTTTTTCTTTTTCTTTTTCTTTTTTCTTTTTTCTTTTTTTTTTTTTTTTGGAGAGGTTTTTGCTATAGGGCGCGTGCGCTCGCCAGACAAAGACAGAGATACAGAAAGCAAGATATTCCCCAGAGGGGATGGCCACGCCGCAATCCCTTCTCCTCCATTCTCCTCTCAGGATCTTGGGCACGCACACACACGCTCCTGGCGTGAGTTTAAGCCACCGGGTCTGGGACTCGAACCGCAGTCAACTACGTGGGAGTCCAGTAACATAGTCATTACGCTAACTGCTGGACCCTCTTTCTTTCTTCCTTCCTTCCTTCCTTCCTTCCTTCCTTCCTTCCTTCCTTCCTTCCTTCCTTCCTTCCTTCCTTCCTTTCTTTCTTTCTTTCTTTCTTTCTTTTTCTTTCTTTCTTTCTTTCTTTCTTTCTTTCTTTTCTTTCCTCTTTCTTTTTTTCTCTTTTTTTTTCTCTTTCTCTTTCTTTCTTTCTTCTTTTTTTCTTTCCTATTTCTTTCTTTTTCTTTTTTTTTCATTAGTTCTTTTTTCTTTCCTTCATTCTTCTCTTTCTTTTTCTTCTTTCTTTCTCTCTTTCTTTTTTTAGAGAGATTTTTTCTATAGGGCATGTACGTGCACCAGAAAGATAGAGAGAGACAGAGAGACAGAAAGCTAGAAATTGCCCCCTTCCTGGGGGATATGGCCATACCACAACCCCTTCTCCTCCATTCTCTTCTCTGGAGTTTGGGTATCCATGCACATGTGACTGCGGTGAGTTTTAAGTCTCCAGGGCTGGGGTTCAAACCATGGTTTACTAAGTGGGAGTCCAACAATGTAACCATTACACCATCTGCTGTTCCCAACAGTTCTTTATTTTAAATTATTTTATTTTATTTTAAAATTTTGCCAGAGGGTTCATGCTGTAATCAAAGACAGATGGAGACAGAAAGGTAGAAACCACACTTCCTGTGGGATATGATCTTGCCATAATCCCTTCTCCTCCATTTCTTCCCCTGTTGAGATTTTGGGCATGCATACACACATGCCAGGCATACTTTTCAAGCCTTAATGGCTGGGATTCCAACTGTGCAGTCAGCCATTTGGGACCTGGCTCTCTTAATCAGCAAGCTCATGGACTGGCTCAGGGTGACAATTCTTTACATGACAGCCACTATCAAGAACACTTGAATTTTTGCAGTGCTTATATTACTTTTATTGCTATAAAAATTAGTACGAATTCAGAGTTCAGTATAGAAAGGAGATATTGTGTAATTTTGTGTGTGAGATGGAAGATATACAGATAAAATTACTGAAATAAATACGCTTCATAATCTTTACATTTATTTTCATTGTCATGTAAACAACTTGCTTAGAGTTTTGCTTTCTATGGCCTGGGGACCATTTCTCAATGGGTTCTAAATCTTTATATTCTCCAATGCAGCCATAAACGGAGCTGATGTGGAACTAAGACAGAACTGATTCACCACTTAAGGTAGGAGGGGGTTGGTGATGGCTACCTACCATGTAGCTAGAGATGCATAATCTCTTTATTGCTTAATTGGTCTCCTTTTCATCTTTGCTTATTGACATAAATACATGTATGTTCTTTTTGCACAATTTTGATTCATATAAACATAGATAAAAATCTAACACATGAAATTTTAGCATATATACATATTTTCAGCTATTAATGTCATTGCACACTTGCCCAATCAGAGTATTAAGTGGTAAAATAAGTGAAATTAGTTTTTTTCCCCATTATGCTTATTTCAACTTTCCATGGATTCTATTTTATTAATTTTCCTCCTAAATGTAATCTAGGTCAAATCCCATAAACTAGTAGATATTTGTTAAAGCTTTGGGATTCACCACAGAAGGAGAGAGTATATGAGAGCTATATCATTTATTCTGGCATGATTTTACCTTGAGAGATGTGATTCATATCTAAAGTTATGCAGAAAAGATTGAGAAGGTTCTTCCATGTTCTTTTAACCACAAATAAAATTTACATTTTTTTTTACCAGTGTCCTAACAGTAAAATATTTGAAAACAATATCTTTTTCTGTCAAATAAACTTGATTAGATCAAGTTTTACTTATTAGATAATATATATAATGTTTATATCACTACATACATTGCTGTACATCTCTATGCACTTATCACTAATCTTTATTGTTAAAGATTATAATAATTTAATAGCTTAAATAAGCATGTTTGATATATTTCCTTAGATGAGAATTATAATTTTTTTATCTTTTATTTAATAAACAAAATGATTACTTATTAACATCAAAATTCTGTTTCTGTTCTCACCTTTAATCTCTCATTCATTTATTCATTTACTACAGTGAAGAGTCATTTATAAATATTTTATTTTGTTAGAAAATAACTATTTAAAGATGAAAATTATATGGTATTAGTGATCATTAGTAAATGAAATTGATCATTTACATTGTAAGACTTTAAAGTCAATTAATATTTTGAATCTAAAATTAGAAGATAAAAATTGATATCTTCAAATTATCTGAGATGTTAGTTATTTTCATGTAAAAACAAAAAATTGTTATTAAACCTCCAAGATTAATTCAACTGCATTTGGGAATATTATAATTCAGTGAACTATTTTGTTATAGTAAAAGCAATGTCCTAATATTTTTCTGAATATAAAATTGTTCAGCAAATTATTTGTACATAATTTTTAATTTTCTATACTTAGTATAAAGCATATAGGGTAATATATTCAGATACAGATAACTAGATAACCATAACTTCATTAAATTTGTGTTATTGGTACAACGATGTTTTCCTTTTTTCAGGGAGGTTTTTCCTATAGAGCACATGTGCTCGCCAGAGAGACAGAAAGCGAGAAATCACCCCCCAGGGGGATGACCACACTACAATCCCTTCTTCTCCTTTCTCCTCTTGGGATCTTGGGCACACACGCACATGTGCCCTGTGTGAGTTTAAGCCAATGAGTCCAGGACTCGAACCGTGTTCGACTGCATGGGAGTCCAGTGATGTCGCCATTACACCATCTGTTGGTCCCTGGTATAGTAATTTTGATTTTTGTAAATACAACAGAATTTTTAACCTAACACTGTAACTATATAGCATGTTATAGATTGAAATTATATTAAGTTTTTTGATTCTTAGAACTAACTTGTGAGATATATTATGAAAGAGAATAGTCTTACAAAAGTGCAAGTTGGCTATGCTATATAATACTAGGAATATTAAAATGTATTAGATATAATTCTACTGGAAAATAAATCTTCCTAAAGAAGATTTGGAAAAAACTATCTTTTTTTCATATTAAAGATTCTTAAAAAATTACTTGGATAAGGATATCAGATGTGTGACCATTGCTAACTCATTATATATGGTATGAGAATATAAAATGTATATAGTGAAGCACTTACATTTAAAATACAATTAAGGTTAATATGAAAATAATTTATAATTTTTTGAATAGAAAATACATTGTCTTAGTAACATCTCTTCATGTCTGATGATGAAAACTACTAAAACATAATGCTCATGAATCATGTGTATAAATTTAATTGGAATTTCTTATTTGAATTAAAACTTTAGAGCACTGAATAAAACAAAACTATGCATTTAAAGAGAAATCAAAAATATATCTTGCATTGAAATATTGTTAAAATCTTTACAATTTACTTGCCTCTGTAAAGATACAAAGCAGTCTGAACCTGTTCTCATGAGTAATTTATTTTGTTTAAGATGGACGTAAAACATACATATTTGATAGAACTAGAAAATAATTTGTCTTTATGAACTAAGTGTTACGGTATATTTTAATTAAAAAGGTGAAGAAAGATTGTTGTTGATTGGGATTATTAGATAAAATTATATGGAAGGCTTGATCTTGACTTGTTTTTAAGGAACTATAATGCATGAATGAGCAGATACTGTGAAACAAAACAGCACAATCAGTGTGATTATTTTGATTTAATATTTCTGTAAAAACTAATCTATATGTCTATATTAAATTGTGATGTCTTATAGACCTCTTTCCAGGACTCAAAGTATAATTAATATGAATTCTGAACACTTAAGTAGGTATCATGAAAAAAATATCTAGGGAACCAGCAGTTAGCGTAATGGCTATGTTGCTGGACTCCCAAGTAGTCGACCGCAGTTCGCGTCCCGGACCCGGTGGCTTAAAACTCACGCCGGGCGCGTGTGCGTGCGTGCCCAAGATCCCGAGAGGAGAATGGAGGAGAAGGGATTGCGGCGTGACCATCCCCCCTAGGGGGTGATTTCTCGCTTTCTGTCTCTGTCTTTGTCTGTCTGGCGAGCGCACGTGCCCTATAGCGAAAATCTCTCCAAAAAAAAAAAAAAATTAAAAAAAATATCTATACAGGCTTCAAACTTCAGTATGTGTATACAATTACTACCATTCAAAATGACAAAGTTGACATAAGCAAAAAATACACAAGAAAAGCAAGTTCAATTTTATTCTTACTGTTTATACTTTGGATCATATTTTTTTATTGACTGATAAATTGAAAATTTAAGGCTATTTTTTAAAAGTTTCATATAAAACCCATTCCATTTAAATTTACTTTAGATTGCACATGTATGCACATGTATCAGCAACCAATAAGTTACAGAAGAAAACCAGAACAAAAAGGCTAAGAAGAAAATATATAAAAAAATGAGAAAACATTGAAAAATAAATATTAATGAGATTTAGAAAAAAGTTAAAAGGCTTCTAAGAAGGAAGACTGGTTGTTTTTGAAATAAATTGAATAAATGTTTAAACTTTTTTTTTTCCTCAGGCAAATGTCATTTTCAAAATAATGTGTAGAAAGAAATAGATTCAATTAAAAATCTTACTTCTAATAGTTTTTTGACTCTGATGCAATATTTCAATACAAATTGGAAACCTTTAATTTTATTCTGACCTTTATCATCATCATTGTTATTATTCTCTACATTAATTTGTCTGAAATTAATGATGGGAAACCAAACATCAGTGACAGAGTTCATTCTTCTTGGGCTGACAAATGACATCAAGGTGCAAGCTGTGCTTTTCCTTTTTCTGCTACTAACTTACATCTTAAGTGTCACGGGAAATTTGACCATCATCATTCTGACCCTGCTGGATTATCGCCTCCAGACTCCTATGTATTTCTTCCTGAGGAATTTTTCATTTTTGGAAGTATCCTTCACCTCTGTCTTTGTTCCCAAAATGCTACTCAATATTGGAACAGCAGATAAGACTATCTCCTTTACTGGGTGTTTCACTCAGTATTTTTTTGCAATCCTTCTGGGAGCAACTGAATTTTACCTTTTAGCTGCCATGTCCTATGATCGCTACATTGCCATTTGCAAACCCCTACATTATACAACCATAATGAGCAAGAGACTTTGCATTCAACTTGTCCTGTGTTCTTGGTTCTCTGGTTTTCTAGTTGTCATTGTGCCACATGTAATGACTCTGCAGCTGCCTTTCTGTGCATCCAATATCATCAATCATTATTGCTGTGACTACACTGTATTGTTGCATTTGTCCTGTTCAGACACACATTTCATCGAAATGCTTGAGTTTGTCCTTGCTGCAGTGACACTCATCTTCACCTTGATGCTAGTGATTCTTTCCTACACATACATTATCAAGACCATTCTGAGAATCCCCTCTGCTCAGCACAGAAAAAGAGCTTTTTCTACATGCTCCTCTCACATGATTGTGGTCTCACTTTCTTATGGAAGCTGTATCTTCATGTATATAAATCCTTCTGTTAAGGATGCAGCAACTTATAATAAAGGGGTCGGTGTTTTAAATACTTCAGTGTCTCCTCTCTTGAACCCTTTCATCTATACTTTAAGGAACAAGCAAGTGAAATTAGCTTTCAAAGATACGGTCAGTAAGATAATAACCTTTTTTAAAAAGTGAAACTATTTGAGGTTTATTATTCAAGTAGCAAATGTTTAGAAGACCATATTTGTACATTATTGAAATTTAAATGTATATTTACATTATATTATTAATATTCTTATGTGAACACTGAAACATAAAACTAATATAGTTAAGCTAATTTTATCATTTTTCTGTCCTAATTAACAGATTGTGTGTATTTGTGTGTATGTCCTCTAACACTGATGAGATATTAATCTTTATTTATACCACACATTTAAAGCTAAAACTTGTGGGAATGTCCAAATTGGGAATATAACTTCTAATGTTTTTGACAACTGAATTTTCAAAGTCCTACCCATTGCCATGGCATGGGTTGCCATGGGTCCTATGACTTTCAATCACTGTACTAGTAACTTAATCATTAAATTCACATGCTGAAGAAACGTACTTCAGTTTGTTAATAATAACTAAAGTAATATATGGTGAATTGATAAAAAGTTTATTATTTTCAAATTTTAGATTCAGATTTAAATTTAGTCATTCAAAATAGTCACTTAATGATAACTTAAGCTTACTTGGGGTTTGAGATAAAGAAGTTCTACAAAAAAGAAAATCAATATTTGTTTGTTTTAATATTGATGGAGATTGCTAAGTGACTCATACACAGATTAGACGCTGAGTGAATCCATGGAAGAGGAAGGATAATTCAAGTTAAATTGTCAAGTTAATTCAAGTTAAAGATAATTAGAAATTTAGTTTAGCTAGCAAGTTTATACAATTTATTGTTCCTAGTTTTTGTTATAATTTAATGGAAATATAAAATAAATCTGTATTAATATTATTTGTGGTGTGAATGATTTTATAGGCTTAAATCATATTCAAAGTCTTTTTATATTAAACTATGCATCTTTAAAATCTGATTTACTTAGTCAAGGAGGTCTCAATCACAAGTAAAAGCTGTCATTTTCTGAACAATTTTTGTCCATACTAATTTTTAAAATTTGTTATAGGGAGTGTGTGTTTGTGGAGATAGAGAGAGAGAGAAATAGGAGGAAAATGAGAGGGACAGCCATGCCTCAATTGTAGGGCAAAACAACTGGTTTCAGTTCTCTGAAGGAGGTTAAAAATAAGCAATGATTGATGAGGCACTAGGAGCAAAATGGAGTCAGTCAAGACAAACCTTAGAACTTGTTTGAGCAGCAGTCAGCATCTAAGTTTGACTTTTCAATGCTTAAACTAATAAAATCTTCTTGGTTGGTTATGTGGAAAGGGGATGGTTATATGAAAAGGACACCTTTCCCTTCTCTATCTCCTTTGTTGGGTCTCTACAAGCACTCAGAAAGGTTACTGCTCACTTTCATTTGTTGAACCTTAGGCCTAAGGGTTAATCTGTTAACAGGGACTCCCAAGACTAAGCACACTATGGAATCACTTTGGTTCTCTTTAGACTCAGTTAAGAAATTTGTATCATTCTTGAATTCCTCTTAGAGGAAATGTGTATATTAGATTCATTTGATTAAGTAGTAGAATTATTAAAATTATTTAATTCGCAAAATTTCTTGGGATAATCACTGAACTTTATAATCATATAAAGATATGTAAGACTAGAATAAGAAACTCTGGTAACAATTTTTTCTAGAAAAATAGAAAGATGGACAAAAATAAATTAACTGTACCTAAGTCTCTAGAATTTTCGTTACAATTTTAAACTATTCTAACAGCCATTTTTTAGTTACTGATAAGAAATCCCTCAGCTCAGAGTGCTGTAAGCAAATGTTAAGAGGAGGGGATTATTCATCTCATGTAACAGAAAATTCCAGTGTACTTCTAAAGCCAGATTAAAAGGCCTCTATGCCATAATGACTTGATATTTATACAGCTCCTGAGACTGTTTCCCTGCAATTGACATTATTGTCAAGTTATTCTCTTTCCTTGTGCTCTAGTCCTCAAGTTCCAGACGGTCCAGGATAGCTTCCCATATTCAACTCTAATGGAAAAGATAACACTTCCTTCTTTTTTTATTAAGTGAAAACTTCAAGAGTTATTTTGATGAATTGCTGCATCAAATATAAGATTTTGAGCCAATTTCTGTGTACCTCCATCACATGGCCCACGGTGTTCTGTGGAACTAATATGTAGTAATTGGGAAAGTATGTTTCCTCAGTAAGAAACAAAGCGAACAAATAATGGGGACAATGGCTGCTAAAGGGACAAAAGTATAAAATGCACCTTTTATACATTAAGAGGAACAAGGATATAGAAACCAAAGCCTAGTGAAATGTAAATATTAGTAGAATAGATTTCTTTCCTCTAATTCTAACAGGCAAGATGTCAATGTAAGTTCTGAGTATTTTCTTTAAAACAATTTTTTAATCAAATTGCTAACCTCAAAATATGAGTTGATCAATTGACTTTTCAAAGTGAATTATTTATTTAATTTTATTTGTTATTATTATTTTACTTTAATTTGTTATAGGGCATATGCACTCATCAGAGAGAGACAGAGAAACAGACAGGGTAGAGAGAGACAGAGAAAGAGAGACAGAGAAAGTGAGAAAGCAAGCTGCCAAGTCCAGGACTCAAACTGTGGTTGATTATGTGGCCATGTGGGAGTCCAGTGCTTCAACCACCATGCCAGTTAGTTGATTTTTGAGTTTGGAGTAGATTAAGTATGATAATACTTTGTAACTAAATTAATACCCCATGTGTGTGTATTTCTTAACTTTCGATTTTATTTTTCTTTCATGCTTAAGAAAATTTGATCATGCTAGTCAGTTTTTTTCTCACAGTTCAACCTTCCTAAATCTTCTGCTTCTATTTTAATAGGAAGCTCAAATTTGAGATCAGGCTTAACCAGATCTTGAATTTTTTAGTATTTGTCTAAATAAGATATGATTCTTGTCACTGTGCCTAGAAACTTCATTGCTACATCCATCTTGACATAATGTGGGGGATTTTATATGACTAGTTGGCTAAAAATAAAAAAAAAAATGTTTGAGCCTGTTTTATAAATGATTTTGCCCCATACCTACAAAGTGAAAGTGAACAATTACACCATGCAGCTACTTCTAAGTGTTGACTCTGAAGAACAGAGGGTGAAAAGGCATAATTTGGAGGGAAAAAAAAATACAGTAGTATATGTAAGAGTATGGATACTAAGGCTATAACCATGGGAAGTTTCCCAAGTTCTCTAAGCTCCAGTGTTTTCAGCTTTGTAATGAAAGTAAAAATATCCTTTTTTTGGTATTATGAAATATAAAGGACATAGACTTTGTAAATCACTCACCTAAATGCTTGGCATATAGTAGGTGCTGAATGAATAGTTAATCTATTTATGTCTACTTTCTGTAAAGACAGATAGTCTGATGTTACGTTAAAATATATTCTCACAGTGGTCAATTGTCTTAACTGTAAAGAATGGCATAAGATCTGTGGGGTAGTAACAGCAATTTAGAGGAAGAATATGTACTTGAATCTCACAAATGGGCTAAAACCTTAAAAAGGACTGTGCCATTTACTCATTCACTTACACATTCAAAGTTTTGCAATTCATTAATACCCATTCTTGTCAGGCTCTGACCTAAGTTCTGAGAGAGAGTATGAAGGAATGCTTCCTCCTTCCTGGAATCTACAATTAAGTAAAATACAGATATTAATAAAAGGAAATAAAAAACTACAGTTTAATCATAGCAAACATGGAAAAGAATCAGGAAACAAAGGAAGTTAGACAGTGTCACAAAATATATAATAAGAAAAAATGTAGTCATAAGGCAAAGGAAAGCTTTTATGAATGATTATTGAGTTGATATTTGAAGAAAGAGCATGGATTAATTTGATAAAAAGAATAGTTGTTTTAGAGGGATAGCCTAGTGTGAGGAATCAGTATGTACATTGTTTACATGATGGATAGTATTCAAGAAACTGAAAGAAAATCATCAAAATTGGAGCAAAGAGAGTACCATCTAAGGTAGAATTGACAAGAGCACAAAGGAAGCAGTTCATACAGGGACAATTTGCACAGGAAAATAATTTTGGTCATTTTCCTATGAGTAATGGGAGCTATTCTGTGTAAACATGTCGGTGACATAAGTAAAAGAAATATTTTCAAACTACCACCATGGGTCTGTTGGAACAGATTGAGCAAAGTCCATCCTTAGGGATGTGGGAAGATCAGGAGTGGTAATAGTTGGATTATGTTAGTGTAAATTAAAAAAAGGGAATGGACTTTTCCTAAGTTTTTGTGTAAAATAATCATTTTGTTTTGGAGAGGTTTTTGCTATAGGGTGCGTGCGCTCACAAGATAGACAGAGACGGAGAGACAGAGAGCGAGCACCAAAATCCCTTCTCCTCCATTCTCCTCTCGGGATCTTGGGCATGCACGCACACGTGCCCGGCGTGAGTTTAAGCCACTGGGTCCAGGACTCCAACCGCCGTCGACTACGTGGGAGTCTAGCGACATAGCCATTACGCTAACTGCTGGTCCCTAAAATGATTATTATTTTACTAAAAAATTGAATATATTTGTCAAAGAGAGGCACGTTACAAGGACAATTGATAGATTTCTGTCCTTCATAACAACAGATTGGAATAAATTGAGTTAAGATAGAGAATTAAAAACTGACATATTTTTCAGGTTGGAGTAATTTTATTGTTCTAAAAATAATTTGTGCTCCAACTATTTGTACCTCTTCCACAATCCCAGCCCCTGCTATTTTCATAATTTTGCTATTTTTAGAATATTATATAGATGAAATAGAACAGTATGTAATTCTTTCAGATTAGCTTCTTTTAGTTCGTAGTATATAAATTTCCTCTAGTTTTTCAGTGGATTGATAGTTCAGTTTGGTGCTAAATCATATTCTGTTTTCTGGATTTACTACAGTTAATTTATCCATTGACTCACTGAAGGACATCTTGGTTGCTCCCTGGTTTTGTAAATTATTAATAAAGTTGCTATAAAAATCTCTGTGTAGCTGTTTCTGTGGAAATAAGTTTTCAGCTCTTTTGGGTAAATGCCCAAAAGTGTGATTACTAGATTTTTAGAAAGAGTATGTTTACTTTTGCAGGAAATCATCAAATTGTCTTTCAAAGTGCTGTATCATTTTGCATTCCTACCAGCAGTGAGTAAGAATTCCTGTTGCTCCACATCCTTATCAGTATTTGGTGTTGTCAGTGTTCTGGATTTTGGTCATTCTAATAGGTGTGTAGTAGAACTTCACTGTCGTGTTAGGTGCATTTCCCTAGGGACATATGATGTGAAACATATTTTCATATACATACTTGTCATTTGAATATCCTCTTTGGTTCAGTGTCCATTGAGGTCTTTGGCTCATTTAAAAAACCTGGTTATTTATTTTCTTATTGCTGAGTTTATCTATTTATTTGTTTGTTTTTTTGAGATATTTTTGCTATAGGGTACATGTGCTTCCCAGAAAGATAGAGAAACAGAAGGCAAGAAATCACCTCTCAGGGGAAATGATCACATCACAATCCCTTATTCATTCTTCTCTCAGGATTTTGGGCACTCACAAGTGCACTTCCAGTGTGAGTATTATGCCGCTGGTCTGGTACTTGAAAAGTAGTTAAATAAGCCAGAGTCTGGAGTCCAGCAATGTAACCATTCTGCCATCTGCTGGTCCCTTATTGTTGAGTTTCAACAGTTGTTTGTAGTTTTTGGGTAACAGTTATGTTTTTGCTAATGTTTTATTATGTTCTGTGGATTTTCATCCTCTTTATATGGTCTTTTGCAGAGCAGAAATATTTAATTTTAATGAACTCCAACTGATTATTTCTTTTATTGATCATACCTTTGGTATTGTGTCTAAAATGTTCATTGCCACACTCAAGGTCCTCTAAGTTTTCTTCTGTGTTGTCTTTCAGAAATTTTACAATTTTGCATTTTATGTTTAGGTTTATTATTTTGACCTATATTTTGAGACATTTTTGCTATAGGGTTCGTGAGCTTGCTTTAGAGGCAGAGAGAAACAGAGACAGAAAGCTAAAAATAAACCCCGGTGAGGTGGGTATGGCCACATTGCAATCTCTTTTTTTTAAAATTAATTAATTTATTTTTGTATATACATTCAATCACATTGTTTACTTACAATGTGAGCATTTCAATATGTGAACATTTCTCCCCAGTCCCGCTGATCAAAATATCTTCAACAGGTAACACCACACCTCCCCATTCCATCAATGCTCTACCTCCGTATCCCTTCTGCAAATGTCCTTCGTTAGGCCCCACTACTCCACATACACCTCATCTGACATTCACACCCATCTCTTGTGTTTGTACCACCATTAGTAAATCAGTTTCAGTCATAGAGTGCAAACATTCGGTATATGTTAAGTGGGGACATACAGTGTCTCCCCTTCACAGCCCGGCTTGCCTCATTCAGCAGTAAATCTTCCATATTCTTCCACTTTCTTTCATTGCAATCTCTTCTCTTCCTTTCTACTCTTGTGATTGTGGGCAGGCACGCACATGGTCCTGGTCTGAGTTTCAAGCTGCAGGGTCTAGGACTCAAACTACAATCTGCTTTGTGGGAGTCCAACACCTTAACTACTATACCACCTGTTGGCCCTTTGAACTATTTTTTATGAAGGATGTAAAGTCTATGCCTAAATTACTTTTCAATGTGAACATCTGGTTGTTCCAGCACCATAAACTTAATAAACTATCCTTAATCCATTGCGTTGCCTTTGCTACTTTCTTAAAGATAAGTTGAATTTCTTTACTTTCTTTTATTTTCTTTTCTGATGAATTTTCTAGAGTCTATGTGTGCTTGCTGGAAGAAGACAGAGAGAGAAAGAGAGAGAAGAGAGAAAGAGAGAGAAAGAGAAAAGAGAGAGAGAGAGAAAGGAAAGTGAGAAAGCACTCCTCTATTAGAAATAATCCTGCTGTAATTCCTTAGCCTTCATTTCTCTTTTTGGGATTTTTGAGTACTCATGCACATGAACCTGGTGAATTTTCCAAGCTGCTGGATCTGGGACTCAAATCATGCAGTCAGTCTTGGGGGATCCAACCACCTTAGCCATGATGCCACCAGCTGGTTCTAGGCTGGTCTATTTCTAGGCTTTCTAATTGGTTCCATTTATTTGTCTACTCTTTTTCTAATATAATACCATCTTGGTTCCTGTAACTTTATAGTCAGTCTTAAAGTTCTAATTCTCACTATCATGAAACTTAGGGTCTGAGCAATAATCTCATTGGAATGGAAATTTAACAAAACAGTATAATGTGTATTCAGTACAGAAAAGGACAAGAATATCGGGGCAAAGGGAGACCAGAATTTAAAAATCAGATAAACTAGGCTTAACCCATAGCACAGCAGTTAAGTCCCACGCATAAGAAGTCAGATCCCACCTGACTGACCATGGTTCAAATGTTAGCCCAGGTGTCTTGAAAACAAATAGTTTAAAAGGCAGTTGTGGTGGGTCCAGCTGATGGCATGGCGGTTAAGGCAGCTGGATCCCACATGGCTGACTGAAATGATTCCTGGATCAGGAGGCTTCAGGGACATGCCAGGTGCATGTGTGTATTACTCAAATCTAAAGAGAAAGGGGAGAAGGGATTGAGGCATAGTATATCCCCAAAGGACACTTTCTTGCTGTTTCTTTTTCTCTCTTTCTGCATCTTTCTCTGTTTCTCTTCAGCAAATGAATGCACCCTATAGCAAAAAAAAAAAAAAAAAAAAAAAAGTTGATTATGGGCCTGCCAGCACATTGCAACGGTATTTGAAGCAGCTAGATCCTACAAGGTCAATTGCATGATTGAAATCTCTGACCTGGCAGTTTAAGGAACACTCTGGGTACATGTGTGTGCATGCCCAAAATTCTGAGGGGATTGTGGCAAGCTCATTCTACATGGGGATATTTTCTTATATCCCCTACTCCCACCCCACCACTGTCTATCTCTCTGGCAAGTGCACATGCTCCTCAGGTCAAAAATAAAGTCGATTGCATGTTCTATATTTCACTCATAGCACTAAGTAGATACAAAGATACGGATAGAGAAATAAATGCCGAAATTGACTAATTATATTACACCTTAAGTAATAGATCATAAAAATAATTTTAGTCATGTTTAAAAAATAGTCATTTTTGGGACCAGCAGTTAGCGTAATGGCTATGTCGCTGGACTCCCACGTAGTCGACCGCGGTTCGGTCCCGGAAACGGTGGCTTAAAACTCACGCCAGGCACATGTGCGTGCGTGCCCATGATCCCAAGAGGAGAATGGAGGGGAAGGGATTGCGCTGTGGCCATCCCCCGGGGGGGGGGGGGGGGTGATTTCTCGCTTTCTGTCTCTCTGTCTCTCTCTGTCTGGTGAGCGCTTGAGCCCTATAGCAAAAACCTCTCTAAAAAAAAAAAAAAAAAAAAATAGTCATTGCTCTCTTCTTTTCTCTTGCCAAGAACAGAAAGACCCAAGTTTGGGTGACTTAGACTCACAATCTGGAGGTCAAACTTGAGGGGCTGCCTTGTGAGAGCATCTGGATTCTCACCACACAAAACATAAAAGAGGACAGATTGAGTGCATGTAGAGACCCCCGTCTTCTAACCCAACCCAACCAGCACCATTATAAGGGCTCACCAAATTTTAATGCATGAATTTTAGGGGAGATGCATTAAATCATAGCAATAAAATACAAACACAATGTGAATGTTCTTGGGACTTGCATCTATTATTTTCCATTCACTGATTAATTTAAAAATATCAACTATGTATTTGTGACATCTCAAAAAGAAGAATTGGGTCCAGTTGCAATAGCGTAAACAGTAGAGTGGTGATATTCGATACTGGTGCCACATTGAAGATCCAGGTTCAGAGCCTAGGTTGTCCTGACCATGCCAGGTGTGCTGGTGCCCACTCATGATCCTGCCAGCCAGGGAGCTGCAGGAAAGTATGCGTTGTAGTGTGAACCTGTTAGGAGTACCTCTCTGTCTCTTTCTGATAAAATAAATAAATAAAATAAATGTAAAAACATAAAACACAAACAATCTATGTTTCAAGAGAAAGTCAAGTTATGATGAGAAAGAACTGACATGACATAATTTATATTTTTTTCACCTATAATATGTCTGTGTGGCATGTCTGAGTCAAGTCTAACTCTGACTTTTAAAAATTGAATTTTCATTTTTTATAGAGTCAGAGAATAAAAGAAGAATCATTGTGATATAAATCCTTTTACTATATTCAAACCAATATGCATCATTTCTTCTTATACTTTTCCCTTGTCTAATACTACAAATATAGAAATATTTTGTAGAATAAGTGTGTAGTTTTTGCTGACAATGTCATCTCCAAATGATATTTACCATGTCAAGCTCTGTTGTCAAATGCTTTCCATTTGCCAAATATCTAAATTACTGTATCTGAAGGCATTTCCAGAAGTCTGCTGTGGTCAGAAGCAGAGAAGTAGTGTCAGGATTATCACTCTGTAGGCTCAGCATTTGAGCAACTTTTCAGGAGGTCAGGAGTATTTACTTCCCAACTATCCAGCCTAGAAGACAATAACTTTTTGGACTGTCTTTTATACTATTCCCCCCACAAGATTGCCTGTACAATTTTACCACTTGAATCCCCTTCCAAATAAATTAATTTCTCTTGTATTAGGGTTTGATTCTAGGATATTTAAGAATAAAGATAAAGACACTAAGATCAAATCAAAAGTTATCTTCTATGTTTGCAAAATGTTATTGAACATCTTTTGTCACCTCACTTCTCTACAGAAGCTACACGAAATCTATATTTCTTTAAAAGTTATTAATTTTCATCTCTTACAGAAATCCTGTTCTTTATTATTTAAGGGGCCTAAAATAATATAGGTAATTAGCTAGAATACATGGAAAAAATTCATGGAAAATGGATTTTTTAAAAGTATGAATTTCAAAATTTGTGCACCAGAATATACTTATACTTTAATTCCATTTTCCAGAAACAACTTTTTTTTTTTTTTTTTTTTTTTTTTTTTGGAGAGGTTTTCGCTATAAGGCATGTGTGCTCACCAGACGGACAGAGACAGAGAGACAGAAAGCGAGACATCATACCCCGGGGGTTATGGCCACACCACAATCCCTTCTCCTCCATTCTCCTCTCAGGATCTTGGGCACACATGCACACGCACCCGGTGTGAGTTTTAAGGCACCGGTCCAGAATGCGAACTGCAGTCGACTATGTGGGAGTCCAGTGACATAGCCATTACGCTAACTGCTGTTCCCTGAAACTTCTTGAAGTTCCCTCTTAAATGACTGATGCCAGAAAATAAATTATGTCCAAGTCAATACATTTAAATAGTGGTCACAATAAGTATGACAAGAATAAATGCCACATAAGGAGAAATTTCTATATAATTTCATTCATTTGATAACAACAACTAAAAATAGATTGAATAAAGAATCTAGTTTTGCATAAAGAATCAATGTCCCTCAGATTTACAAGTTAGTATTTAAAGCTGTGTAGTAATTTACCTTACTCATTGGTATTTATTAACAGTTGATTGTTTAAGATCTACAGAGAGGCGAGTATTTCAGGAAGCATACCTCACTTAAGAACTGAATTTCTGATAGCCTATGTTGATACCAATCAAATATTACGTACTATTCATGTTTTTTTTCTTCCTCAGAAAGGACATTATATTTACCTCAGTACATTAGTGTGAAACATATTGACCTTAATCTTATTACCACTGGAGAAGTAAAAAAAAATGGTGGCAATGACACAGGAGATGGTCAGATAATATTGTTGAATGAATGAACAATTAAATAATTAAATGATCTTGTTGATAAGTTCCCTTTTGTCTACACTGAAAAATGGAGAAGACATTCAAGTGTTTTTATGGTTGATGGCTATAAATGTTTTTATGACTATATGTATCAGTAAAGGGATCATGAAGTTTGGATAACCTATCTGTCCCATAGTATAAATTTCAGATACTATGCTGGTTTAGCCCATTTGCCTAAGAGTGTTCCTTTGTAGTACCCTTCGGAAGGCTTCCTTCACTTCCTTGTTCCTCAAGGTATAAATAACAGGATTCAGAGCAGGTGTGACCACTGTGTACATGAGTGCAGTGGCTTTGTCTGTTTCTGGAGTGTGCATAGCCTTAGGTTGGAGATAAGTGAACAAGGCAGTGCCATAAAACAGGGAAACAACCAGGATATGAGAAGAACAAGTGGAGAAGACTTTGCGTCTGCCAGCTGCTGACGGGATTTTCAAGATGGCCACAAGAATGCACATGTAGGAGCACAAGATGAGCAAGCAGGGACTCATGATAAAGAGCACAGAGATGGCGAACATCACGATCTCAGTGTGGGAGGTATCAATACAAGCCAGTTTCACTACAGGCGTAATATCACAAAAAAAGTGCTGAATTTTTCCTGTTCCACAAAAGGGTAATGTGAAGATCCATGTGGTCTGTGCTGACTCCACCACCACCCCTGTGGTCCAAGATGCAGCAGCTAATTTTAAACACACACGAGGGCCCATCAGGAGAGTGTAATGCAGTGGATAACAAATAGCTACAAATCGGTCATAAGCCATGGCCGCTAGCAGGCAGCATTCTGTCAGTCCCAAGATGGTAAAAATATACATCTGGGCTGCACATCCTCGCACACTTATGGTCTTGGTCTCCACCAGAAGGTGCACCAGCATCTGAGGTACCACACTGGTGATATAACACATCTCCAAAAAGGAAAGGTTCACCAGGAAGAAATACATGGGCGTGCGCAGAGAAGGGGTGACCCAAATCAGGCAGATGAAGATGAGGTTTCCACCCACAGTAAATAAATAGATGATTAAGAACACAACAAAGAGCACAAGTTGTAACTCCGCTAGAGATGAAAAAGCCACAAATGTGAATTTGGTACAGAAGGAGTAGTTTCCACTCATTGTGATCTCAGAGTCAGACATCTGTGAAGACAACAAAGGCGGCAAATAACATCTAGGAAACCGATAATTAAACAGAGCACTATCAAACCACAGCAAAGGAAGTGTTCCAGAGTCAGAGATTTGAGATGAGAATCTAGACACCTGTTTTTTTTTTCTGTTAAATCTTTCTAAATTACTACTCAATCAGAATAGAAGCATAATTCTTTCTAATTTTTAGTTGAGGGACTTTTTAAAAAATAATAATTTAGAGCAAACAGTGGCCTTAGATTATATATTCTTAGGTTTTGTTCTTATCAATATTCTAATTATACACATAAGATGTCCCTAAACTAATATCCTACATTATAATTGTAAAGAAATCACTTAAAACCAAAGTACCGAGAATAAAATATAAAGGTACTATATATTCTGGTCTTCCAAATTCTACAAACTTTCTTAATGTTACTCTTCAGGGTTTAAAAGGGAGTACATTTCCAGCAACTTATTTATAAATTTACATGTGTTCTTTTTTACTCACTTTGATTAGAATTGTGCAAGTCAATGATTAGGCAGTTAAAATTCAAGAAATAACAGAATCTTCTTTCCACAACCAAAGTGTGATTTTATGGGAAATTATGAATAATACATATCTAAAAATCACAAAAGAAACTTTGTTTTCTTTCTTTGGCTTCTAGGTACCTATCAATTCAAATTATGACAGAACGATTAAATAAACAACATTTTTATTCATATGAGAGACCATAGGGATTACATCCTCTGCAAAGCATAATTGTACTTGTCTCTAGAGGAATATGTTCAAAAACAACAATGAATGCTGTGCAATTTGGTTTTCATTCGTTGGACTCTATTTCCACAGATAAACTATTTCTATTAGTTATATCACTTACATTCCTAATGGTACACATTATGCAACCTAAATTGTTAATGAACTTTATTGGTGCTTGCCATAGTAATATTTTTTAAGCTCTTAAAATGAACTGTGACCATTCAGTCCTAATAATCAGTAGGCACAGTGCAGAACAGTGTGCAGTCTAAGTACCACACAGAGCATTTACTTTATTCATTACTTATGATTCCATTATTAGAAACATTAAAAATAGGCATGCTCAGGGGAATTCCAATTTTCTAATGAAATTAATTAAAGTATCAAAAAATAAAAAAAAAAATGACCCAGCTTCAGTGGCACAAGTGGTAGCATATTGAGCTGCACTTTTGTAAGCTGTAGGGAGCGGTTAGACCTATGCAAAAACTAGTGACCTTTAAAGCATATTTGCTTTTGGTGCTAATGCTGTAGGGCAAGCGAAAGCTCTAATAAAGACATAATCTTCTCTACAGAACAGCACAGAGTGAAGGAAGCTGTGTGTCAGCCAGAGAAGGCCCTGGGAGGCTTGTTCAGAATCAGAAGATGCAAGAAACTCCTGTTGCAGTCAATAACAGAAAATACCTGGCTTTGCTTTATAAAAGAATAAACCTGATGACGATGCAGTGCCCCGGCAAATCTCTATCAGATACACCTGGACCTCTGGACCCCCATTTTCCTCTACTCCTGAGTCTGTGTCTTTGTCTTTTCTAAATCCACCACTGCTCTCACTAGGAGCTCCCTAGCCCCTTCTCCTGCTTTGTTGAGTTCGAGCAGGAAGCCACTTGGAGAACTGCAGGTTTAGATTTCAAGTTGAACTGATACATCTGGATAGTCATGCCCAAGATCCTAATTAGGTGGAAGGCGGGAAGGAAGGAGATCATGTCATGATGAGAATTTGTTGAGGGTAGTTGACTCTCTCTCTTTATTTTTATTTTAATTAATTAATTAATTTATTTTTAATTAATTTATTTTTATATACATTCAATGCCATTGTTTAGCTTATGAAGTGAACGTTTCAGTATGTGAACATTTCTCCCAAGTCCAATTGATCAAAATATCTTCAACAGATTACACCACACCTCCCCGTCCCGTCAATGCTCTGCCTCTGTGTCCCTCCTCCAAATGTCCTTCCCTCGGCCCCTCTCCTTCACACTCATCACATCTGACATTCACACCCGTCTCTTGTGTTTGCATATCTTTTAAGTAATGACGATTTTGGGATCAGTTGATGGTGTAATGGTTACGTCACTGGATCCCTATGTAGTCAAATGCGGTTCTAGTCCTGGACCTAGTGGCTTAAAATTCACGCCAGGTATGTGTGCATGTGTGCCCTAGATCCATCCTGAGAGAATGGAAGAGAAGAGGTTGCAGTTTGGCCATTCCTCCTAAGATAGAGTGATTTTTTGCGTTCTCTCTCTCTCTCTGTCTTTCCTGTGAGCACATGCACACTGTAGCAAACATCTTTTTTAAAAAAAACGATTTTTATTTTCTTGTACTATCCTCAAGAAACAAACAAAACTTTTTCATTCTCAATGATACCTATTGCTTCAATCAGAAAACATTTTCTTTGGCCTGATTAATATGCTAAATTTACTGGCATAGGGAGCAAAGATAGTAAGAATGGAGGCTGTATTTTAGTTAGAGTTGCATTATTCTTCTTCACAATTCCCATGCCAGATCAAAAGAGAGTTTTAGACAGTATTAAATATAAATACATATAACTTCTCAAACTGCCTCAGAAAACCAAAGCCTGTGTTGGGGGAGCAGTGCTCTTTAGTGAGCATGGAAGCACTGCTCCGATGAATGTACCACATCAAGAATGTAATGAAGAAGAAAATGCATTCTGCTGAACTGCATGGCACCCTGAAAATGCAGCAAAATATCACTTTATGTGTGATGAGTAATAATTTGTCAAATCTCCTCAAAAAATCTAGGAGTAGAAGTAGTTTTATTTCTTTGATATATTTTTATAGTTTATAGTGATAAAACTGCTGTATGTTTCTCTGGATTCTATATTATATTCATTTCTCTGTTTCTGAAATCAGAATTGAGTATCAGTATTGAGACAATAATGTGGTATGTTAGTGTATCAGTGAAACAACCTAATGCCATCCACTGCTTTGACTGGCCCTGGCCTTTAAAAATGGGGAGGCTATAAAGCCCCAAGAGGAGAATGGAGAAGATACTGATGTGGCCATTCCTCTCGGGGTGATTTCTCACTTTATGTCTCTCTCTGTCTCTCCAGCGAGTGCATGCACCCTATGGCAAAAATCATTAAAAAAAGAGAAAAGTGAGCTGTCTAGTAGCTTTTGGTCTGCTAGCTCCTCAGTATTCACACCTTTCCCCTGCCCCTAGCTTTTGCCTATTTTTCAGCGAGCTCCTTAGAGGTTACAGATGGCTAGGGCAGGAAAGAACAGTGCTAGTGTTAGCAGAATAGAAGTGGTAGCAATGGAGAGGGGGACAGCAGCTGCAGAAGCTCAAAAGGTGTTGGTGGTTGGGAAGGAAGGAGATGTGACACAGAGTGTGGAACCTGAAGATGCATGGTGAGAATATCAACCTCCACTGTATGTTACCCTCTGATAGTAAACTTTTAGCCAATACTCTATGGAGTTGTTTGCTTTGCTTTTCCATTTCAGAGAACACACAGTCAAACTAATGGCTGTATGATTGGGTGTGTCAGATTTAAGAGAGAAAAGTCAAAAGACCTGCTATGCTGCTCCAGAACCTCTGATCTAACTAACTAACTGGGTAAGAGAAAACAAAGTTTGGTGAGATAATCGCTATAAGAGTATGAGCAGGACCTGAAATAACAACAAAATACAAACTCCAGTCCCACAATGATTTCTCACAACCTTCCCTATATCTTACAATATGAGTTTGTGTTTCTGAAAAGCAGAAAAAAGATTTCAGATGAAAGAATGGATTGTGGCAAATTGATATTTTTGAAGTTGAGGAAAGAGAGTGTTGGTCTTTCCACCAACCTCAGTGGTGCAGTGAAGCACTCTGGTCTACAATGCTGGAAGCCATAGGAAGATAAAGGATTTTGGTCCACATACACATTGGACTTGTGTGCATGCATGCCTGTTAATTAAGCTGCTGAGAAGACTGGGGGGAGGATTGTGCTATGAGACCATGTTGAGGGTATCATCTGTCTTTCTCTTTCATTGTCTCTCTTTCATGTTATAAATGTATATACTTTTTGTATAAAAGGAAAGAGAATGTTTAAGAAAAGACTGATTAAGTGTGCCAAGCATTTTCTGGGAAGTTGTGAACAAAGTAGCTTTCATTTATTTGTTGATTTTTAGCTCCACTTTGGCTGTGGGTGACCCAGAAAAGATCACTGTAGAAAGAGAGGTGAGAGGATGAACCAGACCGAAGTTATTTTATGTAAACACTGGTCAAAACACAAAAGAAGTATTTTATGTTGAGTAAATTCTTTCTACAAGCCTAATGACATATAGTGATTGAATGTTTAAAAAAATAATGATAATTAATAATACTATTAATAATAATCTAAAAAATGATGGAAAGCTATTTCATGATGATGTGGATAGTAATGTCTTTGTCTTGACTGACATGCATGGTAATTGTGCTGGAAGAAGAAATGTAATACACTGTAAAGATATATGTGATTCCATGTAATATGAAAAAGATAATGATAATAAATATAATTAAATTTAAAAAGAAAAAATCATAAAAGAAATACATTGAATAAATCTTAGCCATGAAGGGGAAGACAAAAATAGGATGATAGCTAGAGAAAAAGACAGGACAAGATAATTTATTATTGTTGTTTTCTATGTTTTTAATATTGGAGAATAATGATCCTATTTAATAGCTGTTGTGAAGAGCCATCTAACACAAACCTTTTCTTTTCCACATTATGGAAATTGAATAGTATAGCCTTAATATTCCGTTAAATCTTTTGCAAAAAGCATGAAAATGTTAATTAATCCATCATCTCAAACATTTTTCATTACATTGTATTAGGAACATTTAAAATCCTCTCTTCTGGCTCTCTTGAAACAGACAATAAATTACTGTTTACTGCAGCCACCCTACTGTGCTATGTAACATTAGAACTTACATCTCTTACCTAACCATAGTTTTTTGTATCTGTTAACCAACATCTCCCTGGCCTCCCTCAACTGTTACCCACATTTTCTAAACACTATTCTAGTCTGTATTTCTCTTAGATCAACTTTTTAAGCTTTCACATGTGATTGAGAACATTTTTTTTCTGTATGTGGGTTATTTCACATATGATAGTGACCTACAGATTTGTCCACATAGCCTCAAATGACAGGATTTCATTACTTTGAATTGCTGAATAGTATACCATAATGTAGGTATATGGTTTGGTATGTACACAGTTTCTTTATCTGTTCATCTGTTGATGGACACTTTGGTTCCATATCTTGGTTATTGCAGATAACTAAGGAAATGAACATATATCTTTGACATAGTGACTTTCTTTTGGATAGTAAGTTTATTAGATCATAAGGTAGTTCTATTAGTCACAGATTTTTAAATTTCTTTTGGATAACAAGAAAATTTTCTTTATGTCCCTGTCTTCATTTATAAGTGGTAATATAATTATTTTGGTCTTTATTAAACTTTTGTAAGAATTAGAAGAGTAAACAAATATAAAACATTTAGAGTGCTAATTGAGTACATTGCTATTACCTTTATCAAAAACTTAGAAATTTTTATTATCAAGAATTCTGAAGAACTAAAGATTGCTATATTTATCTGTTTTGGAAGATGTAAGACCTCCTGTATGAAACCAGAACTATTAGTGAATTATGAGTAGAAAATAAGCCTAACATTTATTATCTCCAACATATTATACTGCTGCAGTAGTTTCTTTATTATAATTCTTTATATTAACCTTTAAAATTTTCCTGTGGGACATGAATATTCACCATTTTGCTGAAAAGGAATAAACTAGTAATTATCTTGCTTATGATCCTGTATATGGAGGGATGAATAACAGAGTATCAGTGGATATTTGAGGCCTTTGTATTTGCAGTTTCTCCTATATCCACTGAATTGTCTCTCTTGTTTATTATTACAATTTACTTTTTGTAATAGCTGTAATAAAAGATAAATTACTTAACAACTGTATGTTGATTTGTGTGTTTAGTGCTGTTGGAGAAACAGAAATACAATCAGAAGAAGACAAAAATATCCTGACAGTCTCATAAAATCAAGGTCAAGCATGAATTTCCAAAGCCTGTATGTAAAACAACTTAAAAGTTCATGAAGTTCTTTTAAGTCTTATTAAAAATAATTGTAGCTACTATTTTAATTCTATGTGATTTAACTTCCTAAAAGTAATTTCTAGATGAATAGAGAAAGGTAGTCAGGTTGCTAAAATGATATATCTCCTACTTTCAAGTACCAAACTAGTATTTTTTTTATCATCATAATCTTCTTTATATTACATTGGATTACATATAACTTTACAATGTATTACAATGCTTTTTCAAAAGGGAAAGCCATGCATGTCAGTCAATACAGAGACATTAATCTACCCGCATCAACATTCAATATCTTTTCTATGTTTTCCCCAATCATTATTATTATTATTCTAATTTTTTTAAAACAGTCAATCACTATTTCTCATTTTGCTTGTAAAAAGACTTTGCCCATCATGAAATACTTCTCAGACCAATCGAGTTGAGAATACTATACATTTCATTATCAACAGTTAATAAGCCATATCTGTTTCTCACTAACGTCCTGCCTCTCTATTGTTCTCTTGCTATATTTCTCTATCCTCTTCTCTTCATCTCCCCAATTCCACACTGTCCTATTCTCATTAAGTACCTTCACTGCTTTTATGTCCTCCAGTTTTTTGCTCTCTACCACGGAGTGCGGATAGTCGGTATTTATTGAGTGGATACATACACTATCTTTCTTTCATAGCCTGGCTTACTTCACTCAGCAGTAGATCCTCTATATCTGACCACTTTCTATCAAATGCCAGGGTCTTGTTATTTTTTATGGCTGAGTAGTACTCCATAGAGTATATATACCACACTTTTCCAATCCATTCATCAGTATGTGGACATTTAGGTTGGTTCCATGTCTTGGCAATTGTGAATAATGCTGCAATAAACATTGATGTGCAAGCACTTTTCCGACTGAGCGTTTTCCTGTCCTTTGGATAGATACCCAGAAGTGGGATTGCTGGATCAAATGGTAGTTCTATTTGCAGATCTTTGAGGAACCTCCATATTGTTCTCCACAGTGGTTGAACTAGTTTACATTCCCACCAACAGTGTAGGAGGGTTCCCTTTTCACCACATCCCCGCCAACATTTATCACTTTTTATATTCTTAATCTTTGCCATTCTGACAGGAGTTAGGTGGTATCTCATTGTGGTTTTTATCTGCATCTCCCTTATGATGAGGGATGTTGAGCATTTCCTCATATGCTTTTTAGCTGTTCATATGTCTTTCTTAGAGAGACTTTTGTTCAGCTCATTTTCCCATCTTTTAATTGGGTTAATCATTTTTTTTTGCATAAGGCACTTGAGTTCCCTATGTATTCTGGTTATCAGTCCCTTGTCTGAGGCATATTTAACAAAAATATTTTCCCATTCTGAGGGTTGTCGGTTCACACTTGTTACTGTGTCCTTTGCTGTGCAGAAACTTCTTAGTCTAATATAATCCCACTTGTCTATTTTAGGGATTATTGCCTGTGCTTTGGGAGTCTTATTTAAGAAGTCTTTGCCTACTCCAATGTCTCCCAGAGTTTCCCCAGCATTTTCCACCAGTAGTTTTATTGTTTGAGGTCTTGGGTTCAGATCTTTGATCCATTTTGAGTTGACTGTTGTTAATGGTGAAAGATGGGGGTTCAGTTTCATCTTTCTGCAGGTGGATACCCAGTTTTTCCAGCACCATTTACTAAAGAGGTTTTCCTTTTCCCAATGGATTGACTGATATCTTTTGTCAAAGATCAGTTGGCTGTAAGCTTTGGGGGTTATTTCTGGGGTCTCTATTCTCTTCCATTGGTCCACATGTCTGTTTTTATGCCAATACCATGCTGTTTTGATGACCACAGCTTTATAGTATATCTTGGAATCAGGGAGTGATATGCCTCCTACTCCATTCTTCTTGCGCAGGATTGCTTTTGCAATATGAGGTCTTTTATGATTCCAGACAAATTCTATGATTGTCTTTTCTAGATCTGTGAAGAATATTTCTGGTATTTTGATTGGAATTGCATTAAACATGTAGATTAATTTGGGTAGAATTGTCATTTTGATTATGTTAGTTCTTCCAATCCAGGAGCATGGGGTGTCCTTCCACTTTTTTATGTCACTTTCAATGTCTTTTTAAAGATTTTCGTAGTTTTCTTTATAAAGGTCTTTGACTTTCTTAGTTAGGTTTACCCCTAGGTATCTGATACACCTTGTGGCTACGGTGAAAGGGATTCTTTTCTTCAGCTCTGCTTCGTTCAACTTGTTGTTCATAAATAGAAATGCTATAGATTTTTGGATATTGATTTTATATCCTGCCACTTTGCTGTATTCACTTATTACTTCAAGAAGTTTTTTCATGGATACCTTTGGGTCTTCTAAGTATACCAACATTTCATATGCAAATAAGGATATTTTCAACTCTTCTTTGCCTATTCGAATGCCTTTAATATTGTTCTCTTCTCTGATTGCAATAGCTAAGACTTCCAGTACTATATTAAAGAGCAGTGGAGAAAGTGGGAAGCCTTGCCTAGTACCTGTTTTCAGAGGAAAGGCTTTCAGCTTTTCCCCATTCAGTATAATGTTAGCTGTAGGTTTTTCATAGATTGCTTTTATTGTGTTCAGAAATGACCCTTCTACACCAATCTTACTGAGAGTCTTAATCATAAAAGGATGTTGTATTTTATCAAATGCTTTCTCCGCATCATTTGAGATGATCATATGGTTTTTATCTTTCTTTTCTGTTAATGTGGTGTATTACATTTATGGTCTTGTGTATATTGAACCACCCTTGCATTCCTAGTATAAAGCCTACCTGGTCGTGATGAATGATCTTTGTTATATGTTGTTGGATACGATTTGCGAGTATCTTGTTGAGAATTTTTGCATCTATATTCATCAATGATATTGGTCTGTAGTTTTCCTTTTTTGTCATATCCTTATCTGTTTTGGGGATGAGGATGATGGAGGCTTCATAAAATGAATTTGGAAGGTTTCCTTCCTTTTGAATCTTTAGAAATAATTTTAGTAGGATAGGGGTTAACTCTTCCTTAAAAGTTTTGTAGAATTCACAAGTGAAGCCATCTGGACCTGGGCTTTTCTTTGTTGGGAGGTTATTTATTACTGATTCAATCTCCTGGCTTGTTATGGGTCTATTCAGGTTCTCTATGTCCTCCTGATCCAATCTTGGTATATTATATGCATCCAGGAATTTGTCCATCTCCTCCAAGTTATCTTCTTTGTTGGCATATAGTCGCTCATAGTATCCTGTAATGATATTTTGTATTTCTGCTATGTCCGTAGTAATATTGCCTGTTTCGTCATATATTTGATTAATCTGGTTTCTTTCTTTCTTCTTCTTGATCAGTCTAGCCAATGGTGTGCTGATCTTGTTAATCTTTTCAAAGAACCAGCTTTTGCTTTCATTTATTTTCTGTATGGTTCGTTTATTTTCTATTTCATATATTTCTGCTTGAACCTTTATTATTTCTTTTCACCTGGCATTTTGGGGGTTTGTTTGTTGTTGTTTTTCCAATTCTCTGAGGCATGATGATAAGTTATCTACTTGCTATCTTTCCATCCTTTTCTTATGTGACTAATTGCTATGAATTTCCCTCTTATGACTGCTTTTGCTGTGTTCCATAAATTCTGGACACTTGTGTACTCATTATCATTTGTTTCCATAAATTTTTTATTTCAGCCTTAATTTCTTCAGTAGTGAAGAAGTCATTCAGAAGTAGGTTGTTCAGTTTCCATGTGTTTGTGTATTTTCGGGGTTGTTTCTTGAAATTAATCTTGAGTTTAATTCCATCATGGTCAGAGAAGATGCTGGGTACAGTTTCTATGCCTTTGAATCTGTAAAGGCTTGATTTGTGTCCTAATATATGATCTATCTTTGAAAAGGTTCCATGTCGGGGTGAGAAAAATGTATATGTTGTGGATGTAGGGTGGAAAGTTCTATAGGTATCGGTCAAGCCCATTCCATTTATAGTATCATTTAAGTCCTGTATCTCTCTATTTATTTTCTGTCTAGAAGATCTGTTTATAGGAGATAGTGGGGTGTTGAGATCTCCAACAATTATAGTATTTCTCCCCATCTCTTCTTTTAGCTCCAGCAGTCTTTCCTTCACATATTTAGGCGCACCTGAATTGGGTGCGTAGATATTTATAAGGGTTATGTCTTCTTGCTGGATTACCCCGATTTACTATTATATAATGGCCTTCTTTGTCTCTTCTTACAGTCTTTGGCTTGAAATCTGTTTTGTCTGAGATCAATATTGCTACTCCAGCCTTTTTTTGATTTCCATTTGCATGGAATATCTTTTTCCAGCCCTTTACTTTTAGTCTATGTATGTCTTTATCTATAAGGTGAGTTTCATGTAGGCAACAGATAGAGGGTTTCTGTTTTCTTATCCATTCAGCCAGTCTATGTCTCTTAACTGGAGAGTTTAATCCATTGACATTCAATGTAATTTTCGATATTTCCGTACCTGATCCTATCATTAAGTGAGCCATTTTCTTGGTTGCTTTTTGTTCTCGTATAACTGTCTCTGATTTTTTAGTTTTCCTGGTATAGTAGTCCCTTCAGAACCTCTTGAAGAGCTGGTCTGGAGTTGGTAAATTCCTTCAAATTTTGTTTATTCGAGAATGTTTTTTATCTTTTTTTCCCATATGAAAGATAATTTTGCCGGGTATAGTATTCTTAGTTGAAATTGTTTTTCACTCAACACTTTGACTATACTTCCCCATTCTTTCCTTTTCTGCATTGTTTCTGCCGAGAGATCCAATGTTAGCCTGATGGGGTGACCTTTGTAAGTAACTTGGCATTTCCCTCTTGCCAACTTTAGTATCTTGTCTTTGTCTGTTGTTTTTGCCAGTCTGGCTATGATGTGCCTTGGAGAGGATCTTCTTGGGTTGATTCTACTCGGGGTCCTATGTATTTCTTGGGTCTGGATATTTGAATGCCTTTCTAGATTTGGAAAGTTTTCTTCCAGGATCTCATGGAATAAATTATCTAGGCCCTTATTATTTTCTTCAGGTTTTGATTTCCTGTATCACATTCTTCAATCCTGAAAGTTCCATCTGGTTCTTGTTCAAGGTATCCCTTTCTTCTTT
This sequence comes from Tupaia tana, assembly GCA_026018925.1. NCBI lineage: Eukaryota > Metazoa > Chordata > Mammalia > Scandentia > Tupaiidae > Tupaia > Tupaia tana. The sequence continues at coordinate 159,300,541 of JAKSZU010000006.1, forward strand.
CAAGTCATTGAAGGACTTCCTCATCTCCTGGAGCTCCTTGTTTCTTTTCTCTTCCATCTCAGTTAGTTTGGTCACTACAAATATTCTGAATTCCTTATCAGACATGTCCACGACGTCCATTGTATTGACTGTGGGTGATGTAGGCTTGATGATTTCCCTTGAGGGAGAGGCCTTTTGTTGGTTGCTCATATTTCTTGAGCCTCTGCAATTGTTCCTAGTCATCAGGTGATCTATATGTTTCTTCCTAACTTATTTAAGGTATCTTTGATTGTTAAAAGTTGTACAGGCTTAGAAAATTGATGATTTCTCTTATGGTTGGCCTGCTGTTGCTCACAATTACCATTAACTGTTGCCACTAGCCCTGGATGGCCCAAAGTCCTCGCTGTTTCTAAGGAGTGGTGAGCCTTCAACTGACCTAATAAGCAACACCCCAAGAGCAAAGAAAAACAAAACGAGAAAAGGAAATTGCACGGTGCGCAACGCGCGTCGTGCGCTATTCAAATCACCAAAATTCAAAGAGTCCAAAGGCTAGTGGGAAAGGGTCAGAAGATGAGTGACAGGACCAGGTTGGTCGGGCCTGCAGCCTCAGTTCGCCTGGTGTCCAGAACTGCTGGCCGGCTCGATCCGGATTGCGGGTGGGGTGGGGTGGGAGTTCGCCTTAAAGTCCCAGACAACCAACCTGGGGTCCAAGGAGGAGGAACTGTGGGGATGAGCGGAGATTCGGAAGGGTCGGACCTGCAGCCTCAGTCCGCCTGGTGTCTGGAACTGCTTGCCGGCTCGATCAAGTGAGATATGATATTAGCTGGTGAAAAAAATCTAACTTTTTCTTCAAGAAGCTGCTACAGTTATGTGATGTGGAAGGTTTGCTGAAAAAAATTCTTGTGTTGTAGAATGCACATATCATGTTTAGGGGATCTGAGGAGGTTGACCTGTTTGAAGAGTTCCAAAAATGTTCAAAGTTAACTATTGGGAAAATATTAAAAAGTTGAAAGGTATAGTTATGCAATAATAGAGAAGACTGGTGTCAGCTAATGTATTAGATACATTATATGAGTAGTGAGGTGGTTTTTTAAAATTATAATTTCTAGCTTACGTATATTTGGTGTACATTTTTGGGTGATACAGTACTTTTAGAAAAAGTATTCATGTAATGTGTCCTAATCAAATAAAAGATAAACATATATTCATCTTCTTCAATATTGAGCATTACATTACGTTGTGTACTTTTGATAATAGTTCTACTAGATTGGGGGGTATTTGTTGGAAGTATATATTGAATTGCGCATAGCCCCTTCCCCTTATTTACATTTATTCTTACATTTACTAAAAGTTTTCTATTGAACTCTCATCAACTCCCTCCTATACAGTTGCTGTATCTACTATTACTCTCTATTTTTATGCTTTAGAGTGCTTCAGTTTTCACCAAGAATGTAGACATTTGGTATGTGTTATATGGGGACATACAATATTTGTCTTTTATGTTCTGGCTTACTGACTTATCATAGTATGTCTAGGTTCATGCACTTTGTGTCAAATAAAAGATTTTGTTGTTCTTTACAGCTAAGTAATATTCTATTGTATATATGTGCCACATTTTTCCAATCCATTCTTTGGTTGTTAAGCACATAGATTGGTTCCATGGCTTAGCTACTATAAACAATGCTGAAACAAATGGATGTGCAAATTTTTCTCCAGCTGAATGATTCTTTATCCTTTGAATATGTACCCAATCATGGGATTACTGGATCATACAGTAGTTCTTAGTTCTATCTTTAGAGTTTTGAGGAACTTCCATTCTGTTTTCCACAATGGCTGCACTAATTTACATCCTCACTGTACTGTGCAAGGTTTCCCTTTTCTCTGCAACCTCTACCAGCACCTGATAATCTTTGTTTTTTTTGATTGTAGCAATTCTTGTGGGGATTAAGTGAAATCTTATTGTGGTTTTGATTTGCATTTTCCTTATAACAAGAGATGCTGAACATTTTCTCATACTTCTTTTTTATTTAACCATTTGTATGGGTTTGAGAGTTATCTGTTTAGATCCATTGCTTTTTTTTTCTTTTTTAGATTATTAGTATTTTATTTTATTTATTTTATTTTTTTCAAATTTTTGTATTTCTTTTTAAAAATTTGAGCCATGAAGGGGACCAACAGTTAGCATAATGGCTATTTCGCTGGACTCCCATTGTAGTCCACTGCGATTCGAGTACTGGACCCAGTGGCTTAACCACACTCGGCACATGTGCACGCATGCCCAAGGTCCCCGGAGGAGAATAGAGGAGAAGGAATTGTGGCGCGGCCATCCCCCCTGGGCGGTGATTTCTCACTTTCTGTCTCTCCATCTCTCTCTGTCTTTCTGGCAAGCGCATGTGCCCTATAGCAAAAACCTCTCCAAAAAAAGAAAAAAAAATTAAGTCACTGTACATCTTTACAGCATACAAAATGGACTTCCCAGTATGAATACATTATGTATTAGTTCCGTCAATGGTATCGTGATAGGCAGTTCTAGAAATGAGTGGACAACCCTAAGATAATAACGGGAGGACACCTGTTAATTCAGTTGCAATTTATCAAGAGTTAACAACCAGACCATTTGCAGAGACTCCTTCTTCCCACCAGCTCCTAGTGCTAGGAGGGCAAGGCAGATCTCATTTTCATTTTTTTTTCTTCTTTAGTTCCTAAGGCATGGTTGTTAATTTCCCTCTTACTATCATTTTGCATAAATACCAAAGACCCAGAAAAAGGATGTTCCTTTCCCCAGTGTTCACACTGAGCTTGCACATTTAGTAATCAAATTTCTCAAATTTTTTATCTGTGAGAAAGATGTACAAGTTCAGGACAAAGTTGGGAATTCAAGCAAAGAACATAGATATTATGACAGACTTCCCATTGGTAATATTTATTATCACCTGCACTCCCACATGGGTGACCATGGTTCAAGTCCCAGACCTGGAAGATTGCTTTTTAGCTCCCCTCTGCCCCCTCATTCACTCTGTTCCTTTCCAGTCAAATTAAAAATAAATAAATAAAGTTAAATAAAAAATTCTTTTTTAAAAAACAAATACATACTGTACTTCTTTTCTGAAATTCTTTCTTTCCTATTAAATATTCTCTTCTACCTAATTTTATTAAGGTTGCAGATATACTTCACACTTCAGGGCAGTTCTCTAATTTTAGAGATCTGGACCTGTAACAATATTACTATATACATTTTTACAAATGGAAAATTAAAAAGAAGCAAAACATGGGGCCAGCAGGTGGCATGGTGGCTAAAGATGCTGAACTCCCATATGGCTGAGTGTGGTTTGAGTCTCAAATCTGGTGACTTGCTTTCTCATTTTTCTTCTTTCCTCCTCTCTCTCTCTCTGGTCAAATGAAAAATAACAATAATACTAATACTAAGTAAAGTTCAAAAAGATAATTATTTCTAAAAAGGAGCAAAACATGAGGTGTTTTTTAAGTGAGACAGTTACAATATTGTAATTGGAGGAATGGAAATAATGAGTGGTAAAGCAGACAGATTTGATTCAGAAAGAACAATTGGGATATTATTGTATTACCACTACTATGAACTGAAGAATCATATTACAACACTAAAAGAGAGACTGAAAATGAAGGGAAGGATAAAAGAGAAAGTTGCAAAAGAGATATTTGTTAATTCACTGGCTTTATGAGACTAAGACAAAACAGAAAACATGAGGGGGTCTTCAAAAATGGGTATTATGAAAAAACTGTTCATGGATTAAAAAAATTTAGTATCAAAATAAACTTTTACTGTACTTCCATTTTTCCATGATGTTTTTGAAGTCCTATCATATATTTCAGAGACTAGGGAATAGTGAGTTAGTCACAATGCATAGGCTTCTGTACATGCATTTAGAGGATAGAGATGCAATAGTTGAAAAGGAAGTGTATGTTATGAACTGCAAGATGATATTAAAGATAGGATTGAATGTAACATTATTACTTCTATTTTATGACTTTGACATCTTTATAAAATATGAATCAGAATCCATTCCAGTCTTCCACAATGGAAGAGATGGAATTGTGAATGGCCATCCTCCCTAGGAGGTGATTTCTCACTTTCCCTTTTCTCTCTCCATCTCTCTCTCTCTCTCTCTCTAGTATGCACACTTGCGGACAGCAAATAAATACATAAATAAATAGAATCAGTTGTTTTGTAAAATATCCTTCAGTTTGTGCTCATGTTATTACATGATTGAGATCAAGTTATACATTTTACACAATTACCACAGAAATGTGTATTTATATGTGTTCGATGTGTATCATACTGAGGAGTTAATGATGACTGTAAGTCTTTTAACTGGTAGTTAATTAAATTAATTAATTAATTAATTAATTTGGAGAGTTTTTTGCTGTAGGGCACATGCACTCATCAGAAAGACAAAGACAGAGAGACAGAAAGTGAGAAATCACCCCCAAGGGGGGATGGCCATGCCGCAATCCCTTCTCCTCCATTCTCCTCTCAAGATCTTGAGCACTCACACACACACACCCAGCATGAGTTTAAGCCACTGGTCTGGGACTTGTACTGCGGTCGACTACTTGGGAGTCCATCAACATAGCCATTACTCCAACTGCTGGTCCAAATATAATTGGTAATTTAAATTTTGATCAGGTAAAGTGACCCTTTATAGTTTCTACAGTATAGTTACTATCTCCCTTGGTATTTACTAAATATTAAGAGTAGATACTTCATGGCAGTATCAATCCTTTCTCTCCTCAAATTTGTGTTCACACATTTTAGGCTTTATCTGTAAAACTATGAAATGGTAAACTATGATGCTTGCTTAAGAGTTATGATGTCCTTTTTCCTTCTAATTTATAAATGGGAATTTCACTTTAATAAGCTGTCTGTGGGTTGGATGGTGGTGTAGCCATAAAATGTGATGTGCTGTGAGGCTGACCAACATGGGATGCTACTCAGTTTGTATCCCCCGCTCTTGAATATATGGGGCACATGCATGCCAGTGATCTAGGCCTGGTTCTGTCATCAAAAATCCTTTTGGAAGTGCTGTCTCTCTCTGTCTGTTTCTCTAGTTCAGGGAAAAATAAACTAAACTTAAAAAAAAAATCTGTCTGGGGCTAGATAGTGGCGCAGTGGTAACTCAGTGCTTTACAATGCTGGACCTACATAGTTTGCGTCCCGGGTACCCATGCTGGGTGCATGTGTGCATCCTGTGATCTGGGCTGGCTGAAACTTAGGGTGGATCTTAACATGAAGACTCTGCTGGATAACTCTCTCTGTCTTTCTTTGATGGAATAAATAAATAAATTAACCAAAAAAACCTGTTCTCCATTTTTCTTTAGCTAGTCAGTGATTTATTTCAATGAATATCATTATAGAAATATTTACTTTATCCTATTGATTACAGTTTGATTATCATTATGTTTTTTTTTGTTCAGACCGTTCCTGCTTTGGACACTAGAAGCTCCTTTGAGTGGCTGCAGTGTTACCGTTACTGTTTTGAGAAGATCCCATCTTTTAATATCACTTTCCTTTTTTAGACACTATTAGATGTTCCACAACCATTTTGTATTTTCCTTCCTGAACCCTGAAAACAACTATTTTCCCATGAAGCTATAGAGTGCTTTAATGGAAATAAAGTTTATTAATTTGAGACATTGATTACAATGGTAAGTGCCTAACAATACAACAGTTATTTCACCAAGAGATGACTGTTCTTTTTTTTCTTTCTTTCTTTCTTTCTTTCTTCTTTCTTTCTTTCTTTCTTTCTTTCTTTCTTTCTTTCTTTCTTTCTTTCTTTCTTTCTTTTTCCTTCCTTCCTTGCTTCCTTCCTTCCTTCCTTCCTTCCTTCCTTCCTTCTTTCTTCTTTCTTTCTTTTTCTTTTTCTTTTTTCTTTTTTTTTTTTTTTTTGAGAGATTTTTGCTATAGGGCATGTGTGCTCGCCAGACAGACAGAGAGAGACATCGAGACAGAAAGGGAGAAATCACCCCCCAGGGGGAATGGTCATGCCGTAATCCCTTCTCCTCCATTCTCCTCTCGGGATCTTGGGCACGCACGCACACGCGCCCGGCGTGAGTTTTAAGCCACCGGGTCCGGGACGCGAACCATGGTCGACTACGTGGGAGTCCAGCGACATAGCCATTACGCTAACTGCTGGTTCCCTTTTTTTTCTTTTTTCTTTCTCTCTCTTTCTTTTTCTTTCCTCTTTCTTTCTTTTTCTGTTTTTCTTTTCATTAGTTCTTTTTTCTTTCCTTCATTCTTCTCTTTCTTTTTCTTCTTTCTTTCTCTCTTTCTTTTTATAGAGAGATTTTTGCTATAGGCCATGTGCGTGCACCAGAAAGATAGAGACAGAGAGACAGAAAGCTAGAAATTGCCCCCTTCCCATGGGAGATGGCCATACCACAACCCCTTCTCCTCCATTCTCTTCTCTGGAGTTTGGGTATCCATGCACATGTGACTGGGGTGAGTTTTAAGTCTCCAGGGCTGGGGTTCAAACCATGGTTGACTAAGTGGGAGTCCAATAATGTAACCATTACACCATCTGCTGTTCCCAACAGTTCTTTATTTTAAATTATTTTATTTTATTTTAAAATTTTGCTAGAGGGTTGATGCTGTAATCAAAGACAGATGGAGACAGAAAGGTAGAAACCACACTTCCTGTGGGGTATGACCATGCCACAATCCCTTCTCCTCCCTTTCTTCCCCTGTTGAGATTTTGGGCATGCATACACACATGCCAGGCATACTTTTCAAGCCTTAATGGCTGGGATTCCAACTGTGCAGTCAGCCATTTGGGACCTGGCTCCCTTAACCAGTAAGCTCATGGACTGGCTCAGGGTGACAGTTCTTTACATGACAGCCACTATCAAGAACACTTGAATTTTTGCAGTGCTTATATTACTTTTATTGCTATAAAAATTAATAAGAATTCAGAGTTCAGTATAGAAAGGAGATATTGTGTAATTTTGTGTGTGAGATGGAAGATATACAGATAAAATTACTGGAATAAATACATTTCATAATCTTTACATTTATTTTCATTGTCATGTAAACAACTTGCTTAGAGTATTGCTTTCTATGGCCTGGGGACCATTTCTCAATGGATTCTAAATCTTTATATTCTCCAATGCAGCCATAAACGGAGCTGATGTGGAACTAAGACAGAACTGATTCACCACTTAAGGTAGGAGGAGGTTGGTGATGGCTACCTACCATGTAGCTAGAGATGCATAATCTCTTTATTGCTTAATTGGTCTCCTTTTCATCTTTGCTTATTGACATAAATACATGCATGTTCTTTTTGTACAATTTTGATTCATATAAACATAGATAAAAATCTAACAAATGAAATTTTAGCATATGTACATATTTTCAGCTATTAATGTCATTGCATACTTGCCCAATCAGAGCATTAAGTGGTAAAATAAGTGAAATTAGTTTTTTTCCCCACTATTTTTATTTCAACTTTCCATGGATTCTATTTATTAATTTTCCTCCTAAATGTAATCTAGGTCAAATTCCATAAACTAATAGATATTTGTTAAAGTTTTGGGATTCACCACAGAAGGAGAGAGTATATGAGAGCTATATCATTTATTCTGGCATGACTTTACTTTGAGAGATGTGATTCACATCTAAAGTTATGCAGAAAAGATTGAGAAGGTTCTTCCATGTTTTCTTAACCACAAATAAAATTTACATTTTTTTACCAGTGTCCTAACAGTAAAGTACTTGAAAACAACATTTTTTTCTGCCAAAAAAACTTGATTGGATCAAGTTTTACTTATTAGGTAATATATATAATGTTTATATCACTACATACATTGCTGTACATCTCTATGTATTTATCACTAATATTTATTGTAAATGATTATTATAATTTAATATGCTTAAATAAACATGTTGGATATATTTCCTTAGATGAGAATTATAATTTTTTTATCTTTTATTTCATAAACAAAATGATTACTTATTAACATCAAAATTCTGTTTCTGCTCTCACCTTTGATCTCTCATTCATTTATTCATTCAGTACAGTGAAGAATAATTTATAAAGATTTTATTTTGTCAGAAATTAACTATTTAAAAATGAAAATTATATAGTATTAGTGATCATTAGTAAATGAAATTGATCATTTACATTGTAAGACTTTAAAGTCAATGAATACTTTGGAACTAAAATTAGAAGATAGAAATTGATATCTTCAAATTATCTGAGATGTTAGTTATTTTCATGTAAAAACAAAAAATTGTTATTAAACCTCCAAGATTAATTCAGCTGCATTTGGGAGTATTATAATTCAGTGAATTATTTTGTTATCGTAAAAGCAATGTCCTAATATTTTTCTGAATATAAAATTGTTCAGCAAATTATTTGTACATAATTTTTAATTTTCTATACTTATTATAAAGCATATAGGGTAGTATATTCAGATACAGATAACTAGATAGCCATAATTTTATTAAATTTGTGTTATTGGTACAACTATGTTTTTCTTTTTCAGAGATGTTTTTGCTATAGAGTGCATGTGCTTGCCAGAAAGACAGATACAGACAGAGACAGAAAGCAAGAAATCACCCCCCAGGGAGATGGCCACACTACAATCCCTTTTTCTCCTTTTTCCTCTTGGGATCTTGGGCACACACGCACATGTGCTTGGTGTGAGTTTAAGCCAATGAGTCCAGGACTCGAACCGTGTTCGACTGCATGGGAGTCCAGTGATGTCGCCATTACACCATCTGTTGGTCCCTGGTATAGTAATCTTGATTTTTGTAAATATAACAGAATTTTTAACCTAACACTGTAACTATATAGCATGTTATAGATTGAAATTATATTAAGTTTTTTGATTCTTAGAACTAACTTGTGAGGTATATTATGAAAGAGAATAGTCTTACAAAAGTGCAAGTTGGCTATGCTATATAATACTAGGAATATTAAAATATATTAGATATAATTCTACTGGAAAATAAATCTTCCTAAAGAAGATTTGGAAAAAACTATTTTTTTTTCATATTAAAGATTCTTGAGTTTCGTAAATATAACAGGATTTTTAACCTCATTGGAGTCCAGTGATGTCGCCATTACACCATCTGTTGGTCCCTGGTATAGTAATCTTGATTTCCGTAAATATAACAGAATTTTTAACCTAACACTGTAAGTATATAGCATGTTATAGATTGAAATTATATTAAGTTTTTTGATTCTACTAACTTGTGAGGTATATTATGAAAGAGAATAGTCTTACAAAAGTGCAAGTTGGCTATGCTATATAATATGGCTATGTTATATAATACTAGGAATATTAAAATGTATTAGATATAATTTTACTGGAAAATAAATCTTTGTAAAAAAGATTTGGAAAAAACTATCCTTTTTTCATATTAAAGATTCTTAAAAAATTACTTTGATAAGGATATTCAGATGTGTGACCATTGCTAACTCATTATATATGGCATGAGAATATAAAATGTATATAGTGAAGCACTTACATTTAAAATAAAGTTAAGGTTAATATGAAAATAATTTATAATTTTTTGAATAGAAAATACATTGTCTTAGCAACATCTCTTCATGTCTGATGATGAATACTACTAAAACATAATGCTCATGAATCATGTGTATAATTTTAATCGGAATTTCTTATTTGAATTAAAACTTTAGAGCACTGAATAAAACAAAACTATGCATTTAAAGAGAAGTCAAAAATATACCTTGCATTGAAATATTGTTAAAATCTTTACAATTTACTTGCCTCTGTAAAGATACAAAGCAATCTGGGGACCAGCAGTTAGCGTAATGGCTATGTCGCTGGACTCCCATGTAGTAGACCGCGGTTTGCATCCAGACCCGGTGGCTTAAAACTCACACTGGGTGCGTGTGCGTGCATGCCCAAGATCCTGAGAGGAGAATGGAGGAGAAGGGATTGCAGTGTGGCCATCCTCCCTGGGGGGTGATTTCTCGCTTTCTGTCTCTCTGTCTCTCTCTTGTCTGTCTGGCAAGTGCACACGCCCTATGGCAAAAACCTCTAAAAAAAAAAAAAAAGATACAAGGCAATCTGAACCTGTTCTCATGAGTAATTTATTTTGTTTAAGATGGACAGCTAAAATATACATACTTGATAGAACTAGAAAATAATTTGTCTTTATGAACTAGTGTTATGGTATATTTTAATTAAAAAGGTGAAGAAAGATTGTTGTTGATTGGGATTATTAGATAAAATTTTGTGGAGGGCTTGATCTTGACATTTTTAAGGAACTATAATGCATGATTGAGTAGACACTGTGAAACAAGACAGCACAATCAGTGTGATTATTTTGATTTAATATTTCTGTAAAAACTAATCTATATGTCTATATTAAATTGTGATGTCTTATAGACCTCTTACCAGGACTCAAACTATAATTAATATGAATTCTGAACACTTAAGTAAGTATCATGAAAAAAAAATCTATACAGGCTTCAAACTTCAGTATGTGTACACAGTTACTACGTTCAAAATGACAAGGTTGACATAAGCAAAAAATACACGACAACAAAAGCAAGTTCAATTTTATTCTTATTGTTTATACTTTGGATTATAATTTTTACTGACTGATAAAATGAAAATTTAAAGCTATTTTTTAAAAGTTTCATATAAAACCCATTCCATTTAAATTTACTTTAGATTGCACATGTATCAGCAACCAATAAGTTACAGAAGAAAACCAGAACAAAAAGACTAAGAAGAAAAGATATAAACAAACAAGTGAGAAAACATTGAAAAATAAATATTAATGCGATTTAGAAAAAAGTTAAAAGGTTTCTAAGAAGAAAGACTTTGGTTGTTTTTGAAATAAATTGAGTAAATGTTTAAACTTTTTTTTCCTCAAGCAAATGTCATTTTCAAAATAATGTGTAGAAAGAAATAGATTCAATTAAAAATCTTCTAATAGTTTTTTGACTCTGATGCAATATTTCAACACAAATTGGAAACCTTTAATTTTATTCTGACCTTTATCATCATCATTGTTATTCTCTACATTAATTTGTCTGAAATTAATGATGGGAAACCAAACATCAGTGACAGAGTTCATTCTTCTTGGGCTGACAAATGACATCAAGGTGCAAGCTGTGCTTTTCCTTTTTCTGCTACTAACTTACATCTTAAGTGTCACGGGAAATTTGACCATCATCATTCTGACCCTGCTGGATTATCGCCTCCAGACTCCTATGTATTTCTTCCTGAGGAATTTTTCATTTTTGGAAGTATCCTTCACCTCTGTCTTTGTTCCCAAAATGCTACTCAATATTGGAACAGCAGATAAGACTATCTCCTTTACTGGGTGTTTCACTCAGTATTTTTTTGCAATCCTTCTGGGAGCAACTGAATTTTACCTTTTAGCTGCCATGTCCTATGATCGCTACATTGCCATTTGCAAACCCCTACATTATACAACCATAATGAGCAAGAGACTTTGCATTCAACTTGTCCTGTGTTCTTGGTTCTCTGGTTTTCTAGTTGTCATTGTGCCACATGTAATGACTCTGCAGCTGCCTTTCTGTGCATCCAATATCATCAATCATTATTGCTGTGACTACACTGTATTGTTGCATTTGTCCTGTTCAGACACACATTTCATCGAAATGCTTGAGTTTGTCCTTGCTGCAGTGACACTCATCTTCACCTTGATTCTAGTGATTCTTTCCTACACATACATTATCAGGACCATTCTGAGAATCCCCTCTGCTCAGCACAGAAAAAGAGCTTTTTCTACATGCTCCTCTCACATGATTGTGGTCTCACTTTCTTATGGAAGCTGTATCTTCATGTATATAAATCCTTCTGTTAAGGATGCAGCAACTTATAATAAAGGGATCGCTGTTTTAAATACTTCAGTGGCTCCTCTGTTGAACCCTTTCATCTATACTTTAAGGAACAAGCAAGTGAAATTAGCTTTCAAAGATACAGTCAGTAAGATAATAACCTTCTTTAAAAAGTGAAACTATTTGAGGTTTATTATTCAAGTAGCAAATGTTTAGAAGACCATATTTGTACATTATTGAAATTTAAATGTATATTTACATTATATTATTAATATCCTTATATGAACACTGAAACATAAAACTGATATAGTTAAGCTAATTTTATCATTTTTCTGTCCTAATTAACAGATTGTGTGTATTTGTGTGTATGTCCTCTAACACTGATGAGATATTAATCTTTATTTACACCACACATTTAAAACTTGTAGGAATGTCCAAATTGGGAATATAACTTCTAATGTTTTTGACAACTGAATTTGCAAAGTCCTACCCATTGTCATGGCATGGGTTGCCATGGGTCCTATGACTTTCAATCACTATACTAGTAACTTAATCATAAATTCACATGCTGAAGAAATGTACTTCAGTTTGTTAATAATAACTAAAGTAATATATGGCAAATTAATAAAAAGTTTATTATTTTCAAATTTAAGTTCAGCTATAAATTTAGTCATTCAAAATAGTCACTTAATGATAACTTAAGCTTACTTGGGGTTTGAAATAAAGAAGTTCTACAAAAAAGAAAATCAATATTTGTTTGTTTTAATATTGATGGAGATTGCTAAGTGACTCATACACAGATTAGCTGAGCGAATCTATGGAAGAGAGAAAGGATAATTCAAGTTAAATTGTCAAGTTAATTCAAGTTAAAGATAATTAGAAATTAAGTTTAGCTAGCAAGTTTATACAATTTATTGTTCATAGTTTTTGTTATAATTTAATGGAAATATAAAATAAATCTGTATTAATATTATTTATGGTGTTAATGAGTTTGTAGGCTTAAATCATATTCTTTTTATATTAAACTATGCATCTTTATAATCTGATTTACTTAGTCAAGGAGGTCTCAATCACAAGTAAAAGCTGTCATTTTCTGAACAACTTTTGTCCATACTAATTTTTAAAATTTGTTACAGGGAGTGTGTTTGTGGAGACAGAGAGAGGGAGAAATAGGGGGAAAATTAGAGGGACGGCCATGCCTCAATTGTAGGGCAAAACAACTGCTTTCAGTTCTCTGAAGGAGATTAAAAATAAGCAATGATTGATGAGGCACTAGGAGCAAAATGGAGTCAGTCAAGACAAATCTTAGAACTTGTTTTAGCAACAGTCAGCGTTTGACTTTGCAATGCTTAAGCTAATAAAATTTTCTTGGTTGGTTATGTGGAAAGGGCATGGTTGTATGGAAAAGGACACTTTTCCCTCCTCTACCTCCTTTGCTGGGTCTCTACAAGCACTCAGAAAGGTTACTGCTCACTTTCATTTGTTGAACCTTAGGCCTAAGGGTTAATCTGTTAACAGGGACTCCCAAGACTAAGCACACTATGGAATCACTTTGGTTCTCTTTAGACTCAGTTAAGAAATTTGTATCATTCTTGAATTCCTCTTAGAGGAAATGTGTATATTAGATTCATTTGATTAAGTAGTAGAATTATTAAAATTCTTCAACTCGCAAAATTTCTTGGGATAATCACTGAAATTTATAATCATATAAAGATATATAAGACTAGAATAAGAAACTCTTTCTAGAAAAGTAGAACAATTCTTTCTAGAAAAATAGAAAGATGGAACAAAAATAAATTAACTGTACCTAAGTCTCTAGAATTTTCGTTACAATTTTAAACTATTCTAACAGCCAGTTTTTAGTTACTGATAAGAAACCCCTCAGCGGGACCACCAGTTAGCGTAATGGCTATGTCGCTGGACTCCCACATAGTCGACCGCTGTTCGCGTCCCGGACCCGGTGGCTTAAACTTCACGCCGGCTGCGTGTGCGTGCGTGCCCAAGATGCCAAGAGGAGAATGGAGGAGAAGGGATTGCGGCCTGGCCACCACCCCTGGGGGGTGATTTCTCGCTTTCTATCTCTCTGTCTCTCTCTGTCTGTCTGGCGAACGCACGCGCCCTATAGCGAAAACCTCTCCAAAAAAAAAAAAAAAAAAAAAAAAAAAAAAAAAAAAAAGAAAAGAAACCCCTCAGCTCAGAGTGCTGTAAGCAAATGTTAAGAGGAGGCAATTATTCATCTCATGTAACAGTAAATTCCAGTGTACTTCTAAAGCCAGATTAAAAGGCCTCTATGACATAATGACTTGAGATTTATGCCAGTCCTGAGGCTGTATCCCTCCATGTGACATTATTGTCAAGTTACTCTCTTTCCTTGTGCTATAATCCTCAAGGTCCAGAAGGTCCAGAAGGATAGCTTCCCATATTCAACTCTAATGGAAAAGATAACACTTCCTTCTTTTTCTATTAAGAGTTATTTTGATGAATTGCTGAGTCAAATATAAGATTTTGAGCCAATTTCTGTGTACCTCCATCACATGGCCCATGGTATTCTGTGGAACTAATATGTAGTAATTGGGAAAGTATGTTTCCTCAGTAAGAAACAAAGCAAAAGGACAATGGGGACAATGGCTGCTAAAGGGACAAAAGTATAAAATGCACCTTTTATACGTTAAGAGGAACAAGGATATAGAAACCAAAGCCTAATGAAATGTGAATATTAGTAGAATAGATTTCTTTCCTCTAATTCTTAATAGGCAAGATGTCAATGTAAGTTCTGAGTATTTTCTTTAAAACAATTTTTTAATCAAATTGCTAACCTCAAAATATGAGTTGATCACGCCAAACAGCAGTTGGCGTAATGGCTATGTTGTTGGACTCCCATGTAGTCAACTGCGGTTCGTGTCCCGGACCTGGTGGCTTAAACTCATGCCGGGCGTGTGTGCATGTGGGCCCAAGATCCCGAGAGGAGAATGGAAGAGAAGGGATTGCGGTGTGGCCATCCCCCCTGGGGGGTGATTTCTTGCTTTCTATCTCTCTGTCTCTCGTTCTCTGTCTGGCGAGCACATGTGCCCTATAGCAAAAACCTCTAAAAAAAATGAGTTGATCAATTGACTTTTCAAAGTGAATTATTCATTTAATTTTATTTGTTATTCTTCTTCTTCTTTAATTTGTTATAGGGCATATGCACTCATCAGAGAGAGACAGAGAAACAGACAGGGGAGAGAGAGACAGAGAAAGTGAGAAAGCAGGCTGCCAAGTCCAGGACTCAAACTGTGGTTGATTATGTGGCCGTGTGGGAGTCCAGTGCTTCAATCACCATGCCAGTTAGTTGATTTTTGAGTTTGGAGTAGATTAAGTATGATAATACCTTGTAACTAAGTTAATACCCCATATGTGTGTATTTCTTAACTTTCGATCTTATTTTTCTTTCATGCTTAAGAAACTTTGATCATGCTAGCCAGTTTTTTCTCAGAGTTCAACCTTCCTAAATCTTCTGCTTCTATTGTTAGTAGGAAGCTCATATTTGAGACGAGGCTTAACCAGATCTTGAATTTTTAAGTATTTGTCTAAATAAGATATGATTCTTGTCACTGTGTCTAGAAACCTCATTGCTACATCCATCTTGACATAATGTGGGGAATTTTATATGACTAGTTGGTTAAAAATAAAAAAAATATTTTTGAGCCTGTTTTACAAATGATTTTGCCCCATACCTACAATATGGAGAAAGTGAACAGTTACACCATCCAGCTACCTCTTCTTCTTCTTCTTTTTTTTTTTTTTTTTTGTGTGAGAGGTTTTTGCTACAGGGCGCGTGTGCTCGCCAGACAGACAGACAGACAGAGATGGAGAGACAGAAAGCGAGAAATCACCCCCCAGGGGGGGATGACCATGCCGCAATCCCTTCTCCTCAACCTTCTCCTCTTGTGATCTTGGGCACGCACGCACATGTGCCCGGCGTGAGTTTAAGCCACCAGGTCTGGGACTCGAACCACGGTTGACTACGTGGGAGTCCAGCGACATAGCCATTATGCTAACTGCTGGTCCCCGCATTCAGCTACTTCTAAGTGTTGACCCTGAAGAACAGAGGGTGAAAAGGCATAATTTGGAGGAAAAAAAAATACAGTAGTATAAGTAAGAGTATGGATACTAAGGCTATAACCATGGGAAGTTTCCTAAGTTCTCTATGCTCCAGTGTTTTCAGCTTTGTAATACCCCTTTTTTTCTGGTATTATGAAATATAAAGGATATAGACTTTGTAAATCACTCACCTAAATGCCTGGCATATAGTAGGTGCTGAATGAATAGTTAATCTAATTATTTATGTCTACTATTTCTGTAAGGAAAGATAGTCTGATGTTATGTTAAAGTATATTCTCACAGTGGTCAATTTTCTTAACTGTAAAGAATGGCATAAGATCTGTGGGGTAGTAACAGCAATTTAGAGGAAGAATATGTACTTGAATCTCACAAATGGGCTAAAACCTTAAAAAAGACTGTGTCATTTACTCATTCACTTATACATTCAAGGTTTTGCAATTCATGAAGACCCATTCTTGTCAGGCTCTGAACTAAGTTCTGAGAGAGAGTATAAAGGAATACTTCCTCCTTCCTGGAATCTACAATGAAGTGAAATACAGATATTAAAAAG
The DNA here is from genome assembly GCA_026018925.1 of Tupaia tana. Classification (NCBI taxonomy): domain Eukaryota; kingdom Metazoa; phylum Chordata; class Mammalia; order Scandentia; family Tupaiidae; genus Tupaia; species Tupaia tana. Next base: position 159,316,990 of record JAKSZU010000006.1, read on the forward strand.
AAATAAAAAACTACAATTTAATCATAGCAAACATGGAAAAGAATCAGGAAACAACGGAAGTTAGACTGTGTCACAAAATATGTAATAAGAAAAGATGTAGTCATAAGGCAAAGGAAAGCTTTTATGAATGATTGTTGAGTTGATATTTGAAGGAAGAGCATGGATTAATTTGATAAAAAGAATAGTTGTTGGAGAGGGATAGTCTAGTGTGAGGAATCAGTATGTACACTGTTCACATGATAGGATAGTATTCAAGAAACGGAAAGAAAATCATCAAAATTGGAGCAAAGAGAACATGGTCTTAGGGGTAGGATTGACAAGAACACAAAGGAAGCAGTTCATACAGGGCCAGTTTGCCCAGGAAAATCATTTTGGTCATTCTCCTATGAGCAATGGGAGCTATTCTGTGTAAACATGTCGGTGACATAAGAAAAAGAAATATTTTCAAACTACCACCATGGGTCTGTTGGAACAGACTGAGCAAAGTCCATCCTTAGGGATGTGGGAAGGTCAGGAGTGGTAATAATTGGACTATGTCAGTGTAAATTAAAAAAAGGGAATGGACTTTTCCTAAGTTTTTGTGTAAAATGATCATCATTTTACTAAAAAATTGAATGTATGTGTCAAAGAGAGGCATGTTACAAGGACAGTTGCAAGATTTCTGTCCTTCATAACAACGGATTGGAATAAATTGAGTTAAGATAGAGAACTAAAAACTGACATATTTTTCAGGTTGGGGTTCACTTTAGCATGTCTAATTTGAGATGCTTTAAAATTCTTAGTGAGATTAATTAGAAACTGGATTTCAAATGTCAAATTGATACTATAGTTTGTTAATAGTTATGCAATTTTCTTTAAAGAATTATTTAATTTTATTCATTTATTTTATTATTATTATTTTTATTTTGATGAGAGAGAGAGAGAAAGAGAGAGAGAGGGAAAGAAAGTGAGAAAGCAAGCCACCAGGTCCAGGACTCGAACCACTGTTGGGCATGTGGGAGTGTCCAGCCCCTTAACCACCACACCACCTGCTGGCCCCTGATTAATAGTTATGTATTGGGAACCAGCAGTTAGCGTAATGGCTATGTCACTGGACTCCCACGTAGTCGACCGCGGTTCGCGTCTCAGACCCGGTGGCTTACAACTCACGCTGGGCGCGTGTGCGTGCGTGCCCAAGGTCCCGAGAGGAGAATGGAGGAGAAGGGATTGTGGCGTGACCATCCCCCCGGGGGGTGATTTCTCGCTTTCTGTCTCTATGTCTCTCTCTGTCTGTCTGGTGAGTGCACACGCCCTATAGCGAAAAACCTCTCCAAAAAAAAAAAAAAATAGTTATGTATTACTTTATTTATTTATTTTTTTGCTATAGGGCGCATGCACTCACCAGAAAGACAGAGAGAGACAGAGAGACAGAAAGCGAGAAATCACCCCCCAGGGGGGATGGCCACGCCGCAATCCCTTCTCCTCCATTCTCCTCTCGGGATCTTGGGCATGCACGCACACACGCCCGGCGTGAGTCTAAGCCACCGGGTCCGGGACTCGAACCACGGTCGACTACATGGGAGTCCAGCGACATAGCCATTACGCTAACTGTTGGTCCCAGTTATGTATTACTTTTAAGTAATGAAATAAAATATTTATAACATAAAGCTCAATTCTTTAGTAACAAATTATGAAATAGTTTTTATTTTTCCCCTATCACTACTTAATCTTATGCTTCAATTTTCTCCTTTTGTATAACTTAACCGTCTCTGTCAATTTCGATAACTTTCAGATATCTATATATTATTAAAATTTAGGCAATTTAAGACTTGAAACTTTCAGTTTCATTTAATTACAAAGTCAAATAGTGCCTTTCAGCTTCTCGACTTGCTTCCAGTGAATTGATGGGTCAGAGATGCGGGAGAGGTAAGAGCACATTTCTTTACCAAAAAACAAAAAAGTGATAGTATATAATTAACAATGCAGTTCTGTCACTGACACAGTTGCACCCTATTCCACTAAAGTCATCAGATTTCCCCATAATAGAATGCATCATTTTCTTTTTGTTTTTAATTACTGCCTTCACAGGATCTCAGCAGTTTATTAGTAATTTTTTTCTCTTTAAATTTATTTATTTTTTACATTAATTCACTATACATCATTACAGCATACAAATGAATTTTCCATCCAAAATACACTGTGTATTGGTTCAATCAAGCACATCAACATACATGTTTTCAGCAAATAATTTTCCAATTCTTATGTCTTGTATACATTGTTTTTTGTTTTTCCATCCTTGATTCCTTATCCCTCACCCTCTGCTGTGTCCCACCCTCCTCCCACATTGTCTCTGGTATCCATGGTTGCTTTCTATGCCTTCCCCCCCCATTTAATTGATTTGCTAATGAACTTAGTCTAAATATATCTAATAGCTAACTCAGCTGATATATACCTATACATGAACCCAAGTCTGACTTTTGGCATAAACCCCAGTGAGTAGAATGAACATATTATAAAGTAGTACCCAGCTGGGGCTATATAGCTTACTGCAGTCATAATATATGCATTTTTAAAAATTGATACGAACAGTTTTACCATTTTTTTCCTCCTGCAACGTTTTTTTTAAATTACTTAACATTCATTCCCTGAGCATCATCACAGCGTACTAAATGTGGTTTCCCATCTAGAATAAACTGCATAGTGACTTAATCATGCATGTTATCATCAATAATATTCCATTTCTACTTTCATACATATGTATATGTATATATATTTTTTACCCCATGTTTGACCCTCTGCCCTTTCCCACTCTCATATTACTCTATCTCTGCTATATACAGTTGTCTTCCATTCCTTTTTCTCCAACGTTTTGTTGACCACACAATATCATAAGTAATCTAACTACTTTCAGCAGGTAATTTCAAGAAGAGTAGTTTTGAACTGGTAATGATATTTCCTTGAAACTTAAAGCCTAGAAACAGGTTAGTATTCTGTTCAAATAGTAGGTACATGCACCTATCAACAGCTCCAAACAAGACAAAAATCCATTAAAACCGGAAAACAAAGCTTAGGAGAAAAGCAGCAATTATTTAGTCAAGTTACAGAATGTTGTTTCATCGATTCAGTCTCATGTACTTAATCTTTCTTCTGTTAAGGTTCAATCTTCCAGATTGAATTCGGGGATATAATATTCATCTCCAAACATTGTCCCTACAATTAAGTCGCCCATTTTCTTAGTTTTTGAACTTTTATTTCTGTGTGTCTGCATTTAATTTTACTGATATAGCACTCCCTTAAGAACTTCTTGGAGATCTGGTCTGGTGCTGGTAAATTCTTTGAGGTTTTGTTTATCTGGGAAAGTTCGTGTCTTTTCTTTCCAAATGAACGATAACCTTGCTGGGTACAGAATTCTCGGTTGAAATTGCTTTTCCCTTAATACTTTGAATATATTTTCCCATTCTCTCCTCGCTCACGTTGTTTCCGATGAGAGGTCTGCCGTTAGTCTGATGGGATACCCTTTGTAGGTAACTTGCCTTTTTTCTCTTGCCAGTCTTAGTATCTTGTCTTTGTCTGTGGTTTTGGTCAATCTGACTATAATGTGTCTTGGAGAAGATCTTCTTGGGTTGATTCTATTTGGGGTCCTCTGTATTTCTTGGGACTGAATCTTTGAGTGCCTCTCCAGGTTTGGAAAGTTTTCTTGCAGGATTTCATGGAATAGATTATCAATGTCCTTATGAGTCTCTTCACCCTCTGGGATGCCTATTATCTGGATGTTTGGACGTTTAATTGTATCTAGTACTTCTCGCATATTATTCTCAAATTTTTGGACCATTTTCTCAGTCTTCATGGTGGATTTTTCTAGGCCAGCCATTTTCTCTTCTACATTAGAGATTCTATTTTCTGTATGGTCTAGTCTGCTTTTAATATTTTCTAGGGAGATTTTGACTTCTTGTATTATAGCCTTCATCTCTAACAGTTCCATCTGATTCTTTTGTAAAATGTGAAATTCCTCTTTTAGATCTTGCATAAATTTCCTCACCTCCTGGAACTCTTCAACTCCTTTCTTCTTCCTCTTCAGCAGTTCCTTATCTCTCTTCTCTTCCATCTCTGTTAGCTTTGCCATTATGAATGTTCTGAATTCTTTATTAGACATTTCCATGATTTCCATTGAACTGTGTGTGGATGAAGAGGAGCTATCCGTTTCCCTTGTGGAAGAGGTATTTCCCTGCTTCCCCCATATTTCTTGTGGTCCTGCAGCGATTTCTAGTCATCTGGTGGATGGTTGGTTTCTTCCCAAACTTGGAAGTTCAATCTGAGGGTCGAGGAATGTGCAGAAAAGGAAGCAGAGAGAGGGAAACAATACCAACAACAGCAAGAAACCAGACAAGAAACATAGAAAAATAAGAGGAAAACTTTTAAATAAATCTTAGAAAGAAAAGTTAATATTCAAAAAACTTCAATAAAACTCAACAATTAGAAAACTGCGTGGTACACAAGTGCGCCACGCGAAATGGCTAGATCACAGGAGGCATGGAGCTGTCTGTCTCTTGAAGAAGGGCTGTTCTGGGAGAAGGAGAGGGGATTATTAACAAGATAAAAGGCCTAGGAGGGAGGGGCCAAAGGGCCCTGTAAAACACCTCACCTTAAAAAATTCTATAAAGCAAAAATTAAGAAAAAAGACAGAGAGAGAGAGAGAGAGAGAGAGAGAGAAAGAGAGGACAGACACAGAGGTAGATGCCGGGGACCAGCCTCGGCGTGGGTGGGTTATCTCGACGGAGGCGTCGCAGGTGAACAGAAGACAGAGGCCTCGGTGCCTTTTCACGCATGTCCTATGCCGGACACTCCTCAAAGATCGCTCTCTGAAGAGTGACAACTGCTAGGAATTATCGTGCCTTTTTATTGAAAATGTGTTACATGCAAGTAAAGGGAGAGGAGCTACATGTTTCAATTATCAGCTCATGAAAGTTTTTAACAATAAGGTACAAAAGTTCCATTCAGGATTGAATTAAGGGTGGGTTTAGTGCAGTTCCGCAACTGTAGGTGGGTCTCCATAGAATGCAGTTTCGGGAAAGTGGTTCCGGTAAGCAGAGATGATTATCAGCTGATGCGGCAGTAGCCATCCTGTGATTACCAGGAATGGCTCTGAGAAAATAAAATCTCAAGAATAGATATTAGTTCCTATGGATCTTAATAAAGAATGATACTTACATAGTTTTATAGGGATCTAAAACTTGATTTGAGGAGTCTAAAATATTTATCTATTTCGCTTGGTGAGGGCGGGGGGTGGTCCTGGGCCAGTTTTGGCCTAATCCTATTTTACATAAAGAAAGGATTAAGTTTACCTTAAATGTATTTTGAAGGGCCTTCCAAAGGTCAAGACCATTTCCGCCTAGATAGAACTTCAGCCCACCCTCTACTGTGACCATGGAGATAAAGCATTGTAATTAATAGCAGGTGATTATAGCAAAGGGGAGTGGTCGGGGGAGTTCCTGGAAAATTTTATCATATACTCAGTATGTATAAGAGAGGTATGCAATTCTTTTATAGTAGTAAATTGGGGAGTCAGAGGGGGGGTCGCTTCCCAGCGAGGCTACCAGTTTTCTGGAACAAATAGCAAACAGCTTTGCTGACATGCTAATTGACCCAAGTTTTGTTCCAAGGTCGGGGGTGGGGGGTGCACAACAGTGGCCTTGCCAGCATGTTGATCCAACCGGAAGTGGAGCTCAAAGGTCTGGGGGGCTCAGACAGATCCTGGGGCCTCACCGGGTCGGACTCCTTCAGGTAGAGAGAGGCAAAGACTGATAGAGAGACAGGAGACTTGAAAGGGATTCTTCCTACCACGTGGGTTTTGTATGCTGGAGGCCCAGTTAGCAGTGGGACATCTTTCTTTCTCCCAAAATGGCTAGATCGCAGGAGGCATGGAGCTGTCTGTCTCTTGAAGAAGGGCTCTGCATCATTTTCTTGAAATACAGTTCAGCTTAATCCTACTTTTCCTCAATGTTAGGAAATTTTACAAATGGTTTATATGGTTTTTCTATACCCACAACTCCTTCTTTTTGACTTTCTTAACTTTTGCCTCTAACCTCATACTCTTTCAGAAATATGTAGATGTACTAGACACCTGTTCTGTATCTCTCGTATATCACTGCTAGATTTGGAGAGTTTTGGTTATCTCTTAAGAAGACTTCATTAGTGTACAGTCATTTTAGGTTTACAGGAAAATTGAGAGGAATAAAACAGATTTTCTACATATGTCTTGACCTCATTCATGCATAGCCTCCGTCCATTATCAACACCCCCACCCCCAATCAGAATGGTCCATTTGTTACAAGTGGTGAACGTACAGTGACACATAATATTACCCAAGGAAGGCCTATAGTTTACATTAGAGTTTATTCTTGGTGTTGTCCATTCTACGGGTTTGGACAAATGCATAGCATAGCAATATGTTCATAATTATGGTATCATATGCAGTAATTTTACTACTCTAAAAGTAATTTGTGCTCCAACTATTTGTACCTCTTCCACAATCCCAGCCCCTGCTATTTTCATAATTTTGCTATTTTTAGAGTATTATATAGATGAAATAGAACAGTATGTAATTCTTTCAGATTAGCTTCTTTTAGTTAGTAATGTATAAATTTCCTCTAGTTTTTCAGTGGATTGATAGTTCAGTTCATTTTGGTGCTAAATCATATTCTGTTTTCTGGATTTACTACAGTTAATTTATCCATTGACTCACTGAAGGACATCTTTGTTGCTCCCTGGTTTTGTAAATTATAAATAAAGATGCTATAAAAATCTCTGTGTAGCTATTTATGTGGAAATAATTTTTCAGCTCTTTTGGGTAAATGCCCAAAAGTGTGATTACTAGATTTTTAGAAAGAGTATGTTTACTTTTGCAGGAAATCATCAAATTATCTTTCGAAGTGCTGTACCGTTTTGAATTCCTACCAGCAGTGAACAAGAGTTCCTGTTACTCCACATCCTTATCAGTATTTGGTGTTGTCAGTATTCTGGATTTTGGTGATTCTAATAGGTGTGTAGTAGTACTTCTTTGTTGTGTTAGGTGCATTTCCCTAGGGACATATGATGTGAAACATATTTTCATACACATATTTGTCATTTGAATATCTTCTTTGGTTCAGTGTCCATTGAGGTCTTTGGCTCATTTAAAAAACCTGGTTATTTATTTTCTTATTGCTGAGTTTATCTATCTATCTATCTATCTATCTATCTATCTATCTATCTATTTATTTATTTATTTAGAGATTTTTGCTATAGGGTACATGTGCTTGCCAGAAAGATAGAGAAACAGAAGGCAAGAAATCACCTCTCAGGGGAAATGACCACATCACAATCCTTTATCCTTTCTCCTCTCAGGATTTTTGACACTCACAAGTGCACTTCCAGTGTGAGTATTATGCCGCTGGTCTGGTACTTGAAAAGTAGTTGACTAAGCCAGAGTCCAGTAATGTAATCATTATGCTATCTGCTAGTCCCTTATTGTTGAGTTTCAACAGTTGTTTGTTGTTTTTGGATAACAGTTATAATAAGTTATGTTTTTGCTAAAATTTTATTATGTTCTGTGGATTTTCATCCTCTTTATATGGTCTTTTGCAGAGCAGAAATATTTAATTTTAATGAACTCCAACTTATTATTTCTTTTATTGATCATGCCTTTGGTATTGTGTCTAAAAAGTTCATTGCCACACTCAAGGTCATCTAAGTTTTCTTCTGTGTTGTCTTTCAGAAATTGTATATTTTGCATTTTATGTTTAGGTTTATTATTTTGACCTATATGTTGAGAGATTTTTGCTATAGGGTGTGTGATATTGCTGTAGAGAGAGAGAGAAACAGAGACAGAAAGCAAAAAATCAACCCCGGTGAGGGAGGTGATGGCCACATTGTAATCTATTGTTTTTAATTAATTAATTATTTTTGTATATACATTTAGTCACATTGTTTAACTTACAGTGTGAGCATTTCAACATGTGAACATTTCTTCCCAGTCCCATTGATCCATATATCTTCAACCAATAACACCACACCTCTCCATCCCGTCAATGCTCTACCTCTGTTTCCCGTCTCCAAATGTCCTTCATTAGGCCCCACTCCTCCACATACACCTCATCTGACATTCACACCGATCTCTTGTGTTTGTACAACCATTAGTCAATCAGTTTCAGTCATAGAGTGCAGACATTCGGTATATGTTAAGTGGGATCATACAGTGTCTCTCTTTCATAGCTTGGCTTGCCTCACTCAGCAGTAAATCTTTCATATTGTTTCACTTACTGTCATTGCAATCTCTACTCTTCCTTTCTTCTCTTGTGATTGTGGGCAGGCACGCATGGTCCTGGCCTGAGTTTCAAGCTGCAGGGTCTAGGACTCAAACTACAATCTGCTTTGTGGGAGTCCAACACCTTAACTACTATACCACCTGTTGGGCCTTTGAACTATTTTTTATGAAGGATGTAAAGTCTATTCCTTAAATTACTTTTCAATGTGAACGTCTGGTTGTTCTAGCACCATAAACTTAATAAACTATCTTTGTGTTGCCTTTGCTACTTTCTTAAAGATTAGTTGAATTTCTTTACTTTCTTTTATTTTCTTACTTTTCTTAAGAATTTTCTAGAGTCTATGTGTGCTTGCTGGAGGAAGACAGAGAGAAAGAGAGGAGAGAGAGAAAGAGAAAAGAGAGAGAGAGAGACAGAGAGAGATAGAGAGAGACAGTGAGAAAGCTCTCCTCTATTGGAAATAATTGTGCTGTAATTCCTTAGCCTTCATTTCTCTTTTTGGAATTTTTGAGTACTCATGCACATGAACCTGGTGAATTTTCCAAGCTGCTGGTCTGGGACTCAAACCATGCAGTCAGTCATGTGGGATCCAACCACCTTAGCCATGATGCCACCAGCTGGTTCTAGGCTGGTCTATTTCTAGGCTTTCTAATTGGTTCCATTTATTTGTCTACTCTTTTTCCAATATAATACCATCTTGGTTCCTGTAACTTTATAGTGAGTCTTAAAGTTCTAATTCTCACTATCATGAAACTAAGGTCAGAGCAATAATTTCATTGGAATGGAAATTTAACAAAACAGTATAATGTGTATTCAGTACAGAAAAGGAAAAGATTATTGAGGCAAGGGGAGACCAGAATTTAAAAATCAGATAAACATAGGCCAAACCCCTAGCACAGCAGTTAAGTCCCACGCATAAGAAGTCAGATCCCACCTGACTGACCATGGTTCAAATGTTAGCCCAGGTGTCTTGAAAACAAATAGTTTAAAAGTCAGTTGTGTTGTGGTGGGTCCAGCTGATGGCATGGTGGTTAAGGCAGCTGGATCCCACATGGCTGACTGCAATGAATCCTGTATCGGGATGCTTGAGGGACATGCCGGGTGCATGTGTGCATTCCTCAAATCTAAAGAGAAAGGGGAGAGGGGATTGAGGCATGGTATATCTACAAAGGCACTTTCTTGCTGTTTCTTTTTCCTCTCTTTCTGCATCTTTATTTGTTTCTCTTCAACAAATGAATGTACCCTAAAGCAAAAAAAAAAAAAAAAAAAAAAAAAAAAAAACAACAACAACAACAACAACAACAAAAACCTAGTTGATTGTGGGCCTGCCAGCACATGGCAATGGTGTTTGAAGCAGTTAGATCCCACATGGTCAACTGCATGATTGAAATCTCTGAATTGGCAGCTTAAGGAACACTCTGGGTACATGTGTGTGCATGCCCAAAATTCTGAGGGGATTGTGGCAAGCTCATTCCACATGGGGATATTTTCTTATATCCCCTACCCCCACCCCACCACTGTCTGTATCTCTGGCAAGTGCACATGATCCTCAGGTCAAAAAAAAAAGTCGATCACATGTTTTATATTTCACCCATATCAGTGAGTCGATGCAAGGATACAGATAGAGAAATAAATGCCGAAATTGACTAATTATATTATACCTTAAGTAATAGATCATAAAAAACATTTTTCTCATGTTTAAAAAATAGTCATTGTTCTCTTTTTTTCTCTTGCCAAGAACAGAAAGACCCAAGTTTGGGTGACTTAGACTCACAATCTGGAGGTCAAACTTGAGGGGCTGCCTTGTGAGAGGGTCTGGATTCTCACTGCATCTTAATATAACAGAGGGCAGATTGAATGCATGCAAAGACCCCCGTCTTCTAACCCAACCCATCCAGCATCATTATAAGAGCTCACCAAATTTTAATGTATGAATTTTGGGGGAGATGCATTCAATCATAGCAATAAAATACAAAAACAATGTGAATGTTCTTGGGACTTGTATATATCGTTTTCCATTCACTGATTAATTTAAAAATATCAACTATGTATTTGTGACATCTCACAAAGAACATTTGGGTCCAGTTGTAATGGCGTAAACAGTAGAATTGTGATATTCGATACTGGTGCCACATTGAAGTTCCAAGTTCAGAGCTTAGGTTGTCCTGACCATGCCAGGTGTGCTGGTGCACACTCATGATCCTGCCAGGCCAGGGAGCTGCAGGAAAGTATGCGTTGTAGTGAGAACCTGTTAGGAGTACCTCTCTGTCTCTCTCTCTCATAAAATAAATAAATAAAATAAATGTAAAAACATAAAATAAAACACAAAAATAAATCTATGTTTCAAGAGAAAGTCAAGTTATGATGAGAAAGAACTGACATGACATAAATTTATATATTTTCATCTATAATATATCTGTGTGACATGTCTGAGTCAAGTCTAACTCTGACTTTTAAAAATTGAATTTTCATTTTTTATAGAGTCAGAGAATAAAAGAAGGAAGAATCATTGTGATATAAATCCTTATGCTATATTCAAACCGATATGTATAATTTCTGCTTACACTTTTCCCTTGTCTAATACTACAAATATAGAAATATTTTGTAGAATAAATGTGTAGTTTTTGCGGACAATGTCATCTCCAAATGATATTTACCATGTCAAGCTCTGTTGTCAAATGCTTTCCATTTGCCAAATATCTAAATTACTGTATCTGAAGGCATTTCCAGAAGTCTGCTGTGGTCAGAAGCAGAGCAGTAGTGTCAGGATTATCACTCTCTAGGCTCAGTGTTTGAGCAACGTTTCATGAGGACAGGAGTATTTATTTCCCAACTATCAAGATCTAGAAGACAATAACTTTTTGGACTGTGTTTTATACTATTCTCCCCACAAGATTAAATTGTAATGGCCATTTATGGTACCTGAAAAATAATTGGCCACTGCTTTACTGTCTTTCCTTGCCTGTACGATTTTCTCACTTGAAGCTCCTTCCAAATAAATTAATTTCTCTTGTATTCGGGTTTGATTCTAGGATATTTAAGAATAAAGATAAAGACACTAAGATCAAATCAAAAGTTATCTTCTATTTTGCAAAATGTTACTGAACATTTTTGTCACCTAACTTCTCTACAGAAGCTACAAGAAATCTATATTTCTTTAAAAGTTGTTCATTTTCACCTCTTACAGAAATCCTGCTCTTTATTATTCAAGGGGCCCAAAATAATATAGGTAATTAGCTAGAATACATGGAAAAATTCATGGAAAATGGATTTTTTAAAAGTATGAATTTCAAAATTTGTGCACCAAAATAAACTTATATTTTATTTCCATTTTCCAGAAACTTCTTGAAGTCCCCACTTAAATGAACGGTGCCAGAAAAAAAATTATGTTCAAGTCAATACATTTAAACAGTGGTCACAATAGGTTTGACAAGAGTAAATATCACATAAGGAGAAATTTGTATAAAATTTAACTCATCTGATAACAACTAAATATAGATTGAACAAAGAATCTAGTTTTGTATAAAGAATCAATGTCCCTCAGATTTACAAGTTAAATATTTAAAGATGTGTAGTAATTTACCTTACTCATTGGTATTTATTAACAGTAGATTGTTTAAGATCTACAGAGAGGAGAATATTTCATGAAGCATACTTCACTTAAGAACTGAAATTCTGATAGCTTATATTGATACCAAATAAATATTACTTACTATTCATGTTTTTTTTTTTTTCCCCCTAAGAAAGGACATTTTATTTGCCTCAGTACAGTGGTGTGAAACATATGGACCTTAATCTTATTACCACTGGAGAAGTAAAAAAAGTGGTGGCAATGACATAGGAGATGGTCAGATAATATTGTTGAATGAATGTACAATTAAATAATTAAATGATCTTGTTGTTCCCTTTTGTCTACACTGAAAAATGTAGAAGACATTCAAGTGTTTTTATGGTTTCTGGCTATAAATGTTTCTATGACAATATATATCAGTAGAGGGATCATAAAGTTTGGATAACGTATCTATACCATAGTATAAATTTCAGATAATATGCTTGTTTAGCCCATTTGTCTAAGACGGTTCCTTTGTAGTACCCTTCGGAAGGCTTCCTTCACTTCTTTGTTCCTCAAGGTATAAATAACAGGATTCAGAGCAGGTGTGACCACGGTGTACATGAGTGCAGTGGCTTTGTCTGTTTCTGGAGTGTGCATAGCCTTAGGTTGGAGATAAGTGAACAAGGCAGTGCCATAGAACAGGGAAATAACCAGGATATGAGAAGAACAAGTGGAGAAGACTTTGTGTCTGACAGCTGCTGATGGGATTTTCAAGATGGCCACAAGAATGCACATGTAGGAGCACAGGATGAGCAAGCAGGGACTCATGATAAAGAGCACAGAGATGGTGAACATCACGATCTCAGTGTGGGAGGTATCAATACAAGCCAGTCTTACTACAGGCATAATATCACAAAAAAAGTTCTGAATTTTTCCAGTTCCACAAAAGGGTAATGTGAAGATCCATGTGGTCTGTGCTGAGTCCACCACCACCCCTGTGGTCCAAGATGCAGCAGCTAATTTTAAACACACATGAGGGCCCATCAGGAGAGTGTAATGCAGTGGCTAACAAATAACTACAAAGTGGTCATAAGCCATGGCCACTAGCAGGCAGCATTCTGTCAGTCCCAAGATGGTAAAAATATACATCTGGGCTGCACATCCTCGCACACTTATGGTCTTGGTCTCCACCAGCAGGTGCACCAGCATCTGAGGTACCACACTGGTGATATAACACATGTCCAAAAATGAAAGTTTCATCAGGAAAAAATACATGAGAACCAGCTGTTAGCATAATGGCTATGTCGGTGGACTCCCACGTAGTCGACCGCGGTTCGCGTCCTGGACCCGGTGGCTTAAAACTCATGCTGGGCGTGTGTGCGTGCGTGCCCAAGATCCTGAGAGGAGAATGGAGGAGAAGGAATTGTGGTGTGACCATCCCCTCTGAGGGGTGATTTCTCGCTTTCTGTCTCTATGTCTCTGTCTGTCTGGAGAGCGTAAACGCCCTATAGTAAAAACCTCTCAAAAAAAAAAAAAAATACATGGGTGTGCGCACAGAAAGTGTGACCCAAATCAGGCAGATGATGATGAGGTTTCCAACCACAGTAAATAAATAGATGATTAAGAACAAAACAAAGAGTACAAGTTGTAACTCCGCTAGAGATGAAAAAGCCACAAATGTGAATTTGGTACAGAAGGTGTAGTTTCCACTAATTGTGATCTCAGAGCCAGACATCAAAGAAGGCAAATAATATCTAGGAACCTGATCACCTAACAGAGCACTATCAAACCACAGCAAAGGAAGTGTTCCAGAGTCAGAGATCTGAGATGAGAACCTAGACACCTGGATTTTTTTTTTTTGTTAAATCTTCCTAAATTACTACTCAATTAGAATAGAAGCATAATTCTTCCTAATTTTTAGTTGAGGGACTTTTTTAAAAAATAATAATTTAGAGCAAACAGTGCCTTTAGGTTATATATTCTTAGGTTTTTTCCTAATCAATGTTCTAATTATACACATAAGATGTCCCTAAACTAATATCCGACATTATAATTGTAAAGAAATTACTTAAATCCAAAGTACACAGAATAAAATATAAAGATACTATGTATTCTGGTCTTCCAAATTCTACAAACTTTCTTAATGTTACTCTTCAGGGTTTAAAAGGGAGTACATTTCCAGCAACTTATTTATAAATTTACATATGTTCTTTTTTACTCCCTTTGATTAGAACTGCATAAGTCAATGATTAGGCAGTTAAAATTCAAGAAATAAGAGAATATTCTTTCCGCAACTCAGTGTGATTTTACGGGAAATTATGAAGAATACATATCTAAAACCACAAAAGAAACTTTGTTTTCTTTCTTTGGCTTCTAGGTGCCTACAAATTCAAATTATGACAGAACGATTAAATAGACAACATTTTTATTCGTATGAGAGACCATAGGTATTACATCCTCTGCAAAGCATAATTGTATTTGTCTCCAGAGGAATATGTTCAAAAACAACAATGAATGCTGTGGAATTTAGTTTTCATTTGTTGGACTCTATTTCCACAGATAAACTGTTTCTATTAGTTATGTCACTTACATTCCTAATGGTACACATTATGCAACCGAAATTGTTAATGAACTTTATTGGTGCTTGCCATAGTAATATTTTTTAAGCTCTTAGAATGAACTGTGAGCACTCATGCCTCATAATCAGTAGGCACAGTGCAGAACAGTGTGGAGTCTAAATACCACACAGAGCATTTACTTTATTCATTACTTATGATTCCATTATTAGAAACATTAAAAATAGGCATGCTCAGGGGAATTCCAATTTTCTAATAGAATTAATTAAAGTATCAAAAAAAAAAAGACTCAGCTTCAGTGGCACAAGTGGTAGCATATTGAGCTGCACTTTTGGAATCTGTAGGGACCAGTAATACCTATGCAAAAACTAGTGACCTTTAAAGCAGATTTGCTGTTGGTGCTAATGCTGTAGGGCAAGCAAAAGCTCTAATAAAGACATAATCTTCTCTATAGAACAGCATGGAGTGAAGGAAGCTGTGTGTCAGCCAGGGAAGGCCCTGGGAGGCTTGTTCAGAATCAGAAGATGCAAGAAACTCCTCAGTTGCAGTCCATAACAGAAAATACCTGGCTTTGCTTTATAAAAGAATAAACCTGATGACAATGCAGTGCCCTGGCAATCTCTATCAGAGACACCCGGACCTCCGGACCCCCATTTTCCTCTACTCCTGTGTCTGTGTCTTTGTCTTTTCTAAATCCACCATTGCTCTCACTAGGAGCTCCCTGTCCCCTTCTCCTGCTATGTTAAGCTGGAGCAGGAAGCCACTTGGCCAACTGCAGGTTCAGATTTCAAGTTGAACTGATACATCTGGATAGTCATGCCCGAGATCCTAATTATGTGGAAGGCAGGAAGGAAGGAGATCGTGTCATGATGAGAATTTGTTGGAGGTAGTTGACTCTTTCTCTTTATTTTTAATTTTTATTTATTTATTTTTAATTAATTTATTTTTTATATACACTCAATGACATTGTTTAGCTTATGAAGTGAACGTTTCAGTATGTGAACCTTTCTCCCAAGTCCAATTGATCAAAATATCTTGGGAACCAGCAGTTAGCGTAATGGCTATGTTGCTGGACTCCCATGTAGTCGACCGCGGCTCGCGTCTCGGACCCGGTGGCTTACAACTCACGCCGGGTGCGTGTGCGTGCGTGCCCAAGATCCCGAGAGGAGAATGGAGGAGAAGGGATTGCGGCGTGACCATCCCCCCTGGGGGGTGATTTCTCGCTTTCTGTCTCTATGTCTCTCTCTGTCTGTTTGGCGAGCGCACGCGCCCTATAGTGAAAAACCTCTCCAAAGAAAAAAAAAAAAATCTTCAACAGATTACACCACACCTCCCTGTCCCATCAATGGTCTGCCTCTGTATCCCTCCTCCAAATGTCCTTCCCTAGGCCCCTCTCCTTCACACTCATCACATCTGACATTCACACCCATCTCTTGTGTTTGTATATCTTTTAAGAAATGACAATTTTGGGATCAGTAGATGGTGTAATGGTTAATGTCACTGGATCCCTATGTAGTCAAATGCGGTTCTAGTCCTGGACCTGGTGTCTTAAAATTTACTCCAGGTGCGTGTGCATGTGTGCCCAAGATCTATCCTGAGAGAATGGAAGAGAAGAGGTTGCAGTTTGGCCATTCCTCCTGGGATGGAGTGATTTCTTGCTCTTGCTCTCTCTCTCTCTCTCTCTTTCTGTCTTTCCTGTGAGCACATGCACCCTGTAGCAAAAATCTCTCTTTTTTTAAAGAAAAGATTTTTTTTCTTGTACTATCCTCAAGAAACAAACACACAAAACTTGTTCATTCTCAATGATACCTATTGCTTCAATCAGAAAACATTTTCTTTGTCCTGATCAATATACTAAACTGACTGGGATAGGGAAGGAACAAACATAGTAAGAGTGGAGGCTGAATTTTAGTTAAAGTTGCATTTTCCTTCTTTACAATTCTCATGCCAGACCAAAAGAGAGTTTTAGACAGTATTAAACTCACGCTGAGCGCATGTGCGTGCGTGCCCAGGATCCTGAGAAGACAATGGAGGAGAAGGTATTGTGGCGTGGCCATCCCCCCGGTGGGTGATTTCTCACTTTCTAGCTCTCTGTCTCTCTCTGTCTGTCTGGCAAGCGCACATGCCCTATAGCAAAAACCTCTCCAAAAAAGGAAGACAAAAATATCCTGATAGTCTCATAAAAACAAGGTAAAGCATGAATTTCCAAAGCCTGTATGTAAAACAACTTAAAAGTTCATGAAGTTCTTTTAAGTCTTATTAAAAAAATTGTAGCTACTATTTTAATTCTATGTGATTTAACTTCCTAAATGTAATTTCTAGATGAATAGAGGAAGGTAGCCAGGTTGCTTAAAAGATATATCTCCTAGTTTCAAGTACTCAACTAGTATTTTATATGCCTATAGTGTTTATACACTTTTAGTGCTTATGCAATGACTTTGGATGTGTTTAATTTGTGTTTGACATTCCTGAAGAGTTGATATCTAGATTAATTCCCACATTTAAATTCTGAAACTGAAATCTACAGACTCAACCCTATTTAAAATTGAAGTCATATTTTCATCTTTTTTTTATGAGCCACTAAATAGCCTCTGATATTTCTCCTTCCTTCCTTCCTTCCTTCCTTCCTTCCTTCCTTCCTTCCTTCCTTCCTTCCTTCCTTCCTTCCTTCCTTTTTCTCTTTCTCTCTTTCTCTTTCTTTCTTTCTTTCTTTCTTTCTTTCTTTCTTTCTTTCTTTCTTTCTTTCTTTCTCTTTCTTTCTTCTTTCTCTCTCTCTCTCTCTCTCTTTCTCTCTCTCTCTCTCTTTCTTTCTTTCCTTCTTTCTTATTTTTTTCTTTTTTCTTTTTTTTTTGAGAGGTTTTGACTATAGGGTGCGTGCACTTGCCAGAAAGACAGAGAGAGACAGAAAGATAGAAAGCGAGAAATCACCCCCCACGGGGGATGGCCCCACTGCAATCCCTTCTCCTCCATTCTCCTCTTGGGATCTTTGGCACGCATGCACACATGCCCGGTGTGAGTTTAAGCCACTGGGTCCGGGACTTGAACTGTAGTCGACTACATGGGAGTTCAGCGACATAGCCATTACGCTACCTGCTGGTCCCTATTCTTTATTTTCTGAGATGAATTTTTTCAAATGAAAATTTTGAAGAGTGTCATTTTTTTTTCTCTTTTTTTAGTTT
This sequence comes from Tupaia tana, assembly GCA_026018925.1. Classification (NCBI taxonomy): domain Eukaryota; kingdom Metazoa; phylum Chordata; class Mammalia; order Scandentia; family Tupaiidae; genus Tupaia; species Tupaia tana. The sequence goes on from JAKSZU010000006.1 coordinate 159,334,577, forward strand.
TGGCATAGGATGTGTGAACTTGTGTCTAAAAGGTAGGTGTTCAAAATGGAGAATTTTAAAAAGATAAAATATTTTAGCATTTTATACTACTGTTAACTAATTTACTAGGAAAATAAAAATTAAGAAATCTTCCTTTAATTTCTAGAAGTTGTAAGAAGCTTCATTTTTTTTCTTTGTTAGAAGGAAGTAATATTAAAAATTGATAAATCTTCCTATTTAGATTTTGTGGAGGCAAAGGTTGTGGGTGCTTTTGAGAACTTCTTCCCCGCAAAGATTTCATTAGACTTTTAAAAAATCATTCCTAATGTGCTAATTTGTAACTGTTTCAAGTTTATATTTATTTATAAGAGTTCTGCAACAAATATAATTTTAATGTAATAAAGGGGATTAATTCCACAGTCTTGTTAGCTCATTATAAAGCCAAAATAAAATGTTATTTCTTTAGATTAAAATAACTTCATAATTTCTAAAGATAAACACTTCAAAAGATTTTTTAAAAAAGAAAAATAAAAGCTTACTTCTCTATGACATTAGCCATGTTAGCCTTTAAAAGGTACTACTGCCATAAAACAATTTGTGACTTCTAGTATGATTTACAGTGACCTCAGTATGAAACAAGCCAAGAGCCAAAGTGTTTAAGGTATAAAATGAAAATGAAATACATACTACTCATCAGGTTAATTTGATGCATTTAATCACTTTAAAAGATTATTACTTCAACACTATTTAAAATAATTAATTTTTTAAAAGACGTTAAAGGGACCAGCAGTTAGTGTAACGGCTATGTTGCTGGACTCCCACATAGCTGAATGCAGTTCGAGTCTCGGAGCCAGTGGCTTAAACACACTAGGCGCGTGTGCATGAGTGTCCAAGATCCCGAGAGGAGAATGGAGGGGAAGAGATTGTGGCGTGATCATCCCCCTGGGGGGTGATTTCTTGCTTTCTATCTCTCTGTCTCTGTCTTTCTGGCGAGCACACGTGCCCTGTAGCAAAAACCTCTAAAAAAAATAATAAAAGAGGTTAAAAATAAAACTCAGAAACCATGTGCATTTGTATAAATTTCTCTTAATAAAATTGTATCAAAGTCTGTCTTATTAAACAAATACAGAAATCTTGAAGGGAAAAATCTATGCTCATTACAAAGTTTTGGTATATTAATAGTTGTAAAATCAAAGACTTGACCAGCATGTCAACAGCCCCACCACAAAATACCTATTATTAAGAAATACATAGAATTGCAGAGATGACTAGCAGAAAATATAGACAATTCCATGAACTTTCTATACCTTCCCTTATGTGATGAAATTAGTTGTTATTTAACAGTAGACCTTTCTAACATCCCAGGGATCATTTCTCTTAGGCAAGGCACAGTTTAAAATACTAAACATGTCATCCATTTAGTGCCAATGCAAAGCGATTTAGCTTCAACTTAAGATTAGATCTATCAGGGCCTGCATGCCACCCTGGGGCTGGCGCCGGCCCGGGGCGGGCTCTGCTTCGCGTTCTGCAGCCCGGCCGCCCGGCCCCCGCTGCCTCTCTGGCCCGGGGTGGGCGCCGGCCCGGGGCGGGCTCTGCTTCACGTTCTGCAGCCCGGGCCGCCCGGCCCCCGCTGCCTCTCCGGTGATGGTGCGTGGCCGCCAGGCCTGCGCGCGGCCACTGGGCCTGTGCCTGCGCATGGCCACCGGGTCTGAGCGTGGCCCCCGGGGTCTGAGCATGGCCGCCGGGCCTGTGCCTGAGCATAGCCGCCGGGCCTGTGCGTGGCCCCTGGACTTGCACTTGGCCGCTGGGCCTGCACCTGCATGTGGCTGCCGGGCCTGTGCATGGCAGCCAGGCCTGCGCCTGCGCTTGGCCGCCAGGCCAGCGCGTAGCCCCCGGGCCTGCGCGTGGCCGCCGGGCTTGGGCGTGGCCGCCGGGCCTGCGCGGGGCCCCCGGGCCTGCGCGTGGCCCCCGGGCCTGCTTGTGGCCGCCGGGCCTGTGCCTCGCAAGGCCACCGGGCCTGAGCGTGGCTGCCGGGCCTGCGGGTGGCCTCCGGGCCTGAGCATGGCCGCCGGGCCTGAGCATGGCAGCTGGGCCTGTGCCTGCGCATAGCCGCTGGGCCTACGCATGGCCCCCGGGCCTGCGCGTGGCCGCCGGAGCCGCGCATGGCCCCCGGGCCTGTGCCTGCGTGTGGCCGCCAAGCCCGAGCGTGGCCGCTGGGCCCGCACGTGTCCCCCGGGCCTGAGCGTGGCAGCCGGTCCTGCACCTGCGTGTAGCCGCCGGACCTGCGCGTGTCCGCCGGACCTGCGCGTGGCCCCCGGGCCTGCGCGTGGCCGCCGGGAATGCGCATGGCCACCGGGCCTGCGCATGGCCGCCGGCTGCAGGCGGCAAACTGAAGCCGAAAACAAGGATTAAGAACTTGCAACTATAAGCAACAGAAAGAAACTTTAGCTGTCTTAAACCAATTGAGAAATATATTGCATAGGAGGATTTTCTCTACCTATGGACAATGAGAAGATGATGGTTACCAGCCCTGCATTACCTCAGGGAAAAACAAGATCTACTCTACCATTCTTAAGGAAGCCAGATACCCGAGGATAACTCACTCTGCAGATCCCCACAACACCATTCCCGGTGGTCACAAGATGGATGCTGTGCCACATTAACTGATAATCATCTCTGCTTACCAGAACCGTTTGCCTGAAACTGTATTACATGGAAACTCACCTACAATTGCGGAACTGCACGAGACCCACACTTAATCCAACCCTGAATAGAATCTATGTTCCCTATTGTTAAGGAGGGTGGGAAGGGACAGAGGGTCAGAAAGAGGGGTGGAAATAATACTAGGAACTAGTAATGGAAAATTTTTTTGTAATGGGCACGATTGAATCACTATGCAGTGTGTAATGGATGGGAGATCACATTTTGTATGCTGTGATGATGCTGAGGGAAGGAATGTAAATTGAGTTACCAAAAAAAAAAGAAGTTTCAGGAAAAAAAAATAATATATATATATCTATCTACTCAATGACTGTAGTAGGACATGTAGCCACAGCTAGGTGCTACTTTATAGGATGCGTAAAGTTAGACTTGTGTTCATGGAAATGTGTGTATCATCTGTGTTTGCTATGAGGGTATTTGGATTGATTAGGGTCTGTGGCGATTCAATAAAATGTGGGGGAAAAACAGTATAGAAAGCAAACTTAGATACCAGAGACAATGTGGGAGGAGAATGGGAGATGGCTGAGGGTAAGAGATAGGGAATCAAGGATGGGGGGGCGAAAGACAGTGTGGAATGGGACAGGAGAAGAGAAGAGTATGGAGAAGGATAGCAAGAGAACAAATAGGCATGACATTAGTGGGATTCAGATATGGTTTATTACCTGTTGATGATGATGTGTATGGTATTCTCAACTGAACAGGTTTGAGAAGTATTTCATGTTGAGTAAAGTCTTTTTACAAGAAAAATTATAGATAGTGATTGAATGTTTAAAAAAATAATTGGAATAATAATCTGAAAAAAATGAAAAGCTATTGGATGATGATGATGGGGATTTTAATGTCTCTGTATTGACTGATATGAATGGTATCCCTTTTGGAAAAAGAAATGTAATACACTGTAAAGTTATATGTGATTCAATGTAATATAAACAAGAAAAAAAGAATAAGATTAAATAAAATAATTAAAAAAAAGATTAGATCTATCAGTAAGTTTTGATTAACATATTTCAGAAAATATTGCATAACTTTAAAAACCTCATAAATCCTCTATTTAGAAAAGAAATATGGAGTTTTTTAAATAAAAGATATATCTAGGTATTTATTTATTTATTTATTTATTTATTTATTATTTTTTTTTATTTATTTTTTTGAGTGGTTTTTGCTATAGGGCGCGTGCGCTCACCAGACAGACAGAGAGAGACGGAGAGATAGAAAGCAGGAAATCACCCCCCAGGGGAGATGGCCATGCTGCAATCCCTTCTCCTCCATTCTCCTCTCGGGATCTTGGGCACGCACGCACACGCGCCCCGGCGTGAGTTTAAGCCACCAGGTCCGGGACTCGAACCGCGGTCGACTACGTGAGTCCAGCGACATAGCCATTACGCTAACTAATGGTCCCAAGGTATTTATTTATTATTTTTGTTTCTCAATTATTTATATATGTCATCCTACCTATGCATTTGTGTATTAAAGAAAAATTCAAAAAAAATTAATGAAATCTTGTTTAATTAAGAAAAAAGGAATGCCTTCATGCTTTATTAAAATAAATAAAATTAAGAAAATGGTGCCCTTGTTCTGTCTGAAAAGCTATCAAATGTTAAATAAGAGTATTTTATTATTTGTGCTGCTCAAGCGTCCCTGTTAAATAAAAGAATATTTAGAAAATAATATTGTGTATTTAAGAAATACTCTGTAATATAACCACACAAAACATTTTCAATTTAGATACTGGGGTTACTAATTTACATTTAAAGTTGTTAGAAATACTAATCCAATTTTTAAAAAAGCAACGAATATTTCAGTGTATGTTGCATACCAAGTACTGATGAAGTAACTGCATTAATCCATAATCATTTTTATGAGAAAACATACATATACCTATGAGAGAGCTAGGTAAAATGATAGATAAAATCTCTTTCTTAAGAAAAAGGTGAAAGTTGGCTTGCTTAATAGAAGGTGAACAGTCTTTGGAGTCATTAGAACAAGGCCTACTAAACCAGTGAATGAAATTAAAATATCAAAATGACATGCAACAAATAAAATAGCATATACTCTAGATCTATGTATTAACAGCGATCATGGCAACTCAATGACAGTTGATTTTTATTTTTTAAGTTTTGCTATAGGTTGAATGTGCTTGCCAGAGGGAGACAGAGACAGAGAGAGTGAAGGAAAGACAAATCACATTCCAGGGAGCATTCCACACTACGATCCCTTCTTCTCCATTCTTCTTCAGAATTTGGACACAAATGCACACATACCCAGTGTAATTTTCAAGCGGCTGGCTCCAGAATAGAACTGCAAATTTGGCCATGTGGAACCCAGCAGTCTTTATCTCTACTCTACCTTCTGCACCAGTGGAATTTTTTTTTTTCTATTAGAGGTTTTTGCCTTAAGGCACATTCTCTTTTTGTGTGTTGTGAGAGAGAGAGAGAGAGAGAGAGAGAGAGAGAGAGACAGTGAGAAAGACAGTGAGAAATCACCATCCAGAGAGGATAACCATGTCACAGGCCCTTCTCCTCCATCCTCCTCCCGGGATCTTGGGCATGAATTCAGGCACCCAGCATGATTTTCAAGCCACCAGGTCTGGGACTCAAAATGCAGTTGGACATGTGGATGTCCAGAGATGTAACTGCTACATCACCTGCTGACCCCCAATGTCAGCAGAATTTTTAAAAACAGATAATCAAGGTAAATTTGTGGTAATGATTGCAACACTATTGCTGATAAATCTCCTTATTTAGAGGATACAGGAAATGTGTACACTTTTAGGAAAAAGAAAGCAATATTTGGAGGTATGTTCTGTGACATTATAAATCTAGTTCTTCAAATTTTCATTTAATTTAAACGTGCCCTGGAAAGGTAGAAAATGAACAACACTAATTATCAAATATTCAAGAAATCGAAATTTTTTAATAGCCTTACTTATATTTCACATGGATGATATACTAAAGACCTTATTACTCAAGGACCAGACATTCATCCTAGAATTGCTTTCTGTCACTATCAATATCAGAATTCTGAAAGGCCATGGTGGTAGAGGCATTTTAGGATACACTAAATATCATAAATCACCTATAAATCCTGACACCTTCATCAATTCCCATGTATTTGTTCAAAACAAATAAGGGAGTATTTTTTATAACCATAACAAGTTTGAACATTATAATACATATGAAGCTTTTATAAGTTTTGCTAAATATGCCAGATGAAACCACCAAACTGAAAAACTAAAGTCATCACTATCCTAGTATATCTGTAACTCATGCTTTGGTGAAAACTAATTGAGAAATGATGGTATTGGAAAAAATACAGCTTTTAGAATTAGACAAAAGTAAATTAAGATTCTGTGTCTCTTACTACTTAGGTATGTGACCCTGGGTTATTTACTATAACTCATCAACGTTCAATTTTCCTTTTGCAACATAAAATCAGGATAAATTATACTACTGATTTTTAAAAATTTGCATTTTGTTTTACTGAAGATGTTAGCACATATAAATACTTAGGATAATTCCTGGCACATATTAGTATTCAATAATAGTTATTAATGATCAAAAATATATATATATATATATATATATACATATATATATATATATATATATATACAGGATTCATTTGTTAGCTAACAAATTCTAGCCTATTTCTAGCCTACCTTACTGTAGCAGGCTGTAGTTATGGATTTGTAATAGAAATCCTGTTCATAAATAACAAGTATATCTATAACTATTATGCCTGTCTAAGTATCCTAAGCCTCACATGGAACAGTTGTAGAAATTGGTGTATCCAGAGTTTTGATTTTGGTGGCACTGGTTCAGTATTAAATAAATATTACATGAGGGAGTAAGATTTTTCATACTTATGCAAGTTGGTTTTTGATTTGTTTCTAGTAGCCCTACAATATCTGTCTTTATTATTGTAAAATTTGAAGATGTAAAAGAGAAAAAGAATGGGCAATTTAACCAAATACATCAAATAGAAATTAAGTGATAGTTAAAGAAAGTCAAATCAAAATATTAACCATGCCATTCACCTTCTAACTTTTCCTAATGTAGTTTTCTTATAATACATTCATTATGGAAATGTATCAATCCACATGAAAAGAGAATACTGTAATGGACACCCACGAATACATTCAGCTCTATTATAAACAGTATGTTATTTTTACTTAGTCTATCTCCCTGTGATACCTTTGAGTGACAATTTTAAAACAAATAATAGCTTTCATATCGTCTTACCCCTAAATATTTCATTAATGAACTCTAGCAAGTAACTTCAATTGCATTATCACACTACATATTTGAAAATAATGCAAACATGAAAAACATGCCATTTTACAGTTTCTTTGGTTCATTCTAAGGTCTATGTTGCACTTGAGGAATATGTCTCTTAATTTCTTTTAGCTATTGAGTGTTACCTTTTTTTCCTATGCTTTTGATTTGTCAAAATAATTAGGTTATTTTAATGTAAAACATACACATTCTGAATTGTTTAGATTCTTATGATTTCACTTAATATGCTCATCTATCTCCTGCATTTCCTATAAAATCATCATTACATATAGAAATTGGTTTTTAAATAGTTTTAAAATGCATAACTTTATCTAAAAATAAACTTTTTAAAACTGAACTCTGAACTTGTCACTCCCCTATTACCAGTACTTGTTAAAATCAAATACACTAATTGATTTTCTTGTTTCTATTATAAATATATTTTTTGTTTACAACTAGATCCTATGCTTCTAAGATAAAGGGCTTATGTAGTCTATTTTGTTGTGTTGTTTTCCTAATAGGATATGCTAAATATATCTAATAGTATAAATGGATTCATACTTACCATTACTGTTTATTTGATAGATTTTTTTGTCCTTCAAATTATCCTTAAAATAGCTCAAAATGAATAGTTGTTATTCTGTTATAGCTATATACTATAAGGAAAACAGTTCCCAGATGACTAAGAAACAGTTGGTAAAGTATCAAATGTGTTCTCTCAAGGCTACATTTTATTCCTAATCAAAATCGCCTAGACTTAGTGCACTCATATGGTTTAATATATGTTTATATATATATAAAATAAAATGTGACAGAATATGTAGTATGGTTCATTATTACACTAGAATAGTGTGTTATTTTTTAGTTCTCAAGAAAAGGTATGCTATTGATATTATAATCTCTACTTCCCACTTTCTAATATCTTAGAAAAGAAAACCAAATATGTATGAGAACATAAAATTCCAGGCAAAAACAAAATCCCAGCGAAGTAGTTAATATAATTCTTTTGAGCTTATTACGATTTTGCATAAAATAAAATATCTTAATTAAATACACAGTATGTATGTGGAAAAAATTAATAGCTTCAATGAACTGATATATTGCTGATTAACAATCAAATATTAGCTACACTTCAATGAACAAAGAGGAAAGGAAAAGGATCTGATTTGAAAATGCTTATAACAAAAGAGAAAAATGTTTACCTCTCTTGAAAGGGAAATCATTACTGAGGAAAGACAGCTTATGTAAATATCATGACACTTCATAAAGAAATGAAAAGACAAATATGATTACATATTATATGGGATAATGGGAAAATGGGCCCAGTCCAGACACTTTTTTGATCATTAATTTTTCTTGTATATCTTATTATGATTCTACTTCTTAGATAAAGCCAGAACTCTTTGTAGCAGGTCCTTAAATGCTTGCTTCACCTGTTGGTTCCTTAGAGTATAAATGAAGGGATTCAAAAGTGGGGCAACTGAAGTATTGAGTACTGAAACTCCTTTTGTAAAGGATATTCTCTCTTTGGCTGAGGGTTTAATATACATAAAGATGCAGCTGCCATAGGAGAGGGAGAGGACAATCATGTGGGAAGAACAAGTGGAAAAAGCCTTTTTTCTCTGATTGGCAGAAGGGATTTTTAAAATTGTTAGAGCAATATATGTGTATGATAGAATCACTAATGCCAAAGTGATCAGGAGTGTCATCAAAGCTAAGATGAAGCTCATCATTTCCAGCAGATGTGTATCTGTGCAGGAGATTTGCAGTAGAGGAGCAGTGTCACAGTAGAAATGATCAATGATATTGGAGTCACAGAAATCTAGGCTTAGTCCTAAAATAAGGCCTGGAAAAATAATGAGGAAACCAGCAATCCAAGAGCCAATCACCAGCTGAATACAGATTTTGGTGCTCATGATAGTGGTGTAATGCAGAGGCTTACAGATGGCAACATAGCGATCATAGGACATGACAGCCAGAAGATAAAATTCAGATGCACCAAGGAGGAAAGCAAAAAATAACTGAGTTGCACAACAGTTGTAGGAAATGGTTCTGTCACCAGTTGCCATGCTAACAAGCAACTTGGGGATACAGACTGTTGTATATGAAATTTCTAAGAAGGAAAAATTTCGAAGAAAGAAATACATCGGGGTCTTGAGATGAGAATCCAACAGGGTAAGGGTAATGATAATCAGGTTGCCTGAGATGCTCAGCAAGTAGGTAAGAAGAAGGAAGATAAACAGCACAATCTTCAATTTGGGGTCCTCTGTCAATCCTGCTAAAATAAACACTGTCACTGTTGTATGGTTTTTCATGTTTTTCATGGATGCTTTTTGATTTGCTTCTGCTCTGGTAAAGATATTAAGAAAAAATTATGTAATGGTATATCAATGGAAAAATGTAAAGGTCACAATGTCAAAATACTGTAATTGTTATTGATTATATATACTAATAAGGGGCTTTATTTTTTTCTGTTTTTTTTTTTTTTTTGAGAGGTTTTCACTATAGGGTGCGTGCACTCAGTAAGGGGCTTTATTGAAATGACTTATGTAAGATAAATTAGTAAGATTTATTATTTTTCATACTTTGAGAAAAATATTTTCTTCAAATCTATAGAAATAAGATTACCTTATAAATTGTCTTTATATTTAGACTCAGTTGTATTTATGGGGATGAGGTAAAAAGTTGAATATATATATATATATATATATATATATATATATATATATATAATAGAGTCCATCTTTTTTCAGTATGTAAGGGCTGAGATGTCATGTTATTCATCATATTGACAGTAATTTGAATGTAATTGTCTCGAGGAGTTGATTCTCAGTACAAGAAAGAAGTTGAATGCTGTATAAATGTTATGATGATTGAGGACAGAAACCCAGCTTTAGGCTCAAGATAAATACTGGAAAAAAATTCAATGTTATTATGACCGCAACACTAGTTGTTTTGTCTTTTGCCCCTCTGTTCAACTAATCAATACTCTGCTCAATTTTCTAATTTTTTGAACCTATTTGCGTCTTGTCCCTATTTTATCTCTTAATTTCTCTTCCTATTCTTCACTTTTATCATCTTCTATTACAATTCCAAGTCCTTTTGATTGCATTGCTAACCTGACTTAAACAGAATGAAGAAATGCGATGTTTCTGTTGCATATAGTTCTGAAAATGGGAGAATAAAGCAAAATGCGAGATAAAGAAAACAAAAGATAGGGAGAGGAAGAAAATTAAAATAGGGGAGAAGAATGAGGAAGTAGAAAAGAGATAAGATAATAAGGGAAAATGATAAAAGGAAAACATACCATTAATATTGAAGTTTTCCTCAGATAGACAGTAGGTTCTAATTAGCTCTTTGCTTCTTAAATGAGGCATAGATGGAGTGACAGCAGAACTACAATTTGCTCTGCCAAGGAGAAAACAGAAGAGAAATTTTACTCTGATTATCAGTCACCAGCAAGTGTCTAGGCATTAGCAGGTATTTACCAACTGCCCTAAAATAATATGGCCGGTCAAAACCAAGCAGTGTAGTTGAAGATTTATAAGTATCATTAAGTGAAAAATTGAGGATCTGTAAGTCTCATTAAGTGAAATGTCTTGACTCCCCCTAGGTATAAACAGTTTCATCCCTTAGGGTGTATTTATTCTTCGATGACTTCATTATCAATGGCACCTATGAAAATGTTTAATATATGTTTGCCATGATAAAATCAACACTCCATTTTCAGGTCCCTTTAATTCCCTGAACCTTTCAAAGTCCATGGCAATGTATTGACATGATTATTGAATGTTGTACTATTTGCTAATATTAAATAATTGAATAGCAGTTACTTAAAACAATGTTTCTTTTCAGTTTGATTTTCTCACCATTTTATTGAACTTGGGGCAATTTTGGGATTCAGCTAACGAAAAGTTGAATAAGAAGTACATATCATTCTCGAGAACTGTAATTGTTATTTTTATTTCCCATTATTTATTTAATTAATTTTTACTCAAATTATTATGCAAATAATATAACTGCAAAGTGTTTTGTAAGATTTATTATGAAAAACAGCAGTGCATCTTTTACCTTTCCCAGAGCTAGCCACTTACAATTTGGGCTGACTGTTTTGGCACGTATTTCTATGTTTCTAATTAAGGTGCATGTATTACTAATTCCTGGGTTTTAGATGAAAACATAATTTCTCACCTTTATACTACAGAAACTGAGGATGTGGCTATTATTAACGTGTTCCTCACTCCAAAACAGTACACCTTTCTTATGTCTCATCACGAGTTAGGTTATTTCATATATTCAGGTAATTTGCTATTATACATATATATAATATAAATTTTTTAGCCTTTACAATAAAGAAATTGCTTCAAAGAATAATTTTTCTTTTTCCTAGAAAGATTTTCTGAAATTGAGTTATAAATATGCTTTAAAATTTATATGCTATATGCATCTCATACCTTTAATCTCATGGAAACTTCCTCTACTTTATCTAAGATGAGTACATGGGAATTTTGAAGTTAAGGTTTATCTTTAAAATTTTTCTCATAGATTAAATGAAGTAATCCAAAGACAAATTGTAAATTGCCACTTTTTAAAAAATCTGCTAAAGGGTCTGTGCACTCATGGGGCGGGGGAGGGAGGGAGGGGATGGTGAGAGAGAGAGAGAGAGAGAGAGAGAGAGAGAGAGAGAGAGAGAGAGAGAGGAGAGAGAGAGAGAAAGCATCTCCCATGGGGGATGTTCACACAGCAATCCTTTCTCTTCCATTTCTACTTTCAAGATTATAGACCTGTATGCACATGCCTGGTGTGATTTCCAATCGTCTGGGTTTGAGATTTGAACCTTGTAGTGGGTCATGTTGGATCCAGCTGCCTTAACCATCACATTACTTGCTGGCCAGGCTTTTCTTTTAACAACCTATGAAACTTAAGTTAAAAATGCAAAACTATGCAGCTTGAAGGATCCATCTCGCCATAGAAACAAAATAATTTGAGCAAAAATGTTAGAATTAACTTTGTTGTAACTTGTTGTAACTCTGGAAAGTCATCAGAGTTTCACAGTGACCATGAAAATACTAAAGAAAAAGGTAATAGGAGCAGGCAGTGGTGTAGTAGTGAAGCAACTGGATGCACATGCAAATGGTCCTGTTTTTCTTTGTGCACATGCCCATGATCCAGGCTGGCTGAGAATGGGAGTGGATCATGGCATGAGGACACTCTTTGGGATGCCTGTCTCCCTCTCTTTTTCTGTTGCTGTTTCTCCTTGAAGAAATAAATGAATAAACTTAAAAAAAAGGCAATTTAAAAACCATAGAAGAGTATTTTTATTGTCCTTATCCAACTCCCATCCTCTACCTAACCAGGTCTGTGGTGGTTTGAAGATGCAGTCCATATTCTCAGTGTGGGATTCTGGTCTGTGGTTCCAGAGGAAGTACAACAGACCTTATTATCAGATAACTGGGTCAAAGTTTTATCATTGTGGGATTACATGAAGAACTGAGGCAAGGTACTATGGAGCTCTTAAAAGGGCAGAAAGTGAGCTGCAAAGAAGGCATACCATGAAATAAGGAAAGCTACTTGTTTGCTAGGGCATGCTGTAACAAAATACCACACACTGTGTAGCTGAAGCAATGGATTTTTTTTTCTTTTATAATTCTTATCTTTAGAATTCTGAGGTCAGTATTTTGAGATTTTGAAAGTTGTTTGTAAACTGTCAAGAATTATGGAGTATGGGCTAGAATTTTTTGCTATGTAAAGTAAATGTTTGTGGAAAAACGTAAAAATAAATAAATGAGGGACCGGCAGTTAGCGTAATGGCTATGTCGCTGGACTCCCACATAGTCGACCGCGGTTCGAGTCCCGGACCCGGTGGCTTAAACTCACGCCGGGCACGTGTGCGTGCGTGCCCAAGATCCCGAGAGGAGAATGGAGGAGAAGGGATTGCGGCGTGGCCATCCCCCCTGGGGGGTGATTTCTCGCTTTCTATCTCTCTGTCTCTCTCTGTCTGTCTGGCGAGCGCACGCGCCCTATAGCAAAAACCTCTCCAAAAAAAAAAAAAAAAATAAAAATAAATAAATAAATAAATGAAAAAAAAAAAGAATTCTGAGGTCAAAGATGTAACCAAAGATGTTTCCTTCTAAGAGCTATTAGGGAGAGAGATCTATTCCAGACCTCTTTCCCTGCTATATAGAGGTCTGTTTTCTTAACATGTTTTCTTATCGTTTTCCTTTGATACATGTCTGTGTTCAAATGTCCTATTCTTATAACAATGCCAGTTATATCGGATTAAGGTCTACCCTATTGACCTCATTTTACCTAAATTACTTCTATAAAGTAACCTGTCTCTAAATTTGGTCATATTCTGGAGTAGGACATTAACACAAGAATGTTTGGAGAAGACAAATTTATCCCATAGCAGCTAAAGCACAACTCACTGATACCAAGAACAAAAGACTATGGTTGAGGGGAAAAAAAAAAACAAAAACAGCAAATCAAAAGTCTGTGAGAAGAGAACTTCTTTGGGAAATTATGATATTGAAATGGTTCCATGTATGCAAGCTGAGCATTTTGACAGACACATGCTTGCTCAAAATGGGACATATGATTGGGAGAGGCCTAAGCCGTAATTTCTGGCTAAATTTTAGGCTCAGCACAGGCAGAAAGTATAGGCTGAAACAGTTGTAAATGACTGGGCTAAATGCCGAAGGAGTGTCCCAATAAAGTGCCAACCTATAAAGGTAAATGTGGTCTTCCTCCCTCCCTCCCTTATTCTCTTCCCTGTTTCCTTCTTTCCTTATCTACAGGTGTGCAAAAAATATGTTAAAACACTAACTGAACACAAAATAAAGAAAGGAATAGAGAGTTCGGACATCATGCAACACAAAGAGACAAGTTAATAAACTTTTCACGATTGCTAAGTCATGGAAACAACCTAAATGCCCACGAACTGATGAATGGTTAGAATGGCACATATACTCAATGGAATACTATTCATCCATAAAAAACAACAAATCCCTGGCTTTTGAAAGGAAGTGGATGAATATGGAAGACTTACTGTTGAGTGAAGCAAGCCATGCTATGAAGGAGAGGCATTGTATGTCCCCACTTAATATATACCGAGTGTCTGCACTCTTAATATATACCGAGTGTCTGCACTCTAAATGTGTATATATATATATATTTGTATATATATATATTTGTATATATATATATTTGTATATATATGTATATATATATATATATATATATATATATATTGAAACCATTCTGCTTCTGTTGCTATAGAGTTTTAAAATTATACAAAATTATAAGACATATTTTGAACATTATCTTTAAAATTCAGTATTTTGAGATTTTGAAAGTTGTTTGTAAACTGTCAAGGATTATGGAGTATGAGCTAAGATTTTTTGCTATGTAAAGTAAATGTTTGTGGAAAAATGTAAAAATAAATAAATGAAAAAAATATATATATAAAAAAAGAATTTTCAATAGCAGATACAAGTGAGAGAAAGCCAGTAAACTTAGAGAGAGAGAAACTGAAATTATTTATTCTGTGGAGCAGAAACAGGGAAAAAAAGGATAAAAACAAAACAAAGCAAAACAAAATGAAACTCGTCCTGCAGTGGCAGTATTGTAGCTGATAAACACTGTAGCCAATGCAACGATGTGCAATAATTGCTAAGTGAAAATATGAAGTCTACAGTAGAAGAGTGGGACATGATAAAATGTACCAACATATGCATAAGTGACATTGCAGTAGTAGAACAGGAAATAAACAGGAAGAAAGCATATTTTTAAGAAAATAATGCAGACCAGCCAGGTGGCATGGTGGTTAAGGCAACTGGATCCCACAAGGCTGCTTGTGTGGTTTGGGTCCTAGACCCAGTGGTTTGAAAAACTTGCTGGACATGTGTGCTTGTGATCCCAAATTCTAAGAGGAAAATGGAGAAGTGTTTGCAGTGTGGTCATTCCCCTCACTGGGGAGGGTGATTTCTCACTTTCCCTCTCTGTTTCTCTTTGGTGAGCACATGCACCCTATAGCAAAAAATCTAAACACACATACATGCAAAAAACAGAGATGGACAATAATCTACTTGGAAGAAATAAAGATGGCTGAGTAGAGATACCCAATGCTTGTCTCATCCTCAAAGAAGACCAAAAGAACAATTAAATAACTGCACTTTGAAGGAAGTATCTAAAATAGCAAAAAATAATTTGACTCTGGCAACTTTCATATGACATATGTCTGCCATTGAAAACTCTCCTAAAATTCTTTGAGGAGAAATTTTGAACTTTTTAATTTATAGCAAATGTAGTTTATGATAAAATTTAAATTGTTCATTTTTTCATAAGAAAAACTTTTCTTATACAGTTAAAACTTTAAATCTGTTCTTTATGCTTATCGATATGTCTGCTGTGATAATTACTGGAAAGTTTTTCTTCCTCAGTAATATAAATGAAGTCCAGAGGGACTTCTAAAAGGATACATACAACCAGAGGGGGGAAAGAATCTTCATGTTTTGGCTATTACTAGACTTTACATGTAAGATTTCTGCAGTCTTCATGGGCAACAGCTCTGGGGTTTGCACTTGTGTCTCCATAATTGACTTTAGGATTAATTCTCTCCCAGTGGAATTCATTATAGAAGATGAGCAAAACCTCATGATGAAATATCCAGAAAAAAAATTTCATAATAAAAATAGCTAAGCCCTGATAGACAAGAATTTCTGATACTCTGACAGAGATAACTGTGACTCCTGTATGACCAGTTTGCTATGGTGGATAAATAGCCGAGGTTATCAGTTCTGATCCTCGTTTTTAAGATGCATAAATTATGGTAAAATAAGGAAAGAAATTTCCTTTAAGTTTTTACCCTAAGTTTACCTGTCTCAACTAAAGCATGAGATCCCTTGAATCAATTCAGCTTTGGCAGAAAGGCATACGTTGCAATAAAAGGATTAAAACATACACTAGTGTCCTTCCAAGTCAAAAAAAGGGGAAAAATGATTATGAAATCCTTTAATTAAACAACTGCAGTGAAAATAAAATGTTTATAATGAGTCTGTAAGCAGAACACATATTTGAAAATCTCTTGGGGACTTTATTTTATGTAAGGTCAATGATGATTTGATGTTTTAATTTTATGTATTAATAAGTTACCTCCATCTCAAACTTATTTTTAAAAATTGTTGCAATAATAATGGAAACTACATAAATTGAAGTAAAATAATTTTTAAAATATTTGCTACTGTCATATAATAATCAAAGACTGATTTAGTAATCACAATATAAAGGTTACAAATGCTATGGTAGAGGTTACATGTAATATTTCTGTTTTAGATTGTATGTAGTACCCTTGTAGATAAGAATTCCTTAAGTATGAATATATTAAAATGCAAATTTAGGATTGCATGAAATTAAATAATAAAACCAGTCTACTTTCTTGCTGAAGTCTCTAGAAAGCATGATTTAAATACAAAAACCAAATAAATTTTAGTGCTTAATAGAATTACAGTGTCAGGAACCTCATGATATCTCACTCAAACTCTTGCTTCTCTATAATATGTTTTAAAAGTTTCTTTCTTTCTTTTGTGAATGAGAGAAAGAGATATGGACCCTGAGTAGACTCTCAATACATCAGGATACTCTCCCCTAGCCTTCTAACCCACCAGTAACCACAGGCATGACTGGGCACACCTGCCATATTGAAGTTGACCCAGCAACTGAACTCAGGACATTTCCATATGGCTTTAGCATTGCGTATCAGTGCCTCTACCATCTGTATCATCACAGCTAGGCTCAAAATTGTTTTATATGTAATATTTAATTAATAAATGAATATTCTGTTTTTCCATTCGAGAGAGTATGTTTATGAACAGAATTAAAGTCAAAGTATTTATTTTGCCTCTGCCACTCAACAGGTCTCTGCCATGTCACAGAGGAAAAAATGATTGCTTAGAAGTGAGTGACTTTATTCTTAAAAACTTCAGGGTCTGCCCAGAGCTCCATATTCTTCTTTTTTTGCTATGTCTTCTTGTGTATCCCATGATCCTTCTAGGGAAAATTGGGATAATAGCCATCATAACTGATCCTGGCTGAACACAAATGAATTTCTTCCCAAGAAAACTTTCCTTTATTGATCTCTTCTATTTTGTCTGTTATTGCACAGACAAAAAATTATGATCATTGTCTAGCCTGAGAGTAAATCTACCTCCTTTGTAGGATGTGTGGACCAATTCCTTCTCTTTGCCCTTTCACTGTGACAGAGGGAAATTCCTTGATTGCCATGGCTTTGATTGCTTTATTGCCATTTTATTATTATTATTATTTTACTTTAAATTTTTATATACATTTAATAATATTATTTAGCTTACAAAGTGAACATTTCAATATGTGAACATTTCTCTCCAGTACAGTTGATCAAAATATCTTCCAGCGATAACTTGCCATTTGAAACCCACGCGTTTCCTCTATTCACATGTCAAAAGTTCACAGTACTCAATCACTGGCTAGATCTTATTCTGTGTCTGCATTTGCTTAGTTCTTTAGAACAACATTACATTTATTTATACTTTTAGGCATTTTGAACTGTTGACCACTTCTTTTTTATTTTTTTTCCAGAAGTTTTTGCTATAGGGTGCGTGTGCTCGCCAGACAGAGAGAGAGAGACAGAGAGATAGAAAGCGAGAAATCACCCCCCGGGGGGATGGCCACGCCGCAATCCCTTCTCCTCCATTCTCCTCTTGGGATCTTGGGCACGCACGCACATGCGCCCAGCATGAGTTTAAGCCACCGGGTCCGGGATGTGAACCGCAGTCGACTATGTGGGAGTCCAGTGACATAGCCATTATGCTAACTGCTGGTCCCGACCACTTCTGTGATGATCTTCCAATTTAGAGAATTTCTTGTTCTGATTTCTATATTCGTGATTTTTTTCTTACGTAGCATTATTACTAATATTTTGCCCATCATAATTTTCATTATTGTGTTCTATATGTATATTCTGACCATAATTCTACAATGTGCCCTACTGAAGGACATAACAAAGCCTTTTTCACTTGAAACTTTCATCTAGGAGTTATAAATGTGGTACCATCATTCTTTAAAAAATAATTGTTTATTAATTTTATTATTAATAAGTTCTCTATAGGTCATGTGTGCTCACCAGAGAGAGAGAGCAAGAGGGAGAGGGAGAGGGAAAGTGAGAAAGTAAGTGGCCAGGTCCAGGACTCTAACCACAGTCAGCCATGTGTAAGACCACCCCTCAACTACCACGCCATCTGCTGGCCCCTTGTACTATCACTTTAATAGACTTTATCCTGACAGATTTTCTAAGCTGAGTAAAGTGGTCTTCTTATGTTACTTTCTAGTTGTTTTATGTTAAATCTACTGATTTGCTTTCCAATAAAGAAAGATGCCAAAGAATCTCTGAGAAAAATTCTGGAGGAAAAAATTTATTTTCATTTAATTCTACTATAACTGAAAATGCTGGAAATTATGACAATTTTGGGAAGCATTGATGAGGAAATGTTCCTGTTGATCTTGGAAATATTTAGAGAATTTATTCTTTTGAATTCTATGTACTTAGAGCTTATTGCAATGGTTTATAATGGCAAATATAGACTAGGTTTTGGATGACTGTTGATTTTGAAATAGTGTTTTTTTTTTTTTTCCTACTTCTCCTTCACTTTTGGTGTAGTAGTGATTGCTACATAATTTTTTAAGGGAAAATATGCTTCCATGTTCACTGAGGATACTGTTTGTCATGTACTG
The DNA here is from genome assembly GCA_026018925.1 of Tupaia tana. Classification (NCBI taxonomy): domain Eukaryota; kingdom Metazoa; phylum Chordata; class Mammalia; order Scandentia; family Tupaiidae; genus Tupaia; species Tupaia tana. The sequence goes on from JAKSZU010000006.1 coordinate 159,353,317, forward strand.
TTTAATTTGAATCAATAGTATATATTAAAAAGATAGGGAATGTAACTGACAGAGATAGTAAAATCTACTGCAATAACCTGAGGGGGAAAATATAAGATTTACAAAAGAAACATATTCAATTGTGTACTGAGAGAATCGGTTGCTCTGCAGAGAACAAAGTTGTAAGTGTGGCTTGTGATTTGTTCTTATATGTCCAGAGGCAGGGAGAATGATAGTCATTTCATTGTTTCTTTGGATTGTATTATTATTATTTTTTCCCAAATCTAAATATCATTTGAAATGCAATATTATTTTTTAAAGTTCTCCTTGTTCATATAATAAAATTTTATAATAAAATTAAAAAAAATTAAAAGTATAATCAATATTTATAGTTTATTTCCTTGTTAGAATTAATTTATTGGGTTACTGGGCATGAGTGTGTGTTTGTATCCAAAGTATCAATGAGTGGAAAAATGGAGATGAAAAATATTCAGTATGACCATGTCCAATGGGATGCTCTTTCCCTCTCCTTCTCTTTCTCTGTCTCTTTGGCTAGCAAACATGTCCTTTGGCAAATTGGAAAAAAAAAAAGTTGACAATCAAAAGAGGTCTATGTCATATGGTAAACATAGTGAATCAAGACATATATAATTATAAAATTCCTAGAGAGAAATTTAAAATAATGATATTAAAGAAACTTAGAGAGATAGAGGAAAAACAAAACCAGAGAGAGGAAAAAAAAAACAGAAAAAAAACAAGACAAGTCATGATATGATTATGAAATTTAACATAGGTAGATATCATAGAAAACAAAAGAAAACAAAAAACAAAATAGCAAACCTCAAACGAAATAATTCAGTAAAGGGGCTAGCAGGAAGTCTAATGGCTTAGGCACTAGACTTCCACATGGCCGACCACAGTTTGAGTGCCAGACTTGGTGGCTTGAAAATTATGGTGAATGTGTGTGTATGCATGCCCAGAATCCTGACAAGAGATTCTGAGTGGTGATTTCTCACTTTCCCTTTGTCTCTCTTTGTCTGTCTCTTGCAAGCAAGCACAAGCACCCTATGGCATAAACCTAAAAAAAAAAAGAGTACAGTAAATAAAATAAAATAAAAAATTTATTACAGAGCTTATTTGACATGCTAGATGTAGAAGAAAAAAATTTTTTTATTTAATTTATTTATTCATTCATTTTTAATTTGACCAGAGAGATACAATGTAATTGAATGTATTAAAAATGTAAATAAAACATAAAAAATACACAAAGAGAAACAGCGAGAGAGAGAGAGAGAGAGAGAGAGAGAGAGAGAGAGAGAGAAAGAGAGAGAGAGAGAAACCAAGTGAGAAAGCAAGTCACCAGGAGGTCCGGGACTCAAATAGTGGTTGGCCATGTGGGAGTGTTTAACACTTTAACCACCACACCACCTGCTGGTCCTGAGAAAGAATTTTTGAACTTGATGATAGATCTTTAAATAACTTGTTACCACCACCAACAAAGAGTAATAAAGAGTGAAGGAAGTCTGGAGACATATAGGACACAGCCAAGTGAACAAATACTTGCATTATGGGAATTCCTGAAGGAGAAAATATAGAATAGTTCTTTAAAAATCTATTTAATCAAATAATAGCTGAAACATATTACGTGTTAGAAGAGATATGGAGATCGAAATTCAGGAAGCTCAAAGATTTTCAATAGATACAAACCAAAGAGTCTATCTATGGCACATTATAGTCAAACTGTCAAAAGTCAAAGGCAAGTAGAATTTTTAAAAACAGCCAGAGAAAACATCATGTCACATATAAGGGAATATTCATTAGACAAACAGATTTCTCAGCAGAAACCTTACAGGACAAGTGAGAATGGGAAGAAATAAAGTGTTGAAAAATTCCAGCCAAGATTATTATACTCAGTAAAATTATCCTTCTACATTATCATTTGGAAATTCAGGAGTAAATTAAGTCGTTCCTAGACAAACAGAAACAGAAAAGTCATAGGTGGGACTGCAGGTGCATGCCACTGTCTCTCTGTCTCTCTCTGTCTTTCTGGTGAGCGCGTAAGTCCTATAGCAAAAACCTCTACCAAAAAAAAAAAAAAAATTGGAAGAATAAAAAGAAAAAGAAAGTGAAGAAATTATGTGTAAAAATAAGTTTACATTGTATTAGAACATCGAGAAGCTGACATCAAGACTTTAAAGAAGGCAAGTATCTCCTCACCTCTCCTCCTCACATTGACATTTCTGTGATGATATTTAATATGGTGCTCAGAATTTAGAGAGAGAGTGGAGGTGGAAATAAGGACAGAGGTGACTAAAAGCTTGATGAATAGAGAAAAAGTCTGCATCACAATAGATAACATAATAAATAAGGAACGAGTGTAAGGACATGAAGGTAGGATAGGTAGTGAGGCACTAGAGTAAGGAATATTTTGCTGGCCATTTATAGTCCATTTCAAATGGGTTTTATGATATAATTTTAGTAAAGAGAGGCCCGACCTGAATTAAACTTTAGAGAGATGCCTGGCTGATGTGGCTCAGGTGAGTGGTAGAGAGCCACTGCATGAATCCGAAGCAACATGAGAGGCCCAGGTTCCAATCCCAGATTGGACTAAATAGGCCAGATATGGTGGTAGAGGCCTGTAATCCTGGCTAGCTAGTGGACTGGGGCAGAGGATCACAACTCAGAGACACTATCAAATACTTATCTCTTTCTCCTCATGCTCAATCTATCATGAAAGGAAAAGAAAACCTTTGAAAACATAATTTCAGTCTCTCTATGGAAAATTGATTGATTAAAGGAGGAAAGTAAAACTTATTATAAAGCTACTACTGCAGACCATTAAATCCAGGTGGAAGATAATAGTAGACTGGATTTGAATGATGGCAATGGTAGCAGGAACTGGTCATCTATTCACAAAATCTTTCCTGCTGGAGTAATCTAAACTAGTTATCTCAACTATGCATTGGCACGTGGCTTTATTGCATATATTATCTGAGTTCTTGTCAATAAAATTTGAATTGAAATTATGAAATTATCCTCTAACCCCAGCTATGAGATTCTCCATTCTGCCTCTTCCTTTATCTACTGAGTGTGGATTTATGTTCAAGGTGGCAGGCTTGGTTAGGATTGGTGGCAGTTGATTAGGCTAAATTTCCAAATAACTGCAGAATAAAACACCCCCACCTTTGGATCCAACAATCAAAATCTATGCTGCATATTTGACTTTACGTTTTTAAGGAAATAGATTTCTGTTTTGTTAAAACTGGCAAAACTAATATTATCTATTGCAGTTAAAGATAGTGGTTGGCCTTAAATGGTTAATGACCAGAAGGGAACAGGAAGAAGAATTTTGAGGAACTGATAATTTTCTCTTTCTTCATGTAAGTGCTGCTCACAAGGGTGTGGTCAGTTTGGAAAGAGACGAGACTGTAATTCTGATAACTGATGTCTCCTAATTCATTAAAATACTTTTAATGTCTAATGTATAGTGCCTTATTGATTTTAAAATGTATCTTTTATGGCAGTTACTATTTAAGTATTTAGCAGTGGACATAAAGAGTGATAACTGTATTTGAAATATAATTTTCAATAAAATTTTCTATTTATTGGACATGGACACAGAGAACGGGTGCAAACATATTTGTCTCTCATGTGTCTGTTCTGAGTTACCCAATATTGGCCTTGTTTCACTTCAGTTTAAGTCTTTATGATTCTGACACTTAAAATAGTAATGTCACTACTTATTTTCTTTGTCAGTGATGGCATTTCGTGCTTTTCTAGATCCTAAACTTGACTGTCTCTGAAACTGCCACTTAAGAAGATCACCTTCCAAAGCTTAATTTAGCCCTTTATTGTATCCATATAAATGCAAAATTTTAGTAATGTTCTTAAGTATTTCCATGCTATAGATTGGTAAGTTTAGTTCCTCTAGTTTGAAATGTATATTCGTCATAGACAGGTTAGCTCACTTAGGTTTCCCTAAGACACCCTATGATTAATAAAAGTAGCTTTGTCTTCTTTTAAATTTGAGTTTATGGATTATAAAGTTTTCTCTACTTCATATAATAATTTTAATATATTTTTAACATACTGGAACAATGATCTCCAGGGAAATGCTTCCTTCTTTTTTTGTAAAAAAAAATTTAGTCAATTAATCCTCTTGAGACAAGTAACACAGTGTACAAAAAGGATTATAATTCCTGTAATCTTAACTACAAAACAGGTATTGTACTGGTCATATAGGCTAGAAATATCTCTGAATAAAAGGTTTGAATTCTTTTTCTTTAACTTCCTTTTGAGACTTTTAATATATATGCTACTCACATGGATGAACAAAATTATATAAATATATTTGTTATGTGTAACTGAGGAAAATATGTGACAAATGTAATACAGCACAAATTGAGAACATTGTCTCTTTTTAATAAAAAAAATAAGAAAAGATGAAAAGACATAAGATTCTTGCTAAGATAAAATCTTTGAGCTTACATATCCTGAAAGTATGCTGCAAGTGTTAACATATCCTTGGATGACAATGCAAGATAGAAAGATGAGTTAAAGCATCACAGTTGATGGATATGCAAGGCTCAGAAATTGGCTCTGTCCTGAGACTCACATCAAAAGAAGACGATTGGTCATTCATTCACAAAAACTACTAAATAAATAAAGGTTTGTAAAATATGTCTTTATTAAATCATATTAACTTCATTGCATGAAGCTAGAGAAAGAAAATGATTTATTTGTAAAACCACTAAAATAGTTAGTTATAACTACTTTTTTTCCCTTCAAAATAAGCATTAAGCTATTTTGGAAGCTAATTGAAAGAACAAATTATGTTAGAAGAAAATTTCAAATCTTCCATTTTTTAGAAATCAAGTTTTGAAGAGATATTCTTCATAGTAAACATTAGAATCTAATAAATGCATTTTTAAAAATGAATTAATTTTTCCTACCAATAGTTATAATTGCATATGCCTTTAGTGTATATGGTAGTTAAAAATATTGTGAAATATAGCATTGAAAAAATGAATTTGAATTTGAAAAAAATTAAGTTTATATACTATTTTTCTTTGTTACATATCAAGCAATATACTGAATTCAATATAATTTAAACATTTCATGTAAAACTCAACTTTTGTGAACTAAAGAAAAATCTTATCTGATCTATAAGTTGCCAAAACAGCCAAAGATATCTTTGGGACCATAATGGAAGCTGAAAACACATAACTACATTAGTATCATCTAGCAAGCATTTTATTGTGGGATTAAGAAGCAATTATGCTGTCTAGTGGTTTATAATTCTTTTTATTTTGAAAATTAAGCTTTTGCTAGACTGTATCCATACATGGATTCCTATTATGACTTTATGCTCTGGCACCCTATATAGCTCATCTCTGAATGATTGAGATTTCCTTTTTTTTTTTTTTTGCCTTTACTATAGACTGTAACTTTTAATTTAAAAAGTATTTCCCTAATGAGTATGAGTTATAGTTAAACAAACAGGATCTAATTCTTTTTAGACAATAGATTAATTGAAGACTAAGGAAAAGGAAAGAAAAAAGTAAAAAAAAAATGAAAAGATATTAGGACACAATCTTCATTAAAATGTTATATTTAGAATTTGGTGATAGATTTTTCAGATGATAAGCATGAGAATCTAAGCATAGTCTGAAAGAAGACAAAACTCAGAAAATTATTAAAAAGTTAGTATAATTTTAAATTTATTTGTATTGAACTAGAAAGCAACAAAGAAAAGAGAATGTACACAACAGAGAGAAGTGCAATAACACTACCAGAGATGTCCAGCTAATATTTTATTTATATCCTGTGTCACTGCAAATGCTTTGTAAAACATACTATATAAACAACGTTATGCATAAGGATATGCTTTATATTTGTTTGGGTATATATCAAAGAAAAGAGAATAAAAGTGTGAATAGAATGAAAGTAAATTTAAGTCTTCAAGAAAAACAGGAAAGCAAAACTAAAAATCATGAGGATATACATCTTGAAGAGTTTCCAAAAGTTTGGTGAGGATATGGAACACTTACTACATATGTCCTAGAGGCATTTAAGTCAACTTTGTGTTAATTTTAAAAGGCAGAAGAAAGTTCTTTAAATTAGCTGAAATCTAACTTAAAGAATAGCAAAGTTGGCTAGCTAAGTGCCACGGTGGTTAAGGCAGCTAGATCCCGCAGGGCTGGCTGCACTTGAGTCCTGGATCTAGTGGTTTGAAAAATACCCTGGAAACATGTGCATGCATGCCCAGTTGCCTTTCCTTTTATTACTTGAGAAAATCAAATAGTTGTATTGATTAGTGTAATTTTGAATAAAAATTATATGAGAAAATGTTTGTAGACTGCTACTAATGAGTAGTAAAATATCAAAGGAAGTTGAGTAGGGATGGCACACATGTTTATGAAGGAACTCAAGAAAAATAGGTGTTTCATGCAACTCTTTCTCCTTCTGTTCTAATTGTTTTCCTAATTTCTGAAATAGAAGTCAGCTATGCAAAACCACACAACAGTGACAACGTTTATTCTCCTTGGATTAACAGATGATCCACAATTACAAGTGGTAATTTTTCTTCTTCTTTTTTTCACCTACATGTTAAGTGTCACCGGGAATCTAACTATCATTGCCCTCACCCTACTGGATTCACATCTCAAGACACCCATGTATTTCTTCCTCCGAAATTTCTCATTTTTAGAAATCTCATTCACAACAGTTTGTATCCCCAAATTTCTTTTTAGTATGATGACAGGTGATAAGACAATTTCTTACAATGACTGTGCAGCACAGCTATTTTTTACTATTCTCTTGGGAGCAACTGAATTTTTTCTTCTGGCTGCCATGTCCTATGACCGGTACGTGGCCATCTGTAAGCCCCTGTATTATATGACCATCATGAGCAGCAGAGTCTGCAACTTGCTGGTTTTTGCTTCGTGGTTGTCTGGTTTCCTAATAATTTTTCCACCACTCCTTATGGGTCTTCAACTTGATTTCTGTGAAGCCAATACTGTAGATCATTTCTTCTGTGATGTTTCTCCTATACTGCAGCTTTCTTGCACAAACACAGACATAATAGAATTAATGATGCTTTTCTCTGCTATTTTGACACTTCTGGTTACACTGGTGTTAGTAATTCTGTCATACACGAACATCATCAGGACTATTCTGAAAATACCTTCTTCTCAACAGAGAAAGAAAGCTTTTTCTACCTGTTCTTCCCACATGGTAGTCGTGTCCATTTCTTATGGCAGCTGCATATTCATGTATGTGAAGCCCTCTGCAAAGGAAAGAGTGTCTTTAAACAAAGGGATAGCGCTGCTCAGTACTTCTGTTGCCCCCATGTTGAATCCCTTTATTTATACACTGAGAAACAAACAAGTGAAAGACGCTTTTAAACACATGACCAAAAAGATTGATGTTTTCTCCATGAAATGAATCACTTTAATGATATTTCTAAAGTTATAAGTAAAAGAATAAGTACAATACAGGAAGAATGGAGAGTGTCTAAAAGCTCTTCAATGTCTGTATTCAAAATAATATTATCTCCTTATTGATTTATAATTTTCATTTAGCCTAATCTCCCAAACCTGAACCTCACCCCTATTTTTCCCTCATGCTGAATGCATACAGACAAGTTATTTCTTATTTTTGCTCAAAATCATTTGCCTGTTTATGTAGTGCTGCTATATTTCCTTTTCAAAATTCCCTTAGAGAAAGACAGAGTGGGACTTCAGTGTCTCCATGTTCCAGTCCACTGTTCTGAAATTAAGGTATTCAATTTGTCATGTATTTAATATAGAACACATTGCACCACCTAAACTTGATCACCTAATGAGCTTATCATTGAAGAATATTGAAAATGAAATCCAATTTCTTAATGTGTAGTAGAACCTTGAAACATATCAATTTAATGGCATTTTTAAAATTGCACAACTTGATAGTTTCACATTTTAAACCAGGATTAGAGATACAGCATAGTTTCAGAAACAAAGTAAAGGAACTGCAGAGAGATTAAAGCATTATTGCTGTTACAATTATCAGATGAAAATTAAAGCTAGCATTTATCCATTACTTTTTATGTACCAGCTTTTGTGAAATGTCCCATCTTCAAAACTCTGTAAGGCAAATATTTCCAAGATCACTTATGAATAAAAATATAAAGTTTATGGGTCATAAATAATTTATTGATGACAAAAAACAAAAACCCACTGATTACAATATATTTTTTTTAATGTTCATGTATGGCTTATTCACTGTTAGCAAAATAAAGTGGAAATCCCTCTTTGCCCCTATGTCACTTAAGGTGTAAAAAACAGTAAGATTTTTAGGTTATTCTATAGATTAAAGGAATGGCATAGGTTATGGTCTTATGGGATTTATAGAATATATTATTTGTTAAGTGATTTGAAGACTAAAATTACATACAATGTGCAAAGTAGAATGTTTTTATAGTTTTCCTTTAAAAAATATCATGCCTCAGTGGGGAAAGAAATAACTTCTCCTAAAAAACTAATATAAACTTCATCAATGGATTTTTAATTTATGACCTTATAGATAATCTCTGATTAGTAGGATTTTTTTATTATTGTGTTTATCAAATTGGTACTTGAATTTTGTCCCAACATTTCTCAGAGTGGACATAACCGGCCTACAAGTCAGCAAGCAATTGAGTATGAATTTTATGAGTATTAGTGACAAGCTTTAAATCTATATATTTAGGTAAAAAATAACTGGAACATTAAAAAGAAGCTGAAAACATTCAAACGGAGATTTTGAATGGTTACCAGGTATATGTAGGTGATTTTTTATAAAATTCCAATAACTTAAGGATATTTTAATTTAAAGTAGAAGATAGAGCAAAGAAATACCTGTCAACTTTTACTATTTGACTTTATTTCTATTAGAAACTTGTTTATGTGTACAAATATTTCTCCTTTATAAATAGTACTACACTTTGAAAAAACTGACTCAAAATATTTGGAATCTGACAAAAATTCTAATGCCAGAATATATCAGATTTTTTTTTTGTAAATACTCTTGTCTACATCTTAACTGGTTGCCAAAAGGAATTATTAGGAATATTTATTTTATAGTTTGAAATATTATTTTGCTGCTTATTTGTCAAACCTATTCTTTATATGTAAATTCTATGACTAGTTAGCTCTTTAAAATCTGATATATAGGTAAATTCATAACTCATTTATTATAGATCAGAGGCAGTAACATCTCCCACTCTCCTTAATACCCAAAAGCAATTATAAATAACTTTGAGAAATTCACAAATGTACTTACTTAAGAGAACATATGACTTGTTTATTTCATTTCTAGGTTGTTTGTATGTGGATAATGGGAAGTACAAAAGGAAAGAAACTCTAGGCTTAAGCTGTGATGGGTAATAATCAGTGGAAGTACTTTAGCAGTTTGAAATAAATCATTAGTAATCTGGTGTACTGAGACCTGGTTTACCAGAGATCAGGGTGTACTATATGAATCTATAATACTCAAATTGTGCTGGGCTTTTTTTTTTTTTAAATCAAACTTTTTTTTAAAATTTCTTTTTACCAACATACACTGAATAAGTGTTAAGATAAGCTAGACTCGAGTTAATACTGTCTCCTAAACAGCCTTCCAGCCTCAAATTTAACTCATCCTCCACAATACTAGTTTAGGAGATATTAGATATTTAGGTGATCTTGCAACCATCCTGTTAAGAAATTTTTGATGGCTTTCTATCGTCAGCAAAGTAATATTTAAGCTCTTCGATAATTTAATAATCTTTACAATTTTGTTCCTTTTTTTCAACAAGTAATTGTATGACTCAATCACACTAAACAAGTAAACATATTACAGAAATTTCATGCTCTCATGTGTATATAATACATACCCCTTGCCCACATCTTCTCTGCTAGCTTGTAAAACTTTAATCACCAGATAGAGTTATTTAACATGAAACTTCTTGTGGAAGATTCTGGTCTATAAATATATGCCTACTCAAATATTAATAGTATTTGTAGTCAACTCTAGATAGTACTTATTATATCACAATTAACAGTATTTGTTTCCTGCAGTGGATTTAAAATTCCTCAAAAGCAGAATCATCATCTGATAGATGACTATATTCTCTTGTCTGACTCAGTGCTGAATAAGGAATAAATACATGTATGAATGAAGCAATGAATCAGCTTCCCCCCCACCCTTGATTTCCTCCTTCTACCTACCTCTGCCCAACTTCCTCCAACAGCATCTCTATTACCCACAGTTGCTCTCCATACCTTTATAATGCAAGAAAGTTCTGTTATATCATATCTAACAATTTCTGTTTAGCTTTTATTGTGTACTGTACAATTGGCTTTTCAAAATCTTTTGGAGTTAAAGGAGAACCAATATTGTCATAAACTTGGAAACTATGTCATCTGATATAATATTTAGAGGATTAACTATATGGAGCTTAAGGAAATCTTGCTCATAAGAAAAATGAGGCCAACCCATGGAATGCTGGTGAATTCCACATGTCCAACTGCATGGTTGCAGTCTCAGACTCAGTAGCTTGAGAAACATACCAGGTATACGTTCTTTTCATGTCCCAAGTTTTCATAGGATGAAAAATGTAGAAATGATCTTAGTGTGATAATCCCCCATGGGGGGGTTACTTTCTTATTCTCTTTCTCTCTTTGGCAAGCACCCATGCCTTCTGGCAAATTAGAAAATAAATGAATGATATCATCAAATATTAAGATTACTATGCACCCCTAAATTATAGGCTTTTTAAATGTCTCTTAAGTACAGGTCTTCAATTGATATTTATCAGGATTCTAGCAATGTTACATACAAATGTGCATGTGTTTTTAAAATAAATCATATATTGACTATAGTAGAAAATATTTTGAAAATGTGAGTAGTAGGACCAACAGATGGTGTAATGGTTACATTGCTGGACTCCCACATAGTCAACACCAGTGGCTTAAGATTCACACCAAGTCTGTGTGTATGCATGCCCAAAATCTTGAGAAGAGATTGGGGAAGAAGGGATTACAACACAGCCATTTCCCTAGGGCATGATTTCTTGCTTTCAGTCTTTCTGTGTCTCTCTGCATCTCTGGTGACCACACCTGCCTGATTGCAAAAATCTCTCCAAAATAAAAAGAAAGAAAGAAAATGAGGTGTGGTATTATTGGTTGAAGATATTTTGATCAACGGGACTGGGGAGAAATGTTCACATATTGAAATGCTCACATTGTAAGCTAAACAATGTGATTGAATGTATATACAAAAATAAAAAATAATTAAAAAATAAAGAAAATGTGAATATTCAGAAAATAAATTACTATTATGCAAAAAGCAACATATTTTATAATGTAACTTTATAATATAGCTTTTACTTTTATAATGTACAAGTATTCATTTCATTTTAATTAAATATACTTTGTTATGTTGATAAGCACTAATTTAATTTTTGTTATAAATAATATGAACGTCTTGGAACCAGCAAATGGCATAATGGTTACGTCACTGGACTCCCACGTAGTTGACAGCAGTTCAAGTCCCAGAACTGGTGACTTAAAACTCACGCCTGGTGTGTGTGTATGTGTGCCCAAAATTCCAAGAGGAGTATAGAGGAGAAGAGTTTGCAGTGTGGATATCCCCCCTGGGGGGGGGGGGGTGACTTCTTGCTTTCTGTCTCTGTGTCTTCAGCAAGCACATGCGACCTATAGCAAAATCTTTCTAAAATTAATTAATTAATTAATTAATTAAAAAGTAATATGAAAGTCTTATTAGAGTTTATTTTACCTACCACTAAGAAGAATTGTGATAGTGTAAAATTAATACTTCACAATAAAATGCAGATCCACACTAAACAAAGCAGAAATCATAACTATTTTCAGTAACATTCAATACTCTTTTTTTAAAATTTTATATTATTATTATTCATAATCTTGTTTATATTACATTGAATCACATATAACTTTACAGTGTATTACATTTCTTTTTCCAGAAGGAATACCATTCATATCAGTCAATACAAAGACATTAAAATCCCCATCATCACCATCCAATAGCTTTTTATTTTTTTCAGATTATTATTATTATTCCAATTATTTTTAAAAATGCAATCACTATCATTTTGCTTGTAAAAAGACTTTACTCAACATGAAATACTTCTCAGACCTGTCCAGTTGAGAATACTATACATATCATCATCAAAAGGCAATAAACCATATCTGAATCCCACTAATGTCATACCTCTCTATTTGTTCTCCTGCTATCCTTCTCCATACTTTCCTTTTCTCCCACCCTGTTCCACACTGCCTTATCATCACTAACTATTTTCACAGTTTTTATGCCCTCCAATATTCTATCTCTACCATAAAGTGCAGATAGTTGGTATATATTAAGTGGATATATACAATATCTTTCTTTCATATCCTGGCTTACTTCACTCAGCAATAGATCCTCCAGATCCAACCACTTTCTATCAAATTCAAGGTCTTGTTTTTTATGGCTGAGTAGTATTCTATAGAGCATATGTGCCACACTTTTTCAATCCATTCATCAGTTTGTGGGCATTTGGGTTGGTTCCATGTCTTAGCGATCGTAAATAAAGCTGTAATAAACATTGATGTGCAATCACTTTTCCGACTGAGCATTCTCCTATCCTTTGGGTAGATACCCAGAAGTGGGAGTGCTGTATCAAATGGTAGTTCTATTTGTAGATCTTTGAGGAACCTCCATATTGTTCTCCACAGTGGCTGAACCAGTTTACATTCCCGCCAACAGTGTAGGAGAGTTCCCTTTTCACCACATCCCCGCCAACACTTATCATTTCTTATATTTTTAATCTTTGCCATTCTGATAGGGGTTAGGTGGTATCTCATTGCGGGTTTGATCTGCATCTCCCTTATGATGAGGGATGTTGAGCATTTCCTCATATGCTTTTTGGCTGTTTGTATGTTTTCCTTAGAGAGATTTATGTTCAGCTCATTTTCCCGTCTTTTAATTGGGTTAATAGTTTTTTTCTTTTTTTTCAGCATAAAGCACTTGAGATCCCTGTGTATTCTGGTTACCAGTGCCTTGTCTGAGGCATATTTTACAAAAATATTCACCCATTCTGAGGGTTGTCGATTCACACTTGTTACTGTGTCCTTTGTTGTGAAGAAACTTCTTAGTCTGAAATAGTCCCACTTGTCTATTTTAGGGATTATTGCCTGTGCTTTGGGAGTCTTATTTAAGAAATCTTTGCCTACCCCAATGTCTCCCAGAGTTTCCCCAGCATTTTCCACCAGTAGTTTTATAGTTTGAGGTCTTAGGTTCAGATCTAAGATCCATTTTGAGTTGACTTTTGTTAATGGTGAAAGATGGGGGTTCAGTTTCATCTTTATGAAGGTGAATACCCAGTTTTTCCAGCACCATTTACTAAAGAGGTTTTCCTTTTCTGAATGAAGTGTCTGATATCCCTTGTCAAAAATCAGTTGGCTGTAAGCTTTGGGGGTTATTTCTGGGGTCTCTATTCCATTCCATTAGTCCATATGTCTGTTTTTGTACCAATACCATGCTGTTTTGATGATCACAGCTTTATAGTGTATCTTGGGATCAGGGAGTGATATGCCTTCCTCTCCATGCTTCTTGTGCAGGATTACTTTTCCAATATGAGGTCTTTTATGATTCCAGACAATTCTATGATTGTCTTTTCTATATCTGTGAAGAATATCTCTGGTATTTTGATTGAAATTGCATTAAATATGTAGATTCATTTGGATAGAATTGCCATTTTGATTATGTTAATTCTTCCAATCCAGGAACATGGGATGTCCTTACATGTTTTTCATGTCACTTTCAATATCTTTTTAAAGGTTTTCACTGTAAAGGTCTTTGACTTTCTTAGTTAGGTTTATCCCTAGGTATCTTAATTTTGTGGATGTGGTGAAAGGTACTTATTTCTTCAGCTCTACTTTGTTCAACTTGTTCATATATAGAAATGCTATAGATTTTTGGATGTTAATTTTGTATCTCTCCACTTTACTGTATTCATTTATTACTTCGAGAAGTTTTTTCATGGAGATCTTTGGGTCTTCTAAGTACACCATCATGCCATCTGTGAATAAAGATATTTTCAACTCTTCTTTGCCTATTTGAATGCCTTCTATATTGTTCTCTTTTCTGATTGCATTAGCAAAGATTTGCAGCACTCTATTAAAAAGCAGTGGAGGGACCAGCAGTTAGCGTAATGGCTATGTCGCTGGACTCCCATGTAGTCGACCGCAGTTCGAGTCCCGGACCCGGCGGCTTAAACTCATGCCGGGCGCGTGTGCGTGCGTGCCCAAGATCCCGAGAGGAGAATGGAGGAGAAGGGATTGCGGCATGGCCATCCCCCCTGGGGGGTGATTTCTTGCTTTCTATCTCTCTGTCTCTCTCTGTCTGTCTGGCGAGCGCACGCGCCCTATAGCAAAAAAAAACCTCTCCAAAAAAAGAAAAAAAAAAAGCAGTGGAAAAAGTGGGAAGCCTCGCCTAGTACCAGATTTTTGTGGAAAAGCTTTCAGATTTTCCCCATTCAGTATTATGTTAGCTATAGGTCTTTCATAGATGGGTTTTATTGTGTTGAAAAATGACCCTTCGATACCAATCTTACTGAGGGTCTTAATCATAAAAGGATGTTGTATTTTATCAAATGCTTTTTCTGCATTCAGCTCTGATTTTTGAATTGAGTTAATATACTATATTTTCTTTAATGCGAATTAACTATCTTGATTTTTTATTTTATATTAGTGTTTAATCCAGTGGGAAAAAGAAAACCTCTTCAGCAAATGGTGCTAGCAAAACTGGATCTCCACATGCAAAAAGATGAATCTGAACCCCTACCTCTCACCTCTGACAAAAATCAAGTCAATGTAGATCAAAGATCTAAATCTAAGACCTCAAACTATAAAACTGCTCCTGGAAAACACCGGGGAAACTCTGGGAGACATTGGGGTAGGGAAAGACTTCTTAAATAAGACTCCCAAAGCAGAGTCAATAATCCCAAAAATAGACAAGTGGGATTACATCAGACTAAGAAGTTTCTGCATGGCAAAAGACACAGTGATTAGTGTGAATAGACAGCCCTCAGAATGGGAAAATATTTTTGTAAACTATGCGTCAGATAAGGGACTGATCACCAAAATTCACAAGGAACTCAAGCAGCTGTTCCAGAAAAAGACAATCAATCCTGTTAAAAGATGGGAGAATGAGTTGAAAAAAACACTCTCTAAAGATGACATATGAATAGCTAAAAGGCATGTGAAAAATTAATTAATCTGAAAAGTGCTATCAATTAACTTCATCTAAAAGGCATTCATAGAATACTTTACTCAGTTGCAGAACATACATTTATCACAAACTCGCCTGAAATATTTACAAAGATAGACAGCATTACAGGCCACAAAACATGCATAAGAACATTTGGAAGAGGGATACGAAGACAGCATTGTCGAGACAGGGAGATAGCGTTGTTATATTTTGTCCAACTTGAACAGGGAGAAATGTTCATATATTGAAATGATAACCTTATAAGCTAAATAATGTAATTGAATGTATTAAAAATGTAAATAAAACATAAAAAATGCATTAATAAATTTAAAATAATAGAAATTGAAAATATGTTCTTTGTCCACTGTGAAAATAAACCAGAAATGATAACTAAGAGATAGCTGAAAAATGCCCAGACATTTGGGTGTTGAACAATACACATCAAAATAATTGGTCAAAAGGAAGTGTCAAGAAAAGGGCCATTTTGAGATAAATGGAAATGAAAATATTACATCAAACTGTGGGATATACAAAAGCACTATTTCAAAGAAAACTTAGAGCACTAGATTAATATATTCTAAAAAAGAAAGAACTATCCCGAGTTTCCACCTTAGGAAAAATAGAAAGGAGAACACTTAAATCTAAAGCAATTAAAGAAATAACAAAATTTAGAATAGAAATCAGTGGAAACATGAGAATTACGAAACCAGTGAAATCAGAACCTGGATGTTTGAACATTTTGGTAAAACTGAATCTCTAACCAGGCTAAGCAAGAAAAAAATAGAAATCACAAATTGCCCTTATCAGAAATAAAAGCAGAGTCATTGCTCTTGACTTGTTGTTTTTAAAAGTTAATAAAAAATACTATGAAGTATGTCCATACATTTAGTAACTTACATAAAGTGAAAAAATTTCTTAAAAATCACATATCATCAAAACACACACAAGTAGAAATAGACACAATAAATAATAGAAGATCTTTAAAAGAAATAAAATAATTCCTATTCCTTCTTCCTCCCCAAACAGAAAAAAGCAAAGATATAGCGCTACTGAAAGTTTTATTCATCAGTGGTAAGAATGCAAAATAATACTTTTGAAGCTAGGTGGCAATTTCTTAGAAAGTTAAATATAGTCTTTCTATATAATTCAACAATACTTTTTTGTTATTACTAAACTGTTTCAGAACTCATGTTCACACAAACATCTGTATGCAAATAATAAGCTGATTTATTTGTAATTGCCAAAAATGGAAGCAATTAATATGTTCTTGAATAGTCTGAAGGCTAAACATATGTGGTATACATACAATAAAATACTTTTGTATTTAGCAAGAAGGTTAATATATTATAAAACCATGAAAAACCATAGACAAATTTTATTTTTCTATTCTCAATAGTTTATTTTTTCTGTAATCAAGACAGAGAGAGACAGAGCGAGACAGAGAGACACCATTTGCATAGTCCACCTCAGCTCTCACCCAGCTCCAGATCATGGGCACACATATGCCCAGTGTACTCAAGGGGCATCTCTGGATCTGAGCCTGGAAATTTCCAGGTGGGTGTTACTTGTAGACCATAACGTTACTTTGCCATTCTCCACTCTTCTATCAATAAACTTTAAATACATATTGCTAAGTAAAATAAGGCAGGCTTAAAAAGATATGTATTATGTGATTCCACTTGTATGATGTTGTAAAGAAGGCAAATTTGTACAGAAAGTAAAACAAACAATAATAAGACTTTGGCAGAAGGAAGGTTATATAGATGACTTACAGGGAATTTTTTGAGGGGAGGGTAGTAGTAACACTATTTTGTATTATACTATAAATATAGGTTTATAACATTAAAAAGTTGTCAAAATCAATAGAACTACTTTACAACACAAAGAATGATATTAATGTGTGCAAATTAAAAAATAAATCTAAGCTATAACAACAAAAAGCAGGAGAATTTAACTGTATTGCAAATATGTGAAGCAACCTCACCAAAGAGTATAGGGTAAAATGATGCTGACCTAAGTGACTAGAAATGAGTGCAGTCAGCAGGAATAAAGTGTAAAGGAATTGTCCCTGACCACCTAACCACTAACAAGTTGATAAAGTTGTTTCCCACTACACACGTGTACTGGAACTAAATAACAAGTAAATGGACTGCAGGTGGTTGGAGGCTCACTGTTGAAGTGGGAGGTTACAAAGACAGAACTAGTATGATGCATGTGATAATAGATTAAAGTTGATGACATTAGTAGAAACTAATTTTTAGTTTATATACAGTTTGGTACATCTAAAACTGTTACAGGTGTACATCTACAGCTGTACGTAGCTTAGCATTGTTGAGAGACAAAGAATGACTGAAGAGGAAACGGTATAAAATGGGGAATTTCCTGGCTTCAGAGGTTAGCATAAAATAAGGGTCAGATCCTAGAGTATATGTACAGATCTCAATAGCAGCAGGGCAAAAGAGAAATGACAGACAGACATATTTGCCTGCTCTGAGGAAACAAACTCCTTTTTCTTTTCTTTCCTTTCCTTTCCTTTCCTTTTCTTTTTTTTTTTTTTTCTTTTCTACCCCCCCACCCCACCACAGGGTGCATGTACTCCAGAGACAGTGGGAGAAAGTATCCTCCAATGGTACATGGTTATACTATTCATGTATACTAATATCCCTTCTTCCCATTTTTCCATCCGATTGGGATTTTAGGCAGTAGTACCTGGTACGTTTTTTCAAGCCACTCTGGATTTCAACCACAGTTAGCCATGTGTGGTTTGGTTCCCTTAACCTCTAGGCTGTGGAATCACCCAATTCCTTTGAAGCAGAAAATAAAAGGTGTTGTTGGTACCAAATGTTTACATTTTGGGGCAAAGAGAGGAGGGTCTGGGGTAGTTGGGAAAAGGACAGGATTGAGCAAAGGACATTCTTTGTGTCAGGAGGGAGATTGCAAGGTCTGACACAAGGTTCTTTCTTTCTTTCTTTCTTTCTTTCTTTCTTTCTTTCTTTCTTTCTTTCTTTTTTTTTTTTTTTTAAGAAAGATCATCTTGAAGGCCAATCATGCAGATAATAATATCTGTACTTGGACAACTTTTATTGTGCAAGATATTCAGAAAAGGATGAATCATCTCCACCTCACTCATCTCTTCCTGATCTATGTATCTAGGTAAAGCAGTATGGTCACTGAGTGCAGCTGTGCCCAGAAAAACAAAAAACAAAAAACAAAAAACAAAAACAAAACAAAAAAATCCCCCCCAAAAAACAAATAAGCATAAAGAACCCTCTGCTTACCTTTTTAAAGTAAGGCACAAGATAAAAGAAGTTGAGAGTTATAGAGATCGATTTGAAAATTTAAGATTCCTTCTTGATCATTCCTGGGAATGGTATATTTCTTTCCCACTAAAGCAAATACACTTCATTCTCATTGGCACATCCTTCAGTTATTAACATGGTCATAAAGTGGCCTTAAGGAGTCAGACTTAATTCTGGTTAGCTTTTATAAAAATGTCCTTGTCTCTCATCTTAACCGACCCTTCTGGATGAAAGATCTGAATGGTTAGTCATCACATCTACATTAGAACTGTTGGGAGACCAGCAGTTAGCGTAATGGCTATGTTGCTGGACTCCCATGTAGTTAACCACGGTTCAAGCCCCAGACCTGGTGACTTGAACTCACACTGAGTGTGTGTGCGTGCATGCCCACGGTCCTGAGAGGAGAATGGAGGAGAAAGGATTGCGGTGTGGCTACCCCCCTAGAGGGTGATTTCTTGCTTTCTGTCTCTCTTTCTGTCAAGCGCACATGCCCTAAAGCAAAAACCTCTTAAAACAAACAAACAAACAAACAAACAAAAACCTGTTGGAGGAGGTGAGCAAGGGAAACACCCTTTTATTACAGGATAAGCTTTGGAAGTTGCACAGTTTATCTTCCTCTACATCCTTTGGCCATAATTTAATCTCAGGGTCACAACAAGTTGCAAGAAAGGCTAAGGAAGGGGATCTTCTATTAGTATGGAAGAAGTGGAAAATGCTCATTTATAAAATATTTTTCTTATTACTAGAAAAGATCATGAAGACTCAGCAGAAAAGAAACTGGAGTTTATGCAGGACATGAAGTATTTTGGTGTGTCTGCTGAATTAATAAAGGTAAATTCAGCTTGAGCTGCAATTTTGTCTATTGTAGCCTATGTTCTCTATTTCATATTCTCACCTTTCATTCTCACATAAAATAATCTCTCTTTTTGCTTCCATGTCCTCATCAAGATGTCTGGGATTTCAAAGCATGGATGTGTGAGAGGACAATCAATCTATCTCAACTGAATTCTCCGGAGACATAGATTAAAGTTTCTTTTAATATATATTTTTTAAAAATATGTAGTGCATGAAGAAGACATTTCTATAACATACAAATTGGTGATCATTTGGGAAATATGTTTTTGGATCTCACATCCCCTGAGAGTTCTTCATAATGGTTTTCCTTCAGGGCACGGAAAGCACAAATATTCCATGGATTCACAAGTCCATTAATTGTCTATGGCTCTGTGGGTAATACTTAAGGAAAGATTCAATACATAAATAAGCAGGTTGTAGTAAAGAGTAAATTCAACCTACTTATCTAATTGCAATGAAATAGCTCATGAAGCCATTTGCAAGATTTGTAGGTGAAAACAATTTATGGGTGAGAAGAAAACAACAATACATTGTGAGGTAATTGAGAGGAACCGATTATCAGTGGTGCTTGGTTCAGCATGATTAGAGTAATTACATTGACTCACAGATCAGTTTATCTGAATAATTCTTGTGTATAAGACATTTTTGATGTTTAAGATAAATGTTTGCATTTTAAAATTTTTTGGCAGGTTGCTTTTTTAACTCAAAAGTAAAAAATATTATTTTTAAAAGTTGACACTATTTCTTGTTCGATAAATTATAATTCACATTTGCTCCATCTTTACCATTAAATGTTTTTTTCTCCAACCTTTTAGATTTTGATTTAGGAAAAATGATAAAAGAAGACAAATGACATGCAATGATATTAAAAATGGAATTTTTTTTATTTTTAAACTTACTGAATATTCACATTATTTAACACAATGAGATTAAATTACATTCATAGGCCTGACTTTGAATATTTTATAATGTATTTTATTATTTATTTCATAGTGTACTTTGGGGGATAATTGTGTATGTTTGTTGATTTACACAAAGTAATGGTCTAACATGATGAAATTCCAAATTAGGATTTTAGATCTATGAATTCCTACAACTGCTATCATTGGGGTAATTTGTGCAAATAAATACAATTATCTAAGAATTTGCTTCACAATTCTCTGAATGTGAAAGAAGTTTCCAGGAAAAATAAGCCATTTATTTTTACTCATGTATGTCTAAGTTTTTAACATATCTGCTTTTCATGGCAGAATGGAATAGCTACTAATTATTTTTAATGAATTCATACATTCTCTTTCCATTGTTTCAGTTCAGTCTGTTCCATTGCTTAGGAATACCTTGTCTTATTTCTTTATCTCCCTTTAAGATCTATCTGGAATATGAATATCCTCTTGCAAATTTCTCTAGATACTACTGAAATCAATCTTTTTTGTTCTTATTAGTTTATTTTTATTTATGTGTATGCCTTCTTAATAATACTATATATTTTAGAAGTTGAAAATAATTATCTTAATATCCTGTAAACAGAAAATGTTTTGTATTATGCCATGACTATCACAGAAACTTGTTATTTTATGTGTTTGATGATGAAAATACCAAGGAAAGAAATTTAGAGATATTATTAATATTTTCTATTAATAAATACACTATAATCTGGCATATATTGCTTGTACAAAATTTTGTACTTTTAAGAGGACACCTTTGAAAATACTTTCAGTCTTGGGAACCAGCAGTTAGTGTAATGGCTATGTCGCTGGACTCCCATGTAGTTGACCGCAGTTCGTGTCCCGGACCCGGTGCCTTAAAACTCACGCTGGGCGCGTGTGCATGCGTGCCCAAGATCCCGAGAGGAGAATGGAGGAGAAGGGATTGTGGCATGACCATCCCCCCTGGGGGGTGATTTCTCGCTTTCTGTCTCTACGTCTCTTTCTGTCTGGCAAGCGCACGCGCCCTATAGCGAAAACCTCTCCAAAAAAGAAAAAAAAAAAAAAAAGAAAGAAAATACTTTCAGTTTTAATTCTAGATCTCCAATTTACTAGCTGTGCAAACCAGAACAATTTGTTTCTTAATCTCATATTTCACTTAACACATGCTAGATGTCTAAGAGAGCTTCCTATTAATATTTCTTTAATTGTATGTTAGCAATACATTTAAATATCCTTCCAGTAGGGAGATACATGCCTGCTAATAGTTGTGTCAACATTGTTCTGTAATTTATTATGCATTTGAAGTTCACCAAGTATTTTCTTTTCCAGTTCATGCTGAACTCAAAATTTTTC
The DNA here is from genome assembly GCA_026018925.1 of Tupaia tana. Taxonomy (NCBI): domain Eukaryota; kingdom Metazoa; phylum Chordata; class Mammalia; order Scandentia; family Tupaiidae; genus Tupaia; species Tupaia tana. Next base: position 159,375,020 of record JAKSZU010000006.1, read on the forward strand.
ATGTTTTCAGTATTAGACAGAGAATAAAAATGTAAGTATAAAGAATAGAAGCAGATGGAAAGAAATTTTATCCTAGCAGTTTTGACAGATGACCCAGAATTGAAGGTTGTCTTATTTGTCTTCCTGCTTCTCACCTATTTGCTAAGCCTCACTGGCAATCTGATCATCACCACATTCATACTAGTGGACACTCACCTTAAGATTCCCATGTACTTTTTCTTTAGGAATTTTTCCTTAGAAATTTCCTACACTACCACATGCATCCCTAAATTGCTAACTATCATGGCAACTGGAGACAAAACTGTTATTATAGTTGTGCCATTCAAGTGTTTTTTGCCTTTATTCTGGGGGCATCTGAATTTTACTTTATGGTAGCCATTCTTTTACAAATTAACTTAACAATTTACATATTTTTATTTTATTTTTTTCCCCTCAAGCTCATTATCCTACCTCTAAAATCCTTATTATTGCTCTAGGTTTCCATATACCTTTGCCTTTATTTCTCCTACTCTTACATTTTCCTAAACCCATATTTACATATTTCTCTCTGCTTGTACATCTTTATAGTTCACTTTCCACTTTACCTGATCCATTCTCAGAACAAAAATCTAAGGGGAAATTGAGAAGGACTGCTGTATACACCAAAATCACTACTCTGTTCCAGTCAATTTGGTTTGTAGGTACAGTGTGGAAAAGGTAGAGGGTCACAAAGAGTTTGAGATGATGGAAATACTAATGAGAATAGCAAATGAAATATTCTATGCCTTATTTTAACTTATTTGACATGGGATCACATTAACTGTGAAAATAATTGAGACAAGAATAAGGCATTAGAGTTTGATTAGTTGAGTAAATGATAGATGTAAACTAGTACTGCTTATTGGTGATGGCTAGGAGTGTGTATGTGTGTGTGTGTGTAAAGCAAAATTTGGATGATTGCAATTCTTTTTTTTTTTTTTTTTTGAGAGGCTTTTGCTATAGGGCACATGCGCTCACAGACAGACAGACAGAGTCAGAGAGACAGAAAGCGAGAAATCACCCCCCAGAGGGCATGGCCACGCCGCAATCCCTTCTCCTTCATTCTCCTCTCGGGATCTTGGGCACACATGCACTCACATGTGCCTGATGTGAGTTTAAGCCACCGGGTCCGGGACTCGAACCACTGTTGACTACATGGGAGTCCAGCGACATAGCCATTATGCTAACTGCTGGTCCAGGATGATTGCAATTCTTTTTTTTATATGTTTTATTTACATTTTTAAATACATTCAATTACATTATTTAGCTTACAAGGTTATCATTTCAATATATGAACATTTCTCCCCGTTCAAGTTGGTCAAAATATAACAACACTACCTCCCTGTCTCGACAATGCTGTCTTTGTATCTCTCTTCCAAATGTTCTTCCCCAGGCCCCACTCCTCCACACACACCACATCTGGCATTCACATCCACCTCTTGTGTTTGTACATCCTTTAGCCCGTCAGTTTCAGTTACAGTGTGTGGACATTCGGTATGTATTAAGTGGGAATTGCAATTCTAATAACAGCTGTCATTTTGGATTTTATATGGAAATTTCTTTAATTTTATTTAATTAAACCTCTTTAACAGGAAGTCGTGGCATGTCATTCCAACACAAGTAGCATCACATAAGAAAAATAATTTTTCTGCTTTAAGTTTCTTTAATTTCGCTCTAGTTTATTCACATAGAATTAATGAACTATTGCTAACATTAAGTAGATTTTTCTTGGATAGGATTGCAAGTTAAAGACAACTCTATCCAGAAACACTGGGAATACAAACTATGGTTCTTCCTGACATAACCATCTTTAAAACAAGAATGAGCACTCTTTTGCTCCATCTGAACATTATTTTCCTAACTTTACCTTAAACTCTTATTATCATTGCTATCTTTTTTAAAGAAATTGTTATTCTTTATTCTCTTCAGACTTGGTAAAAGTCAGAGGATCATGATGGGAAACCATACTAAACTAACACTGTTCATCCTAGCAGGTTTGACAGATGACCCAGAATTGAAGGTTGTCTTGTTTGTCTTCCTGCTTCTCACCTATTTGCTAAGCATCACTGGCAATCTGATCATCATTACACTCACCCTGGTGGATACTCACCTTAAGACTCCCATGTACTTTTTCCTTCGGAATTTTTCCTTCTTAGAAATTTCCTACACTACTACATGCATCCCTAAATTGCTAGCTATCATGGCAACTGGGGACAAAACCATTTCGTATAATAGTTGTGTCACTCAAGTGTTTTTTGCCTTTCTTCTGGGGGCATCTGAGTTTTACTTGCTGGCAGCCATGTCCTATGACCGCTATGTGGCCATCTGTAAGCCCCTGCACTACACGACCATCATGAGCAACAAAATCTGCATCCAACTCGTCCTCAGTTGTTGGTTTGCTGGATTCTTTGTCATCTTTCCACCACTCCTCTTAGGCCTAGATCTCGACTTCTGTGGCTCCAACGTTGTTGATCATTTCTACTGTGACACCACTCCCCTCTTGCAGATTTCCTGCTCAGACACACACCTTCTTGAGATGATGGGATTCATCTCAGCATTGGTCACGCTCTTGGTTACACTGGTTATGGTGATAATATCATATACATACATCGCTATGGCCATTCTAAAAATCCCTTCAACCAGTCAGAGGAAAAAGGCTTTTTCCACATGTTCTTCTCACATGATTGTGATATCTATTTCTTATGGCAGCTGCATCTTCTTGTATGTTCAACCATCAGTCAAACAAAAATCATCTTTTTCCAAGGGGATTGCAGTGCTCAATACCTCTGTTGCTCCACTTTTGAACCCTTTTATCTATAGTTTGAGGAACCAACAAATGAAAAAGGCTTTCATGAATATTATATATAGAATTGTCTCTTTATCAAAGAAATAAACATTCTATTGCATCATGTAAATAAATTGAAGAAAGGAGTCTCAAATAATATTGTATGTACTGGGTGCTTCTGATACACAGTTTTCTCCTTTTTTTGCTTTAATATTAATCATCATGTCCTTTCATTTTTTTTAATAAAAACCTTTGATGTGAAGAAACTAATTTTCTTTTTATTCTATTTTAAATATGTTTATTTTCTTCATATTGCTTCCTTTCCCTTTGTACAGCTGAAAGAAATTGAGCTAATTATTTCAATTTTTTTCTTTAATGAATTATATATGACTTTAAAATATTGTTTCTCATAAATTATATTAAATTTATGATGTAATGCAAAGTTGATTATACTATCTTTTATGATCATCATAAAACTAATATTTATTTATATTTTTGGTCATACTACCAATTTATGGGCTATATTCTATTTAAAGAAATCAACAGAAGCATGTAGCACTGATCTATCAGTGTCACTTGCCTTTGAAAGAATATATCTATCTACATCTATATCTATTTACAGTTTGAAGTATGTTTTATAGAAACTAATAATTTAGTTTTATTTGAGAAAATTACCATAAAACTACAAGTAATACTAAATGTAGCCTTAAAAATACTCACTAACCCTAACTCCAAACCTAACCTAACCATAAGCCCAGATCCTACAGTAGACCTAACCCTATCTTTAGCTCAAAACCTGAACCCTAAGACCAGTCATAACCAAGCCTAGACTCTCACTTCATCTTTACCACGAAACCTAAATCTAAATGTACCCCTAAACTTACACACTAACCCTAAGTCCAAACGTAACCTACCCATAAGCCTGGCTCCTACAGTATAACTAACCCTAACCATACCCCAACACCTGAACCATAATACCAATCCTAACCAAGACCAGACTCTCACTCCAACCTTATAACTAAACTGAAATATAAATATAGCCCTAAACATACTCACTAACACTAACTCCCAACCTAACCTAACCATAAGCCTAGCTCCTACATTAGACATAACCCTAACTCTAGCCCAACAAGGGAACACTAATATCAATCCTAAATAAGCCCAGACTCTCACTCCAACCATATCACGAAACCTAAATATAAATGTATCTCTAAACTTATTCACTAACCCTAACTCCAAAGCTAACCTCCCCATTAGCCTAGCTCCTACAGTAGACCTAAGGCTAACCCTAGCCCAACACCTGAACCCTAATTTCAATTCTAACCAAGCCCAGACTCTCACTCCAAACCTATTGCTAAACCCAATTCTAAATACAGCCCTAAACTAACTCACTTACCCTTACTCCAAACCTAACCTAACCAAAAGGCTAACTCATACAATAGACCTAACCCTAACCCCAGCCCAACACTTTAACCTTAACTTCAATTCTAAAGAAGCCAGGACTCGCACACCAACAAAAACACTAAAGGTAAAGCTAAATGTACCCCTAAATATACTCACTAACCCTAACTCCAATCCTTACCTAACGATAAGCCTAGCTCCTACAGTAGACCTAACCCTAACCCTAGCCCAACACCTGAACCCTAACCCCATCCCTAACCAAGCCGAGACCCTCACTCCCACAATAAAACTAAACCTAATTCTAAGAGTAGCCCTAATCTTACTCACTAACCATAACTCCAAAATTAACTTAACCATAAGCCTAGCTCCTACAACAGACATAACCCTAACCCTAGCCCAACACCTTAAACTTAACCCCAATGCTAACCATGCCCAGAAACGCACTCCAACCGTAACACTTCAAGTAAAACTAAATGTAGCCCTAAACAAACTCACTAACCCTAACTCCAAACCTAACCTAACCATAAGCCTAGTTCCTACAGTAGACCTAACCCTAACCGTAGCTCAACACCATAACCTTAAACCCAATCCTAACGGTGCCCAGACTCGCACACCAAAAAAACTACTAAATGTAAAACTAAATGTAGCCTTAAACATACTCACTAACCGTAACTCCAAACCTAACATAACCATAAGCCTAGCTCATACAGTAGAATTATCCCGAGCCCAACACCTGAACACTAACCACAACCCTAACCAAGCCGAGACTCTCACTCAGACAATAACACTAAAACTTAATCTTAGAGTAGCCCTAATTTTAATCACTAACCCTAACTCCAAAGCTAACCCAACCATAAGCCTAGCACCTACAGTAGACCTAACCCTTACCCTAGCCCAACACTTTAACTTTAACCCCAATGCTAACCAAGTGCAGACTCGCACTCCAAAGGTAACACTACAAGTAAAACTAAATGTACCCCTAAACATACTCACTAACCCTAACTCCAAACCTAACCTTACCATAAGCCTAGCTCCTTCAGTAGACCTAACCCTAACCCTAGCTCAAAACCTGAACCATAAGCCCAATCGAAACCAAGCCTAGAATCTCACTCAGTCCTTATCACGAAACCTAAATCTTAATGTAGCAATAAACTTATTCACTAACCCTAACTCCAAACGTAACCGAGCCTAAACCTAGCTCCTACAGTAGACCTAACCCTAACCCTATCCAAACACCTGAACCCAAATACCAATCCTAACCAAGCCCAGACTCTCACTCCAACACTCTCACTAAACCCAAATCTAAATACAGCCCTAAACTTACTCACTAACCCTTACTTCAAACCTAACCAAAGCAAAAGGATAGCTCATACAATAGACCTAATCCTAACCCTAGCCAACACCTTAACCTTAACCCAATCATAACGAAGCCCAGAAACGCACACCAACAAAAACACTAAACGAAAAACATAATGTAGCCCTAAACATACTCACTAACCCTAACTCCAAACGAAACCTAACCATAAGCCTAACTTATACAGTAGACCCAACCCTAACCCTAGCCCAATACCTGAACCCTAACCCCAACCATAACCAATCTGAGACCCTCATCCCAAAATAACACTAAACCTAAATCTAAGAGTAGCCCTAATCTTACTCACTAACCCTAACTCCAAAGCTAACCTAACCATAAGCCTAGCACCTACTGTAGACCTAACCCTAACCCTAGCCCAACACTTTAACCTTAACCCCAATGCTAACCATGTGCGGACTCGCACTCCAAATGTAACACTACAAATAAAACTAAATGTAGCCCTAAACATACTCACTAAGCCTAACTCCAAACCTAACCTAACCATAAGCCTAGCTCCTACAGTAGACCTAACCCTAAACCTAGCTCAATACCAGAAACATAAGCCCAATCGAAACCAAGACTAGAGTCTCACTCCATTCTTATCACGAAACCTAAATCTAAATGTAGCCCTAAACTTACTAACTAACCCTAACTCCAAACGTAACCTAGGCATAAGCCTAGCTCCTCCAGTATACCTAACCCTAACCCTAGCACAACACCTGAACCCCAATATCAATCCTAACTAAGCCCAGACTCTCACTCCAAACCTATCACTAAACCCAAATCTAAATACAGCCCTAAACGTACTTACTAACCCTTACTCCAAACCTTACCTATCCAAAAGGCTAGCTCATACAATAGACCTAACCCTAACCCTAGCACAACATGATAACCTTAACCCCAATCCTAACGAAGCTGACCTAAACCTAACGCTAGCTCAACAACTGAACCCTAACGCAAACCCTAATCAAGCCGAGACTCTCACTCCCACAATAACACTAAACCTTAAACTAAGAGTAGCCCTCATCTTACTTACTAACCCTAACTCCAAAGCTAACCTAACCATAAGCCTAGCTCCTACAGTAGACCTAACCATAACCCTTGGCCAACACGTTAACCTTAACCCCAATGCTAACCAGGCCCCGACTCGCACTCCGACAGTAACAGTAAAAGTAAAACTAAATGTAGCCATAAACATACTCACTAACCTAACTCCACACCTAACCAAACCATAAGCCTAGCTCCTACAGTAGACCTAACCCTAACCCAAACTCAACAACTGAACCCTAACCCCAAACCTAACCAGGACGAGAGTCTCTATCCCACAATAACACTAAACCGTAATCTAAGAGTAGCTCTAATCTTACTCACAAACCCTAACTCCAAAGCTAACCTAACCATAAGCCTAGCACATACAGTAGACCTAACCCTAACCCTAGCCCAACACCTGAACACAAATACCAATCCTAACTAAGCCCAGACTCTTACTCCAAACCTATCACTAAACCCAAATCTAAATACAGCCCTAAACTTACTCACTAACCCTTACTCCAAACCTAACCTAAACAAAAGGCTACCTCATACAATAGACCTAACCTAACCCTAGCCAACACCTTAACCTTAACCCCAATCCTAACGGTTCCCAGACTCACACACCAAGAAAAACACTAAATGTAAAACTAAATGTAGCCCTAAACATACTACTAAGCCTGACTCCAAACCTAACCTAACCATAAGCCTAGCTCATACAGTAGACCTAACCCTAACCCTAGCCCAACACCTGAACCCTAACCCCAACCCTAACCAAGCCGAGACTCTAACTCCCAAAATAACACTAAAATTTAATCTAAAAGTAGCCCTAATCTTACTCACTAACCCTAACTCCAAAGCTAACCTAACCATAATCCTAGCACGTACAGTAGACCTAACCCTAACCCTAGCCCAACACATTAAGCTTAACACCAATGATAACCAGGCCCCAACTCGCACTCTGACCGTAACACTAAAAGTAAAACTAAATGTAGCCCTAAGCATAATCACTAACCCTAACTCCAAACCTAACCTAACCATAAGCCTAGCTCATACAGTAGACCTAACCCTAACCCTAGCCCAATACCTGAACTCTAACCCAACCCTAACCAAGCCAAGAATCTCACTCCCACAATAAGACTAAACGTTAATCTAAGAGTAGACCTAATCTTACTCACTAACCCTAACTCCAAAGCTAACCTAACCATAAGCCCAGCTCATACAGTAGACCTAACCCTAACACTAGCCCAACACCTGAACCCTAACCCCAACCCTAACCAAGCCGAGACTCTCACTCCCACAATAACACTAAACCTTAATCTAAGAGTAGCCCTAATCTTACGCACTAACACTAACTCCAAAGCTAACCTAAAAATAAGCCTAGCTCCTACAGTAGACCTAACCCTAACCCTAGCCAAACACATTAACATTAACCCCAATGCTAACCTGGCCCTGTCTCGCACTCCTACCGTAACACTAAAAGTAAAATTAAATGTAGCCCTAAACGTACTCACTAATCCTAACTCCAAACCTAACCTAACCATAAGCCTAGCTCCTACAGTAGACCGAACCCTAACCCTAGCCCAACTCCTGAACCCTAACCCCAACCCTAACAAGGCCGAGACTCCCTCTCACACAATAACACTAAACCGTAATCTAAGAGTAGCTCTAATCTTACTCACTAACCCTAACTCCAAAGCTAACCTAACCATAAGCCTAGCATCTACAGTAGACCTAACACTAACCGTAGCCAAACACGTTAACCTTAACTCCAATGCTAACCATGCCCAGACTCGCACTCCAAATGTAACACTACAAATAAAACTAAATGTACCGATAAACATACTCACTAAGCCTAACTCCAAACCTAACCTAACCATAAGCCTAGCTCCTACAGTAGACCTAACCGTAACCATAGCTCAAAACCTGAAATCTAAGCCCAATCGAAACCAAGCCTAGACTCTCACTCCATCCTTATCACGAAAACTAAATCTAAATGTCGCCCTAAACTTACTCACTAACCCTAACTCCAAACGTTACCTAGCCATAAGCCTAGCTCCTACGGTATACCTAACCCTAACCCTAGCCCAACACCTAAACCCAAATAACAATCCTAACTAAGCCCAGACTCTCAATCCAACCCTATCACTAAACCCAAATCTAAATACAGCCTTAAACTTACTCACTAAACCTTACTCAAAACCTAACCTAACCAAAAGGCTAGCTCATACAATAGACCAAACCCTAACCCTAGCCAACACCTTAACCTTAACCCCAATCCTATCGTTTCCCAGACTTGCATACCAAGAAAGACACTAAACGTAAAACCAAATGTATCCCTAAACAAACTCACTAACCCTAACTCCAAACATAACCTAACCATGAGCCTAGCTCAAATAGTAGACCTAACCCTAACCCTAGCCCAACACCTGAACCCTAACCCCTACCTTAACCAAGCCGAGATTCTCACTCCCACAATAACACAAAAATTTAATCTAAGAGTAGCCCTAATCTTACTCACTAACCCTAACTCTAAAGCTAACCTAACCATAAGCCTAGCTCCTACAGTAGACCTAACCCTAACCTTAGCCCAACACATTAACCTTAACCCCAATGCTAAGCAGGCCCCGACACACACCCCAACCGTAACACCAAAAGTAAAACTAAATGTAGCCCTAAACATACTCACTAACCCTAACTCCAAACCTAACCTAACCAGAAGCCTAGCTCATACAGTAGACCGAACCCTAACCCTAGCCCAACACCTGAACCCTAACCCCAACCATAACCAAGCCAAGAATCTCACTCCCACAATAAAACTAAACGTTAATCTAAGAGTAGCCCTAATCTTACTCACTAACCCTAACTCCAAAGCTAACCTCACCATAAGCCTAGCACGAACAGTAAAACTAACCCTAACCCTAGCCAAACACGTTAACCTTAACTCCAATGCTAACCATGCCCAGAATCGCACTCCAAATGTAACACTACAAATAGAACTAAATGTACCCCTAAACATACTCACTAAGCCTAAGTCCAAACCTAACATAACCATAAGTCTAGCTCCTACAGTGGACCTAACCCTAACCCTAGCTCAAAACCTGAACCATAAGACCAATAGAAACCAAGCCTAGACTCTCACTCCATCCGTTTCACGAAACCTAAATCTAAATGTAGCCCTAAACTTACTCTCTAACCTAACTCCAAACGTAACCTAGCCATAAGCCTAGCTCAAACAGTATACCTAACCCTAACCCTCGCCCAACATCTGAACCCAAATACCAATCCTAACTAAGCCCAGACTCTCACTCCAACCCTATCACTAAACCCAAATCTAAATACAGCCCTAAACTTACTCACTAACCCTTACTCTTAACCTAACATTACCAAAAGTCTAGCTCATACAATAGACCTAACCCTAACCCTAGCCAACACCTTAACCTTAACCCCAATCCTAACGGTGCCCAGACTCGCACACCAAGAAAAACACTAAACGTAAAACTAAATGTAGCCCTAAACATAATAACTAACCCTAACTCCAAACCTAACCTAACCATAAGCCTAGATCATACAGTAGACCTTACCCTAACCCTAGCCCAACATCTGAACCCTAACCTCAACCCTAATCAAGCCAAGGCTCTCACTCCCACAATAACACTAAACCTTAATCTAAGAGTAGCCCTAATCTTACTCACTAACCCTAACTCCATAGCTAACCTAACACATAAGCCTAGTTCCTACAGTAGACCTAACCCTAACCCTAGCCCAACACATTAACCTTAACACCAATGCTAACCAGGCCCCGACTCGCACTCAGACTGTAACACTAAAAGTAAAACTAAATGTAGCTCTAAACATACTCACTAAGCCTAACTCCAAACCTAACCTAACCATAAGACTAGCTCCTACAGTAGACCTAACCCTAAACCTAGCTCAATACCAGAAACATAAGCCCAATCGAAACCAAGACTAGAGTCTCACTCCATTCTTATCACGAAACCTAAATCTAAATGTAGCCCTAAACTTACTAACTAACCCTAACTCCAAACGTAACCTAGGCATAAGCCTAGCTCCTCCAGTATACCTAACCCTAACCCTAGCACATCACCTGAACCCCAATATCAATCCTAACTAAGCCCAGACTCTCACTCCAAACCTATCACTAAACCCAAATCTAAATACAGCCCTAAACGTACTTACTAACCCTTACTCCAAACCTTACCTATCCAAAAGGCTAGCTCATACAATAGACCTAACCCTAACCCTAGCACAACATGATAACCTTAACCCCAATCCTAACGAAGCTGACCTAAACCTAACGCTAGCTCAACAACTGAACCCTAACGCAAACCCTAATCAAGCCGAGACTCTCACTCCCACAATAACACTAAACCTTAAACTAAGAGTAGCCCTCATCTTACTTACTAACCCTAACTCCAAAGCTAACCTAACCATAAGCCTAGCTCCTACAGTAGACCTAACCATAACCCTAGCCCAACATCTGAACCCTAACCTCAACCCTAATCAAGCCAAGGCTCTCACTCCCACAATAACACTAAACCTTAATCTAAGAGTAGCCCTAATCTTACTCACTAACCCTAACTCCATAGCTAACCTAACACATAAGCCTAGTTCCTACAGTAGACCTAACCCTAACCCTAGCCCAACACATTAACCTTAACACCAATGCTAACCAGGCCCCGACTCGCACTCAGACTGTAACACTAAAAGTAAAACTAAATGTAGCTCTAAACATACTCACTAAGCCTAACTCCAAACCTAACCTAACCATAAGACTAGCTCCTACAGTAGACTGAACCCTAACCCTAACATAACACCTGAACCCTAACCCCAACCCTAACCAGGCCGAGACTCTCTCTCCCACAGTAACACTAAACTGTAATCTAAGAGTAGCTCTAATCTTACTCACTAACCCTAACTCCATAGCTAACCTAACCATAAGCCTATTTCCTACAGTAGACCTAACCCTAACCCTAGCCAAACACCTTAACATTAACTCCAATGCTAACCATGCCCAGACTCGCACTCCAAATGTAACACTACAAATAAAACTAAATATACCCCTAAACATACTCACTAAGCCTAATTCCAAACCTAACCTAACCATAAGCCTACCTCCTACAGTAGAACTAACCCTAACCCTAGCTCAAAACCTGAACCATAAGCCCAATCGAAACCAAGGCTAGACTCTCACTCCATCCTTATCACGAAACCTAAATCTAAATGTAGCCCTAAACTTACTCACTAACCCTAACTCCAAACGTAACCTAGCCATAAGCCTAGCTCCTACGGTATACCTAACCCTAACCCTAGCCCAACACCTGAACCCAAATAAAAATCCTAACTAAGCCAAGACTCTCAATCCTACCCTATCACTAAACCCAAATCTAAATACAGCCTTAAACTTACTCCCTAACCCTTACTCCAAACCTAACCTAACCAAAAGGCTAGCTCATACAATAGACCTAACCCTAACCCTAGCCAACACCTGAACCCTAACCCCAACTCTAACCAGGCCGAGACTCTCTCTCCCACAAAAACACTAAACCGTATTCTAAGAGTAGCTCTATTCTTACTCACTAACCCTAACTCCAAAGCTCACGTAACCATAAGCCTAGCACGTACAGTAGACCTAACCCTAACCCTAGCCAAACACGTTAACCTTAACTCCAATGCTAACCATGCCCAGACGCGCACTCCAAATGTAACACTACAAATAAAACTAAATGTACCCCTAAACATACTCACTAAGCCTAACCTTAGGGTTAGGTTTTTTGTATGAGCTAGCCTTTGGTTAGGTTAGGTTTGGAGTAAGGGTTAATAAGTCAGATTAGGGCTGTATTTAGATTTGGGTTTAGTTATAGGGTTGGAGTGAGAGTCTGGATTTAGTTAGGATTGGTATTTGGGTTCAGGTGTTGGGCTAGGCTTAGGGTTAGGTATACCGTAGGAGCTAGGCTTATGGCTAGGTTACGTTTGGAGTTAGGTTTAGTGAGTAAGTTTAGGGCTACATTTAGACTTAGGTTTCGTGATAAGGATGGATTGAGAATCTAGGCTTGGTTTCGATTGGGCTTATGGTTCAGGTTTTGAGCTAGGGTTTGGGTTAGGTCTACTGTAGGAGCTAGGCTTATGGTTAGGTTAGGTTTGGAGTTAGTGTTAGTGAGTATGTTTAGGGCTACATTTAGTTTTACTTTTAGTGTTAGGGTCAGAGTGCGAGTTAAGGCCTGGTTAGCATTGGGGTTAAGGTTAATGTGTTGGGCTAGGGTTAGGGTTAGGTCTACTGTAGGAGCTAGGCTTATGGTTAGGTTAGCTTTGGAGTTAGGGTTAGTGAGTAAGATTAGAGCTACTCTTAGATTGAGGTTTAGTGTTATTGTGGGAGTTAGAGTCTCGGCTTGGTTAGGGTTGCAGTTAGGGATCAGATGTTGGGCTACGTTTAGGGATAGGTCTACTGTATGAGCTAGTCTTATGGTTATCTTAGGTTTCGAGTTAGGGTTAGTGAGTATGTTTAGGTCTACTTTAGTTTTACATTTAGTGTTTTTATTGGTGTGCGAGTCTGTGCTTCGTTAGGACTGGGGTTAAGGTTTTTGTGATGGGCTAGGGTAAGCGTTAGGTCTATTGTATGAGCTAGCCTTTTGGGTAGGTTAGGTTTGGAGTAAGGGTTAGTGAGGAAGTTTAGGGCTGTATTTAGATTTGTGTTTAGTGATAGGGTTGGAGTGAGAGTCTGGGCTTGGTTCGGATAGGTTTTAGGGATCAGGTGTTCAGCTAGAGTTAGGGTTAGGTATACTGTAGGAGCTAGTCTGATGGGTAGGTTAGGTTTGGAGTTAGGGTTAGTGAGTAAATTTTGGACTACATTTATTTTTTTGGTTTTGTGATAAGGTTGGAATGAGAGTCTTGGCTTGGTTTCGATTGGGCTTATGGTTCAGGTTTTGAGCTAGGGTTAGTGTTAGTTCTACTGTAGGACCTAGGCTTATGGTTAGATTAGGTTGGGAGTTAGGGTTAGTGAGTATGTTTAGGGGTACATTTAGTTTTACTTGTAGTGTTACATTTGGAGTACGAGTCTGGTCATCGTTATCATTGGGGTTAAGGTTAACCTGTTTGGCTAGGGTTAGGGTTAGGTCTACTGTAGGAGCTAGGCTTATGGTTAGGTTAGCTTTGGGGTTAGGGTTAGTGAGTATGATTAGGGCTACTGTTAGATTTAGGTTTAGTGTTATTGTGGGAGTGAGGGTCTCAGCTTGGTTATGGTTATGGTTAGGGTTCATTTGTTGGGCTAGGGTTAGGGTCAGGTCTACTGTATGAGTTAGGTTATGGTTAGGTTAGGTTAGTTTTGGAGTTAGGGTTAGTGAGTATGTTTAGGGCTACATTTAGTTTTACGTTTAGTGTTCTTCTTGGTGTGCAAGTCTGGGTTTCGTTAGGATTGGGGTTAAGGTTAAGGTGTTGGGCTAGGGTTAGGGTTAGGTCTATTGTATGAGCAGGACTTTTTGGTAGGTTTGGTTGGAGTAAGGGTAAGTGAGTAAGTTTAGGGCTGTATTTAGATTTTGGTTTTGTGATAGGGTTGGAGTGAGAGTCTGGCCTTGGTTAGGATTGGTATTAAGGTTCAGGTGTTGGGCTAGGGTTAGGGTTTGGTATACTGTAGGAGCTAGGCTGATGGGTAGGTTAGTTTTGGAGTTAGGATTAGTGAGTAAGTTTTGGACTATACTTAGATTTAAGTTTCGTGATAGGGTTGGAGTGAGAGTCTGGGCTTGGTTAGGATTGTTCTTAGGGTTCAGGTTTTGAGCTAGTGTTAGGGTTAGGTCTACTGTAGGAGCTAGGCTTATGGTTAGGTTAGGTTTGGAGTTAGGGTTAGTGAGTATGTTTAGGGCTACATTTAGTTTTACTTTTAGTGTTATGGTTGGAGTGCGAGTCGGGGCCTGTTTAGCATTGGGGTTAAGGTTAATGTGTTGGGCTAGGGTTAGGGTTAGGTCTACTTTAGAAGCTAGGCTTATGGTTAGGTTAGCTTTGGAGTTAGGGTTAGTGAGTAAGATTAGGGCTACTCTTAGATTGAGGTTTAGTTTTATTGTGGGAGTGAGAGTCTTGTCTTGGTTATGGTTGAGGTTAGGTTTCAGGTGTTGGGCCAGGGTTAGGGTTAGGTCTACTGTATGAGCTAGGCTTATGGTTAGGTTAGGTTTGGAGTTAGGGTTAGTGAGTATGTTTATGGCTACATATAGTTTTACGTTTAGTGTTTTTATTGGTGTGCGAGTCTGGGCTTCATTAGGATTGGGGTTAAGGTTCAGGTGTTGGGCTAGGGTTAGGGTTACGTCTATTGTATGAGCTAGCCTTTTGGGTAGGTTAGGTTTGGAGTAAAGGTTAGTTAGTAAGTTTAGGGCTATATTTAGATTAGGGTTTAGTGATAGGGTTGTAGTGAGAGTCTGTGCTTGGTTAGGATTGGTATTAGGGTTCAGATGTTGTGCTAGGGTTAGGGTTAGGTATACTGTAGGATCTAGGCTTATGGTTAGGTTACCTTTGGAGTTAGGGTTAGTAAGTAAGTTTAGTGCTACATTAAGATTTCAGTTTCGTGGTAAGGATGGAGTGAGTGTCTAGTCTTGGTTTCGATTGGGCTTCTGATTCAGGTTTTGAGCTAGGGTTAGGGTTAGGTCTACTGTAGGAGCTATGCTTATGGTTAGGTTAGGTTTGGAGTTAGGGTTAGTGAGTATGTTTAGGGCCCCATTTACTTTTACTTTTTGTGTTACGGTCGGAGTGCGAGTCGGGGCCTGGTTAGCATTGGGGTTAAGGTTAATGTGTTGGGCTATGGTTAGGGTTAGGTCTACCTTAGGAGCTAGGCTTATGGTTAGGTTAGCTTTGGAGTTAGGGTTAGTGAGTAAGATTAGGGCTACTCTTATATTAAGTTTTAGTGTTATTGTGGGAGTGAGAGTCTCAGCTTGGTTAAGGTTGGGGTTAGGGTTCAAGTGTTGGGCTAGGGTTAGGGTTAGGTCTACTGTATGAGCTAGGCTTATAGTTATGTTAGGTTTGGAGTTAGGGTTAGTGAGTATGTTTAGGGCTACGTTTAGTTTTACGTTTAGTGTTTTTGTTGGTGTGTGAGTCTGGCTTCGTTAGAATTTGTTGTTCATGGGTTAGGGTTAGGTCTACTGTATGAGCTAGACTTTTGGGTAGTTTAGGTTTGGAGTAAGGGTTAGTTAGTAAGTTTAGGGCTGTATTTAGATTTGTGTTCAGTGATAGGGTTGGAATGAGAGTCTGGGCTTGGTTAGGATTGGTATTAGGGTTCAGATGTTAAGCTAGGTTTAGGGTTAGGTATATTGTATGAGCTAGGGTTATGGGTAGGTTACGTTTTGAATTAGGGTTAGTGAGTAAGTTTAGGGCTACATTTAGATTTCGGTTTCGTGATAAGGATGGAGTGAGAGTCTAGTCTTGGTTTCAATTGGTCTTCTGCTTCTGGTTTTGAGCTAGGGTTAGGGTTAGGTCTACTGTTGGAACTAGGCTTATGGTTAGATTAGGTATGGAGTTAGGGTTAGTGAGTTTGTTTAGGGGTATATTTAGTTGTACTTTTTGTGTTACGGTCGGAGTGCGAGTCGGGGCCTGGTTAGCTTTGGGGTTATGGTTAATGTGTTGGGCTAGGGTTAGTGTTAAGTCTACTGTAGGAACTAGGCTTATGGTTAGGTTAGCTTTGGATTTAGCATTAGTGAGTAAGATTAGGGCTATTCTTAGATTAAAGTTTAGTGTTATTGTGGGAGTGAGATTCTCGGCTTGGTTAGGGTTGGGGTTAGGGTTCAGGTGTTGGGCTAGGGTTCGAGTTATGTCTACTGTATGAGCTAGGCTTATTTTTAGGTTAGGTTTGGAATTAGGGTTAGTGAGTATGTTTAGGGCTACATTTAATTTTACGTTTAGTGTTTTTGTTTGTGTGCGAGTCTGTGAACCGTTAGGATTGGGGTTAAGGTTATGGTGTTGGGCTTGGGTTACGGTTAGGTCTATTGTATGAGCTAGCCTTTTGGTTAGGTTAGGTTTGGAGTAAGGGTTAGTGAGTAAATTTAGGGCTGTATTTAGATTTGGGTTTAGTGAAAGGGTTGGAGTGAGAGTCTGGCCTTGGTTAGGATTGGTATTTGGTTTCAGGTGTTGGGCTAGGGTTAGGGTTAGGTATACTGTAGGAGCTAGGCTGATTGCTAGGTTACGTTTGGAGTTAGGGTTAGTGAGTAAGTTTTGGACTACATTTAGATTTAGGTTTCGTGATAGGGTTGGAGTGAGAGTCAGGGCTTGGTTAGGATTGTTCTTAGGGTTCAGGTTTTGAGGTAGGGTTAGGTTTAGGTCTACTGTAGGAGTTAGGCTTATGGTTGAGTTAGGTTTGGAGTTAGGGTAAATGAGTATGTTTCGTGGTACATTTAGTTTTACTTGTAGTGTTACATTTGGAGTGCGAGTCTGCACATGGTTAGCATTGGGGTTAAGGTTAAAGTGTTGTGTTAGGGTTAGGTCTACTGTAGGTGCTAGGCTTATGGTTAGGTTAGCTTTGGAGTTAGGGTTAGTGAGTAAGATTAGGGCTACTCTCAGATTAAGGTTTAGTGTTATTGTGGGAGTGAGAGTCTCAGCTTGGGTAGGCTTGGGGTTAGGGTTCAGGTGTTGGGCTAGGGTTAGGGTTAGGTCTACGGTATGAGCTAGGCTTATAGTTAGGTTAGGTTTGGAGTAAGGGTTAGTGAGTAAATTTAGGGCTGTATTTGGATTTGGATTTAGTGAAAGGGTTGGAGTGAGAGTCTGGGCTTAGTTAGGATTGGTATTTGGGTTCAGGTGTTGGTCTAAGTTTAGGTTTAGGTAAACCGAAATAGCTAGACTTATGGCTAGGTTACGTTTGGAGTTAGGGTTAGTGAGTAAGTTTTGGACTACATTTAGATTTAGGTTTCGTGATAGGGTTGGCGTTAGAGTCAGGGCTTGGTTAGGATTGTTCGTAGGGTTCAGGTTTTGAGGTAGTGTTAGGGTTAGGTCTACTGTAGGAGCTAGGCTTAAGGTTAGGTTAGGTATGGAGTTAGGGTTAGTGAGTATGTTCAGGGGTACATTTAGTTTGACTTTTAGTGTTACGGTCAGAGTGCGAGTCGTGGTCTGGTTAGCATTGGGGTTAAGGTTAATGTGTTGGGCTAGGGTTAGGGTTAGGTCTACTGTAGGAGCTAGTTTTATGGTTAGGTTAACTTTGGAGTTAGGGTGAGTGAGTAAGATTAGGACTACTCTTAGATTAAGGTTTAGTGTTATTGTGGGAGTGAGAATCTCAGCTTGGTTAGTGTTGGGGTTAGGGTTCTTGTATTGGGCTAGGGATAGGATTAGGTCTACTGTATGAGCTAGGCTTATGGTTAGGTAAGGTTTGGAGTTAGGGTTAGTGAGTATGTTTAGAGCTACATTTAGTTTTACTTTTAGTGTTACGGTTGGAGTGCGAGTCGGGGCCTATTTACCATTGGCGTTAAGGTTAATGTGTTGGGCTAGGGTTAGGGTTAGGTCTACTGGAGGAGCTAGGCTTCTGGTTAGGTTAGGTTTGGAGTTAGGGTTAGTGAGTATGTTTAGGGATACATTTAGTTTTACTTTTAGTGTTACGGTCGGAGTGTGAGTCAGGGTCTGGTTAGCATTGGAGTTAAGGTTAACGCCTTTGGCTAGGGTTAGGGTTAGGTCTAATGTATGTGCAAGGCTTATGGTTAGGTTTGCTTTGGAGTTAGGGTTAGTGAGTAAGATTAGAGCTACTCTTAGATTAAGGTTTAGTGTTATTGTAGGAGTGAGAGTCTCGGCCTGGTTAGGGTTGGGGTTAGGGTTCAGGTGTTGGGCTAGGGTTAGGGTTAGGTCTAGTGTAGGAGCTAGGCTTATGGTTAGGTTTGCTTTGGAGTTAGGGTTAGTGAGTAAGATTAGGGCTACATTTAGTTTTACTTTTAGTGTTACAGTCGGAGTGCGAGTCGGGGCCTGGTTAGCGTTGCTGCTAAGGTTAATGTGTTGGCCTAGGGTTAGGGTTAGGTCTACTGCAGGAGCTAGGCTTATGGTTAGGTTAACTTTAGAGGTAGGGTTAGTGAGTAAGATTAGGGCTACTCTTAGTTTAAGGTTTAGTGTTATTGTAGGAGTGAGAGCCTCGGCTTGGTTAGTGTTGGGGTTAGGGTTCAGGTGTTGGGCTTGGATTCGGGTTAGGTCTACTGTATGAGCTAGGCTTATGGTTATGTTAGGTTTGGAGTTAGGGTTAGTTAGTATGTTTAGGGATACATTTAGTTTTACATTTAGTGTTTTTCTTGTTGTGCGAGTCTGGCACCGTTAGGATTGGGGTTAAGGTTAAGGTGTTGGCTAGGGTTAGGGTTAGGTCTATTGTATGAGCTAGGCTTTTGGTTAGGTTAGGTTTGGTGTAAGGGCTAGTGAGTAAATTTAGGGCTGTATTTAGATTTGGTTTAGTGATAGGGTTGGAGTAAGAGTCTGGGCTTAGTTAGGATTGGTATTTGGGTTCAGGTTTTGGGCTAGGTTTAGGGTTAGGTATACCGTTGGAGCTAGGCTTATGGCTAGGTTATGTATGGAGTTAAGGTTAGTGAGTAAGTTTAGGGCTACATTTAGATTTAGGTTTCGTGATACGGATGGAGTGATAGTCTAGGCTTGGTTTCGATTTGGCTTATGGTTCAGGTTTTGAGCTAGGTTTAGGGTTAGGTCTACTGTTGGAGCTAGGTTTATGGTTAGGTTAGGTTTGGAGTTAGGCTTAGTGAGTATGTTTAGGGGTACATTTAGTTTTATTTGTAGTGTTACATTTGGAGTGCGAGTCTGGGCATGGTTAGCATTGGAGTTAAGGTTAACGTGTTTTGCTAGGGTTAGGGTTAGGTCTACTTTATGTGCTAGGCTTATGGTTAGGTTAGCTTTTGAGTTAGGGTTAGTGAGTAAGATTAGAGCTACTCTTAGATTATGGTTTAGTGTTATTGTGGGATAGAGACTCTTGGCCTGGTTAGGGTTGGGGTTAGGGTTCAGTTGTTGAGCTTGGTTTAGGTTTTAGACTATTGTAGGAGCTAGGCTTATGGTTAGGTTAGGTTTGGAGTTAGGTTAGTGAGTATGTTTAGGGCTACATTGAGTTTTACTTTACTGCTACTGTCGGAGTGCGATTTGGGGCCTGGTTAGCATTGGGGTTAAGGTTAACGTGTTGGGCAAGGGGTAGGGTTAGGTCTACTGTAGGAGCTAGGCTTATGGTTAGGTTAGCTTTGTAGTTAGGGTTAGTGAGTAAGATTAGGGCTACTCTTAGTTTAAGGTTTAGTGTTATTGTGGGAGTGAGAGTCTCGGCTTGGTTAGGGTTGGGGTTAGGGTTCAGTTGTTGAGCTAGGGTTAGGTTTAGGTCTAATGTAGGAGCTAGGCTTATGGTTAGGTTAGGTTTGGAGTTAGGGTTAGTTAGTATGTTTAGGGTTACATTTAGTTTTACATTTAGTGTTTTTCTTGGTGTGCAAATCTGGGCACTGTTAGGATTTGGGTTAAGGTTAAGGTGTTGGCTAGAGTTAGGGTTAGGTCTATAGTATGAGCTAGCCTTTCGGTTAGGTTAGGTTTGGTGTAAGGGTTAGTGAGTAAGTTTAGGGCCGTATTTCGATTTGGGTTTAGTGATAGGGTTGGAGTAAGAGTCTGGGCTTTGTTAGGATTGGTTTTTGGGTTCAGGTGTTGGGCTATGTTTAGGGTTAGATATACCGTTGGAGCTAGGCTTATGGCTAGGTTACGTATGGAGTTAGGGTTAGTGAGTAAGTTTAGGGCTACATTTAGATTTAGGTTTTGTGATAAGGATTAAGTGAGAGTCTAGGCTTGGTTTCGATAGGGCTTATGGTTCAGGTTTTGAGTTAGGGTTAGGGTTAGGTCTACAGTAGAAGCTAGGCTTATGGTTAGGTTAGGTTTGGAGTTAGGCCTAGTGAGTATGTTTAGGGGTACATTTAGTTTTATTTGTAGTGTTACATTTGGAGTGCGAGTCAGGGCATTGTTAGCATTGGAGTTAAGGTTAATGTGTTTGGCTAGGGTTAGGGTTAGGTCTACTGTACGTGCTAGGCTTATGGTTAGGTTAGCTTTGGAGTTAGGGTTAGTGAGTAAGATTAGAGCTACTCTTAGATGTAGGTTTAATGTTATTGTGGGAGTGAGAGTCTCGGCTTCATTAGGGTTGGGGTTAGGATTCAGGTGTTGGACTAGGGTTAGGGTTAAGTCTACTCTTGGAGATAGGCTTATGGTTAGGTTAGGTTTGGAGTTAAGCTTAGTGAGGATGTTTAGGTGTACATTTAGTTTTTTTTGTAGTTTTACATTTGGAGTGCGATTCTGGGCATGATTAGCATTTAGGTTAAGGTTAACGTGTTTGGCTAGGGTTAGGATTATGTCTACTGTATGTGCTAGGCTTATTGTTAGGTTATCTTTGGAGCTAGGGTTAGTGAGTAAGATTAGGTCTTCTCTTAGATTAACGTTTAGTGTTATTGTTGGAGTGCGAGTCTCGGCGTGGTTAGGGTTGTGGTTAGGGTTCAGGTGTTGGGCTAGGGTTAGGGTTCTGTCTACTGTAGGAGCTAGGCTTATGGTTAGGTTAGGTTTGGAGTTAGAGTTAGTGAGTATGTTTAGGGCTACATTTAGTTTTACTTTTAGTGTTACGGTCGGAGTGTGAGTCCAGACCTGGTTAGCATTGGGATTAAGGTTAATGTGTTGGACTAGGGTTGGGGTTAGGTCTACTGTAGGAGCTAGGCTTATCGTTAGGTTAGCTTTGGAGTAAGGGTTAGTGAGTAAGAATAGGGCTACTCTTAGATTAAGGTTTAGTGTTATTGTGGGAGTGAGAGTCTCGGCTTGGTTAGTGTTGGGGTTAGGGTTCAGGTGTTGGGTTAGTGTTAGGTCTACTGTATGAGCTAGACTTATGGTTAGGTTAGGTTTGGAGTTAGGGTTAGTGAGTATGTTTAGGGCTACATTTAGTTTTACGTTTATTGTTTTTCTTTGTATGCAAGTCTGGGAACCGTTATGATTGGGGTTAAGGTTAAGGTGTTGGCTAGGGTTAGGGTTAGGTCTATTGTATGCGCTAGCCTTTTGGTTAGGTTAGGTTTGGATTAAGGTTTAGTGAGTAAGTTTAAGGCTTTATTTAGATTTGGGTTTAGTGATAGGGTTGGATTGAGAGTCTGGGCTTAGTTAGGATTATTATTTGGGTTCAGGTGTTGGGCTAGGGTTAGGTATACTGTAGGAGCTAGGTTTATGGCTAGGTTACGTTTGGAGTTAGGGTTAGTGAGTAAGTTTAGGGCTACATTTAGATTTAGGTTTCGTGATAAGGATTGAGTGAGAGTCTAGGCTTGGTTTCTATTGGTCTTATGGTTCAGGTTTTGAGCTAGGGTTAGGGTTAGGTTAGGTTAGGTAGGTCTACTGTAGGAGCTAGGCTTATGGTTAGGTTAGGTTTGGAGTTAGGCTTAGTGAGTATGTTTATGGGTACATTTAGTTTTATTTGTAGTGTTACATTTGGAGTGCGAGTTTGTGCATGGTTAGCATTGGAGTTAAGGTTAAAGTGTTTGGCTAGGGTTAGGGTTAGGTCTACTGTACGTGCTAGGCTTACGGTTAGGTTAGCTTTGGAGTTACGGTTAGTGATTAAGATTAGAGCTACTCTTAGATTATGGTTTAGTGTTATTGTGGGAGAAAGAGTATCGGCCTGGTTAGGGTTTGGGATAGGGTTCAGGTGTTGCGTAGGGTTAGTGTTCGGTCTACTGTAGGAGCTAGGCTTATGGTTAGGTTAGGTTTGGACTCAGGGTTAGTGAGTATGTTTAGTGCTGCATTTAGTTTTACTTTTAGTGTTACGGTCGGAGTGCTAGTCGAGGCCTGGTTAGCATTGGGGTTAAGGTTAATGTGTTGGGCTAGTGTTAGGGTTAGATCTATTGTAGGAGCTACGCTTATGGTTAGGTTAGCTTTGGAGTTATGGTTAGTGAGTAAGATTAGGGCTACTCTTAGATTAAGGTTTAGTGTTATTGTGGGAGTGAGAGTCTCGGCTTGGTTAGGGTTGGGGTTAGGGTTCAGGTGTTGGGCTAGGGTTACGGTTAGGTCTACTGTATGAGCTAGGCTTATGGTTAGATTAAGTTTGGAGTTGGGTTAATGAGTATGTTTAGGGCTACATTTAGTTTTACGTTTATTGTTTTTCTTGGTGTGCGATTATGGGAACCGTTAGGATTGGGGTTAAGGTTAAGGTGTTGGCTAGGGTTAGGGTTAGTTCTATTGTATGAGCTAGCCTTTTGGTTAGGTTAGGTTTGGAGTAAGGGTTAGTGAGTAAGTTCAGGACTGTATTTAGATTTGGGTTTAGTGATAGGGTTGGAGTGAGAGTCCGGGCTTAGTTAGGATTGGTATTTCGGTTCAGGTGTTGGGCTAGGGTTAGGGTTAGGTTTACCGTAGGACCTAGGCTTATGGCTGGGTTACGTTTGGAGTTAGGGTTTGTGAGTAAGTTTAGGGCTCCATTTATATCTAGGTTTCGTGATACGGATGGAGTGAGAGTCTAGGCTTGGTTTCGATTGGGCTTATGGTTCAGGTTTTGAGCTAAGTTTAGGGTTAGGTTTACTGTACGTGCTAGGTTTGGAGATAGGCTTAGTGAGTATGTTTAGGGCTACATTTAGTTTTACTTTCAGTGTTACGGTCGGAGTGTGAGTCGGGGCCTGGTTAGCGTTGGGGTTAAGGTTATTGTGTTGGGCTAGGGTTAGGGTTAGGTGTACTGTAGGAGATAGGCTTATGGTTAGGTTCTCTTTGGAGTTAGGGTTAGTGAGTAAGATTAGGGCTATTCTTAGATTAAGGTTTAGTGTTATTGTGGGAGTGAGAGTCTTATCCTGGTTAGGGTTGTTGTTAGGATTCAGGTGTTGGGCTAGGGTTAGGGTTCAGTCTACTGTAGGATCTAGGCTTATGGGTATGTTAGGTTTGGAGTTAGAGTTAGTGAGTATGTTTAGGGCTACATTTAGTTTTACTTTTAGTGTTATGGTTAGAGTGCGAGTAGGGGCCTGGTTAGCATTGGGGTTAAAAGTAATGTATTGGGTTACGTTTAGTGTTAGGTCTACTGTAGGAGCTAGGCTTATGGTTAGGTTAGCTTTGGAGTTAGGGATAGTGAGTACGATTAGGGCTACTCTTAGATTAAGGTTTAGTGTTATTGTTGGAGTGAGAGTCTCGGCTTGGTTAGGGTTGGGGTTAGCGTTCGGGTGTTGGTCTACGGTTAGTGTTAGGTCTACTGTATGAGCTAGGGTTATGGTTAGGTTAGGTTTGGAGTTAGGTTTAGTGACTATGTTTAGGGCTATATTTAGTTTTACGTTTACTGTTTTTCTTGGTGTGCGAGTCTGGGTACCGTTAGGATTTCGGTTAAGGTTAAGGTGTTGGCTAGGGTTAGGGTTAGGTCTATTGTATGAGCTAGCCTTTTGGTTAGGTTAGGTTTGGAGTAAGGGTTAATGAGTAAGTTTAGGGCTGTATTTAGATTTGGGTTTAGTGATAGGGTTGGAGTGGGAGTCTGGGCTTAGTTAGGATTGGTAATTCGGTTTAGGTGTTCGACTAGGTTAGGGTTTGGTATACCGTTGGAGCTAGGCTTATGGCTAGGTTACGTTTGGAGTTAGGGTTAGTGAGTAAGTTTAGGGCTACATTTAGATTTAGGTTTCGTGACAAGGATGGAGTGAGAGTCTAGGCTTGGTTTCGATTGGGCTTATGGTTCAGGTTTTGAGCTAGTGTTAGGGTTAGGTCTACTGAAGGAGCTAGGCTTATGAATAGGTGAGGTTTGGAGTTAGGCTTAGTGAGTATGTTTAGGGGTACATTTAGTTTTATTTGTAGTGTTACATTTGGAGTGTGAGTCTGGGCATGGTTAGCATTGGGGTTAAGGTTAACGTGTTTGGCTAGGGTTAGGGTTAAGTCTACTGTATGTGCTAGGCTTATGGTTAGGTTAGCTTTGGAGTTAGGGTTAGTGAGTAAGATTAGGGCTCCTCTTAGATTAACGTTTAATGTTACTGTGGGAGTGAGAGTCTCGGCTTGGTTAGGGTTGGGGTTAGGGTTCTGGTGTTGGGCTAGGGTTAGGTTTAGGTCTACTATAGGAGCTATGCTTATGGTTAGGTTAGGTTTGGAGTTAGGGTTAGTCAGTATGTTTAGGGCTACATTTAGTTTTACTTTTAGTGTTACGGTCGGAGTGCGAGTCAGGGCCTGGTTAGCATTGGGGTTAATGTTAATATGTTGGGCTAGGGTTAGGGTTAGGTCTACTGTAGGAGCTAGGCTTATGGTTAGGTTAGCTTTGTAGTTAGGGTTAGTGAGTAAGATTATGGCTACTCTTAGATTAAGGTTTAGTGTTATTGTGGGAGTGAGAATCTCGGCTTGGTTAGGGTTGTGGTTAGGGTTCAGGTGTTGGGCTAGGGTTAGGGTTAGGTCTACTGTATTAGCTAGGCTTATGGTTAGATTAGGTTTGGAGTTAAGGTTAGTTAATATGTTTAGGGTTACATTTAGTTTTACGTTAAGTGTTTTTCTTGGTGTGCGAGTCTGGGCACCGTTTGGATTGGGGTTAAGGTTAAGGAGTTGGCTAGGGTTAGGTTTAGGTCTATTGTATGAGCTAGCCTTTTGGTTAGGTTAGGTTTGGAGTAAGGGTTAGTGAGTAAGTTTAGGGCTGTATTTAGATATGGGTTTAGTGATAGGGTTGGAGTGAGGGTCTGGTCTTAGGATTGGTTTTAGGGTTCAGATGTTGGGCTAGGGTTAGGATTAGGTATACTGTAATAGCAAGGCTGATGGGTAGGTTACATATGGAGTTTGGGTTAGTGAGTAAGTTTTGGACTACATTTAGATTTAGTTTTCGTGATAGGTTTGGAGTGAGAGTCTGGGCTTGATTAGGATTGTTCTTAGAGTTGAGGTTTTGGGCTGGGGTTTGGGTTAGGTCTACTGTAGGAGCTCGGATTATGGTTAGGTTAGTTTTGGAGTTTGGGTTAGTGAGTATGTTTAGGGCTACATTTAGTTTTACTTTTAGTGTAATGGTCGGAGTGCTGGTCGGGGCCTGGTTAGCATTGGGGTTAAGGTTAATGTATTGGGCTACGTTTAGTGTTAGGTCTACCGTAGGATCTAGGCTTATGGTTAGGTTAAGTTTGGAATTAGGGTTAGTGAGTATGTTTAGGGCTACATTTAGTTTTACTTTTTGTGTTATGGTCGGAGTGCGAGTTGGGCCTGGTTAGCATTGGGGTTAAGGTTAAAGTGTTGGGCTAGGGTTACTGTTAGGTCTACTGTAGGTGCTAGGCTTACGGTTAGGTTAGCTTTGGAGTTTGGATTAGTGAGTAAGATCAGGGCTACTCTTAGATTTAGGTTTAGTGTTATTGTGGGATGAGGGTCTCAGCTTGGTTATGGTTATGGTTAGGGTTCAGGTGTTGTGCTAGTGTTAGGGTTAGGTCTACTGTAGGAGCTATTCTTATGGTTAGGTTAGGTTTGGAGTTAGGGTTAGTGACTATGTTTAGGGGTACATTTTGTTTTATTTGTAGTGTTACATTTGGAGTGCGAGTCTAGGCATGATTAGCATTTGAGTTAAGGTTAACATGTTTTGCTAGGGTTAGGGTTAGGTCTACTGTACGTGCTAGGCTTATGGTTAGGTTAGCTTTGGAGTTAGGGTTAATGAGTAAGATTAGGGCTACTCTTAGGTTTAGGTTTAGTGTTATTGTGGAATGAGGGTCTTCGCTTGGTTATGGTTTGGGTTAGGGTTCAGGTGTTTGCTAGGGTTAGGGTTAGGTCTACTGTATGAGTTAGGCTTATGGTTAGGTTAGGTTTGGAGTTAGGGTTAGTGAGTATGTTTAGGGATACATTTAGTTTTACATTTAGTGTTTTTGTTCGTGTGCGAGTCTGGGCTTTTTTTGGATTTGGGTTAAGTTTAAGATGTTGGGCTAGTGTTAGGGTTAGGTCTACTGTAAGAGGTAGCCTTTTGGGTAATTTAGGTTTGGAGTAAGGGTTCGGTCGTAAGTTAATGGCTGTATTTAGATTTGGGTTTAGTGATCGGGTTGAAGTGAGAGTCTGGGCTTGGTTAGGATTGGTATAAGGGTTCAGGTGTTGGGTTACAGTTAGGGTTAGGTATACTGTAGGTTCTAGGTTGATGGGTAGGTTACGTTTGGGAATAGGGTTAGTGAGTAAGTTTAGGGCTTCATTAAGATTTAGGTTTCGTGATAAGGATGGTTTGAGAGTCTAGGCTTGGTTTCGATTGGGCTTAGGGTTCAGGTTTTGAGCTAGTGTTAAGGTTAGATCTACTGTAGGAGCTAGGCTTATGCTTAGGTAAGGTTTGACATTAGGGTTAGTGGTTATTTTTAGGGGTACATATAGTTTTACTTGTAGTGTTACATTTCGAGTGCGAGTCTGCACATGGTTAGCATTGGGGTTATGGATAAAGTCTTGGGCTAGGGTTAGTGTTAGGTCTACTGTAGGTGCTAGGCTTATGGTTAGGTCAGCTTTGGAGTTAGGGTTAGTGAGTAGGATTAGGGCTACTCTTAGATTTAGGTTTACTTTTATTTTGGGATGAGGGTCTCGGCTTGGTTATGGTTGGGGTTAGGGTTCAGATATTGGGCTAGGGTTAGGGTTATGTCTACAGTATGTGTTAGGCTTATGGTTAGGTTAGGTTTGGAGTTAGGGTTAGTGAGTATGTTTAGGGCTACATTTCATTTTACGTTTAGTGTTTTTGTTG
Organism: Tupaia tana; assembly: GCA_026018925.1. Lineage (NCBI taxonomy): Eukaryota > Metazoa > Chordata > Mammalia > Scandentia > Tupaiidae > Tupaia > Tupaia tana. The sequence goes on from JAKSZU010000006.1 coordinate 159,402,224, forward strand.
CTGTGTGAGTCGGGGCTTTCTTAGGATTGGGGTTAAGGTTAAGGTGTTGGGTTAGGGTTAGGGTTAGGTTTATTGTATGAGCTAGTCTTTTGGGTAGGTTTGGTTTGGAGTAAGGGTTAGTGAGTAAGTTTAGGGCTGTATTTAGATTTGGGTTTATTGATAGTGTTGGAGTGATAGTCTGGGCTTGGTTAGGATTGGTATTAAGGTTCAGGTGTTGGGATAGGGTTAGGGTTAGGTCTACTGTAGGAGCTAGGCTGATGGGTAAGTTAGGTTTGGAGTTAGGGTTAGTGAGTAAATTTTGGCTACATTTAGATTTAGGTTTCGTGATAGGGTTGGAGTGAGACTCTGCCCTTGGTTATGATTGTTCTTAGTGTTCAGGTTTTGAGCTAGGGTTAGGGTTAGGTCTATTGTAGGAGCTAGGCTTATGGTTAGGTTATGTTTGAAGTTAGAGTTAGTGAGTATGTTTAGGGCTACATTTAGTTTTACTTTTAGTGTTACAGTCGGAGTGCGAGTCAGGGCATAAATGTAGCCCTAAACATACTCACTAACCCTAACTCCAAACCTAACGTAACCATAAGCCTAGCTCCTAAAGTAGACCTAACCCTAACCCTACCTCACAACCTGAACCCTAAGCGCAATCCTAACAAAACCCAGACTCTCACTTCAACCCTATCACGAAATCTAAATCTAAATGTAGTCCTAAACTTAGTCACTAACCATAACTCCAAACCTAACCTAAACATAAGCCTAGCTCATACAGTAGACATAACCCTAACCCTAGACCAACACCTGAACCCTAATCCCAACCCTAACCAAGCCGAGACTCTCACTCCCACAATAACACTAAACCTTAATCTAAGAGTAGCCCTAATCTTACTCACTAAACCTAACTCCAAACCTAACCTAACTATAAGCCTGGCTCCTACAGTAGAACTAACCCTAACCCTAGCTCTAAACCTGAACCCTAAGAACAATCCTAACCAAGCCCAGACTCTCACTCCAACCCTATCACGATACCGAAATCTAAATGTAGTCCAAAACTTACTCACTAACCCTAACTCCAAACCTAACCTACCCATCAGCCTAGCTCCTACGGTATACCTAACCCTATCCCAACACCTGAACCCTAATACCAATCCTAACCAAGCCAAGACTCTCACTCCAACCCTATCACTAAACGAAAATCTAAATAGAGCCCTATACTTACTCACTAACAATTACTACAAACCAAACCTACCCGAAAGGCTAGCTCATACAATAGACCTAACCCTAACGCTAGCTCAACACCTTAACCTTAACCCAAATCCTAACGAAGCCCAAACTAGCACACCAACAGAAACACTAAACGTAAAACTAAATGTAGCCCTAAACATACTCATTAACCATAAATCCAAACCTAACCTAACCATAAGCCTTGCTCATACAGTAGACCTAACCCTAACCCTAGCCCAACACCTGAACCCTAACCCCAACCATAACCAAGCCGAGACCCTCATCCCACAATAACACTAAACCTAAATCGAAGAGTAGCCCTAATGCTACTCACTAACCCTAACTCCAAAGCTGACCTAACCATATGCCTAGCTCCTACAGTAGACCAAACCTTATCCCTAGCCCAACACATTAACCTTAACCGCAATTCTAACCAGACCCCAACTCGCACTCTGACCGTAAAACAAAAAGTAAAATGCAATGTAGCCCTAAACATACTCACTAACCCTAATTCCAAACCTAACATAACCATAAACTTAGCTCCTACGGTAGACCTAACACTTACCCTAGATCAAAACCTGAACCCTAAGAACAATCCTAACCAAGCCCAGACTCTCACTCCAACCCTATCACTAAACCTGAATCTAAATGTAGTCCAAAACTTACTCACTAATCCTAACTCCAAACGTAACCTACGCATCAGCCTAGCTCCTACAGTAAACCTAACCCTAACCCTAGCCCAACACCTGAACCCTAATACAAATCCTAACCAAGCCCAGACTCTCACTCCAACCCTATCACTAAACCAAAATCTAAATAGAGCCCTATACTTACTCACTAACAATTACTACAAACCAAACCTACCCAAAAGGCTAGCTCATACAATAGACCTAACCCTAACCCTAGCCCAACACCTTAACCTTAACCCCAATCCTAACGGTGCCCATACTCGCACACTAACAAAAACACTGAACGTAAAAATAAATGTAACCCTAAAAATACTCAGTAACCCTTACTCCAAACCTAACCTAACTATAAGCCTAGCTCATACAGTAGACCTAACCCTAACCCTAGCCCAACAATTGAACCCTAACCACAACCCTAACCAAGCCGAGACTCTCACTCCCACAATAGCACTAAACCTTAATCTAAGAGTAGCCCTAATCTTACTCATGAACCCTAACTCCAAAGCTAACCTAACCATAAGCCTAGCACCTCTAGTAGACCTAAACCTTACCCTAGCCCAACACTTTAACCTTAAACCCAATGCTAACCAGGCCCCGACTCGCACTCCAAATGTGACACTACAAGTAAAATTAAATGTACCCCTAAACATACTCACGAACCCTAACTCCAAACCTAACCTAACCATAAGACTAGCTCCTACAGTAGACCTAACCCTAACCTTAGCTCAAAACCTGAACCCTAAGAACAATCTTAACCAAGCCCAGACTCTCACTTCAACCCTATCACGAAACCTAAATCTAAATGTAGTCCAAAACTTACTCACTAACCCTAACTCCAAACGTAACCTAGCCATAAGCCTAGTTCCTATAGTATACCTAACCCTAACCCTAGCCCAACACCTGATCCCTAACACCAACTCTAACCAAGCTGAGACTCTCACTCCCACAATAACAATAAACCTTAATCTAAGAGTCGCCCTAATCTTACTCACTAACCCTAACTCCAAATCTAACCTAACCATAAGCATAGCTCCTACAGGAGACCTAACCCTAACTCTAGCCCAACACATTAACCATAACCCCAATGCTAACCTTGCCCCGACTCGCACTACGACTGTAACACTAAAAGTAAAACTAAATGTAGCCCTAAACATACCTACTAACCCTAACTCCAAACCTAACCTAACCATAAGCCTAGCTCCTACAGTAGACCTAACCCTAACACTAGCCCAACACTTGAACCCTAACCCCAACCCTAACCAAGTCGAGACTCTCACTCCCACAATAACACTAAACCTCAGTCTAAGAATAGCCCTAATCTTACTCACTAACCCTAACTCCAAAGCTAACCTAACCATAAGCCTAGCTTCTACAGTAGAACTAACCCTAACCCTAGCCCAACACATTAACCTTAACCCCAATGCTAACCAGGCCTCAACTCGCACTCCTACCGTAACACTAAAAGTAAAACTAAAAGTACCACTAAACATACTCACTAACCCTAACTCCAAACCTAACCTAACCATAAGCCTAGCTCCTACAGTAGACATAAAACAAACCCTAGCAAAAAACCTGAACCATAAGCCCAATCGAAACCAAGCCTAGACTCTCACTCCATTCTTATCACGAAACCTAAATCTAAATGTAGTCCTAAACTTACTCACTAACCCTAACTCCAGACGTAACCTAGCAATCAGCTTAGCTCCTACAGTATACCTAACCCTAACCCTAGCCCAATACCTAAACCCAAATACCAATCCTAACTAAGCTCAGACTCTCAATCCAACCCTATCACTAAACCCAAATTTAAATACAGCCCTAAACTTACTCACTAACCCTTTCTCCAAACCTAACCTTACCAAAAGGCTAGCTCATACAATAGACCTAACTCTAGCACTAGCCAACACCTTAACCTTAACCACAATCCTAACGGTGCCCAGACTCTCACACCAACACACACACTAAACGTCATACTAAATGTAGCCCTAAACATACTCACTAACCCTAACTCCAAACCTAACCTAACCATAAGCCTAGCTCATACAGTAGACCTAACCCTAACCCTAGCCCAAAACCTGAACCCTAAAACAACCCTAACCAAGCAGAGACATTCACTCCCACAATAACACTAAACCTTAATCTAAGAGTAGCCCTAATCTTACTCACTAACCCTAACTCCAAAACTAACCTAACCATAAGCCTATCTCCTACAGTAGACCTAACCCTAACCCTAGTCCAACACATTAAACTTAACCCCAATGCTAACCATGCCCAGACTTGCACTCTGACTGTAACACTAAAAGTAAAACTCAATGTAGCCCCAAGCATACTTACTAACCCTAACTCCAAACCTAACCTACTAATCAGCCTAGCTCATACAATAGACCTAACCCTAACCCCAACAGAAAACCTGAACCCTAAGTACAATCCTAAGCAAGCCCAGACTATCACTCCAACCCTGTCACGAAACCTAAATCTAAATGTAGTCCAAAACTTACTCATTAACCCTTACGCCAATTGTAACCTACCCATCAGCCTAGTTCCTACACTATACCTTACCCTAACTCTAGCCCAATATTAGAACCCTAAAACCAATCCTAACTAAGCCCACACTCTCACTCCAACCCTATCACTAAACCCAAATCTAAACACAGCCTTAAACTTACTCACTAACCCTTACTCCAACACTAACCTTCCAAAAAATCTAGCTTATACAATAGACCTAACCCTAATCCTAGTCAACACCTTAACGTTAACCCCAATCCTAACGGTGCCCAGACTCACACACCAACAAAAACACTAAACGTAAAACTAAATGAAGCCCTAAACATACTCACTAACCCAAACTCAAAACCTAACCTAACCATAAGCCTAGCTCATACAGTACACCTTACCCTAACCCTAGCCCAGCACCTGAACCCTAACCCCAACCCTAACCAAGCTGAGACCCTCACTCCCACAATAACACTAAACCTTAATCTAAGAGTAGTCCTAAACTTACTCACTAACCCTAACTCGAAAGCTAACCTAACCATAAGCCTAGCTCCTACAGTAGACCTGACCCTAACCCTAGCCGAACACATTAACCTTAACCCCAATGTTAACCAGGCCCTGACTTGCACTCCAACTGTAAAGCTAAAAGTAAAACTAAATGTAGCCCTAAACATACTCACTAACCCTAACTCCAAACCTAACCTAACCATAAGTCTAGCTCCTAGAGTAGACCTAACCCTAACCTGAGCTCAAAACCTGAACCCTAATAACAATACTAAACAAGCCCAGACTCTCACTCCAACCCTATTCCGAAACCTAAATCTAAATGTAGTCCAAAACTTACTCACTAACCCTAACTCCAAACGTAACCTACCTATTAGCCTAGCTCCTGCAGTATACCTAACCCTAACCCTAGCATGACATCTGAACCCTAATACCAATCCTAACTAAGCCCAGACTCTCACTCCAAACCTATCATTAAACCCAAATTTAAATACAGCCCTAAACTTACTAATTAACCCTTACTCCAAACCTAACCTAACCAAAAGGCTAGCTCATACAATAGACCTAACCCTAACGCTAGCCCAACACCTTAACCTCAACCCCAATCCTAACAGTGCCCAGACTCGCACACCAACAAAAACACTAAACGTAAAACTAAATGTAGCCTTAAACATACTCACTGACCCTAACTCCAAACCTAACCTAACCATAAGCTTAGCTCATACAGTAGACGTAAACCTAAACCTAGCCCAACTCCTGAACCCTAACCAAAACCCTAACCAAGCCGAGACTCTCATTCCCAGTATAACACAAAACCTTAATCTAAGAGTAGCCCTAATTTAACACACTAACTATAACTCCAAAGCTAACCTAAACATAAGCCAAGCTCCTACAGTAGACCTAACCCTAACCCTAGCCCAACACATTAACTTTAACCCCAATTCTAACCATGCCTGGACTCGCACTCCAACCGTAACATTAAATGCAAAACTAAATGTAGCCCTAAACATACTCACTAACCTTAACTCCAAACCTAACCTAACCATAAGTCTAGCTCCTACAGTAGACCTAACCCTAACCCTAGCCAAACACATTAACCTTAACCCCAATGCTAACCAGGCCCCGACTCACACTCCAACCGTAACACTGAGAGTAAAACTAAATGTAGCCCTAAAAATACTCACTAACCCTAACTCCAAACCTAACGTAACCATAAGCCTACCTCCTACAGTAGACTTAACCCTAACATTAGCTCAAAAATTGTACCCTAGGTACAATCCTAACCCAGCCCAGACTCTCAATCCAACCCTATCACGAAACCTAAATCTAAATGTAGTCCAAAACTTACTCACTAACCCTAACTCCAAACCTAACCTACCCATCAGCCTAGCGCCTACAGTATACCTAACCGTAAGCCTAGCCCAACACCTGAACCCTAATACCAATCCTAACCAAGCCCAGACTCTCACTCCAACACTATCACTAAACCCAAATCTAAACACAGCTCTAAACTTACTCACTATCCCTTCCTCCAAACCTAATCTAAAAAAAGGCTAGCTCATACATTAGACCTAACACTAATCCAAGCCCAACACCTTAACCTTAACCCCAATCCTAACAAAGCCCAGACTCGCACACCAACAAAAACACTAAACGTAAAACTAAATGTAGCCCTAAACATACTCACTAACCCTAACTCCAAACATAACCTAACCGTAAGAACTAACTCATACAGTAGACCTAACCCTAACCCTAGCCCAACCCCTGAATCCTAAACCCAACCATAGCAAGGACGAGACCCTCGCTCCCAAAATAACACTAAACCTAAATCTAAGATTAGTCCTAATCTTACTCATTAACCCTAACTCCCAAGCTTACCTAACCATAAGCCTAGCACGTACAGTAGAACTAACACTAACCCTAGCCAAACATGTTAACCTTAACCCCAATGCTAACCATGCCCAGCCCCGTACTCCAAATGTAACACCAGAAATAAAACTAAATGTACCCCTAAACATACTCACTAACCCTAACTACAAACCTAACCTAACGTAAGCCTAGCTCCTGCAGTAGACCTAAACCTAACCCTAGCACAACACCATACCCTTAACCCCAATCCTAACGGTGCCCAGACTCGCACACCAAAAAAACCCACTAAATGTAAAACTAAATGTAGCCTTAAACATACTCCCTAACCCTAACATAACCATAAGCCTAGCTCATACAGTATAATTAACCCTAGCCCAACACCTGAACACTAACCACAACCCTAACCAAGCCGAGAATCTAAGTCCCACAATAACACTAAACGTTAATGTAAGAGTAGCCCTAATCTTACTCTTTAACCCTAACTCCAAAGCTAACCTAACCATAAGCCTAGCACGTACAGTAGACCTAACCCTAACCCTAGCTCAAAACCTGAACCATAAGCCCAATCGAAACCAAGCCTAGACTCTCACTCCATCCTTATCACGAAACCTAAATCTAAATGTAGCCCTAAACTTACTCACTAACCCTAACTCCAAACGTAACCTAGCCATAAGCCTAGCTCCAACGGTATACCAAACCCTAACTCTAGCCCAACACCTGAACCCAAATACCAATCCTAACTAAGCCCAGACTCTCACTCCAACCCTATCACTAAAGCCAAATCTAAATACAGCCCTAAACTTATTCACTAACCCTTACTCCAAACCTAACCTAACCAAAAGGCTAGCTCATACAATAGACCTAACCCTAACCCTAGCCAACACCTTAACCTTAACCCAAATCCTAACGGTGCCCAGACTTGCACACCAAGAAAAACACTAAACGTAAAACTAAATGTAGCACTAAACATAATCACTAACCCTAACTCCAAACCTAACCTAACAATAAGCCTAGCTCCTACAGTAGACCTAACCCTAACACTAGCCCAACACATTAACCTTAACCCCAATGCTAACCAGGCCCCGACTCGCACTCCGACCGTAACACTAAAAGTAAAACTAAATGTAGCCCTAAACATACTCACTAACCCTAACTCCAAACCTAACCTAACCATAAGCCTAGCTCCTACAGTAGACCTAACCCTAACTCTAGCTCAAAACCTAAACTATAAGCCCAATCGGAACCAAGACTACACTCTCACTCCATCCTTATCACGAAACCTAAATCTAAATGTAGCCCTAAACTTACTCACTAATCCCAAATCCAAACGTAACCTAGTCATAAGCCTAGATCCAACGGTATACCTAACCCTAAGCCTAGCCCAACACCAGAACCCAAATACAAATCCTAACTAAGCCCAGACTTTCACTCCAACCCTATCACTAAACCCAAATATAATACAGCCCTAAACTTACTCACTAACCCTTACTCCAAACCTAACCTAACCAAAAGGCAAGCTCATACAGTAGACCTAACCCTAACGCTAGCCCAACACCTTAACCCCAATCCTAATGGTTCTCAAACTCGCACACCAAGAAAAACACTAAACGTAAAACTAAATGTAGCCCTAAACATACTAACTAACCCTAACTCCAAACCTAAACTAACCATAAGCCTAGTTCATAAAGTAGACCTAACCCTAACACTAGCCCAACACCTGAACCCTAACCAAAACCCTAACCAAGCCGAGACTCTCACTCCCACAATAATACTAAATTTTAAAGTAAGAATAGCCCTAATCTTACTGACTAACTGTAACTCCAAAGCTAACCTAACCATAAGACTAGCTCCTACAGTAGACCTAAACCTAACTCTAGCCGAACACATTAACCTTAACCCCAATGCTAACCAGGCCCCGACTCACACTCCGACCGTAACAATAAAAGTAAAACTAAATGTAGCCCTAAACATACTCACTAAACCTAACTCCAAACCTAACCTAACCATAAGCCTAGCTTCTACAGTAGACCTAACCCTAACACGAGCCCAACACCTGAACCTTAACCCCAACCCTAACCAGTCTGAGACTCTCACTCCCACAATAGCACTAAAACTTAATCTCAGAGTAGCTCTAATCTTACTGACTAACCGTAACTCCAAAGCTAACTTAACCATAAGCCTAGCTCCTACAGTAGACCTAACCCTAACCCTAGCCAAACACGTTAACCTTAACCCCAATGCTAACCATGCCCAGACTTGAACTCCAAATGTAAAACTACAAATAAAACTAAATGTAGCCCTAAACATAGTCACTAAGCCTAACTCCAAACCTAACCTAACCATAAGAATAGCTCCTACAGTAGCCCTAACCCTAATCCTAGCTCAAAACCTTAACCATAAACCCCATCGAAACCAAGCTTAGACTCTCAGTCCATCCTTATCAGGAAACCTAGATCTAAATGTAGCCCTAAACATACTCACTAACCCTAACTCCAAACGTAACCTAGCCATAAGCCTAGCTCCTACGGTATACCTAACCCTAACCCTAGCCAAACACCTGAACCCAAATACCAATCCTAACAAAGCCCAGACTCTCCAACCCTATCACTACACCCAAATCTAAATACAGCCCTAAACTTACTCACTAACCCTTACTCAAAACCTAACCTAAACAAAAGTCTAGCTCATATAATAGACCTAAACCTAACCCTAGCCAACACCTTAACCTTAACCCCAATCCTAACAGTGCCCAGACTCACACAGCAACAAAAACCCTAAACGTAAAACTAAATGTACCCCTAAACATACTCACTAACCCTAACTCCAAACCTAACCTAACCGTAAGCCTAGCTCATACGGTAGACCTAACCCTAACCCTAGCCCAACACCTGAACACTAACCCCAACCATAACCTAGCCAAGACTCTCACTCCCACAATAACACTAAACCTTAATCTAAGAGTAGCCCTAATCTTACTCACTAACCCTAACTCCAAAGCTAACATAATCATAAGCCTAGCTCCTACAGTAGACCTAACCCTAACCCTAGCCCAACACATTCACCTTAACCCAAATGCTAACCAGGCCCCGACTCGCACTCCGACTGTAACACTAAAAGTAAAACTAAATGTAGCCCTAAACATACTCACTAACCCTAACTCCAAACATAACCTAACCCTAATTGTAGCTCCTACAGTAGACCTAACCCTAACCCTAGCCAAACACGTTAACCTTAACCCCAATGCAAACCATGCCCAGACTCACACTCCAAATGTAACAATACAAAGAAAACGAAATGTACCCCTAAACACAGTCACTAAGCCTAACTCCAAACCTAACCTAACCATAAGCCTAGCTCCTACAGTAGACCTAACCCTAACCCTATCCCAACACCTGAACCCTAACCCCAACCCTAACCAGGCCGAGACTCTCTCTCCCACTATCACACTAAACCTTAATCTAAGAGTAGCTCTAATCTTACTCACTAACCCTAACTCCAAAGCTAACCTAACCATAAGCCTAGCACGTACACTAGACCTAACCCTAACCCTAGCCAAACACCTTAATCTTAACTCCAATGCTAAACATGCCCAGACTCGCACTCCAAATGCAACACTACAAATAAAACTAAATGTACTCCTAAACATACTCACTAAACCTATCTCCAAACCTAACCTTACCATAAGCCTAGCTCCTACAGTAGACTTAACCCTAACCCTAGCTCAACACCTGAACTATAAGCCCATTTGAAACCAAGCCTAGACTCTCACTCCATCCTTATCAGGAAACCTAGATCTAAATGTAGCCCTAAACTTACTCACTAACCATAACTCCAAACGTAACCTAGCCATAAGCCTAGTGCCTACGGTAAACCTAACCCTAAAGCTAGATCAACACCTGAACCGAAATACCAATCCTAACTAAGCCCAGACTCTCACTCCAACCCTATCACTAAAGCCAAATCTAAATACAGCCCTAAACTTACTCACTAACCCTTACTCCAAACCTAACCTAACCAAAAGGAGAGCTCATAAAATAGACCTAACCCTAACTCTAGCCAATACCTTAACCTTAACCCCAATCGTAACCATTTCCAGAGTCGCACACCAAGAAAAACACTAAACGTAAAACTAAATGTAGCCCTAAACATACTCACTAACCCTAACTCCTCACCTAACCTAACCATAAGCCTAGCTCATACAGTAGACCTAACCCTAACCCTAGCCCAACACCTGAACACTAACCCCAATCATAACCTAGCCGAGACTCTCACTCCCACAATAACACTAAACCTTAATCTAAGAGTAGCCCTAATCTTACTCACTAACCCTAACTCCAAAGCTAACCTAACCATAATCCTACCTCCTACAGTAGACCTAACCCTAACCATAGCTCAAAACCTAAACCCTAAGAACAATCCTAACCAAGCCCAGACTCTCACTCCAACCCTATCATGAAACCTAAATCTAAATGTAGTACAAAACATACTCACTAACCCTAACTGCAAACCTAACCTACCCATCAGCTTAGCTCCTACAGTATACCTTACCCTAACCCTAGCCCAACACCTGAACCCTAATACCAATCCTAACCAAGCCCACACTCTCACTCCAACCCTATCACTAAACCCAAATCTATATACAGCCATAAACTTACTCACTAACCTTTACACCAAACCAAAACTACCCAAAAGGCTAGCTCATACAAAAGAACTAACCCTAACCTAGCCCAACACCTTAACCTTAACCCCAATCCTAATGAAGCCCAGACTCGCACACCAACAAAAACACTAAACGTGAAATTAATGCAGCCCTAAACATACTCACTAACCCTAACTCCAAACCTAACCTAACCATAAGCCTAACTCATACAGTAACCTAATCCTAACCCTAGCCCAACCCCTGAACCCTAACCCCAACCATAACCAAGCCGAGACCCTCATTGCACAATATCACTAAACCTAAATCTAAGAGTAGCCCTAATCTTACTCACAAACCCTAACTCCAAAGCTAACCTAACCATAAGGTTAGCACCTACAGTAGACCTAACCCTAACCCTAGCCCAACACTTTATCCTTAACCCCAATGCTAACCATAGGCAGACTCGCACTCCAAAAGTAAAACTACAAGTAAAACTAAATGTACCCCTAAACATACTCACTAACCTTAACTCAAAACCTACACTAACCATAAGACTAGCTCCTACAGTAGACCTAACTCTAACCCTAGCTCAAATCCTGAACCCTAAGAACAATCCTAACCAAGCCCAAACTCTCACTCCAACCCTATCACGAAACCTAAATCTAAATGTACTCAAAAACTTACTCACTAACCCTAACTCCAAACGTAACCTACCCATCAGCCTAGCTCCTACAGTATACCTAACCCTAAACCTAGCACAACATCTGAACCCTAAAACCAATCCTAACTCAGCCCAGATTCTCACTCCAACCCTATCACTAAACCCAAATCTAAATACAGCCCTAAACTTACTAACTAACCCTTACTCCAAACCTAACCTTCCCAAAAGGCTAGCTCATACAATAGACTTAAGCCTAACCCTAGCCCAACACCTTAACCTTAACCCAAATCCTAACGGTTCCCAGACTCGCACAACAACAAAAACACTAAACGTGAAACTAAATGTAGCCCTAAACATACTCACTAACCCTAACTCCAAACCTAACATAACCATAAGCCTAGCTCATAGAGTAGACATAAACCTAACCCTAGCCCAACACCTGAAACCTAACACCAACCCTAACCAAGACGAGACTCTCACTCCCACAATAACACTAAACCTTAATCTAAGAGTAGCCCTAATCTTACTCACTAACCCTAACTCCAAAGCTAACCTAACCATAAGCCTAGCTCCTACAGTAGACCTAACCCTAACCCTACCCCAACACATTAACCTTAACCCCAATGCTAACCAGGCCACGACTCACACTCCGATCATAACACTAAAAGTAAAACTAAATGTAGCCCTAAACATACTCACTAACCCTAACTCCACTACTAACCTAACCATAAGCCTAGCTCCTACAGTAGACCTAACCCTAACCCTTGCTCAAAACCTGAACCCTAAGAACAATCCTAAAGAAGCCCAGACTCTCACTCCAACCCTATCACGACACCTAAATCTAAATGTAGTCCAAAAGTTACTCATTAACCCTATGTCCAAACGTAACCTACCCATCAGCCTAGCTCCTACAGTGTACCTAACCCTAACCCTAGCCCAATATCTAAACCCTAATACCAATCCTAACTAAGCCCAGACTCTCACTCCAACCCTGTCACTAAACCCAAATCTATTTACAGCCCTAAACTTACTAACATTTACAGCAAACCTAACCTTCCAAAAAGGCTAGCTCATACAATAGACCTAACCCTAACCCTAGCCCCACACCTTAACCTTAACCCCAATCCTAACGGTGCCCAGACTCGCACACCAACAAAGACACTAAACGTAAAACTAAATGTAGCCCTTAACATACTCACTAACCCTAACTCCAAACCTAACCTAACCATAAGCCTAGCTCATAGAGTAGACCTAACCGTAACCCTAGCCAACACCTGAACCCTAACCCCAACCCTATCCAAGTCGAGACCTCACTCCCACAATAACACTAAACCATAATCTAAGAGTAGGCCTAATCTTACACACTAACCCTAACTACAAAGCTAACCTAACCATAAGACTAGCACCTACAGTAGACCTAACCCTAACCCTAGCCCAACACATTAAACTTAACCCCAATGCTAACCAGGCCCTGACTCACACTCCGACCGTAACACTAAAAGTAAATCTAAATGTAGCCCTAAACATACTCACTAACCCTAACTCCAAACCTAACCTAACCATTACCCTAGATCCTACAGTAGACCTTACCTTAACCCTAGCACAAAACCTGAACCCTAAGAACAATCCTAACCAAGCCCAGACTCTCACTCCAACCCTATCACGAAACCTAAATCTAAATGTAGTCCAATATTTACTCACTAACCCTAACTCCAAACCTAACCTTCCCATCAGCCTAGCTCCTACAGTATTCCTAACCCTAACCCTAGCCCAACATCTGAAACTTAATACCAATCCTAACTAAGCCCAGACTCTCACTCCAAACCTATCACTAAACCAAAATGTATATACAGCCCTAAACTTGCTAACTAACCCTTACTCCAAACCTAACCTTCCAAAAAGGCTAGCTCATACAATAGACCTAACCCTAACCCTAGCCCAACACCTTAACCCCAATCATAACGGTGCCCAGACTCGCACACCAACAAAAACACTGAACGTAAAACTAAATGTAGCCCTAAACATACTAACCCTAACTCCAAACCTAACCTAACCATAAGCCTAACTCCTACAGTAGACCGAACCATAACCCTAGCCTAACACCTGAACCCTAACCCCAACCCTAACCAAGCCGAGACTCTCACTCCCACAATAACACTAAACCTTAATCTAAGAGTAGCTCTAATCTTACTAACCCGAACACCAAAGCTAACCTAACCATAAGCCTAGCACGTACAGTAGACCTAACCCTAACTCTAGCCAAACACGTTAACCTTAACTACAATGCTAACCATGCCCTGACTCGCACTCCAAATGTAACACTACAAATAAAACTAAATGTACCCCTAAACATACTCACTAAACCTACCTCCAAACCTTACCTAACCATAAACCTAGCTCCTACAGTAGACCTAATGTTAACCCTAGCTCAAAACCTAAACCATAAGCCCAATCGAAACCAAGCCTGGAGTCTCACTCCATCTTTATCACGAAACCTAAATCTAAATGTAGTACAAAACTTACTTACTAACCCTAACTCCAAACCTAACCTACCATCAGCCTAGCTCCTACAGTATACCTAAACCTAGCCCAACACCTGTACTCTATTACCAATCCTAACCAAGCCCAGACTCTCACTCCAAACCTATGATGAAACCTAAATCTAAATGTAGTCCAAAACTTACTCACTAACACTAACTCCAAACGCAACATACCCATCAGCCTAGCTCCTACAGTATACATAACCCTAACCCTAGCCCAACATCTGAACCCTAAAACCAATCCTAACTCAGCCCAGACTCTCACTTCAACCCTATCACTAAACCCAAATCTAAATACAGCCCTAAACTTACAAACTAACCCTTACTCCAAACTTAAACTTCCCAAAAGGCTAGCTCATAGAATAGACCTAACCCTAACCATAGCCCAACACCTTAACCTTAACCCCAATCCTAACGGTGCCTAGACTTGAACACCAACAAAAACACTTAACGTAAAACTAAATGTAGCCCTAAACATACTCACTAACCCTGACTCCAAACCTAACCTGACCATAAGCCAAGCTCATACAGTAGACCGAACCCTAACCCTAGCCCAACACCTGAACCCTTACCCCAACCCTAACAAAGCCGAGACTCTAGCTCCCACGATAACACTAAACCTTAATCTAAGAGTAGCCCTAATCTTACTCACTAACCCTAACTACAAAGCTAACCTAACCATAAGCCTAGCACG
Organism: Tupaia tana; assembly: GCA_026018925.1. Taxonomy (NCBI): domain Eukaryota; kingdom Metazoa; phylum Chordata; class Mammalia; order Scandentia; family Tupaiidae; genus Tupaia; species Tupaia tana. The sequence goes on from JAKSZU010000006.1 coordinate 159,417,522, forward strand.
TACAGTAGACCTAACCCAAACCCAGCCCAACACATTAACCTTAACCCCAATGCTAACTAGGCCCTGACTCGCGCTCCGACCATAACACTAAAAGTAAAACTAAATGTAGCCCTAAACATACTCACTAACCCTAACTCCAAACCTAACCTAACCATAAGCCTAGCTCCTACAGTAGACCTAACCCTAACCGTAGCCCAACACCTGAACCCTAACCCCAACCCTAACCAAGCCGAGACTCTCACTCCCACAATAACACTAAACCTTAATCAAAGAGTAGCCCTAATCTTATTCACTAACCCTAACTCCAATGCTAACCTAACCATAAGCATAGCACATATAGTAGACTTAACCCTAACCCTAGCCAAACACGTTAACCTTAACTCCAATGCTAACCATACCCATACTTGCAGTCCACATGTAACACTACAAATAAAACTAAATGTACCCCTAAACATACTCAAAAACCCTAAGTCCAAACCTGACCAATCCATAAGCCTAACTCAGATAGGAGACCTAAAACTAACCCTAGCCCAACACCTGAACCCTAACCCTAACCATAACCAAGCCGAGACCCTCATCTCACAATAACACTAAACCTAAATCTAAGAGTAGCCCTAATCTTACTCACAAAACCTAACTCCAAAGCTAACCTAACAATAAGCCTAGCACCTACAGTAGACCTAACCCTAACCCTAGCCCAACACTTTAACCTTAACACCAATGCTAACCAGGCCCCGACTCGCACTCCCACCGTAACACAAAAAGTAAAGCTAAATGTACCCCTAAACATAATCACTAACCCTAACTCCAAACCTAACCTAACCTAACCATAAGCCTAGCTCCTACAGTAAACCTAACCCTAACCCTAGCTCAAAACTTGAACCCTAAGAACAATCCTAACCAAGCCCAGACTCTCACTCCAACCCTATCACGAAACCTAAATCTAAATGTAGTCCAAGACTTACTCACTAACCCGAACTCCAAATGTAACCTACCCATCAACCTAGCTCCTACTGTATATATAACCCTAACCCTAGCCCAACATCTGAACCCTAAAACCAATACGAACTAAGCCCAGACACTCACTCAAAACCTATCACTAAACCCAAATCTAAATACAGCCCTAAACTTACTAACTAACCCTTACTACAAACCTAACCTTCCCAAAAGGCTATCTCATACAATAGACCTAACCCTAACACTAGCCCAACACCTTAACCTTAACCCCAATCCTAACGGTGCCCAGACTCGCACACCAACAAAAACACTAAAAGTAAAACTAAATGTAGCCCTAAACATACTCACTAACCCTAACTCCAAACCTAACCTAACCATAAGCCTAGCTCATACAGTAGACCTAAACCTAACCCTAGCACAGCACCTGAACCCTAACCCCAGCCCTAACCGGACCGAGACTATCACTCCCACAATAACACTAAACCTTAATCTAAGAGTAGCCCTAATCTTACTCACTAACCCTAACTCCAAAGGTAACCTAACCATAAGCCTATCTCCTACAGTAGACCTAACCCTAACCCTATCCCAAAACATTAACATTAACCCCAATGCTAACCAGGCCCCGACTCGCACTCCGAGCGTAACACTAAAAGTAAAACTAAATGTAGCCCTAAACATACTCACTAACCCTAACTCCAAACCTAACCTAACCATAACCCATCTCCTACAGTAGACCTAGCCCTAACCCCAGCTCAAAAGCTGTACCATAAGCCCAATCGAAACCAAGACTAAACTCTCACTCCATCCTTATCATGGAACCTAAATCTAAATGTAGCCCTAAACTTACTCACTAACCCTAACTCCACTCGTAACCTTCCATAAGCCTAGCTCCTACAGTAGACCTAACCTTAACCCCAGCTCAAAACCTGAACCCTAAGAATAATCCTAACCAAGCACAGATTCTCACTCCAATCCTTTCATGAAACCTAAACCTAATGTAGTCCAAAACTTACTCACTAAACCTAACTCTAAATGTAACCTACCCATCAGCCTAGCTCATACAGTATACCTAACCCTAACCCTAGCCCAATTTCTGAACCTTAAAACCAATCGTAACTAAGCCCAGACTCTCATTCCAACCCTATCACTAAACCCAAATCTAAATAAAGCCCTAAACTTACTAACTAACCTTACTCCAAACCTAAACTTCCCAAAAGGCTAGCTCATACAATAGACCTAACCCTAACCCAAGCCCAACACCTTAACCTTAACCTTAATCCTAATGGTGCCCAGACTGGCACACCAACAAAAACACTAAACGTAAAACTAAATGTAGCCCTAAACATACTCACTAACCCTAACTCCAAACCTAACCTAACCATAAGCCTAGCTCCTACAGTAGACCTAACCTTAACCCAAGAGCAAAACATGAACCCTAAGAACAATTCTAACCAAGCCCAGACTCTCACTACAACCCTATCACGAAACCTAAATCTAAATGTAGTAGAAAACTTACTCACTAACCCTAACTCCAAACCTAACCTACCATCAGCCTAGCTCCTACAGTATACCTAAACCTAGCCCAACACCTGAACTCTATTACCAATCCTAACCAAGCCCAGACTCTCACTCCAACCCTATCACTAAACCCAAATCTAAATACAGTCCTAAACTTACTCACTAACCCTTACACCAAACCTAACCTTCCTAAAAGGCTAGCTCATACAATAGACCTAAGCCTAAACCTAGCCCAATACCTTAAACTTAACCCCAATCCTAACGAAGCCCAGACTCGCAAACCAACAAAAATACTAAACGTAAAACTAAATGTAGCCCTAAACATACTCACTAACCCTAACTCCAAACCTAACCTAACCATAAGCCTAACTCATACAGTAGACCTAACCCTAACCCTAGCCCAACACTTGAACCCTAACCCCAACCATAACCAAACCGAGACCCTCATCCCACAATATCACTAAACCTAAATCTAAGAGTAGCCCTAATCTTACTCACAAACCTTAACTCCAAAGCTAACCTAACCATAAGGCTAGCACCTACAGTAGACCTAACCCTAACCCTAGCCCAACACTTGAACCTAAACCCCAATGCTAACAATTTGCAGACTCACATTCCAAAGGTAACACAACAAGTAAAACTAAATGTATCCCTGAACATACTCACTAACCGTAACTCAAAACCTAACCTAACCATAAGCCTAGCTCCTAAAGTAGACCTTACACTAACCCGAGCTCAAAACCGGAACCCTAAGAACAATCCTAACCAAGCCCAGACTCTCACTCCAACCCTATCATGAAACCTAAATCTAAATGTAGTCCAAAACTTACTCACTAACCATAACTCCAAACGTAACCTACCCATTAGCCTAGCTGCTACAGTATACCTAACCCTAACCCTAGCCCTACATCTGAACCCTAAAACCAATCCTAACACAGACCAGATTCTCACTCCAACCCTATCACTAAACCCAAATCTAAATACTGCCCTAAAATTACTAACTAACCCTTACTCCAAACCAAACCTTCCCAAAAGGCTAGCTCATACAATAGACCTAACCCTAACACTAGCCCAACACCTTAACCTTAAAACCAATCCTAATTGTGCCCAGACTCGCACACCAACAAAAACACTAAACGTAAAACTAAATGAAGCCCTAAACATACTCACTAACCCAAACTCAAAACCTAACCTAACCATAAGCCTAGCTCATACAATAGACCTAACCCTAAACCTAGCCCAACACCTGAACCCTAACCCCAACCCTAACCAGGCCGAGACTCTCATTCCCACAATAACACTAAACCTTAATCTAAGAGTAGCTCTAATCTTACTCACTAACCCTAACACCAAAGCTAACCTAACCATAAGCCTAGCACGTACAGTAGACCTAACCCTAACCCTAGCCAAACACGTTAACCTTGACTCCAAGGCTAACCATGCTCAGACTCGCACTCCAAATGTAAAACTACAAATAACACTAAATGTACCCCTAAACATACTCACTAAGCCTAACTCCAAACCTAAGCAAACCATAAGCCTAGCTCCTACAGTAGACCTAACCCTAACCCTAGCTCAAAACCTGAACCATAAGCCCAATCAAAACGAAGCCTAGACTCCCACTCCATCGTTATAATGAAATCTAAATCTAAATGTAGCCCTAAACTTACTCACTAACCCTAACTCAAAACGTAACCTAGCCATAATCCTAGCTCCTATGGTATACCTACCCCTAACCCTAGGCGAACAACTGAACCCAAATACCAATCCTAACTAAGCCCAGACTCTCACCCAATCCTATCACTAAACCCAAATCTAAATACAGCCCTAAACTTACTCACTAACCCTTACTCCAAACCTAACCTAACCATAAGCCTAGCTCCTACAGTAGACCTAACACTAACCCTAGCCCAACACCTGAACCCAAATACCAATCCTAACTAAGCCCAGAATCTCACTCCAACCCTATCACTAAACCCAAATCAAAATAAAGCCCTAAACTTACTCACTAACCCTTACTCCAAACCTAACCTAACCAAAAGGCTAGTTCATACACTAGACCTACCCTAACCCTAGCCAACACCTTAACCTTAACCCCAATCCTAACGGTGCCCAGACTTGCACACCAACAAAAACACTAAAAGTAAAACTAAATGTAGCCCTAAACATACTCAATAACCCTAACTCCAAACCTAACCTAACCATAAGCCTAGGACATACAGTAGACCTAACCCTAACCTAAGCCCAACACCTGAACCCTAACCCCAAACCTAACCAAGACGAGACTCTCACTCCCACAATAACACTAAACCTTAATATAGGAGTAGCCCAAATCTTACTCACTAACCCTAACTCCAAACCTTAACCCCAATGCTAACCATGCCCAGACTCGCACTCCAAATGTAATACTACAAGTAAAACTAAATGTACCCCTAAACAAACTCACTAACCCTAACTCCAAACCTAACCTAACCATAAGCCTAGCTACTACAGTAGACCTAACCCTAACCCTAGCCCAACACATTAACCTTAACCCCAATGCTAACCATGCCCCGACTCTCACTCCAACCGTAACACTAAAAGTAAAACTAAATGTAGCCCTAAATAGACTCACTAACCGTAACTCCAAACCTAACCTAACCATAAGCCTAGCTCCTACAGTATACCTAACCCTAATCCTAGCCCAACATCTGAACCAAAATACCAATCCTAACCAAGCCCAGACTCTCACTCCAACCCTATCACTAAACCCAAATCTAAATGCAGCCCTAAACATACTAACTAACCCTTACTCCAAAACTAACCTACCCAAAAGGCTAGCTCATTCAATAGACCTAATCAAAACCATAGTCCAACACCTTAACCTTAACCCCAATCCTAACAGTGCCCAGACTCGCACACCAACAAAAACACTAAACATGAAACTCAAGGTAGCACTAAACATACTCACCAACCCTAACTCCAAACCTAACGTAACCATAAGCCTAACTCATACAGTAGACCTAACCCTAACTCTAGCCCAACACCTGAACCCTAACCCCAACCATAACCGAGCCGAGACCCTCACTCCCACAATAACACTAAACCTAAATATAAGAGTAGCCCTAATCTTACTCACTAACCCTAACTCTAAAGCTAACCTAACCATAAGCCTAGCACCTACAGTAGACCTAACACTAACCCTAGCCCAACACATTAACCATAACCCCAAAACTAAGCATGCCCAGGCTTGCACTCCAAACGTAACACTACAAGTAAAACTAAATGTACCCCTAAACATACTCACTAATCCAAACTCCAAACCTAACCTAAGCATAAGCCTAGCTCCTACATTAGGCCTAACACTAAACCTAGCCCAACACCTGAACCCTAATCCCAATCCTTACCAAGCCCAGACTCTCACTCCAACCCTATCACGAAACCTAAATCTAAATATAGCCCTAAACTTGCTCACTAACCCTAACTCCAAACATAACCTAACCATAAGCCTAGCTCACACAGTAGACCTAACTCTAAACCTAGCCCATCACGTTAACCTTAACCCCAATCCTAACGAAGCCCTGACTTGCACACCAACAAAAACACTAAACGTAAAATGAACTGTAGCCCTAAAAATACTCACTAACACTAAATCCAAACCTATCCTAACCATGAGCCTAGCTCATACAGTAGACCTAACACTAACCCTAGCCCAAAACCTGAACCCTAACCCGAACCCTAACCAAGCCCAGACTCTAAATCCAAACCTAACACTAAACCTAAATCTAAGAATAGCCCTAATCTTACTCACTAACCCTAACTACAAACCTCACCTGACCATAAGCCTAGCTCATGCAGTAGACCTAACCCCAAACCTAGGCCAACACATTAACCTTAACCCGAAAGCTAACCAGGTCCTGACTCGCACTCCAACCCTACACTAAATGTAGCCCGAAAAAAACTCACTAACCCTAACTGCAAACCAAACCTAACCATGAGATTAGCTCCTACAGTAGACCTAACCCTAACCCTAGCCCAACAACTGAACCCTAATCAAAATCCTAACCAAGCTCAGATTCATAATCGAAGACTATCACTAAACTTAAATCTAAATATAGCCCTCAACGTACTCACTAACCCAAACTACAAACCTAAAATAACCTAAGCATAAGACTAGCTCTTACAGTATACCTAACCCTAACCCTAGCCCAACACTTTAACCTTAACCCCAATCCTAACGAAACCCAGACTCGCACACCAAAAAAAACACTAAACGTAAAACTAAATGTAGACCTAAACATACTCCCTAACCCTAACTCCAAACCTATCCTAACGAAAAACCAAGCTCATACAATAGACCTAACCATAACCCTAGCCAAACAGCTGAACCCTTAGAACCCCCAGACTCTCACTCCAACCATAACACTAAACCTAAAACTAAGAGTAGCCCTAATCTTACTCACTAACCCTAACTCCAAACCTCACCTAGCCATAAGCCTATCTCCTACAGTAGACCTAACCCTACCCCCAGCCCAATACCTGAACCCTAACCCAAATCCTAACCAAGCCGACTCTCACTCCAACGCTACTACGAAACCTAAATATAAATGTAGCCATAAACTTACTCACTAACCCTAACTGCAAACCTATCCTATCCATGAGCCAAGCTCAAACAGTAGACCTAAACCTAATCCTAGCCCAACACCTCAACCTTAACCCCAATCCTAACCAAGCCCATAAACTCACTCCAAACCTATCACTAATCCTAAATCTATATGTAGCCCTAAACTTACTCACTAACCCTAACTCCAAACCTTACCTAACCATAAGCCTAGCTCATACAATAGAACTAACCCTAACCCTAGCCCAACACCTTAACCTTAACCCCAATCCTAACGAAGTACAGACTCGCACACCAACAAAAACACCAAATGTAAAACTAATTGTAGCCCTACACATACTCACTAACCCTAACTCCAAACCTAACCTAACCGTAAGCCTAGCACATACAGTAGACCTTACCCTAACCCTAGCCAAACACCTGAACCCTAACCTTAACCCTAACCAAGCCGAGACTCTCACTCCAACCCTAACACTAAACCTAAATCTAAGAGTAGCACTAATCTTACTCACTGACCCTAACTCCAAACCTCACCTAGCCATAAGCCTAGCTCCTACACTAGACCTAATCCTAACCCTAGCCCAACACCTTAACCTTAACCCCAAACCTAATGAAGCCCAGACTCGCACACCAACTAAAACATTAAACGCAAAACTAAATGTAGCCCTACACATACTCACTAACCCTAACTCCAAACCTAACCTAACCATAAACTTAGCGCATACAGTAGACCTAACCCTAACACTAGTCCAACACCTGAACCCTTACCCCAACCCTAACCAAGCCAGAATCTCACTCCAACCCTAACACTAAACCTAAATCTAAGAGTAGCCCTAATCTTACTCACTGACCCTAACTCCAAACCTCACCTAGCCATAAGCCTAGCTCCTATGTAGACTTAACCCTAACCCTAGCCCAACACCTGAACCCTAATCACCATCCTTAAACACCCCAGACTCTCACTTCAACCCTATCACTATACCTAAATCTAAATATAGCCCTAAACTTACTTACTAACCCTAACTCCAAACATAACCTAACCTAACCATAAGACTAGCTCATACAGTATACCTAACACTAAACCTAGCCCCACACCTTAACCTTAACCACAATCAAAATGAAGCCCAGATTCGCACACCAAAAAAAAAAAAAAAGCTAAACGTAAAACTAAGTGTAGCCCTAATCATACTCCCTAACTCTAACTCCAGACCTATCCTATCCATAAGCCAAGCTCAAACAGTAGACCTAACCCTCACAATAGACCAACACCTAAACCCTAACCCCAATCGTAACCAAGCCCAGACTCTCACTCCAACACTACCACGAAACCTAAATCTAAATGAGGCCCTAAACTTACTCACTAACCCTAACTCCAAACCTATCCTATCCATAAACCAAGCTCAAACCGTAGACCTAACCCTACCCTAGCCCAACACCTCAACCTTAACCCCAATTCTAACCAAGCCCAGACACTCACTCCAAACCTATCACTAATCCTAAAGCTATATATAGCCCGAAACTAACTCACTAACCCTAACACCAAACCTTACCTAACCATAAGCCTAGCTCATACAGTAGACCTAAGCCTAAACCTACCCGAACACCTTAACCTTAAGCCCAATCCTAAAGAAGCACAGACTCGCACACCAAAAAAAAAAAAAAAAAACAAAAAACCACTAAACGTAAAACTAAATGTAGCCCTACACATACTCACTAACCCTAACTCTAAACCTAACCTAACCATAAGCCTAGCACATACAGTAGACCTAACCCTAACCCTAGCTCAACACCTGAACCCCACAGCAACTCTAACCAAGCCGAGACTCTCACTCCAACCCTAACACTAAACCTAAACCTAAGAGTAGCCCTAATCTTACTCACTGACCCTAACTAAAACCTCACTTAGCCATAAGCCTAGCTCCTACAATAGACCTATCCCTAACCCTAGCTCAACACCTGAACCCTAACCCCAATCCTAACCAGGCCGACTCTCACTCCAACCCTACTACGAAACCTAAATATAAATGTAGCCCTAAACTTACTCACTAACACTAACTGCAAACCTATCCTATCCATGAGCCAAGCTCAAACATTAGACCTAACCCTAACCCTAGCCCAAAAGCTGAGTCCTAACCCCAACCCTAACCTAGCCCTGATTCTCACTCCAACACTAACTCTAAACCTAAATCTAAGAGTATCCCTAATCTTACTCACTAACCCTAACTCCAAAGATAACCTAACCATAAGCCTAGCTCCTACAGTAGACCTAACCCCAACCCTAGCCCAACACATTAACCTTAACCCCAATGCTAACCATGCCCAGCCTCGCACTCCAAATGTAACACTACAAGTAAAACTAAATGTACCCCTAAACATACTCACTAACCCTAACTCCAAAGATAACCTAACCATAAGCCTAGCTCCTACAGTAGACCTAACCCTAACCCTAGCCCAACACATTAACCTTAACCCCAATGCTAACCATGCCCAGCCTCGCACTCCAAATGTAACACTACAAGTAAAACTAAATGTACCCCTAAACATACTCACTAACCCTAATTCCAAACCTAACCTAACCATAAGCCTAGCTCCTACAGTAGACCTAACCCTAACCCTAGCTCAAAACCTGAACCCTAAGAACAATCCTAACCAAGCCCAGACTCTCACTCCAACCCTATCAGGAAACCTAAATCTAAATGTAGTCCAAAACTTACCCACTAACCCTAACTCCAAAGCAAACCTAACCATATGCCTATCTCCCGCAGTAGACCTAACCCTAACCCTAGCCTAAAACATTAACCTTAACCCCTATGCTAACCAAGCCGAGAGTCTCACAGCAACCCTAACACTAAACCTTAATCAGAGAGTAGACCTAATCTTACTCACTAACCCTAACTACAAACCAAACCTAATCATAAGACTAGCTCCTACAGTAGAGCTAACCCTAACCCTAGCCCAACATGTTAACCTTAACCGCAATGCTAACCAGGCACGGACTCGTACTCCAACCCTAACACTAAAAGTAAAACTAATTGTAGCCCTAAACATACTCACTAATCATAACTTCAAACCTAACCTAACCATAAGCCTAGCTCCTACAGTAGACCTAACCCTAACCCTAGCCCAACACATTAACCTTAAACCCAATCCTAACGAAGCCCCTAGCCGCACACCAACAAAAAAACTAAATGTAAAACTAAATGTTGCCCTAAACATACTCACTAACTCTAACTCCAAACCTAACCTAACCATAATCCTATCTCATACAATAGACCTAACCCAAACCCTAGCCCAACACCTGAACCCAAACCCCAACACTAACCTAGCCCTGATTCTCACTCCAACCCTAACACTAAACCTAAATCTAAGAGGAGACCTAATCTTATGCCCTAACACTAACTCCAAAGCTAACCTATCCATAAGCCAAGCTCATAGAGTAGAGCTAATCCTAACCACAGCCAAACACCTGAACCCTAACCCGAACCCCAACCTAGCCCTGATTCTCACTCCAACCCTAACACTAAACCTAAATCTAAGAGTAGTCCTAATCTTACTCTGTAACCCTAACTCAAAAACAAACCTAACCATAAGCCTAGCTCTTACAGTAGATCTAAAGCTAAACCTAGCCCAAAATGTGAACCCTATCCTCAACCCTAACAAAGCCGAGACTCTCACTCCAACACTAACACTAACTCTAAATATAAGAGAAGCCCTAATATTACTCACTAACCCTAACTCCAAACGTAAACTAACCATAAGCCTAGCTCATACAGTAGACCTAAACCTAAGCCTAGACCAACACCTAAACCTTAACACCAACCCTATCCTAGCCGTAACTCTAACTCAAAGCCTAACTCTAAAAATAAATCTCACAGTAGCCCTAATCTTACTCCCTAACCTTAACTCCAAAGCTCACCTAACCAGAAGCCTATCTCATACTGTAGACCTTACCCTAAACCTTGCCAACACGTGAACCCTAACCTAAACCCTACCCAAGACCAAACTCTCACTCCAACACTAACACTAAACCTAAATCTAAGAGTAGCCCTAAACTTACTCCCTAACCATGACTCAAACCTAACCTAACCATAAGCCGAGCTCATACACTAGACTTAACCCTAACTCTAGCCAAACACTTGAACCCTAACCCCAACCCTAACCTAGCTGTGACTCTAAATCTAACGCTAACACTAAGCCTAAATCTAATAGTAACTCTAATCTTACTCTCTAATACTAACTCCAAATCTCACCTAACCATAAGCCTAGCTTGTAGAGTAGACCTAACCCTAACCATAGCCCAACACCTGAACCCTAACCCCAATCCTAATCTAGCCCAAAGTCTAAATCCAGCCATAACACAAATACTAAATTTAACAGTGGCCCTAAACTTACTCCCAATCCATAACCTCAAACGTAACCTAATCATAAGCCTAACTGATACATCAGATGTAACCCTAACCCTAGTCGAACACCTGAACTCTAACCCATCCCTAACATTGCGATGACTCTATCTCAAACACTAACACTAAACCTAAATCTAACAGTATCTCTAATGTTACTCCCTAACACTAAGTCCAAACCTAAGATAACTATAAGCCTAACTCAAACAATAGACCTAACACTAACCCTAGTCTAACACCAGAACCCTAACTGCAACCATAACCTATCCCGGATTTTAACTCAAACCATAACTAGAAACCTAAATATACCAGTAGCCCTAATCTTACTCCGTAACCCTAAAAAAATAATGAACAAACCAGAGGCCTAACTCATACAGTAGAGCTAACCCTAACCCTAATCCAACACCTGAACCATAACGCCAACCCTATGTCTGTCATGACTCTAACTCTAATGCTAACACTAAGCATAAATCTAATAGTAGCCCTAATCTTACTCCCTAACCCTAACTCCAAACCTAATGTAATCATAAGCCTATCTCATACAATAGACCTAACCCTAACCCTAGTCCAACATAAACCAGAACCAGAACCCTAAACCCTAAACCTACCCTAACTCAAACCATAAAACTAAAACTAAAACTAACATTCGCCCAATTCTTACTCCCTTACCGTAACTCCAAACCAATTTAAAAATAAGCCTAACTAAAACAATAAACCTAACCCTAACCCTAGCCCAACACCTGAACCCTAATGCCAACCCTAACCAAGCCCAGACTGTCACACCAACCCTACACACTAAATCTAAGATTAGCCCTAATCTTACTCCCTAACCCTAACTACAAACCATACCTAACCATAAGTCTACTCACACAGTAGATCTAACACTAACGCTAGCCCAACACCTGAACCCTAACCCCAACCGTAAACAATCTCAGACTCTCACTCCAACCTTAACACTAAACCTAAATCTAAGAGGAGCCCTAATCTTTCTCCCTAACCCTAACTCCAAACCTAACCTAGCCATAAGCCTAGCTTATACAGTATACCTAATCCTAACCCAAGTCCAACACCTGAACCCTAATTCCAACCCTAACCAAGCACAGACTCTCTCTCCAACCCTAACACTAATCCAAAATCTAAGAGTAGCCCTAATCTTACTCCCAAACCGTACCCGTAAACCTAACCTAACCATAAGCCTAGCTTATACAGAAGACTACCCCTAACTCTAGCGCAACACCTGAAACCTAACCCCAACCGTAACCAAGCCAAACTCTCACTCCAACGCTAACACAACACTAAATCTAAATTTAGCCTTAATCTTACTCACAAACCCTAAATCCAAAGATAACCTAACCATGAGCATAACTCATACAGTAGACCTAACCCTAACCCTAGCCAACACATGAATCCTAATACCAACCCTAACCTAGCTGTAACTCTAACTCAAAGCCTAACTCTAAACCAAAATCTAACAGTAGCCATAATCTTACTCCCAATCCCTAACTCAAAACCTCACCTAACCATAAGCCTAGCTCATACAATAGGCCTAACAATAGCCCTAGAATAACACCTGTACCCTAACGCCAACTGTAACCAAGACCACATTCCCACTCCAACCCTAACACTAAACCTAAATCTATATGTAGCCCTAATTCTACTCACTAAACCTAACTGCAAACCTAAGCGAACCATAAACCTAGCTCATACAGTAAACCTAACACTAAGCCTAGCCCAACACATGAACACTAACCCCAATCCTAACCAAGATCAGACTCACTCCAACCCTAACACTAAACCTAAATCTAAGAGGTGCCCTAATCTTACTCCCTAATCCTAACTCCAATCCTAACCTAACCATAAACCTACCTCATACAGTAGACCTAACCCTAATCCTTGTCCAACACATGAACCCTAACCCAACCAAAACCAAGACCAGACACTCACTCCAAACCTAACACTAAACCTAAATCTAAGAGTAGCCCTAAACTTACTCCTTAACCATGACTCAAAACCTAACCTAACCATAAACTGAGCTCATACACTAGAGTTAACCCTAACTCTAGCCAAACACCTGAACCCTAACCCCAACCCTACCCTAGCTGTGACTCTAAATCTAACGCTAACACTAAGCCTAAATCTAATAGTAACCCTAATCTTACTCCCTAACCCTTACTCCGAACCTCACCTAACCATAAGCCTAGCTCATAGAGTAGACCTAACCCTAACCATAGCCCAACACCTGAACCCTAACCCCAATCCTAATCTAGCCCAGAGTTTAAATCCAGCCATAACACAAATACTAAATTTAACAGTGGCCCTAAACTTATTCCCACACTGTAACCTTAAACCTAAACTAACCATAAGCCTAACTGATACAGCAGACGTAACCCTAACCCTAGTCGAACACCTGAACCCTAACCTCATCCCTAACTTTGCCATGACTCTATCTCAAACACTAACACTAAACCTAAATCTAACAATATCTCTAATCTTACTCTGTAACCCTAAGTCCAAACCTAACATAACAATAAGCCTACTCAAACAATAGACCTAACACTAACCCTAGTCCAACACTGGAACCCTAACCGCAATCATAACCTATTCCAGACTCTAACTCAAACCTTAACTCAAAACCTAAATCTACCAGTAGCCCTAATCTTACTTCATAACCCTAAATACAAACCTGAACAAACCATAAGCCTAACTGATACAGTAGAGCTAAACCTAACCCTAGTCCAACACCTGAACCATAAGCCAACCCGATTCTTGTCATGACTCTAACTCTAATGCTAACACTAAGCCTAAATCTTATAGTAGCCATAATCTTACTCCCTAACCCTAACTCCAAACCTAATCAAATCCTAAGCCTATCTCATACAAGAGACCTAACCCTAATCCTACTTCAACACAGAAACTGGAACCGGAACCCTAAACCTACCCTAAATCTAACTCAAACGGTAGCACTAAACCTAAAACTAACAGTCGCCTAAATCTTACTTCCTAACCCTAACCTCAAACCTAATTAAACCATGAGCTTAACTCAAACAATAGACCTAACCGTAATGCTAGCCCAAATCCTGAACCCTAACCCCAACACTAACCTAGCCCTGACTCTTTCCCCAACCATAACACTCAGCCTAAATCTAAGAGTAGCCCTAATCTTACTCCCTAACGCTAACTCCAAACCTAACCTAACCATAAGCCTAAGTCATACAGTAGACCTAACCCTAACCCAAGCTCAACACCTGAACCTAACCTCAACCAAAACCAAGCACAGATTCTCACTCCAACCCTAACACTAAACCTAAATCTAAATGTAGCCCTAATCTTACTCACTAACCCTAACTCCAAACCTAACCTAACCATAAGCCTAGCTCGTACAGTAACCTAAACCTAACCTTAGCACAACACCTAAACCTTAACACCAACACTATCCTAGCCGTAACTCTAACTCAGAGCCTAACTCTAAAAATAAATCTAACAGTAGCCCTAATCTTACTCCCTAATCCTAACTCCAAACCTAATCAAATCATAAGCCTATCTCATACAATAGACCTTACCCTAATCCTAGTCCAACACATAAACCAGAACCGGAACCGTAAGCCTACCCTAACTCTAACTCAAACGGTAACAATAAACCTAAAACTAACAGTCGCCCAAATCTTACTCCCTAACACTAATTCCAAACCTACTTTAACCATAAGCCTACCTCAAACAACAGACCTAAAAATAACCATAGCCCAACACCAGAACCCTAACCCCAACCCTAACATAGCCCTGACTCTAAATCCAACCCAATCACTCAACCTAAATCTAAGAGTAGCCCTAATCTTAGTCCCTAACCCTAACTCAAAACCTAACCTAACCATAAGCCTACTTATACAGTAGACCTAACCCTAACCATAGCCCAACACCTTAACCGTAACCCAAACCCTAACCAAACCCAGAATCCAACTCCAAGCCTAACACTAAACCTAAATCTAAGAGTAGCCCTAATCATACTCCCTAACCTTAACTCCAAACCTAACCTAACCGTAAGCCTAGCTGATACAGTAGACCTAACCCTAACCCTAGCCCAACACCTGAAGCCTAACACAAATCGTAACCTAGCCTACACTCTCACTCCAATTTTACTCACTAACCCTAACTGCAAACCTAACATAAGCATAAGCTTGGCTCATACAGTAGACCTAAACCTAACACTAGCTCAACACCTGAACCCTAACACCAACCCTAACCTAGCTGTAACTCTAACTCAAAGTCTAACTCTAAGCCTAAATCTGACAGTAGCCCTAATATTACTCCCTAACCCTAACTCCAAACCTCCCCTAACCATAATCCTAGCTCCTACAGTAGACCTAAACCTAGCCCAACACATGAACAATAACCACAACCATAACCAAGCCCAGACTCTCACTCCAAACCTAAAACTAAACCTAAATCTAAATGTGTCCATAATCTAACTCACTAACCCTAACTCCAAACCTAACATAATCATAAACCTAGCTCATACAGTAGACCTAATCCCAACACCTGAACCCTAACCCCACCCTTAATCAAGCCCAGACTCTCACTCCAAACTAATACTAAATCTAAATCTAAGAGGAGCCCTAATCTTATTCCCTAAACCTATCTCCAAACCTAACATAAAAATAAGCCCAGCTCATACAGTACACCTAACCCTAACTGTAGCCCAACATGTGAACCCTAACCCCAAACCTAACCAAGCCCAGACTCTCAACCAACCTTAACACTAAACCGAAATCTAAATGTAGCTGTAATCTTACTCACTAACCCTAACTCCAGACCTAACCTAACCATAAGCCTAGCTCATACAGTAGACCTAACAATAACCCTAGCCCACAACCTGATCCCTAAATCCAACCCTAACCTGGACCTAACTCTAACTCAAAACCTAACTCTAAACCTATGTATAACAGTAACCCTAATCTTACTCCCTAACCCTAAATCCAAACATAACCTAACCATAAGCCTAACTCAAACAGTAGAGCTAAACCTAACCCTAGTCCTATGCATGAACCATAATTCCAACCCTATCCCCCTGTCATGATTCTAACTCTAATGCTAACCCTAAGCCTAAATATAATAGTAGCCTTAATCTTACTCCCTAAACCTAATTACAAACCTAATCTAATCGTAAGCCTAACTCATACAATAGACCTAACTCTTACTCTAGTCCAACACATAAACCAGAAAAAGAACCTTAAACCTACACTAACTCTAACTCAAACCACCCAATACTTACCCCCTTACCCTAACTCCAAATCTAATTTAACCATAAGCCTTACTAAAACAATAGACCTAACCCTAACCCTAGCCCAACACCTGAACCCTAACCCCAACCGTCATATAGCCCAGACTCTCACTCCAACCCTAACTCTAAACGTAAAACTAAATGTAGCCCTAATCTTACTCATTAACCCTAACTCCAAACCTAACCTAACCGTAAGTCTAGTTCATACAGTACACCTAACCCTAACCCTAGTCCAACACCTGAACCCTAACACCAACCCTAACCTAGCCCTATCTCTAACTCAAACCCTAACTCTAAACGTAAATCAAACTGTAGCCCTAATATTACTCCCTAACCTTAAATCCAAACATAACCTAACCATAAGCCTAACTCAAACAGTAGAGCTAAACCTAACCCTAGTACAACACCTGAACCATAACCCCAACCCTATCCATGTCATGACTCTAACTCTAACGCTAACAATAAGCCTAAATCTAATAGTAGCCCTAATCTTACTCCCTAAACCTAACTCCAAACCTAATCTAATCGTAAGCCTGTCTCATACAATAGACCTAACCCTTACCCTAGTCCAACACATAAACCGGAACCAGAACCCTAAACCTACACTAACTCTAAATCAAACCGTAAAACTAAAACTAAAACTAAAAAAGTTGCCCAATTCTTACTGCCTTACCCTAACTCCAAACTTACTTTAACCATAATCCTAACCTAAACAATAGACCTAACCCTAATCCTAGCCAACACCTGAACTCTAACACCAACCCTAACCTAGCCGTAACTCTATCTCAAAGCCTAACTCTAAACCTAAAGTTTACAGTAGCCCTAATCTTACTCCCTAATCCTAACTGCAAACGTAACCTAACCATAAGCCAACTCATGCAGTAGACCTCAACGGAACTATAGCAAAACACCTGAACCATAACCTCAACCCTAACCTAGCCCAGACTCTCACTCCAAACTTAACACTAAGCCTAAATCTAAGAGTAGCCCCAATCTTACTCCCTAACCCTAACTCCAAACCTATCCTAACCATAAGCCTAGCTCGTACAGTAGACCTAAACCTAACACTAGCCCACCACCTGAACAGTAACCCCAATCCTAACCAAGCCCAGAAACTCACTCCAACCCTAACACTAAACCTAAATCTAAATGTAGCCCTAAACTTACTCACTAACCCTAACTCCAAACTAACCGAAACATAAGCCTAGCTCATACAGTAGACCTAACAGTAATCATAGCCCAACACCTGAACCCTAACACCAACCCTAAACTACCCCGGACTCTAACTCAAAATCTAACTCTAAAAATAAATCTAACATTAGCCCTAATCTTACTCCCTAAGCTTAAATCCAAACCTAACCTAACCATAAGCCTAACTCAAACAGAAGAGCTAAACCTAACCATAGTGCAACACCTGAACCAAAACCCCAAATCTATCCTTTTCATTACTCTAACTCTAATGTTAACATTAAGCCTAAATCTAATAGTACCTCTAATCTTACTCCCTAACCCTAACTCCAAACCTAATCTAATCATAAGCCTATCTCATTCAATACGCCTAAACCTAACCCTATTCCAACACATAAACCGGAATTGAAACCCTAAACCGACACTAACTCCAAATCAAATCGTAACACTAAACCTAAAACTAACTGTCACCAACATGTTATTCTTAATCCTAATTCCAAACCTACTTTAACCATAAGCCTAAATAAAACAATAGACCTAACCCTAACCCTAGCCAAACACCTGAACCCTGCCCCCAACACTAACCTAGCCCTGACTCTCACTCCCACCCTAACACTAAACCTAAATCTAAATACAGCCCTAAACTAACTCCCTAACACTAACTCCAAACGTAACCTATTCATAAGCATAGTTCAGAGAGTAGACCGAACCCTAACCGTAGCCCAACACATGAACCCTAACCCCAACCCTAACCTAGCCCTGACTCTCACTCCAAACATAACACTAAACCTAAATCTAAGAGTAGGCCTAATTTTACTATCTAACCCTAACTCCAAACCTAATCTAATCATAAGCCTATCTCATTCAATAGGCCTAACCCTAACCCTAGTCCAACAATAAAATGGAACCGGAATCCTAAACCTACACTAACTCCAAACCTACTTTAACCATTAGCCTAACAAAACAAAAGACCTAACCCTAACGCTAGCCCAACACCTGAACCTTAACCCCAAACCTAACCCAGCCCTGACTCTCACTCCAAACCTAACACTAAGCCTAAATCTAACAGTAGCCCTAAACTTACTTCCTAACACTGACTCCAAACCAAATCTAGCCATAAGACTTGTTCATACGTTAGACATAACCCTAATCCTAGCCCAACACTTGTACCCTAACCCCCACCCAAACATAGCCCTGACTCTCATTCCAACCCTAACATTAAAACTAAATCTATGAGTAGCCCTAATCTTACTCCCTAACCCTAACTCCATACCTAACCTAACCATGAGCCTACCACCTACAGTAGACCTAACCCTAACCCTAGTCCAATCCCTAAACCCTAACATCAACGCTAATGAAGGCCAGAATCTCACTCCAACCCTAACACTAAACCTAAATCTAAATGAAGCCCTAAACATACTCACTAACCCGAAATCCAAACTAACCAAAACATAAGCCTAGCACATATAGTAGACCTAACCCTAACCTTAGCCCAACACCTGAACCCTAACACCAACCATAAACTAGCCCGGACTCTAACTCAAACCCTAATTCTAAACTGAAATCTAACAGTAGCCCTAATCTTACTCCCTACCTTTAATCTAAAAGTATCCTAACCTTAAGCCTAACTCAAACAGTAGAGCTAAACCGAACCCTAGTCCAACAACTGAACAATAACTCCAAACCTATCACTTTCATGACTCTAACTCTAACGCTAACATTAAGCCTAAATCGAATAGTAGCCCTAACCTTACTCCTTAACCCTAACTCCAAACCTAATCTAATCATAAGCCTATCTCATTCAATAGACCTAACCCTAACCCTAGTCCAACACACAAACTGGAACCAGAACCCTAAACCTACCCTAATTCTAAATCAAACTGTAACACTAAAACTAAAACTAACTTAGGCCAACATATTACTCCCTAATCCTAACTTCAAACCTACTTTAACCATAAGCCAAACTAAAACAATAGAACTAACCATAAACCTAGCCCAACACCTGAAATCTAACCCCAATCCTAACCAAGCCCATAAACTCATTCCAACCCTAGCACTATACCTAAATCTAAATGTAGCCTAAACTTACTCACTAACCCTAACTCCAAAATAACTGAAACATAAGCCTAGCTCATACAGTAGACGTAACTCTAACCCTAGCCCAACACCTGAATGCAAGCCCCAATCATAACAAAGCCCACACTATCAGTCCAACCCTAACAGTAAACCTAAATCTAAATGTAGCCCTAAACTAACTCCCTAACCCTAACTCCAAACCTGACCTAACCATAAGCATAGTTCATACAGTAGACCTAACCCTAAATCTAGCGCAACACCTGAACCCTAACCCCAACCCTAACCTAGCCCTGACTCTCACTCCAACCCTAACACTAAACCTTAATATAAGAGTAGCCCTAATCTTACACCCTAACAATAACTCCAAAGATAACCTAACCATAAGCTTAGCTCGTACAGTAGACATAACCATAACCCTAGCCCAACACCTGAACCCTAATCACAACCTTAACCAAGCCCAGACTCTCACTCCAACCCTAACACTAAACCTAAATCTAAGAGTAGCCCTAATCTTACTCCCTAACCCTAACTCCAAAGCTAACCTAACCATAAGCCTAGCTCCTACAGTAGACCAAACCCTCGACCTAGCCCAACACCGGACCAGTAACCACAATCATAACCAAGCCAAAAATCTCACTCGAACCCTAACACTAAACCTAAAACTAAATGTAGCCCTAAATTTACTCACTACCCCTAATTCCAAACCTAACCGAAACATAAGCCTAGCTCATACAATAGACCTAATCCTAACCCTAGCCCAACACCTGAACCATAACACCAACCCGCAACTAGCCCGGACTCTAACTCAAACCCTAACTCTAAACTTAAATCTAACAGTAGCCCTAATCTTACTCCCTAACCCTAAATCCAAACCTAACCTAACCATAAGCCTAACTCAAACAGTAGAGCTAAACCTAACCTTAGTCCAACACCTGAACCTTAACCAAAAAACTAACCTTGTCATGACTCTAATTCTAATTCTAATGCTATCACTAAGCCTAAATCTATATAGTAGCCCTAATCTTACTTCCTAACCCTATCTCCAAACCTAATCTAATCATAAGCCTATCTCATATAGCAGACCTAACCCTAACCCTAGTCCAACACATAAACCGGAACCAGAACCCTAAACCTACCCTAACTCTAACTCAAACCGTAACATTAAACCTAAAACTAATTGTTGCCCACATCTTATTCCCTAATCTAACTCCACACCTACTTTAACCATAAGCCTAACTAAAACATTAGACCTAACCTTAACCCTAGCCCAACACCAGAACCCTAACCCCAATCCTAACCAAGCCCAGACTGTCACTCCAACCCTAACACTAAACCTAAATCTAAGAGTAGCCCTAATCTTACTCCCTAACCCTAACTCCAAACCTAACATAACCCTAAACCTAGCTCCTACAGTAGACCAAAACCTAATCCTACCCCATCACCAGAACCCTAACCCCAACCCTAATGAAGCCCAAACTCTCACTCCAACCCTAACACTAAACGTAAATCTAAATGTAGCCCTAAACTTACTCACTAACCCTAACTCCCAACCTAACCTAACTATAAGCCTAGCTCATATGGTAGACCTAACCCTAACACTAGCCCAACAACGGAACCCTAACACCAACCCTAAACTAGCCCAGACTGTAACTCATACCCTAACTCTAATCTTAAATTTAACAGTAGCCCTAATCTTACACCATAACAATAAATCCAAACCTAACCTAACCATAAGCGTAACTCAAACAGTAGAGCTAAACCTAACCCTAGTCCAACACCTGAAACATAACCCTAATCCTATCCTTGTCACAACTCTAACTCTAACGCTAAAACAAAGACTAAATCTAATAGTAGCCCTAATATTACTCTCTAACCCTAACTCCAAACCTAATCTAATCATAAGCCTATCTCATACAATAGACTTATACCAAACCCCAGTCCAACACAAAAACTGAAACCGGAACCTTAATCCTACCCTAACTCTAATTCAAACCGTAACACTAAACCTAAAATTAAATATCGCCTACATCTTACTCTCTAATCCTAACTCCAAACCTACTTTAACCATGAGACTAACTAAAACAATAGACCTAACCCTAACCCTAGCCCAACACCTGAACCCAAATCCCAACCCTAACCTAGCCCTGACTCTCATTCCAGATATAACACTAAACCTAAATCTAAGAGTAGCCCTAATCTTATTCCTTAACTCTAAATCCATTCCCAACCTAACTATAAGCCTAGTTCATACAGTAGACCTCACTCTAACCCTACCCCAACATCTAAACCCTAACCCCAAACCTAACCTAGCCCTAACTTTCACTCCAAACCTAACAAAAAACCTAAATCTAAGAGTAGCCCTAATCTTACTCCCTAACCCTAACTCCAAAGCTAACCTAACCATAAGTCTAGTTCCTACAATAGAACTAACCCTAAACCTAGCCCAACATCTGAACCCTAACCCGAACCCTAACCAAGCCCAGACTCTCACTCCAACCCTAACACTAAACCTAAATCTAAATGTAGCTCTAAACTTATTCACTAACCCTACTCAAAAACTACCCTAACCATAAGCCTAGCTCATACAGTAGACCTAACCCTAACCCTAGCCCAACACCTGAACCCTAACTCTAACCATAAACTAGCCCAGACTGTAACACATACCCTAATTCTAAATTTAAATCTGACAGTAGTCCTAATCTTACTCCCTAACCCTAAATCCAAACCTAACTTAACCGTAACCTAACTCAAACAGTAGAGCTAAACCTAACCCTAGTCCTACACCTGGACCAAAACCACAAACCAATCCTTGTCATGACTCTAACTCTAACGTTAACACTAAGCCCAAATCTAATAGTAGCCCTAATCTTACTCCATAATGCTAACTCCAAACTTAATCTAATCATAAGCCTATCTCATACAATAGACCTAACCCTAACCCTAGTCCAACACATAAACCGGAACTGGAAGCCTAAACCTTCCCTAACTCTAACTCAAACCATAACACTAAACCTAAAACTAACAGTCGCCCACATCTGACTCCTAATCCTAACTAGAAACCTACTTTAACCATAAGCCTAACTAAAACAATAGACCTAACTCTAACCCTAGCCCAACACTTGAACCCTAACCCAAATCCTAACCTAGCCCTGACTCTCACTCCAAACCTAGCACTAAACCTACCTAAACCTAAGAGTAGCCCTAATCTTACTCCCTAACACTAACTCTTAACCTATCCTAAACATAAGACTAACTCATACGGTAGATCGAACTCTAACCCTAGTCCAACACCTGAACCCTAATCCCAACTCTAACCTTGCCATGACTCTAACTCAAATGCTAAACCTAAATCTCACATTAATTCTAATCTCACTCCCTAAGCCTAAGTCCAAACCTAACATAACAATAAGCCTTACTCAAACAATAGACCTAACCCTAAGTTTACTCCAACACCGGAACCCTTTTTTAACCCTATTTGAGCCCTGACTCTAATTTAAACTATAACACTAAACTTAAATTTAACAGTCGCCCTAATCTTACTCCCTAACCTTAACTCCAAAGCTAACGTAACCATAGGCCTAGCTCCTACAGTAGACCTAACCCTAACCCTAGCCCAATACTTGAACCCTAATTTTAACTCTACCCTAACCCTGACTCTAACTCCAACCCTAACTCTAATACTAAATCTAAAAGTAGCCCTAATCTTACTCCCAAACCTTAACCCCTAACCTAACCTAACCATAAACCTAACTCATACAGTGGACCTAAATCTAACCCTAGTTAGACACCTGAACCCTAACCCCATCCCTAAAATTGGCATGACTCTAACTCAAACACTAACACTAAACCTAAACCTAACAGTATCTCTAATCTTACTCCCTAACCATAAGTCCAAACCTAACATAACAATAAACATAACTCAAACAATAGACCTAACACTAACCTTAGCCCAACACCTGAACCCTAACACCAACCATAACCCTCCCGGACTCTAACTCAAACCCTAACTCTAAACCTAAATCTAACAGTAGTCCTAATCTTACTCTGTAACCCTAAATCCAAACCTAACCTAACCAAAAGCCTAACTCAAACAGTAGAGCTAACCCTAAACCTAGCCCAACACCTGAACCATAAACCCAACCCTATGCTTGTCATGACTCTAACTCTAACACTAACACTAAGCTTAAATCTAACAGTAGCCCTAATCTTACTCCCTAACCCTAACTCCAAACCTAATCTAATCATAAGCCTATCTCATACAATGGACCTAACCCTAACTCTAGTCAAACACATAAACCGGAACCGAAAGCCTAAACCGACCCTAACTCTAACTCAAACCGAAACACTAAAACCTAAAACTAACAGTCGCCCTAATCTTACTCCTTAATCCTAACTCCAAACCTACTTTACCCATAAGCCTAATTCAAACAATAGACCTAACCCGAATCCTAACCCAACACCTGAACACTACCCTCAAAGCTAATCTAGCCCTGACTCTCACTCCGTCCTTAACACTCAGCCTAAATCTAAGAGTATTGCTAGTCTTACTCCCTACCCCTAACTCCAAACCTAACCTAACCATAAGCCTACTCATACAGTAGACCTAACCCTAATCCTAGCCCAATAACTGAACCTTAACCCCAACCCTAACCAAACCCAGACTCTCACTCCAACCCTAACACTACACCTAAATCTAAATGTAGCCCTAAACTACTAGGGTTAGGGTTAGGTCTACTGTATGAAATAGGCTTATGATTAGGTTAGGTTTGGAGATAGGTTTAGGGAGTAAGATTAGGGCTACTATTAGTTTTAGGGTTAGTGTTACTGTTAGAGTTAGAGTCATGAAAAGGATAGGGTTGGGGTTAGGGTTCAGGTGTTAGACTAGGGTTAACGGTTAGCTTTAGTGTTTGTATAAGGCTTTTGGTTAAGTTATGTTTGGAGTTAGGGTTAGGGAGAAATATTAGGGCTACTGTTAGATTTAGGTTTCGTTTTTTGATTTAGAGTCAGGGCGAGGTTAGGTTTGGGGTTAGGGTTCAGGTGTTGGTCTAGGGTTTGGGTTAGGTCTACTGTATGAACTAGGCTTATGGTTAAGATAGGTTTGGAGTTAGCGATAGGGAGTAAGATTGGGGCTACTCTTAGATTCAGTTTAGTGTTAGGCTTGAACTGAGAGTCAGGGCTAGGTTAGGGTTGGGGTTAGAGTTCAGGTGTTGGGCTAGTGTTAGGGTTAAGTCTATTGTTGGAGTTAGGCTTATTGTTAGGTTAGGTTTAGAGTTAGGGTTAGGGAGTAAGATTAGTACTACTTCTAATTAGTACTACTTCTGTTAGATTTAGGTTTAGTGTTAGGGTTTGAGTTAGAGTCCGGGCTAGGTTAGGGAATGGGTTAGGGTTCAGGTTTTGGGCTAGGGTTATGGTTAGTTCTATTGTTTGAGTTAGGTTTTTGTTTAGATTATGTTTGGAGTTATGGTTTGGGAGTAAGATTTGGGCTACTGTTAGATATCGGTTTAGTGTTAGGGTTTGAGTTAGAGTTAGGATTATGTTAGGGTTGCGGTTAGGGTTCCAGTGTAGTACTAAGGTTAGGGTTAGGTCTATTGTTTGAGTTAGTCTTATTGTTATGTTAGGTTTGGACTTATGGTTAGGGAGTAAGATTAGTGACACTGTTAGATTTAGGTTTAGTGTTAGCGTTTTAGTTAGAGTCATGGCAAGGTTAGGGATGGGGTTAGGGTTCAGGTGTTCGACTAGGGTTAGGATTAGCTCTAGTGTTTAAGTTAGGCTTATGGTTAGGTTAGGTTTGGAGTTAAGGTTAGGGAGTAAGATTAGGGCTACTCTTAGATTTAGGTTTAGTGTTAGCGTTGGAGTTAGAGTCAGAGCTAGGTTAGGGTTCTTGTTAGGGTTCAGGTGTTGGGCTAGGGTTAGTGTTATGTCTATTGTTTCAGTTAGGCATATTGTTATGTTAGGTTTGGATTTAAGGTTAGGGTGTAAGATTACCAATACTGTTAGATTTAAATTTTAGTGTTAGCCTTTGAATTAGAGTCATGGCAAGGTTAGGGTGTTGGGTTAGGGTTCAGGTGTTGGTCTAGGGTTAGTGATAGGTCTACTGTATGTGCTAGTCTTATGGTTAGGTTAGGTTTGGAGTTAGGTTTAGGGACTAAGATTAGGGCTACTCTTAGATTTAGGTTTAGTGTTAGGGTTGGATCTAGAGTCAGTGCTAGGTTAGGGTTGGGGTTAGAGTTCAGGTGTTGGGGTTAGGTCTATTGTTTGAGTTAGCCTTATGGTTAAGTTAGTTTTGAACTTCAGGTTAGGGAGTAAGATTAGGACGACTGTTAGATTTAGGTATAATGTTAGGGTTTGAGTTAGAGGTAGGGTATGTTTTGGGTTCTAGTTCCGGTTTATGTGTTGGACTATAGTTAGTGTTAGGTCTATTGTATGACATAGGCTTATGATTATAGTAGGTTTGTAGTTAGGGTTAGGGAGTAATATTAGGGCTACTATTAGATTTAGTGTTAGTGTTAGCGTTAGAGTTAGAGTCATGACAAGGATAATGTTGAGGTTATGGTTTAGGTGTTGGACTGGGGTTAGGGTTAGGTCTACTGTATGTGCTAGGCTTATGGTTAGGTTAGGTTTGGAGTTACAGTTAGGGAGTAAGATGTGGGCTTCTCTAAGATTTGGGATTAGTGTTAGGATTTGAGTTAGAGTCAGGGCTAGATTAGGGTTGGTGTTAGTTTTCAGGTGTTGGCTAAGGTTAGAGTTAGGACTACTGTATGAGCTATGTTTATGGTATGGTTAGGTTTGGAGTTAGTGTTATTGAGTTAGGTTAGGGCTTCATTTAGATTTGGTCTTAGTGTTAGTGTTGGAGTGAGAGTCTGGGCTTGATTAGGGTTGGGTTAGGGTTCAGGTGTTGGGCTAGGGTTAGGGTTAGGTCTACTGTAGGAGCTAGGCTTATGGTTAGGTTAGGTTTGGAGTTAGGGTTAGGGAGTAAGATTAGGGCTACTCTTGGATTTAGGTTTAGTGTTAGGGTTTGAGTTAGAGTCAGGGCTAGCTTAGGGTATGGGTTAGGATTCAGGTGCTGGCCTAGGGTTAGGGTTAGGTCTATTATTTAAGGTAGGCTTTGGTTTAGGTTAGGTTTGAAGTTAGGGTAAGGGAGTTAGATTTGGGCTACTGTTTGATTTCGTTTTAGTGTTAGGGTTTGAGTTAGCATTAGGATTTGGTTATGGTTGCGGTTTCGGTTCCGGTGTGGGACTAGTGTTAGGGTCAGGAATATGGTTTAGTTAGGCTTTTGGTTAGGTTTGGCTTGGAGTTAGGGTTAGGGTGTAAGCTTAGGGCTACTCTTAGATTTACAATTACTGTTAGGGTTGGAGTTAGAGTCAGGGCTAGGTTGAGGTTAGGGTTCAGGTGTTGGGCTAGGATTAGGGTTAGGTCTACTGTATGAGTTAGGCTTATGGTTAGGTTAGGTTTGAAGTTAGGGTTAGGGAGTAAGATTAGGGCTACTGTTAGATTTAGTTTTTGTGTTAGGGTTTGAGATAGAGTCAGGGCTACGTTAGGGTATGGGTTAGGGTTCAGGTGTTGGGCAAGGGTTAGGGTTAGGTCTATTGTTTGAGTTAGGTTTTTGGTTAGGTTAGGTTTGGAGTTAGGGTTAGGGAGTAACATTAGGGCTACTATTAGTTTTAGGATTAGTGTTAGCGTTAGACTTGGAGTCTTGACAAGGATAGGGTTGGCGTTAGGGTTCAGGTGTTCGTCCAGGGTTATGGTTAGTTCTATTGTTTGAGTTAGGCTTATAGATAAGTTAGGTTTGGATTTAGTGTTAGGGAGTAATATTAGAGATACTCTTAGATTTAGGTTTAGTGTTAGCATTAGAGTTAGAGTCATGGCAAGGTTAGGGTTGGTGTTAGGGTTCTGGTGTTGGACTAGGGTTAGGGTTAGGTCTACTGTATGATTTAGGCTTATGATTAGGTGAGGTTTGGAGTTAGGGTTAGCGAGTGAGATTAGGGTTACTCTTAGATTTAGGTTTAGTGATAGAGTTGGAGTTAGAATCAGGGCTAGGTTTGGATTGGTGTTAGGGTTCAGGTGTGGGCTAGGGTTAGGGTTAGGTCTATTGTTTGAAATATATTTATGGTTAAGTTACGTTTGGAGTTAGGGTTAGGGAGTAAGTTGAGGGCTACTCTTAGATTTAGGTTTAATGTTAGGGTTTGAGTTAGAGTTAGGGTAGGTTTGGTGTCCCGGTTCCGGTTTATTTGTTGGACTCGGGTTAGGGTTAGGTCTATTGTATGAGATAGGCGTATGATTAGATTTCGTTTGGAGTTAGGGTTTGGGAGTAAGATTAGGGCTAGTATTAGATTTAGCGTTAGTGTTAGCGTTAGAGTTAGAATCATGACAAGGATAGGGTTTGGGTTATGGTTCAGGTGTTGGATTAGGAATAGGCTTAGCTCTACTTTTTGAGTTAGGCTTATGGTTAGGTTAGGTTTGGAGGTAGGGTTAGGGAGTAAGATTAGGGCTACTTTTAGATTTTGGTTTCGTGTTATGGTTTCAGTTAGAGTCAGGGCTTGGTTAGGGTTGCGATTATAGTTCCAGTGTTGGGCTAGGGTTAGGAATACTACTCAGCCATAAAAAAATAATAGAACCCTCGCTTTTGATAGAAAGTGGTCAGATATGGAGGATCTATTGCTGAGTGAAGTAAGCCAGGCTATGAAAGAAAGATATTGTATGTATCCACTCAATATATACCGACTATCCACAATCTATTGTAGAGAGCGAAAAATTGGAGGACATAAACGCAGTGAAGGTACTTAGCGAGAATAGGACAGTGTGGAATGGGATGTGGTGAGAAGAGGATAGAGAAAGATAGAAAGAGAACAAAAGAGAGGCAAGACATTAGTGAGAAATAGATATGGCTTATTACCTGTTGATGATGACATGTATAGTATTCTCAACTGGATTGGTATGAGAAGTATTTCATGATGGGTAAAGTCTTTTTAGAAGCAAAATGAGAAATAGTGATTGACTGTTTTAAAAAATAATTAGAATAATAATAATAATGATTGGGAAAAACATAGAAAAGATATTGAATGATGAAGTGGGGAGATTAATGTCTGTGTATTGACTGACATGCATGGCATTCCCTTTTGAAAAAAGCAATGTAATACACTGTAAAATTATATGTAATCCAATGTAATATAGAGAAGATTATGATGATAAAAAAAGAATTATTTATTTAATTTTACTTATTAATTCATTTATTTACATTTGACCAGAGAAAGAAAGAGACACTGAAAGAAGGAAAGTGAGAAAGCAAGCCACCAGGTCCAGGACTCATCCACACTACTCTTAGTTCATTTCTTTTTGGTGATGTGATTGAGTATAATATCTGGTGTTCCCCTGTCATTGACAGTGTTCTCCTACTTACTTCAATATATTGTTATTTTTTATTCTGTGAGGAATCTCTCCACAAGGCTATATTATTAACTTCACCAATATGAAAAGTGAATACATTCCATATCATGAAATGCCAACCCCTGAGATCCTCTATCTTCCCATGATCTTTCTGAAATTAATTAGATAATGTGGTCAGGGGCACAATATATGGGTTTCTTATAAAGTAAAGAGTTAAGAAAAAACAATAAACATAGAAAAATTTAGTAATATGAAAGATTTTAAACATTTTCCTAAGGTTAAAACAGGACAAAAATATTCAGATCTAAATTTCCTAGAGAGAATAAGACCTGTACTACAAGGACCACTTGGATAAATTCTTTTTACTTAGCAGATCTCAGACTTTGGAAAGAGCACTGTGTTTGTTCATTTGGTCTTTCATTTATTCAACAAATAGAGCTCTAGGAATTTACAGTACGTACAGATTTGGGTATAACAGACATATTCCTGGAAATTAAATGTTTATAGTTTCGTTGATCATAGAGAAATTAGTTCATGCAATTAAAGTGTCAATAGAAGTATAATTGAATCTTAAAGCATGTAATAGAGGATTCTGAGTTTAGAGGACCAGGGGAGTTACTTTATAAACTATATTTTGCTTCCTTTCCATTTTTACAGCATTAAAGCTGCCCAAATCATTTTGCTACAAGAATCTTAAGTTACAATCTAAAGAAGTGATTATTTCTAGTCCAATAGGGAATTGGTAGGACTGAACAGACTTGGCACTCTAGACAAATGTTTTGTTTTGCTCTTTGGCTTCATAAATTCTGGGAAGACTTCATTCATTCTTCACAGTTATACTAATTAAATTAATTTTAATAGTATGACCCTTGGTAATAAATCAAATATTTTATTTCAGGGTTATTCTTTTTCCTCTTTTTATTTGGTAGAGGGTGTGTGCCTAGCTGTAGAGAGACAGTCTTAGAGACAGAGAGGGAAAGTGTAAAAGCACCCTTCATAGGGAATGGTCATGTCACAATTCCTTTTATTTTCTCTCCTTTTGGGGTGTTAGGCACACATGAACATGTGTCCAGAGGGTTTATCAAGGCACTAGGTCCAGGACCATGTAGTAAGAGATGTGGGATCTAACCCCCTTAATCACCACACCACCAGCAGACTCAGTATTACTCTTTGATTACTTAAATAATAATTTTAGGAGCCAGCAGGTGAAGGGCACTGGACTCCCACATGGACAACTTTGGTTCAAGTTCCAGACCAGTTGTTTCCTTTCTCTCTTTCCTTCTCTCTCTCTATTCATTCTGTCCCTCTCTTGTCAAAATAAAAATAAATAAATAAATAATTCTTTAAAAAATGTTTGTTTTCTGATCTATTGAAATACATAGAGATGAAGCATTCAGAAATAAATTCTGGAAGTTTAAAATAAATTCTGGAAGTAGATTACTGGGGGGAAAAAGGTTAGTTGTCCAAGAAGCATCTCAGAATTATTCACAGATAATAATAGCAATCACTATTTTAGTACCAAAAAAAAAAAAAATCCCCACAAAAAACAAAAACAAAAAAACAAACAAACAAAAACTTGTAGATTTGAATGTTATATCATAATTTCATCTTATCCTTGTATAGATATAAAGGTATAAAAGACAAGGCATGTTATGTCAAATACCAACAATTAAGACCAGATATATTTATATACGATTTACAAAAGAGATGAATGTATAGAACTTAACCACAAACAAAAGGAGTAGGAG
Source organism: Tupaia tana (assembly GCA_026018925.1). NCBI lineage: Eukaryota > Metazoa > Chordata > Mammalia > Scandentia > Tupaiidae > Tupaia > Tupaia tana. The sequence continues at coordinate 159,448,668 of JAKSZU010000006.1, forward strand.
AGAGAAAAGATGTCAATTATCATCTTCCTGAAGTCAAGTTAATGGGTCAATTATCTGCAAAAATATTTGTCCTACCTGGAAGCTTGCTGAATTATTCAGTGTACATACCCACACTTGTGTTACCAAAGGAGAGGAGTCTGTGAATTATTTAGATGGGCTAGAATTGTTTAACATGATTTTTCTAGGTAGAAAAGAAACTGGAACTGAGGGAAATTTCAGTATTTTGAGATTGCTTCATGCTATCGTCTGTATAGATGATTTCCTATTGGTGACTAGTACTCAGTTGCATTGCTATACTACCATTTGTTTATCCATTTACATGGTGATAGGCTTTAGGGTTGGGTTTAGTTGTTGATTTCTATAAATAAACTGCTATGAACATTTACTAGAGATTTTTGTGTGGTCATATGTCCTCATTTCTCTTGGATAAACACCTAGGAGTATAAAGACTAAGTTACATAGTGGCTGTATGCTGAACTTTTTAAGAAAGTGACAAACTGTTTTCTAAAATGGTTGTATGATTCTGCATTCCTACAGGACTATATGAGAGTTTCAGTTGCTCACTCTTTGCCACAGTGTGTTACAGTAAATATTGGGTTGTCAGAAAAATCATGACACATTTTTGCATAGAAAAATAAGAAAATATGTCATGATTTTTCTGACAACCTAATATATTTTTTTAAAATTTTAACCATTTCATATAGTGCATAGTTGTGTCCCATCATGATTTTAATTTTATTTATCTTGTGGCTAATAATGTTAATCATCTTTTTTTATGCCTATTTGTCATTTGTATATTTTCTTTAGTAAATTTGCTGCTTAAATGTTAGCTCATTAGTATTATTAGATATTCTTTATGTGTTCTTGATATGTGTTTCTTTTTTAAAACTTTATTTATTTATTCATTTATATTTGACTACAGAAGGACAGAAGGAGATAGAGAAAATGCCAGGTCCAGGACTTGAACTGCAGTCAGCCATGTGGGAGTCCAGCATCCTTAACCATCATACCACCTACTGACCTAGATGCTTCTTTTTTGATATATGATTTGCAAATATATTTTTCTGCTTTGGCTTGTCTTTATTTACGGTAAATATCTGCTTATCTTTTGAAGAGCAGATATTCCTAATTTTGGTCATTTAAATGTATCAGTTATTTTTCCTGTCTGCATCATACTTTTACTTAGCCCAAGATTACATGTATTATCTCTTCCTCCCCCCTACACATAGGGATTTTATGCTTTTATATTTATTTCTGTACCTGTGATTTGCTTAAGTTTTGTGTTTAGTGTGGGATATGGATTGTGGCTGATCATTTTATACATCAGTAGCTGCTATTGTCTGGGTATGATTTGTCCTTCAAAGGTTCATGTGATAGAAACTTGGTCACCATGTCATAGTATTACAAGTTAGCAAATCCTTTCAAAGATGGGCACCAGAAAGCACCATTTGCTCCATTGGAATACCATCCTCATGAATAGATTAATGCTATCAACTAGGATGGCATGAGGGAGTTTTCTCTCCCAAGAGGTTAGTCCCTAGACAATGGGTTATTATAAAAGAAAACTGGGTTCTAACTGCAGAGGCACAGGGCAGGAGGGTGCTACTGATTTTTGTGAACACCAAGTAGGAAGGTTTTGGGTTCACTTGAACACGCCTGTGTGTGTGCCTTTGACCTGAAATACTGGGGAGAGAACTGTGGTGTGAAGACCTGTTCAGGGTACCTGCCTCCTCCTTAGAAAGTAAATAAATAAACTTAACATAAAAGTAGGATAGACGCTCATAAGTTGCTCATATCTCCTCCTGTACCAACTTTATCCCAATTTATTTCCTTCCTGATATTGTTGACCATGTTGTGATGAAAGAACAGATGCCAGACCCTTGCTCTTGGGCTTTCTAGACACCAGAATTATGAGCCAAAAAAATCTCTGATTTTATAGATTACCAGTCTTAGGTATTAGATTTAGGAACTCAATAATGGGCTGGAACAATAGTCAGTTTTTTTTTTTTCCAGAACCATTTGTTAAAAAGACACAAAACAAAAATTATAAATCTCAAAATGTTAATAGTACTAAAATTAAGAAACTTTAAAAAATACAGTTTTTTTCCTAAAATATTTTTATAATGCATGTAACAATATAATTTATAGAGTTCCTAGAGTCCTTTAAAATTTTAATTTACTATTATTATTATTTTTAATTTGCTATAGGGCACATGCATTGATGAGAGAGAGAGACAGAGAAGTGAGAAGCCATCAGAACTGGGACTAGAACCACAATTAGCCAGGTAGAAGTACCGTGTCGCAACCATCATGCCACCAGCAGGCCTGTATCCCCTAGAGTCTTGGTTATTTGACAAGTAGTAGGTATCACCCAAGCATCTAAAAGGAGGTGTGATCTAATCAAAACTACTTCAGGCATCACCAAGGATAGAACAAGAGAGCTACACATCTGCTATGACCTCATTCCTGTCCAGCAATTATATTTCTACACAATGAATGCTCCTTCTCACAACTAGTTTGAATATACATTAAAAAGTTATTCTTGGAATCATGAGGATTGCAACTCAGTTTTTCTTTCTTTAATTTTCAAGGTGCATATCTGGTTCTGTGATTGAAACTGAAGAGCGTAGACTGTCCAGCACCAGGAGAAGCAGAATCCATAATATCCTGTTTGTTGACCACTGTGAAGCAAAGTGTTAAAATGAGGCATGGCCAAGTCACATGTGCTGTGGGCACCTTCCCCCTGGAAAGAAAAGAGAGAGAGAGAGAGAAATAAAGGAAAAATGAAGAAAGAAAGAAGGAAGGAAGGAAGCCTAGGTCATATCTTATTTATCAAGTAGGAAATGAAGCAGATAATAATAACAACAAAATATTTTAAAGATCTATTTCTTGGTTCATCTCAACTTCTTCATTAACAAATATGGTTCTTTGAGTAAGTGTTTGATTTAGTAATCTCTGTGTACCTGAAAACTTTTACAAATGATTATAAAAATTTTCCTTAAACTCATTTAACATTTATATGTGGAATGTAGAAATGGAAAATTAAATTCAATTATTCTCATAATCTAAAGTTTCATAAAATCTCTAATTCTTTTATTTTATACATCTCTGACTCTATCATTTGTATTTAGACCCACTTGTCGCATGCATATACAAATCCTCACAATTTATAAAAGCAGTGGTTCCCTCACTTGTGTCCCAATTCTAGAACAGGCTGCATATAATATTATTTCTGAGAGTAATCTCTTTAAAATAAGATATGAACATCAAAGTTTCATTTTAAATACACTTTCAATGACTTTTCCAACAGTAAGTATGAAGTAAAGACTATTCCTAAAAATAGCCTGGGACATATATGAAACAGAATGTATCACCTACATTTCAGACATATTGACTTGGAAGCACAGGATGATAACTGGATATTATATTTATAAAACTATCTAGGTGATTCTTATTAACAAAATCTTCAAAAAATACAAATATAATGGTTGTAATCACAAAAATACTATTCATCTAAATAGGGCATTTCACGTTTTGACCCTTCAGCTTCTCTGGTTTCATTATTGGCTCTATCTTCAACTATACATCAAGTATTAGTTGTATGACATTTTTTAATTGTTCAGAAAATTAACATTATCACTTATTAAGCTAAAAGTAGCTCTAATAGCATATATTTACTGAAAAATGAAGCATGGGTTACATTTCTCCTGCTGTACATATGGACAAGTAAAGGCATAAGAAGTTTGCATAATCCATGAAGAGTCTCAGAGAGCATGTGGTAAAGCTCTTGCGAAACCTAGCTGAGTAACTCAAAGACTTTTTTTTATAGACGTTTTTGCCGTAGGGTGAATGGGCTCTTACATAGCTCTATGAATTTCCATAGTAAACCTGAATTATTCGTATGAATAGATGGCGATAAGCAATTTTTCTTCCCATCCCAATACTAGTAACAAGTTACTTTAGATTTTTTTTTTTGATGACACTTGTTTTCGGTCATGACATAGTATTCTCATATAGAAGACTTTCTTTGATAATACTTAAGAGGTTGGTTGAAACACAATATATGTGGGCAATCTCTCTCTCTTCTTTTTTTTATTTTGAATTAAAGTACAAGTTTACTTTGTCACAAAAAGGTTTTGAAATTTATGCTCAGTTTTCTCATAGTGAACTTTTTCCAGAAGCTATTGAAGGCTCTTAATAAGTAAAATACATATAATGAAAAGTAAGAGATTAGAAACATCTCAATTTCACTTCTGAAACAAAGATGTATCAAAATTAAACTAAAGACCCTAAGAAAATCTGTTTTTAAAGATAAAATCTATTTACAATAAATGCAAGTGATTTATAAAGAAGTCAGTAACTGGCCAATCTCTGTGAGTACACTCTTTTAAATCAACACAATTATTATTATTATTATTATTATTATTGTTGGAGAGGTTTATGCTATAGGGTACATGTGCTCACCAGAAAGACAGAGAGAGACAGGGAGACAGAAAGCGAGAAATCTCCTCCCTGGGAGTTGACCATGCTGCAATCCCTTCTCCTCCATTCTCCTCTCAGAATCTTGGACACACACGCACATGCTTCTGGCATGAATTTAAGCCATGGGGTCCAGGACTCGAACCATGGTCGACTACGTGGTAATCCAGCAACATAGCCATTACACCAACTGCTGGTCCCCAATTATTATTTTTTTAAAGAATTATGTATTTAGTTAAATTTACTGTTTTTATTATTATTTTACTTTGCTATGGGGTATGTGTGCTCAGCAGAAGAGAGAGAGAGAGAGAGAGAGAGACAAAGAGAAGGTGAGAAAGCAAGTTGCCAGGTTTGGGACTCAAACCACAGCTGACCATGTAGGAGTCCAGTGCCTTAAACACCATGACGCCTACTGGCCCCAAATCAACACAATTCTTATCTTCAGGATTTTACCTTGCATAGCTGAACATGTCACAAATCAAAAGTACCATAATAGGTTTGTTTTTCTAAAATCAAGAAAGAGACCTGTAAAAACAATCAAACCCATTAAACTTGAGTATTCAGTATCCTACAATTAAATGCCTGATATCCTTATTTTAAATTTCAATCTATTTGCAGTATTCCTTTAAATTTTTTTGTATGTTCACTATATTAATTATGTCTATTTAGTGAAGGCAACAAAAATGTTTCTTATTGGAGACATCTAGGTCAGTGGATTTTCTTACATTGCCTCAGGATTGAGAAAAAAAATAATGTTTTTTCTACATATCTCTATATTTTAAAAGCGGTATGGATTTCTTTTCATGCATAAATACTACTTTCTAAATAGGAGTCTCTAGGGAATTTTTTCCCCTTTTTCTTTTGTTCTGTAATTTCAAAAGATTCCCTTGTGTCTCTAAAGAAAAAGATAAAACTGGACCGGGTAGGCTAAATTTTTCACAGAAAGATTGCTTTTCCTAGTTTTAATCTTTGATTTAAAACATGTAGTCAAATGTTAAAAACTTTAAGGAATTTAAACCAAAATGGAAAGATGAATACATGTATAGTAGTTGTCATTGTCTGAATCCTTAATGTGTAGTAAATGTGAACTTAAGAGAAAGTAAGAAATATTTTGACGTATATAACAATCATTTCTTTTATTTTGAATCTTTCTGAACAAAATTTGGTATTTAATATCTCTTCAATAATTTTACTATATCTTGAAATGATTTCCATGATAGTCACCCTTATTTTTGTTAACCTTTATATTTTCCTATGTATCATATCAGAAAAACAAATCCAATACACACTACACAAGGTAAGATAATTTTTTTTTTTGAGAGGTTTTTGCTATAGGGCGTGTGCCCTTGCCAGACAGACAGAGACAGAGAGATAGAAAGCAAGAAATCAACCCCCTGGGGGGATGGCCACACCACAATCCCTTCTCCTCTTTTCTCCTCTCTGGATCTTCGGCAAGCATGACACGCGACCGTGGTGAGTTTTAAGCCACCGGGTCTGGGACGCGAACCACCGTGGACTACATGGGAGTCTGGTGACATAGCCATTACTCTAACTGCTGGTCCCGTATAACAGGTATTTTTAATATAGAAATGAACATCTAATTTATTTTTATTTTATTAAAAAATTTATTTTAATTTATTAATTTAATTTTAATTTATTAAAAAATTAGAATTATTTTATTTAATTTTATTCATTGTCATTATTATTATTATTATTATTATTATTATTATTATTGGTAGTTGACCAGAGAGAGAAGGAAAGTGAGAAAGCAAGTTGCCAAGTCCAGAATTCAAAACACAGTCACCCATATGGGATTCCAGGTGCCTTACGTACCGCGCCACCTGCTGGCCCCTCTAATTTATTTTGAAATCTATCTTGATGAGCATTGGATGAATCATGGATGGAAAATTAGAGAGCAATGACTCTTTACACTATAACAAGTAAGTTTACATCCATTTTAAAGGTTAAATATAATTATTATATTTAGCAAAACTCAGGAGGTTATGATTAGTAGAACATAATGATTAATTTAAAAGGTGGTGTGTTTACTACTTAAGTTTAGTCTTTCATATAATTAATTAGACTGTATGTAATATACATGTATTATTTATTTTTGAGTGATTTTTGCTATGGAGTGCATCTCCTGGCTAGAGAGACAAAGAGAAAGAAAGAAAGGAATTACCCCCCGTGGGGGAAAGGGTTTGCCATGCCACAATCCCTTCATTCTTCTCTCAGGATTTTGAGCACAAATGCACATATGCCCGGCATTTGTTTCAAGTCGCCGGGTCTGGGACTTGAACTGTGGTCAACTACCACAGTTGACCAGTGAGAGTTAAGTGACATAACAATTACATCATATACTGGTCTCACATGTATTATTAAAATGTAATCATACTGTATAAAATGGATGATAGAAATATATATTCATATACATTATATGTATATTTATTATAGTAGTGTAGTAATTAATGGAAAAGACAAAGGAATAAAAAAGTTGAAATAGTGGGGCCAGCAGGTGGCATGGTGACTGGGGTGCTGGACTCCCACTTGACTGATGGCTGACCATGTTTCACATCCCAAACCTGCAATTTGACCCAGACCCTGCTTTCTCACTTTTCCTGTCTCTCTCGCTAGCTCTCTCTTTCTGGTAAGCACATGTGCACTATGACAAATTAAAAATTAATAATAATAATAAATAAAATTAAGGGAATAATTATTTAAAAATAGAAATATTTTTATGCTGTGATTATTATAAAGCTTCCACTAACATATTATTCATTAAAAGTAGAAGACTGGTAGAAAGCAATCATATGTTTAAGGCAAAGTTTCTAGAGGTTCACTAGCTTTGTAAAAATATGTGTATGATTAATAAAAACGTTAAGTTTTCTAGAAAAACAAAGGAATGTATTTGAAAAATGATAAATATCACTTGTGTGACATTTTATTTATTTTTTAATTTATATATATAGTTAAACGGGGAAATAAGAAAATAAAAGTCTTTTTGAATAGTGCTTGGAAATTTTAAAAACTGGTTAGACAAAGAAGACTTTTTCTAGTACAAAGAAAATTGACCAGCTGACAGCTTAGTGGTAAAGGAGGCTGGATTCCACATGGCCAATTATTCTGTTCCAGTCCCTGACCAGGCAGTTTGAAAATACTTTGGGTGCATAGGACCAGCAGTTAGCGTAATGGCTATGTCATGGACTCCCACGTAGTCAACCATGGTTCGAGTCCCGGACTTGGTGGCTTAAACTCATGCCGGGAGCGTGTGCGTGCGTGCCCAAGATCCTGAGAGGAGAATGGAGGAGAAGGGATTGCGGCGTGGCCATCCCCTCTGGGGGATGATTTCTCACTTTCTATCTCTCTGTCTCTCTCTGTCTGCCTGGCGAGTGCACGCACCCTATAGCAAAAACCTCTCCAAAAAAAGAAAAAAAGAAAAAAAGAAAAAAAAAAAAAAAAAAAAAAAAACACTTTGGGTGCATGTGCCTGTCAGATATTCTTAAAGGAGAAGTAAAAAAAGGGATTTTAGAGTGACCATTCCTGATAGGAACTGCTTTCCCACTTTCTCTCTCTTTCAATTTCCCCTTCTGGCAAGATCACAGATCTTCCAGCAAATTTTTTTTTTAAAAGTAAAGATTATTCATACACAGAAAAGTTATTCATCATTGACTAGAATTACACTTAAAATCATTTTACATTGGGACCAGCAGGTGGTTGGTGGTTAAAGCACAGGACTTCCTCATACTCAACCATTGTTTGAGTCCTGGACCTGGCATCTTGATAATCACATAGGGCACTTGTGCGTCTGTGTTCAAAATCTGACAGGAGAATGGAGAAGTAGGGATTGTGGTGTGGCCATTTCCCTTGGAATGATTCCTCACTTTTCCTCTTACTACCTCTCCGGTTTTCACTTGCAGGTGCACATGCACCATGGCAAAGACCTATATAAAAAATTATACATTAAAATAAAAATATAAAGGAAATTTCAATAAGTTTATAAAAAATGAGTTTTCTTTGGTGCTTAATTTTTTTAAAGAGATTTTTACTATAGGATGCATGCACTCGCCCTAGAGACAGGTAGAGACAGAGAGACAGAAAATAAGAAATAACACTCTGGGGAAAGGGCCATGCCTCAATCCCTTCTCCTCAATTATCTGCACAGAATTTCAGTCATGCACGCACACATGTCTCGCATGATAATATGCTGCCAGGTCCAGATTTCTAGCCATGGTCTACTACATGGGATCCAGCAATGTGATCATTATGCCATCTGCTGGTCCGGGTGCTTAAAAATTTTTAATCCACATAATAGAATTTTTTTGGGGGGAGAATACACATTTTCCATGAACTTTTAGAAGACCCTTATTATACACAAGAAAGATATTTGAAACCATGAAAAATGAAACGAAGAAAAAAAGGAAGATAAAACATATGAACAGCAATTTTAGTTTTATTGTTTGTTTTAATTCTGTCATACAGAATAGAAGAATTGTTAATGATTTGTTGAATAGCTACATAAGTTCTAAATCAAAAGGTCATTTAAAAAGTATATGAATAGGCAAGCAAATAGATCTAGAAATACAGAATAAAAGTAATAAAAAAGGAAAGGAAATATAAAATGGAATTTCTTGCTGACTACACAGATATGATTGAATGAATATAAAATGGAAATAAGTATAAATGAATAAATATCTTAAAAAGACTCATGTATTAGCTAAACTCAGAAATCTGAATATATTAAATATATAAACAGTATAGGGTGACAAAGTGTTTGAAAGGTAGATAAAAAGACAGATGCTAATAAATTGTGGAACCACATTTGATAGGCCTCCTGTAAAGTGGTAAGTAGGACTTACTTGGCTCTAACAAATAAACAATCTTACAGATATGAAAGATGACCTGGAGGATATGTTCATTTTGATAAACTCTAAGCTGATTTGTAAAAATATTTGCATCAATAGAAAATTTTACAACTGAGAATGAAGAAATACCTTGTTTGTGATATTAGTCTTCATATTCAATAGGTTTTATAGGGCAAAAGAGAAATGAAGAACCAATCAACGGAGATAGAGTTTATTCTGCTTGGATTGACTGATGACCCTCTGCTACAAATTGTGATTTTCCTGTTTTTATTTTTAAACTACATCTTGAGCATGATGGGAAACTTAATTATCATCCTCTTCACTCTTCTGGATCCCCGTCTCAAGACACCAATGTATTTCTTCCTTGAAAATTTCTCAGTCTTAGAAGTTTTATTCACAACTGTCTGCATTCCACGATTCCTAATAAGCATTCTAACAGGAAACAGAACAATTTCCTATAGTAGCTGTGTAACACAATTATTCTTTTTCCTTTTATTAGGGGTGACAGAATTTTACCTCCTGGCTGCCATGTCCTATGACCGCTATGCTGCCATCTGCAAACCACTGCATTACCCAATCATTATGAACAGCAGAGTGTGCTATCGACTTGTACTCAGCTCTTGGGTAACTGGATTTCTAATCATCTTTCCCCCATTGGTCATGAGACTTAAGTTGGATTTCTGTGCTTCAAAAACTATTGATAATTTTCTATGTGACAGTTCTCCTATGCTGCAGATCTCTTGCACAGATACACGTGTGATAGAATTGATGGCTTTCGTTTTAGCTGTGGTAACACTTCTTGTCACATTGTTGTTAGTGGTCCTCTCTTACACATACATCATCAAAACCATTCTAAAATTTCCTTCTCTTCAACAAAGAACAAAGGCCTTTTCTACCTGCTCCTCTCACATTGTGGTTGTCTCTATTACTTATGGCAGCTGTATATTTATGTACATGAAACCATCAGCAAAGGAAAGGGTGAGTTTGACAAAATGTGTAGCTATACTCAATACTTCTGTTGCCCCTTTACTGAACCCCTTCACTTGCACCTTAAGGAACCAGCAGGTAAAAGAGGCCCCCAAGGATATGCTTAAAGGATTTTGTTATTTAAAAAAATGAGATGAAATTTTGATAGGAGTAACATGCTATTGGAACATAGATGTGAAAAGTATATTTAATTGGTTCAGTCCTCTGCCATTCCTCTCCTTGGGTATTAACATCATATCAAGTTTAACTAAGTGTGTTTGCTCTTTGAACCCATCTGAGTTCATTCAGAATAGCTCCTCCAATACTCTACTAGTGAAATGGCATCTTCAATACATTTTAAAAATTCCATTTTTGTCTAGAAATGCCTTTTCTCCTCTATGAGAGTTTTTTTTATCATAATGCTTTGTAGATATGAACCTTAGACAATTTCATGAAAATACATATATTTAATTATTTCAATACAAACATGTTAATTGTTGAGCATTGTATTTGGCTGCTGAATATTCTGCATTGCTGAAACAGTCATAGACACAGATCTGGATAATTATTATATAATGCAATTTGTTTTGTTATACCAGATACCAAAAAGGTAGAAAATATGATGAATTTTAAAAATTAAAGAAACTTTCCAAGAGGAATCATCATTTATGATGGATATTGAAAAATTAATACGAAAAAGCTTAAGTGTGCTACAATCAGATGTATAAAATATGCAAAGGAATTGAGAGTTTACTGAATCAGTTTCACCTTGAGAGTTACAGTAATTTAAAATGTGGTACTAGTGAACATGATCAGTTTATTGAGCTAAATAAAATTTCTTGAGCTCCTAGATTGGTTATAATTGCTTATATTATTTTATTGTCCTTAAAGCTGACAAGTGATATCAACCCATGAAAGATATTCAAGGTATAATTATTTTTAACTGAGATGAAAAAATTACAATGCATATTTCTCTAATTCATAAATTAAAAGCATCCTAATCAATTCTGCTTGTGGTAATTTTCAGTAAATGTACATTTATATGTACAACAGCATACAAAAATTTAAGACAAGGCATTTGGACAAATACTCATATCCCTGTAACAATAAGGACAGAGACAATTTGCCTTATACTAAATAGTACCCTTTGCCTCTTCTTAGTCATTTTTGTTCCCACCCCATTTTCATCTGACAGTGTAACAAGGAATCTACTAATTTATAGTGACTGAACAAACACTATAAATTTTGCTGTTTCTTGAACTCCTTATAAAAGGAACCATACAGTGTGCACTTTATGTCTAGATTCTTTAGCTCAGCATGTTTTTAAGATTCATCCAGGCTTTTCTTAGTTTATTTATTTATTTATTTATTTATTTATTTTTGGTGATGTGATTGAGCAGAATATCTTGTGTCCTAAGTCATTGCCAGTGTTGCCTCCCTTATTTCAATACATTGATATTTTTATTCTCTAAAGAATCTTTCCACCAGACTGTATAATTTATTTGATTGATATAAAAAGTGAATACAGTTCATATCATGAAATGCCAACCTCTGAAAACCTCTAACCTCCCATAAATGTTATTTTTAAATGAACTAGAATAGGTTGTCAGAATCACAATAGATGAGTATGTTATTAAGTAAAGAGTTAGGAAAAAACAATGAACATAAAAAATACAGTAATACTAAATATTTACAATTTTTCTTGAAGCTAAAACAGGAACAGATCTTAAGATCTAGATTTCCTAGGGAGAATAAGATCTCTACTACAAGGCCCATTAAATAAATTCATTTTTTTAGCAAATTCTAGACTTTGGAAAGAGAACTGTGTTTTTTTCACATGTTCATTTATTTGTTCATCTATAAACTCAGCAAACAGAACTCTAGGAATTTTCCAATACTTACAGATGTGGGTATAACAAGACATATTACTGAAAATTAAATGTTTATAGTTTCATTGACCATAGAGAAACAAGTCCATAAAATAAAAGTGTCAAGAGAAGTATAATTGAATCTTAACACATGTAATAGAGGATTCTGAGTTTATAGGATCAGAGGAGTTCCTTTATAAACTATATTCTCCTTCCATTCCACTTTTTACACCATTAAAGCTGCCCAAATAATTTAACTAAAATAAACTTAAGTTAAACTACTAGAATAAGTGATTCTTTCTAGTACAATAGGGAATTGGTATGACCAAGTAGACTTGGCACTCTAGGCAGAGGTTTTCTTTCATTTTTTGATTTCATAAACTCTGGGAAGACTTCATTTACATTCTTCACAGTTAAACTACCACCTTAACCACCACACCACAGGAAGACTCAGAATTACTCTTTGATGACTTAAACAATAATTTTGGAAGTTAGCAGGTTGTGTGGTGGTTAAGGGCACTGGACATGGCCATCTTTGGTTCCAGTAGTTCATACATAGTGGCTGTACGCTGAATTTTTTTTTGAAAGTGACAAACTATTCCCTAAAATGGTTGTATGATTCTACATTCCTACTGGAGTGTATGAAAGTTTCAGTTGCTCCACTCTTTGCCATAGTTTGTTACAGTAAATATTGGGTTATCAGAAGAGTCATGACACATTTTTACATAGAAAAATAGGAAAATATGTCATGATTTTTCTGACAATCCAATATAATTTAAAAATTTTAATCATTTCATATAGTGTATAGTTGTGTACTATAGTGATTTTAATTTTGTTTATCTTGTGGCTAATAATGTAATCATATCTTTTTATGCCTATTTGTCATTTGTATAAGTTCTTTAGTAAATTTACTGCTTAAATATTTGCTTATTATTATTATTTTTATTAGATAGTCTTCATGTATTCTAGATAAAGGTGCTCCTTTTTTGATATGTGATTAGCAAATATTTTTATGCCGACGGCTTGTCTTTATTCACAGTAGAGATCTGTTCATCTCTTGAAGAGCAGATGCTCCTTATTTTGGTCATTTAAATGTATTAATTATTTTACCTGCCTGGATCATGCTTTTATTAGTCCAAGGTTACAAGTAATTTTCTTATTATTTTTTCTGGAGATTTTATGCTTTTGGATTTATTTATGTACCTGAGACTTGTTTAAGTTTAGTATTTAGTGTGGGGCATGGATTGTGGCTGATCATTTTGCACATCAGTAGTTGCTATTGTTTGGATATGATTTAGCCTCCTAAGATTCATGTGATAGAAACTTGGTCACCATGAATAGTATTAATAGGTCTTAAATCTTTAAGAGATGGGGACTAGAAAGCACTCTTTGGTTCATTGGAATACCACCTTCATGAACAGATCAAAGCTGCCTATTAGGATGGCATGAGGGAGTTCTCTCTCTCAAGAAACAGGCTAGTCCCACAGAAAGAGGATTATTTTAACTATAGTGACACAGGGCAGTAGGGTGCTATTGAATATTGCTGAACACCAAGTTCAAAGGCTTTGGGTTCACTTGAACATGCCTGTGTGTTTGCCTTTGATCCTGCAATACTGGGGAGAGAACTGTGGTGTGAAGACCTATTTAGGGTGCCAGACTCCTCCCTAGGAAGTAAGTAAATAAACTGAACATAAAAGTAGGATGGATGCACATAAGTAGCTCATAGTCTCTGTACCAACACAATCCTAGTTGCTTTCCTTCCTGTTTTTGTTGACCATGTCGTGATGCAGGAACAGATACCAGACCCTTGATCTTAGACTTTCTAGATACCAGAATCATCAGCCAAATTAATCTCTATTTAATAGATTATCATTCTCAGGTGTTGGGTTTATGAACCCAATAATGGACCGGAGCAATAGTCATTTTTTTCCAGCATTATTTGTTGCAAAAAACACAAAACAAAGAATTGTAAGTCTCAAATGTTAATAGTACTGAAATTAAGAAACTTTAAACTATATAGACTCATTTCTCTGTTTTGCTAAAATAATTTGATAATGTATATAAGAATATAATCTACATAGTCCCTAGAGTCCTTTGAAAAAAATTAATTTATTATTATTATTTTAAATTTGAAATAGGGCACATGCACTTACCTAGAAGGACAAAGGGAGACAGAGAGAGTGTAAAAACATACTACCAGGCCTGAGACTTGAATCACAGTCAGCCAGGTGGAAGTCCAGCATCCTAACCACTATGCCATCTGCTGGCCCATTGCCCCTAGACTCTTGCTCATTCGACAAGCAATAGGTATCATCTGAGCATCTGAAAGGAGGTGTGAACTCAATCACAACTACAATAGGCATCACCAAGGGTAGAAAAAGAGAGCTACACATCCACTACTACCTTATTCCTGTCTGACAATTATGTTTCTATACTTAATAAAAGTTATTCTTGGAATCACAAGGATTACAATTAAGATTTCCTTTCTTTAAATTTCAATTGTGCATATTTGGTTGTGTTATTGAAACTGAAGACCATAGACTGTCTAGCACCAGGATTAGAATCCATAGCATCTTGTTTGGTGACCACCATTTATCAAAGGGTTAAAATGAGGCTTGGCCCTGGAACAGGTGCAGTGGGCACCCTTTCCCCATGGAAAGAAGAAAGAGTGTGAGAGAGAAATAAAGGAAAAAAGGAAGAAAAGAAAGAATGAAGGAAGCCTAAGTCATACCTAATTTATCAAGCAAGAAATGAAGCAAATAATAATAGCAACAATAAAACATTTTAAACATCTGGCTCTTGATTCATCTCAACTCTTTCTTTGGTTAACAAATAATGGTTTTGTGAATAAATGTTTGTTTTGGTGATTTCTGTGTACCTGAAAACTTTTATAAGATGATTATAAAGCATTTTCTTAAACTCATTTAATGTTTACATGTGGGATGTAGAAATGGAGAAATAAGTTCAATTATTCTCATAATCTAAAGTTTCATAAAATCTCTAATTCATTTATTCTAAATATTTCTGACTCTTACTAGTATTCTAGATTCACTTGTCACATTTATATATGAACCATCACAATTTATAAGTAGTTTAAAGTCATGGTTCCCTCACTTGTGTCTCAACTCTAGGATAGGTTGTACATAATATTATGTCTGAGAGTAATTTCTCTAATATAAGATATGAACATGAAAGTTTCATTTTAAATACACTTCCAATGACTTTTCCAACAGTAAATATCAAGTAAAGACTATACCTAAAAGACCCTCGGGTATATATGAAACAGAACATATCAACTACATTTCTGACATACTTACTTCTAAGCACAGGATGATAACTCAAAATTACATTTATAAAACTGTCTAGCTGATTCTTATGAACAAAATCTTTAAAAATTACTAAGATAATGGGTTTAAGCTCAAAATACTATTCATATGAATAGGTCTTTTGGTCTTTTGATGCTTTAGCTTCTTTGGACTCAGTGGCTCTATCTTCAACAGTATGTCAAGTATTAGCTGTATGTCATTTTTTAATTTTTCAGAAAATTAACTTTATCATTTACTGAGTGAAAAATAGTTCTAACAGCGTACATGTATTGAACAATGAAGTATGGATTACATGTCTCCTACTATACATATGCACAGATTTAGGCATAAGAAGTTTGCATAATCCATGATGAGTCTCAGAGAGCATGTGGTAAAGCTTTTGCTAAACCTAGCTGAGTAACTCAAAACCTTTTTTTTTTTTTTAAGAGAATTTGCGGGACCAGCAGTTAGCATAGTGGCTATGTCGCTGAACTCCCATGGAGTCAACCGCGGTTTGAGTCCCGGGCCTGGTGGCTTAAACTCACGCTGGGGGCATGTGCATGCATGCCCAAGATCCCAAGAGGAGAATGGAGAAGGGATTGCGGCGTGGCCATCCCCCTTGGGGGTGATTTCTCGCTTTCTATTTCTCTGTCTTTCTGGCGAGCGCACGCGCCCTATAGAAAAAAAAAAAAAAAAAAAAAAGATTTTGCTTTAGGGTACATGGGCTTTTATATAACTATGAATTTCCATAGTGCACCTGGATCATTCTTATGAATGGATGGTAATAACAATTTTTTCTTCATTTTTTAGTAATGAGTCATTTTAGATTTGTTTGTGATTTGTTTGAGTCATGACATAGTAGAATTTTTTTAATTTTTTGGTTGAAAGACAATATATGAAAACAATCTCTCTCTCTCTCTTTTTTTTTTTTTTTTTCTCTTTTTTTTCGCTATAGGGCGCGTGCGCTCGCCAGGCAGACAGAGAGAGACATAGAGATAGAAAGCAGAGAAATCACCCCCCAGGGGGGATGGTCACGCCGCAATCCCTTCTCCTCCATTCTCCTCTCGGGATCTTGGGCACGCACGCACACGCGCCCGGCGTGAGTTTAAGCCGCCGGGTCCGGGACTCAAACCGTGGTCGACTATGTGGGAGTCCAGCGACATAGCCATTACGCTAACTGCTGGTTCCCATCATTCTTATGAATGGATGGTAATAACAGTTTTTTCTTCATGTTCCAATTCTAGTAATGAGTCATTTTAGATTTGTTTGTGATGACACTTGTCTTGAGTCATGACATAGTAGAATACTTTGTTTAATAATACTTAAGAGGTTGGTTGAAATGACAACATATGAAAACAATCTCTCTCTCTCTCTCTTTTTTGAATTAAAGTATAAGTTTATTTTGCCACAAAAAAGTTTTTAAATTTATGCACAGTTTTCTCATAATGAACATTTTCCATAAGCTTTTGATGAACTTTAATAAGTAAAATATATATAACAAAAAATAAGAGCTTAGAAACATCTTAATTTCACTTTTTAAAGAAAGATAAATCAAAATTGGACTAAAGAACCTCAGACATTTTTTTAAAAAATAATATAATAAATTCAAGTGATTTAAAGAGCAGCTAGTAACTGGCCAATCTCTTTTTGACTACACTCTTTTAAATCAACGTAATTCTTGCCTTCAGGTTTTTACCTTGTATAGTTCCACATGTCACAAATCAAAAGTACCATGATAGATTTTTTTTTTTCCTAAATTCAAAAGGGACCTGTAAAAAAAAAAATCAAACCCATTACACTTGAGTATTCAGTGTCCAGCAAGTACATAACTAAAATCTTCATTTTAAGTTTGAATCTATCTCCAATAACCTTTTAAAATATTTTGAATGTTTATTTATTCATGCTTATTTAGTGAAAGTAACAAAATATTTTATATTAGAGAAAAATAGCCCAGGAGATTTTCGTACATTGCCTCAGGACTTTGATCAAAAAAATGATGTATTCATTACATATTCTCTAGATTTTAAAAGCTGTAGGAATTTTTTTCATAAATAGGAAAAGGAGTCTCTAAGGAATTTTTTTTTCTCCTATCTTCCTTTGTTTTGCAATTTTAAAAGATTCCCTTGTGTCTATCCAGAAAAAGATAAAACTGGAACTGAAGCTTAGTTAGAATCACTGGATCAGCTAAAATTTTCTATGTAAAGATTACTTTTCCAGGTTTTAATCTTTGATTTAAAACATGTAGTCAAATGTTAATTAGAACTTTCAGAAATTTTAAGCAGAATGGAAAGGTTAATACATGTATAGTATTTGCTATTGTCTGAATCCTCAATGTGTAGTGAATGTGAACTTGAGAAAGTAGGAAATATTTTGAAACGTGTAACAGTCATATTTTGTTTTATTTGAATCTTTCTGGAGAAAATTTGGTATTTAATGTCTCTTTAGTAATTTTACTATATCTTGAAATTATATGCATTATAGTCACCGTTATTTTTTAGACTTTTTATTTTACCATATATCATAACAGAAAAGTAAAGTCAATATACCCTATACAAGGTAAGATCATTTTTAATTTATCTTCATTCTAGCCTTAAATTGGGACAAAATGTTGGAAATATAAATCAGGGAAATAAAGTTAAATTGTATTTTTAAATCATACTTTTGGATGAAGGGAAATCTTCTATAGTTTCAGAATATATCATGATGTGTGTGTGTGTGTGTGTGTGTGTATTACACATATTATATGTATGTGTACAATACACACACATATATAAAAACAAGTAGCTTTAACATAGAAAAGATTGTGTAATTTATTTTTAAATTTATCTTTAAGAACACTAGATGAATCATGAATGGAAAATTAGAGAGCAAAAACTCCTTAAATTTTCAGTAAATGTAGCAAACATGTTTATCTTAATTTAAGGTTAAATATTGTTATTGTATTTAGCAAAACTCAGGAGATTATGATTAAGAACACAATGATGAGGGACCAGCAGTTAGTGCAATGACTATGTCACTGAACTACCATATAGTCGGCCGTGGTTCGAGTCCCGGACCCGGTGGCTTAAACTCATGCCAGGCGCATGTGCATGCGTGCCCAGGATCCTGAGAGGAGAATGGAAGAGAAGGGATTGCAGCGTGGCCATTCCCCCCTGGGGGGTGATTTCTCACTTACTATCTCTCTGTCTTTCTGGTGAGCACAAGTGCCCTATAACAAAAATCCTCTAAAAGCAAACAAACAAACAAAAAAAACCACAATGATGAATTTAAAAGGTAATGTTTTTACTTGTTATGTTTAGTCTACCATATAATTTATTATTCTACATGTAATATAAATGAAATATATGTGCATTAATAAAATGTAATCACATTGTATAGTATAGATAAAAGAAAATATATGGATATATACATTATATAGATTTATTAGAATAGTGGAGTAATTAATGGAATAAATAAAAGAATAAAAAAATAGAAATAGTGGGGCCAGTAGGTGGTATGGTTGTTGGGGTGCTGGACTCGCATATGACCAAGCACAGTTCGAGTCCCAGACCAGGCAGTTCGTTTTCTCACTTTCCCTCTCGCCCTCTTCTCTGTCTCTCTCTGGTGAGCACATGTGTTCTATGTCAAATTAAAACTTAATAAAAAATAAAATTAAGGGAGTAATTCTTTTAAAAAATAGAAATAGTTTTATGTTCTAAGCACTATTAAACATGCATTAAAAATTTATTCATAGGGACCAGCAGTTAGCGTAATGGCTATTTTGCTGAACTCCCACGTAATCGACTGCGGTTCGCATCCCAGACCCGGTGGCTTAAACTCACGCCGGGCGCGTGTGCGTGTATGCCCAAGATCCCGAGAGGAGAATGGAGGAGAAGGGATTGCAGCATGGCCATCCCCCCTGGGGGGTGATTTCTTGCTTTCTGTCTCTCTGTCTCTCTCTGTCTTTCTGGCGAGCACACGCGCCCAATAAGGAAAAAACCTCTCCAAAAAAAAAATTATTCATAAAAAATAGAAGACTGGTAGAAAGCAACCAGATAAATTTTAGACAAAGATTTTAGAGATTCATTAGCTTTTTAAAACTATATGTAAAGATTGGGGCTGGCAGGTGTCATGGTTGTTAAGATCTCTGGACTCCCACATGATGAACCGAGATTCAAGCCCCAGACCTAGTAGCCTGCTTTCTCACTGTCTCTTTTTCTCTCTCTGTCCCTTTTTGTTCAAATTAAAATAAATTATAAGCAAATAAGTAAAAAGAAATATTCTTAAAAAATGAATAAATATCAATAAAAGAATAAGTTTTCTAGAAGAGAAGAAGCATATATTTGAAAAATCATAAATATCACTTTTGTGACCTTTTATTTTAGAATTTATATATTTTTAAAAAAGGGAAACAATAATATAAAATCCTTTTTGAATAGTGCCTGGAAATTTTAAAAATTGATTAAAACAAAGAATTATTTTTCTAGTAATTAAAAAAATGGACCAACTGGTGGTTTAGTGGTTAAGGAGATTCTGCATGGCCAATTGCACTGTTCCAGTTTATGAACAGGAAGACTGAAAAATATTCCAGGTGCATGAGTCTGAGTATTAAATATTCTGAAAGGAGAAATAGAAAAGGGATTGTGGTATGACCATCCCCTATGGGAGTTGCATTCTCATGTTCTCTCTCTCAATTTCTCCTTCTGGCAAGATCACATGTCCTCTAACAAATTTTTTTTAAGAAGGGGAAAAGAGTATTCTTTTAAAATTTTTAAAAGAATTATTCATTTAACTTTATTCATTAATTCATTAACTTTATATTTGACCAGAGAGAGAGAGAGAAAGAGAGAGAGAGAGAGAAGTGAAAACACAAGCCACCAGGTCCAGGACTCAAAACGTGGTCAACCATGTGGGAAAGTGAAGCACCTTAACCATGATGCCAATCGCCTGTCCCAAGAAGATTATTCTTACACACACACAAAATATAACTAGCAGTTATGGAATACAACTGTAATACTCATCAATGACAAGAATTACACATAAAATAATTTTAGATTGGGGCTGGCAGATGGAGTGGTGGTTAAGGCACTGATCTTCCTCATGACCAACCAAGGTTCAAGTCTCAGAACTGGCAGCTTGAACATCATTCAGGGCATGTGTGTGTGCATTTTTAAAATCCCAGTAGGAAAATGGAGGAGAAGGGATTGTGTCATGGTCATACCCCTTGTGGGTGATTTTTCACTTTCCCTCTTACTGTCTCTCTGCTTCTCTCCTGCAAGTGTATATGTCCCATGGCAAAAACCTTAAACAATTTTTTTTTTACATTAAAAGTAAAAAGATACAAGGGGTTTTAAAAAACTATATGAAAAATAATGAGTGTTTTTGGTGCTTAAAAATTTTTAATCCAACATAGATATTTTGGGGGGAAATACACACTTGCCATAAAATTTTAGAACACCCGTTCTATGGACAAGACAGACATATGAAACCATGTAAAATGAAATAGAGAACAAAGGAGGAAAAGCATGAAAACACTAGGTTTTATTTTTCTTTTCAATTTATTTCTGTCATATAGAATTGAAGAATTGTTAATGATTTATTGAAAAGCTACATAAGAGCTAAAGCTAAAGACCATTAAAGCATATGAACAGGCAAACAAAAAGATCTAGAAAACCTGAACAAAAGTAATAAAAAAAAGAATGGAAATATAAAATGAGAAGTTGTGCTGGCTAAGCAGATATGAATGAATGAATGAATGAATATGAAGTGGAAATAAGTATAAATAAATAAATATTTTTGTGGGAGAGGTTTTTGCTATAGGGTGTGTGCGCTTGCCAGAGAGACAGAGAAAGAGAGACAGAAAGTGAGAAATCACCCCCAGGGGGCATGACCATACTGCAATCCCTTCTCCTCCATTCTCCTCTCGAAATCTTTGGCACGCACACACACGTGCCTGGTGTGAATTTAAGCCACTAGGTCCTGGACTTGCACCACGGTTGACTACATGGGAGCTGAGTGACATAGCCATTACGCCAATTGCTGGTCCCATGAGTACATATCTTTAAAATGACTTACGTGTTAGCTAAACTCAGAAATTTAAAAATATTAGATATATGAACAGTGTAAGGGGACAAAGTATTTGAAAGATAGATAGACTAATGCTAATAAATTGTGGAACTACATCTGATAAGCCTCCTGTAAAGTGGTAAGTAGGACTTACTCAGCTTTAACAAATAAACATTCTAATAGATATGAAAGATGACCTGGAGGATATGTTCATTTTGATAAACTCTAAGCTGACTTGTAAAAATATTTGCATCAATAGAAAATTTTACAACTGAGAATGAAGAAATATCTTAAATTATGACATTAGTTGCTATTTTCTAGGTTTTATAGGGCAAAAGAGAAATGAAGAACCAATCAACGGAGATAGAGTTTATTCTGCTTGGACTGACTGATGACCCTCTGCTACAAATTGTGATTTTCCTGTTTTTATTTTTAAACTACATCTTGAGCATGATGGGAAACTTAATTATCATCCTCCTCACCCTTCTGGATCCCCGTCTCAAGACACCAATGTATTTCTTCCTTCAAAATTTCTCAGTCTTAGAAGTTTTATTCACAACTGTCTGCATTCCACGATTCTTAATAAGCATTCTAACAGGAAACAGAACAATTTCCTACAGTAGCTGTGTAACACAATTATTCTTTTTCCTTTTATTAGGGGTGACAGAATTTTACCTCCTGGCTGCCATGTCCTATGACCGCTATGTTGCCATCTGCAAACCACTTTATTACCCAATTATTATGAACAGCAGAGTGTGCTATCGACTTGTACTCAGCTCTTGGGTAACTGGATTTCTGATCATCTTTCCCCCATTGTTCATGGGACTTAAGCTGGATTTCTGTGCTTCAAAAACTATTGATCACTTTCTATGTGACAGTTCTCCTATGCTGCAGATCTCTTGCACAGATACACGTGTGATAGAATTGATGGCTTTTGTTTTAGCGGTGGTGACACTTGTTGTCACATTGTTGTTAGTGGTCCTCTCTTACACGTACATCATCAAAACCATTCTAAAGTCTCCTTCTGTTCAACAAAAAACAAAGGCCTTTTCTACTTGCTCCTCCCACATGGTGGTTGTCTCTATTACTTATGGGGGCTGTATATTTATGTATATGAAACCATCAGCAAAGGAAAGGGTGAGTTTATCAAAAGGTGTAGCTGTACTCAACACCTCTGTTGCCCCTTTACTCAACCCCTTCATCTACACCTTAAGGAACCAGCAAGTAAAAGAAGCCCTGAAGGATATGCTTAAAAAATGTTGTTATTTTTTAAAAAAATGAGGGACCAGCAGTTAGTGTAATGGCTATGTCACTGGACTCCCACGTAGTTGACCACGGTTTGAGTCTCGGACCCAGTGGCTTAAACTCACACCGGGTGTGTGTGCGTGCGTGCCCAAGATCCCGAGAGGAGAATGGAGAAGGGATTGTGGCATGGCTATCCACCCTGGGGGGGTGATTTCTCGCTTTCTATCTCTCTGTCTCTCTCTGTCTGGCGAGCGCACACGCCCTATAGCGAAAAACGTCTCCAAAGAAAGAAAAAAAAAATGAGATGAAATTTGTATAGAAGTAACATGCTATTGGAACATGAATAAGAAAAAATGAGTTCAGTTTTTAATTACTTTGTTTCTTTCCTTTGCCATTCCATTCCTTGAGTATTTATATCATATTGAGTTTTCTAAGTTGTTTGCTCTCTGAACACATCTGGGGTCTTTCCGAGTAGCTCTTCCTATTCTCTTCTAGTGAAATGTCATCCTCAATCCATTTTAACAATTCCATTTTTGTCTAGAAATGCCTTTCTTCTATATGAGAGTTTCTTGTCATAATGCTTTGTAGATGTGAACTTTAAACAATTTTCTGAAAATGCATATGTTTAGTTATTTCAATACAAACATGTTAATTTCTGAGCATTGCATTTAGCTGCTGGATAGTCTGCATTACTGAAACTGTCATTGACACAGACTTGATATTTATTAAATGATGAAATTTGTGTTGTAATACCAGTAATCAAAGAAATAGAAAATCTGATTAATTTTAAAGATTAAAGAAACCTTCCAAAAGGAATCATCATGTATGAAAGACTCTGAAAAATTAATATGAAAAAGACTGAAATGTGCAACAATATGATGTATAAAATATGCAAAGGAACTGAGAACTTACTGAATTAATTTCACCTTGAGAGTTACAATAATTAAGAATGTTGTACTAGTAAATATGATCAATTGTTGAGTTGGATAAAATTACTTAAGCTCCTACCTTTGGTTGTAATTATGTTACTATTTAGTCCTTAAAGATGACAAGTGATATAAACCCATTAAAGATATTTAAGGCATAATTTATTTTTATCTGGGTTTGTTAAATTTCCTACGTATATTTCCCTATTTTGTAAATTAAGCTTTCTAATCAATTCAGTTTAATTTTCACCAAATTTTCATTTTAGACAATATCATACAAAAATGTTAAGCCAATGCATTTACAAATATTCATATTCCTGTAACAATAAAGACAGAGACAATTTGAATTGTACTAAATATTACCCTTTGCTTCTTCTTAGTCATTTTTTTGTTCCTACCCTATTACCATCTGCCAGTGTAACAAGATATCCACTGATGTTCGTTGTCACTATAAATTAGTTTTTTTTAATTTAATTTTATTTATTTATTTATTTTTGTATATACTTTCAATCATATTGTTTGGCTTACAATGAGACCATTTCGATATGTGAACATTTCTCCCCAGACCCGTTGATCGAAATATCTTCAACAGATAACACCACACCTCCCCATCCCGTCAATGCTCTACCTCTGTATCCCTTCTCCAAATGTCTTTCATTAGGCCCCACTCCTCCACATACACCTCATCTGACATTCACACCCATCTCTTGTGTTTGTTCAACTGTTAGTCAATCAGTTTCAGACATAGAATGCAGACAAACGGTATATGTTAAGTGGGGACATACAATGTCTCTCCTTCATAGCCTGGCTTGCCTCACTCAGCAGTACATCTTCCATATTCTTCCACTTTCTGTCAAAAGCCAGGGCTCTGTTGGTTTTTATGGCTGAGTAGTACTCCATAGAGTATATGTGCCACAGTTTTTCTGTTTCTTGAATTTCTTACAAAAAGAATTATACAGCATGCACTTTATGTCTAGATTCTTTAGCTCAGCATGTTTTTGAGATTTATCCATGCTATTCTTAGTTCATTTCTTTATTATTATTATTATTTATTTGTTTATTTTAAAACTTCTGATTTACATTGGATTATTCTACGTATTTGAGGGATACAATATAGTTTTTTTTTACATTTTTTAATTAATTAATTTTTTCATTTCATTTTCTTCCATACATTCAATCACATTATTATTTGTCTTACAAAATGGATATTTCAACAGGTGAACATTTCTCCCTAGTACTGTTGATAGAACTATGAAATATCTTCAACAGATAATACCACACCTCTTTGTGTCATTAATGCTTTGCCTCCTGTCCCTCCCCCAAATGTCCTTTCTCAGACCCTCCTCTTTCACACACACTGTATCTGGTATTTACATCTATATACTGTGTTTCTATATCCTTTAGACAATTAGTTTCAGTCATAGAGTGCAGACACTCGGTATATATTAAGTGGGGACATACAATGCCTCTCCTTCATAGCATGGCTTGCTTCACTCAGCAGTAAGTCTTTCATATTCATCCACTTCCTGTCAAAAGCCAGGGTTTTGTTGTTTTTTTATGGATGAATAGTATTCCATTGAGTATATGAGCCACAGTTTTTCTAACCATTCATCAGTTCGTAGTATTTGGGTTGTTTCCATGACTTAGCAATGGTGAAAAGTGCCGCAATAAACATCGATGTGCAAGCACTTTTCCAATTAAGTATTCTTCTGTCCTTTGGGTAGATACCAAAGAGTGGGATTGCTGGATCATATGGTAGTCTTATTTGTAAATTTTTTAGGAATCTCCAAATTGTTCTCCACAGTGGTTGGACCAATTTACATTCCCACCAGCAGTGTAAGAGAGTTCTCTTTTCACCACACCCCTGCCAGCACTGAAAAAAGTTGTTTCATTTACCATAGCCACAAAAAGTATAAGATACTTAGGGATAAATCTAATCAAAGAAGTTAAAGACCTCTACAAGGAAAACTAAGAGAAGATAAAAAAAAGAAATTGAAAATGATACAAAAAAGTGGAAGGACATCCCATGTTCCTGGATTGGAAGAATTAATATAATCAAAATGGCAATTCTACCCAAATTAATCTATCTATTTAATGCAATGCCGATCAAAGTACCAGACACATTTTTCACAGATCTAGGAAAGACAATCATAAGGTTTGTCTGGAATCATAAGAGACCTCGTATTGCCAAAGCAGTTCTGCACAAGAAGAATGGAGTGGGCGGCATCTCACTCCCTGACCCAAAAATATACTACAAAGCTGTGGTAATCAAAACTGCATGGTACTGGCACAGAAACAGATGGGTGGACCAATGGAACAGAATAGAGTCCCCAGAAATAAATGCTCAAACATAGAGCCAACTGATTTTTGACAAGGGGTACCAGTCAATCCAGTGGGAAAAGGAAAACCTCTTCAGCAAATGGTGCTGGCAAAACTGGATCTCCACTTGCAGAAAGATGAATCTGAACCCCTACCTCTCACCTTTGACAAAAATCAAGTCAAGGTGGATCAAAGATCTAAATCTAAGACCTCAAACTATAAAACTGCTCCTGGAAAACACCGGGGAAACTCTGGGAGACATTGGGGAAAACTCTGGGAGACATTGGGGGAAACTCTGGGAGACATTGGGGTAGGGAAAGACTTCTTAAATAAGACTCCCAAAGCATAGTCAACAATCCCCAAAATAGACAAGTGGGATTACATCAGGCTAAGAAGTTTCTGCATGGCAAAAGACACAGTGATTAGTGTGAATAGACAGCCCTCAGAATGGGAAAATATTTTTGTAAACTATGCGTCAGAAAAGGGACTGATAACCAAAATTCATAAGGAACTCAAGCAGCTCTTCTGGAAAAAGGCAATCGATCCTATTAAAAGATGGGAGAATGAGTTGAAAAAACCACTCTCTAAAGATGACATATGAATAGCTAAAAGGTATATGAAAAAATGCTCAATTTCCCTCATTGTAAGAGAAATGCAGATCAAAACAACAATGATATATCACCTAACCCTAGTCAGAATGTCTTAGTTCATTTCTCATTGGTGATGTGATTGAGCAGAATATCTGGTTTCTTCTTGTCATTGCCAGTGCTCTCCCCCTTAATTCAATACAATAATATTTTTCATTCTCTGAGGAATCTCTTTACAAGGTATCATTAACTTGATCAATATAAAAAGTGAATACATCTCATATCATGAAATGTCAACCCCTGAAAACCTCTAACCTCCCATAATGTCATTTTGAAATTAAGTAGAAGGGATTGCCAGGGGCACATTGACGTGTTTCTTATAAAGAATTAGGAAAAAACAATAAACATAAAAAATATAATAATACTAAAGATCTAAATTTTTTCCCTGAATCTAAAGCAGGGCCTATATTAAGATTTAGATTTCCTAGAGAGAATAGGACCTCTACTACAAGGCCCCCTTGAATAAATTCTTTTATGTAGCAAATCCCAGACTTTGGAAAGAGAACCATGTTTGTTCATTTACTTGTTCATCTATTATCTCGACAAATGGAGCTCTAGGAATTTTCCAGTACTTACAGATGTGAATATAACAGACATATTCCTGTAAATTAAATATAGTTTCATTGATCATAGAGAAACGAGTCTATGCAATTAAAGTGTCAATACAAGTATAATTGATTCTTAAAACATGTAATAGAAATTCTGAGTATAGAAGGTCAGGGGAGTTCCTTTATAAACTTTATTCTGCTTTCATTTCACTTTTTACAGCATTAAAAAGCTGCCAAAATCAATGAACTAAAGAATCTTAGGTTACAAATACTGAAAGAAGTGATTCTTTCTAGTCAAATAGGGAATTGGTAGGATCAGGTGGACTTGGCACTCTAGGCTGCCGGGGTCCAGCCTTTGTGGGGGTGGGTTGACTCAGCGGAGGCGGTGCAGGTGAACAGAATTAGGCTAAAACATTAATACTTTTTAGCATGTTTTTAGCCGGCTACAGTCAGAGCAAAGAACTCCGGACAGCAGCCCCATGGCTAATAAGACATGCGTATTTATTGAGGGAGGTTTAGGAAGTAAAGGGGGTGAGGGGTAGTAAAAAATCCACTCTAAGGAACAGGGTATACAAAGCATGGAAACAATAATTATAAAACATGCTGTTTGTCTTGTCAGATTAGGTAAAAATTAATCACAGTTTTTAGGATGAGGAAGTCCTTTTGTCTGTTGTATCTTCTTCTTAGATCTTGATTACTGGGAAGGGTCTTTTGAAGAGGAGGCTTGCAGGATGTTTGATAGTCTCAGTCCCAGGCCAGTTTGATAACTTTGTTGAATACAAAGACCTAGATAGAAATCTTGTCTTGTTAAGTAAAGACACAATTAATATATGGACTATCTATATATTACAACAATAGAGGGTGAGTCTATGATCTTATATGGGAAAGGAAGATGATCTTGTAGCTCAGGAGACAACACAGGATGTTTTATTAGCAGTTTTTCATAGTCAACAGCACGTAGATGAGAAATTCTTTGTAGTTGAAAGCTATCTGTTGCTTTAGATAAGAGCTTCCAGCTAAGGTAGTTAATCTTTCTCTGGTGCCCTCAGGTTTGTTCATTTTGTCATGCCAATCAGGCTTTTTCTTTCTTAAGAAAAGCCATGGGGTTTTGTTTTATTTGCTGAGTCTATCAATTAATGAGTTCTTTTGTTTTATCTCTGGGTAAATGTGCTGACTTTGCCTAGCAGGAGCTAACTTTGGCCTGTAGCTTTAACAAGGGGTATTTACATAAAACTAGCCTTAAACTAACTTAGTTTTCATATGCTACTGATGCTACTTTGGCTTATACTAATTTGACCTAACATATGTTAATTTTGGCTTAAACAGACAAGTGGGGGAGTCTCGAATGTCCCGCCCTCTTCTTAGGGAACCACTTTTGTACAAGATCACTAACTGGCTTTATTGTAATAGTTGGGGGTAAAATTTTACCCTTGCAGGGTACTGTAATAACAGTAAAACTCACGGCAGAGAAATTAACTACAGGCCAGTAAAATGACATAAGGAGGGTTAGTAAACTACTGGCCTTGTCTTTTCTTCCCAGCCCAGGCCATGGGAGACAGCCTCTTTACCAGCTTGTGTTGTCTGCATGACCCCATCATCTCCCCCTTTTTTGTTTTGTAATTTATAGAAGTGAATCTCTGCCTCAAACAATGTAATTGCTGTCCTTATACATCTAACGAGGATGGTTTATAAAGTTTTAACAATAGAGAAATATAGGTTCCATTTAGGGTTAGATTAAGGGTGAATCTAATGCAGTTCCGCAACTGTTCATTTGATGTAGGTGTCTTCATGGAATGCAGTTTTGGGAAAGCAGGCTCCAGAAAACAGAGATAATTTTCAGCTGATGCGGCGCAGCAGCTATCTTGTGATTACCGGGAATGGTGCTGAGAAAAGAAAATCTCAAGTGCAGATATTAGTTCTTATGGATCTTAATAAAGAACGGAACTTATATAATTGTATAGGGATCTAAAATTTAATTCAAGGAACCCAATATATCTTAAAGGGGTAAAACTTACTGTTTACTAGGTAAGGATGGGGGCAGCCTTTTCAACTGGTGGTAGAGTGATTAGCAAGTTAATGAAGGACTTTAAGGTGAGCTTGTGGCATACTTAAAACATTTTGTTGTACCTGTGGCACCACTGCTATGTATTTTGTTAGAACATTAGCCATAGTGGGGCGGGAGTGCCCTGGCCCTTTTCGGCCTAAAAGATTATTCTCAAGCTTATGTTCAATGTATCTTAAAGGGCCTTCCAAAGGTCAAGAAAATCTCGGCCTAGATGTGACTTCATCACATTCTCTATTGTGACCGCTGGGGTGAAGCATTGTAATTAACAGTAGGTGGTCAGAGTAAAGGGGAACAGTCGGGGGACTGTTTTGGGAAATATTATTATATACTCTGGATGTATAAGAGAGCCATGTAATTCTTTTATAGTAGTATATTGGGGAGTCAGAGGGGGGTCACTTCCCAGCAAGGCTACCACAGTCTCTGGAGCGTACAACAAGTGGCCTTGCCAAACATGTTGAGTGGACCCAAGCTTTGTTCCTATGTCGGGGGGCATACAGCAGCGGCCTTGCCAAGTGCTGAACCAACCTGAAGCAGAGCTCAAAGGTTGGGGGGGCTCAGACAGATCCTGGAGCCCCACTGGGTCAGGTTCCTCCATCGAACTAAAGAATCTTAGGTTACAAATACTGAAAGAAGTGATTCTTTCTAGTCAAATAGGGAATTGGTAGGATCAGGTGAACTTGGCACTCTAGGCAAATGTTTTGTTTTGCTCTTTGACTTCATAAACTCTAGGAAGGCTTAATTCACATTATTCACAGTTATACTTAAACTGGTTTTAATAGTATGACCCTTGGGAATAAATAAAATGGCTTAATTCAGGGTTATTCTTTTTTCTTTTTTTGGTAGAGTGTGTGTGCACTTGCTGTACAGAGACAGACATAAAGACAGAGAGGGTAAGCGAAAAAGCACTCTTCATAGGAAATGATCATGCCACAATCCCTTCTAGTCCTCCCTTCATTTGGGATTTTGGGCACACATGTACATGTGCATGGAGAATTTCTCATGCCACCAGGTCCAAGACTTGAATCATAAAGTTAGAGATGTGAGATCTAGGCACCTTAACCACCACACTGCAGGAAGATTCAGCATTCCTCCTTGATAACTTGAACAATTATTTTGGGAGCTGGCAGGTAGTGTGGTGGTAAAGGGGGACTGGACTCCCACATGGCCGACTTTGATTCAAGTCCAGATTGGTTGCTTGCTTTCTCATTTTGGCTCCCTCTCTCTCACTTATTCTGTCTCTCTCTGGAAAAAAAATAAATAAGTAAATAAATAAAGTTAAATAAAATAATTCTTTAATTTTTTTGTTTTCAGAGGTATTGAAATATATAGTGATGAAGTGTTCAGAAAAAGTGGAAAATAAATTTTAGAAGTAAATTTGGAAATAAAAATCATTAGTAGTCCAAGGAGCATCTCAGAATCATTCACAGATAATAATAGCAATAACTATATATTAGCAAAAAAAAACTTGTAGATTTGAATGTTATAGGATAAATTCATGTTCTCCTTGCATAGCTATAAAGGTCTAACGACAAGGTATGTTATGTCAAATATCAACAATTAAGACCAGATATGGGACCAGCAGTTAGCGTAATGGCTATGTCACTGAACTCCCATGTAGTCGATCATGGTTCAAGTCATGGACCTGGTGGCTAAAACTCAGTCCAGGCATGTGTATATGCATGCCCAAGATCCTGAGAGGAGAATGGAGGAGAATGTGGTGTGGTCATGCCCCCTGGAGGGTGATTTCTCGCTTTCTGTCTCTCTGTCTCTCTCTGTCTGTCTGGCGAGCACACACACCCTATAGCAAAAACCTCTCCCTCTCAAAAAAAAAAAAAAAAAAAAAAATTAACATTCTCAGGTCTGGCAGGTGGCATGGTGGTTAAGGGTCCTGGACTCTTAGATGGTCGACTGTGGATTGAGTCCTGGACCTGGTGGCTTGTTTTCTCAGATTTCCTCTTTATCTCTCAGTTCCTTTTGGTCAAAGTAAAATATAAAAAATAAATAAATTAAATTAAATTAAATTAAATAATTCTTTTAAAAATACAAGATATAGTGTGGAAAGAGGATGGATAAAAGAGTAGAGTCTGAGAAAGGACATTTAGAAGAAAAATAAAGAGGCAAAGTATTAATGGGACAAAGAAATGGGGTATTATCTGTTGAAGATAACTTTACAGTATTATCAACTGGACTAGGGAGAAATGTACACATGTTGGAATATTCCCTTTGTAAGCTAAATACATGATTGAATGTATAAAAGAATATGAAATAAAAATAAATTAGAAAAATTAAGTCTCAAAATATTAATAGTACTTAAATTTAAAAACTTTAATTTACATGGACTAGTTTTTCTGTTTTGCTATTGCCCCAAGAGTCCTTTGAAAAAAATTTTAAATGTATTATTATTATTTTTAATTTGCTATAGGGTACATGAGCTGACCAAGAAAATCAAAGAGAGGTAGAGAGAATGAGAAAGCAAGCCACCAGTTCTGGGACTTGAGCCACAATTAGGGAGATGTATGTCCAGTGTACTAACCTCCATGCTACCTGCTGGCATGTAGCCCTAGAGTCTTGCTCATTTGACAAGCAGTAGATATCATGTAAGCGCCTAAAACGAGATGTGATCTAATCAGAACTACTTTAGGCATCACCAAGGATAGAGCAAGAGAGCTACACATCTGCTATGACCTCATTCCTGTCCAGCAATTGTGTTTCTGCACAGTGCTGCTTCTCACAGCCAGTTTGAATATACATAAAAAAGTTGTTCTTGGAATCACGAGGATTGCAACTCAGTTTTTCTTTCTTTAATTTTCAAGGTGCATATCTGGTTCTGTGATTGAAACTGAAGAGTGTAGACTGTCCAGCAGCGGGAGAAGCAGAATCCGTAACATCCTGTTTGTTGACCACTGTGAAGCAAAGGGTTAAAATGAGGCCTGGCCAAGTCACAGGTCCTATGGGCACCCTTTCCCCCAGGAAAGAAAAGAGAGCAAGAAAGAGAGAAATAATGGAAAAAAGGAAGAAAATAAAGAAGGAAGGAAGCCTAGGTCATACCTTATTTATCAAGCAGGAAATGAAGCAGATAATAATAACAACAATAAAACTTTTGCAAACATTTGTTTCTTGGTTCATCTCAATTCCTTCTTAGGTTAACAAATATGGCTCTTTGAATAAGTATTTGTTTTAGTAAACTTAGTGTACCTGAAAACTGTTACAAGATGATTATAAAGCATTTCCTTAAACTCATTTAATGCTTACATGTGGGTTGTATAAATGGAGAAATAAGCTCAGTTATTCTCACAATCTAAAGTTTCATAAAATCTCTAATTCTTTTATTCTAAATATCTCTTATTCTATCATTTGTATTTAGACCCACTTGTCACATGCATATATGAATCTTCACAATTAATAAGTAATTTAAAGCAGTGGTTTCCTCACTTGTGTCCCAACCCCAGAAGAGGTTGCAAATAATATTATTTCTGAGAGTTATCTCTCTAAAATTAGAAGTGAACATCAATGTTTCATTTTAAATACACTTTCAATGACTTTTCCAACAGTAAGTATCAAGTAAAGACTATCCCTAAAAATGGCCTGGGGTATGTATATATGAAACATAGAACGTATCACCTACATTTCAGACATATTGACTTATAAACACAGGTTGATAACTTAAAATTACATTTATAAAACCATCTAGGTGATTCTTAGGAACACACCTTCAAAAATTACTAATGCAATGGTTGTAAACCCAAAATACTATTATGTGAATAGATCCTTTCATGTTTTGACCCTTCAGCTTCTCTAGCTCATTCTGGCACTATCTTTAACAATACATCAAGTATTAGCTGTATGACATTTTGAGTTTTTCAGAAAATTAGCTGTATCATTTACTGAGTGAAAAATGATTCTAATATGATACATTTACTGAACAATGAAGTATGGGTTACATTTCTCCTGCTGTACA
Source organism: Tupaia tana (assembly GCA_026018925.1). NCBI lineage: Eukaryota > Metazoa > Chordata > Mammalia > Scandentia > Tupaiidae > Tupaia > Tupaia tana. The sequence continues at coordinate 159,481,901 of JAKSZU010000006.1, forward strand.
TATGGACAAATTAAGGCATAAAAATTTATATAATCCATGAAGTGTCTCAGAAAGCATGTGATACAGCTTTTGCCAAACCTAGCTGAATAACCCAAAGCCCTTTTTTAAAGAGGTTCTTGCCTTAGGGTGTGAGAGCTCACTAGAGAGAGAGAAAGAGACAGAGACAGGTGAGGGAAAGTGAGAAATCGCCCTTAGCATTGATGACCATGCTGCAATTCCTTCTCTTCACTCTTGTCATGAGACCTTGAGCACTCATACACACATGCCATGTGTGGTTTTCAATCCACTGGGTCTAGGATTCAAACCATGGTCAGCCAAGTGGGAGACCAATGACATAACTGTTATGCCATCTTCTGACCCTCAATGCCCTTTCCTAATAATTATATGAACTATTTCTTCAACATCATAGCTACCTAACACGTTTGTATTATTTGTATATGTTAATACCTCAGTTTTCTTTCTTTATGTATATTTTTAGTCTCAACAAAATTATTACTTTCTCCTGAAAAGCCACCCCTTATTTTTAAATTCCACATAAGTCACTCTGTTAGTCCCATAATGTTTTTGCTGACTTTTATTATAACAAGAGTTGCATACTATATAGCATTATTTTGTGAATGTATTTTTTGTCTTTTTGCCAATGAAAGCTTTTAGAAAGTAAAGATTAAGCTCTTCTTAATTTCTGAAACAAGATAGATATACAATAAATGTATGTTGAATTACATACAGAAACCTACACTTATGCAAGGCATTTTTAATCAAAAGTGTGATTTCTGGAACTGTAAGCGGATCTTACTTAAAACTGGATTAAAAAATTGAAGGAACTTATTGTGGTAGGATGAAATGTACTATAAGAAAGAGTAGGATGTAAGGTGGAACTAGCTACAAGATTCTGTAAGAAAATCCCCTGTATGAGATAATCAATGAGATAGAAAATAAATGACTAAGACAAACATATAAAACATTTTTTCCAAGTTTTTAGGGAAGCTTATTATTTGTACCATATTCTTAAAATGCTTTTTTTGAGAAATGTGAAATCCTTTGTAATATATCCTGGAAGACTTCTTTCACCTGCTGGTTCCTTAGAGTATAAATAAAGGGATTTAGTAAAGGGGTAATTGAGGTATACAGTAAAGCTACACCTTTGGATACAGTCACCCTTTCTTTTGCTGATGGTTTAATATACATAAAGATACAGCTACCATAAGTAATGGAAACAACAATCATATGAGAAGTACAGGTGGAAAAAGCTTTGGTTCTTTGCTGGGCAGATGGGAATTTCAGAATGGTTTTAATGATGTACGTGTAAGAGAGAATCACTAATACCAATGTGACCACAAGTGTCACCACAGCTAAAACAAAAGACATCAATTCTAGGACACGTGTATCTGTGCAAGAGATCTGCAAGATAGGAGATGTTTCACACATAAAGTGATCAATTATTCTGGAAGCGCAGAAATCCAGCTTGAGTCCCATGACCAATGGGGGGAAGATGATTAGAAATCCAGTTGCCCAAGAGCTGAGTACAAGTTCATAGCACACTTTGCTGTTCATAATGATTGGGTAATGCAGTGGTTTGCAGATGGCAACATAGCGGTCATAGGACATGGCAGCCAGGAGGTAAAACTCAGTAACACCAAGTAAAAGGATAAAAAACAGTTGAGCTGCACAATTATTGTAAGAAATGGTTTTGTCTTTAGTCACAATAGTTGTCAAGAACCTAGGAATACACACTGTTGTGAATATAATTTCCAAAAAGGAGAAATTTCGGAGAAAGAAATACATTGGTGTCCTGAGGCGGGAATCCAACAGGGTAAGGAGAATAATGATTATGTTTCCCAACAGGCTCAATGTGTAGTTGAGAAATAGAAAAAGGAAAATCACAATTTGCAAATGTGGGTCATCTGTCAATCCTAGGAGAATGAATTCTATTTCCATTGATTGGTTCTTCATTTCTCTTTCATGTGCCTTATCAAATCTACATAGGAAAAGAAGAACAAAATTTGAATATATATGTATACATATTGTTTTTTCTATATCTTAAAGCATAACTATGTATTCTCAAATTTATTTAGCTGTCAATGATTTCTACAGTCTTAAAATACAGATGACACATGCCTATATGCTACCTGTTAATTCAAGATTTCTTTTTCTTAAGAATTATTTTATTTAACTTTATTTATTTATTTAAATTTGATCAGAGAATGATGAGGTGGTAGAGAGAGAGAGAGAGAAAAGGAGACAGAGAGAGAAAGTGAGAAAGCAAGCTGCTAGGTCTGGGACATGACCCACTGTCGGCCATGTGGGAGTCCAGCGCCCTTAACCATCATGCCACCTGCCGGCCTCTCGAGATTTCTTCTAATCCATCAGTTCTCTTTATAACCATCCTCTAATTTTTTTCTAGGGACCTAATAATAAATACTTTGGCTTAATATGCATTTCAGTCTATCTCCCCCAGACACTATTCTGCATGTAAAATTTAAATAACTATATTATTTAAAATTTATTTTCTTATTTTTTATCATACATATATAATTGCTCTAAATAGATTTGTCTTTTTAGAATAAGAAATTCTAGAGAAGAATTACTAATTTTTTCTACTTCACTTCATCTAGGTCAATACTTAATTTATAGAGTCCGAGAAAACAAAATATAGATGTAACAGTCTATGAAGAAAACACATCACACTATCCACTATCTCTTTGTACCTAAGCATAATATTAATCTATCACTAAAAAAGTTTGTTTTTTTTTTTTTTTTTTTGGAGAGGTTTTTGCTATAGGGTACGCTTGCCAGAAATACATAGAGAGGCAGAGAGACAGAAAGTAAGAAATCACCCCCGGGCGGGGGCAGGGGGGATGGTCATGCCACAATCTCTTCTCCTTCATTCTCCTCTCGAGATCTTGGGCACGGACGCATGTGTGCCCAGCGTGGGTTTTAGCCACCAGGTTCAAGTCTCCAACTGTGGTCAACAACATAGGAGTCCAGCAATGTAGCCACTATGCCATCTGCTGGTCCCTAAAAAAAGATTTTTTAAAAATGGAAACTTGGTAGTCAAGTTTAAATTCCTGAATTAGACTTACTGTGCATCTGCCTTAATTTCCAATATGAAGTTAAGCCAAAATTATAGTTGACTTACCTTTTTGGGTTTATTACTTGTTCTATTCTGCCTGTGTGTGTGGAAGAAATATATACTAACACAATTAATGGTAAGTTTACTTATTTTTATGAACATATTTTATTATTCAATAGAAATAATTATTACCAGTTATTTTTGTGGAGAGAGGCAATGTGCTTCTGTGAAGAATTTCCATATTCCATCAACATACTGCAACTTGGGACTCAGGTGTCAAAAGTTTAATGTACATTAGTCTTCCATTCCAGATAAGCTGTGCTTTGTGAAACTTCATCCTTAAAGTTTAGTTTTCATCATTTAAAATCTCAAACTAGATACATCTTTGAAATGAAAACACGTAGAGAGCGAAAAATTAATTAGGAAATTTGATGAACCAGAAAATTCCAACTGTTTTAAGAAAGAGTTACTACATGCCAACCAAACACTTAGAAAATGCTGCTTTTATCATTTTCTACTTACTAAAGACTCAAGGGAATCTACCGAAATAAAACAAACATAATTTTCTCTGAGGATTAGTACCATTAAAGCACTAATTATTAGCAATAAATGACACCACTGTAGTCTACTTTCTATAAATGCTGAAAAAGAAAGTGTCCTGGGGGAATAAGTGATTAAAAAAAAAATAAAAGAGAACTTTAACAGGAACATCAGCAGTTTACTGTCCAAGGCGACAGTGGAAAATCTGAAGCTCATTTACATATACAATGGAATGAACCACTGGTACATAAAAAAAATGTGAATGAATTCTAAAAGTAGGATTCTAAGTGAAAAAAGCAGGTACGATATGACTTCATAAAAACACAATCCAGTGTGCGTAATTCTGGTAAAGTAAAATTATAGGAACAGAAATGTAGCCAATATTTCCAGGGGCTAAACAGGAGGAATAGGGATTAGCTGCAAAAGTGTAAAAGAGAAAAAATTTAAAATAATTCTTTATTTAATTTTATTTATTATTATTATTAATTTTAAATTTGCTATTGGGCACATGTTCTCACTAGAGATGGACAGAGAGTCAGGGAGAGGGAAAGTGAGAAAGCAAGCTGCCAGGTCCAGGACTTGAACCTCAGTTGTCAACGTAGGAATCCAGTGCCCCAACTGCTACACCACCCAAAAAGAATTTTTTTAAGGTGATGATAAATTGTTTTAGATCTAAATTCAATCTCAATTACTTTTCTATCAAAATTAAGTATCATTTGCTTCTTTTTGAAAACTATTTATTTATTGAGACAGAGAAGAGACAAGGACTCTGATAGGGTCTTGCCATATGACAATCTACCCCTAGTCTTCATCCAGCCAGGATCATGAGTGCATCCATAGGCATGCCCAGTTCCAACCTGGGATCTGATCTTTCCATATGGTTCCAGTATTGCAGTGTTGCCCTACCAGCTGTGCCACTTGATTGGGCTATTTTGTCTCTTTTATTTTTAAAGTTTTTTAAAATATTGATTTATTTAATTCCATTTGTCATTATTATTTTTTAAATTTGACCAGGCAGAGACAGAGACAGAGAGAAAGGGAAAGTGAAAAAGCAAGCCACCTAGTCCAGAACTCCATGTGGGAATCTAGCGACTTTAACCACCAGGCCATCTGTTGGCCCTCATATGCCTCTATCACAGTATGCTATTTAGATTAGTCAGATCTTTACTTCCCAATAAGATAGTTATTAACCACATGTGGAGATTTAGTAATAATAATATATAATATATATAATTTATATCACATATAATGATTTAAATAAATAAATATACACAATAGTTAAAACTAAATACAATTAAATATTCAGTTTTCAGTCACACTAGCCCCTCATGAAGTGCTAATTAGAACTTAGATAATTAAATTTATTGTAATAAAAACACTTAACATGGCATCTACCTTTTTAGTATATTTTTAAAATTTACAATATAACCTTGTTAAATATAGGCAATACATTGTACCACATGACTCTAGAATTTATTCATCTTGCATTAAAAAATGTTTTACCCATTGAACAATAATTCCACAATTACTAATATACCTAGTTCCTGGTAACCACCATTTTGATATCTGATTATATGAATTTCATTATTTTAGATACTTTGTGTAAACAGAATCATGGAATAATGGTCTTTGTGTGACTAGTTTGCCTCACTTAGCATAATATCCCAATTCATCTAAAGCATTGTATGTGGAAAATCTCCATGTTCTTAAAATCAGACTAATCAACCATTGTATGTATGCATATCACATTTTCTGCATCAAATTGTCTATCAATAGACATTTGAGGTTTTTTTTTTTTTTTTTTTTTTTTTTTTTTCTGGAGTGGGGCCCAGGCCGGCACCGGGTTTTTGTGAGCAGTCTAGCTGATTTACAGAGCAGCCCGGCTTGGAGGCCGCGGGGCTCGTTACTGAGCTTCCTGGTCTACCAGAGACTTTTACTTCCAGGAAAGAGGTCATCGAATTACAACCCCATAAAAAATTTTAAAAAAGACTAGAACAGAATTTTTTTCCATGAGAAATGCAACTGTGAGTCCTTGTAAATAAGTTTCATAGCATATCTTTTGTCCACGTGTATCTGTGAGTGAGCACACGGACACTATCAGAGTTGTAACAGTGATGGATGAAAGGAATACAAATTATACCCCCTGCCCAGTTGCCTCATTATGTTGGAATTCAACAGCAGACAAAGAAGCTAGACACGTTTTACCTATTTTGTTACCTTTTTAAAAAAAAGGATTTGATTTAACTTTATGTATCATTATCATTATTTTTAAAATTTGACCAGAGAGAGAGAGAAAGTGAGAAAACAAGCTGCAAGGTCTGAAACTTGAAGCTTGGTCAGCCATGTGGGAGCCCACCGTTTTTTGTTTGTTTGTTTATTTATTTACTTTTAACATTAATTCACTATACATCATTACAGTATATAAAATGAATTTTCCATCCAAAATACACTGTCTATTGGCTCAATCAAGCACATCAACATACATGTAATCAACAAATAATTTTACATTTCTTATGTCTTGTATATTTTGCTTTTTTTTTTTTTTTTGCCATCCTTGGTTCAATAAGTATGGCTATTGTGAATGATGCTTCAATAAGTATGGCTGTGTAACAATCTCCTTAAGATCTTAATTTTATTCTTTTTTATATATGCTCAGAAACAGTATTACTGGATAATATGGTAGTTCTTTTAACTTTTGGAGAAATCTTCATAATGTTTAGCATGTAGCTGCATTGTTTTACATTCACAAAAGCAGTGTACAGGGATTCTAATTTTTCTATATCCTCACTAATATTAGCCTTTGCTTTTTGAGAATAGCCATCATAATAAATATAAGGTGATACTTCATTTAGAGAAATGTATATCCTAGCACTTTGTCATTTTTTTGTTTGTTTTAGATTGGCAAATTTAGTCGTTCTGTATAACTGCTCATTTGTACTCTTAGCCTGCACCCAGTGCAGTGTATGAACCCAGTGTATTTTTCAATCTGCCAGATCTGGGACCTGAATTTCATAGTCAGCCATATGGGATTACCTTACTTAGTGTTACAGTTTTGTTTTTGTTCTGCTATTGATTTGTAGCAGTTCTTTATATATATTGAAGATTAACCTTTTTCTAGGGTTTTATATTTTGTGAATATTTTCTCTAATTCCACACATTGCCTTTTACTCTACTGACTACTTGTTTTGTTGTGCAGATTACTTTTTGGGAAGTAGGGGGATTAGCACAGGTGTCATATTCAAGAAGTCATTGCTAAAATTAGAGTCATCAAACTTTCCCCCATTTTTTTTCCTGATAGTTTCATAGTTTTATGCTTAATACTTAAATATTTGATCCATTTTGAGTTGGTTTTTGTGTATGGTGCAGATAAAGGTTCAGTTTTATTATTTTGTATATGTATATCTAATTTTCCCAACACCATTTGTTGAAGAGACTATCGTTTTCACTTTGTGTATTCTTGCCATGCTTGTCAAATATCAATTAACTGTATGTGTGGATTTAATTCTGGCTCTCTTTTCTTTTCCACTGGTCTTTATGTCTGATTTTAATGCCAGTACAATACTCTTTTGATTACTGTATCTTATGTAATATATTTTGAAGTCAGGAATTGTGTTGCCTTGAGCTTTGTTTCTTCTTTCAAGATTTTTTGACAATCTGGAGTTTTTTCTGGTTCCTTATAAATTTTTGGATTTTTTTTCTATTTCTGTAAAAATTGCCACTGGAATATTTAGGTATGCATTGAATCTATACAAGTTTCGAGTAAATGTGGATATTTTAACAATGTTTCTTATCTATGAAGATTGGATATTGGTCATTTATTTTTGTATTTTTAAATTTATTAATCTATGATTTGTAGTTTTCAGTGTACAAGACTATCAACTTCTTAGTTAAATTGTCCCAGTTATTTTATTGCTGGAAGCCGTACCCCAGCCGGGGTGGGTGCACAAGAAGGCGACACGGGTGAACAGGAATCAGACTGAGACCTCATGCCCCTAGCATGTTCTCAGCCGGCTACAGCCAGAGTAAACTCCAGACTGCAGCCCTGATGGCCAGAAGGCATGCATATTTATTATAGAAGGAGTTTTTACAGTAGTGGGATGGGTGAGGGGAAGTAAGTGAAACATTTTGCTCTAAAAGGTAAGGTATTCAAAGTATAGGAACAATAATCATAAAACATGACATCTGTTTTGTTTAGGTATAAACAGTCATAATTTTTAGAACGAGGAAGTCCATTTTTCGGGTGCATTCTCTTCTTTGATCTTGATTACCAGGGAGGGTCTTTTTTTATTATATATATATTTTTTTATTATCATCATATTCTTCTTTATATTACATTGAATTACATATAACTTTACAGTGTATTACATTGCTTTTTCAAAAGGGAATGCCATGCATGTCAGTCAGTACAGAGACATTAATCTCCCCACTTTAACATTCAATATCTTTTCTATGTTTTCCCCAATCATTATTATTATTATTCTAATTATTTTTTAAAACAGTCAATTGCTATTTCTCATTTTGCTTGTACAGATACTTTGCCTATCATGAAATACTTCTCAGACAAATCCAGTTGAGAATACTATACATGTCAACATCAACAGTTAATAAGCCATATCTGTTTCTCACTAATGTCCTGCCTATCTATTGTTCACTTGTTATCTTTCTCTATTCTCTTCTCTTCACTTCCCCCATTCCACACTGTCCTATTCTCGTTAAGTACCTTCACTGCTTTTATGTCCTCCAATTTTTTGCTCTCTATTATAGAGTGCTGATAGTCGGTATATATTGAGTGGATACATACAATATCTTTCTTTCATAGCCTGGCTTACTTCACTCAGCAATAGATCCTCCGTATCTGACCACTTTCTATCAAATTCCAGGGTCTTGTTATTTTTTATGGCTGAGTAGTATTCCATAGAGTATATATACCACACTTTTCCAATCCATTCATCAGTTTGTGGACATTTAGGTTGGTTCCATGTCTTGGCAATTGTGAATAATGCTGCAATAAACATTGATGTGCAAGCACTTTTCTGACTGAGCGTTCTCCTGTCTTTTGGGTAAATACCCAGAAGTGGGATTGCTGGATCAAATGGTAGTTCTATTTGTAGATCTTTGAGGAACCTCCATATTGTTCTCCACAGTGGTTGAACTAGTTTACATTCCCACCAACAGTGTAGGAGGGTTCCCTTTTCACCACATCCCCGCCAACACTTATCACTTTTTATATTCTTAATCTTTGCCATTCTGACAGGGGTTAGGTGGTATCTCATTGTAGTTTTTATCTGCATCTCCCTTATGATGAGGGATGTTGAGCATTTTCTCATATGCTTTTTGGCTGTTCGTATGTCTTCCTTAGAGAGACTTTTGTTCAGCTCATTTTCCCATCTTTTAATTGGGTTCATCATTTTTTTTCGCATAAGGCACTTGAGTTCCCTATGTATTCTGGTTATCAGTTCCTTGTCTGAGGCATATTTAACAAAAATATTTTCCCATTCTGAGGGTTGTCCGTTCCCACTTGTTACTGTGTCCTTTGCTGTGCAGAAACTTCTTAGTCTAATATAGTCCCACTTGTCTATTTTAGGGATTATTGCCTGTGCTTTGGGAGTCTTATTTAAGAAGTCTTTGCCTACTCCGATGTCCCCCAGAGTTTCCCCAGCATTTTCCACCAGTAGTTTTATTGTTTGAGGTCTTAGGTTCAGATCTTTGATCCATTTTGAGTTGACTGTTGTTAATGGTGAAAGATGGGGGTTCAGTTTCATCTTTCTGCAGGTGGATACCCAGTTTTTCCAGCACCATTTACTAAAGAGGTTTTCCTTTTCCCAATGGATTGACTGATATCCTTTGTCAAAGATCAGTTGGCTGTAAGCTTTGGGGGTTATTTCTGGGGTCTCTATTTTCTTCCATTGGTCCACTTGTCTGTTTTTATGCCAATACCATGCTGTTTTGATGACCACAGCTTTATAGTATATCTTGGGATCAGGGAGTGACATGCCTCCTACTCCATTCTTCTTGCGCAGGATTGCTTTTGCAATATGAGGTCTTTTATGATTCCAGACAAATTCTATGATTGCCTTTTCTAGATCTCTGAAGAATATCTCTGGTATTTTGATTGGAATTGCATTAAACATGTAGATTAATTTGGGTAGAATTGTCATTTTGATTATGTTAATTCTTCCAATCCAGGAGCATGGGATGTCCTTCCACATTTTTATGTCACTTTCAATGTCTCTTTTAAGATTTTCGTAGTTTTCTTTATAAAGGTCTTTGACTTTCTTAGTTAGGTTTATCCCTAGGTATCTTATACACCTTGTGGCTACAGTGAAAGGGATTCCTTTCTTCAGCTCTGCTTCGTTCAACTTGTTGTTCATAAATAGAAATGCTATAGATTTTTGGATATTAATTTTGTATCCTGCCACCTTACTGTATTCACTTATTACTTCAAGCAGTTTTTTCATGGATACCTTTGGGTCTTCTAAGTATACCATCATGTCATCTGCAAATAAAGATATTTTCAATTCTTCTTTGCCTATTCGAATGCCTTTAATATTATTCTCTTCTCTGATTGCAATAGCTAAGACTTCCAGTACTATATTAAAGAGCAGTGGAGAAAGTGGGCAGCCTTGCCTAGTACCTGTTTTCAGAGGAAAAGCTTTCAGCTTTTCCCCATTCAGTATAATGTTAGCTGTAGGTTTTTCATAGATTGCTTTTATTGTGTTCAGAAATGACCCTTCTATACCAATATTACTGAGAGTCTTAATCATAAAAGGATGTTGTATTTTATCAAATGCTTTCTCCGCATCAATTGAGATGATCATATGGTTTTTATCTTTCTTTCTGTTAATGTGGTGTATTACATTTATGGTCTTGCATATATTAAACCATCCTTGTATCCCTGGTATAAAGCCTACCTGATCGTGATGAATGATCTTTGTTATATGTTGTTGGATATGATTTGCGAGTATCTTGTTGAGAATTTTCGCATCTATATTCATCAATGATATCGGTCTGTAGTTTTCCTTTTTTGTCATATCTTTATCTGTTTTGGGGATGAGGATGATGGAGGCTTCATAAAATGAATTTGGAAGGTTTCCTTCCTTTTGAATCTTTAGAAATAATTTTAGTAGGATAGGGGTTAACTCTTCCTTAAAAGTTTTGTAGAATTCACAAGTGAAGCCATCTGGGCCTGGGCTTTTCTTTGTTGGGAGATTATTTATTACTGATTCAATCTCCTGGCTTGTTATGGGTCTATTCAGGTCCTCTATGTCTTCCTGATCCAATCTTGGTAGATTATATGCATCCAGGAATTTGTCCATCTCCACCAGGTTACCTTGTTTGTTGGCGTAAAGTCGCTCATAGTATCCTCTAATGATATTTTGTATTTCTGCTATGTCTGTGGTAATATTGCCTGTTTCATCACATATTTGATTAATCTGGTTTCTTTCTTTCTTCTTCTTAATCAGTCTAGCCAATGGTGTGTCGATCTTGTTAATCTTTTCAAAGAACCAGCTTTTGCTTTCATTTATTTTCTGTATGGTTCGTTTATTTTCTATTTCATTTATTTCTGCTCGAACCTTTATTATTTCTTTTTGCCTGGCATTTTGGGGGTTTGTTTGTTGTTGTTTTTCCAATTCTCTGAGGCATGATGATAAGTTATCTACTTGCCATCTTTCTATCCTTTTCTTATGTGCACTAATTGCTATGAATTTCCCTCTTATGACTGCTTTTGCTGTGTCCCATAGATTCTGGACACTTGTGTACTCATTATCATTAGTTTCCATAAATTTTTTTATTTCAGCCTTAATTTCTTCAGTAGTGAAGAAGTCATTCAGAAGTAGGTTGTTCAGTCTCCATGTGTTCGTGTATCTTCGGGGTTGTGTCTTGAAATTAATCTTGAGTTTAATTCCATCATGGTCAGAGAAGATGCTGGGTACAGTTTCTATGCCTTTGAATCTATAAAGGCTTGATTTGTGTCCTAATATATGATCTATCTTTGAAAAGGTTCCATGTCGGGGTGAGAAAAATGTATATGTTGTGGATGTAGGGTGGAAAGTTCTATAGATACCTGTCAAGCCCATTCCATTTATAGTATCATTTAAGTCCTGTATCTCTCTATTTATTTTCTGTCTAGAAGATCTGTCTATAGGAGATAATGGGGTGTTGAGATCTCCAACAATTATAGTATTTCTCCCTATTTCTCCTTTTAGCTCCAGCAGTCTTTCCTTCACATATTTAGGTGCACCTGAGTTGGGTGCATAGATATTTATAAGGGTTATGTCTTCTTGCTGGATTACCCCATTTACTATTATATAATGCCCTTCTTTGTCTCTTCTTACAGTCTTTGTCTTGAAATCTATTTTGTTTGAGATCAATATCGCTACTCCAGCCTTTTTTTGATTTCCATTTGCATGGAGTATCTTTTTCCAGCCCTTGACTGTTAGTCTATGTATGTCTTTATCCATAAGGTGAGTTTCTTGTAGGCAACAGATAGAGGGTTTCTGTTTTCTTATCCATTCAGTCAGTCTATGTCTCTTAACTGGAGAATTTAATCCATTGACATTCAATGTAATTATTGATATTTCCATACCTGATCCTATCATTAAGTGAGCCATTATCTTGATTGCTTTTTGTTCTCGTATAACTGTCTCTGATTTTTAGCTTTCCTGGTATATTACTCCCTTCAGAACTTCTTGAAGAGCTGGTCTGGAGTTGGTAAATTCCTTCAAATTTTGTTTATTCGAGAATGTTTTTATCTTTTTTTCCCATATGAAAGATAATTTTGCCGGGTATAGTATTCTTGGTTGAAATTGTTTTTCACTCAACACTTTTACTATGCTTCCGCATTCTTTCCTTTCCTGCATTGTTTCGGCCGAGAGATTCGATGTTAGCCTGATGGGGTGACCTTTGTAAGTAACCTGGCGTTTCCCTCTTGCCAACTTTAGTATCTTGTCTTTATCTGTTGTTTTTGCCAGTCTGGCTATAATGTGCCTTGGAGAAGATCTTCTTGGGTTGATTCTACCCGGGGTCCTATGTATTTCCTGGGTCTGGATACTTGAATGCCTTTCTAGATTTGGAAAGTTTTCTTCCAGGATTTCGTGGAATAAATTATCTAGGCCCTTATTATTTTCTTCCTCTTCTGGAATACCAATTATCCGGATGTTGGGGCACTTAATAGTATCCAGTATTCCTCGTATATTATCCTCATTTTTCATGGTTGTTTTCTCAATCTTCTTGATACTTTTTTCTAGGTCAGATGTTTTGTCTTCTACGTTGGAGATTCGATCTTCTGCCTGGTCTAACCTACTTTTAATACTTTCAAGGGAGGTTTTGATTTCCTGTATCACATTCTTCAATCCTAAAAGTTCCATCTGGTTCTTGTTTAAAGTATCCATTTCTTCTTTCAAGTCATTGAAGGACTTCCTCATCTCCTGGAGCTCCTTGTCTCTTTTCTCTTCCATCTCAGTTAGTTTGGTCACTACAAATAATCTGAATTCCTTATCAGACATGTCCACGACGTCCATTGTATTGACTGTGGGTGGTGTAGCTTTGATGATTTCCCTTGGGGGAGAGGCCTTTTCTTGGTTGCTCATATTTCTTGAGCCTCTGCGATTATTCCTAGTCATCAGGTAATCTATATGTTTCTTCCTAACTGATTGTTAAAAAGTTGTACAGGCTTAGAAAATTGATGATTTCCTTTATGGTTGGCCTACCTGTTGCTCACAATTACCATTAACTGTTGCCACTACCCTGGATGGCCCAAAGTCCTCACTGTCTCTAAGGAGAGGTGAGCCTTCAATTGACTGAAAAAGCAACACCCCAAAAGCAAAGAAAAACAGAATGAAAAAAGGAAATCGCGCGGCGTGCACGCGCGCCGCGCGCTACTCAAATCACTACAATTCAAAGAGTCCAAAGACTAGTGGGAAAGGGTCAGAAGATGAGTGACAAGACCAGGTTGGTTGGGCCTGCAGCCTGAGTCAGCCTGGAGCCTGGAACTGCTGGCCGGCTTGATCCGGGTTGCGGGTGGGGTGGGGTGGGAGTTCGCCTTAAAGTCCCAGACAACCAACCTGGGGTCCAAGGAGGAGAAACGGTGGGGATGCATGGAGATTCAGAAGGGTTGGGCCTGCCACCAGGGAGGGTCTTTGGATGAGAGGGTTTCTAGGAATTTTCAGTCCAGACCAGGTTGATCATTTTTAGTCCCAGATTGGCCTCAGGTCACCTTTTGAGAACCTTTAGCTTCAGGCTAGGGTGGCAGCAATTACAGGAGCCTAGAAGTAAATTCTGTCTGGTTTAGTAAAGACAAGGTTAGTATATACTAAAGTGAAATACTTATGTTATCTCTGGGGTAGTGTACAGCTAAGAGGGTGAGTCTACATAGGAAAAGAATGTGGTCTTGTGAGTAGCTGACTTGAAGGTTGCTGTGTACTTGGGACCCTCTACATGCTGCTAATGACTGTGGCTTGGGGAATGGCAATCTTCCCTTGTCCTGAGAGTAAGGGTGGCTAATGGTCTCTGGGGAAACAGCGCCTCCTGGATGAGTCCCTGAGCCCCTCCCAGCTACTGAGATCCTTTTGCCCATTAGTAGCTTTAACCTAATGCTTATCTATGTAATCCCTAGTAGGAGAAGTGAATGTGGCATTCTTTATTGACATTTCCCAGGAGGTGAGGTGAGTCTAATGGGAGTAACTCCTGTTCGCAGCCGCTGCCCTACGCAGCTGCCGCCTTAGTGGATCCGCATTCTTTCAGGATTATTGTAAAAATTATAGTAAGGCTGGGGGTGCCTTTATGGGGTACCGGGGTATGGCAATAAGGCCCATGGCAGAGAAATTGAGTGCAGGACAGTACAGCGACACAATACGTGAGATCCAGAACTTGTAAAACTGTTGACCTTGCAACCAGTTCTCCTCAGCCGAGTCCTTGCTCTAGGCACAAGGGGCAGTTCTTTCATACTCAGCTTGTGTTAACTGCATGGTCCCAGCATTTTATTACTTTTATGCTATTAAAAATAAATTATTTTCTTAACTTTGTTTCAGATTCGGATTATATTTAATGTATGGACACATAACTGACTTTTGTACATTGATTTTGTATTATGTAACTTCACTAAATTTCTTACTAGTTCTAACAGTTTTTGGGGAGAGGGCAGGGAAAATATTCAGGGTTTCCTATACAAAATATATAATCTGTAAGAATACTACTTTTTATTTTTTATATCTGATTTGAATAACTATTATTTCTCTTTTTCTGACTGATTGCTTTTGCTAGGAGTTCTGATACTTTTTTTAATAGAATTGGGAAAAGTGGTATCCATGCTTTGTTCCTGATCTTAGAAAAAAATGTTCAGTTTTTTACTGTAAAATTTATAGCTTGGGCTTTTTTTTTTTTTTTTTTGGCAGAGGATTTTTTTTTTTTTTTTTTTTTTTTTTTTTTTTTTTTTTTGCTGTAGGGCGCATGTGCTCACCAGACAGACAGAGAGAGACAGAGAGACAGAAAGCGAGAAATCACCCCCCAGGGGTCTGGGACTTGAACCATGGTCGAATACGTGGGAGTCCAGCAACATAGCCATTACGCTGCTAGTCCCTAGTTTGGGTTTTTCATATGTAAATTATAATTTTGAGGTAAATTCTTTGTTTCTACTTTTTTGAAAGAGTATTTATTAAGAAAGAGTGCTGAATTTTGTCAAATGTTTTTCTGAGTCTATTGAGATAATCATATGGTTTTATTTCATCATTCTGTGAATGTGGCATATCACATTACACCCACGCTCCTTGACTTATGTTAGGTCCCAATAAACCAATCGTTACCTGAAAATACTGTAAGTTGAAAATGCACCTAAGGTACTGTACAGTATCAGTTCTTTAACCTCATGATAACATGGATGACTGAGATCTGTGGCTCAGAGTTACTACCCAGCATCACAAGAAAAAAAAAATTTTGCAGTTGTCTTCCAGTCCGGTTTGTTTGCAATGAGCCTGTGCTGCTGGAACAAAGTGATTATTGAACCAGTCAGAAAAGATTTCTCTTGTGACTGATGCTTTCTTGTTTCCATAATAATGCACAGGTAAATTACGCACACTCTTTAAACATCTTGGATACAGGCTTTTTCCAATCACTGCCAATTGTATCTTGTGTGTGCCAGTAGCATTAGCACACCCAAGAACAGTTAACCTTTGCTTGGCATCCTTGAAATCTGTTGGTGTACTTTCATCAGCCATTGTTAAGGTTTTTCTAGGAGCATAGCACCAGTACAGAGCTGTTTCATTAGCATTATAAATTTGTTCAGGGCTAAGGTTTTCATCAGATATGATCTTAGCAAATTCATCAATATAATTTTCGGCAGTTTCATGATCAGCAGAAGCTTTTTCTCCACAGATTTTAAGATACTTGATACTGTGACGCTTTTTACATTTCTGTAGCCAGCCTTCTGAATATTCACACTCACCTTCGAGGTTCAGTTCTTCATGGTATATTCTAGCTTGTTTCATGACTAACAAACCAGTCAGTGGCATGTCTTTACTTCTTTGTTGACAAATCCATTCAATCAATACATGGTCAAGATCTTCATTTTTGGCCCTATGCAATGTTTTTCTATTTTTCATTAGTTCTTGGTTATCACTGTCATTAAAATTTCAACAACTTATCTTTCTGTTTCTTTAAGTCATATATGGTGGTGGTTCCCACACCATATTCTTCAGTAAGACACTGTACAGACATACCGCCATCAAGCTTCTGAGTAACTCTACTTTCTGAGCTATTGGTAAAGACAGATGCTTCCTTTTCTTCTTCTCACTGTTACCCATAGGTATATCTTGAACTCTTTTGGACATTTTCCAGTGTAATCAATCCCCAAATCACTGAATGTCAGCAGACAGCAGAGGCATTTGTGATTAATGGATATAAGTGCGAAACAACAGAGAGGCTTCTTTTTTGTTCACTGCAGGTTGTATTGCTAAACAGTCGTGGTGCCAAACTTACGAAAACACTTTTGGGTTTCACAGTGTTTTTGTTTTTTGTCTTATTTTGAAATTGCGGAGTAGAGATCGTAGACCTCTGCAATCCGGACACTTTTCTACATGTCTCTGCCATCTCCCAAATTCACATTATCAGCTCTTGCTGGGATGACTACAGTAGCTTCCTAACTGGTTCACCAGCATCCTCCTCAGTTGCCTCTATTCTCTTCTCCAGGAACTTAACCTATATACATTTTTATACTGGGAGGTGAAAAATGGTACGCAGCGAGGGATGTGCCCGTCTGGTTCCCGATACCGGGATGCCGAGCCTTTTCCGGCCCCGCAGGCACTGGACCAGGAGGTGACTAGCTCTCCAGTCCTCCGCCCGACCCGCGAGGAGTCGCGGGACTAAGTGTGGTGGCAGTGGCCTCACCTCGAGGCTTTCGCCAAGTTTTTATTGTCCCAAAGAGAAACCAAGAGACGGCGGTACCCATCGCAGCCGCTAGGAAGCGCCTTAGCCACGCAGCACGCTGAGCCCCCTGGGCCAATGTATTCTTGATGTTATGAGGAGTCTCTGCTGCTTTACAACCAATTTTGTATTCAAATAAGGAAATTACTCAAATTGTTTTGTTTGTCTAATATGATGTCCATAAAATACATTTTGAACAGCAAATTTCAACAATTCACCACCGTAATTACTTTCTCACCAACCTAATAGGTTAACCCTTAGGCCTAATGATTAACTAATGAAAGTTAGCAATAATCTTGCTGAGTATTTACAGATACTAGGCAAAGAAATAAGGAGCAGAAAAGTATCACTAGGCCCCTACCATGTAAGCAGCCAAGAAGATTTCATCAGCTTAAGCACTGCAAAATTTCATGTAGATCTTTGCTGCTTCTAAGTCAGTATCTAAGAGTTGTCTTAACTGACTCCATTTTGCTCCTGTTGGCTCATTAATAATTGTTTATCTTTTTTTTAGTTTTTCTATAAGGCATGCTAGTTGGAGACAGAGAGAGAGAGAGAAAGAAAGAGAGAAATCATCCCCTGGGGGGATGGCCATATCACATTCCTTTCTCCTCCATTATTCTGTCAAGATTTTGGGCATACGTGTACACACACACACACACACACACACACACACACACACACACACAGTGTGTTTTGCAAGCCTTGGGCCCGAATCTTGAACCATAGAGTTGGCCAGGTAGGATCCAGCTGCCTTAACTGCCATACTACTGAGTGGCCCATCAATGCTTGTTTTTAAGCTCCTTGCAGAGAATTTAAATCAATCATTCTGCCCAGTATGCCCAGAATAAAAACTGCCCTTCAAGTAGTGATTGCCTCCCCGATGCTATCAAGTCTGTATTTACATAATTTTGCCCAAATTCAATGATCAACATCCTCCTGATTTTACCCAAGATAATGAGTAACTTGCCCTTTGCTTCTAGATGAACTCTTACACTAACCCCTTCCCCTATATACAGAGTTCTGTGTTTCCTCCGCTACAGCGGAGATGGTTATGGACTCCAATCCCCTCCCCCCCAGTGCTAGCATCACCAAAATGACTCCTTTTCCTTATTCACCAGCTCTTGTCTCTTAAGATTGGTTTTTGCAGAACAACAAATGTGACAGCCCTGATCTAGTCCTCCAGGACGAGCATCCCTTCCTGTTCCCGCTTCAATAATACTGTATTGCAAATCTCAAAAATTGCTGACACTTAGATCATAAAGATTCCCAAAATACACATATGCAAAATAACTATGAAACATGATGGATATGTTAATTAGATTTGTTGTGATATTTGTATTTACAGCTTATACATATATCAATCATCATAATGTACACCTTAAATATAAACAATTTTATGTGTATACTGAAATTCAATAAAGCTCAAAAGAATAAATAAACTTGAAATAAAATAGCACAAACATGAGAAAAGAAGGAAAATATAAATAGTCACCAAAGAATGATATAAACTCAGGCCTCCTTTGAACTTGCGGGATGGGGAGTGGTGGAAGAAAAATGAAACAAGCTTTCTATAGAATTTCTATTCTTGGGGCTGGTAGGTAGTGTGATGGTTAAGGACGCTGGGCTCCCACATGGCTGACCGCAGTTCGAGTCTCAGACCTGGCAGCTTGCTTTCTCTCTCTTTTTCTCTCTCTCTTGCTCTGTCCTTCTCTGGTCAGATTTAAATAAATAAATTAATTAATGAATTAATTAATTAAATAGAGTTAAATAAAAATAATTCTTTTAAAAAAAGAATTTCTGGGACCAGCAGTTAGCATAATGGCTATGTCGCTGGACTCCCACGTAGTCGAGCACGGTTCGAGTCCTGGACTTGGCAGCTTAAACTCACACCAGGCACGTGTGCGTGCATGCCCAAGATCTCAAGAGGAGATGGAAGAGAAGGGATTGTGGTGTGGCAATCCCCTCTGGGGGGTGATTTCTCGCTTTCTGTCTCTCTGGCGAGCACACATGCCCTATAGCAAAAACCTCTCCCCCCCAAAAAAGAAAAAGAATTTCTATTTTTATTCCTACCCTTCGACATATTTCAAAGTAGACTACATACTTGCCAATGATTAGAACATCCCCAACTCAAAGTTTAACAGGGTCTCGGTAATTAACACTGAAATATCCAGCATCTGCAAAAGTCAGTTGTCTTAATAGGACCCAAATACTCACAAGTACTACTCCAAAGAATACGTCCTGCTCATAATATCTGTCATAAGACACAAGTGACAGGTCACCACATGTAATAGCAAGTAGAAACAATAAACTACTAAATAGACTCAAAAAAACTGTGTATGTTGGGAAAATCACACCGTAT
Organism: Tupaia tana; assembly: GCA_026018925.1. Taxonomy (NCBI): domain Eukaryota; kingdom Metazoa; phylum Chordata; class Mammalia; order Scandentia; family Tupaiidae; genus Tupaia; species Tupaia tana. Next base: position 159,501,289 of record JAKSZU010000006.1, read on the forward strand.
ATTGTAAGATGTTTAATGGCCTTAAGAAATAAAAGAAGGCAAGGAAATTTTGGGTAGGGATAAGAGACTATTAAAGAAGAAGATTTGGAAAAAATATTATTTGTTAAAATTAAAAATAATTAAAATAAAATTTTGTATATAGGCTGAACAACTGATTGACTCATTTGAGGATTTAATACATTGAAAGGAAAGTGCTTCTCAATCATAGCATGCAAACAGGCAAGATAATGACAATATCAAAAAGTTCAGAAGACACTGTATATATAAAAACAAATTCTAATATGAATTTGATTGGATAACAAGGAGAACATACTTCAAAAAGGGAAAATTTAGGGAACCAGCAGTTAGTGTAATGGCTATGTCACTGGACTCCCACGTAGTCGACCGTGGTTCGCGTCCCGGACCCGGTAGCTTAAAACTCACGCTGGGCGCGTGTGCATGCGTGCCCAAGATCCCGAGAGGAGAATGGAGGAGAAGGGATTGCGGCGTGGCCATCCCCCCTGGGGGGTGATTTCTCGCTTTCTGTCTCTCTGTCTCTCTCTGTCTGTCTGGCAAGCGCACGCGCCCTATAGCGAAAACCTCTAAAAAAAAAAAAAAAAAAAAAGGGAAAATTTATTGCATTAAAAGAATGGTTGGTAATGTTTCACACTTGATGAAAGACATGAATTTGCAGTTTCAAAAAGTCAAATAAATGTTAAACTAGTTAAATAAAAAGAAATCTGTGCATAGCGAATTGTAAAGAAACTGTCAAAACTGAAAGGATAAAAAGATCTTACAAATAAAATATGTATAATACCAATTACACATAACAAACATTAAATAGTAAGTTTGTGATACAAAGATAATTTAATGATATCTCAAAAATGCTGAGAGAAAAATAACCACCAAATTAGACTTTCATATGCAGCAAAAACAATATTTAAGAAATAGAGTTTAGGGACCAGCAGATGGTGTAATTGTTGTGTCACTGGACTCTCATGTAGGCAACTGCGGTTCAAGTCCTGATCCAGCAACTTAAAACTCAAGCCAGACACATGTGTGTGCATGGCAAAATCCTGAGAGAAGAGTGGAGGAGAAGGGATTGTGGGAGTCCATTCCCCCTGTGGGGGTAATTTTTTGCTTTCTGTCTCTCTATATCTTTCTGTCTCTCTGGTAAGCGTACACACCCTATAACAAAAAACATTTTATAAAAAGAATTAGAATTTAAAGGCATTTTAGATAGGAAAGTAGCTATGAGAGTTAGATCTTCAAAACCACCATAAAATGAGGAAACATGTAAGTTACAAGTTAAAGGCAATATTTTTAATCAATGATGGTTAGGGCCTGAAATATATATAAAATCTGTGAAACTTGGATTCACAGATTTGGAATCTTTGCGTGAGCAACCCAAATCCCAAGAGGGGGGTGGAAAGAAAAGGGACTGTGGCCTGTGCCCTATGGCAAAAACCTAAAATAAATAAATAAAATCTGAGTATGAATTTCAACGTCATTTTTTAATTAGAAAAATATAATTAACATCATTATAAGCAAAGTGTTTTCAAAGAATTTTGAATTATCTATAATCTATGCATGGAAAACTGGGAAAGATGGTGGCTATATGAAAAGTTTTTGGTTGATTTAATTGGACAGATTAGGACAGGGACAATTTACCAGGCCAGGCCAGTGTACAGAAGTAGAGATTCAGGAGGAAAGACTAGTTTTGGGGACTCATTTTTCTTAATGAAATTTCTGCTTCTAAAGTGATGATTAAGAAACTGAGGAAATGCTGTGTTTTTCATTACTTTGTACATCCAAGGAGATGCAAATGGAGCCTATTAGAGGAGCCTTGGTGAACACCACTAGTTTTGCAGAGAAAGAACAAGCTTGAAGGGAACTGCACTGGCCAAATCCAGGGTAGCTTAGCATCAAAATAAATAATAATAGCTGTGAATAAAATTGGAAACCATGAATTTATAATGATGTAAATAATTAGCTTCTGACTTAAAGATTATGTAAGGACTAAGATATTTATATAGAACTCAAAATACCAAAATATGTATCAATAGCTTTATGAGGAAAAGTCTGCAAATTGCTACATGAATCATAAATCAAATAAAACAATAGTAGTACTGAAAAAATGAAATGGTGTAATGTCTGATAAGATTCCATAAGAAGACAGCATTGCTTCTGTGACGTTACTGTCAAACGCTAATGAACTGAATTGAATTACACAGAACATCATGTGATTCTGAACTGTATCCTTTTCCCTATAAAGGATCATATTGAGACATGAATTGATGAAACATAAATAGAAGTGAAGGTTTAGCTCTTGCCCTCGCATGTGTTGTCTTGATATTGCTGGTTGCATTGTGGTTACATGATACTCTACTGGGCAAGAGAGTGGGCTCTGAATGTCCAGAAATAAAAGTTACTGGTATGTTTTTGTAAAATTTAAGTTTTTGATTCCTTACAAATAAAAATAAATAAGAATCATTTACCTAGTGACACCCCTTTCCATCCCAGAACTTTTGAGTGACAACCAAATGAATGAAATCCTAATACATTTTGTATGAAGGCAAAAGAGAAGTTAGTGATGGAGTAAATGCTCTTAACGAAGTGATTCAGGACAGAGAAATGCCTGAAATTTTGTTGGCATTCTATATGGTTTAGAAAGAAATTCTAACTGGCTTTTGAAAAAAAAAAATTCTTCTGTTTTGTAGTTAAAGAAATTTACTACAGGGGGCCAGCAGACGGCAAAGTGGTTGAATCTCTAGACTCCCACTTGGCTAATGAAGTTTTGAGCCCCGGATCCAGTTTTTTGAAAATCACCCTGGGCCCCTGTGTGCGTAACCCAAGATTCCAGAAGGAGAATGGAGGAGAAGAGATTGAGGCATTACCATCTCCATGGGGGTAGATTTCTTACTTTCCCTCTCACTTTCTCTGTCACACACTCTAAGGCAAAAGCCTAAAACAAAAACAAAAACAAAAATTTACTATGAAATAATATCTTTCTTTCCGTCCATCTCTTTCCCCCCCCCTTTTTTTTTTAAATTGTTACATCCTGAATACCAGTCTCCAGAGAGCATTTCTTTGTCTTTCTTCTTTTTATTGCAGTTAATCCCCTTGAGTCATTTAGAAGTAAAATGATAAAACTGTAGCGATTGTAAGTGTAGAATTGAAAACATTGTAACTCTTTGTTATAAAATTTGGGTTTCTTTTGTTTGAGATTTATCAAAACATTTTTTTTTCACTTAGTGCATTACATTGATGTTTTAAACTACGACTGAAAAGTTTTTCTAGGTTTAGTTACTTAAAGAGAAAATAAATCTTATCTAATATAAAATAGAATAATAATTGAACTATCAATAAAATTGGGTCCTATGATTTTATTTGAGAGTAGTGAGAAGTGCTAATGACAGAATTTCAAGAATGTGTCTCTGCTTTGAACTATTTTCAAAAACAGTTATTAGAACTAAATTTTCTCTTAAAATAATAGAATTTTTATGACTTTATAAAAATTAGAATATTCATTTCTTATTTGACTCTTTTTGTCTGTCATGTGCCTCTAGGGAGCAAATTCTACCAATACATCTTGCATGTGGTAAGTCACTTATAATTTGGAATAAATATTTAGAACATAAATGAAAACAATTCTGCAATGAAAGTCAAGTAATTTGCACTGACATCTGAATTGTAGGATTTTTCCTATATTTATGTAGATGCAAGTCTACATTATAAGAATAAGTTTAATGCAACTGATTATGAAAAAAATGACATATTTAAGATGAGACAAAGGTAATAAATAAGAGAAATATAGTAAAGTAAAAGTGAAAAAGACTATATTGGAGCAAAATAACAAATTGCATATATTAGAGAACTTTAATCACAGCGAAATGTTCTCTGTATGTTCCTTTAAAAAGAGTTTAAGTCATTTTTAATGATAAAAATATCTAGATAATTAATGTGAATTGACAGTGACAAAATTGTCTTGATTTTTTTTTAGAATAACTTAGTGACTTAAAGATAACTGGCTTAATAGAACAATGAATTAGAGAATGCTTAGATTAATCTCTATGCTACAATTTAAGTGATCATGTGCCTTATCAATGTGGATAAACTTTTTAAAACCATTCACATTTCTGCACAGTTTTCTATATATGTAGCTGTAAACATACTTATTTCTGCTTTTAGAGTTGTTTTTCTATGTCTGTTTAGTAGGACTCAAATTTGACATGAAGAACCAGTCAAAGGAAATAGAATTTATCCTCTTGGGATTGACAGATGACCCACAACTGCAATTTGTGATTTTCCTATTTCTCTTTCTCAACTACATCCTGAGCGTGATGGGAAACCTATCTATCATCCTCCTTACACAGCTGGATCCCCGTCTCAAAACTCCAATGTATTTTTTCCTCCGAAATTTCTCCTTCCTGGAAATCTCATTGACAACTATCTGTATTCCCAGATTCCTAAAAACCATAATAACTAAGAACAGAGTCATTTCCTACAATGAGTGTGCATCTCAGTTATTCTTTTTCCTTTTGCTAGGCGTTACTGAATTTTACCTGCTGGCTGCCATGTCTTTTGATCGCTATGTAGCAATCTGTAAACCCCTACGTTACCCAAGCATCATGAGCACCAGACTGTGCTACCAGCTTGTACTCAGCTCATGGACAGCTGGCTTCCTGATTACGTTTCCACCACTGGTCTTGGGACTGAAACTGGAATTCTGTGCCTCCACAGAAATTGATCATTTCATATGTGACACATCCCCTGTCTTGCAGATTTCTTGCTCAGACACTCATCTCCTAGAACTGATTTCATTTGTCTCTGCTGTTGTAACACTGGTGATGACATTTCTGTTAGTGATTCTTTCCTACACGTATATTATCAAGACCATTTTAAAAATCCCTTCTGCCCAGAAAAGAACAAAAGCTTTTTCTACTTGTTCCTCTCACATGATCGTCGTCTCCCTAACCTATGGCAGCTGTATCTTTATTTACATGAAGCCATCAGCAAAGGAAAGGGTGACTTTATCCAAAGGTGTAGCTGTTATTTACACCTCAGTGGCACCTTTATTAAACCCTTTTATTTACACTCTAAGGAACCAGCAAGTGAAACAAGCCTTCAAGGATACACTCCAAAAGATTTTCTTCTTTTTCAAAAAATGAGGAAAAAAAATAATATATTAGAGAAAACAGTAAGTGCTGTTTAATCATGTGCACATGCACTTGCCAAAGAGACAGAGAAAGAGAGAGATAGAAATGAGAAATCAGCCTCCCGGGAGCTGGCCACACCTGCAGTCCTTTCTCCTCCATTCTCCTCTTGGAATCTTGGGCATGCACCCACATGCACCTGGCGTGTTTCAATCTGCCTGGTCCAGGATTGGAACCACAGTGGTGGGATTCTAGTGTCATAACCTCTACACCACCCTTTGGGCCAAATTTTCTCATAGCATTATTATTATTATTATTATTATTATTATTATTGATATCTATTGTTTCTTTCAAATCGTGAAAGGACTTTCTCATCTTCTAGAGCTCATTGTCTCTTTTCTCTTGCATCTCATTTAGTTTTGTCACAGTAAATATTTCAAATTATTTATCTGACATTTACATGGGTTCCATTGTGTTGTCTGTGGATGATGAGGAATTCATGTTTTCCCTTGGAGAGAGAGATTTTCTTGGTTGCTCACATATCTTCTGCTTCTATGATGGTTTCTAGTCATCTGGTGATTTTTATGTTCCTTCCTAAATTCTTTGAGTTAATTCTGAGCATTCCAAGGCATGCAGGGGGAGGTGATGGTGATCTCTCTGCTGCTCTACCTCCCCGATGCTCATCAGCCACCTGTGCTGTTGTCACTGGTCTTGGATGATTCAAAGTCCTCCCAGTTTCTTAGAGAATAGGTGTGCCCGAGTCTGAGCTGCCCAGCTTTAATTCAGGAAGACAGAAGGGAGAATGTGCTTCAAAAAATGCTGAAGTCTTAGAATTTAGAGGTATGTGGCAGAGGATAAACCACAGTCTCTTTGCAGTCCAGTCTCCCTGCACTGGAAAGGATGTCCAGATGGAGAGGGGAAGGGCACAAGGTCTTCTCAAAGTCCCAATCAACACACCTGAGAGTTCAAAGGTGAGTCAGGGAGGGGTTGAGCCATGGGTCTCTGCAGCACAGCCTTCTAGCCGCAAGCGGCCTGCCCCATCTCTCATAGCATCTTAACCAAACCAATCAATATGATATATTTTCCCCTTCTCTTTACAGTCTTTTCTGTGCTATGCTAAATTCTCTCTTCAAGTTTCAACACAGATGTCAAATTATATTTACTCTATGAAACGTCGTATTCACTCCCTCAAGAAACAAAACAAACCTGTCCAAGATGACCTATTTGAATTATATTTAACATATTATGTATGAATTTGTCTGACTATATGTAACTAGTTAATCAATTTGGCATCCATTCACTGTAAGTCTACCCTATCACAGACACTACTCTGGATATATATAATGATAATTCAGAGTATAGAGTTTTAATACAGTTATCCAGAATTTAAATACAAATATACATCTGAGCCTCATGCAGTTTCTCCAACTCTGTGTTTTCAAATATCCTTATTTATAAAATAGATGCAATAGTAATAACAATTCATAGTTTATAAATTTATTTGAGAATAAAATGAAGCAGTATGCATAAAGTGATTCTAGATCTATGTCTGGCTCAAACTAAACTCTCAATAAATGCGGGATTACACTCCAGAAACATGGACAGCAGATGTTTCCAAGGCAGGTGATTCTTACTAGCTCTTTTTTTATTGTTTATCTAAGAAGTTATATAATGAAATTTTTATTTTATAAGAATTGCTCTGTTAGATGTACCGGAGATGGGATTTCAGATGTTTAGAGTCAGGAAGAGAAGTTAGAGGGCTTGTGTTTTTAAGATGTATCTTGTGAGTTGAAGTACAGGCATGACAGTGAATATGAGACTCAAGGAGATGACTCCAGAACATTGAAAAACACCAACTGAGGGGAACTGTTAAACCTCTGGATATTTGAGATGAAGAAAAGAGGTTTTAACATAATTTTTCTTAAGCCTTCTTCTCTGCTCACTTTTATACACACACCCATATATTTAAGTCTTTTTAAAAAAGAGTGCTAGAGACAGATTTAAAAAGTGACCTATAAAAAAATTCCTAAAATATACAGGATTGCATATCAAATATAATAAGCCATCAGAGAAATATGACTGAAAAATCCATTAAGTTGTTTGATAATGCAACTGTAATTGATGTGACTTGAATGGACATATTTTAGGTTTACACTTTGTTTTGATGTGTTTTACAATATTTAAGCCAAAATTCTCATCTATATTTATACACAGCAAGTATAAGAGAGTGAGTCCATGTTATATTCAAGTTCCTGAAAGCCTCCATTAACAGATTTTCTTTTTCTAATAAGTACTTGAGAATAAGTAGACCCTTATTCGATATATGATGTGCTATTTTTTTTAATTCTCTGGATTTTTTTTAACTTTCTTGATTGTATCCTTCATATGTGGATGTTGTAATCCTGATAAAGTCAAACACTGATTTGTTGTTGTTACTGCTTTAACTTTTGGTGTCATACTTAAGAAACCATTGCCTAATCTGAGATTATAATGTATACTTATGGTTCTTTTTTAGAAATGTACATTTTTAACTCTTCTATCAAGGTCTTGGATTTCTTTTTGAGTTGATGTTTAATTTTCATGTGGTGCAATGTGGGTAGTCAGTAATTTTGCATCAATCTTGAAAAGACGAATATTTTTTAATTGAATGATTTTAGCATTCTTGTGGAAAGGCAATTGATTATAACTGTGCTGGACTATCACTGGACTTTCAATTCAGTTGTCTTGATCTATGACTATTGTTACACTAGTATCCCACTGCCTTGAGTACTGTAGCTTTGTTGTAAGTTTTGAAATTTAAAAGTATGTGTTTCACATTTGCTCCTCTGTTTCAATATTGTCCAGCTATGTAAGGCCCTTTTCAGTTCTATGTAAGTTTTATGATTATTTAGTCCATTTATGCAAATTTGCAGTTAGACTATTATAAAGGATTGCATTTAATCTGTAAATGAATTTAAAGAGTACAGACAGCTTAATTAACAATATTATCTTCCAATGCATGAATATAAGATGTGTTTTTATTTAAGTCTTCATAAAATTATTAGGAGTTATTTTTTGTACAAATCTTGTAATTTTTTATTATATTTTTATATAAAATATCCCTGCTTTTCAGCAATAAAAGGACCAAAATTTTGACATGTACAAAGGAATAGAACAATATTTCACCAATGAAGATTGCATATATATGTGTGTGTGTGTGTGTGTGTGCATTAATGCAATAAGTACATGAAAAGATGATCAAGAGCATTAATCACTAAGGTAAACCACAATGACATGCCATATCACATCACTACAATGGCTACTAAATATATATGTATGTAGATTAGACTAGAAAGATGTGTGTGTTGATTATACATAGAAATTGAAAGATTTAAAAATTGTTGGTGGGAATGTAAAATGGTACAGGTGCTGTGGAAGACTTTTGGGCAGTTCCACAAAAAATTAAGTATAAAGTTAACATATGATCGCTTTTCTTTCTAGGAATTAAAAATCAAATGTTTACACAAAAATATGTACACTAATGTTAATGGCAGCATCATTCGTAATAGCCAGAAAGAGGAAGCAACCTAAATATCCATCAAAGGGTAAATGGAGGGAACCAGCAGTTAGCATAATAGCTATGTCGCTGGACTCCCATGTAGTCGACCGTGGTTCGCGTCCCGGACCCAGAACTCACGCCGGGCGCGTGTGCGTGCGTGCCCAAGATCCCGAGAGGAGAATGGAGGAGAAGGGATTGTGGCGTGACCATCCCCCCTGGGGGGTGATTTCTCGCTTTCTGTCTCTATGTCTCTCTCTGTCTGTCTGGCGAGCGCACGCACTCTATAGCGAAAACCTCTCCAAAAAAAAAAAAAAAAAAGGGTAAATGGATTAAAATAAATCTAGTATATACACACATACTCACACAAACACACACACACACAGAATGGGATATTAAGTAGCCATAAATGCCAAAGAAGTACTGAAACATGCTACTCAATGTGGACAAAATTTGAAAATATTATGCTACTGAAGAAAACCAGAAAGCAAGGCTCACATATTGCGTGATTCCATTGATGTGAAATAAGGGAGATCTACTGCTAAGCAAAGAAGCCAGACTATAAAAGAGAGACATTTTATGTTCTCACTTAATTTCTACTAAATGTCTTCACTCTATGGCAGAAACTGAAATAATGGATGGCATAAAAGCATGGAAAGCAATTCTGGATGCCAGAGACAATGTTGGAGGAGGGTGCAAAACAGCAGGGGTAAAAGGGAGAAAATTAAGGGAGAAAAAAAGAAGTAAAATGTGAAACACACACACAGAGATAAATAAATAAATGAAAGTTCTTAATAAGCAATTTCATAGAAATGGAAAATAGATTAACAATTACCTTGGGCAGAGGTGAGAGAAATGACTCTGTAATGGGTATGGAATTACATTTTAAGGTGACAAAAATGTTCTGAAATGATATAGCAGTGATAGTTTCAGAGTGGCTGAAAAGATTTCTAAAAAGGGGCCCTCTATATTCCACTTATAAGAAAGACATTTAATTGGCAAAGATATATAGACTGAAAATTAAAGGCTTGAAAAAGTCATTTCTGGCATCTGGAAACCAAAAAAGTGTCACAATACTTATATCTGACAATATAGACTTCAAGCTAAAATGAATAAAAAGAGACAAAGAATGTCATATCACTTTTTAAGAGAGACAGAGAGACAGAAAGTGAGAAATCATCTCCACGCCCCACCCCCATGACCACACCACAATGACTTCTTTTTCATACTTCTTTTGGGATCGTGGGCATTCTTGCATACATGCCCAGCGTGAGTTTTAAGCCGCCATGTCCAGGACTCAAACAGCAGTTGACTACCTGGGAGTCCAGCAATGTAACCATTGTGCTGTGTGCTGGTCCCGTCATTATATCATATGAAAGGAAAAGATACACCAAAAAGATGTAATTATGAATATTACATAGCCAACATTGGGGCTCTCCAATAGCTAACATAAATAGGTTGGACCTCAAGAAAGAGATTGACTTCAAAACACTAATTGTTGGAATTTCAACATCCCATACTCACTATTCTACACACCCAATAAACAAAGAGACACGCACATTGCAGGATACCATAAACCAAATGGATCTTACAGACAGTTATAAGACATTTCAGCCAACAACTGCAAAATACACACTTAGGTGACATTAACTAATTCCTAATGTTATAAGTACCAAAACTTAATAAAGAAAATGTAATATTGTGAGTATTCCTGCAATTATATAAAATAAAAAAAAATTAAGACAAAAAAATTGTATGTATCACTATGGGGACTTTATGTAGAATGCAAAATTAATTTGAAAATGATATTTAAAAAAGACTAAAAAAAAGAGAAAATTTGAATGTGCAGTTAATATCCTTCCAAAAATAGAACTCCAAGTTCAAATACTTTCACTGGTGATTTTTACTAAACTTTTAAGGAAGATATTAATACAAATCTATACATCTCTTCCAGAAAATACAAAAGTAGAGAAAATTTACCAACTCATTTATTGAGATTAGCATTACCCAAATTTGAAACCAGAAAAATGGGGGAGGATGAGAGAGAGG